>OX244034.2:5984657-7234657 GCA_945859785.2 Tridacna gigas | reverse complement strand
CACAAGTTGTGTTTTGAATAGAACTTCCAAAACTGTACAAAACAGAACTTCGTCTGTTTCATAATTGAAATCTACATGTACCTTCAGTAAAGAATATACTTAAATGTACTTAATTTAAGTAGCAGATTGTTTGAATCCAAGAATAAACTGCATTTTTTGCAGTCTGATCTGTATCTTCACATTCAGCATTCTTCACGCATTCTTCATGCACCAAGGGTTAATGTTAACGTCAAACTGAAACATTGATAGCTATCTGAGTGAACGTACTTTCTTTTTATTAGTATTTCATATATTTTATCTTTGTTTTTCCACTGTAAAATAGTCTAAGTTTTTTTCGGAGAGTTTCAGGGGGAAAAAAAACTAACATTAATTAATCCATTGCGTAATATAGCGTTGATCGAAACTCTTTGCTCATGTCCCATTGTCAGTCATAATCATAATCCAAACTTATAATCTCTTCGTATATCTCACGTAAGCAGTACACGATCGCAAAGCACATTTTTTAAACTTTTTCCTAAAATTCAAGCGTTTTAAACACACATAATATCGCACTTCTCCAACATTAACAGTCGCTTGTTTGTGAGCCGAAATAGCAGACAGCAAGGCTGCATATCGGGCCAAATAAATGCGATGACCTGATTGGTCAAATATCGATTTCCACGGATCCATGTATTGAACAGGGACATATGAGCAAGGATATCTAAGCGCGTACACAAAGACTGAACATCTGCAAGCTGTACACCAGGACTTGAATAATTATGTGCAAAGATACAGAAGAGTGTACGGAGATACTTAAAGATGCTATAGAATGTTCACCAACACCTGAACAAGTGCATATGTATCAGTATCGAAGACGGTACACAAGTCTTGAACCTGAGCGTTGGTATCGAAGGATAACTGTACCACATGACTTACAATAAGATCTACATTGATATCAGAAATTGTGCACCAAACCTTGATCATGTGCATTGGTATCAAAAACTATATTTTAAGGCATGAAGCTATGCATGGGTGTCGATGGTTATACACCAAAACTTGAACATTTGCACGGTAAAGAAGACTTTTACATAGCTCCAGGTAGAGGGAGTGATTTTGATTTCAAAATTGAAAATATTAATCACTCTCCACTAAACCCTATGTTATGGGTACTCATTAGATGAGACGATTCTCATGAGTAACCACAACATAGGGTTTGGAAGAGAAACAATGAATTAAGAATACTACCACTCCCTTTTATCTGGTCTGACTTTACATTAAGAATACTATCACTCCCTTTTATCTGGTCTGACTTTACATTAAGAATACTATCACTCCCTTTTATCTGGTCTGACTTTACATTAGGTCTTGAAAGTGAATAAGGGCATAGAATACTGCATCTTCGCAAGCCAAGGATACTAACTCCACTTTGTTCGTTTCGTACCCTTGGCCGCTCGCCTCTTTAAAAATCGAAGCTCCCGCTCCGCCACCTATCGAATATCACGAGTTGCGTAACCTTTGCTGATGTTATTTCTGACCAATCAGAATGCTCGTAATAAAATTTGTTAGGCTATGCATCAAATATGGCTGCGCTTTCGGATTCATCACAAAGAGGATTTTTAAAGAGGCGAGCGGCCCAAGGGTACTACCTTGGTATCCTTGGCTTGCGAAGATGAGAATACTGTACATCATGACTTTGATAAAAGCACTGGTACCGAAGAATATATCCACAGCCACAAACATGAGCATAAGTGTCAATGGCTGTGCACCAAGACTTAAACATGAGTATGTGTTTAGAAGACTCTGTGCTGAGACTTGAAAACTGTTTTGGTACCGACAACTATGCGAAAGGACTTAAGCATAGGGTTCGGTATCAATGATTCTTACAGTAAGACATGAACATGTGCGTTGGTATCCAGGACTATGCAACACGACCTGCGTCGGTATGGAATAACGCACATCAAGACTTGAACATGTTCATGGGTAAAGAAGACAGCATTCTAAGTCTTAAAAGTGTGTTAAGGTATAGAATACTGTGCAGTGTGCACCATGACATAATTTAGCACATTAGCATGGAAGGTTGTACAACTGTGTGCGGATATTGAACTTTGCAACCTGTGCATTAGCACCGAAGACTAACTGCAAGACTTAAGCATGTGCAAGTTTATCAAAAACATTCTGTACTACCATGCAAGAGTGCACACACACCAAGGCTTGAGCGATCGATTTGTTGTTGGAGAGGTCATCAGACCTCTTCAACAGCGGTGAGTTTAAAGGGCAGACTGCCTCAGAAATTGCTACCTAACTCCATGCTTTTTTGCGAAATTGTTCTGGTACACAGTCTGTTTCGTATGGTGGCATGTTTCTGCCGCGAGATACGAGATAGCTATCGTGATAATTTGAGAAAACTTTAACGATAATTCGAAGTTTCCTGGAAATTATATCTAGATAGTAAAATGTTTTCTGAAAAAAACTATCACGATAAACTTTGCTATCTAGAAAATTCTATGTTGATTATTTCTCATTCGTGCACGAAGCTGACATCGAGGTAAAATTATCGCGATAGTTCTACCCGTCTCTCGATATCTATAAATAGAAAAATCAACATTTGAATGAACTCGGAAGTTTTTGACTGTACAGGAGACAAAGATGATCCGAAACAGTATCTAAATATAGATACCGTGAATGTCAGTTGTGGGCACGAGCATAAAAAAAAAATCGTGATAACAGTTAGAAATATCGCGATATTTTTATCGTGAAACTTTTTGTTAGCTAGATAATATTTCCAGGAAAGTCTGTTTTATCGCGATAGTTCTCTAAAATTATCATGATAGCTATCTCGTATCTCGTGGCAGAAATATCCCACCATAGTTTCGTCATGGTTTTATAAATAAACCGAAATCAAAAAACTGAAAAAGGAAGCAGACATGGTTTGTTTTTTTTTTACGACGGATTTCAAAAAGGATTTGTTATATTGATTTGATTGCAAATGACCTTTCCAGTAGTTGTAATTTTTCGTTAAACAAATAAAGCTACACACACAAAAAAAGAATTTCGTTAAAAAAGAGAACACCGCGGGAAAACATCACGCGACTTTAAAACGTGCGAAGGTCACGTGTCTGTGGTGTAATGCAAAATAGGTTTCTCCTTTCTACACAGCGGCAATCATATAATGCCTCACTTATTTGTTTGCTTTACCAAAATATATTGAAATCAAAAGCAATAAACTATTTGAAAACATTGATGCTGACCTCTCCTGGCTTCTTTTTTTAAAGAAGCCAGCTTGTGATTCTCTAAGTGTTGAACTGTTAGGCTCATACATGGCGAGAGGAGCCCAGGAGCAAACGATCAAATTATGTAGACAAAGCGGAAGGATTCCGCGAGCAAACGGTCAGATTATATGAAAAAAGCGAGAGGAGCCCGCGACCAAAGAGAAACATTATGTAGACATAGCGAGAGGAGCCCGCCAGCAGAGGTAGAAAATGTGGAAATTGAGGAGAGGAGCCCGGGAGCAAAGATAAATTATGCAGACATAGCGAGGGGAGCCTGCGAGCAGAGTTAGATTGTGCGGACGCGGTAAGAGGAGCCTACGAGCAGAGTCAGGTTGTGCGGAAATAGCGAGAAGAGCCCGTGAGCAAACGGTCAGATTATGCGGACATAACGAGCAGAGTCGAATTATGTTGACGTGGCCGTTTTAATTAAAATCTAGGTGCATTAAATGTTTTTGTACACGGAAACAAAAATGACCCGCGGGTGGAAAACTTATATCTAAATTCAGACTGGTCAGAGTTTACAGTTCTAGAACGATCGCAACAAAGACGATAGAAATAGATGTGAATGCGAATGAACATTTTAAGAATAGTTCCGTGTTTTAGCGACCCTGAGAAAGGAGTCTTTTGAAAACATTGTTGGAAAAGGAGAAAATGCTGGTTACCAGCATTTTCCCCTTTTCCCACATGGTTTTCTATCCTAACAACGCCGCGAATTCCATCATTTGAATCACGTTTGAGCTGTCGTCTGCGATGCTTTGAATTTGGACTAGTCTAACATTTTTTCGTCTGGTAAAGCGTTGTAAAAAAAAAACCCTATTATTTCAATACCTACATGACGGAGACAACGAAGGCCTTGCGTGACTTACGGAAACATAGATGACGTGCTATATTTAAAGTATGAAAAATATTTATAGGCATGCTGTCGATGGGGGTAGACCTATTACAATAATAGCCTTGTTTGTATGTAATGCTACATTAACTTCATAATTGACTCTTGTCATAAAAATGGTCACTTTAGTTGTTCAAGTGGACAATAAAGATTAAGATCAGACTGTATGGAACGTGAAGTCTGATCTTATATCTACAGTATACACTGACCATTTTTCTTGTGGTGTGATCTTGGCTGTAAAAATCATTGAATTCGTATTTTCCACCCAAAAGAAATCCTTTCTCGATAATTTTTTAAGAGCATTAAGGGTTAATGATTAGATTGACTTAAAGATAGATGAGACATTATATTTTTTACAAAAACCTGGCAATAAAAACTTGGTGCCATCCTTTTGTTGAATATATAAAGTATTGTCAAAGACAAGTTTGTTATTTAGATAACGATATGTAAGTAGGGTATATAATGTTACGTAAGAGAGAGAGAGAGAGAGAGAGAGAGAGAATGAGAGAGAGAGAGTGTGTGTGTGTTAACCCTTTCCCAAACAAGCCCTGGTTTTCACGTGTCTACAGTACAAGTCTTTTGAAAACACTGGGGGAAAAGGAGAAATTGCTCGTAACGAGCAATTTCTCCTTTTCCCACAGTGTTTTCTACCCTTTTCGAGAACTTTCTGCCATTTTCATCAAATTTAAAATTGTCGTCTGCAAACTCTTTCAATTTGGACCAGACCAAAATTTGTCGTTTGGGAAAGGGTTAAGTGGGTTGATTGTTGCTTACTAAATTCTATCTTTTTCCTGGAATTGAATTTTGATATTATGTATAATGTGAACACTGTGTATGTATGTACACGTGTATGCATGTATGTATTCAACAGTATTTCAGTTATATCGCGGCGGTCACTGCACCTGTCCATACTTTCTTGAATTTTTTTTTACCAGTTTTCCGCACAATATTCTTCCCAAGCCACTGGTTGCTTCCTCATATGACCATCGTTGAGGAGAGAAATAATTCATGCAGCAATGACTATCATAAATCATCTGAGGTACGGATTTAAACCGGTGACCCCCCCCCCCTTTCCCCTGCGCTCCGCTCCGGGTTTCAAATTCTGTTTAATGTTAACACCGCCTAAGAAACATTTATTAAGATTATTCAACATTTATTTAGTAAATATTTGAATGTCACAGACTCCCATGCTATAAAATATAGTTTGTTATTTTTTATCCTTTTTGTAAACAAACTAATGTTTTTCTTGGCTTTTATAAATGAGCCGTGCTCTGGCAAAAGGGGGTTTCAAGCATCTCACTGATGCATCACACCATAGGCCACTGAAGCTCCATTGGTCTATTACCGGACAACGAACTTTTCCTTATCGGACACCGTTACTATAGATAGCACATTGGCAACTGCTTCTGTATTGTATATAATAAGACAACATTATATACAACATTATTATATACAACATAGAGGCAGTCGCCAATGTGCTATTTATAGTAACGGTGTAAATGAAAATTTGAGTATTCCCTGATATACAGGCGATGCACCAATTCGCAAGTATTCGATGATCAACCAAGAAAAATGTTAGTGTTCCGTAACAGACCAATGGAGCTTCAAAGGCCTGTGATCACACCAAGCAGGTCATCATGTAATTATGGATCCGAAAAATCCATTTTGTTTAATAACCGTGGTACATAATAAGATAAACTGGTCCTTTGACGCAAGTCGACCGGTCCCAAAAAGTATCGACCACGTCAGCCTGCACGGACCTGGGTCGATTTTTTTTCTCTTTTTTTAGCAGATGCATGAAACCCCCTTTTCACAGAGCATGGCTCAAATAGTTCTCGCATTTCAATCACGAACAAGGAAAAAGTTCCAAGTAAAATTGGTAGATAACTTATTAGCTATCACGATTTCGTGGTTTCAGTTTTACCTCTGTCAGAAATTTCCCAAAGGTGGCAACGTTTGACATTTTATTCCTTTACCAAACAATCCCGAGTTTCAATGACCTTGAGGAAGAAAGCTTCTGAAAACAGTGTAGGTAAAAGAAAAAATGCTGGTTATCAGCGCTTTCTCCTTTTCCCACGCTGTTTTCAAAGCCTGTCTGAGACAAATTCCATTAGTTGAGCCACGTATAATTTGACGACTGAGAGTCCTTTCAATTGGGTCAAGTGGACAATTTTGTCGTCTGGTGAGGAATTACCAAACGACAAAAAAATATGGGCCAGACTCTGTGAAAAGGGGTTTAATGCATCTGCGAAAAGTGTCTGCCACGGTCAGCCTGCGCAGTCCGCGCAGGCTGACCTGGGCCGAAACTTTTCGCTATTGGTCAATTTTCTGTATGTTCAAGGACCAGTCTACCTTAGGATTCAGTCGGCTGTTAGACATAATGAATTTTATGGATCTCTAATTATGTAATGTCTTGCGTGGTATGGCGCATCACGGAGATGCATTAAGCCTCCTTTTCACAGAGCATGGCGCAATTATTTTTTAAGGCTTTTTTTCCAAGCGACACTTAAATTGTGACTAAAATTTGAACTTTGTCATCAAAACGCTAGAAAACTTTGTGGAAAAACGAGAAAAAGCTGGTTGCCAGCATTACCGACATCTCCTTTTCCCAAAATGTTTTTTTTTTCTTTTCGGGGAATGTCTTCATCAGCGTTGTGAAAGCTCTGGATTGTTTGGTATACAATTTAAGATTAATTTGGTTTACAAGACAGTTCGTCTGGAATGAAAAGAAGCTAGCATAAACATGTGAACCATGCTCTCGTAAAAGTGGGGTTTGAAGCAAGTCCGTGATGCATTTTACCAAGCAAGTCATCATTTTAATAATCCAAGTAATCTCTTTATCAGGACCAATGTAGTACTGGAGAGGAATCAGGGGAGATAACTGAAGAATGGCTGTCATTGTAATAAGTTATTTGTGTAATAAATCCATTGAATCATGAAGTACAATGGTCCTTTGCCATGCAGCAGCAAAAATTACAAATCGCAAAAAGTTTCGGCCAGGTCAGCCTGCGCGGACTGCGCAGGTTGACCTGAGTCGATACTTGTTTGCATATGCATTAAGCCACCTTTTCACAGAGCATGGTTTATATTGAAAAAGAAAACAACACTTTGCCATAGATAACTACTGTAGTAAAACCTATGTCTTGCAAATTGTCACTGCACAGCTGTGAAAGAAATTTATTAAACAAATAAAACGTTCGAATTTCTAGTGAGTTACTGGCAACGCGTGAGGTCCGCCATCGATACTCATTTGCATAATCGTAATTACGTAATTGTTCGTTTGGGTAGTTTCGATTTTTTCCCGTACTCGGAGTAATTAAAATTCCATGACCCTCACGTGGGGGAAAACAACGTCATTTTTTTTTACCAGGTGGGTCTCGTAGGAAAATACACTCAATGCTCTACCATGCAGCAAAATTTTGGACTGGTCCATAATGAAAGCATTGGCAGGGGATAAATTAAATATGGCTCGAAGGATGGGATTTGTCCTCAAACGGGTAGAAAAGAAAACATTGTAGGAAATGAAGAGAAAAATGCTGGTTGCCAGCGTATTCTCATTTTCCAACAATGTTTTAGATAAGCGTCTTTCAGAGGGTGGTAAAAATGCAGTTTTTTGGAAATGAACTGTGCCCTCAAATTTTACCACACAATCCCGAATTTTACGACCCTGATGGAGAAGACCTTTGAAAACATTGTTGGAAAAAGAGAAAATGCTGGTTACCAGCATTTTCTCCTTTTCCCATAACGTTTTCTTCCATTTTAAAGAAATAAATCATCACTTGAACATACATGCAGTCTGATCTTGATCTACACTCTCGGCTGTTCTATCAATAGTTTATGTAATATCAATCCAATCCAATATTAATAAACTTGGCGATTTTTTTTTTTGTAATCAACAATTTAAATTCGCCATGATTGTGGTTAGCTTCAGATATGCAAAAAAAAAACGTTGTCGTAATTTAAACCTCCATTCTCGTAAATTGTTGAGAGTGCCCCCTGATTTTTGTAGGCTTTGTTAAGGCCATGCCCTCCTTGATGAATAGGTTCGACAAAGAAAATAAGTGGTTAAATATGTAGATATTTTCAGAAAA
Source organism: Tridacna gigas (assembly GCA_945859785.2). Classification (NCBI taxonomy): domain Eukaryota; kingdom Metazoa; phylum Mollusca; class Bivalvia; order Cardiida; family Cardiidae; genus Tridacna; species Tridacna gigas. The sequence goes on along the minus strand of OX244034.2, from coordinate 7,226,429 downwards.
ATAGCAAAGCGTTTTGTACTTCACAGCAGCATTAACTATCCGTCTACCAAACAACAAAATTTTAGACTGGTTGAAATTGAAAGCATTGTAGACAACAGAATAAAAGTGACTTTAAAATTGAATTTGTTTTGGGAAGTGTAGAAAAAGAATTGTGGGAAAAAGGAGAAAATGCTGGTTACCAGCATTTTCTCCTTTTCCCACTATGTTTTCAAAAGGCTCCTTTCTCAGGGTCGTTAAAGGTCGGGATTGTGTAGTAAACGGTTTTAATCAATAAGATAATTACAGAAAACCTCCTTTTAGCATATTTCGAGGCAAGAGCCTAAATATGGTAATGAGGTGTTAGGTAATTTGCATACTGCAGGGATGTCTTTTCTACTATGCGCGCGCATCTCTCTGCCTCTTCATCTGTTGTTGGCGTGAGCTAGGTACACGAAGGAATCTTCGTAAACAAACAATGTACCTTATCAAATTGCTACTACCGATTTATTCGATTTTTTTCCCCACCAAATCATTGTTTGTTTACGTCTATCTGTTCCGCATTTATTTGTACATGAAATTGACGAGGAACCTCGTGGTTCAAGTCAAAGAATAAAACTATTGAATTATGATTTTTTACCGACCTAAAAAAGTGAACAAGAGGCTATAGGACTTAACTCTTTACCAAACGAAAATTTTTTAATAGTCCAAATTGAAAGCTTTTGCAGACGACAAAATAAATATGACTCAAAAATTGAAATTTGTTTCGGGAAGAGTAGAAAACATGGTGGGAAAAGGAGAAAATGCTGGTTACCAGCATTTTCTCCTTTTCCCACAATGTTTTCAAAAGGCTTCTTCCTCAGGGTCGTTAAAAGTCGGGATTGTGTGGTAAAGGGTTAACTTTTTATCAGATGACAAAATTTTACTTCTGTCCAAGCTGATTACGCTTTCCGACGGGGAATGAAAAGAAATGGCTCAAACGACGGGTTTCGTGTTTGAAATGGTAGGAAACATGTGAAGAAAACGAACAAATGCTGGTTACTAGTATTTTCTCCTTTCCCCACAACATTTAAATGTTTTTAAAGGCCCTTCTTACTCAAACTGCAAACACATTGGATTGTTAACAAATGGTTAAACAATATTATCTCACTCTCTCTCTCTCTCTCCTTCCTTAGATTTCAATATTGCTCGTTTGGAGTCCTAGAAAAGATAGAAAATGGACGAGAGAGAGAGACAGACAAACAGACAGACCGACAGACAGAGACAGACAGACGTAAGGGCGGTTGGTCGAGGTCGGTCCGTCAGTCAGCAAGTCAATGAGTCAGACTGGCTGAAGTACACATCAGATTAATAATAGGTATTAATATTTAAAGTAAACTGGTCCGCGTTCTATACCTATACACTTGCTGTATCGGGGGTGGGGGTGGGGGTGGGGGGGGGGGGGTTTGTGTAACCAATCTAGTAATAAAGAAGGTTAAATAAAAGTGCTGAAAGTACTGACAGACTGGCAAGTATGGAATTAGTGCCACTGGTAGAGATGAACATTTTTTTTTTTTGTCCAAACAAGATATAAGAAAAAAGGTCAAATCAAGTTATTAAGTCCGTACCAGTTCGACCGGGTCTAATCCTGTTATTAAGTTCGACCCGGTTCGGCAGGGTCCATTCCAGTTATTAAGTCCGAACCGGTTCGATCCTGTGACTTTACTCACCACTAATAGCCATTTACTTGTCACAGTAGGAAATGTACTGAAAAAATCTTTTTGTTAATCTTAAATTGAAAAAAAAAAAAAAGTGAAGAATATAATTATCAGTTTGACGATTTTGCATATAAATACTTCCTAGAGTTCACTTACAGATGAACTGTCCACGCCTTTTCACTTTCTTATCGGTTGGACGAACTTGACGAGACCTACGAAAATCGCAAAGGATGAAAAAAGGTTGTGTTGGGATCAGTAAAGACGAACCTGATTTGCATAGATCAATGACTTAATTTACGAATAAGTGTATATCATGTACCTAATCAATGATATCTTGTTCAGTCTATGGCTTTGTAAGTAGACATCGTTCAAATTGGAGTTGTAGAGATTTTGTAGTTCATTTCAACATTGTAAAATACATAATTAAGACTTCCAACAGAAAGAACTATTTTTAATTGTGAGGCAGTATTCTGTGACTGTGGCTTTTTTTTTTTTGTTTTACATTTGAATCTTAGTCGCTCTGCATGACAATAGACTAGCTTCGCTAGTTTAAAAATCCGGGGACAGAGGTAGGAAAAGAGGGTTTGAAAGATTCTCACTTCAGGTGTGTTATGTTTGTAATTAAAATATGACAAGCGGATAATGACAGTATGTTGTTATTACATAATCCTGACATCAGTTTGACACCTCTGCAGCTGCTCTTTTTGATATAACATTTGAGACCAAAGGTTAACACTTTACCACACGATTTCCTAGTTCTAACGACCCTTGCCAAGTAGGCATTTAAACACATTGTAGAAAAAAGGGGAAAATGCTTTTAACACGCATTTACCCCTTTTCAACCGTTGAATATTTTCTGCCTTTTTCAAGACTGATGTCAACATTGGGTTACATTCACTTTTTCGTCTGGTTATGCTTGGGCTTCGAGTTGGGCGAGTCTAAAATTTGTCGTCTGGTAAAGAGTTAGATAGCTTGAAGCGAGCAATCTCACACTTTGTTACATTTTGTTTCTGTACGGTGTGTTAATCCAGATAATATTTGCTGTACTAGATATTTGTTTCTCTCAGGCTGACCTCTAATTTTGAAATATCTGCTATACGCCTGCACAAGAGTATGGTATGCGTCTGTCAACGCTCGTCTGCAGTTACCTTTTCAATAACAAAAATTTTAAGTCGAAAAGGGGGCATAACTGCGGTACAAATATTTTGAGAGTGACATGCTCCTCCGGTGACAGATTTCTCTTTTGATAGCTACCTAATACTAGCCCAAGTTTGAAGTAAATATCTTCGCTAGTGACAGACATATGTGAAAATATCAAAGAGCCATGCTCTGTGAAATTGGGGTTTAATGCATCTGCGAAACGTATTGACCCAGGCTAATCTGGGTCGAAACTTTTTGCCATTGGTCAATGTTTTGCATGTCAGAGGACCAGTCTACAGTCGGTTGTTAGACAAAATGGATTTTATGGATCCATAATTATGTGATGACTTGGTTGGTATAATGGATCACAGATATGCATTAAACCCCCTTTTAGCCAGAGCGTGTCTTTAATGTTTTCGAAAAACAACGACGGTGTAGACTACGACATGACATACCCATTATCTTCCAGTAGGTTGCGCCATGGTTAGCAAGCATAATAACCTGTGCGGCAGTCACTTCTAAACACGGTCCCATATAGGCCTGAGAAATAGCCCAGCATAGTGGGGACTTTTTTTTGTTAAAGTCTGTTAAAAAACCTGCACGAATTCCGGTTTTCCCTCAATCTATATCTAGACACAGTATACGAAAATTTGCAGTAAACAGTGATATCGTTTGAAATTATTATTCTTTTAAGAAATTTGGAGCGAAAAACTGGCTTGTTTTCTTGTCAGACGCATTATTTATAGCCATTTCATTTTCAGCTTACTACGTTTTAGAGTTAAAAAAAAAAACGGATTAGCTCTCCATCTCTCGAAACAAAGTTGCAACTTGGAAAATATCCTTAGAAAGGATGTCAAGCAAAACACATTATTTTTCCGATTTGGCTGTCTATCTAGAACAGCCGAAATAAGCGCTCAATAACTTGCCCTTCTAAGGTAACAAGTATTTTCTCCTTTTCCCACACTATCTTCCATCCAAATGAACAAAAGTTGCAACGTTTTAGCCAAGATGAATTTCTAGTCTCCGATTGTTTTGAGTGTGGTCAAGTGTAAAGATCCCCGGCTTGGCCAATTTCTTTCCGAGGATTGATGATAGTCATTGCGACAGGATTCATTCCTCTCTCACCGCTCACCATTGTTTCGACGATGGTTATGTGGGAAAGCAGCCAGTGGCTTGGAAAGAATATTGTGCGGAGTACTGGTAAAAAGAAACTCCAGGAAAGCATGGATAGGTGCACTGGCCGCCGTGATATAACTGAAATAATGTTGAAAACGGCGTTAAACACCATACAATCAATCAATCAATCAAGTCTGAAATTTTGTCATCTGGTTAACGGTTAATTCAATTCAAACGGCTATGAAAATGTATCGAAATTAATGAAGGGTAACCTCCAAACGTTATTGAATTCTTGACTGTAAAAAAAAAATCCTTTACTAAACGGCACATCCCTCATCTATCCCTTTACCACACAAACCCAAATTTTAACGACCCTGAAGAAGAAAGCTTTTGAAAACATTGTTGGAAAAGGAGAAAATGCTGGTAAACAGCATTTTCTCCTATTCCCACAATGTTTTCTGTCATTCAGAGACAAATTCATCAATTTGAGCCCTATTTGATTTGTCGTCTGCAAATGCTTCCAGATTTGATGTGTCCAAAATTTAAAATCAATACCATACGACTAAAATTTAGACTTCATAAATTGAAAGCATTTGCAGATGGAGAAATAAATGAGACTCATATGCTGAGATTTGTCTTTGACAGAGTAGGAAACATTGTGGGAAAATGAGGAAATGCTGGTTACCAGCATTTTCTCATTTTCTCTGAATGTTTTCAAAAGCATTCTTCTTCATGGTCGTTACAAACTCGGTATTGTTTTCTAGAGGATTAAATTAAGTACCTCAAAGATAAAAAATTAAGTTTGTCAGGCTTTGTGTTATTTTGGTTACCATTTTCGTCGTCTAAAAAAAAAAAGTGTTATAGACTTATTGTTAGACTGTTCTTATGCCAGCAACGACTTAATGATGGCGTCCGCGAGCTGGACTTGCGAAGTGCACGTCTGTAACATAAAGTCTGTAAAATATTCATGTGGACGGTTTAATGAAGCTCTCTATTGTGTCTACATTACAACATGTAACATTTTTATTACAGCATTTAAATCGTAGACAGACACTTTTATTCAATTTTCAAATGAAATATTTGCAACATGAGAGAATCGCCTCGGTAGAAAAATCGAACTGGGTGTCATCGAATAGGTGGCGCTTATTAACTTCCTGTATCCCAGAGTTTATACATTAGAATTACCTTACAAGCCTCGTTTTTGAGTGCACCGGAGGTAAACAATTGGTGTTTGCCGAATGTTTTCAAACTTCAGACGGAATGAATCATTAATTATGTCGAGTTAAATCGAGCCCTTTTGCAAATATCTTAAATTGTATTATCGAAATTGGAAATACAGCGATCCGTTGGTGCGGACAGTAAAAATTAACACTTTACCAGACGACAAAAGTTTAGAGTCGCTTATATCAAGAAAATATTGCACATGACAAATCAAAAACGGCTTAAACGATGAATATTTTACTTGAAACGGAAAGAAAACAGGTAACCAGCATTTTCTCCTTTTTCCACAATGTTTTTTAAAAAACTTTCTTCATCATGTTGGTTTAATTTTTAGGTGAAGATTTAACTGCCAGCCTACGGCGCCGTGAGTCTGAAAATGTACACATAATAGCGACAAGTAAGTACAAGTAAGTAGTTTTGTATTCAAATGAAGCAGTTACTTCACTGGTATGAGATGTTTGGATTTTATTCGCATTGTAAACACCTTAACCCCTAAGCTGCTAAGCGCGACTCACTGACCTTTTGAGGACAGTGTAGATCAAGATCAGACTGCACAGAACGTGCAGTCTGATCTTGGAGTTACACTGTCCGATAAGGAGATATTGTTCTCCAAAAAATCAGTTTGAAATAACATTATTCGGGTTTTTACTATCGTCTTGAAAGTTTTTTTTTTTCATTTATTTAGCAGGATAAGGGTTAATAGAGAGAGAGAGAGAGAGAGAGAGAGAGAGAGAGAGTGAAAATGACATTAGACGATTGAATAATCCAGCTAAAAGTATATTAGAAAAGTAGAAAACCGAATGCAAAAAACATTGTGACAAAAGACGAAATTGTTCGTGACGAGCATTTTCCCACATGATTGTCGATATTACAGTTTTTGAACTCAAAATCGTTTCTTTGTGGAACAATATTAAACCTTTTATTAGAGTCGCGCGTTTTAACGACCTCGATGAAGAGGGCTTTAGAAATCATTCTGGTAACCAGCATTTTCTCCTTTTCCAGCAAATTCCAAAGACAAATTTCAAGTCTGAGCCACATTTGATATGTTGTCTACAAATGCTTTCGATTTGGAGAGGTCTAAAATTTTGACGTTTGGTACGATTTAAGAGAAAAAGACATTAGAAGATTGAATAATACAAATACAACTATTAGAAATGTGGAAAACCGAAAGCAAAAACAATGTGATAAAAGACGAAATAGAACGTGACGAGTATCTTCTCCATTTTTCAATATTACAGTTTCTTAATCTTTTACCTTACAGTTCCGAATATCAACGACTCTGAGAAAGAGATTGTGAAAACATTGTAGAAAAAAGAAACAAAATACTGTTTTTTTTTTTTCTCTCTCCACATTGTTTTCTACACCACCGAAAATCGTGTAATTTTTTTTTTTATTCACATTTCTTTTTTTTGTCGTCTGCAAATGCCTTCAATTTGGACTGGTTTAGATTTTTTTGTTGGGTAAGGAGTTAACGTCAGAATCGTTTATGTGAGGAAGAATATTAACCCATTACCACACAATGCCGAGTTTTAAGACTCCTCGGAAGTTAGACTTTTGAAAACATTGTGAGAAAAGGAGAAAATGCTGGTAACCAGCATTTTCTCCTTTTCCCACAATGTTTTCTAACTTTTCAGGAACAAATCCAATCATTTGAGTCACATTTAATGTGTCGTCTGCAAGTGCTTTGAATTTGGACCAGTCTAAAATATTGTCGTTTGGTAAAGAGTTAAATGATTGAGACTTTAACAAAGTTTTAGAATTGTCCAGACAAACCGTTAGACTTGTCCGATACGAAAGCATTAGCAGTACAAATAAACTGGTAGTTTAAATTAAGGCACCTGTCTTCGGAGACAGATGACATTTTGATACAGAGGAGAAAATCTCCTTTTCCCATAATGTTTTCAAAAGTCTTCTTCCTCAAGGTTGTTAACTCTCAGGCTGCTAAACGCGACTCACAGACCTTTTGCGGACAGCTTAGGTTAAGATCAGACTGCACAAAACGTGCAGTTTGATCTTTGATCTACACTGTCCGATAAGGAGATATCGTTCCTCCAAAAATACCTTCGAAATAGGAAAATTTGGGTTTTATACCATCGGTTTAAAAGTTTCATTTCTTTTATTTAGCAGGATAAGGGTTAAAACTTGGGATTATTATGTAAAGGGTTACACCATTTAGTGAAAGTGAAGAAACGCTGTTTAAATAAATCACAACCTTATTGATACATAGAGCGCTTGTATAGATAAATTAATTAAATCAGATTGTTGTATTCACCACATTAATATTTTTAATTCGATAATTTCTCTTTTTTTCCCCCTAATGGGATCCAGTAGACGTTTTAATGGGTCTCGATTTTACGTGACTCCAATAAGAATATTTGAATTCGGATCTTTTCTCAATGCAGTGAGCAGACAACTATTATAACAATAAAATTCATAGACTAATAAAAAAGCAAATGGGTCATGCTCTGTGTAAAGGGGATTTAATGCATCTGCAAAAGGTATCGACTCAGGTCAGCCTGCGCAGGGATCTGCGCAGGCTGACCTGTGTCGAAACCGTTTTGCTTTTGGTAAGTTTTCTGCGTGTCAAAGAACCGTTCTACCTCATACATGTAATTCAGTTGGTTGTTAGATAAAATGGATTTCAAGGATAAATATGTGATGACTTGCTTTGTATAATGCATCACGGAGATGCTTTAATCCCCCTTTTGCCCGAGCATGGCTCAAATGTAATATTTTGTAAATGTCAATAATATTACTATTTAGCATGTCTGCACCTATCCAGTTATCCAGTTAATCCAAAGGCTTTTATAAGTGAAATATTGAAAGCCACAGCGTGCCCCCTGTAAATAATGCTCTGCTACAATACACCCAATTACCTGTTTAAAAAAAAAAGAACGAACAATGAACAGTCTAACCCTTTCCCAAACGACAAATTTTGGAGTGGTTCAAATTGAAAGAGTTTGCAGACGACAATTTTAAATTTGATGAAAATGGCAGAAAGTTCTCAAAAAGGGTAGAAAACACTGTGGGAAAAGGACGAGCAATTTCTCCTTTTCCCACAGTGTTTTCAAAAGACTAGTACTGCAGACACGTGAAAACCAGGGCTTGTTTGGGAAAGGGTTAACCCTTATTGATGAGCAGCGCTCCGGCGAAAGGGAGGTTAATGCGTCTCAATGATGCATCATACCAAGTAAGTTAACATATAATTATGGATCCATAAAATGAATTTTATTTAACATCCGATTGAATCATGAGGTAGACTGTTCCTTTGAGGTGTAGAAAATAAACTCATAGCTAAAAGTTTCGACTAAGGTCAGCCTGTATGCAGTGCGCACGCTGACTTGGGTCGATAATTTTAGCAGATGCTTTAGACCCCCTTTTCAATAAGCATGACTCATGGATATCGTGTTCCGTCTTCTCAGGGAACCAATGAAGACGCCGTCTGTTTGAACAAGAGCACCGCACGGAGGTGCTAACGTTCGACTGCAGATGCTCTTTCTGTGAAAATTTTAAATAAAAATCTGTGCGAAAAATATTCTGAGAGTAACCTGCCCCTCTGTTATGGGCTCCCCTTTTGATAGTTGGCAAGTAAAATTGGAGTAAATGTTGAAGTAAAGTTGAAGAAAATGTCTTTAGTGAAAATCTAGATGTCAGAAAATGTCAAAGTATTGGCACCACGACGACAACGACGTAGGTGTAGACGCAGCCATGGCTCATTCGGCAAACCTCGGATGATCCGTTCAGCAAATCCACTGGCTATATCACAATCGGTGATACGCACTTACACGGAACATTTCTTCGTCAGAAATACACCGTTTTTTCCATTTTAAAGTCGTGATACTCCACTTAGAAAAGAAAACAGTAGTCACAATTTTCCATCGGAATTTTATTCCAAGACACTTTTCCGTTGACAAACAGTTTGCACTCTCATTTTTGAATTGCGTCTTGTATCGATTCCGTTGGCATTTTTCAGCGACTGGATGATAGACGAGAATAACTTAACCGTGGCTGCTGTTACCATTGCTAACTGATTTAGATGGACGCCACCATGTTTAAGATCATGTGACTGACATTATTTCAAAAATGGAAACCTCTTTGATATTGATGAGGTTAGATGCAGTTACGGAATCGGCCGAGTTTTGATGTGTGGACAGGACTATGACAACACCTCGACGTTTACTTTAAAAACAGCATAGCTGAAAATCGATCCGCTATTCGAGTGAAAGCTAACAACTTAATAAATAACAATGATAAATGAGGTTTGAAATCCAGGTCAGAACGGATATAATGATAAAACATTATTAAGTATAAACTATTCCAGACTATTACTTTAATTGCTCTGTCCAATCCGGTTATTTATGATCTTATTGAACTGTTGCTGCGTAAATTTGCAGAACACACTCGACAGCGACTCTTCACTGTCGTAATGCACGTCTCCCACTTCCTTGTTCCGACGTTGCTCAGATATTCCGCCAAGGTCAAGGGTATCCCGACACCTTTCGGTTCTGACGTTAATGGACCTTGGCTAACAAGCTGGGAACAAGTCTATCCCCCTTCACCCTTAACCACACAACCCTGAGATAAACGACCCTGACAGCGATGGCTTTGGAAAACATTGTAGGAAAAGGAGAAAATGCTGGTCACCAGCATTTTCTCCTTTTCCAACAAAGTTTTCTATCCTTTCACATACAAATCCCATAATTTGAGTCGTATTTAATTTGTCGCCTGCGAGGGCTTTTAATGTAGATGCGTCTAAAATTTTATCGTCTGTTAACCCTTAGACTGCTAGGCGCAACTCACTGACCAATTACAAACAGTGTAGATTTCGATCAGACTGCACAGAACGTGCAGTCTCATCACGGATCTACACTGTTTGATGAGAAGATTTTTCCTCTCGAAAAACACCTTTGAAATAGAAAAAATTGGGTTTTTACTGTAGGCTTGAAATTTTCGTTTCACTTATTTAGTAGTTTAAGGGTTAGTGCCTTTACCACTTGACTGCAGCGATTTCAATATAGCCTTTTCAGAACTGCGACATGCGTGCAATCACGTAGCCTGCTTTCCCGTCCGATCATTTTACCTTTTATACAGGGTGTCCCAAAATATATGTCCCAGTTTCAAAATTAAATTTTGCGACTAAGGTTTCGACATAACTAGATGGCTCTTCATAATATTATTAAAAGCATCTAAAATTTTGTATAAACAGTAATTTTAAAGACTAGTTTACTTTCATTCCATCATAACACATGCTGTACATTTTTCAGCTGTATGAGTCTGACATGACGTCGAAAACTATAAATGACGTTTGGTAGGTGCCCCGTGTAACCTTCGGTATTTCCTATGAAAAGTAGTTCTGAGTTCAGTTAAACGTGCTGGTTTATAATCATACACCTTGTCTTTGATGAGTCCTCATAGAAAGAAATCTAACAGGTTTAACTTGGGCTAGTGAGGTGCCTATTCTACTGTGGTCTTCAATGTTATCAACTAGCTTACAAAAGTATCGGTCAGAAAGTTAATAGCAGCTCTACTTGTATGGGGTGGCTGCTTCAGCTTGGTGAAACCAACATTCATTTAATGAGAAACATCTTTTTTGAAAAATCAGGCCCAAACTTATTTTCTGAAATATCAATGTAGCGATCAGAGGTGACACTGACAGTACCTCCGTTTTCCTGGAAGAAATAAGGACTGATGACGTCTCTACTGCTTAAATGCGAAACAAGCTGCGACTTTTTCGCTGTGAGATGTTTGATTAGGGTTATGATTATAAAACCTGCATGTTAAACTGAACTCAGAAATGCTGTTCCTATGGAAATACCGAAGGTTAACGAGGGCACCTTTCAAGACGTCATTAACAATTGTTGACGTCAGACTCGTGCAGCAGAAAATGGGTGAGCATGTGTTATGATGGAATGATGGTAAATTAGTCCTTAAAATTGCTGTTTATACAAAATTTTAGATGCCTTTAATTATATCATGAGAAGCCATCTAGTTATGTTTTATATTTAGTATAAAGATTAAACTTTGAAACTGGGACATATATTTTGGGACACCCTGTATATGTTCGGACGTTACTTTGTCACAGTTAATTGCCATATATATGTTTCGATTGTGAAAGAAGACCGCGATAAGGAGTGGTTAAACTAGAGGCCCTAGAGAGCCTGAATCGCTCTACTGGCAGCGATTTTGCCTATTTTCTAGCATACATCATTATATTCACGATCCAAGAAGACAAACACATAAAAAATGGGGTGGGTTTGTTGCAACAAGTTTTGAAAAAAAAAATGAAGTACAATTTCTGAAAAACCAACTGTTTGGAATCCAGCCAAATTTGATAGGGTATCATTACTCATTGTATTAAACATTCCCTGCAAGTTTAAAAGAAATGTGACTAATAACGTGAACTGTGTTGAGTAAACAGGACTAAGTCATCAAATGGCTGCTTTTCCTAGACCGATTGCTGGATTTCCTTTATTTTTGACAGGATCCAATCCCCTGATGATACAAATACATGTAATCTGTGCAAGTTTTGAAAGAATTGGATGAAATAATGGACTTAATTGCATAAACAAGAAATATGAATTTTCAACTAAAAATGGCTACTTTTCCCTGAGAAGTTGTAGGATTGTTTTTTTTTTCAAAATCACGGCGGCCAGTGCATCTACGCACTATGCAAGTTTCATGAAAATCTGACCACACATGCTGACTCTATCGCTTAAACAAGAAACGTAAATTTTCAAATTTGAATGGCTACTTTTGCCTTACTGATTGTCGGATTTTTATTTATTTTTTTCAAAATCAATGGGGTTCAAGCTATTGATGAAATAGAAATAACAAGTTTCACGAAAATCCGACCACAAATGCAGACCCTATCGCGTAAACAAGAAAAAGACTAACGGACAGACGGACGGACGACGGAAACCATGCCATGACATGAGCTCTGCTGGCTTTAAGCCAGTAGAGCTAAAAATTACTACCGTCTGGGCCAAGGCTAATAATCAAGGCACTCAATTTACTGATGAAGGACTATTTTAAGTGGCGCAGGAACAGTTTCTTTGCGCATAGTTTAAAATGTGGTCAAACAAACGTTTAAGTAGCCTACATTTAAACCTGCCCTCCTGGTCTCTCCCGAAATATAACATAACTAAAACAAAGAAACAATATATATATATATATATATATATATATATATATACAGTCGAACCGCGTTTATTCGGGCTCCATAATTCCGGAAATCTCAGGATCCGGACAAAAACATCAGGGAACGGATATTTTCTGTACAAATTTCACTTTTTATTCCGGAAATCCGCGTTCCGGAACCGGAATGAAAAAATCGGGAACGAAGGGTTAAAAATTAGTACAAACCTTATCCAAGAAACCGGACGTGGCCTGACTGTGTATCACACAATTTAAACTGGTACCCGTTGTATCTCCCGTAACCGTCCGATAAATACAAAAATCGATAACAGGCTACTAGTTTACACACAATTTAGACTTGTTATTTTCCCCCGGGACCATAGACTGGTTTATCATAAATATCATAAATACAGTCTACTTCGAGCGATTTCGGACTGGTTCGTCGTGAATAACACGGGTATCAGTCTAAATAGTGTCAGTTGTTGCAGACGATTTTCACACGTTTTGAAAACACGCTTGTTAATTAGTACTGTTTTCGAAAACTGTTGAATGACGTTCTCGTGCCATCGACAATTGTCAACTTAACAGATTATCCATACACATAGTACTGAAGTGACAATTCCACGCTTTTGTTGTTTAATTATTACTGGATCTACTTGATTACAGTAACAATCGCTAAAAAAGTAACTGAAATGTCCGCAAAGATTTTGTGGGCATGTTTAAACTTATCTTTCAAAACTAAACGCAAAACTAAAATATGAACATACCGTCTGCTTGCATATTCAATAATCCTTCGTTTCAAAAACAAATATTTTCAATTTAAATGGTAAACCATAGGGAAAAAAAAAACTGTTTGATTCATGAGTTAACTCGAGATGTTTATGTTCCCCAAAGTACACATAAAATGGCCGCCAAACACGATAAATTTCGTCAGGTTTTTCGAAAATATTTTACTTCTAACAGGCTGTAAAGATGATTGAAAATATGCCCGTCTTCGATATCGAATCAATTGGCAATCAGTCTCAATTAGTCTTTGCCATTTTACCACTTTGAAAGTACGACTATTAGAAGCCAACAGAATGTCTACACCACCAGCAAAAGACGAGTTGAAGTTTCGACTTCCGTGAAAAAAGACATTTGTCAGTACAAAGAAGACCATCCAAAAAAAAAAAACACTTTTGCAGGAATTCGACAACACGTTATGTACATTTAAAATACATGTACTGTGCATATCGTGTTTTCCTTTTGTTTCGCCCTTTTCATGGTGTTTTCAAGAGTCATAAATGTGCCGAGCTTTACAAGCGCACCTGTTTGCACAATAGGTATGCATGTGCATGTAATTAGGTACAAGTAAAAAGACATGTACAAAAACAGACAAATAACAAAAAGGCAAAATGCAAATTTATGACACCCTTTATTTTATAAACCTGAACAATCGTAGGAGCAATAATGACATGTATACAAGTGCTTGTGTAAAACATACGCTGCTGTAATTCTTACGATACACGGTGTCCCTTATCAACATGGAGGTTTTTGACCTAGCTTAACTTGGATGCCATGCCAGCAATCACAGTTCGTCGATCCGGAAATACGGCTGATCCGGAAACATTCATAGGAAACAGAAGTGGCCGGATAAACGAGGCGCGACTGTATATATATATATATATATGTGCAAGTATGAAAGGGTAAAGAAAAAAGTAAATATTCTAAAAAATCGCTTGAAAGTGCATGACTCGACAAAAAATACGTTATCCTCTTGTGGAATAACAAATTGTTACCAAAAGCATTAAAACAACTTGTGCCCCATAAACAGTCGTAACAAGAAGAACGGTTTCACTTTTGGCACAGCTGATAAACCCTTAAAACGTAATACAACAATAAGAGAATGTAGTAAAAACTCTCGTTTAGGTTAATGTGATTGGGCCATGCTCTTTGAAAAAGGGGGTTCAATGCATCTGCAAAATGTATCAACCCATGTCAGCCTGCGCAGTCCGCGCAGGCTGACATGGGTCGATGCATTTTGCTTTTGGTAAAATTTTCTGCATGACCAAAGAACATTCTACCGTAGGATTTAGCCTGTTGTTAAATAAAATGGATTTTATGTATCCATAATTATGTGATGCCTTGCTTGGTATAATACATCACCGAGATGTATTTAAAGATCCTTTTTTACCGGAGCATGGCTCCATTGTCTGTGACGTATTAAATCCTTGGTAGGCTGGGGACAGTTTTAGGAGTCTTTGCGGAGAATGTAGATCAAGATCAGGCTGCAAAGAGCTTGCAATCTTATCTCTAATTTGTATTGTTCGAAATATCGTGATAAATTAGGGCTAAAAAGGCAATAAAAGTAAAAGAAATCGGTTTTTTTTTTTTGTCTAGACCGAAAATATCTGAGGGATTAAAATACCTACAAGCCCATCTTTTACGACTATCAGTATGACATTGTGAGCAGTTATACCAAAAAATGTCCAGATTGAGCCTGGAATATGTTAAAGTTCGGACTTATCGCAGTCTGCACAAAATGTGTCTTGATTTCTACGTTGAACATGGCAGAATCAATACAAAATGCTCACGCTACCGGACAACATATGACAGCGTGGCGTGGCCGCTGTCTGCGCATGTCATTATTCTTCGAAGATTTGAGCTGTCTGCTATGACGCATCACAGTCCTGTATGGGACAGATATTAATAAGCGGTGCGTAAATTGCCGCTTAAAAAGTGCAGGCGGAAAATGGCAATGAATAATATAGTCTGGAAAAATCAAGCCGGTTTTTCTCTACAAATTTCTCAAAAAGACAAAATGATTTCAAACGAAGAAAATATTTTTTTTTTAAATACCAATTGTTTACTGCAAACCTCTGTGGACAGTTTCTAAATATAGACATAGGGAAAACCAGAATTTGTGCAACAGACTGACAACAAAAAATAACGTTCCCACCTTGCTGGGTTTATACCGGAGCCTTTTCCCAAGCTTATAAGGGCTTTGTTTATAAATGGCTGATGCATAGGTTATGTACTAGCTAACCATGGCTGGAGGAATCGTACATGGTACGTTTTTGTGGGTAAATGTTTATTTTATTTTGAAATTCGTGGCAATGATTGCCGTCTTGAAAAGTAGCACGGTTCTGTACCCAGAATGCCCTTATCAGCTAGGTGATGTATTTGAAAAATGCAGCCCAGCGGAAGATAATGTGTCGTGGCTTGAAACTTTTACACGGTACCATTTTTTCACTACCGTAACAAAAGTTTAAATGGTTAAATACATGGTTAATGTTGTTTGGATGACAGGGAAATTTTGGATAACAACCCCCCCCCCCCCTTCTATTCAAAAAGTAATTTTCATGGTGCAGGTACTTCTGATCTCGATTATATTCAAATTAATCCACAAATTGTATGACAGAATGGAATTTTTAACATTTAAAGGATCTTCAACCTAGGGCTAAGAACTAAAACCGTACCGCACATTGCCGCCTTTTAACAACCCTGGGAAAGAAGCCATTTGAAAACATTGTGGAAAAAAGGAGAAAATGCTGGTTACCAGCATTTTCTCCTTTTTCCACGATGTTTTCTACCCTATCAAAGAAAAATTGCATCATTTGAGCCACATTGAAATTGGCATTTGCAAATGCTTTCATTTTGGACAAGGCTAAAATTTTGTCGTATGGTAAAGGGTTAAAAGGTGAAAATTTTCACAAAGCATTATTGGGCATCATATAGATTTTTCTTCTTGCCTGAGACGAAACATATTGAAATTATAGTTTACAGTCCAAATTCAATTTTGTGGTTGTTACGGCAGTGAAGTCAGTGTTACGGTAGAGAGGAACATGTTACGGCAGTGAAGTCAGTGTTACGGTAGTGAAGTCAGTGTTACGGCAGTGAAAATAGCTGCAAACGGACAATATCTGCGATATTTCAAACTTGTTTTATTCATTTGCACTTTGTTTAACAAAATAAAGCAAATAAACGATGCACAACAATGCTGACCATTGTTTCGACAATGGCTATCTGGGAAAGCAGCCAGTGGCTTGGAAAGAAGATTGTGCGAAGTACTGGTAAAAGAAACTCCAGGAAAGCATGGATAGGTGCACTGGCCGCCGCGATATAACTGAAATAATGCTGAAAACGGCGTTAAACACATACAATAAACATACAATAATAATAGCACAACAATGCTTAACAGAACGCAAAGCAAAATTAAAAGATCAAGCAGGTCCTCGGTGATCTCCCAAAGCTGTGGTTGAATTTGGTGGTGGCGTGACCCAATCTTTACTGGCGGCGGAATTAGTTTATTTGTTTGTTTGTTTATATTGGAGTTTAACGCCATTTTAACAGATCAGGTCATATCATGGCGGTCAGTGACGCACCCATGTGTTTCTTGGCTTTCTCACACCAGTACTGACACAACTTTCTTTCCAAAGCTACTGACTACTTTTCTCACATGTATCAGAGGTGAGAGGCGAAGAATCGCCGGAAAGAAAGTTTGCCTCAAACAGGTATCGGACTTGCAACCACCAGGTAACGAGTAAGATACGCTGACCACTGAGCTACCCGGGCGGGCGTGGAATTAGTGGGACGAATTTATCATGGGAGTACCACAAGACATCTTGCATACAAAACCAGGAGAAACTGTTTGGCATTATGCATAACACTTACCTCTGTCTTTGCCTCACCAATGTCTTTGATAATGCCTGGGTAAGGCTTCCTGTCATATGTAACTACACAAAACTTTCCGGTCACTGAGGTATCAAACTGTTCTGGTCCTGTTAAAAAGTGAAAACAAAAAATCGTATTAGTACTTTCCCCGTCAATCCTTATTTGTACAGGCCTGCTGCATAATGACAATGTTCTCCTTTTCCCTCAATGTTTGCTACCTATCAGAGAACAAGACCTATTTTTATTAATTCTAAGGTTGTCGTCAGCAGGTGCTTTCAATTAGGATAGGTTTACAGTTGTTTGTTTAGCCCATCCGGGTAGCTCAGTGGTTGCCGGTTCGATACCCAGTTGCAGCAAACTTTCTTTCCAGCGATTTTTCGCTTCTCACCTCTGAAGATTTGAGAAAAGTAGTCAATGACTTTGAAAGAATGTCCTCAATGATATATACCCGTCGGGAAAAAAATATATAGTTTGTGCCACATTTTCGATATGTCGTTTGCACATTCTTTCAGTATGGACAAGTCTACAGTTTTGTCGTCTGGTTAACCAAACAATCCCGAGTTTTAACGACCCTGAATGAGGTTTTTGTTGAAACATTGTAGATAAAGGAGAAGATGCTAGTAACCAGTATTTTCACTTTTTCCCACAATGTTTTCTATCATTTTAAAGGCAAACCCCATCAGTTGAATAACAGTTTATTTGTCGTCTGCAAATGCTTTCAATATGGACAAGTTTTATCGTCTGGTTATGAGTGTAACGAAGTAAGTAACGTATTTATTCTTTTACCAAAAGACAAAATTTTTACACTTGTCCAAACTGAATTCATTTGCAGACGACAAATCAAATGATGTTCACATAATTATACTCTTCTCTGAAAGGGTATAAAACAGTGTGGGAAAAAGAGAAAATGCTGGTTACCAGCATTTTCTCTTTTTCCCACAATGTTTTCGAAATCTTTTTTTCTCAGTGACGTTAAAACTCGGGGTTGTGTGGTAAAGGGTTAAAGAATAGAAAACGCTTGGTCATTGAACAGATGATACCAAAAATCCATCAATAAATCTTGTAAAGAGACAAATCACGATGACAGGCGCCTTCCCGATTAACGTTTTGCCAGACGACAAAATTTTAGATTTGGCCAAACTCAAAGCATCCGCAGACGACAAATCTAAAGTGGCTCAAATCATGCGATTTTTCTGTGAAATGACAGACAACATTGTGGGAAAAAGGATAAAATGTTGTTTTCCAGCATTTTCTACGTGTCTAACAACATTTTTTAAGCCAATTCATCGGGGTCCTTATAACGCTGGATTATTTGGTAAAGGGTTAACCCTTTACCAAAACAAACCCGAGTTTTCAGGACCCTGACAAAGATGTAACCAGCATTTTCTCCTTTTCCCACAATGTTTTCCACCTTATCAATGACAAATTCTATTATTTCAGCCCATTAAAATTGTCGTCTGCAAATGCTTTCAATTTGGACAAGTCTAACAATTTGTCGTTTGGGAATGGTTTAAGTACTTGTTCAAATGAGAAGGATACTTGTTGGATAATAGTATATAACTTACTCAAAACAGTTTCTCCAAAACTGGCCACAGGGACTTGTCAGCAACAGAGTCTCGTGTCCGTTCTCCCTCTTTACTTTAGTGGTGAAGTTAATTTGGGATGAAATTCAAACATACGTGGATGGTATTAAAACACGAAACTAAGAAAAGATTTAAGTGTCCATGAGGGAAAACAGTTTTTTTTAATCTGTTACGTGCGTAATTTAACACCCTTCTAATCTAACCGGTTTATCATAAAATGTTACTCGTGTGACAAGTCCTAGGTAGTGTAGGCTGTGGGTAAGTATTCACCAGCCATGCAAAATAGCACTGCTAGTCTAATTGTAAATTCAGAGCGTAAGAGAATTTCTGATTGGTTAAACCATTTGGTTAACCCAATCAAAAATTACATTCCTTTGCAGTTTAGAATTTTGAATGGTTAGTAAATACGGGCCCTCAACTAGTTTCTAAATGAAATCATCGGCTTATCGGTCAGTTTTGTCTCTCATCCGAATTTTAATACGGTTTTGTTTATCCTTCAAAGCGTTTACTTAGCTTGTCTCAAGCCCATATATGACCCACGGGCTATATTTGTCGACGTTCTTATGTACGATTTTTGAAAGTCAAATCAACCCAGAAGCCTGTCATTCCGCATCTAGTTAATCATGGTGACACGCTGTCAAAGCACAGGTTCATATACTGGAAAAAATCAAAATTTATTTGGAACTACATTTTGATGACACGTATGGATATAACGTTGTTTGGTAACAATAGAGGGCGCACTTCACGCACTCTGCTCACTGCTAGCTATCGCACCGATCTGTCATTAGAATCTAAGTCAGTGTTCATCCCGTAACGAAGTGGGGGTATATCGTGGCAGCGCATCAAATTGTTATACAGGGCCATGTCACTTTCATATCACGCGATGGCAAAAACTTACTGCACCAGATAACCAGCAGAGATCGGGTTCTCATCCTCACTTATGTGAGCCACGCTCTGTGAAAAGGGGTTAAATGCATCTGCAAAACGTATCGACCCATGTCAGCCTGCACAGGCTGAAATGAGTCGAAACTTTTTGCTATTAGCCAATTTTCTGCATATCAAAGGACAATTCTACCTCATGATTCAGTCGCTTGTTTGACAAAATGGATTTCATGGGTCCATAACAATGTGATGACTTGCTTCGTATAATGGATCAAAGAGATGCATTAACCCTGTACCACACAATCCCTGGTTTTCACGACTCCGGGAAAGAAGACTGGTTTAGCCAATCAGGAGTTGTGTTACTTTCAAACTTAGAAAATTCTGGAGAATAAGTCTAAGAACGTTCTTAAGAATGGTCGGTGAATACAGACCCTGTATAACTTAACGATTTGAGTAATATTCGCATACCTTGACACCAACCCATACTTCTGGGTAAAGCAGAGATCGTGTGTGTTTAGATATACAGTTCCAAAATGGTACGCTTAAATCTACGCAGCTTTTTGAAACGCAGCCCAAAAATCCAGCAGTAAAGATTACCGCGATAACATCTAGTTTCGAGATGAAAATTAGATCTCTAACGCTAATCATGTAATTCATATTCAAACTATTGTTTGTAACCAAAAAAAAAAATATAATATATACAGATTCTGCCGCTTCTGTCATAACATATTTAATGGCTATTTGTTCCTTTAATGTTTTAATTTAAAACAATAGATAGCATAGGATCATCTAAAACCGCGATATAACGAGGTTCGAGACCATTTGTTTTTCTTGTAAGTCACGTGATACTTTACCGAATCCGAGGCTGATGATGTCATACCATTTTGTTTATTTTGTTATAGTCTGCAAAAATCCCAGAAAAATGAGGTTTAAATCGGAATACCGGCGAATGGTATAAGCTTTGATACAAATCATCTTCGCAAGCCAAGGATACTAACTCCACTTTGTTCGTTACGTACCCTTGACCGCTCGCCTCTTTAAAAATCGAACCTCCCGCTACGCCACCTATCGAATATCACGAGTTGCGTAACCTTTGCTGATGTTATTTCTGACCAATCAAAGCCAATACTTGAAATGATTACACTTCCACCAGGTTTCGCTGTTAATTGATGTCACATGACCGTGTCAGAGATGGAGATTAAAGATCAGTCTATTTTTAAAATGCTGGTTTAGTCTCGCTGTCCATCGAATACTACTAGTATATCTGCATAGCAAAATGGTTGGCTGCGTCATGCTCACTGAATAAATTTTGTGAATATTTGAAAAAAAAAATGGATATATCTTTTATACTTGAAGGACATTAACACTTAGGCTGCGACTCACAGACCTGTTGCACACAATGTAGATCAAGATCAGACTGCACAGAACGTGCAGTCTGATCTTGGATCTACACTGTCCGATAAGGAGATATTTTTCCCCAACCCTCACAACTTTGAAATACCAACATTTTGGTTTTTACCATAGGCTTGAAAGTTTCATTACAGATATTTAGGAGGATAAGGGGTGAATTAAATAACACATACAGGCAAGAGTTTCACTTTTACTCCTATAACTTAAGTTTACAAACACCGAAGCTTGATACCGCTATTGTCGGTGTGTTGGGGCTACCAATATAGCCTACTAAATGGTACAGTTAGCAGCACATTTGGGATTGTCAACAACATAATCAGGATCCACCCAAGAGTTGCCGAACAAAATGAAATTGGTCGTCTGAAAATATGAAATAAATGTGTATCAGTAAGTGCAACGTCTTCAATTTCATACCAGTCAGCTACATGGCAATGACATACCAGTCAGCTACATGGCAATGACATACCAGTCAGCTACATGGCAATGACATACCATTCAGATACATGGCAATGACATACCAGTCAGATACACGGAAATGACATACCAGTCAGCTACATGGCAACGACATACCAGTCAGCTACATGGCAACGACATACCAGTCAGATACATGGCAACGACATACCAGTCAGATACACGACAACGACATACCAGTCAGATACATGGCAATGACATACCAGTCAGATACATGGCAATGACACACCAGTCAGATACACGGCAATGTCATACCAGTCAGATACACGGCAATGACATACCAGTCAGATACATGGCAATGACATACCAGTCAGATACATGGCAATGACATACCAGTCAGATACATGGCAATGACATACCAGTCAGATACATGGCAATGACAGATTGTTACTTTAAAGTACCAAATGCAACTTGTGGACTTCACCGTTAGGCTGCTAAGCGCGATCGATGACCTTTTGCGGACAGTGTAAATCAAGATCAGACTGCAGAAAACGTGTAGTCTGATCTTGGATCAACACTGTCCGATAACGCGATATTTTTCTCCGATTTTTATATACTTGAAGGGCCTTCACCCTAAGGCTAAGCCCGGTTCACAGACCTTTTGCAGACAGTGTAGATCAAGATCAGACTGCACAAAACGTGCAGTCTGATCTTGGATCAACACTGTCCGATAACACAACATTTTTTTCCGAAAAGTAATTTTGAAGTAGCAACATTTGGGTTTTTACTATCGACTTAAAAAGTTCATGTAACTTATTTAGCAGGTTAAGGGTAAACCTGGTACCAAACAATTCCATATTTAACCCTTATCCTGCTAAATAAGTTCAATGAAACTTTCAAGCCGATTGTCAACTAGAGGCCCTTGAGGGCCTGAAATCGCTCTACTGGCAGTGAGTTTGCTGCCTTTTTTCTAGCATACATTATGAATTCATGATGCAAAAGGATGAAAGACAAATATCCCCCCCCCCCCGCAAAAAAAAAAAAAAAAAAAAACCGGGGGTATTGTTGTAACTGGGCTTGAACCCACTAAGAAAGCACAATTAGGCATGTTGAATTGAACAAATAGTGAAAAAAAAAAAAAATTGAAATCCAGCCAAATTTGATAGGGTTTCATTACTCATTGTACGAAACAATCCCTGCAAATTTCAAAGAAATGGACTAATAATGTGGACTATGTTCAGTAAACGATCCTTGGTCTTCAAATGGCTGCTTTTCCTTAACTGATTGCTAGATTTTCTTCATTTTTATTAGAGTTCAATCCCTTGATGACAAATATAATCTTTGCAAGTTTCAAAAGAATTGGATCTAAAATGCGGACTTAATTGCGTAAAAAAGAAATGTAAAGTTTCAACTTTAAATGGCTCCTTTTCCCATACTGATTGTCGAATGTTTTTCAAAGTCGATAGGGTTCAAGTTATTGATAATATAAAGCAACTGTGCAAGTTTAATGAAAATTCGACCACAAATGCCGAGTCGTAGCATAAACAAGAAATGTATTTTTTTTAATTTAAATGGCTCATTTTCCAATACTGATAGTCAAATTTTTGTCAAAATCAATAGTGTTCAAGCTTTTGATGATAGAAAGCAACTGTGCCAGTCACATGAAAATCCAATTACAAATGCTGAATTTATTGGGTAAACAAGAAATGAAAATTTGAACTTTAAATGGCTACTTTTCCCATACTGATTGTCAGATTTTTTTCAAAATCAATAGGGTTCAAGCCTTTGATGAGATAAACGAACCGTGCAAGTTTCACGAAAATCTGACCGCAAACGTAGACTAAAACACATAAACAAGAAAAGGAAATGTTAAACTTTAAATGGCTACTTTTCCTACATTGATTGTCAGATTTTTTTCAAAATCAATAGGGTTCAAGCTTTCGATGAGATTAATAAATCTGTGCAAGTTTCATAAAATTCCGACCACAACTGCAGACTTTATCGCGTAAATAAGAAATTTAAATGTTGAACTTTAAATGGCTACTTTTCCTACACTGATTGTCAGATTTTTTACAAAATCAATCGGGTTCAAGCTGTTGATGAAATAAACAATTTGTGCAATTTTAAATGGCTGCTTTTCCTACACTGATTGTCAGATTTTTTTTAAAATTCAATAGGCTCAAGCTATTGATGAGAAAAACAGACTCTGCAAGTTTCACGAAAATCCAACCACAAATGCAGACTTTATCGCGTAAACAAGAAATTGAAATTTTGAACTTTAAATGGCTGCTTTTCCTACACTGATTGTAAGATTTTTTTCAAAATCAATAAGGTTCAAGCTATTGATGAGATAACAAACTCTGCAAGTTTCACAAAAATCAGACCACAACTGTGGACTTTATCGCGTAAACAAGAAATGGAAATTTTGAACTTTAAATGGCTGCTTTTCCTGCACACATTGTAAGATTTTTTTTCAAAATCAACAGAATTCAAGTTATTGATGAGATAAACAAACTCTGCAAGTTTCACGAAAATCAGACCACAACTGCAGACTTTATCGCGTAAACAAGAAATGGAAATTTTGAAATTTAAATGGCTGCTTTTGCTACACTGATTGTCAGATTTTTTTCAAAATCAATAGTGTTCAAGCTATTGATGAGATAAACAAACTGTGCAAATTTCATGAAAATCCGACCACAAATGCGGACTTTATCGCGTAAACAAGAAATTGAAATTTTGAACTTTAAATGGCTGCTTTTCCTACACTGATTGTCAGATTTTTTCCCAAAATCAATAGGGTTCAAGCTATTGATGAGATAAACAAACTCTGCAAGTTTCACGAAATCCGACCATAAATGCGGACTTTATCGCGTAAACAAGAAAAAGACTAACGGACGGACAGACGACGGAAACCTCGCCATGACATAAGCTCTGCTGGCTTACAGCCAGTAGAGCTAAAAACCAGGATGATGCAATTTCAAAATTATTTCTTTGAGAAAAATATCTCCTTATCGGACAGTTTAGATTCAAGATGAGACTGCACGTTCTGTGCAGTCTGATCTTGATCAAGACTGTCCGCAAAAGGTCAGTAAGTCGCGCTTAGCAGCCTAAGGGTTAAATAACCATATGAAAGACGGCTTCAGAAGACATTGTGAGAAAGAGAAAACGCTGGTAACCAGTAACCAGTAAAAAAATGTCTCTCCAGTGCCTTGTTCCTTTAACTCTTTACTAATCCCATGTTTAAATGACCTTGAGGAAGAAAGGTTGTAGAAAACATTGTGGGTAAAGGAGAAAATGCTGCATTTTCTCTTTTTTTCTCCCCACACTGTTTTCTTTTTTTCTACCCCTTTGAAGACAAATACCACATTCAATTTATCGTCTGCAAATACTTTCGATTTGGACTGGTCTAAAATTTTGTTGCCTGGTATGGTTTTTGTTGTATGGCGTTTAACGCCAGTTTCAACCACAGGTGAACGACGAGCGACAGTGTAAATCCTATATTACACACTAGTGTGTAATATAGGATTTACACTGTCGCTCGTCGTTCACCTGTGGTTTCAACATTATTTCAGCTACATCGTTGTGGTATGTGCACCTATCTTTGTTTTCCTGGAGATTCTTTTCCCAGTAATTCGCACAATATTCTTCCCAAGCCACAGGCTGCTTTCCAACATAATAATCGTGCATGAAGTAATAAAAAAAAATTCAAAGTTTTTTTTTACACGACGATGCAGACAATGCCACCACGGCTACGGCATTTTCTTCGAAAACAGCCGAGCTAAAAATGATTTATCACTGACTTAAACGTTTACCAGACGACAACATTTTAGCCTTATCCAAATTGAAAGCATTTGCAGACGACAATTTCAATGTCGCTAAAATGGTGCAATTTTACTTTGATGGGGTAGAAAACATTGTGGGAAAAGGAGAAAATGCTGGTTACCAGCATTTTCTCCTTTTCCCACAATGTTTTCAAAAGGCTTCTTTCCCAGGGTCGTTAAAAGGCGGCATTGCGCGGTAAAGGGTTAAGTCAGGCAATAGCTGGCAAACCATTAGTAAAGAAGAAAGACAAATATAAACAAGAAATGAACCATGTTCAGTGAAAAGGGGAGCTTAATGCCTCTTCGAAACGTATCGATTCAGGTCAGCCTGCGCAGTCCGCGCAGGCTGACCTTGGCCAAAACTTTTCGCTATTGGTCAATTTTCTGTATGTCCAAGGACCGGTCAGCCTCATGATTCAGTCGGTTGGTTAACACTTAAGCTGCTGAATAAATGAAACGCAAATTTCTACTCAATACTAAAAGCCCACACATTGCGTTTTCAAGGTTGATTTCACCGGAAAGAAAATACCGTATCGGACAGTGTAGATCAAAGATCAGACTGCACGTTCTGTGCAGTCTGATCTTGATCTACACTGTCCGCAAAAGGTCAGTGGGTCGCGATTAGCAGCTTAAGGGTTAAAAAAAAGTGGCTATTATGGATCCATAATTATGTGATGCCTCATGAATCAGCCGATTGTTATATTAAATGGATTTTCATGGATCCATAACCGTCTGATCACTTTCTAGGTATGATGTGTAACGGAGATGCATTAAGCCCCCTTTTGCCAGAGCATCGCTCTCTTATCTTGTAGTATTTGTCGGTGTTTATCACAAAAAAATTGATTTGCAGCGAAAAAAATCTAAATAGGTCCCTATAAAGGCACAATAGAGGCAAAAAGTAAAGATTGTCGGTGTAAAAATCCGTTCAAATTTAAATCATACCATTTTAAAGTATGAAAATTGATGTGATGATGACAATGTGTTTATTGCAATTGCACAGTTGGTCCATGTGTTAGTCGCTTGCAGAAAAATGAAATTAAACTAGATTAAAAGTTGCCAGGTCGCTGTATCATTTGTTTACTTTTTACCTATTTTGAAAAACCATTTTTCTGTCAGCGACTTTTACTCTTTGGCCAATCATACAGTCGCAGATTGTAATTTCCATGCCTCTAAATGGCATGGCTTAAATTAAGGTACATATATTTTACCACCTCATTGTTTACTTTTGGCTGCTATTGGGACTTTAATCCTTAAAGCGCCGAAATAACCTAATGGGCACTTTCAATCTAGAATCTGGTGTAAATGGTGTGGTGAGGTAGAGCGTCGGCCTCGCAACCATTTGGTCCCTAACTTGATTCCCGAGAGTTGGTGTCAACTTCGGGACTGCTCATGTGGCCTCCACGTTCGGCGCAGGTACTGGTGTAGTTTCCAGGATGCAGAACCAAGAGAGATAAGGTATAAGTTTCAAGAACTTGTATCCCAATCAATGTAAAACACATGAGGCATGCTCTGTGAAAAGGTAGCTTAATGCATCTGCAAAAAAAAGTATCGACCCACGTCAGCCTGCGCTGTCCGCGCAGGCTGACATGGGCCGAAACTTTTTGCTGTTCTTTAAATATTCTGCATGTCTAAGGACCAGTCTAACTCCAGATTTAGTCAACTGCAAGACTAAATGGATTTTATGAATCTATGATTATGTGATGACTTGCTTGGTATCATGCATCGCAGAGATGCATTAAGCCCCCTTTTCACAGAGCACGGCTCACATTTTCTTTTTTAAATAATCAAGAATAAGACCCAGATGATATGCAACTTTGTGGTTGCTTATTTTCCTGTAGTGTTTCAGCACAGTGGATAGTGTAGGTCAAATATCAGACTGTACGTTTTGTGCAGTCTGATCTTAATCTACATTGGCCATAAAGGCAACTAAAGTAGGGTAATGTACTTGAGGGGTGAAAATAGGTGTTTCACTTACAAAGTGGTCAAAAGGGCAAGAAAATCTATATTTACCTGATTACCATGGCCAGGACATGCTGGGCCTATCATAAGATCATCGTGTTTGTCATCATTGAAATTACCACAAAACCCGCAGGTGTGGCCCTTGAGGGTTATTGGGGTTTGAATCTCTATCCAGCCCTTTTTGTACCATAACACATCAACTCCCAAACTAGTGTATATCTATATGGTTATGGATATACAACATGCTCTGTGAGAAGGGGGCTTAATGCACCAGCGAAAGGTATCGTCAGGTCAGCCTGCACAGTCCTCCGCGCAGGCCAACCTGCGCCGAAACTTTTCGCTATTCGACAATTTTCTGTATGTCCAATGACCACTCTACCTCATGACTAGGCCGGTTGTTGAAAAAAGTGGCTATTATGGATCCATGATCATGTGATGACGTTAATGCTTGCTATCGTGCATTACGGAGATCCATTAAGTCCCCTTTTGCCAGAGCATGGCTCATATATATTGGTGGGATCTGACATAAGTTGGCATTTGAGATAAAGTCTGAATGAGTCTAGAAAAATGCTACAAAGCAGGCCTTTTACCACACAATCCTGACCTTTAGCAACCCTTAGGAAGACACCTTTTGAAAACAAAGTAGGAAAGGGAAAACATTCTGGCAACCACCATTTTCTCCTTTTCCCACAATGTTTTCTACCCTATCAAAGATAAATTCCATCACTTTGGCCGCACTGGCATTGTCGTCTGCAATTGATTTTCAATTTGGACATGTGTACATTTTTGTGGTGTAGTAAAGATTAATACATTTTTCTTGATTACTTCAGTGAACTTTTACCTCAAAGTCAACACATGTCAGTTTCACTTTATCACGATACTGTATCTCAAGGATTATTGTAAACAATATTCAAAAACACAGGCGTACATGTACAATGTGTTTTTGATTGTTTGTTTGTATTAACGTTTAACGCCATTTTAACAGCTTAGGTCATATTATGGCGGCCAGTGATGCACCTATCTGTTTCTTGGCTTTCTCACACCAGTACTGACACAACTTTCTTTCCAAAGCCACTGACTACTTTTCTCACATGCATCAAATGTGAGAGGCGAAAAATCGCCGAAAAGAAAGTTTGCCTCAACCGGGTATCGAACTCGCAACCACCAGGTCACGAGTCAGATACGCTAACCACTGAGCTACCCGGCCGGGCTGTACATTGTGTGCATGTGTATTGAAATCTGTTAACATGAATGGGCCTACATGTACTTGCGTTTGTGACTGGTGTGCATGTTGTGGACATTCTTTAACAGGTGTGTATGTCATGCGCAATCTTTGACAGGTGTGTGTGTGTAATATTCATTGACAGATGTGTATGTTGTGGGCATTCTTTGATAAGTATGAAAGAATTGTGCAAAATCAAGTACCTACAAACTTGACGAATGCGCGCCCATGTCATCAAAAGGGCCAGTGAAAGTCCATATTTAACTCTTTACCAAACGACAGAAGTTTGGCCTGGTACAAATTGAAAGCATTTGCAGACGACAAAATAAATGCGAGTGAAAAATTGAAATTTGTTTCGGGAAGGGTGGAAAACATTGTGGGAAAAGGAGAAAATGCTGGTTACCAGCATTTTCTCCTTTTCCCACAATGTTTTCAAAAGGCTTCTTTCACAGGGTCGTTAAAAGTCGGGATTGTGTGGTAAAGAGTTAATTGGAGGAATTACTCTATGAATACATGTACCTTAATTTAAAGGTGTGAAATATGGATAATTTTGTGATATAGATCTAGTTGATAAATAATTGGCCGAATTCAAACCCAAAGACTACATTTGTCAATTCGGTAATTTCCAATTAATTAATCTTGACTATCTTTATGCCTGTGACCAGACCCAATTACTTTATAAACTTAATCCTTATCCCGCTGAATAAGTTAAATGAAACGATAGGCGGAGTTTTCTTCTGGTCAATATTGTAACAGTTGGATTGACCTTTCTGCCGATTCTGATTGATAGGTCCTATCAGCCTATCAAAACGCAGTATAGCGCGTCATGTAAACAAAAGGGTCAGACAAAGTGAGAGACTTAACTATTGATAAACAATGTATTTTTTTTTTACTTTTTGTTTAAACCATAGAAGACTGGGTTATAAAATAATTATTTCAAAATGAATTAAAGTTACATGTAAGAACCATGTGGTAAGGTAATTGTTAAATTATATATTCTGAAAGGAAAACTAAATTTATCCATTCCAAAAACCTAGAGTCTACGGAAAATGTCGCCGGTAGATTTAACCAGGATTCCGTAAAAAACCCAGCCACTCTGCCATTCAACAGAAAAGCAGGTTTTTTTTTTCAATCTTTCGGGAAAGAAAGAACGATTATGCCAGAGTGTATTGATAAACTACCTGTATTGAAATCTAACTGAACGAACATCTTTCAAATTCCAGCCATTATTAGTAGACAGTCGTACTCGCTGTACGCAGAGCAACAGGGAGAGGTATTTGATTGACAGCCAGTCGTCACCCTGTTTCACAAATAAGCTGATACTGCGAACGTCATCCTATGATTCTTGTTGTAAAACTTAGGGAACTCAGATTTTAAACCTGTTATCCCAAACATAAACAATATTATAAACTGAAAATGAAAGTTTGATTGAGTGAGAGCTATATACAAAAACAAGGAATATGCTGACAGAGCTTTGACCAATGACGGCACTACGTACGAGGGACACTTTTTAAGTTCGTAGAGTAAGCCTATAACTTTTTAACGCAATTATGAAGTTGCACAATTTTTTACACAGAGCTTGCGTAATCATTCCTCTCTCGAATGGTGTTACGGTATGCGATCTACCCGTTTCCGGAACGCCGCCCGGTAGTCCTCTTTAGGTATATGTTGCAGACACTGGTAGACCGCACTGCCTATACCACAACGGGATTCAAAACGGTGCCCTGTCAGCATTTCCTTTAGTCTTGGGAACAACCAAAAGTCACAGGGGGACAGGTCAGGGCTGTATGGGGGATGATCTAAGACATCGAGCCCAGATTCTTTCTGATATTCCCGTACCGTAGCGGATTTATGGGCTGGTGCGTTATCATGAAGTAATTTGATGCTGCAGACACCGGTGCGCGGTCTGCGTTTCTGATAGAAATTAACAAGTTGAGTAAGAACACTTTCTCTGTAAAACTTTCCAGTGACAGAACTACCTTTCGGGACTGGAATGTGAAGGACTGGACCTTTCGAATCAAAGAATATCGCATACAACATGCGATTTGATGTTTTGCAACGGCCCGCAATGACAGGTCTGTCGCCCTCAGATGAAACCCAAACCTTATTTTTAGCCTTAAAATCGGGTTGAAAATGATAGATCCAGGTTTCATCACCTGTAACTATCTTTTCCAAACGACGTGGGTCACATTTATCATATTTTCTATAACTTGCGATTCAAGTCTAACCCGACTTTGTTTCTGCTCGTCAGTGAGCAAATGGGGCACCCAACGCGCACAGATCTTACGTAGCCCAAGTCGTTCACGCAAGATCTTCAAAACATTTGACGAATGAATGCCACTTAATTCTTCTATCTCTTGCACGGTATAACATGCGTCTTCCTCAATTAACGTTTTCACAGTAGCAACGTTCTTTTCCGTCAAAACGGAAACCGGCCTACCCACCCGAGGGTCATTTTCAATTGACTCCCGACCATCATTAAAACGACGTACCCACTTGCAAACTGTAGCATATTTTAAAGCACCATTCCCATAAACTTTTTGCAAATCAGCATGAATTTCTGTTGGCGGAAACCCGAGCTGTGCTCGAATCTTACAATATGCCCTCTGTTCACAGATTTTTACTTCCATATTGAACGCTATATTTTACTATAGTGTATAAAACCACGTGTTGAAAATACCCAGCGCAGCGCGCACGTGGACCTCGTACACCGCATACCGTGGCACCGTTCGAGAGAGGAATGATTACGCAAGTTCTGTGTAAAAAATCGTGCAATTTCATAATTGCGTTAAAAAGTTATAGGCTTACTCTACGAACTTAAAAAGTGTCCCTCGTATATTAGTTATCTCAAACAAGTTTGTTGTCCAGATGCTCACTATAAAAAGAGGACTGCATGCCGGTGCCATTGCTCGGCTGCATATGCTTGATTATCAGAGAAAAAAAAACTAAATCATAAAAGGGGCATAATCGTGTCAATTTTGTATGATGGTTACCCGATTTTGTATGGGTTCCTATAGTTTATCGTCGATCGAGTGTCACCTGGTCAAAGTTAACCCTTTACTGCACAATGACGCCTTTTGACGCCCCTGGGAAAGAAGCCTTTTGAAAACATTGTGGGAAAAGGAGAAAATGCTGGTAACCAGCATTTTCTCCTTTTCCCACAATGTTTTCTACCCTATCAAAGAAAAGTTGTACCATTTGAGCCACACTGAAATTGTCGTCTGCAAATGCTTTCAATTTGGACAAGGCTATAATTTTGTCGTCTGGTAAAGGGTTAAACAATTAGAACTTTAGGTAAAGCAGGTAGGCCTACGAATCATGCTTCGATAGTACGATGACACAGTTGGTTATCCTTTTACCACAATCCCGGGTTTTAACGACCCAGAAGAAGAAGGCTATTGAAAACATTGTGGGAAATGGAGAAAATGCTGGTATGCCAGCATTTTCTCCTGTTTCCACAGTGTTCTTACCTATCTGAGTTGAATTTTCTCATTTTAGACACACTTGAGTTGTCGTCTGCAATTGCTTTCAATTTGGACCAGTCTAATATGTTTTTGTTGGTAGAGTTACGCGATTACAAGTGATAAATATACCTTAGTATATAGCTCTCACTCAATAAACGTTTCATTATAAGTTTATATTATTGTTTATGTTTGGGATAACAGGTTTAAAATCACGTACCGTCACGAGATAATTTATAAACCTGTCTCGATAACATTTATATTATCTCGTCACGGTTCGTGGTTTTAAACATCTATTCCCAAAAACAAACAATAATATAAACTGTTAATGAAAGTTTTGTCGAGTTAGAGTTATAAAAACTCCAACTCGATAAACCTTTCATTAACACAATATTACTGTTGTTTTCTGAGAATACATGTTTAAAACCAAGAACCACGATGAGATAATGTACTAACCTCAACCTTGTTTCTTCCAGTCCGGAATATGTTAAATAAGTTGGTACGCTTGTATGGCAGATTCACCATCGTCCCATTGACCAGAACTTTATTGGGCAGCAAAGTGATCTCCTACAAGCATACAAAAATATATCAGAGCAAGCTTTAGCAAAAGGGGGCTTAATGCATCTTCCTGATGCATGATAACAAGCAATCCATTACATACTTACGGATCCATATTGCCACTTTTTTCAACAACCGACTTAATCATGATGTAGACTGGTCCATTGGCATAAAGAAAATTGACCAATAGCGAAAAGTATTGGCCTAGGCCAGCCTGCGCGGACTGCGCAGTCCGCGCAGGCTGACCTGGTTCGATACTTTTTGCAAATACATTAAGCTCCTTTTCAAAGAGCACAGCTGATAAAAATTTAACCCTGCACAACACAGCCACTAGTTTTAACGACCCTGAAAAAGAGGACTTTTGAAAAACATTGTGGGAAAAGGAGATATTGCTGGAATCCATTATTTTCTCCTTGTTCTACAATGTTTTCTAATCTTCCAAAGACAAATTTCAGTTTTTGATTCATACTAAATTTGTAGTCTGCAAAGACTTTCAATTTTGATGAATCTAAAATGTTGTGCGGTAAACAGTTGCAGCAATAGCGTATCACAAATCGAATGTGGCTCAGATTTGTCCTTGATAGGGTACAGATTTTCTAGGAAAAAGAGAAAATGCTGGTATGCTGCATTTTCTGCTTTTCTCGTAATGTTTTCAAAAGCCTTCTCTCTCAGGGACGTAAAATTCGGGATTGTTTGGTACAGGTTTCAGCAATCAGTAAAGAAACACATTATCACCAGCACTCGTCACAACTCGGCCAATTCCGTAACTACATCTAACCTGGTTCGTGTCAAGGAGGCTTCCATTTTGAATTGCCAGTCACATGATCTAAGATATGGCGGGGCTCATGAAAATCGATTAGAAACGACATAACATGTCGCACCACTGCGAGATTGCTTCCGGGTCGTAGTAGTTAAAAGTAGTCCGATATGAAATTTTGCGGTAGCACTTTTTGTGCTGTTTCGTGGAGCTGAGAGGGTTTGGTGGTATATAATTTAGATTTGCTTCAAATTGAGGTAGTGGGGGATTTTATCATATACTGATTGGACTATTTTGTGTCAGTGGAGGAACAAAAAATTGGGGTCATGGCCGTGAACAGGCGTTTTTGAGAGTGCAATGTCTAGGGTGCCTATATTGATTGGGATTTAGCGAAAAACGCAATCAGTTGACATGTTGTTTCTTACGCACTTTTTTTGAAGGACTATGACTGTACTTTTGAAAGCAAGAGACGGTAAAGCCAAAGTTTTGCCATTAAGCGATTTGTGAAGTTTCAAAGATGGTCAATTTCACTGTATTTTCAATATGGCAGAAAACCAATAGTGTGACACCATAAACAACCACGGTGAAGTTGTTCACATCTATTTATCTGTCGGTGAAAACTTTGAATTGATAAATCACATTAAAAATTGAATGTACAAACTGTTTGTCAAATTGTGTCTCATGGTTTTAAGGGAAGTCTTACAATTTTAAGGTCGGTAAAGCGGTGTATTTCGGGCGACGAAATGTATCGTGTAGGTGCATATTGATCAAGCTACGCGATACAGCCGAGGGACTTGATCAACAGATCACCCAAGGTTTGCGAATTCATCTCATGTGGATGATTTTTCCAGTCTTTAAAGAAACCACTTTTCAGACAATTGTGGCGAAAGGAGAAATTTTACCGAGTAAACCATCCACCGTAAAACTATGATTCCATAAAATCCGTTGGCTGAATCATGAGTTAGAATTGTTCTTGGACATTCAGAAAATTCACTAATAGCAAAAAACAAAGTTTCGACCCATGTCAGCCTGTGCGGACTGCGCAGGCTGACCGGAATTGATACTTTTTGCAGATGCATGAAACCTCCTTTTCACAAAGCATGGATCATATATTATTAATGAACTGCGCCAAAATTCATATCAGTTATTCATATTTGACAAGCATGATTCCAAACGAAATTGGCAGAAACCTGAACATAATCATGCAAACTGAAATTTACAGTAACCTCTCATTTTATAAATTCTTTCAGTCTGATTTGAATCTATACCACCTACAAACGGAATCAAAATTGTTTTTAATATTCTGATAGCTCCTTTTAAGAAAATCCGAAGAATCACAAAGAGGACGTCAGAGAGCAATAAATCCCCACTTACATTTCCCGGTAATTTAAAAGTAGCATCCTGAACCCACAACAAGGGCAGATTCGTTCCAGTCTCTTGCCTTACGCCCAAATCAATCAGAAGCTCAAACGTCGGTTCTTGACTAAGATCTTCACAGTTGTCTCGTGACATCACGTACTGACAGGCGCCCCGATAATTTATAATCTTTTGGTCGTAGGTGAGACAAAGTATATCATTCACGCAAGAACATACGCCTGGAGCTGTAGCTGAATTTTTAAAGCCAATCATACAACAGCAAATGTCATGAGTACATTTCAATATACTTTTTATCAAACAAAAAGAAAAATTTAGACTTCACCAAAAATTCGAACCATTTGCAGGTGAACAGTGCTTCCAAGCCCAGAAGATGATTTCTATCTTCGAAAAGGTAGAAAACATTGAGGGGAAATGAGAAAATGCTGGTCACCAGAATTTTCTCCTTTTTCCACATTGTTTTCAAAAACCTTTTTCTTCAATGTTGTTAAAACTTGGGATTGTGTGGTGAATTGATAGCTGGATGGATTTACGGAAAGACGGACGAACGAGCAGATGGACAGACTTGCTGATGGATTCGTTCGTTATTCATTCATTCGTTCATTCATTCATTCATTTGATTTCCTGCTTGCATCTAACATGCATATGATACCGGTGGTCACTGTACACTGTCACCTGCAGTCGAAGGGAGACAAGTAATTATATCTTACCTTTGCAACCAGTATGGTTTTCTCCCTTTAAACCGTCGCCTGTCAGGTCTGGAAGACATACACATTGCCACGAATCGTTCTCTTCGATACAGATGGCTTTTTCGTGGCACGAATGCTGCTGGTGGTAATTACACCCAGATTTAGTCCCCACTTCGGTGGCCCGTGCAGCCAGAATGCAGAAGCCTATCGGTGAAATATAACAATTCATAATACAAATTCATTTTGGCCGTGCTTTGTGAAGAGGGGACTTAATGCATCTGCGAAAAGTGTCGATTCAGGTCAGCCTGCGCGGACTGCTTTTCGCTATTGGTCAATTTTCTGTGTGTCCAAGGGCGATTTTACTTCACGTTAGAGTCGGTTGTTTAAAAAAAAAGTGGCTATTATGGATCCATAATTATGTGATTGCTCAAAGACAGGTATAATGCAGTACGGAGATGCATTAAGCCCCCTTTTGCCATTGCTCTGATGTACTGGGAAAGTATTTACTTCATTTCCTTTAAGAAAAGGACATTTAGACAGTTTTCTGTTGGCAATACGTGTCGCCAAAATTTTCAGCCTTCTGAAAAATTTTGCCACAAGCGATTTTGTACACATGATTAAAAAGGTAGATTGTAAAAGTGTTTAACGCCGTTTTCAACTTTCTTTCAGTTATATCACGGCGACCAGTGCACCTATCCATTCTTTCCTGGAGTTTCTTTTACCACACAATATTCTTTCCAAGCTACTGGCTGCTTTCCCACATAACCATCGTCGAAACAATGGTCAGCGGTGAGAGAGGAATGCATCCTGTCGCGATGATTATCATCAGTCCTCGGAAAGAAATTTGCCAAGCCGGGGATCAAACCAGCGACCTCCTGTCCTCAAGTCCGTTACGCTATCCATTGAGCTACGGGGGCTTGGCATTAAGAAAGGTAAATAAAACAAATATAGATGAAGATTTAACCCTTTACTAAACAAGTCTGAGTTTTAACTACCCACAGAAAGAAGGCTTTTTGAAAACATAGTTGGAAAAGCTTTCCCCACAATATTTTCCACCCTGTCAAAGGCAAATTTCATCGTGTGAGCCACCTTTATTTGGCGTGCAACACACGAAAAGGGGCCTTCGGACATATGCGTAAAAGTGTGTCGTCCCATATCAGCCTGTGCAGTCTGTGACTAATACGAGACGGCACTTCCCGTTTTTGTGCGATTTTCTGTTTCACGAAAGTCTACCGTATGAAAAAATCTTATGTAGTCGTAAAGTGCTGTCTCGGATTAGCCTGCGCGGACTGCGAAGGCTAATTCAAGACGACACTTTACGCAAATGTCCGAAGGTCTCATTTCGCATGTTGCGGGCCATTTTGTTGTATGCAACTGCATTCAATTTGACAAGTCTAAAATGTCGACAGCTGAAAATACAATCCGCTGAAGCCCGGACAGATTTTCATCTTATTGACTTGAATAAACAGGCGGACGGTATAGATCCAAGATCAGACTGCACGTTCTGTTCTGTCTGATCTTGGGTCTATGACGTCCCCAAAAGCCCTAGTTTTCACATACGGCACAGAAAAGGTTAACTTGTTATATGGATATTGCTGAAAATCAGAACAGCTTTCGTCTTTTTTTTTTTTATATTTTTGAATAACAGGACTGAAACCAATACAAAATAAGCGGAGAGTGTAGACTAAGACTGAACTTGGTGCAGGCTAATATTGACCCAGACTTTCCGCAAAATACATCCACCATCGCATATGATAGGACAGAGGTTATTCAAAGAGGTATTAAAGCAGATTTCGTTTTACAAAATTTACAAAATTAAAAAAAAAACTTTCATTCGTGAGCAAAAATGGCTTAATAATTAAAAGATAGAAAGAAACACATATAGAAAACACAAGGAATTACTGAGATCCTTCCTATACCGTTAGTAACAGTATAATCATTATACTAGAACAAGGGATAAATACATTTTAAAAGAAAACCGTTATTGGCTGCCGTGATAGCGCAGTAGTAGAGTCATTGACTCCAGCTGGGTTTGAAGGTTTTGGGTTTTTGCCCCACCGGCTGCAATCTTTTTCAAGCACGTTTTTGTCATTCCCCGTGTTAAGTGCGAAAAATCGCGTCACTGTGATTTTTAATCGGTCGGTAGACCGATTACAGAGATGGCAAACTTCGGAAACCCGTCCGCTCAGGGCAAACTGATGTAACTGCAACTCGTAACAGCTTTTACTTACAGCGTTTTAACGCTTATACCTGATGTGATGACCTTATTACAAAAACTACTTTTGACCCAGATAACCGCACTTTTGACCCAGATAAGCGCAGGAATAGTAATTAGCGGTAAACAGGCGTTAAGTAATGTCAAGTAATCCCATAATAACTTTTAAATTATGTAATAAACGGCGGTTACAATTTGTTTAGTATTGAAGTATGTCATAATTTCAGTATTATCAAAATCTCTGGCCGGCAAAAACTGGAGCAGTTTACTTTCAACACGATTATAAGAAATAGGGTCAGTGATAAGCAGCAACTTTATGAATGTAACGAGTGCGAATCAAGTGTATCGGGTGATGTGAATACATCTTGTAGTCGTCTGCTGTCCATATCATTCGGCAAATTTCGAGTGATCCATTGATAGTTATACGTAGTTACGGGATCGGCCGAGTTGTGACGAGTGCTCTCCGTATATGTAGCAGGTGTTGAAAAGATGAAAGGTCATTTTGGTCTTGAGAGGAGTAAAATCGCAACAGAAAGGAGTTTGTAAGGAAACATTGCTTTAAAAAAAATTGAAAATTTAGATTGCTCTACCTAAGAGAAAACTGATGTAAATGCAACTCGTAACAGCTGTAAGTTTAAAATAGTAATCGGCCGTTGGTTGTTTAATGCAGGGATTGTATATGTGAGGCGAAGCGTGTGAAGCTGTGGGGACAAAGGGTATAGAGTTGTGTAAAGGTTATGGCCCTCGCGGAGAGGCCATTAAGTAAACATTTTCAGAATGGACTGGCGATTCAACGCTTGCAACCTTAGTACCCAGACTGTCCATTCACAATACTGACTGATTACGCATCTTTCAGCGTATGATGTATTAACCCTTAGGCTGCTAAGTGCGACTCACTGACCTTTTTGCGGATCGTATAGATCAAGATCAGACTGCACAGAACGTGCAGTCTGATCTTGGATCTATACTGTCCGATAGGAGATATTTCTTTTTCCAAAAAGGAATAAGTTTGACATAGAATTATTCGGATTTTACTACCGGTTTGAAATTTCATTTCAATGTTTTAGCGGGATAAGGGTTAAATTGTTTTCACAGCCCCTCTTCCTCTCCTTCCAGCCACGGCACTACCGTTTTACACAGTCACTTACATGTTTCTTCTTGGTGAGTTTCTACAGACTAGAATCAGTCTGTTAACCCTTGACCAAACAATCCTGTGGGGCTTTGAAAATATAGTTGGAGAAACTGCATGTATTCAGCATGTTCTCTATTTTCCACAGCGTTTTTCACCGATTTGAAAGATTTTCAAAATTTTGTCAAAAAGAACATTTTCATCTGAATCAACGGACCAGGAACAGTCTTTGCAGAGAGTGCAGATTCAGACCAGACTGCTCAGAACATGCAGCCAGATCTTGGATCTGTCATGCCAGTTTTCCGAGTTCTTCTACTCAAGACAGCAATGGTCCTGCAATATTTAGGATGCTTTTCCAAGTCTAGTTTAACAATTTAGCGCTCTAAGCGTGCAAATGTCAGCAACATGTTTGTCTCATCTGCTATTCCATATTGGTCGATTCTCATCCTTTCCACATTTCAGATAAAGAGATCAAGGCTACCGCAGTTATGCTCTTGCTAATTAGAATGACTCAAATACAATTACCTGTGTTGGCTATGGACAAGTAAAGTCGCTTTTGAAGATAATAAAATGTAAAGATCAGACTGTCCTTTGAACGCAATGCAATTCAATATCACAGACGTTCATATCTTAGATCTAATTGTCTGTTTATTTGGGATGTATATGGGGGAAAAAACGACCATGAAATTGTAGCCTAATGTTTGATATTGTTTTCCTGACTGTAAAAGGCTAGTCGATTAACTAAGTGTTTTAACACTTAACCAAACTATCCTTTGTAAATAGCCATGAGAAAGAAGTTGAAAACATTGTGACAAAAGGGGAAAATGCAGGTTACCATTTTTTCCTTTTCCCATATTTTTTTACCCTTTCAACGATTCAAATCATCATTTGGCCTACGTTTAATTCGTCATGTGCAGATGCTTTTGATTTGGACAAGTCTAAAATTTTATCATTTGGTAAAGAGTTGACGGTTAGGGAGCTATTGGGTATCTACACTCTTTGAAAGTATGATGTAGGAGAAATTTGCCAGCAGACGTTTGGACTGGACGGTTTGACCCGCTAAAAAATAGGTAGGACAGTTTGTCAAGATGAATACGATGTCTTGTTAAAAATGGAAAAATGAAAGGCCCACAAGTAGCCAAAAGTAAACAATTCCAAAGTGATCATGCAGGTATATTTCATACGGCTTTTATATGTTACAATACAGTTACCAAAGTTGCCAAAGTTACAGAAAAGAATATATGTATTTTTTTCACTCTTTAAAAGGGTTGGTAGGTACTGTTCATGATGAGTGATATCTAAAACTTGATAATGGGTATTGCTGATCAGAATTGTCACTTATCTTTAACGTTCTATTGCTCTCGGCTTGCAAACATAGCCTATATTTTAAGCAATCATTAAACTACTAATTTGAAAAAGACAGTTTAAAAAAGTGGGATCCTACGAGGCTCATTTGTAACGGTGTAGGGTTTTTGTCCCATACATGGTTCAAACATCTACCATTTGATTTGTGATTTCAAACCACTGTAATTATTCAGTGTCGACCGATTACAGTGCTTACAACACTTTGATTACTTTCTAAATGTTTGTGCCCCATCGGCGGCAATCCTTTTTCTAGCATATTTTTTGTTATTCCCCGTGCAAGTATGAAAAGTCGCGTCCCTGTGATTTTACTTTCTAAATGTCAACTGACTACAGATGAAGTTAAGCGACGGACACTAAGGTTAGTGCTTGGACGGGTGACTAAATCGTGACGCCATAATGAAGTGCATCCGTACAGTTTTTAAGACTCTTTCATCTGTCTCAAAGATGAATTGGATTAACATGTAATCTTGACATATATATCTAATAGTTCCACATTTCAACAAAATGAAAAACAATGTGGAAAAAAGAGGCGATTACTGTCGACGTTATTTTTTTTTTTCTATTTTTCTTCACATTGACCAACCAAAAAAGTTCAAATATTTATTTTCCAGGTTCTTTCACACCGTCTACAGTAGTATAGTGCGAGCACCAGCAGCCCCTTGTGTGGTGGTGTTTTGTGGTTGTGAGGCTCCCCACCGGTCACGCGGCGCCCTGGAACGTGATCAATCAATGCCAACCGCGACGATTTATCAACACCGTTTCCTTACTTATGAGAGCACGCGGCACCAGGTGATATCAGTTACTGTCATGATAGTGGACATTATTTCCTCGACTTGGATGGATGGTTTTGAACGTTTCAGGTAAAACTTGATTTAAATGTCTAAACTTCATTTCCCGATTCTTGTAGAAAGCATATTGCTTCACTAAATTTCAAAGGCATGAGTAAACATCCAAGTTCGAGAAAACTTTCATAAATTTGAAATATTTTAACTTATATGTGCTTGGCACGGTCGAAAAGTAAAAAAGACAAAAACAAAGCTGAATACATGTTGTAACATATTTGAGTTATGATAATGAGACTGCAGTTGTCAAGAGGATGAGTGATTGTTTTAGGAAAGTGTAATGTATTCTAAATGTGTCAAGAGGATGCGTGAATGTTATAAAAAAAAAATGATGTATTCATAATGTGGTAAAATTACGATTGATTGATTGTATAAATTATGGGTAACGGAATGTAATCATAACACACATGCAACTGCTCAAATTCAAAGGAACGTGGAGAAATTGCTCCTGTATGGTTAATTTCATCACGCTTCATTTTTTTTTTCTGGACTGTCAAAAAATAATGTCAAGAATTTTACATTGTGGCAAGGGATGATTTTCTCCATCTTTTGGATGTCATTATGCATCAGTGACTATTTTCTCCATCCTTTAGATGGCATTACGCATCAGTGATTTTGGTCTGTAATTCCTTTATTTTTGATCCCATCAACTTGAGACACAGTTCCTTCGATAAGGGATGATTTTTTTCTATCTTTTGCATGTCGTTACGCATCAGTGATTTTGGTTCATTACTTCTATATTAGTAATGATAACAATTGGAGACTCATTGCTTTTGACAGAGAATAATTTTCTTCATCTCTGGGATGTCATCACACATGAGTGACTGCATCGTAACTCCTTCATTAGTGATCTGATCTGCTGGGGACATAGTTCTTGAGACAAGGGATGATTTATCCATCTTTTGAATGTAGTTACACGTCAGTGATTTTGGTCCGTAACTCTTTAATGGGTGCCCCATCAACTGGAGACATAGTCATTGCAACAGGAAATGATTTTCTCTATCTTTTGAGTGTCATTATGCATCAGTGATTATGGTGAGTAACTCTTTTATAAGTGATTCGATCAATTGGTAACATATTGCTTTTGACAGAGGACGATTTTTTCCATCTTTTAATGTTATTCATCAGTATCCCATTTACTGGGGACACAGCCTTCTCGACGATTGATGAATTTCTCCATTTCTATATAAACCTTTTGCTTAAAACGTTATCACGTACTTTCAAGTTTACACTTCATCAATGTGAAGAGTGCAACAAATCATTAGCGTCTAAAACATCTCTTACTCGTCATGTATAAGCATATTTTTCGAGCAAAAGATAGTTGTATTTAACGTGCAAGAAGCCCTTCAAGTACAAAAATGACAGAAGAAAAAGGTTTAGGTAAAAACAAAGCATCACAAATGAACTAAAATTCAGTTTAACGGTCCTCTCTAAAAGCAGTAATTACAAAGCTTGGACTAGTGTTAAAAACTCACAAAGCTGACAGCGCTCTCATCAACTAAATTAAAAGTTAGACATAATGGCATTTATACACAAGAAAGAAGGGGTATCTCCTATTTCTACTGCAAAAGAAAAGTAATGGATGACTGCCTTCACACACAACCTCTGGACATCAATTTATGCCCAGTGCCACCTAAAGAGATTGATTATCAACGCCAGTGAGGTAAATACGATACACAAGACTGTAGTATAGGAACTTTGTTTCATTTCGTTCAGATTTTCACAACCGCGAACAGACATAAATGGCGAGCAAACAAACATGGGAAGCAACATATCTTAACCTAACAACTCTGTCCTGGTGCAACCTCTTTTTTCCCCTCTTCTTACAAACGGGAGGTTGAATATATAAATGAGAACAAAATGATAAATGAACTACAACTACGACAGTTCGAAAAGTTAATAAATTGTCTGAAGGAAATGTAGTTTGTATTGTTTCTGAGCCCACTTCGTGTGTCAAAACTGAAAATGATTGTTCACACTTCTTTTGTCAATGACTAATTAAAAAAAAAAAAAGGAAACTCAACACATAAACGTTTCCGGGTTGGTCGTATACACTGGTAGTTATTTGAGGACCATTGTCAGTCTCTGCGGAGTTATTATCTTCAATACTATGTAATTCATATTCCTTGGCCTCAGTTCGACGATGGTTATGTGGGAAAGCAGCCAGTGGCTTGGAAAGAATATTGTGCGGAGTACTGGTAAAAGAAACTCCAGGAAAGCATGGGTAGGTGCATTGGCCACCGTGATATAACTGAAATAATGTTGAAAACGGCGTTAAAATCATACAATCAATCAATCAGTCAATCAATCAATCGATCAATCCTGGGCCCGGGAAAGTCACTGAAACTGTCCTTACACTCCTGAAAGTAAATACTTTGATCTTCGATAGAATCCTCAATAGGCGGTTCATGGTAATGTTTGTTTGATACCGTTAGGAACAGACTGTTTTTCTGGTAGAGTTGTAGTGGGTACTTTAAAACACTCACCTCAGTTTCACTTTGTAAGATGATGCTCCGAGTTGGCTACCTATGGACTTCTTGATGAAACACCAATAACCATCTACGATAACAACTAGATAGCTACTTCTAGCGTCAGACTTGTCGTGACCAGTATGAAGATACACAATGTCACCAACTGATAAATCAGACAACTTTTGAGAAGTGTACCTTTAAACTTAGACTTTTTATTGTAAATATGGTTTGTAACTCGTGCATCATTTTGTTTAGTTATATTATCACGGTCAGAAACAGGCAACTGTTCATTTGTAAATTGGCTCCTTTGTTTCCACATTTCACGAGATGAAAGACCATTGTATCTGATACAGGAATTCAATCGAGTAACTGAGATGGCCAAATCTAGTTTTGATACCGGTCCACCTACAGGTTTTTATTGCAGAATTTCATCTTCAAGTCCGGCTATTGCTTTCTCTGCAACTGGACTTTTGTTAGGATTTTTAGATCGTCCTATTACCATGACAAGTGGTAACTTTTGCAATGTCTTGTCCTCTTTCAATGCTATAAAGCCAGGTGCAGGATCAACGCGAATGACAGCAGGAGGACCATCTAAGGGATGAAGGCCTATAATCAGCAGCTGTAGTAAATTGTCACGGAGAGTTGTGTGTTTCTCATCCTCAATTAAACAGGCAGAGGTTACAGACTCCCGTACTACTAGTGAAACTTGGCGTCGGAATACGTCGGCAGCAAAACACAGACCAAAGGCTTCGAGAGGGCGGCTCTCTGTTGATTGTGGTACGAAGGTCTTTGTTACCTTTGTTAATGATGCACAGATATCACAAGAGTCGTTAACTTGCTCAATGGGCTTACGCATATCCG
Organism: Tridacna gigas; assembly: GCA_945859785.2. Taxonomy (NCBI): domain Eukaryota; kingdom Metazoa; phylum Mollusca; class Bivalvia; order Cardiida; family Cardiidae; genus Tridacna; species Tridacna gigas. Next base: position 7,182,482 of record OX244034.2, on the reverse strand, counting down.
ACGCGAAAAAGTGACGTTTCATGACGAGTTCTAATTGGTGCTTTGATGTTGATCCAGCTTTATGTAAAGTGCTGTAATAAGGCCATCCAAGAGAGAACGTGGGATGATAATTAGTTCAGCCGGAGGCGATAAGGGGTCATGATACCTCACGAGTCCATCTTTAGCAATAGACGCAACACTAAGGTAACGCTTGACGTCTTTAATGTTTGTCACCTTTTTTGACGGGCGGGTTTCTTGACGGAGATGAGCACGACGCAAGTCTGGAAAGTCGGATTGTATATCAAGCCATGTAAAATGTGTAGTAAACTGTAGCCTTTGAACGTTTTTAATAATGTCTTGGATATGAATGGATCGAACTATAGAGTTTTCAGTCTGTCTCACAAAGGAGCATACATGTAACTGAATACGTCTCAGTATTTTGTATGCGCCTGTGAACGATCGTAGTCCGTGAACAGTTTCAGGCCTGTTACAGGTTAAAAGCACTGACATTCGATGGGGACTTGCAGAAATCTTGCCTTCAGTCCAGACTGAGCCAAGTATAGTTGTCAAACGCGGGCAAATAATGGTTTTGCTTGGGGAAAGACAAAGTCCACAGTGTTGGAGACTGTCTAATACAAGTTTCTATTAAGAAAGTAACTCTGTTGGAGAGTTGCCACCACAATAAGGATCATCGGCAAGTTTTGTGACACTATCGTCTTGTAACCGATCACAAAGTACTTTGCACATTAACTCCTCTAAAGCCGTTTCTGACCCTGGCATACCCATTGCACATCTTGTGTAGACACAAATTCCCTTGAATGGTCTGGCAACGCCACAGGACTTCATGGAGGACTTAGACAAAAGGATCTGATAGAAAGCACTTGTCAGATCTGTGACAATTACGTATTTCCACTGCGCTGTTTTCTGTAAAACTGAGTCAGTGTCAGACATTAAAGAGGGCTGTGGATTGCTATATCTCCCGACATCCGAAAAGGCAGTCACAAGTCGATGACCACCATTTGGCTTTTTTCACAAGGAAGGACGGGTTCAGGTATTCCATGGTTACACCTGTGTCCGGTTTTTTAAATACACATTGTTTTTCAAGTTCGTCGAATTTCGACTGTAAATCCTTAAGTTTGTCACGTGAATACTGAGGCATTCTTCCCTTTCATTGTGGAGAATGAACAGGTCCCATGTTGACGCTGGCCTCAAATGGTCCTTTTTTATTAGCATCACAAAGTATATTACATGTATTTGGGTCAAATTTAATACAGTCGATGGCTTCAGTAGCTGTATTTGTTTGAGATACTCCCTCTTTGTAATCAGAAGGTAATGTATACAGTTGTTTGTCAGTAGTGAATCTAATTTGAAAAAAGTGTTCGTTTTTTCTTATGTGTTGAGGTTCTGCAGTGGTATTGACGATGCCAATCTTCCCACCAATTGACTCGAAGATATAAGGTGGAAGCCATGAGCTTGATGGTTTATTACTATCTGTTCGGTGTTCAACAGCTAGTTCACAGTCAGTATATAAAAAAGCAGGTGTGTCAACCTCAATATAGTTCCCAGGCCATATAACTGTAGAATTCGCCAAAGCCTCATTATATAGGCCTGAGCTCGACGCACACGCTTCCCTTGTTTGTCAGGCTGAGTGACTCTGTATTGAATGATTTTTGAGTCTTTAATGACTATCTGGCGCTCAGCACGTCGAACTGAAACATCATTAAAGTCCATAAATGGTATGCCTTCAAGGATGTCAACGTCAAGATCACTTATAACGAGGGCCTCTAATGAAGACCTTGATCATCACGAGATAAGACGAAATGAGTTTCACCAAGTATTTCAAGAGGTTTTACTCCATACGCCTGGAGAGCAGTTTGATTCGACTTCTTCACTTTTGCCCCAATATAATTTGCCACTGATAATTTATCATGCTAACCTCCTCTCCGGTGTCGAGAGTCAACCGTAGTGGCTAATGATTATAGAAGACCTTGAACGTCGGTCAATGTTTGGTATGAACACGCCGTGAAGCTGTGATATGATGTGAAGATACCACTGTCGTCAGCAGAATTTTCGCTATTATCATGCTTCTGCGAAACTGGAGCTTCACTACTTAATTGTCTTACTTTAGTCATAAAAAGTCTATCATCCTTTCAGGTAAGTAGACACATGTGCCAAGGTAATGTTGGTATAGACCTCCAGCCTGTTTACACAAGATACACATTATGGATTTTTTTTCTTAAGAACAGTTCTCTTTCGTGGTCCCCTTGCATTAGATTGTGCTCTGAGAATCTTGGCTTCAGACGAACTATTAATCTCATCAAGTAAACTGTCAAGCGCCTGTGACATTTCAGGTTTGATGAAAGCAAATGTCTGTGATCCTAATTCTGTGCATTACCGTTGCTTAACAAGTGCAGGTAAGTCTTGATGGATCAGTCGTAACCAGGTAAGTACGATGAAGTTTTCTAAAGAAGGAGAAAACTCTTCATCGGCATCCGGAGCATCTCCGTGATGGCGAAAGTTTTCATTAACTTTCAGTAAGTTGTCTTCAATAAAGCTATTCAGTCTTCGGAACAGATCTTCTGGGCGTTCGGAAGGTTCAAGGTGTATAGAATTGAAGTCCAGAAAGTGTGCCCCCGTTGATTGGAACCCATCATGTAAAAGTATATCTTGCCATATTTGATTGATTGATGTAGAGTTTTTAACAATGATATTCCTGGATATGACGGGACAAAAATTCGCGATTTGACCAAGCATTAAGTCTAAATGGGCTGCTTTTTGTGCTGCGGTACGTCGATAGGCCACATCTTCCGCGTCATCTGCGAATCCCCGTAGTGGAGCAGCATTAGTCTTCTTGCCCCATGTAAAACCATATACGAGAAAAGGAGCAACGATGGGGTCTAAGGATAAAATATACTGCAAAATTTGTTTCCAGGCGTCGAAAGTGGTGATTGTTTCATTCTTGGTCAAAGTTCACTGTTTTGGCGCTCTTGTCCCCGCCATATCAGCAACTGTTCCGATTATGAGTAAATATTACAGTCCGTGTGAAAACAGCTACCGAACAAGCTGCCCATGTCCAAACTAGAATTATGGACAATTCGGATAGTGACTTTGTTTCGGGTCCAGAATCACCGCTGCCACCACGCCAGTAAGGAAAACACGATACACAAGACTGTAGCAAAAGAAGTTCGTTTAATTTCGTTCAGACCTTCGCAACCGCGTACAGACTTAAATGACGAGCAAAAAAAAAACAAGGGATGCAACGTATCTTAACCTAACAACTCTATCCTAACGCAAGAGCTTATCGACATGCCAGCGAGTATTTTCTAAGATTAAAAAGTTTATGAACAGTTTATGCACAACAATTTTATGTTTATTATGAAGATCCATTTCCTGAACGTACGTCAATCGCAGTATCTGGAGCCACGCTAAGCGTATAAATTTCTCTTGAACTTTGCATGTTACAACACAAAGAAGTCATGTTTAACTATCCAAGGGAAGAAGTTCTTCATTGTAATGCTATCTGGCAACCTTTGTTTGATGTCATGGAGAAGAAACTTCCATTCTTTCATAATGGATTGCCTGGCATTGAAGAATTGTGTAGTTTGTCCAGCGAGCAACACTGTAATCTCGTGATCTTGGACAATTTAATGGAAAAGGTGACATCATTAGCGGACATAGAAAAGCTTTTCGTTACAGGAATGCATCACCGACATCAGTATTTTATATTTCAACCAAAATCTCTACTGCAAGGGTAATTACAGTCGCACGATAAACTTGAACACCCACATTTTGGTGCTGATGAAAAATCCGAGGGACGTTTCTCAACTGGAGTGCGTAGCCCGTCAAGCTTTTTTAGACAAGGCAGACTTTATTATGAAAGCCTTTAAAGATGCAACCTCAGAACCCTAGGGCTATTTAGTGTTGTATTTCCGTTCCCCCCCCCCGTCGAGAGAAGACGCCTAAAGAGTGGGAACCAAAATATATTTTCGGATGAAGATACCATCGTTTACCCAAATAAAATTGATACGTTTTCAAAGTCAAGTATATACTGTGAGCGTGAAAGCTCGAAAACAAATATTGCTCTAGCTTTGAAGTACGAGCATATATTATGGTCCCAAAAGCGCTGCAGCCTTTGGTGGTGTTTACAAGTACAGAGCGTTGCCTTTTAATTTCCTTTGTGCTTTTTCCCAATGACTCTTGTCAATGCCTTGTTATCCTGTATAAAGGCTGTTGGTGTCCTCCGCAAGAAGGTCAGAGTAGCTTACTTCCTGCAGCCAGACAACACTGAATTTGACAAACCTCAGTATAGCATGTTTCACTCAGACCGACCTTTTTCGAAGACAAACATTTGAATTGTAAAGGGTGGGTCTGAGAACTGAGTATATGTCTCCTGTTAGATCTGGTCACTAATTAAAGAATTAAAGACCAAAATTGCCGATGCGTAATGACATCCAAAAGATGACAAAATTCATTTCCTGTCAAAAAGACTTTGTCTCCAGCTAAGCGAATAACTAGAAAAAAGTTACGGACCAAAATCACATAGACGTAATGACATCCTAAACATGAAGAAAATCTTCCGCTGTCAAAAAGACTATGTCTCCAGTTGATCAGATCACTAATAACAGAGTCAAAGACAAAAATCACTGATGTGTAAGAACGTCGAAAAGGTGGAGAAACTCATCCGCTGTCAAAAGGACTATGTCCCCATTTGATCAGATCACAAATAAAGGAGCTATAGACCAAAATCACTCACGCGTAGCCACATTCAAAAGGTGGAGAAATATATCCCCTGTCAAAGGGTGTATGTCTCCATGAGATTGGATCACTAATAAAGGACTATTGGACCAAATCGCTAATGCATAACAACATCCAAAAGATGGAGAAAATCACCCCCCTGTCTAAAGGACTGTCTCCAGTCATTCGAATCACTAATTAAGGACCAAAATTACTGATGCATAATGACATCCAAAAGATGGAGAAAAAGCATTCTCTGTCAAAAGCACTATGCTTTTAATTGATCGAATCACTAATAAATGAGTTACGTACTAAAGTTACGTACGAGGGCCTCCGATGTAACGAAATCCAAACAATGGAGAAAATCATCCCATATCAAAAGGACTATGTCTCCAGCTGATCAACAACAAAAAAGTTCCGGACCAAAATCTCTGATGCGTACCACATCCAAACAATGGAGAAAATCATTCAATGTTAAAAAAAACTAAGTCTCCTGTTGATAGGATGACTAATAAAGAAGTTACGGACCAAAATCATTGATGCGTAACAATATCCAAAAGATTGAGAAAATCATCCTTTGTTACAATGTAAAATGTCATTATTTTTAGATATTTCAGAAAATGTAGTAGGCAATGGCATTAACCGCACTGGGGCAATTTCTCAAAGTTCATTTAGTTGCATGTATGTAAAGATAACATTCTGTTACTCATATTTTATTCATGTTGGGTAATTATCATAATTTTACCACATTACGAATGCATTAAACTTTCTTAAAACAATCAGTCATTCTCTCGACAAGTGCAGTCTCATTATCATAATTTCAACTCTTATATTTTAAAGCATGTATTCAGCTTTATTCTTGTTTTATTAATTTTCAACTGTGCTTAGAACAAACGAATTAAAACGTTTCAGTTTTATGAAAGCTTTCGCGAACTTGGATATTCACTCATTTTTTTTTTTTTTTAAATAAGTGAAGTAATATGCTGTCTACAAGAATGGGGAAATGAAGATGAGATATTTAAATCAAATTTTACCTTCAACGTTTAAAACCATCCATCAAGGTCGAGGAAATAATGTCGACTTATATGACAGTGATTGATATCACCTGGTGACACGTGCTGCCATAAATAAGGAAGTGGCGTTGATAAACTGTCACGAATGACACTGATTGATCAAGTTCCCCAGGGCGCCGCGTGACCGGGGGACCTCGAAAGTACACAACCACCGCAACCAAAGGGGCAGCTGGTGCTCGCACTATACTACTGTCTATTCTTTTTTAAATATACATGTAAATCTTATATAAAGATATTTCTTGTTTATGTATCATTGAACTATCATTTCAGAACATTTAAACCTATACCACACAATCACAAGTTTTTTAATGGCCCATGGAGAAGAAGCCTTTTGAAAATATTGCGAAAAAAGGAGAAAATGCTGGCAATTATAATTTTCTCCTTTTCCCACGTTTTCTACCTACCCTTTTAGAATCAACTAAGTCACATTTGATGTATCGTCTGCTTTGAATTGAGACGAATGTAAACTTTTGTGGTTTGGTTAAGAGTTAATAAGCCCTCTTCCCTATGGATTTGCTACTTTGGTTTCAAACATTTATTAATTGAATGATGTTTTACGCCCCTGTCAGCATAATTTTTGCCATATCACGGCGACAGCTTGCTTATTTATGTTTGTCCTGGGTTTCACAAGTACTAGCCTGGTGCTATAAAGTTTCTTGCCCAAGGACACTCCCACGAAAAGCTTCCAGTGAGGCTCGAACCCAGGGCCTCCAGGCTACGAGTCCTACATTTCACCATCGAGTCATACAGGACCCCTTCACACATTAGATCGTTTTAGGAATAGATTAGGCGTTTTAAAACCTAACTATTTAAGTTGCCCTGTCCCGTCGATGCTAGCAAAATATCCGAGACAAGTTGGTTGTATGGTGTTTAACGTCTTTTTCAACATCATTTCGGTTATATCACAATAGCCAGTGCACCTATCCGTGCTATCACATGGTGCGGAATACTAGTAACATGGGGCCATTTGCCCTAAAGCGCTCACCTGAGAAAATTCATCTAGGACTGATAAAGCTGAAGAGATCCTGGTTGTAATGATGTAAAACACATGAGTTTTTGTGACCTGCTTTTTTACCTACTTGACCTATTTTTGAACTTGTAAGAGATATCATCAAGACAAACATTCTGGCGATATTTCATGAGTATGGGAAATTGTGGCCCCCAGATTGCAAACAAAGGATTTTTTAAGAACTGTCCCAGTTACCTACTTTTTGACCAAACATGACCCAATTTTGAACTTGTCTGATATATCATCAAGACAAACATTCTGACCAATTTTCATTAGAACTGGTCTGAAAATGCGGCCTCTAGAGTGCTCGCAAGTTTTTTCAAAGATTTGGCCCAATAACCTACTTGTTCACTTGACATGGCCCAATGACCTACTTTTTGACCTGACATTACCCTATGTTTAAATTATGCTATATTTCATCAAGACAAACATTCTGAATAAGTTTCATGGGTATCAGGATGAAAAACCTGCCTACAAGGTTTTTCAAAAATTTGGCAGAGTGACCTACTTTTTGACCCGACATGAACAAATTTCAAACTTGCTAGACATATCATCAAGACAAATAGCCTGAATTAGTTTTATGAGTTTCTGGCTGTAAATGTGGCCTCTTGAGTGCACAAAAGTTTTTTTTTTTTTTAAGATTTGGCCCAGTGACCTACTTTTTGACCCAATATGACCCAGTTTCGAACTTGTCCGAGACATCATCGAGACAAATATTCTGACCAAGTTTCATAAGTATTAGACTAAAAATGTGGCCTCTAGAGTGCACACAAGGTTTTCAAAAATTTGATCTGGTTACCTACTTCTTTACCCGACATGACCCAATTTCAAACTCGTTAGAGACATCATCAATTCAAACATTCTGACCAAGTTTCGTGAGTTTCTAGATGAATATACGGCCTCTAGAGTGCACACAAGGTTTTTTAAGGATTTGTCCCAGTGACCTTCTTTTTGACCCAACATAACCCAGTTTCGACCTTGTCCGAAACATTATCAAGACAAGTATTCTGACCAAGTTTCATAAGTATTAGACTCAAAACGTGGCCTCTAGAGTGCACACAAGGTTTTTCTAAAATTTGACCCGGTGACCTTCTTTTTGACCTGGCATGACCCAATTTCAAGTTTGTCCAAGATTTATCAAGACAAACATTCTGACCAAGTTTTATAAGTTTTGGACTAAAAATAAGGCCTCTAGAGTGCACACAAGGTTTTGCTTAAGTTTGACCTGGTGACCCACTTTTTGACCCGACATGGCCCGATTTGGAACTGTCCGAGATATTATCAAGACAAACATTCTGACCAAGTTTCATGAGTATCTTATTGAAAATGTGGCCTCTAGAGTGCACACAAGGTAGTTGTTGTCGCCTTGACGACGGACGACGCACGACGGACACAGCACGATCACAAAAGCTCACCTTGAGCACTTCGTGCTCAGGTGAGCTAAAAAGAAACTAGGAAAGCATGGATAGGTGCACTGACCGTCACGATATACTAGCAACTGAATGGTATTGAAAACGGCGTAAAACAACACACGATCAATCAATTATTTGAGCCATTCATTATGGAAAGGGGGCTAAATGCATTTGCAAAAAAGTATTGATTTAGGTCAACCTGCGCAGTCCGCGCAGGCTGACCTGATCGAAACTTACTGCTATTGGTCAATTTTCTGCATGTCAAAGGACCAGTTGGCTTCATGCTTCAGTCGGTTGTAAGACAAAAAGGAATTTATGGATCCACAATCATGTGATGACTTACTTGGTGCAGTGCATTACGAAGATGCATTAAGCTTCCTTTTGCCAGAGCATGCCCCATTTCTTTTATCTCTCGACCAGACGACAGAATTTTAGACTCGTCCATAAAAAAGGTATTTGCAGACGATATTTCAGATGTGGTACAAATGATGAGATTTGTCTATGGAAGTATGGTTCGAGCCTGGTAGCCCATTCGGTAGCATACAAAATTTGAGACCTGAGGATCGCTGGTTCAAATCTCAAGCTCGGCCAGCTTCGTTCCGAGGATTGATGATAGTCATTGCGACAGGATTCATTCTTCTCTTATCGTTGATTATATTTGGGCATGGGAAGAATATTGTGCAAAGTAGGTAAAAGGAAACTCCAGGAAAGCATGGAAGGTGCACTGACCGCCATGATTAATTAAACACGGCGTTAAACACCAAACAAACTGTTGAAGGTCGGGTTACCAGCTTTTCTGCTTTTCCCCGTGACAATGTTTTCAAAAGCCTTCTCTGTCAGCAGCGTTAAATCTCAGAATTGTGTAGTAAATAGTTAAACATTTTATTATTTTTAGTTTATCTAGCATTGTCAAGCCGAGCCCGCTGGTCATTTGTTCAACGAAAGTTATGTGGGAAAGCAGCAAGTGGCGTGGGAAGAAAATTGTGTCTAGTCCAGGAAAGCATTGGTAAGTGCACTGGCCGCTGTGATATAACTGAAAGCACCAAACAATTAACCAATCAATAGTTTTTTCAAGCGAAGCAGGGCAAAGATCTTGACTGGGCAAGAAGTTTAGATTCCTCTATCTGTACAGAAACGAATGGTTTTGATACTGCGCAAAATGAGACGTGGCCAAGTCCCCTCGAGCTGTAAATACAACATTTTTTCCTAGTTATTTACGCAACATATTCAGTTTGCCGCATTTCCTTGTTGTTTTTGTTATGAACAAAATCACATTAAATTGAGCCATGATCTGTGTAAACGGGACTTAATGCATCTGCAAAAAGTATTAACCAAGGTCGGCCTGCACAGTCCGCGCATGCTGATCTGGATCGAAACACTTTGCTTATTGTCAATTTTCTGTATGTCAAAGAACCAATGTACACATATTCAGTCGGTTGTTATACAAAATGAGTTTTATGGATCGCAACTGCATGATGACTTGCTTGATATGCATTACGGAGATGCTTTAAATCCCCTTTTGCTAGAGCATGGTTCAATTTTATCTTTCAACGATCCTGAGGAAGAAGGCTTTTAAAAACATTGTTGGAAATATAAAAAATCAAGACTTGTCATTGAGAAGTGACTGATGCCCCAAAATTAATATTACGTTTTCCTATGGGCTGTGAACATGAACATTGACCACAAATCGAAAAAAACCCTTCTGACCTTGCTGTTATCTTGACCTTTGACGCGCGGACATGGTTCTTGTTACGCAAATGTCCGAAGGTCTCATTTCGCATGTTGCAGGCCATATAACAGATATGTGCCATGCTATGGGAAAAGGGGTTTAATACATCTGCAAAAAAGTATCGATCCATGGCAGTCTACGCAGTTCACGCATGCTGACATAAGTCGAAACTTTTTTTGAAATTTTCTGCATGTCAAAGGAGCATTCTGTCTCATGGTTCAGGCGGTTGTTAGACAAAATTGGTTTTATGAATCCATAATTATGTAATGCCTTGCTTGGTATGATGCATCACAGAGATGCATTGAGCCCGCTTTTGCCAGAGCATGGCTTACATTCTTCTGGTTAGTCGGACATCAAGTGAATCTTAAAGATTACCTGCCACAATGATGAAAATCGAATCCATGTTTGTTCACCGTGCTCGGGTTAGCAGCCTGGGGAGAAAAAGTACATCTGTAAGATAAAGATCTTTTTTCCTCGCTGTCCCCCCCTTTTACACTTGGAGAGCTAATTGTGTTAATTAAATCCTTTCAGTCAGGACAGCTTGCTTGATTGGAAGAGCCAACCTTATTCATTTGGAGCTTTCCACAAGGTCCTCTAATTCATGATGTCTTTTTTTCTTTCTTTCCATTAGGGTAAGTCATATATTTAGTACTGTCAAGCAAATGTTTTAAATCATACGAAGCCTATCTTATAGCTTTGCTGCGTGTACTAAATAATGTCACTCTCGCCGTCATGCTCGCCAAAGATGTAGTGATATTTATTGTTGATATTTTTGTGACTATGTACAACTGTGTACTTGTCTTGAAATGAAATGTTGTATTCTGTAAGTTACTTGTTTTTTCACCAGTCAAAGGTTGGGATAATTGTTGAGTTCAACTGTGACGCAGTATTAAGGTGCGGATACTGGATAAATTTTAACCAACCGTTCAAAAACTGCATTCTTAGTCAGATTCTATAAAGTAAAGCAATTTCTGATTGGCCAAGCCATTTGGTTTAGCCAGTCAGAAAGTGTGATACATTTATATTCAAATTTAGGAAATTCTTGAGAATTAGACAACGCATGTTACTACGAATGATTTAGGAATAATGACCCTAGTTCAGATTTCTTTAAGAAGCAATCATCGAGAGTGACTGATATTGTATAGCTTGTCTCAAATTTAATGTACAATTTGAAATAGATTTAAACTTAAAGATTCACGATTATAGTTAACATCTTTTGCAGAAGTCTACTTCTTGTAGGATGCATTTGTCTAAAAACCTTTTAAAGATGTGGACGATACATTACATCATTGAGATGATCTTGTCAGTAGCATCAGACAACGTTTGAGCCATAAGAACCATTTACGAAACGATCCCTTGTGACGATTGTGTTCTGCCGTAGAATTTGTATTACCAAGCACATTTACTATTTAACCCTTTCCCAAACAAGCCCTGGTTTTCACGTGTCTGCAGTACAAGTCTTTTGAAAACACTGTGGGAAAAGGAGAAATTGCTCGTAACGAGCAATTTCTCCTTTTCCTATAGTGTTTTCTACCGTTTTTGAGACCTTTCTGCCATTTTCATCAAATTTAAAATTGTCGTCTGCGAACTCTTTCAATTTGGACCAGTCTAAAATTTATCGTTTGGGAAAGGGTTAAAATATAGAGACCGGTGAGTACATTTTCTCCGTAGAATATGGACCAGGGGATACGTTTTCAACGAAGAATATGGACCGGGAGTACGTTTTACCCTCGAGTGCAATTTCAACGCAAAATAGGGACCAGGGAGTACATTTTCTACGTAAAATATGGCCCGGAGAATACATGTTCTACGAAAGTTAAAGACCGGAAATTACATTTTCTACCTAAAATATGGACTATGTAGTAAATCAGGGGAGAAGAGTGTGTCCGGCATGGGACTCGAATCCACGATCCCCGGGACACTAGTACCGTAGCTCTACCAACTGAGCTTGTCGGACAACTGGTCGAGGGTCTACCAAACGTCAACAACAACATCTGGGAAATACATGTTGTACATAGAATATGGACATGGAAATACTTTTTCTACACAAAAGATGGACCGAGGAATTCCTTTTCTACGTAAAAAACAGACCGGGGAGTACATCTTCTGCGTAAAATATCGACCAGGAAGTACATTTTCTATGTAGAATATTGACCGGGAACTTCATATTCTATGTAAAATATTAGATAAACAAGTGAGAACATTTCCTGTGCAGAATATTGACCGGTGTACATTTTCTGCGTAGAATAAGGACCGGGGAGTACATTTCCTACGTAGAATAGGGACCAGGTATTCTATTTTCTACATAGAATATGGACTGTGGGAGTATACTTTTTACTAAAATAGACCGGGCAGTATATTTTCTATGTAAAATATGGAATAGAATGCATTTTCAATGGAAATATGTGTGCCATTACACCAGCACGTCAATGAAAAATTTATAAAAAGAAATTCTGTACTGCCATTAAGATATAGAAATATCTTTCTTCGCTCCCCCTCCTCCTCCCCAGCAATCGCTATTTAAGCCCCTTTCACAATTGGAGTGCGACTAATTACGACAATTTGGTCGCGCGATCGTCCTCTAAAAAAGCTACTCTCGCAATGTATCTCCAAAAGCTTTTACAAATGCAATACAATTCATTCAACAAGAGCGAGTTTAAGCGACCGTTGCAAGACAGAGGACATATGCTCATGCGAGCGATCATACAAATGGTGGGACTGATGGCATTGTCGTACGATTTGTCTCAACACCGTGCGATTGGTTGAGTGTTTGGATGCGACCGGTTGAACGATGATGAAAATGTTCGTACATGTTGTCGTGAGACGATCCGGAAATTTATACCTGCCCAAATATGCATCTCGTCAGATCAACACTGAATTCCGAAGAACGAACGAAATGTCGTCAAAAAAGGGATACAAACACCAAGCAAAAAACAGACCGTTAGCAATAGCAGCGTCCAGCTTCCTTCAAAAAGACTGGAGACCATTTTAGTCGCTGACTGATTTGTCTCTTTTAGATAGTCGCCCAGAGTCTATTAAAGTCGTACAACGGTAGTACACTGTTGCACGATGTGATGCACATTGTGTAATGACAGACTAATAGTCCCACTCAAAACGCAGCCGAACTCAGGACTAGTAGACAGAAATCCCTGGTACAAGTATGAGTGTTGTACGACGTCTAAACGATCAAATACAGTATCCAAGTCACGCAAGCTCGTGCGTCTTGTCGTGCAACGGTCTGCAACGTTATGCAACACTCGTAGGACTGTTCGTGTGACGAAGTGCGACTACTTTGGTCGCATGCAGTCGCGTCAGAATTTTGAACGTGTTCAAAAGTCTAATACGATCTTTGCGACCGCTTGTGGCTCTGTCGTAAGCAAATTTTGAAAGAGGGCTTTAGGAAAAGGCAATTTTATATCAGTGGATATTTCCTGTAGAACTCTGAATTATGAACGCGATTTCTCGGTGTAGAAATAGAAAATAGCGATACAAAAAGAAATTACATACTCAGACATTCCTTCCCTTTTCCCCACAATGCATTTCAAAGAGACAATTCTAAATCCGTGAATACTTTCTGTTGAATTTGAATTTAAAAATTTGCAATATCATTGAGAGAGAGAGAGAGAGAGAGAGAGAGAGAAAGAGAATAAAAACTTTGATTTCATTTCCCGTCATTAATATTATTATAGTCATCCTCGCCGCTATCATTAATGTTATTTTAATTGAGACAATCTGAATAATGGTAAAATACTTACCAGAGTTGTTAACACTAAGCAACTAAGGAAACAGTCTTAAGGTCCCGTTAACGCTTGTTATTATATATCAATTAGAGGATTGCTGTTGGCACCACGCATGCGTAGTCCATCAATATATGATAACATTGGCCTTGTCATCGTCAAAGGCGAAAACAGTGGTCTTTGCGCCAAGGATGAAACGGATATTTTATTAGTGCTAATTTTTAGATCTGTTTCCGTGCGAATTTTAAGCAAAGTACCAATTAGTATAGATTCAAGATCAGAATATACATTTAGTACAATCTGATCTTGACTTACACTTTCAGCCAGAAGAACTTGAATAGTTACTTTAACTCTTTCGGCGCCAAATAAACAAACTCCGCCTCTTTTGATGGCTGTAAATACAATCCACTGAGTCTCTGGAAGATTTATATCCTATAGGCTTGACCAAACAAGCGGAGGGCATAGATCAAAGATCAGACTGCACGTCCTGTGCAGTCTGATCTTGATCTATGCCGTCCGCAAAAGTCCCTGTTTTCGCCTATGGCGCTGAAAGGGTTAAAGCAATAAGGGTTAGGTAAATTATATAACCTCCGATATGTGCGATATAAATGTGGCAGATTATGAACAAGAGATCCACAAATCGGCCCTGCTGACTCGACTGGACGCACTATAAAAAGATATGAGTCATGCTCTGTGAAAAGAGAGCGTTTAATGCATTTGCAAAAAGTATCGACCCAGATCAGAAAGATAGACAGTGTAAGAGCTAGCACGGATCCAGAGGGGATGGGACCGGAGCAAAAATGTAGTCATCGGATCTGTCCGAAAGGGCAACCCTGGGACCAGATTTGATACTGCATGTGGTAGCTGTTAAATATACCTAAGGTCCCAACTAGATGTGGCATATCATGTGAGTAGTATGTACTGCACAGTTGGGGAATATGCCTGGAGCCCTAGAGCCCCTGGATCCGTCACGCGTGACTGCACAAAAACAATGGGGTATTATTCTGGGAACAATGGGGTAGGTATCGTAAGAAACAGTGACGTCATTTCGGTACCACAGAACAATGCCTGCGATGCCCAAAAACAATGGAATCATTCACGCGTGACTGCCCACAGACAATGGGGAAGTATTCTTAGAACAATAGGATTATTATTATTTCGAGAACAATGGGATAAGTATTCTTAGAACAATAGGACTATTATTTCGAGAACAATGGGGTATCGTATGTCTGCCTTGAAACAGTGACGTCATACCACGAGACTCCCTGCTGCAGTCCCGTGACTCATACCAGAAAACAATAGGATTATTATTTCGAGAACAATGGGGTAAGTATCGGTTGTCTGCTACCAGCCTGGAGCCCCCTCATGACTCATACCACGGAACGATAGCACCGTTTACCAGCCACTCCTTAATGACGTCATACCACAAGACTCCCTGCTGCAGTCCCGTGACTCATACCACGTAACAATAGGATAGATATCGTTTACCAACCACTCCTTAATGATGTCATACCACGGAAAAATGTGGATCGTATGTTTGCTACCATAACGTCCGTGATATGAATTAAATAATGTTGAAAGCGGCGTAAAACACCATTCAGTCCATTTCTCCTCGTGCCATATCGTTTTCAAAATACAGTTGAAAACACACCGTGTCACCTGAATGTCATTATCCCAAACGCATTCCATAGGACAATGAGTTATTGTCTTAGAAAAAACCCTGCTGTCGTGCGGTTGTTGGCACAGAGAACAATGGATATTACACAATAGTCTGGAGTGGGGTAACATCATTTGGTAGCTCTTTTTCGGGATAAGTCATACACCTTTAGAAAGGAACCTGGTTCACGAAAAGTCAATAGGTGGACTGGTCGTGCGTATTGCGGAACGAATTTTAATCAAGAACATGCGAAATGTCGATCCAGTGTAAAGGATGAAAACTATATACCATCTGGCTCGTGTTTAAGGTATCGATTTCAATACGGTACACGCCTATCGACTGATTAGATCGTGATCTATTGTGTGCCCGGTGTTAAATGACCGGGTAAAATCAAAGACTCGATAAATTATTGCATGGTGTTAAACGTTCTTTTCAACATTATTTCTATTATATCGCGACGGCCAGTGCGCCTATCCGTGCTTTCCTGGAGTTTCTAGTAGCATTTTTTCTGTTTATCGTGATATGTTTTAAACAAAAACGAAAGGTTGACGGAAAAAGGATGCCAATTTTGATACCGCAGAAGCCCTGCTCCAAAGAGATCACTTAAAATTATCGTGTGCTGCCTTTTTTTTTTTTCCGGGGTAGAATGAGATCAGTGTAGATCAAGATCAGACGGTAGGTTAAAAGCTCTAATAATGGCTTGACAAGCGTGATATCCAGTTATATCAGTTTAGTGTCGATTTATTATTTTTTTCCGGGGTAGTATGAGATCAGTGTAGATGGAGATCAGACAGTTTTCTGAAAGCTCAAATAATGGCGATACGAGCATGATATCGACCTACATCAGTTTAATGTTGATTGATTTTATGGGGGTAGAATGGGATTAATCAAGATCAGTCAAGTCATCGAGTATTCTCAGTGTAGATCAAGATCAGACAGCATTCTAAAAGGCTCTGAAAACAGCGTGACAAGCGTGATATCGAGTTACATCCGTTAAGCATTGATGGATTTTTTCTCGGGGTAGAATAAGATGAATCAAGATCAGACACGTTATCGAGTTTACCGAGCTAATGCGTCACAAAGATATCGAGTTACTTCAATTTTATGCCTCGTTAAACCGGTGTACTTAGGCTGCAGTCTGCAAGTTCAAACTTGTTTCACCGGAAAACAATAGATAAATTACGTCTCACAATGCTAACGACTGTAATTAATCCGTGACTGACTCATTTTCAAGGATTGTCAAACAATTAGAAATACATCTGGAGGAGTGTCCATGAATCACTTTCATTTAGACCGTCAAGGTGTGAGGATTACGGTCGTGTGTTGTCCCAAAAGAGTAATTAATTAATAACGTTACATCTTTTTAATTAGGGAATTTAAAAAAAAAAGGGGATTACGTCGTGTTTCATCGGAGTTTCGAAAACAGGTAAGTCCATTTTTAGTGCATTTATACCACCTCAGACATAAATTCTTGACTTATTTCTCGAAAATTATG
Organism: Tridacna gigas; assembly: GCA_945859785.2. Lineage (NCBI taxonomy): Eukaryota > Metazoa > Mollusca > Bivalvia > Cardiida > Cardiidae > Tridacna > Tridacna gigas. The sequence continues at coordinate 7,165,657 of OX244034.2, read as the reverse complement.
AAAATGATCCATACTGTAATTTGAGTTTTGAAAACCAACAGTACTCAAAAGTTTTGCTGTTCTCAACACATTTAACATCAAATGGGAAAAAGTCTGAGGTATATTCAACTTATTTGTATTCCATATTGAAATAGTAGTTTAAAACATTCTAAATCAAGATCAGACGTGTGGAGTTAAGACCAGACGATTGTGTGAAGTAGTCTCTAATACGTCAATGTTGTTTATCTTTTTTTATGTTGTTAGAATGAACTGAATGACGTTTAACACTCATTTAAACATTACTTCAGTCATATCACGGTGCGTCATAACACGGTACTTCAGTCATAACACAAATGTATATCCTGGGTATCATAAGTACTGGGCTTGGGATGTTTAACACTCCCACGAACTTGTTTTAGGAAAAAGCTCTTTTTTAATGTTTTCCTTTTTCATTCCACGACGATACTTGAATCTCCTTCACCAGTTCGAGTCTACACCCGTAAACGAGACTCGTTAAAAAGGATTAGAAATCAGCCCAGACTGTGGCTTACAAGTACCATTTTTCTCCTTGACATTCCTATATTTTCGCTATCTTTACATTCCTATATAAAAAGAGTTTCAACTTCCGAATATTTGAATGAATATTACAAAATTCAGAGAGTAACGGTGCTTTTTCGTTCATTGACTTCGCTTTTTTTTTTAATTTCTTTTTTTTTGTGTATGCAGTGTTATGCGACAAAATTTTCTGAAGTAAAATATATTCTTTTTATAACCGAATACAGTTTAACGCCTCTTTCAACATGATTTCAGTCATAACACGATGACAACTCATTAATCTAAGTTTCACCGGTACAAGGTCAGATCTCTGTTTTGTCCAAGGGCACTCCGATGTTTCATTAAACATAAGTTGTCAATATTCGCTTAATATCTATTGTATTGTTGTTTTCTATGCAGTTCGATATTTGATCTATACAGATAGAGACGAGTTTTGTTTCTATTCAAGATCACTTTTTCCATCTTTTGTAGTTCGTTCCGTATCAAAGTTAAGGAAAAATCTGTTAAAATGGAAGCAGTGATCAAATCATTGGTTGAAGAAGGGGTATCAGCGGATGAATTCATATCATTTATTTCCGACTACGGCATTCAAGACGATCCATTTGTCCAGCAAGATTTGAATGACTTATTAGCCAGTGAAATGGTTCGGAATCAAGCAAGTCCCTGTCCATGGACCATTGACGACGCTGGCGACCTACTGGAATTTTTAAAGTCGCCAGTTCGAGCTCCCTTGTATGGTTTTTTTTTTTTTCCTGACTTTGAAACATTCTTACCTTTTTAGCTTCTGTTCCCATGAATCAATATTTATTCCATTTTATTGTTATTATTATTTTTGTTTAAATTTTATTTTTCTTATTTATTCGTTTGTGTGTTTTGCTTTTATTTATTTATTCATTTATATTTATTTTATTACATTTTTTTTTTTTTTAAAGAAACGATATTCAAAATGTCAAGTCTGATGCAGAGAGTCGTTCATTTACGTGCCAGCAGTGTGACAAGAGATTTACACTGAAGAAAAATTTAGTTCGTCACGTCAAAACTGCACACAACAAAGTTTTGTTCTGTTGCTCCAAGTGTAAGAGAACCTTTACCAGACAGACCAATCTCGGACAGCATGAGAGCGTTTGCCAGGGTATCGTCACCTTCCCTTGCAATCAATGCGAGATCGTTTTAAAAACCGCCCGGGAACTCGAGTTTCATAAAAAAATTAAACAAAAAGTAAAGCCTCAAAAGCGACAACGTGAGAACTCGGAAAACGCACCACCGGCTAAATGAATGCGTCGGTCGAGCCCACAACCTGGTCCGAGCTCTGCACCGGGGCCGAGCACGTACAAATGCCGCCGTTGTCCTGCCCAGTTTCCGGACAGACAAGCTTTGCACGCCCATCAAGTGCAACAGCACTATCAAGTCGGTGCCGGTCTCCACCCCGAACCCTTTCAACTGGGTCAAGAGCCTTGGGCCAAAGAAGATGGGACCGTCAATGAAGGACTGAGGGACTGCTACAGGACCAATCGAGCCCTGATCTTGGAGCGGTTTAGGGAAGGACCCGTCGAGTCTCTACAACATCCCCATGTATCCCGGCATGACCCTTTTTGACATTGGTCAGGCATTACAGGGGATCTATGACCGACAGCGTCATGCGTTCAAGATCAACGTATCCTTCGGGTTCATTATGAGGCACGTGGAGACCGGGCGCTTTCGATATTTTCGGCCCTACGACAACGTCAACGTGTTTGATGCCCCACTTCTGATCTCGAGACGTTCTGATATCGGAAAAGTCCTCAAGAAGCTGAGAACAATGGACGTCATGGCAAAAATGGCCAAGAACCGTCCCGACACCAAATGGCGGCTCGTTCTTCTCACCAATATCCGATGTAAAGTGTACAATACTAATTTCTCGTTGGGCGCCGTAGATCAAGAACAGACCCCGCTGCCGAACTATATTAGTCGGTGCAAAGCCATCATCTCACTGAACAAAGATCCAGTGTACAAACGGCCATATAACGACCACCTGTGCGTCTTTCGTTGCCTGTGTTTGCACCGCTATGGTTCCTTGGACAAAACTGAGGAGTTATATCATCAGTGGGAAAAAACACACAACAGGCAAGAATACATTGATTTTTTCGGCGGTCGCATGACAACTCCAGTCACCCCAGTTTCTCAGTTTAAAGGTCTGCAACTGCAGGATCTTCCCGAATTCGAGCAGTGTTTCAACATTAACGTACACATGTACTCCCTCGAGGAAGACGGTGTCGTGGTGCCGGTCTTTAAATCCACGGAACGGTATACGGATACCATGTACGTGAACCAATTTGAAAACCACTGCTCGTACGTGACGGATTTTGCCCAATTTGCCAAGACCTTTAAATGCCCATTGTGCGACCGGATGTTTGATCATCACGGCACATTTATTCGTCACACAAAAATTTGTGAGAGCAAGACCCAGTTCGATTTCCCGGGCGGTTTTTACAAAGAGCGCCAGACCGTGTTCGAACACCTGGAAGAGTTCGGTATCCACGTGCCGCAAGACGAGCGAACATACCCCTGATTCGCCGTCTTCGACTTTGAATCCATCTTGGTCAAGCTACAGGGCGATGCTACGGAGAAACTGGAGTGGACCCAACAACACGTTCCCATCAGCGTCAGCGTCTGCTCCAACATTCCCGGACACACCGAACCCGCGTGTCTCGTGCAAACCGACATGGATTCATTGCTCAACGAATGGTGGAGGCTTTGACTGAAATCCAGCGCGCCGCAAGTGGGGACGCCCAACAAAAATGGGGCAAATACTTAGAGCTCCTGAATAATCGCCTGGAGTGTCTAAACGAAGACGACGAGGACGACCGAAACCAGTCTGAAAAATTAAAGACTCTATTCGGCCAATTAAAAGGCTACATGACCACCCTGCCCGTGCTCGGCTTTAACAGGTAGTTACAATTTTATTTCTTCCGGAATAAATCTTTCTTAAGAAATATTAAAGCGAGTATTTAAATCCAAGCGCTAAAATTTCCTTAAATCAAGAAAAAAAATCGAAGGGCTGAAGTTTCTTTGAAAAAAAAAAAATCAAAGCGCTTAAATTTCTGTATTTTTTTTTTTTTCAGCGCCAAATACGATCTGAACTTGGTGAAACAGAAGTTGGCCAAGCATTTAAAAATGCACGAGCTGGAGCACGGGTTTGTGGTAAAAAAATCGAATGCCTATGCCTGTATTACGACCGAAACGTTGAAATTCCTCGATATCAGGTAAGTTCGAGCATAATTTTACTTTTATCTATTTATGTATTATCTATGTATTTTGCATCATTATCTATGTATTTTGCATCATTATCTTATTTCATTTATTTTTAGAAGCTCGTATCTAATTTTCACGTTTCAGTCACTTCTTGGCACCAGGCACGTCCTATGTGCGTTTCCTCAGAGCCTACAATGTCGAGGAAGCCAAAGGCTTTTTCCCCTATGAATGGTTCGATGACGTCATGAAGCTAAAGCACACCGAGTTACCTCCCCACGAAGCCTTTTACAGTGCGCTCAAAGACAGTAATATCTCTGACGAGGAGTATGCATACTGTCAGAAAGTGTGGGAGGATCGTAACATGTCCACCTTTCGCGACTTCCTGATATGGTATAATAATTTGGACGTAGGTCCTTTCGTCACGGGCGTGGAACGTCTGCAAACTTTCTACTTCCAGAAGGGCATCGACGTTTTGAAGACGGCTATGAGCGTACCGGGTATCGCTCGCCAGCTTCTTTTCCAGGCTGCCCGCAAACAATCGGCCGAATTCTCCTTGATTGACAAGAACAATGCCGACCTTCACACTACCATCAAAGAAAATATTGTCGGTGGTAAGTTTTATTTATTTATTTATTCATTTATTTTATTTAACTTTAGAATTATTTCTGAATGAATGCATTATGTTTGCTCGTGTGTTTACACGGAGACATTTACATTTCAGGTCCCTCCATTATTTTCACGCGACACCACGAGTCGGGTCAAACGAAAATCAGGGGAGATAAACTGTGTCAAAAGATCGTGGGTTACGACACCAATGCCCTCTACTTGTGGGCTATAGGGCAGCCCATGCCGGAAGGTATGTTCGTGCGTCGTCTAGCCGAAAAAGAGTTTAAAGCGGAGCACAGAGACCAGTATATGCAGGCTTTTCACTGGCTAAATTATTTGAATAAGTACGAAGGGACCCACATCCTCCATCAGCGTAACCACGGCAAAGAAATTCGGTTAGAAAAATACCCCGTGGACGGGTACGATGCAGAGACGAATACCGTCTACGAATTTCAGGTAAAACTTAAATCTATTTCTAGTTACAAAACTTACAGAATTTTAGAATAGATTTCTTGTAACGCTATATGAAATTGCTGTGTCCTAAATATTTTTTGAAATCTTTTTCTAGGGCTGTTACCATCATGGCCACGAGTGTGACGTCACCAAAAACGTCACGAGCGAAAAGTGGCACAAGATCAAAGATTCGCTGATGAAGAGAACGAGGGCTAAAGTCGCTAAACTGCGACAGAAGGGGTATACCGTGGTACAAATGTGGGAGTGCGAATTTCGGGACTAGTGTAAGTCGCATCCGAAAATCTATGCCACACGGGACCAATGTCGACCGACCTTCAGCCAAAAACACCGGGAAAAAGTCAGCGAAACTCAAATTTTGAAGGCTGTTCGATTCGGCGAATTGTTTGGCATGGTGGAATGCGATATCGAGATTCCGGAGCAGTGGGGACCGGAATTCGCCCATATCTCCATGACTCCCGAACAATACTTCGCGGAAATGAGCCCCATTTTCTGTAATACGGAAGTGGGATTTGACGATATAGGGGAGCATATGCAATCCCACGTCTGGCACTACCAGCTATCCGACAAGCCCAGACGGTTGTTAGTGGGTGGCACGAAAGCCCGTCAAATTCTCTTGGCCACACCTCTCCTGAAATGGTACTTGGACCACGGACTTCGAGTCACCAAAATTTATCAAGTGGTCGAGTACAGGAAAATGTCCTGCTTCGAGTCGTTCGTGCAGGAAGTCAGCGATGCCAGACGAGCAGGGGATGCATCGCCCGAGCTTACCATTATTGCCGACACCATGAAATTGATCGGTAATAGCGGGTAAGTTTTTTTTTTATCTTTTAATTTCTTTTAATTTTTTTTTTTAAGTTTACTTTTATTGTTATTATCATTATTATTATTACTACTTATTTTTATTTCCGTTGTGTGTGTGTATATATATATTTTTTTTTATTTTCATTTTAGTTTCTTTTTTTTATTTTTCTTCTTATTTTTTGTTTTTTTTTTCCTTGTAGTTTTATTTTATTTGTCCACCTAATAGTAACAATTTATTTGGCTTTTAATTTTTCTAAATTTCATTTTAAAAATAATTTCGTTGAGTTATTGTTTTTAATGTTTGTTGTTAACACAATAATTTAGTAGGCTTTTTTTTTTACTATATTTTTATTTCTTCCAACCCAGGTATGGCTCGCTCATCATGGATAAGGCGAAGCATCGCCAGATATATTACGTCGAGGGGGAAAATAGGGCGTGCTTCGAGGTCAACAAGCCCCAGTTCAGACAAACCACGTGCCTGGACGAAGAGGGCCAATATTTTGAGGTCGAAGCGGCCAAACGTCGCATCAAACTCGACCTCCCCGTACAGCTGGGTTTCTTTATACTGCAGTACGCGAAATTACGCATGCTGCAGTTTTATTACGACTTCCTGGATGAATACGTGGACCGTTCCGACTTTGAATACTTGGAAATGGACACGGTACGTTGACTTTTACTCTTTGACTTTTATGAAACATTTTCAATCATTTTAAAATATTTACGCTTATGTAGCTGAATGATTGTGAACGCTAATAAAGCAATGCTTTTTTAAATTTCAGGACTCCGCTTATATGGCTTTATCGGCGACGACTCTGCGGGAAGTCGTGAAGCCCGAGAAACTGGCAGAATACCAGCGTGGTCTCACGGGGTTATGCGACGACAAACATAATCCCGTTGGGGACCGTTGGTTCCCCAGGGAATGCTGTCAGAAGCATACAAAATTCGACAAAAGAGTGCCCGGTCTCTTCAAAACGGAGTACGAGGGGAACGAAATGATTGGTCTGTGCTCTAAAACCTGCGTAGTGAAGAACACGGACCAGGATATGAAATTTAGTTCCAAGGGGGTCTCGAAACGACTGGTCAAAGACCCCCTGAACATCTTCAAAGAAGTCCTAAGCACAGGAAAACCCGCTTCCGGGGAAAATAAGGGTTTCCGTGTGAGAAATAATGGTGTTTATAGTTACAACCAGACCCGGTGCGGATTCTCATACTTTTACTGTAAGCGCCGGGTCTTAAACGACGGTATTCACACGGTACCCTTGGACATCGTGCTATGTCCTAAAAAGACACAACCAGAATCAGACGATGATGATATCGCGCTGGTGGATTTACTAAATAAACAGTTTGAGTGAAACACTAACAAAGTGTAGTGACAAAGTGTATTCTAGCGAAAACATTTGTGACACGAATTCTAGTGAATATAAACTATTATAAATTTAAGAGAGTGAAACATAACTCTAAATCTAGCGCGTGAATAGTAACATTTGTAATAAATTTAAACCATTGTGACTCCTATTTATTTAAATGTATGTCACCTATATATTATATGTTATAAATAAACGGTACATAATGTATGAAAACATATAAATCTGTCGCGTTATTTCCCTTACCGAAAACTTAGCCACGTTTTACGCCGCCTTCATCATCAGTCATATCTCAGCAGCATTCCCCTTTTTCAGTCACATCACGGCCATAATTGCCCTTATTCAGTCATATCACGGCCATATCAGTAGAGAATAAATGAGAGAGATTTAATGTCCCTCCGTCATTTGCGAAATGTATCCCTTTCCCGAATGTACGTCGATGTCCGTGTCAGGAGCTACGTGCAGTGGCAAGACTACCTGGTTATTTCGTCTCTTACGTCATAAAGACGAAATGTTTGAGAACCCTCCCCAAAAAGTTTTGTATTGCTACGGTATTTACCAAGCTTTATTCGACGTCATGGAGCGAGATTTACCGTTCATCACTTTTCACGAGGGTTTACCCTCTGACGAAGATTTACACAATCTGTCGGACAAAAACGTTTGCAATCTGGTGGTTTTAGACGATTTGATGGAGAGCGTGACGTCATCACCGGACATCGAAAATTTATTCCTCAAAGGCATGCACCACCGTCACTTGAGCATCGTCTATCTCAATCAAAATCTATATTGTAAAGGTAAACACAGTCGAACCATCAACTTGAATACCCACGTGCTGGTCCTCATGAAAAATCCTAGGGACGTGTCTCAACTCCAGTGTTTGGGACGTCAAGCTTTCTTAGGGAAAGGAGCGTTTCTGTTAGACGCTTATCGCGACGCTACTTCGAAACCGTACGGTTATCTCGGTTTGGATTTCTCTCCGACTGGTGAAGAAGAATATCGTGTAAGAACCAACGTGTTTCCGGACGAAGACACCGTCATTTATCGCCCTACATAAGCAGAAACAATAAATGACAAGTCATAACTTTGTTGACAGCGGTTGTGGCAACATGCAGAAAATGATCTTATTGCCGTACGACAGAAATCAACGACTTTTGACAGTACACAATTCGTAATGTTCAAACGGAAAAACCTTCAATAGCTCAAGAAAATCCCGAGGAAATCCTGGAGGTACCGAAAGAAGCGGGGAAATCCGTAGATAATTTACTCGCCTTTTTTCCGAAAACTTTGAAAAGTAGGGCAAGGGCGTTATTAACATTCATTTCCCCTCGTGTGGCTTGGAACGAACGCGGAGAAGCGATTATAAAAGGAGAAACAATACCGAATTCTAAGATCGTCGATCTCGTCAAAAGACAGCTGAAAGACTACAAAGACCTCGATCCACTTGGACTGGAAAAGTTTTCGCGTATATTAAGAGACATCAACGTTCCTCTTAGCTTATTATCGAGCTCTAGACGAGACCAGACGGGTCAAGGAACAAGCTCCCGAAAAGAGCAGATTCCACCTCCTCCAGGCAGTCCGGTAAAAAGACCAAAAACAACCAGTCCGGTGAAAAGACCAAAAAATAAAAAAGTAAAATGGCTCCGACTGTAAAGTACGTAGACTATCCTAAAAGCATCTACTATAATCCGAAGCACGCGGGCGCTTACGGAGGGGTTGACAAGTTATTTCGGGCCGTGAGAAGAGACGGAAAATTCGTGCTCAGTCGAAAGAAAATTCGGGACTGGCTTCTAAAACAAGAAGATTACGCCGTGCATCGAGAAGAAAGACAAAAATTTAAACGGAGAAGAGTAATCGCCCCTGAGGTGGATTACCAATGGGACGTCGACACGGATAATATGGAATATTACAAGAAACAGAATGATGGTTTCGCCTACTTTCTGTTAGCCATCGATATTTTGTCCAAGTACGTTTGGACCGTGGCGCTTCGAGGGAGGACGGGGAAAGAAATGGTTGAAGCTTTGCGCAAGGTTTTTGCCCAAGGGAGAAAACCTACGAAACTGAGAAGCGATCCAGGTACGGAATTTGCCAACAAAGACGTGAGAGCATTTCTAAAGCGAGAAGGGGTCAACTATTTCGTTACCCGCAATTTAGTGAAAGCTTCCTACGCGGAGAGAGCTATCAAATCCGTCAAGGGACGTCTCGTGAGGTATATGACGCGTCAACAGGCGCAAAAATGGATCGATGTTCTCGCCGATATTACCGAAAATTACAACAAAAGCTATCATCGTTCTATCAAGAGAACTCCAGAAAGCGTAAAAGCCTCGGACTCTTCGATTTTGTGGCAAATTCAATACGAAAAACTAGCAAAACCACAAAGGAAAAACGCTGTACCTCCCGCAAGTCGCTTTAAGTTCAAAGTCGGAGACCTGGTGCGTGTGTCACGCCTGCGAAGAATCTTTCAGCGAGAATACGACGAACGTTGGTCCAGAGAATTGTTTGTCGTTAACAAGAGGTTCATGACAGAATACATTCCGCAGTATCAGTTAAAAGATTACGCGGGCGAAGAAATTTCCGGCACATTTTATCAAAATCAACTCAAGAAAGCTTACGAACAAAACGCGTACTTAGTGGAAAAAGTGCTTAAATCGAGAAAACGAGGTGGGCAAAAGCAGTATTTAGTACGCTGGAAAGGTTGGCCCCCGAAATACGACACGTGGATCAGCGAAGACGATTTTAAAAGTTTAAGTGCGGTTAAAACTTTATCATAACCTTACCACCTTTCATGCACGATGGTTAAAAAATATTTACCTTTGTTCGAATTACTCGCCGAGTCTGACGATCAACAACGGACGGCAATACTGAGAACTTTAACCGAACAACAGTTGAAAGCCGTGATAGAAGCGGTGTACAACGTATTGAAAGGAACTTGCCCGATTCAAAACAGAGATAAAAAACGACTGTTTGACTATAAAGACGTCATTCGACGATTGGTATCCGACGACCTAAAACCCGAACAGAGGCTAAGACTGTTAAAAAAGCACCGACATATACTTCCTATAATTTTGAAACCGGTGATCAAACATATAAAGCATGTCAACTGACAGATTTATCTACGTCAAAAGCGACGACAGTAACGATTACTTCGCCGATAACAGTACTTATAAGTTCAAAGTCCACTTAAAACTGCTGTTGTACTTGTACGGCAAATGGAAAATCGGACTAGCTCAATTTCACGCCACGGAAAAAGGGAAGTCGGCCACGAAAGCGGATGAAGGGCTTTATATTTACACTGATTTGTGCAAGGAAAGTATCGTATACGGAGAAGAATGACCCCTTCTTAGACGAGTGGAAAAAAACAATAGAGGAAAATGGGATTATACGTTTGAGGCGCCATTTTACGTTCCCGTCAAGAAACAGGAACTGCGCGAATTCGAAATCTATATAAAGCGGGAAAACGACGTGGATGCGACACAGTTGATTAATCCGGTCTACCTAACGCTTCATTTTAGACCGTTTCCTTTCTTTTAAGAATGATGAAACTTTACGTTCCGAATCAGCAAAATTGGTTGGATTTCTTCGAACGCGTTCATAGCGGACAAACGCAGTTAACGCAGAAAGGAAGAGGGAGACGGCCGCGTATTATTACGGTGGATCGATCCAATCCGTGCCCTGTAAAAGCCGTCTTGCCGGCGGAACAAACCGCGGCACAAGCCAAAGCCGAATTGGAGAGAGAGGGAGAGAGGGTATAAATCCGAAAGACGTTGTCGATGCTGTTCAGTCTTCCACAAATCGGGGAAGAAAGCGCAAGGCAGCAAGTGAAAATAACAGAAAGAAAAACTCCAAGACGTCTGAAAAGGGAAAGAAAAAGTCAAACACGATTAAAAAGGGAAAAAGAATTTCCAAAACATCGTCTACACAGTTTATCAAGGGGTATCGCGACATTTTCCATTTAAAATAATGTCTGTCTTTAATGAGCAGGAATTTAAGGAGGGACTCGTCTCAGAGTTGATCTTGTTCGATTTACCAGCGACCCAAACCAGCGTTTCTGACGTGTATTACGAAGAGATTCGACCTTTATCACAAGTAACTGCCGAGGGTCCGTTCGAATTTAGAATAAGCGGCCAAAATTCCATGGACTACCTGGATCTGAAAAATTCTCAAATCTACGTGAAACTGAAAGTGGTCAAAGCGGACGGAACGAGCCTAACGTCAGAGAACGTAGGACCGGCGAATTTATTTCTACAAACACTCTTTAGCTCCTCGGAAGTAACCTTACAGAACAAAGCTAGTATGACCTGTAACTACAATCCATACAGAGCCTACATTCAGACATTGCTCCATAACGGACGGGAAACTCTTTCCAGCCAAACACAAACTCAGGGCTGGCTCATGGAAGATTCGGATTCGCCGGCGGTGTCGGATCCGAGTGGAAGTAATAACGGATTATTTTTTAGGTCTAAATGGATCGAAAAGTCTAAAATATTAGACCTTCAGGGTCCGCTGTTTCACGATCTCTTTTCCATGGAAAGATACCTCCTGAATCAGGTGGATGTTAAGATAAAATTGTATCGAAGCGTCGATAACTTTTCTCTCCTGGCCGCCGATAATTCGACGGAATTTAAAATCGATATTCAAGACATTTACGTCTTAGCCAAGAAAGTCCGCGTAAATCCAGCGGTGATTTACGGGCACTCGAAACTCCTAGAGAAGCAAAATGCCCTCTATTCCTACACCAAAGTGGAATGCAGGTCCCAAAGCATAGCCACGGGAAGTACTTCGTTTAATTGGGAGAACTTGTTTCAAGGGAGAAAACCCGAGAAAGTGATTATAGGGTTTGTGAAAAGCAAGGCCTTGAACGGAGACTATACCACGAATCCGTTTAATTTCGAAAACTGCGGTATTAAGCATATTGCCTTATATGCGGACGGACTACCCGTAGGAGGCAATCCACTGAAAATGGACTTTGCTACCGCCGACGGAACGGCAGTTATGAGGGCTTACACCAATCTATTACTCAGCGCAGGAAAATGGAGACAAGACGAAGGCAACGGATTAGACAGACAACACTTTATCAGCGGTAGCACGTTATTCGCCTTCCAGATGGAACCCGACTTTTCCCATCACGGGGAATATATGTCCTTGGTAAAAAAATGGAAATGTCAGATTAGAAGTGCAGTTCAAGGAAGCTTTATCGGGTGAGTAGAGACGTTGAAAGTCCTTCTTCTTTACACTTTTTTTTTTTCTAAAACATACCGAATGTAATCATTGCAGATTTGATTGATTGATTGATTGATTGAATGATTGATTGATTGGTTGGATGGTTGGATGGTTGGTTGGATTGATTGTCTGACTGGTTGGTTGGATGGTTGGTTTGTTTGATTGGTTGGTTGGTTGGTTGGTTGGATGGATAGTTTTATTATCATTATTTATTTATTTATTTTCAGAACCGATGAGTTGTCTCGTATACAGCGAGGGACCAGGTTATTTCGAGATCAATCAAGAACGAGATATAATCGTGCTATAAGAATGAACACGTCTCAGCTCGCATGTATGATCAATTGTGACCCGACATTAGGGCAAAGAATTATAGGGGTATATGCGGCTGACCAACTTCCAACACGAGAGTTCGGGCTACCTTACGGCTTTATCGCTAACACCCAAGCGCATTTATTACCCGGAGAACATTGGTGCGCCTTTTATGACGAGGACACATACAATTCTTTGACAGTTACGGAAGACAGTCTGGTCAAAATAGTGTCTTTTTTCAGCAGTGGTTAAATAAAAAAGTTAAAACTGTTCGATCCAGTCGTACGCAGATTCAAAGCGATGAATCCAAAGTATGCGGACTTTACTGCATTCTGTTTTTGCGCAAAGTACTGACAGGCGGAAGTTTGGAGGATTTTGTCCACTTATTCGATGCTACCGATACTTATGCAAATGACTCTTATGTATGCCGGAGTATATTACGGGCATATCCCGGCTGCTTGTCAGGAGAAAAAGGTCAAAACTGTACAGCCTTGTGTAAAAAGTACCGATCGTGTTTTAATGACATAATTTTGCTTGTGTATGTAATTTGTGTGTAAAATGTGTAAAAAAAGAAAAAAAAAAAAAAAAAAAAAATGAATAAAATGTAGAATAGTGTAAATGTTGTTAGGTTGTTATTTCAATAAGAAAACGGGAATTAACATTTTACGAGTTTTATTTACAAATCATACACAGTTTAAACACAAGTCTTCATGCGAATCATTTCGAGAATAGGTGTACAAATTTTTGACTTCCAAGCGTCTGTTTTCATATCCGTTTCCCTCCAGTCTTGACAATAAATCTTCAATCTGTACATATCCACGAGTTCTGGCGGTATATCCTCCATAATCGACACGCTCGATTCCCAATTTCGTAAAATCTCTGATTCATTTACTTCGCGAAGTATCTCGTCCCAATATAGTTTAAGCTGTTCGTATTCGCTCAAACACGAGTGACTGAGCTGAGATAATCGTCCGTATTGACATCCGTAACAATTCCTTTTAAACACGATGTGCATTTTACATATAATTTCCTTGGCGTAGTAAAAGTCGAAACAGGATTCTAACAAATTCACCGTATCCATTTTAGTTCTTTTCGAGAAAATGTTTTAAATAGGTAATGGTGATTTGAGAGTTACAAAGACCCTCAAATACGTCGAAAGGGAGTTTTAAACGTCTTCTCCCGCTTTTCAAAAACACCTTCGCTGAATGTCTTTGGCTTTTAACGACGATCGAAAATCTGTCATTCAACACACAAGTCACTTCTCCGTTAGAAAAATCAACACGTTGAAATTCGTCTTTACGTAGTCGATAATCATAAACTTCTAACTGTCTTTGGGTCATATTAAACGTGTTCACTGTTCGAGTAATTCTGCGGGAATGATCGTAATTAATAATGTTCACGTAGTTATTTGGGTGTACATTCGGAACAGCATTCTACGTTATGGTTAGGTTCCGTGTAACAAGGAACAACGTTTCTCAGCTCCGGCACAAAACTATCTATGATTCTCAGTCCGTTTCTAAAGTCTCGAAACTGAGCGAATGTAAGCGACACTCCCTTTTTAGTGGCCTGCAGTTCTTGAGTATCCACGGGAAACCAGAATTTCCGAATGTCGACGCGCTTAAAACCGTTTTGTACATTCACGTGCCAGTTTCCGCCGAGATGCCGACTGTAGACTTTGTCCTGATTTAGCTCCAGCGTATGGACAGCGTCTTCCAGAAAAGGCAAGCTCTTAAAAAGTTCGTTGCACCTTTGTAAATTTAGAGTGATTCCCTCTTTAGTCGGTATTTTGCCATTCAGCACTTTCCTGATGTGAATTAAAGTTTGATTGTTAAAGTAACTGTCGTACAAATAAAATCCTTGCCCTATGGGTTGACAGTATCGAGCTTGAATTCCAACGTTTTGTGATACTTCGGAAGCCATTTGGTCGTTGTTTTGTATTTTTACGAATAATTTGTCGCACGTGTTTCTTCTTTAATCAGTGGAACTGAACAGATACGTTATAGATCATCTCCCGATAATAAGTTACGAAGTAGCATGTTTTCATTGGTTAAAAAAAAGAGTGGGCGTGTCTTTCTTGGCGTCGATTGGTTAATCGTACTTGATGACGTAGTCGCCTTTCACCGAACGTGTTCGAACTTGTTATCGATCATGTTCTCTCGATATTTCGGCTCAAGTAGCGTCGATAACGTCATGCGTTTTCTTCTTCTTCGTGTTCAAACTTGTTCACCCGACGATTCGGCTCAAATAGCATTGATGACGTCATTCGTTTTACTTCTTGTTCGCTGAGTTATTTATACCGTTAGTTCTCCGCTGCTCTGATTTCGTTGCGTATAGCGGAACGGAGGTAACTTGGACGTAAAAGCCTCGGTACGAGCGTATGTCTCATTAGCAATAAACGTTTCTTACGAGCAACTGATACCAATGCACTCTTCAGTGCCCTGAGTAAAGCGCTGTAACGACGGAAATAGTCGGAGTCTCTAGGCAAAATGGGAATTTGACCGCCAACGATCTGTTTAGCTATTATCTGTATGCATTCCATTTGGGCCGGGGTCATCGATTCGATCATCAAACGTCTACGACCAGCCGTCTCACTCCCCAAGGTAAGAAGATAATGTATTCTGAGAAAGATTCTGGATCGTTCCATCTCGCTTCTTTCGTTGAAATGAGTTTCGAAACGTTATTCGAACGTTTTTATTTAACACAGTCGTACGACTCAATACATCTGTTTATGGCCTCTATCGATTCGTAGTATAAATTGTAATACGGGAAAAGTTTTCTCAGTAAAAGATCGTGAAAAAGGTACAATAGTGCCAGACACATTTTGGTATAGTTTCTGTTTATCGTTGGTAAGAATTCCAGCGATTCCAGTGGGTGCGAGCTTCGGTGATGGCTTCGTCGATATTCGCAGTGAACTGTTTGAGAGTTAACCACTGCGTAAGACTAAGGTCAACGCCGATAATGGTTGCGGTGCCGTTTGAGAATTTTGGCAGGTCCATAAATATGTATCCATCACGGTTGCATACTGTAGCGTAAACGTTTTCTCGTAAATAGAACTGCTTCGCAAATACGCAGGCGGTTACGTTTACGTGTTTTCCGTCAATCTTGTATCCATTCTTTTGCGCTAAGATTACGAAACCGGGAGTAGCGCATGTCACCATGCACAGAATGACAATCCCGATTTTTCTAATGCTCTTTAGATATTTTCCGAGATTTTTGTGCCTAGACAACAATTCTTCATCTACGGTCTCAATTGTCTCGCACATCATACTCATAGACGCATCATTTTGATCGCGAGGATCCTGCATTTTCCCAGTCATATTCGAGATGTAACTAGGTCTGTTCAGGTTTTCCAACTGACGAAAATCTTCATAAAACGAATGCTTTTATAGATTTATAAAAATTTTAAAACCTAATTTGTTGAATTGCTGCTGTAGTATCCTGCCCCGGTTTCAGTGTTGTCACGTCTTGTAGGAAATTTCTAGTCCCCAATATCCTAAATGCAGTCCTGTTATCTCGAATATGACTGAAAGCCGCGGCAAGAAGCCTTTTCGGATTCTCCTTAGGAAACTGCAAAACAACATCGTGCCATTTGTATATCAAAACAAAGAGCAACGTTTCGATCTGTCTTGGATACATGTCTTTCAAAAGTTTGATTTGATCAAACGTGTATCTTAAACGGAATGCAAAAATTTCCCAATTAGACCCCAGTTCGCGGGAGTATTCTAACAGTTCATATTCCGTTAATTCTTCGATGCCCACACAAATATCCATGCTACTGTTTTGAGTGCTAAAGTCGGAATAAAAAAAAAATGAAGGAGTGGCTGGTAAACGGTGCTATCGTTCCGTGGTATGAGTCAAGGGGGAGGGCTCCAGGCTGGCAGCAGACATACCCGTGGTATGAGTCACGAGATGACGTCATGAAGGAGTGGCTGGTAAACGGTGCTGTCGTTCCGTGGTATGAGTCATGAGGGGGCTCCAGGCTGGCAGCAGACAACCGATACTTACCCCATTGTTCTCGAAATAATAATCCTATTGTTTTCTGATACGAGTCATTGGTTGATCCCAATGTACGTTACTTATCCCATTGTTCTCGAAATAATAATCCTATTGTTTTCTGGTATGAGTCACGGGACTGCAGCAGGGAGTCTTGTGGTATGACGTCACTGTTTCAAGGCAGACATACGATACCCCATTGTTCTCGAAATAATAGTCCTATTGTTCTAAAAATACTTATCCCATTGTTCTCGAAATAATAATAATCCTATTGTTCTAAGAATACTTCCCCATTGTCTGTGGGCAGTCACGCGTGAATGATTCCATTGTTTTTGGGCATCGCAGGCATTGTTCTGTGGTACCGAAATGACGTCACTGTTTCTTACGATACCTACCCCATTGTTCCCAGAATAATACCCCATTGTTTTTGTGCAGTCACGCGTGACGGATCCAGGGGCTCCAGGGCTCCAGGCATATTCCGAAACTGTGCAATATATACTACTCATGTGGTCTGAAATTAATTTAAACATTTAGTTTCTCTTAACAGGTGTGAACACTCCTCTATGCAACAATGAGAAATAGAGAGCTAATGAGTAAGTAAAATGCCTTTTCATCGTTAAGCGTATTATTTTATACCATATTTGCGGGATTCAGTGCTCATATGACTCGTAGCGAACTGTCAACATTACATGTATGCAACAATACGAACTTGTAAAATAAACTCACACTGGTCAATGCTGCCGTTTTGTCTTTTTAGAAAAAAAAATACAATTTTCAGTTTTAAGTCTAACACAAATCAATCCATTATCTAATCAGATTAGTGATTTTCTTATGTCTTAAAATCGTTACAAAAAATACAGCGTTACAAAATTACGTCACTGTAGTTCAGTTTTCCTCTGGTAGTGCAGTGACATCACTATCGGCTGCTTTTTGTGCGCAGTTTGTATGGAAAAGTCACGGAACACTTTCAGTCAGAGTCCGAAAACAAAGCATAAATCGATATCTCTATGATAAAGAATTTGAATTTTATTGACTGTAAATAGATTTAGTTCTTTTTCTGCACGTCAGCCAAGGACGGATTCAGGAAAGGGGTCCGGGTATCTGGATCCCCTCCCCTGGAAAATTCTTAAAATGGTAAGGAATTCTTTACTTAAACAGAAAAAAAATATATATATTTTTACGAACATAGAGGAACTATACCGGTGCTTATCGTTGTCTGTGCATGCCATATTCTTCGAAGATAGACCTGTCTGCTATGACGCATCACTATCCTGTACAGGGTAGATATACATGTAAGTACGGGGTGCGTAAATTGCCGCTAAAAATAGCAAGCGGAAAATGGCTAGTCTGTTGAAATATCAAGCCAGTTTTCGCTACAAATTTCTCAAAAATATAATAATTTCAAATATGAAAAATAATTTTCTGAAATATCATTGTTTACTCCAAATCTCTGTATACAGTTTCTAAATATAGACATGGGGAAAACCGGTGTTTGTGCGACAGACTGGCAACAAAAATGTCTCCACCATGCTGGGCTTATAAATACCGGGGCTATTTGCCAAACTTTGTTTATAAATGACTGGTGCATAGGTTACATGCTAGCTAACCATGGCTGGATGAATCGTACATGGTAGGTTTTAGTGAGTAAATACATATTTTATTTTGAAATTCGCTGCATCGACTGCCGCCTAGAAAAGAAGTCTGGTTCTGTACCCGGAATGCTCAAATCAAATGTATTTGAAAATGCCACCTAGCGGAAGATAATGCATTGCTTATTATTCGTCTTTTGATGAAAGACAAACGACGCTTTCGACAATGACTTTTTGTCAAATGTCGGAAAGGATGTTAGCCAGGCCAGGAATTGAACTCTTAACCTAAGCATTTCAAGCCAATGCGTTGCTGACTAACATACCGGGGATCGAATCATTAATGTTTAAATAGACCTGTATGCTTTTCGTAATAGGGATTAGGTCGGACCTCACCTGAGAAAAATGGCTGGATCTGCGCATTAAGAGGAACATTGTCTTGAATATAAATATTGAAACTCTTCTGTGGTCCGATGTAAAGAGAAATAATGCAAATTAACTACACCTGAAATTGATTCTCTTTTCCTCATTGTTTTACATAATTGTTGAAAAGTGAAATTTTCAATAAGCTATGAGCCATGCTCTGTGAAAAGGAGTTTTAATACATCTGCATAAAGTATCGACCCTAGTCAGCCTGCTCAGTCCGCTTATTACTTATTGCTTTTGGTCAGTTTTCTGCATGTACAAAGACAATTCTACCTCAGGACTCAATCGGTAGTTAGACAAAATTTATTTCATGCTTTCCGGTAGGATATCGAGAAATAGCGGTGAAAATATTTTTCGATATTACACGGGTACGACCAGTGAGAATACCGATTTCATGACGGAACTTATAAAAAGGCGTTAGAAGCATGAAATAAATAGAATATTGTTTTTTTCGGTGAAAGATCGAAATTTATTTCATCTCGTGAACATCATCGGTAATATTTTCACGAGTGGCAGCCACTCGTGAAAATATTACCGATGATGTTCACGAGATGAAATAAATCTGCGCCACTCGTGAAAATGTTACCGATGATGTTCACGAGATGAAATAAATTTCGATCTTTCACCGAAAAAAAACAAAAAAAACCAGATATCCTCTATGTATTTTATGGATTCATGATTATTATGATGAATTGCCTCGAACAACCCCTTTATGTCAGAGCGTGGGTGATAGGGATGAAGTGTGTCAAAAAGCTTTGAGTCTAAGAGTTCTAAATTTGGATTTTATTTCTCGATTTATTCCTCTCCAAGTTTAATTTTTTTTATTGTCTTTCTTTCTCTCTCTGTCTTCTTTTAATATAACCCTTTAACTCACAATCCCGAGCTTGAATGACACAGCAGAAGAAGAAGAATACGAAGAATACGAAGAAGAAGAAGACTTGTGAAAACATTGTTGGAAAGGGAGAAAATGCCCACAACCAGCATTTGTTCCTTTTTCAACAATGTTTTCCACCCTATCAAAGACAGAAATTATCATTTCAGGTAGGTTTTTGTTTTCTGCAAATGTTTTCAATTTTCTCGGCTGCAAAATTATTTTATCCGGTAAAAGATTGAGTTTCGACCTAGGTGATAGCCATTGGCCGCCAGATACGTGGATAGTTTATAAAATGTCCAAAATTCGTAGTTTCACTCCTTCACATGTTATATTTAAATTGGACTTGTGTGCAAGACCTTTCTAAATTTCTGATTTGGCTAAACGAAATGGTTACATACAGTATGAGCCATGTTCTGTGAAAAGCGGGTTTAATAAATCTCCGGGTGCATCAACTCTTTACCATACGACAAAATTTTGAACTTGAACAAATTGAAAGCATTTGCAGACGACAAATTTAATGTTGCTAAAATGATGATTTCTCTTTT
Source organism: Tridacna gigas (assembly GCA_945859785.2). NCBI lineage: Eukaryota > Metazoa > Mollusca > Bivalvia > Cardiida > Cardiidae > Tridacna > Tridacna gigas. The sequence goes on along the minus strand of OX244034.2, from coordinate 7,145,697 downwards.
TGATTGGGTAGAAAGCATTGTGGGAAAAGGAGAAAATGCTGGTTACCAGCATTTTCTCCTTTTCCCACAATGTTTTCAAAAGGCTTCTTTTTCAGGGTCGTTAAAAGTCGGGATTGTGTGGTAAAGGGTTAAACCATCAATTCATCACATAATTATGGATCCATAACACCCGTTTTCTCTAAATGCGAACTGAAATATAAGGTAGAATGGTTGTTGGACATGCAGAAAATTTACCAAAGGAAAAAGTTTCCGTACGTGGTTGATAACTTTTTGCAGATGTATTAAAACCCCTTTTCATAGAACATGGCTCATATAATTTTTCATTTATCGATTTAATAGAAGTAATAATATGAGGGAAATATTCGAAGAAGTCCATTTCCTTTTTGGGAAGCTAGGCTACTACTTGAATTTTGAAAATTTTGTGAAGGAATTGGTTAAAAGAAAGTTAAGGAAAGCATGGGTAAGTGCACTGGCTGCCCTGATATAGCTAAAATAATTGTGAAAGCACCATGCAATCAATCAATAGCGTTTTGAAACGATGCAGGGCAAAAAGATCTTGACTGGGAAATTTTAGATGCATCTATCTGTACAGAAACGAATGGTCTTGATAAGTGCGCAAAACGAGACGTGCCCAAGTCCCCGCAAGCTGTAAGTACAACATTTTTCCTTTGTTGTTTACCACAGTGTAAGACCGGAAGTATGCATTGTATGTGACTTGGGATTCTGTACAGCGACGGTCTGTCACTTGGGTGTTAAAAGTTCTGTTCACACGGTAAGTCCAGCCGGTGTTTTTTTTTTTTCATTTATTTTGATAGTTAATATAAAATAATCAAAACAAGCTATTGGTTTGTTATGTATAGAACATATCAGGAACACTGTGTGCGCTGTGAACCTTCCATACAGCAATACGGATGATTTTGTCCCAAAACGGTGCCGTTTTTATTCGACAACTCAACGTTAAAAACCTGTGTTCTCAACGGAAAATGTATAAACAGTTTCTAAAATCATATTTTTATCAAAACATGTCAAGGTTTGGTTATAAAATCGACTACAATCTTCATTATCCTTAGTTTAAAATGGCATGTTGAGAATTTTTCTGTTGTACAGTCATCTGAGATCTATTAACCGCTTACATGTGACTGTACATATTTCTTTTCTCAACATGCCATTTTAAACGTTGGATAAGGAATACACTACAAATAACTGGATATTAATATTTCATAATAACTATCAAAATAAAGGAAAAATCACCTGCTAGACTTACCGTGTGAGCACAATTTATAACACCAAGTGACAGATCGTCACTGAACAGAATCCCAAGTCACATACAATACATACTTCCGGTCCTACATTGTGTTTACGCAATATATTAAGTTTGCAGCCTGTCATCGTTGATTTGTAATGAACAAAACCACATTAATTTTTGAAATGGGGTGCACAGCATCCCAGCTCAGATTTACCATGTGGGAAATTGAACCTAAAAAATCTGATTCTGGGGTACCTAACAATGCTAAATCATTACCTAGAAAAACAGTATCATTAAGAAAGCATTTTATTCACTTTTGGCATCAAGGCATGACTAAAACGTTAAGACGACTTGGGCGACAAATATGTAAACAAATACACCATTATCATAACACAATTTAAAAAAAAAAGTGTTAGAACAGACTACTATGAGGCATGCGTAGGTATACGGATTTATCTATCAGTTCCACCAAATAGCGCCAATAAGCGTCAACAAATGCCATGAAAAGCTTAGGAAGCATCATAAGAACTCTTGTGGTAATTGCTTTGAATAGGATTGCTTTATTTGTTTAGATATTGCCGAAAAATACTTCTCACGTCGTTTCATTTTGAAATTCTATTGAACCCCCCCTCCACTCACACACACAAAAAAGAGAAATTTGTTAGTTTGTTCTGAGATTTACAGGAGAGATACCTCTCAGCTCTCTAAATTTCTGCTTGCTTTTACTCAATCCTTTCTAGTAGCGTTACATGCTTATTATTTAGTACAACAGTTAGATATCAATTTGAGCAGGATTAAACGCACCCCACCTCAGCAGCGCTATCACCGCTTTGATAGATATGTTTCAACGACGCTGAGGAAGATGGCTTGTAAAAACATTCTTGGAAATGTAAAAAATCAAGACCTGTCACTGAGAAGTAATTGATGCCCCCCAAAATAATATTTATACCCTTTTCCTGTTAGCTGTGAACATGAACATTTACTATGGACACAAATCGAACAAAGACTACTGACCTTCCTTTTGTCTTTCCTGTTATCTTGACCTTTGGCGTGCGGACATGGTTATAATGTGGTTGACAATTCTGCAGTGTTATATCAGAATTCATTCATAACTAAAAAAGTGAATGGCTGGATGACTCGCTGGACACAAAAACGAACATTTGACCTTTAGATCTGCGGATTCGGTCATTGAGCACGATACATCGTCTTTACGTGTTTGACAATTCTGCAAACTTATATTGAAATTCATTCAGAATTCAAAGAGTTATAGATCGGAAACTAACATAACACCCCCAAAACACATTTGACCTTGCAGTGACCTCGACTTTTAACCTACGGACATGACCCTTGCGCATGACACATTGTCTAACATTTCTATAAAGGTATTTTGCAATTAAGTAAAAAGGGGGAAAGGCGATGGCCTTGACACAAAAACAGACATTTGACCTTGCAGTGACCTTGAGTTTTAACCTCCGGACGTGGTCCTTGTGTGCAACACATCGTCTTTATGTGGTTGACAATTCTGCACAGTTATATTGCAATTTATTCATAATTGAATAAAAAAACATGCAGGTCGGACTTGAACATAACCCCCCAAAAAATTCCTTTTTAAAATATATTTGACCTTTTCGTGACCTTGACCTTTGATCTACTGACATAGTTCTTGATCGCGGAACATTTTTTATATGTGTTTGACAATTCTACATAGCTACACTGAAATTAATTTATAATTAAAAAGTTACGGACCGGACACGAATACTATCCCCCAATAACACATGTACAACTGTATATGATTTTGCTGTGATCGTGACCTTTAAGCGACGGACATGACTCTTGTGCCTGACACATCTTCTCGATGTTGTTAACATTTGTGCCAAGATATTTGAAATTAACTGATAGGGTAAAAAGGTTATGGTCTGGGCGAGAAAACTGAAGGACGGACGGACAGACTAAAAAAACTATATGCTCCTGAAAGTTTTTTTCCCGAGGGGGCATAAAAACGCTGGAAAACAGAATTTTCTGCTTTCTCCTCAATGTTTACTGCTGTACCGAAGACAAATTCCATGACTTTAACTACATTTAACGTGTCTTCTACAAATGCTTTGAATTTGGACAGGGCTAAAGTTTTGTGGTCTTGTTGGGACCAATACAGGTTGGACTGTAGGCTACATAAAGTCAATTTTCCATTGTTTTATTAATAGATAGAAACCATGTTTTGAGAAAAGGCGGTTTAATGCATCTGTAAAAAGTATGGCCCCATAGAAGTCTATGCAGTCCACACAGGCTATTTGCTGTTTTGAATTTTTTTGCATGTCAAAGGATCATTCTACCTCGCGTTTCCGTCGGTTGTTAGACAAATTGGGTTTTATGGGTACATAATTATGTAATGCCTTGTTTGGTAAAATGCATCACGGGGATGCAGTAAACTCCCTTTTGCCAGAGCATGGCCCGTATTCTTATATAGTTAGACAGACATCAAGTAAATCTTTACCTGCCACAATGATGAAAATCAAATTCATGTTTGTTCACCGTGCTCGGGCTAGCATCCTGGGTAGAAAAAGTACAGCTGTAAGTGAAAGATCTTTTTTCCTCACTGATTCCTCCCCCCCCCCCCTCTCCCCCACCTTTTACACTTGGAGCGCTAATTGGATTTATTAAATTCTTTAACCCTTTCCCAAACAAGCCCTGGTTTTCACGTGTCTGCAGTACAAGTCTTTTGAAAGCACAGTGGGAAAAGGAGAAATTTCTCGTAACGAGCAATTTCTCCTTTTCCCACATTGTTTTCTACCCTTTTTTTTAGACCTTTCTGCCATTTCATCAAATTTAAAATTGTCGTCTGCAAACTCTTTCAATTTGGACCAGTCCAAAATTTGTCGTTTGGAAAGGACGGCTTGCTTGATTAAAAGAGCCAGCCTTATTTATTTGGAGCTTTACACAAGGTCTTCAAATTCATGATGTTCTTTTTTTTTTCTTTCTATAAGGGTACTATATGTTTAGTACTGTCAAGCAAATGTTAAATCATACGATCTAATTCTATAGCGTTGCTGGGTGTACTAAATAATGTCACTCTTGCCGTCATATTCGCCCAAGATCTACCGGTAATGATGTTTTATATTTTTGTGACTGTGTACAACTGTGTCTTGAAATAAAATGTTGTGTTCTGTAAGTTATTTAAAGATCTTTTTTCACCAGCCAAAGGTTGGGATAATTGTTGAGTTTCAACTGTGACGCAATATTAAGGTGCGGATACTGGATACATTTTAACCAACCGTTCAAAAACTGCATTCTTAGTCTGATTCTATAAAGTAAAGCAATTTCTGATTGGCCAAGCCATTTGGATTAGACAATCAGAAATTGTGGTACATTTATTTTCAAATTTGGGAAATTCTTGAGAATTAGACGAAGCATGTTACTGCGAATGAGTTAGGAATAATGGTTCTGGTGCGGTTTTTCTAGGAAGCAATCAAAGAGAGTAATTGATATTGTTTAGCTTGCCTCAAATTTTATGTGCAATTTGAGATAAATTTAAACTTAGAGATTCAAGATTATAGTTAACGTCTTTAGCAAAAGTCTACTTCTTATAGGATGCATTTGTCCAAAAACCTTTCAAAACAGGGGCCTTTGCCCCAAAGATGTGAAACGCATTATGTTTTCGGTAGAACGGGCCAAAATTTGCTAATTTTTAGTTCTGTTTCCATGCGAATACCAAGCAAAGAACCAAACAGTTAGATTCAAGATCAAAATATACATTCAGTGCAATCTGATCGTGACCTAAACTTTCTGCCAGAGGGACTTAAATAGTAAACTTATGCAACAAGGGTTAGGTAAGTTATATAACCTACCACATACGTAGATGTGGCAGATTATGAACAAGAGACCCACAAATCGGCCCTGTTGACTCGACTGGACGCACAATAAAAATATATGAGTCATGCTTTGTGAAAAGGGAGGGTTTAATGCATTTGCAAAAAGTATCGATCCGGGTCAGAAGGATAGACAGTGTTAGAGGTACATGTACTTGAATATGAATATTGAAACTCTTCTGTGGTCCGATGTGAAGATAAATAATGCAAAGTAACTACACCTGAAATTGATCCTCTTTTCCTGATTGTTTTAAATATTGTTTTATAATGTGAAATTTTCTTTTCGATATGAGCCATGCTCTGTGAAAATGTGTTTAAAGGTCATATAGTTGCCAAAAGTAAACAATGGGGTGGTAAAATGCATTTAGATTTAAATCATACCATTTGAAAGTAAAGAATTTATTGTGAAAATGACAATCTGTTATAATATGGTGGCTCCAACAGTTAGTCGCTGGCAGAAAAATGGATTTTCAAATCTGGTATAGAGTAAGCAAAAGATAGGGCGACAGGCAACCTTTCTGTCAGCGACAAACACATGGACCGACCGGACAATAACAGATGGTCATCTTCACAACAATTAACATACTTTTAAATGGTATGATTTAAATTTAAATACATTTTAGCACCCTCTTTGTTTGCATTTAGCAGCTACAGGGCCTTTAATGCATCTGTATAAATGATCGACCAGGTCAGCCTGCGCAGTCCGCGCAAGCTTATCTGGATCTAAATATTGCTTTCGGTCAATTTTCTGCATGTCCAAAGAACATTTTACCTCAGGATTCGGTCGGTGGTTAGACAAATTGGATTTTATGGATTCATGATTATATGGCGTGCAACACACGAAAAGGGGCCTTCGGACATATGCGTAAAAGTGTGTCGTCCCAGATCAGTCTGTGCAGTCTGTGACTAATCCGAGACGACACTTCCCGTTTTTGTGCGATTTTCTGTTTCACGAAAGTCTACTGTATGAAAAATTCTTATTTAGTCGTAAAGTGTTGTCTCGGACTAACCTGCGCGGACTGCGCAGGCTAATCCGAGACAACACTTTACGCAAATGTCCGAAGGCCCCTTTCCGTGTGTTGCACGTCATATGATGCATCAAATAGATGTATTAAACCTCTTTTTGCCAGAGCGTGGGTCATAGAGATAAAGCATGTCAAAAAGCTTTGAGTCTAAGAGTTCTGAATTTGGATTTTATTTCTCGATTTATTTCTCTTCTAGTTTTCTGATCTCTTCGGAGGATCTGTAATCCCGCACAGACAGGCTCATCATGACCTGAACGGCTAATGTTTAGCTCCTCGTGGTCATAACTAAATTTCCCTCCTCAAAGTGTTTTTTTTTTTGTCTTTCTCTTTCTCTCTGTCTTCTTTTAATTTAACCCTTTAACTCACAATCCCGAGCATTAACGACACAGAAGAAAGAGACGTGGAAAACATTGTTGGAAAAGGAGAAAATGCCAGCAACCACCATTTGTTCCTTTTTTCAACAATGTTTTTGAAGAGATTTTTGAAAAAAGTCCATTTCTTTTTAATAAAATTAGGCTATTACTTGAATTATTTTCGGTGTAGCTGTATAGGCTGGCTTTTGACCTACTTCTTAGTATTAGTCTAAGATTAGTAAATAGTAATTTGCGATTAGTAAAAAAAAAAATGGACATATTTATTCCGCCGGCCCACTGTGAACCTTTCTGCGGGGCTTATTCACAGCTTAGCAAATAGACATGATACTGGATAATCATCGTCTTGTATAAATTGGTAATTTAACCCTTTCCCAAACAACAAATTTTGGACTGGTCCAAGTCGAAAGAGTTAGCAGACGACAATTTTAAATTTGATGAAAATGGCAGAAAGGTTTCAAAAAGGGTAGAAAACGCTGTGGGAAAAGGAGAAATTGCTCGTTACGAGCAATTTCTCCTTTTCCCACAGTGTTTTTAAAAGACTTGTACTGCAGACACGTGAAAACCAGGGCTTGTTTGGGAAAGGGTTAATACTGTTAAGCGTTACCCTTTAACCCTTTAGGAATCAGAATCAGAATCAGAATCTTTATTGACTTATACATACAGATGTATATCGTCATATACAAAATGTTTTTTAACAAATGGCATGGTACTGAATAGAGTCTCTCTCTCTCTCTCTCACTCTCTCTCTCTCTCTCTCTCTCTATTTCTCTCACTCCACCTCTCTCTCACTCCACCTCTCTCTCTCTCTCTTTCTCTCTCTCTTTCTCTCTCTCTGTCTCTCTCTCTCTCACAAACACACACACACACACACACACGCACACACAAACAAAATTACAATAAACAAATCTACCCGCATTTAACCCCTAGGCTGCTAAGTGCGACTCATGAACCTTTTGCGGACAATGTAGTTCAAGATCAGACAGCACAGAACGTGCAGTCTGATCTTTGATCTAGACTGTCCGATGAGGAGATATTATTCCAAAAAGCATAACTTCTAGATAATAATATTTGGGTTCATAATTTCAAGTTTTAAATCTAATTTTAATTCTTTAGCAGGATAGGGGCTAACACCAAAAGAAAAGAAAAAAAAAAAAAAAAGAAAACTACTGTGGACTAAGTATAATTGATTAAGTAAAGACTTATAATGGAGAATGTATAAACATGAAGGCAGTATAACTACAATTTTAGTGTCTGTATATACACATACACAAATTTATGCAATATATATACACCCACTATCACTGCAGTAAGGGATATATTGCTATTTTCAACATTATTTCAATTATATCGCGGCGTCTAGCGCACCGATCCATGCGTTCCTAGAGATTTTTTACCAATACCTTGGCAATTTCCTTTCCAAGCCACTGGCTGCTTTCCCACATGATCATTGTCGGAATAATGGGTAACAAAACTTATTCATTACCGATGACTGGAAATTTCCATTTCGTAGCAGCTAAAAGATTATTATTAAAAATACTAGTGAGATTATGATTCCTGTAACAAAGTTCTTCTTCTAAATGCCTGTTGAATAAACTTTCCTAGCTTAAGTTTTATTGACTTGTTTTTCTCTCTCATTAATTGAAGTACTTTCTCCATACTTGGACGACGATAATAATATTTTTTGATAAATTACGAACGTAAATCATCAAATTTGGAACATTTGAACAAGAAATGAAATTCGTCTTCTATTTCACCGCTATTACATAGGTTACAAATTCTCTCCGATCTTTCCTTTCGATCACGGCCATATCTTAATTTCTCAATATTTAGGCTGTGCGCGCTTATTCGCAATTGTGAAATGGCTGATCTTATTTGAAATGAAGTGATACAAGTTAAATAATTTTCCATACTGAGGTCAGTTTTAAGATAAACATATAAGGATTTCAATTTTTGATTACAATGTAAATCATAAAACCATTTTTGATAGAAGTTATCTTTTACTCTCTGTCTGAACTCAGAAATGAAAATACTTTCATGTATTTGGTCAGTGCTATCAAAAACATATGAAAATCCATAATCATCTAGTAACTTTTTTATATTGTACAACCACCCTTTCTTACCTTGATTCAATCTTTCTTTTGCACTTTCATAAACTGCCGATAAAATAATATTATCAGACTTTACTATTTTTAACCAATACTTTATTATTTGCACATAACGATTAATGTACAGAGGTAAACGGCCCAATTCTCCGTATACAGCTACATTACTTGTACTACTTCGTACTCCCAATATTAATTTACAAAATTTTAGATGAACTAATTCTAATTCCTTTGACTTATGAAAACCCCAAATGGGGCTGGCATAATTCAATATAGGAGCAACAAATGAGTCAAATAGGCTTAATGCAACATCAGGTTTAACTTGATATTTCTTAATGTTATTAATTAAAGTGTACATCGCCCTCAATGATTTCCCCTTTAAACACTGATTATTCAAAACAAAAGACCCCGTATAATTAAATGTTATACCCAAATAATTAAAGTTATCCTTGATTACCAGTTCTTCATTGTTGTAATACCATTTCTCATTTTCAAAAACTGGTCCTCTCTTCCGAAAAACCACTACATTTGTTTTAGCCGTATTTACCTCCAAACCCCACTTTGTACAATAATCAAATAGTTTATTTAAGCTATGTTGTAGATCTTGAGGTGAATTACCTATTAAAACCATATCGTCTGCAAACAAAAGTAATATTATACAGAGCTCGTACAGATCTATTCCACAATTAACTCTATCTTGTAAATACAATTCTAGATCGTCGAGGAAAAGAGCAAAAAGTGCTGGTGAATTATTATGACCTTGAAATAATCCGACTGAAATTTCGAAAAAGTCTGAAACATTAGTATGAAGTTTAATGCATGATTTAACATGTGAATACATAGACTTGAAAATGTTTAAAATTTTTCCATCGAACCCCATATTATACAGCTTATACCATAATGCATTTCTATATACAGAGTCGAACGCTTTTTTAAGGTCGATGAATGCACAATACAAACGTCTTTTGCTACATATAAACTGTTCGATCAATTGATGTAAAACAAATATAGAATCAACTGCACTCCTTCCTCTGCGGAATCCAAACTGTGCATCTGATAATATGCCATTTTCTTTATACCATCTTTCTATTCGCGAATCTAGGGCACAATCTGTGTGTATTTTCTCAAGCATAATTTCAAGACGCCATAGATCCTTCTCCAGCATGAGTTGGATAAACATCTAATCTTGAAAAAATATATGAGCCGTACCAGGGGTGAAATTATGCATCTCCGTGATACCAAGGAAGTCATCTCTTAGGTATAATTATTTATAGATCCATAAAAGTCCATTTTGTCCAACAACCGGCTGAACCCTCGGGTAGAATGGTCTTTGGACATGAAGACAATTTACTGACATGAGTCGATACTTCTTGCAGATGTACTAAACCCCCATTTCACACAGCATGGCTCATATAAAATCTAACATTTCACTTTTCAACAATATACAAAAAAAAAAAATGAGGAAAAGAAAGGCAATTGCTGGCGTGATTACTGACATTATTTCTCTTCATATTAACTCTTTCGGCGCCAAATACATGTAAGTAAACTTGGCTTCTTTTGATGGCTTTAAATACAATCCACTGAGTCTCTGGAAGATTTATATGCTATAGGCTTAACCAAACAAGCGGAGGGCGTAGATCAAAGATCAGACTGCACGTTCTGTGCAGTCTGATCTTGATCTATGCCGTCCGCAAAAGTCCATGTTTTCGCCTTTGGCGCTGGAAATGTTAAACCACACAAGGGTGTCAACATTTATATTCCAGTACCTCTAACGCCGCTTGTCTTTTTTTTTTTCTTCTTTGAAAAAATAAATCTTTATTGTGTATTATACAAACTTGTAACCCTGTACCAGTCGAGCTTAAAAACTCGAACGTTGACATTCGGCGAAAATGACAACACAACACATGTAACAAAGTGCAAAATGACTCAAACGAGAAATCTTTGACATGTAGGATCTAATCTCTGGTTAATTCGTCTGCCATTTATCTGAATCTGCAGCGTTTATGAGCTGTGTGACTATCGAACAGCAGTACTCCTAATTTCTCTTGAAGGAACTCTTCAAATCAAAGGCACATTTAGACCTACTACTAGGACCACGGGTAAGCAAAAATCATTGGTAATCAAAATTAAGGTACAATCAGACGCGGTCGTTTACAGGTACTAACGGGGGCATATTTCATTACAATTATGCAGTGTGCTAAGGCTTTCCTTTCTCAGTTTCTTTTCCCGTTTAGCTTAGTTAATGATTTGGCTGAGTTACGGGCACCGTGTAGGCTCTGATGATATTGCACTGTCTCGCGAGACTTGTCCAATTTCTTACCATATATGCACATATATGTACACAGAGAGATAACTCTTTGGGACTGGAGATAATAAGTATTGTTGGTAAATTTAATTGTAATTGAATGGTGTTTTATGCTGCTTTCAACATTATTGCAATCATATCATGGTGACAATTCATGTATGTCCTGGGTTTTACCTGTATTAGGCAAGTGTCCTACCAAAGGACATTTCCACACACACAAAAAAAAACCCCTACTGCTTTGAGTGAGGATCAAACCTGTAGCAACCACAAGTCCTAAACTTGACAACTGGCCATAGAATCCAATGTTGGTGAATACAAACACTTGTCTTTTATTTTCTCTGTCCAAGATATGAGCTCTTTTGAGTGACTACATTGGTCAGTGTTATTTAAACGGCTTTTCTTTAGCTCTTAATAGCTGTTTTCATAGTGCTGTTGTTGTCTGGGTTGTTTTTTGAAAGCTTTGACATTTTCTGATATCTTATTAATTGCTGCAGATAATTATTTACTTCAAACTGATGGCTAGTTCTTGAATGTCAAGAGGGAAACCCATACCAGAAAAGCAGGTCAGCCTCAGAATATTTTGATCCAGCTGTACCCGTTTTTCGACCAAGATTTTTCACACACACACACACACACACACACACACATGCCACTTCAGTTGAGCATATGAACCCACATATTGTGCTTTTGCAGTTCAAACTGATGTAGTTGGTTGTACAAGATCATTGGCCATCTTTTTCTTTGCCAGGAGCATAGCATAGTACATCCCTTGGGATGTATCAAAATGTAGGCTTATGCTTTATTGCAGGTACACTGTACCTGATCCACAGGGTGACGAATATGGGTGGGGGAACTACCAAAGTGGTTGAGAAGATATCAGATGATAGAGAGTTATCACAGATTCCTGTTTCTCTCACACATAAACTCCTGTGACATTAAAATGTCAAAGGATCATTTACTATTAAAGCGGGTCAAACAAAAAGAAAAAATGTGAGTATATATGGAAAAGTAGCATAGTTTATGTTTGTCTAAAGTGATGTTAATAAATGAGCCATACTTTGTGAAAAGGGGGTTCAGTGCATCTGCAAATGGTATCGACCAGGTCAGCCTACATAGTTGGCACAGGCTGATCTGGATCGAAACATTTGCTATTATAATTTTCTGCGTGTTAAAGGACCAGTCTACCTCATGATTCAGTAGTTTGTGGGAAAAAAAAGAATTTTATGGATAAATTACTAATGAGCCATGCTCTTTAAAAAGGGTGCTTATTGCATCTGCGAAAAGTATCGATCCAGGTCAGCCTGCGCATACCTGGGCCGAAACTTTTCGCTATGGGCCGATTTTCTTTATGTCCATGGATGAGTCTACCTTATGACACAGCCGGTTTTAGACAAAATGGATTTTATTGGTCCATAGTTATGTAATGACTTGCTTGGTATCATGGATCACGGAGATGCATTAAGCCCCCTTTTTCCAGAGCATGGCTCTTACTTAAAATAAGTACTCAGTCACTCTTTCGATCGAGTACTCGTCCTGGAAAGGATACGTCGACTTTTGTCCGAATGTTTTCAAATGTAAGTCATCACTGAGAAGTATAGGCCTAGGTCCGTATTCACCTAGGGAAAAAGAGTTTTTGCTTGATAGGCATAGGTATGGGAGATTTCAAATAAGAAAGAAAAAAGTAGGGAACATAAGTTAACCCTTTCCCAAACGACAAAATTTGGACTGGTCCAAATTGAAAGAGTTTGCAGACGACAATTTTAAATTTGATGAAAATGGCAGAAAGGTCCGAAAAAGGATAAAAAACACTGTGGGAAAAGGAGAAATTGCTCGTTACGAGCAATTTCTCCTTTTCCCACAGTGTTTTCAAAAGACTTGTACTGCAGACATGTGAAAACCAGGGCTTGTTTGGGAAAGGGTTAATAGTTAGGAGTTAGACGGGGAGCTGTCTAACTGTTGCTGAAAGAACACTTTATTTGGAGAAGGTGAGGGGCGGAATCAGACGGTCAGTTCAGGTAATGGTGAAGCAGTCTGTTCAGATAAGAAAGACAGAATGTGACCAGAATGTGAACAGAGTGCCCGGTGTTGGGTTAGCGTGAATAAATCTCGACTTCGTTTGACACCAAACTGCTAATTGACAGCATTGCTAATTAACTATCAACCCCCAATTCGGCCAATTTATTGTCATGAATGATGATAGTTATTAAGACAGGATTCATTCCTTTCTCAGCGCTTATCAACTACGGTTACGTGGAAAAGCAGTCTGTGGTTAGGGAAGGATATTGTGCGAAGCACTGTAAAATGGAACCCCAGGAATGCATAGATACATACACTCGCCGCCACGATATAACTGAAGTAATGCTGAAAACGGCATTAAACACCACACATCCAACCAACCAATGTACAAGTGTCTTGCTAATCCATTTTCATAGAAAGAGTCGATACGATACAAACGCCGTTCCTTAGCTTCCACGTCTATAACCTCCTGTCTGAGTGAAGTTTTCCTAGATGCAGCTCGACCGCCACACATCACTTCCTTGGTAGACTTGCGACCGCTTTTGAATTTTCTATTCCGCCTTTACCAAACAATCCCGTGAGTTTCTTTTATCGGAACTTCGCACAATATTCTTCCCAAGCCAATGGCTGCTTTACAACATAACCATCGCCTAAGCAATGATTAGAGTTGAGAAAGGAATGAATCTTGTCACAATGACTATCATCAATCCTCGGAGAGAAATCGGCCGAACTTGGGATTCGAACCAGCGATTCCCTGTTCTCAAGTCTTGTACGCTACCGGTAAGACTACTTTCGAAAACCTTCCACTTAAAGTAGAAAATGCTGGAAACCAGCATTTTCCTTTTTCCCACAATGGCTTTTGAAAACATTGTGGGAACAGGACAAAAAGCTTTTTCCACAATGTTTTCTACCCTTTCTGACACAAATCCCGTCATTCCAGCCACATTTAACATGTCCTCTGCAAATTCTTTGGATTTGGACAAGTGCAAAAATTTGTTGTCTGGCAAATTGTTACCTGGGACGTTCGCAAGTAAGAGGAGTCAAAAGAGGTGCAGATCTGGAAGCCGAAACAGGTTCTATCATTTTTACGATTACTGGAGATCTAACATTTTGCCAGCGAAATAATTGAGCCATGCTCTGGCAAAAGGGAGCTTAATGCATATCCGTGATGCAGAATACCGAGCAACTTTCCACGTTAATATGGATCCATAAAATCCATTTAGACTAACAATCTACCGAATCTGAAGGTAGAATGGTCATTTAATATGCCGCAAATATACAAATTGCAAAAAGTATCGACCCATGTCAGCCTGCGCAGTCCGCCCAGGCTGACATGGTTGATACTTTTTGCAAATGCATTAAGCCCCCTTTTTACAGAGCATGGTTCAATTATATGGAATCAAGTACAATAAGCTGAAACTTTTTTTGTGTGCAGATTCATTTCTCTCTCACCGCCGATCATTGTTTCAACGATGGTTATGTGGAAAAACAGCCAGTGGCTTGGGAAGAATATTGTGCGAAGTACTGGTAAAAGAAAAGGAAAGTATGGATATGTGCACTGGCCGCTGCGATATTATCGAAATAATGTTGTAAACGGTGTGAAACACCATACAATCAATCAATCAATAAATTTTGTATGCCGTGTCTCCGGGCCAAGGCTGTCGTCGCCGTTCCGGTAGGTCCCGCGAGCGCCGGACCATTTTTTTTGCCGAGTATGCAATCGGCTCCACCGCTATTTTTCTTTTCAGCCCATTTTTCTTTTGTGCTCACCTGTGATAATCTACCATGGGAACATCCTAAAATGGGAATTTCCTACCATGGGAACATACTTCTACCATGGGAACATCCCACCATGGGAACTATCTTCCATAGAAACATCCTTCCATGGGAACTTCCTACCATTGTTTGGAGATACACATTTATGGTCTAAGTTCTCCAAACAATGGTAGGGCTATACTTGCTGCGTACTAAAAGAGTCAGAAACAGCCTCTAATTATATTTCAAATTAGAGCTTATATAATCGTCTCATATTCTTTTGTAAGTATCATTAACAGAAAAGAGATTATTCCACTTTGATGATTTATCATGCATCATTATTTAATAATCAAAAACGAAAAACGCTTATATAGGCCTAAATGTCGGTTTATTAAATCCAAATGCATGGATTGCATGACTTTTCTCTGATGCTTATAAGTACACGTGCACAGTCTCAAGCATTTTTTTTTTTTTCTACTAGGGCTGCGGATAAAAGGAGAAATGTTGGATACAAAGGGTAAAGAGTCATGAAGTCATAATAGAATTAGGTATAATGTGCTCAAGATAATTTTTACCGTGATAAACATAGTATGATCCACAGCAGGAGATTCGGTATTCTGCATTTCAATTGTCTTAATAGACATTATCAGTTTATGGCCACACTTCAACATGTTGACGATTGCTTCTGTTTTGTAGAAACATGTGGCAAGCAATTCCTCTTTTTGTCACATGTTTGCATGTCATTCTAACATTTTTCCAGATTCGTTTTATGAAATTTTATCTTAACTCTTTACCAAACGACAAAATTTTAGCCTTGTCCAAATTGAAAGCATTTGCAGACGACAATTTCAGTGTGGCACAAATGGTGCAAATTTTCTTTGAAAGGGTAGAAAACATTGTGGGAAAAGGAGAAAATGCTGGTTACCAGCATTTTCTCCTTTTCCCACAATGTTTTCAAAAGGCTTCTTTCCCAGGGGCGTCAAAAGGCGGCACTGTGCGGTAAAGGGTTAAAAGCCAACTTATGCTAGTTTTTTACATACACATTAGTATGGACAAGTGTACTGTGTACGATAATTCAGGGGCTCTACTCAGTTCCAATACAAAAGATCGTTCTGATTTTCATTCTCAGGTATTTTCTAAATTTCAATGTAGCACATTATCTTATTTACTACCAAATGGTTTGGCCAAATAGAAATGTGTTACTGTCTGAATTTAGAATTACACCAAGAATGCCGTTTAAACGAGAGGTCATGGGGTTAGTTCTCATCATCTTCGCTAGCCAAGTGGGACAAACTTTACGGTGTCACACCACTGGTTTTTTGCCATATTGAAAATAGAGTGAAATTGACCATTTTTGAAGCTTCACAAATCGCTTAATGGCAAAACTTTGGCTTTACCGTCTCTTGCTCTCAGAAGTACAGTCAAAGTCCTTCAGAAAATGCATAAAAAAACAACATGTCAACCGATTGCGTTTTTCGCTAAATCCCAATCAATACATGCACCCTAGAAATTGTCCTCTCAAAAACACCTGTTCACGGCCATGACCTCAATTTCTTGTTCCTCCACTGACACAAAATAGTCCAATCTATAAATTATGATAAAATCACATCTAATTGGTCCGCCACTGCCTAAATTTGAAGTAAATCTCAATTACATACCACCAAGCCTTTTCAGTTCCACGAAACAGTGCAACAAAAGTGCTACTGCAAAATTTCACATCGGACTACTCATGACTACTACGACCCGGAAGCAATCTCGCAATGGTGCGACACTTTACGTTGTTCTATTTATCCGTGGCTAATCTAGTCGAAATATTGTTATCCACTGGATTTTGATAGTTATCATGCCCAGAACTACATCACTGAAAACCAATCAAACGTCGCGTAACATAACACTCTCAGCAAAATTCACACAAGAGTTTTGACAGTCCATCATCTGGTTTAAAAATTTATCCTAAAACTTCATTTAACTGATTTGTTACAGTAAATGTTGAAGTAAATATTTGTTCGTCTATTTGTTTGATAATGATTCCCAGCAAAACAATGCAATTAACATAATGACACCTGCTTGATTTATTTCATAACCGTTGAAGGATTACTTTCAATAGTTGTTTGATCGATTGTCTAGGCCCGGTTTCACAAAAAACTTAAGTCTCTTGTTTTACTCAAATCCGCTAACAGACTTATTTTCCGGCTTCATTTGAGTTCGTTATTAGGGACACATTTCACTAACATAAACAGACTGCATTAACGTTCTCAAATCCTCAGCTGACACAACGTTTCAGACTCAACTCAGCAAAATAATGGACCTAAGTCTGTTAAGTGAGTAAGTCCATTTATTTTGAAACATTGTGTCAACTCAGGATTTGTAAATGTTACTTATGTCTGCTAATGTTAGTGAAACGTGTTCTAATAACGAACTCACTGAAGTGAGAATCTGATAACATTATTAACCCTTTCCCAAACAAGCCCTGGTTTTCACGTGTCTGCAGTACAAGTCTTTTGAAAACACTGTGGGAAAAGGAGAAATTGCTCGTAACGAGCAATTTCTCCTTTTCCCACAGTGTTTTCTACCCTTTTTGAGACCTTTCTGCCATTTTCATCAAATTTAAAATTGTCGTCTGCAAACGCTTTCAATTTGGACCAGTCCAAAATTTGTCATTTGGGAAAGGGTTAAAGAAGGTCTTGGCAACAATGTACAATGTTGAGACAGTTAAAATATATTTCTTATCTCTAAGGTATGACAAAACATGAAAATGAAATATTCTTACCGCAACAGTTCTACAATCTTCCAAAGTGAAATCGGAGAAGTACTGATGCAGAGATACGACAAAAATACATAGACCTCTGTCTTGTGAAGAGCACAGCGAGAGTGCTAAGCGGTGAAAAATATTGGTAAAAGAGCGACAAATGAAAGAGCGGGAATTAATGAGTAGGTAAGAAAAACACGAGCAAAGGCGACTTACACACATTAGCATACTAAAAAGTACTCACAAGCGTATCTGTAGATCTATACACAGGACATGATTATAGACGGGGATATACCTGATATGGAATTGCATAATCAAAGTAAAACCCTGGTTAGATCTACACCAACATAGAACTTTCTTCCGCGTCCAAGAAAAAATCGCGTCTTTGTGGTGTCTTTGTGGGTCTTTTTGTCTTTTTTTTTTGGTATTTAGTAGAAGCGAAATATGAAGGGAAAAAACCTTTCATGTTCATTTATTACCCTGGAAAGTGAGCCGTTCTGTGACAATTTCTTTTGACTTTTTTTTTTCTGGTTTAAAATACGTAAGTAAGATAAACAAGAAATATTTTTAAAAAAAGGTACACGGCGTAAATTTGTCCGCCGATTGGTCTGCAGGAGCCCGCAAAAAAAAAGCCATGCACATATTTTTGGCCAATCTTAAATTTCTATTTATTCATTCGAATATAATACCAAAAAGTAGGTCAAAAGCCAGCGCATTCAGCTTCGCCGAAAAATCAACGTAATTGTAGTTATCAAAAACATTTTACAGGAGAAAGAGGGGCAACTAGAAGCCGAGTAATCAACCTTTAACGTAATGGTATAGTCTAAATACCGATTTAATTTTCGTACACTCATGTTAAAAGCAATATCAATGAAACCTAACCACATTAATTTGATAAAAATTCGATTTCAGTGTATTGTAAGTATATCCATCTCTTTAATATTTACTTTTGTCAGTTAGATCAGATTCGTTCATTTATTTGCTAATTTTGCTTTAAGTCGCACTATAACCGGACACAACATAAATTTCGACCAAACATTTAAACTGTCAAGTCATTGTAATTGTATTGGTTTTCTGTTTTCTCCTTTTCCCACAAAGTTTTCAAAAGCCTCCTTCTAACGGCTCATTCAAACGTGCGATTGCGTGGTAAAGGGTAAAGTCATATTTGTATGCAAATGCTTTGAAATCTGAAGTGTCTAAACTTTTGTTATTTGGTAACTCTTTACCATACGACAAATTTCTGGCCCCGTCAGAATTGAAAGCATTTGCAGACGAATAAATAAATGTGACTCAAAAATTGAATTTTGTATTTGGAAGACAGCAAAACATTGTGGGAAAAGGAGGCTAAGGAGGAAATGCTGGTTACCAGCATTTTCTCCTTTTCCCACTATGTTTGCTTGAAGTTTTTTTTCCCCCATAGGGTCGTTAAAACTCGGGATTTTGTGGAAAAGGGTTGAATAATACTAAGCGCAATGGAATGATATTGTGATTATTTTTCATTACCATCACCACCAGCGGTTGCCCATATGAGCAACTCCCCCTTCCGGATGGCTGTTAGTTACATGTATACATATTAACCCTTTACCACACAATCCCGAGTTTTAACAACCCTGAAAAAGAGGCCTTTTGAAAACATTGTGGGGAAAGGAGAAAATGCTGGTAACCAGCATTTTCTCCTTTTCCCATAATGGTTTCTGGCCGTTTACAGACAAATCTTACCATATGAGCGATATCTAATTTGTCGTCTGCAAATGCTTTCAATTTGAACACGTGTAAAATTTTCTTGTGTGGTAAAGGGTTAAGGGGATGGTGAAAGATACAGGAAAACCCTAAGTAATGTCTTTTTCTTTAACCCTTTATCTCACGACAAAATTTTAGACTGGTCTAAATCGAAAGCGTTTGCAGACGACAAAATATATGTTACCGAAAAATGGAAGTTTGTTTACAGAAGGGCAGAAAACACTGTGGGGAAAAAGAGAAAATGCTGGTTACCAGCATTTTCTCCTTTTCCAACAATGTTTTCAAAAGGCTTCTTCCTCAGGGTCGTTAAAAGTCGGGCTTGTGTGGTAAAGGGTTAACGTGCTTGATGTATAGGTAGATCACAGGGGACCTAGGTTTAACGTCTCATCTGAAAGACAATATTAGTAATTATGGGAGGGGGCGGCATTGGTCAGCTGTTTAAAACAGAACCTACACCCCTGAGCTCTCTTTGATTACTGTGCTTACGTATATTGTTACTAGGCCTAGGACTTTTAATTATTTTGCTGACATAAATTGTAAGTACCTGTAGGTCTTTTAATTACAGTAACTTTGCTTACGTAACTTTTATGTGGGTCTTTTAATTACATGTACATGTACTTACTTTGCTTACATGTACATAAATTGTTAGTTGGCCTACTGCATGAGTACAGTGCATGCATGTTGTATTCTACATACCATAGTTGTCTTTATTTTTTAGATCCAATATAATTACATCAATATATTTTCAGAAGACACTTTTGGGCAGGGGTTTTTCAAGCACCACAGCTGAACTGAATGATAAAGTTTATGAACTTAGAACATATTACATACACCCAAAAGACACAAAGGCTCTACTGACAGCATGCAACAACTGGATGCATGTTCGGATGAGCTATTCCAAAATGGTTGGATTCTGGTTGAGTGAAATTGGTGGAATGAATGATGTGCTTCATCTTTGGGAGTATGGTTAGTTGACTGTCAACCCTCTACCACACAGTCCCGACTTTTAACGACCCCGAGAAAGAAAGCTTTTGAAAACATTGTAGGAAAAGAAGAAAATGCTGGTAACCAGCATTTTCTCCTTTGCCCACAATGTTTTCTACCCTTCACAAATTAAATTTCAATTTTTGAGTCACATTTGATTTGTCGTCTGCAAATGCTTTCAATTTGGACCAGTCTAAAAGTTTGTTGCTTGGTAAAGAGTTAAGGGTTAAGACGTTTTCAAATTTAAAGCAAATGTAGTTCTAAGATAAATATGGTTCAAATGATGAGATTTGTATCTGACAGGGTAGAAGCATTGTTGGAAAATGAGAAAATGCTGCCAGCATTATCTCCTTTTCTGGCAATGTTTTCTAATGCCTTCTTCATCAGAGTCATTAAAACTCGGAATTGTGCGGTAGTGTGTTAATGCATGTTGAGACTACTTTAGCTTGTGAAACATAATTAATGTGTTTTAAAAAGTCTTTAATTTTATGCTGAATTTCAAAACATTAAATCATATCTTGCATTGTAAAGTTAAAAATTATTGCTTATTTTCGGCTCTGATAAACTAAGTATATAGATAATCATTCTTTATTACCTTATTTTTGTGCTAGAATAAAGAAGTGATGAAGATGTTTCTTTTTACATTGACCCTTTCAGTGTTATGGGCAAAAACTGATGCTTTTGCAGACGGCACAGATCAAAGATCAGAATGCACAGAACATGCAGTCTGATCTTGAATCGATACCGTCTTTTTGCTTGGTCTAGCCTATGTCATAAAATTATGTGCGAGTTTCTATGGATTGTATTTCCAGTCTTTGAAAGAGGTCAAGTTAACCCTTTACCACACAATCCTGACTTTTAATGGCCCTTAAGAAGAATTTTGAAAACATTGTGGGAAAGGGAGAAAATACTGGTAACCAGCATTTTCTCCTTTCCCCACAATGTTTTGAAAAGCCTTCTTAAGGATCATTAAAAGTCGTGATTGAGTGGTAAAGGGTTGAGACGGCTTTTGAAAACATTGTGGGAAAAGGAGAAAATACTGGTAACTGACATTTTCTCCTTTTCCCACAATGCTTTCTACCCTATCAAAGACAGAAATCATCATTAGAACTACATTTATTTTATCATCTGCAAATGCCTTCAATTTGGTCCAGTCCAAAATTTTGTTGTTTGGTAAAGAGTTAACCCTTTAAAAAAGACTTTTCACGACTATAGTTGCCTTTGCGACCACTGTAGATCAAGATCTTTGACCTACACTGTCCGCTTCGCTGAAACACTGTAGAAAAAGGCAACCATGATATTGCAATATTCAGGTCATATTTCTAGGATGTAAAAATTAATGTCTGATAGGTTTATTTGGCACTCTAAGGGTAAATATGGTTGGGGCTGAAAGATTTCAAGAAATCAAATTGTAAACTGAGTTATATTTTAGCACTGTAAATGTATGTATACCACATAAAGCCTCCTCCAGCGATGTATTAAACCCATGACTTATTTTTGATAAATCACTAGTGGACTGTCATTGTTTGGGTTCCGGGGCTTAGTTAATTTGTACCCATGGGTGTGTCAAGTAAGCAAAGCCAACCACAGCATGACTGTGCAGGAATTTGTACTGCTTTGCCATTTTGCAGGAAAATGATGTTATTGTTTGCAAAGACATATTTGCATGGAAAGTTTTTGATTTTCATGTTCAATAACAACTGTTACAAGAAATGCAGAGAAAGCTATTTAGAATCAACAAAATTATGGAATATTTCAATTTACTCTCTCCATAAACTGGTGTATTTTACCTTCCATGTAAATTCCACAGGGCTATCTTCTTGTGTATGTTCACATTTCCAAATCAAACTACATGTACATACATAAACATGGACTCGTGAACAGAATATAGGCTAAAGCTGAAGATGCAGAATACTTGACCGATTGTCGATTATTCGTTTTATGTGACAAAATAGAATTTCACCAAGGCTCACATCATAAAATTTTAGTCAATTCATTTGATGAAAATAATAATACATGTAAGATCCTCTATGTCTGCATTCAGGAACTCTTACCAGATAACGAAATTTTGTCCAAATTCAAAGCAATTGTCAAAGTATTCAAGGCAAGAGTAGCTCAAATTATGAGATTTATCTTTAAAAGGGTAGAAAACAGTGAAATAAGAGAAAATGCTGGTAACCAGATTCCCACAATGTTTTCAAAGGCTTTTTTGCTTAACCCTTTCCCAAACAAGCCGTGGTTTTCACGTGTCTGCAGTAAAAGTCTTTTGAAAACACTGTGGGAAAAGGAGAAATTGCTCGTAACGAGCAATTTCTCCTTTTCCCACAGTGTTTTCTACCCTTTTTGAGAACTTTCTGCCATTTTCATCAAATTTAAAATTGTTGTCTGCAAACTCTTTGAATTTGGGCCGGTCCAAAATTTGTCGTTTGGGAAAGGGTTAACTCTTTACTACATGGCAAAATTTTAGACCGGCCCAAATTTAAACCATTTGCAGATGACAAATTAAATGTGGCTTAAATGATAGGACTTATTTCTGAAAGGTTAGAAAACATTGTGGGAAAAGGAGAAAATGCTGGTTACCAGCATTTTCTCCTTTTCCCACGATGTTTTCAAAAGTCTTATTTCCTAGAGGTGTAAAAACTCCTCATTGTGTGGTAAAGGGTAAAGGTCATTGAAATTTGGGACTGTTTGGTACAGAGGATTGAAACATTTTTCCTTCTGTTACAGATAGTTTAGCTCACAGAGCAAGAATAAGACAAGCACTGGCAACTGATGCAGTGTGGCAGGGGGAGTTTATTAGTAAAATTCTTCCAATGATATTGAGACAGGAAAACTGTGTGGTGAAATGTTTACCTGGTACTTCACTGACAACTCCAACAGATCCAGGTAAATTGACCAATTACCTCTTAACACTTTACCCCACAATGCCGCCTTTTAATGACCCACTGAAAGAAGCCTTTTGAAAACATTGTGGGAAAAGGAGAAAATGCTGGTAACCAGCATTTTCTCCTTTTCCCACAATGTTTTCTACCCTATCAAAGAAAAAATGCGCCACAATTGGAGCCACATTGAAATTGTCGTCTGCAAATGCTTTCAATTTGGACAAAGCTAAAATTTTATCGTCTGGTAAAGGGTTAACACTTCACCAGGCAGTCTCAAGTTTTAACAAACCTGACGGAAGAGGCTTTTGAAAACATTGTGGGAAAAGGAGAAAATACTGGTAATTGGGATTTTCTAGTCTTCCCACAATGTTTTCTAGTTTCTACCCTCCCAAAAAAAGAAATTTTTGGGTCATATCTATTTCGTCATCTGCAAATGCTTTCAGTTTAAATAAGTCCAAAATGTTGCCTTTTGGGAAAGAGTTAAAACATGGGATCATTTGGTAAAGGGTAAAACTAAAATTTCAGCAGAACTTTAACTCTTTACCAAACGACAAAGTTTTAGACGAGTCCAAATTCAAAGCATTTGCAGACGACAAAATAAATGTGACACAAAAATTGAAATTTGTTTTGGGAAGGGTCTAAAATTTTGTCATGTGGTAAAGAGTTAAAGAGTAGAAAACAGAGTAAGAAAATGCTGCAAACAAGCATTTTCTCCTTTTTTCCTTTCACAATAGTGTTTTAAGTCATGGTCTGCCGCAAGATATGAAAAGTTCCTTGCAAAAGACGGGTAGATAACTGAATACAGTTAGGTTTATTTCTTCTATAAAATGGACTTCTTCTTTTATAATTAGGATTAAAGATTTATTCCTATGAGGAAAGGTATTTTTAGATGCCAGTCTGTTATTTCTTAAGTGCTTCCTTATTTCTATACTGTAATAGATATAAAATATGTAGAAACATGATTGTGAAAGGTAACCATTTATGTATGAATGAAATTTTAGCTTTGTGAATGGCCACTAAAAGCAGTGACAAATGCGGGGATTACTTATTGTACTTTCATTGTACATGTATAAGGTACATACATGTATATATAAAGTATATGTATAAAGTACAAAAATTCAATAAGCCTATTTGAAAACATCTTCTACACTAAAACAGGTGTATGTTCAGATCCCCACAGACACTTAATATTAACTTTTTTAGTACATATAAAATTCATAACTTTTTGTTTTGTTATCAATGAATCTATTCTTGTAAGCATTTCTAATTTTTCCATCAGGTGTATATGAAATACAGAATTTCCAAGTGAACTGTGAGGATTTAGAGACTGCAGGAAAGCATATAAAAGAGATTAACAAGCCTGGTGCCTTGTTGGTTGGGAGTTTCTACACCATTATAGGAGATCTGTCTTCAGGTATAAATGAGTTATGCTCTGTGACAAGGGGGTTTAATGCATCTGCAAAAAGTATTGACCTAGATCAGCCTGTGCAGTCTGCACAGGCTGAATATGGGTCAAAAGTTTTTACCATTAGTAGATTTTCTGCTTGTCCAAGGACATTCTACCTCCTTATTAAGTTAGCTGTGAAACAACATTGGTTTTATGGATCCATAATTTGTGATCACTTGGTTGCAAATTTTCTGTCCTTCCCAAAACAAATTTCAATTTTTTACTTTTATTTATTTTGTCATCTGCAAATGCTTTCAATTTGGATGAGTCTAAAATTTTGTTGTTTGGTAAAGAGTTAAACTCCCTATTTGCAAAACCCTACTTAAATGATTTACCCAAAGGACCTCTCTCTTTACCTGGTATCAAAATTTTAGACTCATTTATATTGAAAGCACTTGCAAACAACTGCATTTTCTCCTTCTTCCATGATTTTCTCAAAAATCTTTTTACTTAAGGTTGTAGAAAGACCAAGAGACCATTCAGTATAGAGACCATTATAAATTAAATCATGTCTTCTTCCTTTTCAAAGACAGCTTTCATCACTTGAATGGCTTGCCATATTTAACTTGTCATCTGCAAAATTTAATGCTTTCATTGTGGACATTCTAAACTTTCGTTGTTTGGCTAAGACATAGTATTTATTTTTTTCTTGGGTAAAATCTGCCGACTCGTAGCATGCTTGAGACAGTCAAGGGAGAATGCCAGGTTAACCCTTTACCACACAATCCCGAGTTTTAACAACCCTGAAGAAGAAGCCTTTTGAAAACATTGTGGGAAAAGGAGAAAATGCTGGTAACTAGCATTTTCTCCTTACCAGCATTTTCTCCTTTTCCCACAATGTTTTTTACCCAATCAAAAACAGAAATCATCATTTGATCCACATTTGATTTGTCATCTGCAAATGCTTTGAATTTGGTCCAGTCCAAAGTTTTGTCATTTGGTAGAGTTAAACACTTTTACTTTTTATCAAATGATAAGATTTTAGACGGGTCCAAATCCAAAGTGATTGCGGATGACAAATGAGATGATACTCACATGATGGGACTTGTACCAGAAAGGGTACAAACATGGTGAGAAAATACTGGTTTCCATTATTTTCTCCTTCTCCATCAATGTTTTCAAAAGCCTTATTTCTCAAAGTCGTTAAAAGTCGGGTTTGTGTCATAAAGGGTTAAACTTTCACTAAAGCACCTTACAGAAGAAAGTTTTTGAAAACATGGACAGTAATGGGGTAAATGAAAAGAAGAAAACACTTTCCAATGAAATGCCGCATCATTGGAAATTCATTTGTCATTAGCAAATGCATTTGATTTGGACAAGTCAAAATATTTGCTGTCTGTGGAATAGTGACTGTGAATTTGCTTTCTTAACTCTTTACCAAACGACAAAAGTTTAGACTAGTCCAAGTTGAAAGCAGTTGCAGACGACAAAATAAATGCGACTGAAAAATTGAAAATCATTTTGGGAAGGGTGGAAAACATTGTGGGAAAAGGAGAAAATGCTGGTTACCAGCATTTTCTCCTTTTCCCACAATGTTTTCAAAAGGCTTCTTTCTCATGGTCGTTAAAAGTCGGGATTGCGTGGTAAAGGGTTAAGTGACTGCAATATTGATATTTTAATTAACCTATTTCCACAAAACCTAGAGTTTTAACAACCTTGGGGAAGAAGTATTTCAAAAAAACATTTTGGGAAAAGGATTAAATGCTGGTTACTGGCATTTTCTCCTTTTCCCACTGTTTTCTACCATTCCAAAGGAAAATCTGATGACCTTTAAATTGTCGTCTGCAGATGCTTTCAATTCGGTCAAGTCTAAAATTTTGTTGTTTGGTAAAGATTAAGTGATAGGATCAGGTATATTGGAGATTAATTTCTGTTTCATTTTATCATGTTAGCACTTTACCAAACGACAAACTTTCAGACTTGAGCAAACTGAAAACACTGCAGACGACAAATAAAATGTGGTACAAATTGGCAAATTGTCTATGAAATAGTAAAAAAGCAATGTTGGTATAGAAGAAAATGTTGGATACTAGCATTTTCTTCTTTTCCATAACGCTTTCAAAAGTGTTTTTTCTCAGGATTGTTAAAACTTGGGATTTTGTGGTAAAGGGTTAACCAAACGACAAAAATTTAGACTTTTCCAGACTCAAAGCATTTGCAGACAACAAATAAAATGTGGTTCAAATGGGCAAAGTCATCTTTAAAGTAGTAAAAAAGATTGTGGGAAAAGGAGAAAATGCTCATAACCAGCATTTCAATGTTTTGAAAGTCATATTTCTCAGGATCATTATAACTTGGGATTGTGCGATAAAGGCTTAACATTGTGCAAACTTGCAGGCTTCTTGTTATGGCAGTATCAAGATTTACAAAAGTTTGATCAAGATCTCAACAGTTTACATAAAATTCCAGGTGAGAAATTTAATTCTTTTTCAAATGATGAAATTCTAGACTTGTTCAAATTAAAAACATTTGCACACATATTAACCCTTTACCAGAAGACAAAATTTTAGACTTGTCCAAATTGAAAGCATTTGCAGACGACAATTTCAATGTGGCTCAAATGGTGCAATTTTTCTTTGATAGGGTAGAAAACATTGTTGGAGAAGGAGAAAATGCTGGTTACCATCATTTTCTCCTTTTCCCACAATGTTTTCAAAAGGCTTCTTTCCAAGGGGCGTCAAAAGGCGGCATTGTGCGGTAAAGGGTTAAATGTGGTACAAATCATGAAATTTTGTCTTTGAAAGGATAGAAAAGGTTGAGACATCACATAATTATGGATCCATGAAATCCAGTTTGATTACCAACCACTTGAGTCATGAGGTAGACTGGTTCTCTGACATGTAGAAAATTGACCAATAGCAAAGCATTTCCACCCAGATCAGCCTGGGCAGACTGCGCAAGTTGACATGGGTCGATACTTTTTGCAGATGCATTAGATCCCCCTGTTCACAGAGCATGGTTAACCCTTTACCACACAATCCTGACTTTTAACGACCCTGAGAAAGAAGCCTTTTGAAAACATTGTGGGAAAAGGAGAAAATGCTGATAACCAGCATTTTCTCCTTTTCCCACAATGTTTTCTACCCTTCCCAAAACACATTTCAATTTTTCAGTCAGATTTTATTTTGTCGTCTGCAAATGCTTTCAAGTTGGACCAGTCTAAAATTTTGTTGTTTGGTGATGAGTAATTTATTGTGGTCAGATTCATTGTGTTTTTCAGATTTTAAATTACAGAGAAAATGGGCATGGTACTTATACTTGCAAATGTGATTGCAGACGTTATTTCCCCCAAAATAAAGTTAAGGGGGAAATTACTGATAGGATTCAAGAAATAATGCTGAAACTTTAACCCTTTACCCGACAACAAAATTTTAGCCTTGTCCAAATTGAAAGTATTTGCAGACGACAATTTCAGTGTGGCTCAAATGGTGGAATTTTTCTTTGATAGGATAGAAAACATTGTGGGAAAAGGAGAAAATGCTGGTTAACATAACGACCCTGAGAAAGAAAGCCTTTTGAAAACATTGTGGGAAAAGGAGAAAATGCTGGTAACCGGCATTTTCTCCATTTCCCACGATGTTTTCTACCCGTCCAAAAACAAATTTCAATTTTTGAGTCATGTTTATTTTGTCGTCTGCAATTGGTTTCAATTTGGACTAGTCTAAAATTTTGTTATATGGTAAAGAGATAAGCATGTTCTGACTCCACTGGAACTAACCTGCAGGTGCGTCTCACACAGGGGCTCAACATATAGGAGACATATCTTTGGTATCCTGAACCCTTTACCAAGCAACAGAATTCTGGACCGGACCAAATTGAAAGCATTTACAGACGACAAATTAAACATAGCTCAAATGTTTATTTCTGTCTATGGTTGAGTAGAAAACATTGTGGGAAAAGGAGAAAATGCTGGTTACCAGCATTTTCTCCATTTCCCACAATGTTTTCAAAGGCCTACTCTTTCAGGGTCATTAAAACTTGGGATTGTGGTAAAGAGTTAAGTTACCGTCAGCCTTTCTTTCTTTCAAATCCTTTATATTAGATGTTGTTTGTATTTATGCAGTGTAAAATGAAGTTATTTCTACATTCTAAATGTATCATTTTTTTCCCCCTTTTCACAGACATAAAGTTTGGGAGCTCTCGTATTCTACTTCCGACAGCATTTTCAGAGATGAAATGATGACCTCTTTCACTGTGAATGACAACTTACGTAGCTTACGTGGATAAAGTTGATTAACACTTTAACACACAATCCTGAGTTTTAACGACCCTGAGAAAGAGGCCTTTTGAAAACATTGTGGGAAAAGGAGGAAATGCTGGGTACCAGCATTTTCTCCTTTTCCCACAATGTTTTCTGTACTTTTACAGACGAATCTCACCATATGAGCAATAGATGTATCTAATTTGTTGTCTGCATATGCTTTCAATTTGGATTAGTGTAAAATTTTGTTGTATGGTTAGGGAAGATCAGGGCCCAGTTTTATTAAAAAAAAACTTAAGTTTGTTATTTTTCTCAAATCTGCAAACAGACTTATTTTCTGACTTAAGTTTGTTATTCCTGATGCATTTCACTAACATTTACGGATGTATGTAACATTCTCAAGTTCTATGTTGACACAACATTTCAGACTCAACTCATAATGATGGACTTAAGTCTGTTAATTGACTTAAATCCATTGATTTTGATGAGTCGAGTCTGAAACTTAGTGTCAACTCAGGATTTGAGAATATTACTACAGTCTGTTAATGTTGCTGAAATATGTCTAAAATAAGAAAACTCAACTTAAGTTAGAACCTGGGACTGTTAGTAGATTTAAGTAAAATAAGAGATTTGAGGTGTTTTTTTTTTTTGTGAAATCAGCCCCCAGGTCTTTGATCTGCACTTTTCACTTCCTTAACCCTTTCCCAAACAAGCCCTGGTTTTCACGTATCTGTAGTACAAGTCTTTTGAAAACACTGTGGGAAAAGGAGAAATTGCTCGTAATGCGCAATTTCTCCTTTTCCCACAGTGTTTTCTACCTTTTTTGAGAACTTTCTGCCATTTTCACCAAGTTTAAAATTGTCGTCTGCAAACTCTTTCAATTTGGACCAGTCCAAAATTTGTCGTTTGGGAAAGGGTTAACCCTTTACCATGCAATCCT
Organism: Tridacna gigas; assembly: GCA_945859785.2. Taxonomy (NCBI): domain Eukaryota; kingdom Metazoa; phylum Mollusca; class Bivalvia; order Cardiida; family Cardiidae; genus Tridacna; species Tridacna gigas. Next base: position 7,116,068 of record OX244034.2, on the reverse strand, counting down.
GGGTTTTAACAACCCTGATGAAGAAGCCTTTTGAAAACGTAGGCAAGGTGACAAACCAGACAGATGTGTTGCCTGTCAACTGTAGTTCCCTGTTTTATTAGACCTGAATAAAGACTTAATAAATGTAACTGACATTTTCAGTTAAGGATGAAAGACTGAAATACTAATGCAATTCCAATGCTGTCTTCGACCAGAATATCTCTACTGGTACTTAGCGGACATGGTCAATTAAAGCTTAGACTACTTTTTTGCAGTCTGATCTAGATCTACACTGGCTGCAAAAGCAATTAAAGTTGTGATTGACCCTTTAAGGGTGAGAGCAAGTCCATTTAGTATCCAAAGATACTTCAAACCTAATAATGTCTACCCTTACCTGAAAAAAAAAACCACCTATAGCAAGGGAACTAACTAATATAGTTCAAGTATTGCCTTATATGTTACTTCCCTTTGTATAAGGAAACTCCTATTTAATTCTTTAACAGTCAATCCCATGCTTTAATAACCCTTAGGAAGAAAGGTTTTGGAAACATTGTTGGAAAAGGAAACAATGCATTTTCTTGTTTTCCCTCAATGTTTTCCACCCTATCTAGAGAAATGTCAATGTCGAATTGGATTTCCCAGCTTGGCCAATTTCTTTCCGTGGATTGATGATAGTTATTGCGACAGGATTCATTCCACTCTCACCACTGACCATTGTTTTGACGAAAGCAGCCAGTGGCTTGGAAAGAATATTGTGCAGAGTACCGCTAAAGAAAACCCCAGGAAAGCAAGGGTAGGTGCACTGGCCGCCATGATATAACTGAAATAATGTTGAAAATGGCGTTAAACACCATACAATCAATCAGTCGAGTTGGATTTAATTTGTTGTCTACAATGCCTTCGTTTTGGACAAATGTTGTGGTCTTGTATGAGTAAGTGGTGTTTATAGTTTTGATTTGTCGTGAAATTAACCCTTTACCACACAACTCCGAGTTTTAAAGACCTTCAAAGAAAAGGACTTTTTGAAAACATTGTGATTAAAGGAGAAAATGCTGGTAACCAGCATTTTCTGCTTTTCCCACATTGTTTTCTACTTTTTCAAAGACAGATTTCATGATTTGTACATTTTATTTGTTGTCTGCTAAAGCTTTCAGTTTGGACAAGTTTAAAATTTTGTTGTTTGGTAAAGATTTAAAAAGTATGTTGATGAGTATCATTCTACTTTTTATTGCTGCCAAATGTATCATTCATTAATACAATTCAATAACCAATTCATTGTTAATATGAGTATATATACATGCAGCTTGCTTTCAATTGTTTTTGTGGTGTTGAACATCATTTTCAACATTATTTTGTAGTGGCTGGTGCACCTATCCATGCTTTTCTTGAGTTTTTAGCTCACCTGAGCACAAAGTGCCCAAGGTGAGCTTTTGTGATGGTGCTGTGTCCCAGTATCCATCGTACATCATCCAGCGATTGTCAACATTTACCTTGTGTGCACTCTAGAGGCCACATTTTCAGTCAGATACTCATGAAACTTATTCGAAATATTTGTCTTGATCTTTATAAAATCTTTTACAAGTTCGAGAATGGGTCATGTTGGATCAAATAGTAGATCACTGGGCTAAATCTTATCTTGAGGCCACATTTTGAGCCTGATACTCTTAAAACTAGGTCAGAATCTTTGTATTGATATCTCGGACAACTTGGAAATTGGGTCACACCAGGTAAAAAATTAGGTCACTGAGCCAAGTCTTAGAAAAACCTTGTATGCACTCTAGAGGTCACATAATCATCCTGATACTCATGAAACTTGGTCAGAATGTTACCCTGAATAAGTTCTAAATTGGATCATGCCTAGTCAAAAAATAGGTCACAGGGTCAAATATTAGAAAAACATTGTGTGCACTCTAGAGGCCACGTTTTCACCCAGATACTTACGGAATTAGGTCAGAATTTTTGTCTCGATAATATCTTGGATGAGTGTGAAATTGGGTCATGTTGGGTCAAAAAGTATGTCACTGGACCAAATCTTAGAAAAACCTTGTATGCACTTTAGAGGCCACATTTTCAGCCTAAAACTCATGAGACTTGCTCAGAAAGTTTGTCTTGATAATATCTTGGACAATTTTGAAATTGGCTCACATCGGGTCAAAAAGTAGGTCAGAGTGCCAAATCTTTGAAAAATATTTTGAGCACTTTAGAAGCCACATTTTCTGCTTTATACTTATGAATCTGGTTAGAATGTTTGTCTTGATGATATCTGGGACAAATTCGAAATTGGGTCATGTCAGGTCAAAAAGTAGGTAACTTACACACATTTGTTTTACACCATTAAAACCAAGATCTCATCAGCTTTACCAACCGAGTTGACTTTACTCAGGTGAGCGCTTTAGGGCCAATTGCCCTCTTGTTTTCTTTAAACCAGTACTTTTCACATTATTCTTCCAAAGCCACTGGCTCCTTTTCCAACATTGCAATCTTCAAAACAATGATCAGCTGTGGGAAAAAGGTTGTTTCCTGTTGCTCATGATGACTATCATCAGTCCTCGGAGAGAAAGTGGTGGAGCTGGGGATTTGAACTAGCGACCTGACTGATTTCTAGCCCTTTACCTTACAGACAGTCAACAGGCTTAACCTTCTGTCAATACTAAGAAGAAGAAAGTATCAACAGATTTGCTGTCTTTTTCCCTGGTTTTCCTTCATTTTGCATTCATTATATAGAAAAGTTGCATTTTATTAGACCATTTGTTGCACAGTAAAACAGCTGTATAACAAGTTTATACCCATAGCATAAAAAAAGAGTTGTAGACATGTTTACTGGAAAACTAGATTAACCATTTAAGCAACTTTCACAGCTATACTAGTTCAGTTTCCTTTGCTCTCAGTGTAGATCAAGATCAGACAGCAGAAAAAGTGAGGCCTGATCTTTGATCATACTGCTGTGCTGAGACCTTGTTTTGGTCTTATTTCTAGAAAGAAAATGTTTGTTAGGTTAATTCGATTCCCTAAGGATTAAAACCAATTCCAAGAATCAACAGTTACGTGTTTTAACTTCCCTGATGGCCAAAGCTGGTTTGGTTTGTGTTTGAGTTTAACGCCATTTGAACAGCTCAGGTCATATCATGGCAGTCAGTGACACACCCATGTGTTTCCTGGCTTTCTCACACCAGTACTGACACAACTTTTTTTCCAAGTCCACTGACTACGTTTCTCACATGCATCAGAAGTGAGGGGCAAAAAATCGACGGAAAGAAAGTTTGCCTCAACCAGGTCGTGAGTCAGATACACTAACAACTGAGCTACCGAGGCGGGGGATGGCCAAAGCTTTTGAAAGCATTGCGTGAAGAAGGGAAAAATGCTGGTAACCTCAAGTACAAATCCTGTCATTTGAATCACATTAACCCTTAACCAGACGACAAAATTTTAGCGGTGTCCAAACTAGAAGCATTTTCAGACGACAATTTCAATGCGGCTCAAATGATGCAATTTTTAGCTCTACTGGCTGTAAGCCAGCAGAGCTTATGTCATGGCTTTGTTTCCGTAGTCCGTCCGTCTGTCCGTCCGTCTGAATGTTTTTTTGTTTACACGATAAAGTCTTCATTTATGGTCGGATTTTCGTGAAACTTGCACAGTTTGTTTATCTCATCAATAGCTTGAACCCTGTTGATTTTGAAAAAAATCTGACAATCAGTGTGGGAAAAGTAGCCATTTAAATTTCAAAATTTCAGTTTCTTGTTTACGCGATAAAGTCTCCATTTGTTGTCAGATTTTCGTGAAACTTGCACAGTTTGTTTATCTCATCAATAGCTTGAACCCTATTGATTTTGAAAAAATCTGACAATCAGTGTGGGAAAAGTAGCCATTTAATGTTCAACATTTCAGTTTCTTGTGTATGCGATAAAGTCTGCATTTGTCATCAGATTTTTGTGAAACTTTTACAGTTTCTTTATCTCATCAATAGCTTGAACCCTATTGATTTTGAAAAAAATCTGACAATCAGCGTGGGAAAAGTAGCCATTTAAATTTCAAAATTTCAATTTCTTGTTTAGGCAATAAAGTCTGCATTTGTGGTCAGATTTTCGTGAAACTTGCACAGTTTATTAATCTCATCAATAGCTTGAATCCTATTGATTTTGAAAAAAATCTGACAATCAGTGTGGGAAAAGTAGCCATTTAAATTTCAAAATTTCAGTTTCTTGTTTATGCGATAAAGTCTTCATTTGTTGTCAGATTTTCGTGAAACTTGCACAGTTTGTTTATCTCATCAATACTTTGAACCCTTTTGACTGTAAAAGATCTGAAAATCATTGTTGGAAAAGTAACCATTTTAAGTTCAAAATTTCAGTTTCTTGTTTAGGCAATAAAGTCTGCATTTGTTGTCAGATTTTTGTGAAACTCACACAGTTTGTTTATCTCATTGATAGCTTGCAACCCTATTGATTTTGAAAAAAATCTGACAATCAGTATGGGAAAAGTAGCTATTTAAAGGTCAAAATTTCCTTTTTCTTATTTACGCAATAAAGTCTGTATTTGTGGTTGGATTTTCATGAAACTTGTAGTTACTTTGTATCATCAACAGCTTGAACCCTATCGATTTTGAAAAAAAATGTGACTATTAGTATGGGAAAAGTAGCCATTTAAATTTGAAAATTTATAATTCTAGTTTATGCGATAATGTCCGCATTTGTGGTTGAATTTTCATGAAACTTGCATAGTTGCTTTATATTATCAATAGCTTGAACCCTTTGGATTTAAAAAGAAAAAAACAAAACATTTGAAAATCAGTATGGGAAAAGGAGCCATTTAAAATTGAAAATTGACATTTCTTGTTTATGCAATTAAGTCACATTTTTGATTCAATCTTTTGAAACTTGCAAAGATTATTTGTATCATCAAGGGATTGAACTCTATTAAGAATGAAGAAAATCTAGCAATCGGTTTAGGAAAAGCAGCCATTTGATGACTTGGTATTGTTTATTCAACACAGTCCACATTATTGGTCACATTTCTTTGAAACTTGCAGGGATTGTTTAAAACAGTGAGTACTGAAACCCTATCAAATTTGACTGGATTCCAAACAATTGGCTTTGAGAAATTGTACTTCAATTTTTTTTTTCACTATTAATTTTGTTCAATTCACCATGCCTACTTGTGCTATCTTAGTGGGTTAAAGCCCAGTTGCAACAACCCTTTCCCCCATTTTTTTGTGTGTTTGCTTTTCCTTTTCGCTTCATTAATTCATAGCGTATGCTATAAAAAAACAGCACAATCATGCCAGTGGAGCGATTCAGGCCCTCAAGGGCCTCTAGTTCTTTGATAGGGTAGAAAACATTGTGGGAAAAGGAGAAAATGCTGGTTTTCAAAAGGCTTCTTTCCCAGGATCGTTTAAAAGGGGCATTGTGTGGTAAAGGGTAAAGTAATCTTCTGCATTTGCCTTTAGGTGGGTAAAGTCTTAAATTTTGAGAGGTCTGGTGAAACGTTAAAGGAAGCAACTCGCCTAATACGACAATTTCCTACCATATCACAGACAAATTCCATCATTTTAACCACATTTAAATTATCGTCTGCAAATGCTTTCAGTTTGGACCAGAGTTAATTTTTGTCGTGTGGTAAAGGACTAGATGTGGGATGATGCACCAGCATGAAATTCGAAACTGACGACCAAGATAACTCGTGTATTTAGTCTGCATCATGGTAACAAACCGGAAATCGGGTTATTTCCTGTTGTTGAATGACTGTAATGGCTGTCCGTTACTTTATACTCAAGGATTGGTATTCACAAACACATCTTCGCTGTTTTGTCCATTTCCTTGGTCCCAGCCATTTCCCCTTTTTTTTTGTCTGTTTCATTGTGTCAAGTCAATTTCAGTAATTCTAAAGGGGCCAAATCAATTATTTACCAGGCGACAAAGTAGTAGACTCGTCCATTTAGAATGCATTTGCAGACGACAAACTAACGGTGGCTCAAATGATTGGATGTGTCTGTGAAAGGGTAAGAAATATTGTGAGAAAAGGAGAAAGTATTCTTAGGGTCGTCAAATCTCTGTTCTGAATATGAAGGTTTATGTAATTCATTCTCAAGCACGCAATTTGCGAAGCTCCGAGACGGCTATATCAAGACATAATGCTACTAGGACATGCACCGCCAAAACCTCACATCACCTTTTTTAATACGCGGATGCCAAATAAATGAGCCATGCTGTGGCAAAAAGGGTTTTAACGCATCTCTGTGATGTATTTTACCGACTAGTCATCACATAATTATGGATCGACTAAATCCATTTTGTCTAAATCCTGAGGTAAAATGTCCACATGACATGCAGAAAATTTACCAAAAGCAAGAAGTTTCGACCCAGGTCAGACTGCACAGGCTGAGTAAGTGCAGGCTCTCCTGAATCGATACCTTTTGTAGATGCATTAAACCACGTTTTCACAGAGCATGCCTCAAAAGCTGTTGACATTTTAGTGTTGTAAGTCAAATAAACGTTCTCAGAAAGTACTAAAGATGCAAATACGTGTTATGAAATTCAAAGTTGTTTTTGTAAGAATACCTGACAAAGACGCAGACAGTGTAGACTCAGCTGCTTGTCCTTGATCTTATTTGTCGTCTGCAGTTACTTTGGATTTGGACAAGTCCAAAATTTAGTCGTGTGGTAAAGATTTAATGCATTATACGCAGCAAGTGGCCGTGGCTGGTGGGTCAGCTTTATCTGAAAAACAGCTTAATCGTGAAATAGAAAGGTCCTTTGAAATATATAAAATGTACCCATACCTTGAAGTTAATCGGGGATCGTAATAGCCTGGGTGCCCGCCCGATCACTTTTTCCTTTTACGGGTATCTACATTCTTTGAAAGTAATGTTGGAGAAATTGGCCAGCAGACGTATTGGACTGGACTATCGGCATAGGTCGATTTAGACAGCCAAAAAATATTTAGGTTGGACAATTTGTGTAGATAAATACGATGGCTTGTTAAAAATGGAAAAAATAAAAGGCCCACTAGCAGCCAAAAGTAAACAATTCAAACGTCATAATGCAGGCAAATTTTATACGACATATTCATGCCATTTTAAAGTATGGATATTGTTATGAATCTGACAATGTATTACAGTTTGGTTGATTGATTTTATGGTGTTTGACGCCGTTTTCAACATTATTTTAGTTTTATTGCAGCAGCCAATTAATCTATCCATGCTTTCCTGGAGTTTATTTTCACAGGACTTCGCACAGTATTCTTTCCAAGCCACTGGCTGTTTTGCCACGTAATTATTATCGAAACAATGGTCAGCGGTGAAAGAGGAATGAATCTTGTCGCAACGACTTTCATAAATCCTCGGAGAGAAATTGGCCGAGCCGGGGATCAAATCAGCGACCACCTGTTCTCAAGTCCTGTACGCTACTGACTGAGCTGTCGGGGCTCGCCATATGTAACGGTACAACCAAAGTTGCCAAAGTTACAGAAAAGAATTTTTGTGTTATTTTTACTCTTTTAAAAGGTTGATAGGTACTGCTATTCATGATGAGTTATTTCTAAAGCTCGACAGTGGGCATTGTTGGTCAGAATTGTCACATATGTTTACGTTTTATTGCTGTCGGCTGGCAAACATATATTTTAACCATTCCGTTAGACCACTAATTTGTAAAAGACATTTTAAAAAAGAGGGGTGCCTACGTGGCTCAGTTGTAAGGGATATGATTTTTTTTTTATCCCAAATATAGTTTAAACAACCACCATTTGATTTGTGATTTCAAACCAGTGTAGTTATTCAGTGTCGATCGATTACAGTGCTGACAGCACTTTGATTTTTACATGTATCAGTGACGAGGTTGAAAGTCGATGTCAAAATGCTTCTAGGTAGTCGACCATCGTTTGTCAACCACGTTACAGTACCACATCCGGTTGACAGAATTGTCCCGGATTTTTGCCTTTGTCCCTTAAAACTTTTCTCTTCACTGCCTAGTTCTCTTAGATCCTTATTCGAAAGTTTAAATACTCGTTTTGATCAATGGCAATGTCGACAGTCTAAACGCAATATCGCCAATAGTGTAATAGCCCTTTCCCAAACGACAAATTTTACACCCTTCCGAACTGAAAGAGTTTGCAGACGACAATTTTAAATTTGATGAAAATGGCGGAAAGTTCTCCAAAAGGGTAGAAAACACTGTGGGAAAAGGAGAAATTGCTCGTTACGAGCAATTTCTCCTTTTCCCACAGTGTTTTCAAAAGACTTGTACTACAGACACGTGAAAACCAGGGCTTGTTTGGGAAAGGGTTAAGCGACCTTGCTCGATTGGGTTGGTCAGCTACATGGCAAAACCATATCCGGTGAGACATTGACCGGATGATCCCAGATTTTTGTGTTTATCCATATCTAATAAAAAGATTTACACCGATAAAACTTTTGCAACCGCCATATCAATGATCAGACTGCACCTACATGTATTCAATCTGATCTTCATCTATATTGTCTGCAAAAGCATTCAATGTTTAACTCTTTACCAGACGACAAAATGTTTAGACCTATATCCAAATTGAAAAAAAATGCAGACGACAAAATAAATGGCACTCAAATATTGAAACTTGTGTTGAGAAGGATAGAAAACATTCTGGGAAAAGCAGAAAATGTTAGTTACCAGCATTCTCTCCTTTGCCCACAATGTTTTCAAAAGGCTTCTTCCCCAGGGCCGTTAAAACTCAGGATTGTATGATAATAGTTTAAACCAATACTACAATACGCTATATTCAACAGGTATCTTTTACATATTCGTTGAACTTAAAGGGGCAGACACGCTATCAAAATTTCCACGAGACTGTTTATTTCCTTTCATATAAACGCAGACATAATCGAATGTAGTAAAATAACAAGCCACTCAACTTAGGTTATTTAACTTTTCTCGCTTCTGCCTAGTTTCATGTTAATTGCCTCTCTCTCTCCGCAAAAATATTTCGTTCTTGTGTATCACGGAAGCCTCTCTCTCTCTCTCTCTCTCTCTCTCTCTTTCTCTCTCTCCAAAAGAATTACTGAATTAATGCCGCTTTCAACATTATTTCAGTCATGTCACGGCAACAGCTCACTCATGTTGACATGTATGTTCTGGGTTTCACCAGTACTAGGCTAGGGTACTGAAGTGTCTTGCCTAAGGACACTCCGACGATAAACTCAGTGATTCCAGTGAGGCTCGAACTCGCAGCTTCCAAGTCACGAGTCCTACACTTTACCACTCAGGATCCCCAAAATAGTATTTTGGACATCCAGGTATGTCACGGAAGCTAGTATACCTATCTATGCAATTCCTGTAACAAGACTGAGACATCCTGTAGTTATCAATTTCATTGAATAATTAGAAGCTTGAATGAAAGAAGTTCGAAAGGTTTTAAATAACCGTTTACAACAGGCAATTTCACACTATAACATCGTGGAGAGTAGATCAAGTGAACATGGGAAAAGTATCTGAAGGGAAAGAAGTTTCAAACATCTGTTGTTCGAATTGTTTTAAAAAAAAAAGTGTAAAAAGAGGCAATTGCTCCTTTGTCCACAAGCGTTGGCTAAAAGAGGTGCATAACAATATTTTTGTGAGAAATAGGTTACAGGCTGATTATATTTTATCTGTGTCTAGGTCAGTACAGACCTAATTATTCTGGTCACGTTAGCCGATATACGACCGGATAGAGTGGCGAACGACTGTTAGTTTACCCTTTCAGTACATTAGAGGAATACAGGAGTTTTTGCTGACGGCATATATAAAGATCAGACTGCACAGAACGTGCAGTCTGGTCTTGGATCTATGCCGTCCGCTTAATTAATCAAGCCTACAAGATAAAAGTCATTTCAGTTGTAGTAGATTGGATATTTAGACTTCGAGAGAGGGTCGTGTTTATATATTTGGTGCTGAAAAAAATTAATATTTTTACAACGATAAAACATTTATACAGTTTATTTAAGATAGCCAGCCACCCACGAATATCACCCGGTTTATTTTTGACCCTTTTACGACACAATCCCGGGTTTTAACGATGTCCAAAAAAAAGAGGACTTTTGAAAACATTGTGGGAAAAGGAGAAAATGTTGGTAACCAGAATTTTCTCCTTTTCCAACAATGTTTTCTTACCTATCAAAGACATGAAACCATCATTTGAACTTCATTCGATTTGTCGTCTGTAACTGGTTCCAATTTGGACCAGTCTAAAATTTTGTCGTTTGGTAAAGAGTTCAGATGGAGTTTGATTTCGAATTTAACAGTGGCCAGTGGCGTAGCAAGGCAAACGTAAGGACGCAAATGCGTTACTTCGAAATTCCCGTGTATGCTTTTTATTGATACAAAAAGATTTACAAACTGTCGAACAAAATTAACACACACACAAAATAAAGAACTGAGCAGATTTTTGTCTTGTAAAAGATTAAAATTATGTAGCTGCAAAGCCGATTTTTGAAATTCTAGAATGCCTAAGTCTGTTTTCTTTCCAGGGGCCTTTCATCTCCCACCCCACTTCCACATTTGCGTAAGTTCTAAAAAAAAAGCCCAGGTACGCTCCTGGTGGCACAGTTCACATATTCATTTTTCCCTCGAAAATTTTAATCGAGTATAGTGACATTTTTTTTTTATATCTCTGCCATTACTGAAGATATTTACTTCACACTTGGATGAGGCTATTTTTGACCCAGTTATGTCCCTTTTAGACTTAAGAGTTTTCGATGAAACTGAGCATTGACACCCTCATGCGGTGCTGTTTGTAACCGAGCTTTATTGCATTATCTCCCGCTAGATGGCATTCTACAAATACACATCTATCTAATTTGGGCATCCTGGGTACAGAAGCGGAGTAATTTTTCAAAACAACAACCGTGACTTTGAATTTCAAATAAAATAAACGTTTAGTCAATAAAACGCTACCTGGTGCCATTCATTCAGCTATGATCGGCTAACATGTAACCTATGCATCGACCATTTATTAAAACAGCCCCTACATGCTTTGGTAATAGGCTAATAGCTTCAATATAAGCCCTACTTTTCCCCGGTATACGGGGGATGGGTGATGCGTCATATAAGACAGGTCGAATCTTCGAAGAATATGACATGCGCAGACAACGAGCTTTATTGTCATGTATGCCCTGCAGCTACGTATTTCTGGGACCCCCCCCCCCCTTCCATCTTTCCGATTTCTACGACAAGAATGTAAGAATTGGTATGATCAAACATACTGAGTCATGTTCTGTGAAAAGGGGTTTATACACCTGCAAAAAGTATCGATTCATGTCAGCCTGCGCAGTCCGTGCAGGCTGACATGAATCGAAACTTTTTGTTATTGGTCAATTTTCTACACGTCCAAAGACCATTCTACCTCATGATTAAATCTATTGTTAACCCTTTCTCAAACAAGCCCTGGTTTTCACGTGTCTGCAGTACAAGTCTTTTGAAAACACTGTGGGAAAAGGAGAAATTGCTCGTAACGAGCAATTTCTCCTTTTCCCACAGTGTTTTCTACCTTTTTTGATAACTTTCTGCCATTTTCATCAAATTTAAAATTATCGTCTGCAAACTCTTTCAATTTGGACCAGTCCAAAATTTGTCGTTTGGGAAAGGGTTAAACAAATAGGATTTTATGGATCCGTAATTATGTGATGGCTTGTTTGCTATAATTCAACCCCCCTTCCCTAGAGCGTGGCTCAATTTAATTTCTTGTACAAGACTCGCACAAAGTCAAAGATTTACCAACAAGCCTATTTTGACTGATGCTACTTTCGAGAGCCTTGGAAGTACGTTACGTTTTAACCCTTTCCCAAACGACAAATTTTGGACTGGTCCAAATTGAATGAGTTTGCAGACGACAATTTTAAATTTTATGAAAATGGCAGAAAGTTCTCAAAAAGGGTAGAAAACATTGTGGGAAAAGGAGAAATTGCTCGTTACGAGCAATTTCTCCATTTCCCACAGTGTTTTCAAAAGACTTGTACTGCAGACACGTGAAAACCAGGGCTTGTTTGGGAAAGGGTTAAAACGTTATGTATCTATGTATCTATTCCTTTGCCACGATGTTGTTAATGGTTTACTGATGAAACCTTTACTCATGTTAATCATTATTTCAGTTATACTGTGGCGGACAGTGCACCTGTCCATGCTTTCCTGGAGCTTCTTTTACCAGGACTTCGCACAATATTCTTCCTAGGCCACTGATTGCTTTCCCACATGACAACCGTCGGACTGGTTTTAAAAGTAGATCATCTAAATAAAACTTGATTGTGACCACAAAGTAAGGTTTAACCCTTTACTAAGCAATCCCATGTTTTCACCCTGAGCGATGGGTTTTAAAAATATTGTGGGAAAAGGAGAGAGTGATGGCAACAAGCATCTTCTCCTTTTCCCAAACATGCTTTCTATCTTTCACAGACAAATTCCGCATTTCAATCACATTTAATTTGTCGTCTGCGAATGCTTTCAATTTTGACGTCTTAAAAGTTTGGCATCGAAAAAGTTTACTCTTTACCACACGACAAAATTTTAGACTTGTTCAAATTGAAAGTATTTGCAAACGATAAATTTGAGGTGGCTCAAATGATTAAGTTGGCCTTTTTGGGGGGTAGAAAACATTGTGGGAAAAGGAGAAAATGCTGGTTACTAGAATTTTCTCCCTTTTCCACAATATTTTCGACTGCTTTCTTCCTAAGGGTGTTAAAGGTCGGGATTGTGTGGTAATAATTTAACATGTCAACATTAAGCCAAAGTAAATATGTATGAGCACACACAGGCCACTTAAAGCTTTTGTTAAAAATATTGAGAATAAAGTTAAAATAGATACTGTTTTCTTAAACGTTATAAGGGTGATACCACGAGAAAAAGCCAAGAAATTGGAATTCGGCCCCAACTATAATAGTTGGCCCAGAGACCTTGACCTTTTCTTTGCTGTCTTTCTATCAGTTGAAGTTTTAGCAGGCTTTGGTGCCTGGGGCAACACCTGGGTTTGTATTCACCAACCATTCTTAAGAACATTCCTGGTCTTATTTTCCAAGATTTTCTACATTCAAAAGTAACATAACTCCTGATTGACGGAACCAGATGGTTTGCCAGTCAGAAGTTCTGTTACTTTAAAATTTAGAAATTCTGGAGAATAATACTAAAAAAGTTCTTAAGAATGGATGGTAAATGCGGGCCCTCAATTCATATTTGTAAGCATTCTTATTACTGCCCAGGCCTGTTTTCACAAACCATTCTAAACTACCCTCTTAGCCTAATTCTCAACAATAAAAATTTCAAAGTAACACAATGTCTGATTGGCTCAACCAAATGGTTAAGCCAATAAGAAATTGTGTTACTCTCTAAATCAAGACGTAGACTAGAATGCAATTTAATTAGATAGGTGAATACGGTCCCAGTAGTTCCTTAAATCAAGACTAGCGTTGTAATTTTGAGGCAGTCTTTTTAGTTACGGAAGAAAGTAAACCTGCATGGCTTTTTTTAAATCCTCGTACGACGAGACTGAATATTGACTGATAAAAATGATTGAATCTGCGATACGCGTTTCAACGTGCATTGTAACTCCTCATTGCGAAACGCTTTCATTTACAACGGCGCCATATTCCTGGGTTCTAACCAATTGACTATCAATGCTACCATCTAGCTGTGCGCATGGGTACATTTGCCTGAGTCTTTGAACGGGCTTTGCACACTCATTCGATTTCTCTGTGTTTTACGGTCATCTTCGTAAAATGGGGACAAGTAACACATGAATTAAGGTTTAATATTGACATACAAATGAAGATGTTGCAGCAAAAGGCGAAGTTGTTTATTGCAGGAAAATTCTCATAATTCTACATTTTTCAGACGTATGACAAGACGAAAAAGTCGTCTGCAGTTGGTAATGAATTAAAAGTTTTTGAAAACAACACTTTTTGCCTGCTTACAAACGCTTGAACCAAATGACGTAACGTCACACACCTAATATAAATTATTTAAAAAACAAAAGAAAAGAAAAAATCTGAACATATGCTGAACATAATGACAACATTGTATAATTATACGAAATACAATTTCTACGCTTGAGGTGTGATTTATTTCCGTATTTTTTTTTGCAAGATTTTTTTTTTGTCTTGTCATTTTGTCAGCGTTAAGCTTTTGTTTCTCGTGAAAATATGAATCATCAATGAATATACACTATGTATATGAGTCATGCTCTGTTAAAAGGGAGTTTAATACATCTGCAAAAAGTATCGAATCAGGTCAGCCGGCGCGGACTGACCTGGGTCAAAACTTCTTGCCATTGGTCAATTTTCTGCATGTCCATGGCGCTTCTACGTCATGATTCAGTTGGTTTTTAGAGAAAATGGATTTTATGGGATGACCATACATATGTTGGTAAAATGGATCACAGCGATGCATTAAACCCCCTTTTCCAGAGTGAGGATACAGATGCTAGTTCTAAGAAAAAAATTGGATTGAATTTGCATAATATATGAACTATATAGTTAAATGAACTACAACTAATTGTTAAGTCCAAGTAAAATTGAATTGTTGATTTGCTTGTGTATTGCATGTACTTCGCTTTAAACATTTTTCCTGACGCATTACGGCGAAAGTTCGCTTTTTCATGTTTTCCTGGGTTTTCGCTTGTAGAAGGCTGTGGTTCTGGAGTGTCTTGTCCAAAGACACCTAAACGAAAAGCCCTGTACCTCGGACGAAGATCGAATCCTTGATTTATATCGTTATATATCGAATATATACTGGACCACTCAATCGCACGAGCACGATGTCTTAATACTGCTTATTTCTATTAATGGAACTCTTTAAGTTAAAGGTGCTTGTAGACCTAATACCGGGACCACACGTAAACAAATATCCATGGCATCATATGGCGTGCAACACACGAAAAGGGGTCTTCGGGCGTATGCGTAAGTGTGTCGTCCCAGATCAGCTTGTGCAGTCCGTATTGACTAATCCGAAACGACAATTTCCGTTCTTACGTGATTTTCTGTTTCACGAAAGTCTACTGTATGACAGAATCTTATGTAGTCGTAAAGTGCCGTCTCAGTTTAGATTGCGCGGACTGCGCAGGCTAATCCGAGACACCTTACGCAAATGTCAGAAGGTCTCATTTCGCATGTTGCGGGTCATTTATATAAAGTGCAATCTAAACTGTGCAGTCTGTACTAACAGAGACACACGTCACATTTCATTGCAATTCGGTGTCTGATAAGTGTTTAAAGGTTTTCATTTTTCGTTTTCTTTTTCCCGATTATGGGTTAGTTAACGATTTGGTTTCGGGCACCTTATAGGATCAGATAATATCGCCCTGTCTCGGAGACTTTTTCATTTTCTTGGCATGTAAGCACAAGAATGCTGAAAGTGAGCTCGGACAGCCGATAATCAGTATATAGACAGTACATGGACATTAAGTTGGGGGCGTATGATATAAATAAAAATTACCGTTTAGTCCAGGGATACCTCGACCCCTATTTCTTACCTCCTGAAACCTTAGTAAACGGTGTGAAAGGTTACAATTACAGATCGACGATCAATTTCTCTTTTTATTTGCATTTGTGCATATCCACCCCGCCCTTAATTTAAATTTCCCGATTGGTTCAATTCGTTTTCCTCAAGTCCAAATTTGCACCAGGCGAATTTTGAGAAAGTCTTTGTACATATGAATAATCGAAAACTAAATGGTAATCAATATATCATTACATGTGGTTACATGTCATAACACGTGAGAAAATTGCGACTAAGGAGAAATCACTAATTATTAATAGCAATTATCTTTTTTTATCACAATTTTGTCAAAAGTTGTCTGCTGCAAGACGAAAAAAATCGTCTGTAGTTGGTAATGTTTTAATCATGCCCTTCCCGTAGGAGATAATTATAAACTGTGTACCGCTGCATCATCATGCTGTTTATATTTGAATTACAGATGAGTTGGGCCACACCCGTCATCCCGGCGGCGAGAGGGCTTGGAGCAAGTAAGTATTAGTGTGTATTGTTACCACTGACATATTTATTTAAACGAGAGAGGACACTAATTCAACATCTTCGCAAGCCAAGGTTACGATCACTACGTGGACATTACCTCTTGGCTGATCGAGTCGAAATTTGTTAGCACGGCGACGCGCCACCTACTGGATTTTGATTGTTATCACCCCTAGATTCACGTCATCGAAGACCAGTCAACGTCGCGTAACGTAACTCTTTTGGCCAAAGACTTGTTTACCTTTCTAGGTGTTGGGCTATGATCTGTTAAGGGCTTCGGTGTTGTTGTTTTAACGGGGGTCCTTGACAATTGGCCACTAAGGTTTGGTTCAATTATAGTTTGTTCAGCATGCTTTCTCCCAACAGTTGACTGTTTTTCAGATCGCAAACTTTACAGACGATTTATCAAGTCAAAATCTATTTTCGCAAAGCAAAAGCCACACACTTACTTTGATAGTCCATCATCTGGTGTTGGGGTGTATCCTAAAACTTCATTTAATTGATTTGTGACAGTGAATTTTGAAGAAAATATTGTTCGTCTGTACTTTGTTGGTTATAATTCCCAGCATATCGGCGACAACTTTCTCCTGTAGTCATTTTATTTACGTTCTGCTGATGTTGGATAGGAAATGTAACGCGCTATTGGATTGGTGCTTTCAGTCCTGACTGCAACCAATGAATACACGTATCGCGAAGCTAACTAATTTCGACTCGATCAGCCAAGTGATCGTCACCTTGGCTTGCGAAGATGCTAATTCAATAAACCTAGGATAGATATACTGCTGGCAACATGGGAGTTCAAAGTCGCAAATTGCTCCCGACTTTAAAGATGTCGATGAACAAGACAAGAAATCCGTAAACCCCTTAGTCTTATCAGTTTCTTTCTTTCTCCGTTAAAGCACATAATTTTGTAACATTTGTAGGACAACTTTGTTTTTTAAAGAAGCAAAGTCATTATCTTCCGCTAGGTGGCATTTTTCAAATACATACCTATCTGAGGTGGGCATTCTGGGTACAGAATCGGACTGCTTTTTAAGGCGGCAATCGATACAGCGATTTTCAAAATGAAATGTACGTTTACTCACTAAAACCTATCTTGTACGATTCATCCAGCCATGTTTAGCAAGCATATAACCTATGCACCGGTCATTTATAAACATAGCCCATATAAGCTTGGGAAAAAGCCCCGAAAAAACCCAGCAAGGCGGGGACCTTATTTTTGTTGTCAGTCTGTTGCACAAATCCCGGTTTTCCCCATGTCTATATCTAGAAACTGATTAAAGATACTTGCAGCAAGCAAAAATTATATCATCCGTTTGAAATTATTATACTTCTAAGAAATTTGTAGCGAAAAACTGGCTTGATTTTTTCACAGACTTTATTTATGGCCACTTTTCCTCTTGCTATTTCAAGCGGCAATTTACGCATCGCGTATTAATATTTATCCTGCACAGGATAGTGATGTGTCATAACGGACTCGAAGAATATGACATGCTCAGACAGTGGAAACAAAGTTTGTGTGTAGCCACAGTACATGCGCGATGCTTAATCGAGGCTAAGATGACTTCCTATCTTGGTATCGATTTGACAGGTCTATCTCGTTTGAAAAAACGGGTATACAAGAGTTAATCTAGTGTAAAACAGCAAATTACACAGCCGATATCACTTTTTCATTACATTTGTACTTAGTCCTTTTATCGTGCAAATCTCTAAAGTACCCCTTCCGTTCAAAGAGCAAGACATACGGCTTCTTGAAAACAAATTAGTAAAATGAGTCAAGATAAACTGTGCATAAGATTGTGGCTAACGGAGGGAATGCAAAACCTATGAGCAATATCTCAATTTGCCAAAAAATTATGAAAGTCTTCCAGTTCAGATATGTCCTAACTTAGTGATACCATGTAAAGGGGTAGGTGCCCTCGATTTAACCAGTCATGTAAAATACAAATCGAATGACTTTATACTTGGTTCGTCTTGACGCTTCATCATTTTAATTAATTGCGCTATAAATCTTCTTTTTTTCCCCTTTCATTATTCAATAATTGTAAAAATAGGTTAATAGATGTTTCAAAGGTTAAGAGTGCAATGAAAAGACTTCCTTTATTCATTATTATCATCATTTGCATCTTGTTCTGTGAAAAGGGACGTTAATGCATCTGCTAAAAGCAGTCTGCGCAGGCTGACCTGGGCCGAGTCTTTTCGCTATTGTTCATGTTCCTGTATGTTAACCCTTAAGCTGCTTATCGCGACCCACTGACCTTTTGCGGACAGTGTAGATCAAGATCAGACTGCACAGAACGTGCAGTCTGATCTTAGATCTACACTGTCCGATACGGTATTTTCTTTCCGGTGAAATCAACTTTGAAACCGCAATGTTTGGACTTTTAGTATTGAGTAGTATTGAGAAGAAATTTGCGTTTCATTTATTAAGCAGCTATTCAGCAGCTTAAGTGTTAAAGGACCAGTCTACCTTTTGACACAGTCGGTTGTTAGACAAAAATAGTTTTAAGGATCCATAATTATGATGACTTGTTTAGTATGATGCATCAAGGAGATTCATTAAGCCCCCTTTTGCCATAGCATGGCTCATTTATTTTTTCTAGACTATTCTTTTTGTGCTCTTCGTTATTAATCCTTTATCAAACAATTGCGGGTTTTAACGACACTAAAAAAGAAAACTTCTAAAAACGTTGCGGGAAAAAAGAAGATACTGGTTACCGGTATTTTCTCCTTTTCCCAGAATGTTTTCCACTTTTCAGAGCCTAATTCAACCATTGAGTCAATAATAAATGTCTCTTATATCTAAAATTTTGTTAAGTACAGGGTTCGGGGGACTGCATCATTGTTTATTTTTCCCTTAGATTTAAAGATTGCCCTTTGACTGTGTTCGTTTGGTAGTTTATGAAGTGTCAACAATATTTCAGGTATTTAATGGTGGCAATGCCCATACTTATTTTACCTATATGATCTTCAACTAGTACCTTATCAGTCACATTATCTTGGCAATAGACTTGAGACACCACTTTCAGCTTCTCTCTTTTGCAGAAAACGTCGTTTGAAGTATTATCGAAGCCCTGTCGTCATCTGCGTTGCCGTCCGAAAACCTCGATATTTTCTGATATCGCTGCCATTACTATATACTTACTTGAAACTGCAGTGAGTAAGCTATCAACCCTACGATTACCAGCCCGAAGCGTTACCAATGAGCGAGACCACTAACTCTTGTAACGCTATCCCATAAATCTGATGCGCTAGGGATGCATACCATTGCCACCAAGAGACTTCAATCCACGCCTTTCCGCTCTCAAGGCTAGTGCTTTATGGGAGGAAGCTCAAGCGGTACCGGTTAGCGACACCAGGAACTGTTATCTTGCTATTCCGTAAACCCTGAGGTCTAGATATACAAGCTATTGATACCAGGAGCCTTGAATCCTCAAAAATCCGCTCTCATGGTTAATGCTTCGACAGCGGCAGCTCATACATGACCACTCACTGACGGTCATAATTCTATTTCGTAAATCCTGGACGCTAGGGATGAAAGCCGCTGCAACAAGGAGGCTTAAACCAAAAGACATTCAACTCTCAAGTCTTGTCCTTTACCGAAGTAGTTCATACGAAGCAAGACCAGTGCTTAACTGTTGCAATGGTATACCTTTAACCCTAGGCGCTAGGCATGCAAGCCATTACTACTAAGGGGCTCGAACGACCTTTCGCTCTGATAGTTTGTGCTTAAACGGAAGTTGCTCTTATGTCGACCAGAACTCCAGATAAGAGTGAGCGATAGTACTCTAAATCTATTATTTCTCTTCCAAACCCTATGTTGTGGGTACTCATTTGAACCGTCTCGATGAGACGATTCTAATGAGTACCCATGGCATAGGGTTTAGTGGAGAATAAATACTACATGTATTTTCATTTTTTTAATCAAAATCACTCCCTCTGTCTGGATCTCTGGTCCACACCGGGCGAAACCAATGCTGAGCTGTCGTAACGCTATCCCTGAAATCCTGGGCGCTTGAGAGGCATATTTTTTCGACTAGGAGGCTCGAGCCCGAGACGAGTTCTCAGGGCTAGTGCTTGAACTCTTTACCCAAAAGTCCCGTGTTTTCACGACCCTGAAAAGGAAGGCGCGCGAAAACATCGTGGGAAAAGTGGAAAATGCTGGAAACGATGCTGGTAACCAGAAATTTCTCTTTTTCCCACATTTTTTTCTTTAAGACTTTTAGACACTGTTGAAAATGATAATGGTCTCACGGTGGGTCTTAACCAGATATCAAAATTTTAGACATGACCATTTTAAAAACATTTGCAGAGACAAATTAAATATTGCTGAGATGATGGAATTTGTCTTTGACAGGTTTAAAACATTGAGAGAAATGGAGAAAAATGCTGGTTTACCGGCATTTTCTCCTTGTCCCACAATGTTTCAAAAGCCTGTATTTCTAGGGTGATTAAAACATGGCCTTATTTGGTTAAGGATTAACATCGTGTCGTATTAGAGATGAAACCTTACCATAAAGAATATTCACACCTTCTGGAATATTGTACGAGTAAGGTGCTTGAGCAAGAAGATTAATAGACGGTTGACAGGGTAGATCTAAGGTCAGGGCTGTATGTTCTGCACAGTCTGATCTTTATCCATCTCATTTAAAATGTAGTTTATATCACTTATAAAGCGAGCTCAAGATTCATAATTATTACAGCGAAGATTCGCATTTAACTCTTTACCAAACGACAAAATTGTAGACCGGTCCAAATTGAAAGCATCTGCAGACGACAAATTAAAGGTGGCTCAAATGACGAAATTTGTCCTTGATAGAGTAGAAAACATTGCGGGAAAAGGAGAAAATGCTGGTTACCAGCATTTTCTCCTTTTCCCACAATGTTTTCAAAAGGCTTCTTCTTCAGGGTCGGTAAAAGTCGGGATTGTGTGGTAAAGGGTTAAGGGATATTTTGATAGAAGGAAATTTTCTGGCTTAACCCTTATCCTGCTATACAAGTTAAATGAAACTTTCAAGCAGACAGTAAGAAACCAGAATAATGCTAATTCAAAATTATTTTTGGAGAAAACTACCTCAGTATCGGACAGTGAGATCTAAGATCAGACTACACGTTCTGTGCTATCTGATCTTGATCTACATTGTCCGCAAAAGGTTAGTGAGTCGCGCTTAGCAGTCTAAGGGTTAAAATATGGGAAAGGTGGTTGAGGGTTTTGCGTGTACTTTATGTGAATATAATGATTCTGACGACTTGTGCACGTGTGTGGTTCATTCGATTTACGATAATGATGCAAAACACGAGTGGATTATTTAGGAAAAGAGATTTGTAAGATAGAATTACCTAGGTAAAATTTATACAGAGTTCGAGTCATATGAATCCCTTTACCAAACAACCCAACGTTTTAACGACCGTAAGCTGGATTGTTTAAGAAAACATTGTGGAAAGAGGAGAAAACGCTGGTAACCAGCATTTTCTCATTTTTTTCCATGATTTTTTACTGTATAAAGGACATATTTCATCGTTTTGGCGATATGTACTTAAACTTTCTATTTTCATGTCCTTACAGAGAACTTCTGGAACTATCACGGGAAAAGGACTAAAGGCTTTAAATACCAATATGCGTTCCTTTTTGCAAGAAGGTTTATCATGTCATCTGAAAAAGACGTCACTGATTTGTCTCCTATGCATTAATTTCCTAAATCGCCTGTCCGACAGAGTTATCTCTCTTTGAGCACTCTTGTAGTACGGTAAGAAAACTAGCAAGTCTTGCTCGACACCGCGATTAACGGAACTTACACGGCGCCCATACTGTAGCGAAATCCTTAACTAACCCATAACGGGAAAGAATATTTGAAAAATGAGAATGAATAACTAATATACTTATTTGACAGTGCATCGCAATGAAATGTGCCTCCGTTAGTACAGATGGCCGAGTTGATTGTTCTTCATTGGAGAGGTCATCAGACCTCTCCAACAGTGGTGAGTTTAAAAGGCAGACTGCCACAGAAATCGCTGTCTAAATCCATTTGTTTTTGCGAAATTGTTCTGATACACAGTCTATTTCGTCATGGTTTTATAAAGAAACCGAAATGAAAAAACTGAAATAGGAAATAAACGTTTTTATTTTTTTATATGACGGATTTCCAAAAAGATTTATTATACTATATTGATTGTAAATGATCTCTCCAATAATTGCAATTTTTCATTAAACAAATAAATCTAAGCAAAGAGAAAAAAAAATCGTTAAAAAAAAAAGAGAAAGAACACCGCAGGAAGAGATCACGTGACTTAATACTATGTGGAGAATTCGTACCCTGGAGAATTCGTACCCTAACCTCGAGAGCACCAGTTTTCTGGAGAACTCGTACCCCACAAATAGATATAAATAGGTTGATCAGTATGTTTTCAAGTTTTATTTTTCAAAACTGACTAGACTCTAGCATTTTTCTCAGTTTTATACAAAAATTCGATGGATTTATAATGATAACAAGACAAATTTTTGATGCATAGCATCAAAGAAGCCGGCAATTTTTTTGTTACCATCAATGAGGAAGGTGCTTTAGGAATAACTCGCTTATCAGAAGTTGTGTTACTTTTAAATTAAAAATTCTGGAGAATAAGACTAAGAATGTTGTTAAGAATGGTTGGTGAATACAGACCCAGTAGAAAATTTTACCGACTGCAACAATTTGGGGGCTAATTAAGATTTTTTTTTTCTGTGAATCCTATTTTTTGTTTAACTCTTTACCAAACCACAAACTTTTAGACAAGTCCAAATGAAAAGCATTTGCAGACGACAAAATAGATGTGACTCAAAAATTGAAATTTAATAGTTTTGGAAAGGATAGAAAACATTGTGGGAAAAGGAGAAAATGCTGGTTACCAGCATTTTCTCCTTTCCCACAATGTTTTCATAATGCCTCTTTCTCAGGGTCGTTAAAACACGGGATTATGTGGTAAAGAGTTAAACACTAATGTAAACTTCACTTTTTTTCCTGCATGCATTCAGAAAGAGGACAATTACATTCAGTAAACAGGAATGGTGCAATTTTGCTCTTCAGATAAAAGCATGATCATTTTGGATTAGGTATTTTCTCTATTTTGACAAGATCAAAATACTGTTATCATTCTTACATGAATATGATCCTACATACCGTAGTCAGACCTCCAGGTAAGAGGGAGTGATAGTATTCTAAATCCATTATTTCCCTTCCAAACCCTATGTTGTGGGTACTCATTAAAATCGTCTCGATGAGACGATTCTAATGAGTGCCCATAACATGGGGTTTAGTGGAGATTGATTAATATTTTCAATTTTGAAATCAAAATCACTCCCTCTATCTGGAGCTCTGCCGTAGCTGATGCATATTATTGCATGATCACTTGACATTCCAACAAGCCTTCACAAAATTTTAGCCAAAAGCTAAAAAACCCTTACCAAACAATTACATGTTCTAATTAATGACCCTGAAGAAAAAGGCTTCTGAAACCATTGCGAGAAAAGTATAAAATGCTTGTCACAAGTATTTTCTCCTTTTCCACAATGGTTTCTATCATTTCAGAGCCAAATCTCATCATTATAACCAAATCTAATTTGTCGTCTGCAACTGCTTTGAATTTGGACAATACTGTCCAAAATTTTAGCCCTGTCCAAGTTGAAAGCATTTGCAGACGACAATTTCAATGTGGCTAAAATGATTGCACTTGTTCTGAAAGGTTAGAAAACATTGTGGGAAAAGGAGAAAATGCTGGTTACCAGCATTTTCTCCTTTTCCAACAATGTTTTCAAAAGGCTTCTTTCTCAGGGTCGTTAAAAGTCGGGATTATGTGGTAAAGATTTAAGACTTCACTAAACAATTATATGTTCTAGTGACCCCGAAGAAAAAAGCTTCTGCAACCATTGCAATAAAAGTATAAAATGCTTATCACAAGCATTTCTTCCTTTTCCTACAATGCTTTCTACCATTTTAAAGACAAATCTCATCATTATAACCAAATTGGATTTGTCGTCTGCAACTGCTTTGAATTTGGATAAGTTCTAAATTCTGTTGTAGGGTACAGAGTTAAGAGGCTAACTAGTCCATTGAAGAAGTACCATCAATTTGTTTTTCCTTTGCTTCTTGCTTTATTTCTTGATTTTTAGTCAGCTATTGCCTTACTAAATTGAGCAATAAAATATTTTCAAGTTTGGTTTGACTATGAAAATCTGAATAGCCCCCTTACAATGTAACAGTTGAACATGTAAATGAGCCATGCTCTGGCAAAAGGGGGTTTAATGCATCTCCGTGATCCATAATACCAAGCAAGCCATCACATAATTAAGGTTCAACAATACATGTAGCCTCTTTTTTAATACAATCAACTTAATCATCTGGTAGACTGGTCCTTAAATATACAGAAAATTTACCAATAGCGAAAAGTTTCAGCCCAGGTCAGCCTGCACAGCCCAAGCTGGCTGACTTGGGTCGATACTTTTCCCAGATTCATTAAGACCCTATTTCACAGAGCATGGCTCAAGTGCAATGATGTACAACATCAGTCAAAAGCTGTTGAGGGTCATTTATAACCAGGTGCAAAACCCAAGTTTGGCTGGAGCCCTAAAGCCACAAAAATAAGTGCAATACCCTTAAACGCTACACCAAAAGTTCCATTACATTTCCTTTCCAGCCTTACTTTAGACCTTTGAAAGGGTAGAAAACATTGTATGAAAAGGAGAAAATGATGGTAACCAGCATTTTGTCCTCCTGCAACTACGTTTCAATAGTCTTCTTCCTCAGGGTTATTAAAACATATGAGACATGCTCTGGCAAAAGGGGACTTAATGTATCTCTGTCATCCATAATTCAAGCAAGTCATCACATATTTATGGATTCATAAAATCCATTTTGTCTAGCAACCAACTGAAACGTGAGCTACACTGGTTTTTGACATGCAGAAAAATTACCAAAGCAGAAAGTGTCGGTCCAAGTTAGCCTGCAAATGCATCAAGCCCCCTTTTCACAGAGCATGGCTCATAAATAAATGCCCAAGGATTTAGTGTGTCTCAATTGTGCTCTGAGTATGCAAGGCCTGTCACAACAAAGGTACATTCTTACAAAAAGTTATTACAAAAAGTTTCCAATAGTAAACAGATTTAATTACACACCTACAAACTCTCCTGCTAAAATACAATATATTGCACACAGATAAAAATAGACACAGTGGAACAAAAAATCTGAGAAATCTTTAGAAATAAGAGTTCAAATACAAAATCTGTAGTTTTCATGCTCGCAATTTATGTGAACAGCACAAGGGGGGAAAAAAGCGTAATATTGCGCTAATCTTCTAGCTTTAAACTGGTCCCTTGTTGATCGTGTATTACATGTGTAGTAGTATCAGGGGAGGTAACCATTCTATACTAGTTTAAGAAGAGTTACGCTGCCTGTGGGGTCAATCATTAATCAGTTATTAAATAAATATCTATAAATACGAAATCTTTACTTTTCATGCTCAAAATTCATCTCAACAGTACATATAAAGTAATGCATAATTTTGAGCTTAATAGCAACATACTATTAAAAGTATTTGAGTGAATATGTCCGAAAAGTTGTGCAATGATGTATCCCAAAACTCCCCATGTGCATAAAAAAAAAGCATTCCTATTGGAAGCCGGCTTCAAGAGCCGGCTTCCAATTATAGATTTGATGAAATAACACACAAGAGTTGCTTCTATTATGTGGGATTGCGAGAATCCCGCGAAAATCAACTTATGAGCGCAAAAAAGTCGTGCCTCTTCGCCCTACGTACTGCACACCTCAAAAGAGTCCGTGGTCCTTTGGTTTTGGGCGGATTGCGCAGGCTGACATGGGTAGATACTTTTAATGCTAATGCATTAAGCGCCCTTTACTCAGAGCATGGCTCATTTATCTACTTTCTTAAATTTTTAACGTTTAGACAAACAACCTCTTCATTTTACATGTCTGCAGCAAACAACTTTTCAAAATATTGTGGGAAGAGGAGAAGCTGTTAGTCACTGCAGTTTCTCCTTTTGTCACAATGGTTTCCATCACATCAAAGCACCATCTTCCACATTAATCGTCAAAGTTTGAATTGTTGTCTGCATGCTTTTTCTGTTTGGGCCAGTCCAAAAATTGCTGTTTGTTAAAAGATTAAAAAATGTTAAATTTATTTTTAACGTGTCTGGTACTAGTATTATGTATAGGCCATCTTTATTTATTGTCATCAGGTAAGATTCTTGCCTATTCAGTGGAATTAGCATATTGTATCAAATTTTAATTGAACGATTTCTCCTTTCCAAAAATATTTTGGCTTATCTGAGCACACATTACAAACATTCATTAGAGGTTTGTTCCTTTTGAAATTGTGCAAAATTGGATCATCATCTTCAGTTTTGTGTCCTTGAATTTTGAAAAAAAAAAAAAAATGCATTTATGAGCATATTAATAGCATATGGCCTGCAATTCCTAGAATATTATAAGAATGTGGAACACATACTTTTGTGCCTTAACACCAGCAAAATTGAAAAAAAAAATGTTTTCTCTCATTCATTAATGCCTAACTTGCTTGTTTACATCTACCAAAATATATTGAGACCAAAAGCCAATAAACTATTTAAAAACATTGATGCCGACCTCTCCTGGCTTCTTTTTTAAAGAAGCCAACTTGTATATGAAGCCATTTTGATTTCGCTTGGTCCCGGTGGTAGGTCTAAATATACCTTTAACTTGAAGAGTTCCACTAATATAAATACGAGGTATTTAACGAGTTTTGAGTTATTGCATCGTGAATTAGAATGTACAGTTAAGGTTAACCTTTAGAACACCAAATTTGAAAGTACAATTATAGTTAAACGTTAAAACTTTACCACACGATCCCGAGTTTTAACCACCCTGAGGTGGGAAACTTTTGAAAACATTGTGGGAAAAGCAGGAAATGCTGGTAACCAGCATTTTCTGCTTTTTCCACAATGTTTTCTACACTTTCGAAAACAAATTCTATTAATTCAGTCACGTTAAATTTGTCGTCTGCAAATCTTTTGAATTTTGAAAGTCTAAAATTCTGTCGTTTGGTAGAGTTAAAGCGCTGAATAAATGACATGAACTTTTCCAATCAGGAAAACAGACAAAAGTATTACAATGTTGATTTTTTTTTTCTCAAAAACAGTTCTCAAAAGCGGACTGTGTAGATTAAAGATCAGACTGCGCGTTCTGTGCTGTCTAATCTTGATCAACATTGTCTGCAAAAGCAACTATCGTTGTGAAAGACGCTCTAAGGGTTAAAATAACCAGTTCGGTATCGGGTTAAAGCGTGCGAGCAGTATTTAACTCATCTTCAAAGCGACCGCTTCGATAAAGTAGCGATAGGCGAATCAGCAGACGCTTTTTTTGCTCCTTCTTTTGTAACAAAGCTCTTTGTGAATCAGACTGCACTCTTGGTTAAATAAAGTATACATTTTTGCTTAATAAATGTAAAATTTGACGAAAATGTTAATATATCATTAGTGAGAGTTGACTCATTTTTTGCTTGGACAAAACTTCCAGCAGAAGAACATAAATTCTTTGTATTAAATAATTATTAGAGTGGACAGTTATTCTTTAATAGAAGCGCGTTAAACGTACATTTTATTAACTTTACGCGGTGTATAGTAGAATTCTTTTACTTCTTTTACTTCTGCGTACTTTTGAAAATCAAGTTTGAAAATATATATAGATCTACGGTTTATTACAAGTTGTTGCTGTTTTTTTTTTTTGTAAAAATAGGTACTTTTCTTTTTATTAAGCGAAAAGAAGAGACTTAAAGAATTGTAATAAACTTATAACAAAATGTTATTAATGTGCATATAGAAATTCTCGAACTTAACTTTGTTTTTTTTTTTACATTAGTTTGTTTCTTTTTTCCAACAATTAGGGAAAGAATCCATTCGATACAGAAGAAAACAATATAATAGTCATTAAGCAACAGATTCGTTTTACAAAATATTATTTCATATTTTTATGAAACATTGTGGCTTGTTGTGGGGAAAAAAGAACTGACGAAACGAAGGAACCGATATACAGCATTGCTGGAACAGGACGTATAATGATCTCGTTAACCTGGATATGTACAAACTTTACATAAAGTTGACACGAATGAAGAAAATATATTCACTCGAGAGAATATTTTATTTCTGTGAATTTGATTTATAATTAAGCTATTATTTCCCTCCTAGTTATGGATGAATTATGTATATTATATGCAAATAAGCAAAATGTTCCTGTTTAATAGAGTGTATCTGCTTCTGGATTTAATATTCCTGGTAAGCGATTTTTTAAATCATATTCTTCTTAGTTTTTTTAACCCTTTACCATAAACCCGGAGTTATAATGATCCTGGGGAAGAAGGCTTTTGAAAACACTGTGAGAAAAGAAGAAAAATGTTTGTAACCAACATTTTCTCCTTTTCCATAATGCTTTCTATCCTTCCAAACACAAATTCCATATCGTGATTTGTCGTCTGCATATGCTTTCAATTTGGACCAGTCCACAATTTTCCGTCTGATAAATAGTTAACCTACTTTTTGTGTAGAGTAAACGCTTCTCTGCCATGAACGAAAACAGGGGCTCTTTTGGGACGGCATAGATCAAGATCAGACTGCACGGAACGTGCAGTCTGATCTTGGATCTATACCGTCTGCATGTTTAGAAAAGTTTAAAAAAGAAGAAATGTGTCCGAATTTCAGTGGATTGTATTTTCAGCTGCCGAAAGATGTCAAGTTTTAACCCTTATCCTGCTAAATAATTGTTATAAAACCTTCAAGCCAATTGTAAAAACCAAAATGTTGGTATTTCAAAGTTGTAAGGGTTGCGAGAAATATCTCCTTATCGGACAGTGTAGATCCAAGATCAAACTGCGCGTTCTGTGCAGTCTGATCTTGATCTACAGTGTCCGCAAAAGGTCTGTGAGTCGCGCTTAGCAGCCTAAGTGTTAAGTATTTGGAGTTGAAAGGGTATAAAATGATCGCTTTTCCTTTTCCTACGTTTAGACAAGTGGATTGCTGATTCGAACCTTTAGCTCGGCCATTTTTTTTTTTCCAAGGATTGTTAACAGTCATTTCGACAGCATTCAGTCCTCTCTCACCGCTGATCAATGTTTCGATAATGCTTATGTGGGAGAGCAGCCAGTGGCTGTGGAAGAATATTATGCGAAGCACTGGTAAAAGAAAACTCCCATGGGTGCACTTACCGCCGCGATAACTGTATTAATGTTAAAAACAGCTTTAAACCTAATCATTCTGCGCTACATTTTGTCCGTCCGTTTGTACATGTTTGTCCGTCAGTCTGCCAACGCTTCTTTTAATTATCACATGAGAAAAATATGTCGCTTACGATTTTGAAAAAAAAAAGGTAATAAACTGTTATCGATCTGCACTTGCTAAGCCCAGTGGCTCCGTCAGTAACATACAGGGCTTTTAAACAAAGGTCATAGATTCGACCCCCAATTCGGCCGAAGAATGCTTTTGAGAACATTGTGTGAAAAAGATAAAATGAGCATTTTCTCCTTTTCCCACAACGTTTCCTACACTTTTGAAAACAAACCTTACTATTGGAACTCCGTTTGATCTGTCATTTGCAAATGCTTTCAGTTTGTTAAAGAGTTCACGCCGTTTACAACATTCTATCGGTTGTATAGCGACGGCCAGTGCACCAATCCATGCTTTTCATAGAGTTTCCCTTACCAGTGCTTTGCACAATATTCTTCCCAAGCATGTGGCTGCTTTCCTCTATAACCATCGTCAAAACAATAATCCGCGGAGCCGTACTGGCCAACGAATCCAGGACACATGGGTAGGTGACATATCGTCGTATAATATCAGTAATTGGATACGTGTAAAATATCTCCAACAGATACGATACGTAACAGGTTTGTAGTTTGCGAGTAAACTTACCTATGTAATACTTACCTATGTAAATATGTTAAAAGATAAAAGTCCGTTATAAGTAGATATGCGTCTCTTAGATCTGTTGATAGGCAGTAGATCGAAGATACCTTATTAAACCGCGTCGTGGAAACAGTGGGCATGTTGCAATTTTATCGATTGGGATTCAGAAATAAAGAACACTCTCTCTCTGTGTCTGACTGTCTGTCCAAACACCTTTGTTATGTGCGGACAACCCTTATGAACCAGAGTTAACTCTTTACCACACAATTCCGAGTTTTAACGAGCTCGTGAAAGAAGGTTTTAGACAACACCGTGGGGGAAAAGGAGAAAATGCTGCTAATCAGCATTTTCTCCTTTTCCCACAATTTTGTCTTATTTTGGTTGACAAATCTCTTCATTTGATTAAAATTTGTTAATCTGCAAATGCTTTCAAAATGTCGTCTGCAGGTAATGATAACAATTTTTGCTCGGTCTTCATTTTCCTTGAGTTTTTATTATCGTCTGCATCTGTAACAAAATGTCGTCTGACAAAATCTACTTACCTGTAGGGCCTTGATCGAAAAAATTAATTATTACAAACGTTCTTTTTAAACCTTTACCAGACACAAATTCCGTGTTATGCTGCTAGTATCCTGGGCAGGACGGTTTATTGAATGAAATAGAAAAAGGAGAAATATGCTGGTAGACAGTTTTTTCTCTTATTCTTCGATAGACAATTCCATCACTTAAGCAGGCCATTACTCTTTACAAAACGGCAAATTTTAGACTGCTCGAAATTCAAAGTATGTGCAGACAACAAATTAAAGGGTGGCCTAAATGATGAAATTTGTTCTTGATAGGGTAGAAAACGTTGTGAGAAAAGGAGAAAATGCTGCTTATCAGTAAAGGCTTAATTTGACAATTTGCAAATGCTATCAATATCGACAAGTCTAGAAATTTTCTATGTGGTAAATAAAAAGACTTAATTCTTTACCACACTATCCGGAATTTTAAAGACCCTAGGGCAGAAGGCTTTTGAAAACATTGCGTGAAAAGGAGAAAATGCTGGTACCCAGCATTTTCTCCTTTTCCCACTATGTTTTCTACCATATGTGATACGATTACTATTTTTATGCCACCTTTTTTGTCGTCTGCAAACGCTTTCAAATCTGGACCAGTCTAAAATTTTGTCGTCCGGTAAAGGTTAAATGAAGAAAAAAACATTTTGTAGGTCCGTTTGTATTTAATTCAGTTTGTCGGTTGATATAAGAGGTGAGTCCTGAAAGGTCACCACCTTCTTAAAAACGCCGAGCCCCTGTAGCTCAGTCGGTAGCGCACAGGACTTAAGAATAGGAGGTCGCTGGTTCGATCCCCGGCTCAGCCAATTTCTTTCCGAGGATTGATGATAGTCATTGCAACAGGATTCATTCCTCTCTCACCGCTGACCATTGTTTCAACGATGATTATGTGGGAAAGCAGCCAGTGGCTTGGAAAGAATATTGTGCTTAGAACTGGTAAAAGAAACTCAAGGAAAGCATGGATAGGTGCACTGGCCGCCGCGATATAAGTGAAATAATGTTGAAAACTGCGTTAAAAAGCAATCAATCAATCAATTAATCAATTAATCAATCAATTCTAAAAAGCAACATACAGGCTATGCATTTTATTGTATAAAAATTACCAGAAGACTTACTTTCCACACTTATGCAGAGTTTACAAACGCATGTTTTGTTCATTGAATGTTTACTAAAGATTGACTTATTCTATACAGAAAAATACATTTGAGCCATGCGCTTTGGAAAATGGGCTGAATGCATCTGCAAAAAGTATCGACCCATGCCAGCCTGCGCAGTCCGCGCAGGCTGGCATGGGTCGATACTTTTTACTGTTGCTTAACTGCCTGTCAAAGGACAGCTTTAAACCTAATCATTCTGCGCTACATTTTGTCCGTCCGTTTGTACATGTTTGTCCGTCAGTCTGCCAACGCTTCTTTTAATTATCACATGAGAAAAATATGTCGCTTACGATTTTGAAAAAAAAAAGGTAATAAACTGTTATCGATCTGCACTTGCTAAGCCCAGTGGCTCCGTCAGTAACATACAGGGCTTTTAAACAAAGGTCATAGATTCGACCCCCAATTCGGCCGAAGAATGCTTTTGAGAACATTGTGTGAAAAAGATAAAATGAGCATTTTCTCCTTTTCCCACAACGTTTCCTACACTTTTGAAAACAAACCTTACTATTGGAACTCCGTTTGATCTGTCATTTGCAAATGCTTTCAGTTTGTTAAAGAGTTCACGCCGTTTACAACATTCTATCGGTTGTATAGCGACGGCCAGTGCACCAATCCATGCTTTTCATAGAGTTTCCCTTACCAGTGCTTTGCACAATATTCTTCCCAAGCATGTGGCTGCTTTCCTCTATAACCATCGTCAAAACAATAATCCGCGGAGCCGTACTGGCCAACGAATCCAGGACACATGGGTAGGTGACATATCGTCGTATAATATCAGTAATTGGATACGTGTAAAATATCTCCAACAGATACGATACGTAACAGGTTTGTAGTTTGCGAGTAAACTTACCTATGTAATACTTACCTATGTAAATATGTTAAAAGATAAAAGTCCGTTATAAGTAGATATGCGTCTCTTAGATCTGTTGATAGGCAGTAGATCGAAGATACCTTATTAAACCGCGTCGTGGAAACAGTGGGCATGTTGCAATTTTATCGATTGGGATTCAGAAATAAAGAACTCTCTCTCTCTGTGTCTGACTGTCTGTCCAAACACCTTTGTTATGTGCGGACAACCCTTATGAACCAGAGTTAACTCTTTACCACACAATTCCG
This sequence comes from Tridacna gigas, assembly GCA_945859785.2. Taxonomy (NCBI): domain Eukaryota; kingdom Metazoa; phylum Mollusca; class Bivalvia; order Cardiida; family Cardiidae; genus Tridacna; species Tridacna gigas. The sequence continues at coordinate 7,083,385 of OX244034.2, read as the reverse complement.
AGTTTTAACGAGCTCGTGAAAGAAGGTTTTAGACAACACCGTGGGGGAAAAGGAGAAAATGCTGCTAATCAGCATTTTCTCCTTTTCCCACAATTTTGTCTTATTTTGGTTGACAAATCTCTTCATTTGATTAAAATTTGTTAATCTGCAAATGCTTTCAAAATGTCGTCTGCAGGTAATGATAACAATTTTTGCTCGGTCTTCATTTTCCTTGAGTTTTTATTATCGTCTGCATCTGTAACAAAATGTCGTCTGACAAAATCTACTTACCTGTAGGGCCTTGATCGAAAAAATTAATTATTACAAACGTTCTTTTTAAACCTTTACCAGACACAAATTCCGTGTTATGCTGCTAGTATCCTGGGCAGGACGGTTTATTGAATGAAATAGAAAAAGGAGAAATATGCTGGTAGACAGTTTTTTCTCTTATTCTTCGATAGACAATTCCATCACTTAAGCAGGCCATTACTCTTTACAAAACGGCAAATTTTAGACTGCTCGAAATTCAAAGTATGTGCAGACAACAAATTAAAGGGTGGCCTAAATGATGAAATTTGTTCTTGATAGGGTAGAAAACGTTGTGAGAAAAGGAGAAAATGCTGCTTATCAGTAAAGGCTTAATTTGACAATTTGCAAATGCTATCAATATCGACAAGTCTAGAAATTTTCTATGTGGTAAATAAAAAGACTTAATTCTTTACCACACTATCCGGAATTTTAAAGACCCTAGGGCAGAAGGCTTTTGAAAACATTGCGTGAAAAGGAGAAAATGCTGGTACCCAGCATTTTCTCCTTTTCCCACTATGTTTTCTACCATATGTGATACGATTACTATTTTTATGCCACCTTTTTTGTCGTCTGCAAACGCTTTCAAATCTGGACCAGTCTAAAATTTTGTCGTCCGGTAAAGGTTAAATGAAGAAAAAAACATTTTGTAGGTCCGTTTGTATTTAATTCAGTTTGTCGGTTGATATAAGAGGTGAGTCCTGAAAGGTCACCACCTTCTTAAAAACGCCGAGCCCCTGTAGCTCAGTCGGTAGCGCACAGGACTTAAGAATAGGAGGTCGCTGGTTCGATCCCCGGCTCAGCCAATTTCTTTCCGAGGATTGATGATAGTCATTGCAACAGGATTCATTCCTCTCTCACCGCTGACCATTGTTTCAACGATGATTATGTGGGAAAGCAGCCAGTGGCTTGGAAAGAATATTGTGCTTAGAACTGGTAAAAGAAACTCAAGGAAAGCATGGATAGGTGCACTGGCCGCCGCGATATAAGTGAAATAATGTTGAAAACTGCGTTAAAAAGCAATCAATCAATCAATTAATCAATTAATCAATCAATTCTAAAAAGCAACATACAGGCTATGCATTTTATTGTATAAAAATTACCAGAAGACTTACTTTCCACACTTATGCAGAGTTTACAAACGCATGTTTTGTTCATTGAATGTTTACTAAAGATTGACTTATTCTATACAGAAAAATACATTTGAGCCATGCGCTTTGGAAAATGGGCTGAATGCATCTGCAAAAAGTATCGACCCATGCCAGCCTGCGCAGTCCGCGCAGGCTGGCATGGGTCGATACTTTTTACTGTTGCTTAACTGCCTGTCAAAGGACAAGTCTACATCAGTTAGTTGTTAGACTCAATTGATTTCATGGATTCATAATTATGTGATAACTTGCTTTGATGTGATGCACAGAGATACATTTAACCCCTTTTTTCCAGAGAACGGCTTTTCACTTTTTTGCTGGGCTCAGTAGATCAGTCGGTAACCAGGGGGTCGCTGGGTCGAATCCGAAGGTCGGCCAATTTCTTTCCTACAGTTGATAATAGTCATTGCGACAGGAATTATTCCTCTCTCATCGCTGATCACTGTTTCGATGATAGTTATATGGGAAATCAGGCAGTGCCTTGAGGGGAATATCGTGCAAAGTGCTGGTAAAAGGAACTCCAGGAAAGCACGGAAAGGTGCCTAGGCCGCAGCGACATAACTGAAAACGGCGATAAACACCAAACCAACCATTTTTCTTTAACGTTTGGCGCACAGGTGTTTGTTTTTAGACAAAATTTCGTCCTCTATCGCCTGATTTACAAGGTTAAGGAGAAAGAATGTCTTAAACAACTAACACAAGTGCCTGTGGTTTGATGAGTTGATGAAAATCTACATACCCCCCTTTAACTTCGTTCAAAATGAAATTTGTATGCGAGAGCGCACTTGTCAGACACACACTAGATTAGTCAAGGGGGTTTATGGTTTTCTTGTCTTTTTTTTTGTACGTTGTCAAAATGTTACATTATATGTTATTATGTTTTCTCAAAAATACAACTTTATTTCACACCCAGATGACGACTTGTCACTTTGCATTTTTTATCTAAATGTCTTCCTTTTCGCTCTGTTGGTGTGCTGAGATATTTCTAAATGCACCGAGCCTCCCCCCTCTTCTGTCTGTCTGTCTCTTTTAAAATGATTCTCTCTTCCCCGCCAATTCTGTCTCCCTCTCTGACTCTCTCTCTCTCTCTCTCTGACTCTCTTTCTGTCTCTCTCTCGCTCTGTCTCTTGCTCTGTCTGTCTGTCTGTCTGTCTGTCTGTCTCACTCTCTCTGTCTTTGTCTCTGTCAGTCTCTCTGTCTGTCAAAATGATTCTCCTTTCTCTACCCCGTCTATCTGTCTGTCTCTGCCTCTCTCTCTTAAGATGATTGTCTCTTCTCCGCCCCGTCTCCCTGCCTCTCTCTGTCTCGCTCTCTCTCTCTGTCTGTTGCTCTATCTCTGTGTCTCTGTCCGTCTGTCTGTCTGTCTGTCTGTCTGCCCCTTGAAGACTTTAAAATCAATGATGCTTTACCAAGATACCAATCATGCTTCTAAGAATGATTTATTGAAATAATTTCAAAAGATGCTTGATTTAAATTGTTAAAGTTAAGTCTTTTATCACCAGTTCTGACGCCATTTTATCACGCACTAATCCTTGATTTAGGTTACTATCGCCTGACCACTTGACTGTGGGCCTGAATGGTCATTGACTTATCGTGGGTAGCTGATTGCACCCCCTTTGAGCACAAATCACAACTTTTGGTGCTTTAACCCTTTCCCAAACAAGCCCTGGTTTTCACGTGTCTGCAGTACAAGTCTTTTGAAAACACTGTGGGAAAAGGAGAAATTGCTCGTAACGAGCAATTTCTCCTTTTCCCACAGTGTTTTCTACCCTGTTTGAGACCTTTCTGCCATTTTCATCAAATTCAAAATTGTCGTCTGCAAACTCTTTCAATTTGGACCAGTCCAAAATTTGTCGTTTGGGAAAGGGTTAACTGGCATTTGCTGATGAAAATCAAATCGTACAGAGCTTTTAGTCTGATCTTGGTCGAAAATGTACTGATAAACATTATGGGCCATGCTCTGGCAAAATGGGGGTTTAATGGCATTTCCGTGATGCATTATGTCAAGCAAGTCATTACATCACCATGAATCCATACAATCCATTTTGATTTAGCGACCGGCTGAATTCTGAGATAGAATGGTCCTTTAACCCTTATCCTGCTGAATAAAAGAAATGAAACTTTCAAGCCGATAGTATAAGCCCAAAACTTTCCTGTTTCAAAGGGATTTTTGGAGGAAAGATATCTCCTTATCGGACAGAGTAGATCTAAGATCAGACTGCACGTTTTGTGCAGTCTGATCTTGATCTACGCTGTCCGCAAAAGGTCAGTGAGTCGCGATAAGCAGCCTAAGGGTTAATAAGCAGAAAGTCTACAAATAGCAAAAATTTTCGACACATGTCAACCTGAGCGGACTGCGCAGGTTGATATGGGTCGATACGTTTTAACAGATTCAATAGGCCCCCTTTTTCACAGAGCATGGCTCAAACGTTTTCGATGCACTGAGCGAACAATGACTCACGCGAACGTACTTCAGCAAACTTAGTACCAACTTAGATTACGATGAGCCAAGGAACTTTGGTGTAGGTCTGCGAATGCCAGAGAATTCCAAACTATTTCCGTACGCTGGCATATCATTCATTTTGTTACAGATCTAGTGTAAGTGCGTCTTTAAGAAAAGAAAACAACAGTTTACATGAAGAAGTACAACACGTGTAGAAGCTGTCATCACTACATGTGACAAATCGAAAATTTTTCCTGTCACCTGACATTTTTTTTTTCCTTACATAGCAAATAATCGGACAATTCAATGTCTAGTATTCTGCAGAAGTTTTCTTGTATATGTTGAGGGCAGAAGAATTCAAATTTGCGAAGAACAATGTTTGCTTACGCAGAGAGATAGACACAGTTGTGTATCAGCGTAGGTCGATGGTCCAAGCTGCATTTTCTTCGTAGTAATTTTTAGCCAAAGCAAAAAGTTTTGACCCAGATCAGCCTGCGCATGTTCCATATATTTGGTCCTAAAAGGGTTAATTCGAAACTAAATGAGAAGTGCCCTTTTATTACGGAATCCTATTGTCGCCATTAAGTTTTAACAATGAACATATATTTCTAAAACTCGAAATCAAACTGTTTTTAATTTCAACTGTTTGTGCGGCAATTGAAAGAACCTTTTGACTTTATTATTTTAATGACAAATGCTTAAAATTATCTCAACATAAAACGCTACATAATCAAGGTGGCTGCTTTCATTCCGTCGTATGGTTACCATTGAACTGGCTGTCAACTATTTTCAATCAACCTCATTTCGGCTTAGGGAGAGAGAGAGTGTGTGTGTGGGGGGGGGGGGGAAAGCTGAATATAAAGCCTAAACGGTACAGTTTAGAAAAGTGTTGCTCTCTTGTAAGAGTTTCAACCCTTTACCAATCTACATTTCCGTGTTTCAGCTGAAACTGATTAATGATTGTATGGTATTTAACGCCGTTTTCAACATTATTTCAGTTATATTGAAGTGGCCAGTGCACCTACCCATGCTTCCTTGAGTTTGTTTTACCAGTACTCCGCACAGTAATTTTCCAAATGCACTGGCTGCTTTCATACATAACCATTGTCGAAACATTGATCAGCGGTAAGAGAGAAATTAATTCTGTCATAATGACTCTCATCAGAGAAACTGAGCTGGGGATTCGAACCGGCGAAATCCTGTTCTCAAGTCCGGTACGCTACCGACTGCCCTACCAGGACCCAGCTTTAAGTATATACGGCTTTTGAATCATTGTCGGTAAAAGACATAATGCTGGTAATCAGAATTTTCTCCCTTTCCCTCAATATTCTCTACCCTTTCAAAAATAAATCCTAAAATTTGAGCAACACTTAACTTGTCGTCGGCAAAAACTTTCGATATGGAAGAGGCTATATATTTTTATTTTTATCCTGCAAAATAAATGAAACATTCAAACCCACAGTAAAATTTCCAAATTTTGCTATTTTAAAGGTAAATTTTGGGAAAATGGTATTTCCTTATCGGACAGTGTAGATCAAAGATCAGACTGCACGTTCTGTGCAGTCTGATCTTTGATCTACACTGTCCGCAAAAGGTCAGTGAGTCGCGCTCAGCAACCTAAGGGTTGATCGGTGCTAAAAAAAATTATATAGACAAGAACGGTTCAGAACAAATGTATATAGTCAATATCACAGGCTGTATACAAGTAAGCACGTGTTAACTCTTTACCAAACGACATAATTTTTGACTGGTCGAAATTGGAAGCATTTGCAGACGACAAAATAAATCTGGCTCGGTCATTGACATTTGTCTTGGGAAGGGTAGAAAACATTGTGGGAAAAAAGGAGAAAATGCTGGTTACCAGCATTTTCTCCTTATCCCACAATGTTTTCCAAAGCTTTCCTTCGCAGGGTTGTTAAAAGTCGGGATTGTGCGGTAAAGAGTTTTAAGGTCTCTGTCTATATGAGTCATATTCTCAAAGGCAAAACGGTGGTTAAACCCTTCACCACAGAATCCCGAGTTCAAACTGGCCACGAGAATTATGGCTTTTGATTGATTGACTGAATGGTGTTTTACGCTGCTTTCAGCATTATTTCAGTCCTATCACGGCGACAGCTCACATATTCATGTTTTTCCTGGGGTTCACCCGTACTGGGCTAGGGCTCTGAAGATGGCTCTTGAAGACAATTTGGGATAAGAAGGAAATGCTGGTGTCTTGCAGTTTTTCCCACAACACTTTCTATCCTTCCAAAAACAAATTCCAATTTTTGAGCCACATTTATATGTCATCTGCAAGTGCTTTGAATTTGGGCAGGTCTAAGATTATGTCGTTTGGTAAACGAGGTAATGCATCTGCAAAAAAATCGACCCAGGTCAACTCGCGAAGTCCGCGTAGATTCACCTAGGTCGGAACATTCAGCTACTGGTAAATTTTCTGCATGTCTGTGCCAAAGACCATTCTACCTCATGACTCAGTCGATTGACGAAAAATGACCCCTGTTATACAACGGAGTACCTGGTAAAGTACAATAAAAAGATGCGTTAACTCTGTCATCGCCTAATATATACTGGCACACAAAAGAAACTGCGCACGTTTCAAGACTGGATGATGTTAGTTATATCGGTCATACTCATTTCTTTTTTTACTATGTAAAACACGTGCATCACTTTGTCAAACAGTGGGCACATCCGGTTAGTATTGGGTTAAATGTTACGTAACGTCCCAAAACAGGCAAATCACAAGATTTGCCCGTGCAACTGCTTGTCGGTCAGATGAACTCTCATTTCTTTCTTGCGAATCGAAGGAGTAAGAAAAACACACATTGATTACAGAAGAATCAAAACTCGCCAAGATAACCTGAACTTCATCGAGTTGAGGCATTGATGATGCTCAGTAGAGGCGACTCTATTGATAATGTTGCGCGGGCCTTTAATTGCCACAGAAACACTATCTGCGAGCAAGGTTAAGAGCAAACAGGTGCAGTTGCAGATCGGCCTCGAAGCGCCGACCTCCCTTTACTGACGCCAGATTAGACCGTCACTTTTAACTGACGCACACCAGACGTCGATTCCAAACGGCTACCGCTACAGCGAGACAGTATGGTATAAGCAGGTACACCGTTCTGAGGTGTCTTCGTCAATGTGTTGAGCCAATAAGACCAAGACGGCCTTACGTTGGGTGCATACTCACTCGACGTCATTGCGTTGCTCGTCTGAACTGGGCACGGCAACATGTCAGTGGAATGAAACTATTTTCTCTGAGGAATCCAGGTTCAGCCTTAGTCACCATGATGGTAGAGTGTGTGTGTCCGCGCAGGCTGACCTGGGTTGAAACCTTTTGCTTACTGGTCAGTTTTCTGCAGCTCAAAGGACCATGATTCAGTTGGTTGTTAGACAAAATGGATTTTAATGGATCTATAATTATGTGATGAGTTGCTTTGTATCATGTATCACGGAGATGCATTAACCCCCTTTATCCAGAGCATGGTTCATTTTTATTCTTTTGAAATACTTCTCAAAGCTAAAAATTGAAATTAACCAACCATTCTTAAGAATATTCTTAGTCTTATTCTCCAAGAATTTCTACATTTGAAAGTAACGCAACTCCTGATTGGCTATACCAAATGGTTTAGCCAATCAGGAGTTGTGTTACTTTCAAATGTAGAAAATTCTGGAGAACAAGACAAAGTACGTTCTCAAGAATGGTTGGTGAATACGGACCTAGGACCACGTTTTAGCATGTAACTGAATGCCGAACGTCAAAAAGTTGCAACGATTGCAGCAATTTGATTCAGGAAAACAAAGATATGAGGGCGTTTACGGGTGCTACATGTGCTAATTATCGTGCAAATGACATGATCCGTGAAATATGAACGTCGTATCACTTCCAGGAACTTTACCTATTTCTTTGAACTCACATTCGCTCACCTCAAAAAATGCTATAAGCATCCCATTTACGCCCCACTCGGGCGTTTTGATTGACAGTTGTAGAGCTAGTAGACTTTCTGTCATGGTCCAAATTGCCCGTTTAAGATAAATGCAACATCGTGGTAACCCTTTACCAGACATAGTGTTAGACTTGACCAAATTGAGAGCATTGTCAGACAACGAACTAACTGTGAATCGAATAGTGGATGCCAAGCCCCGGTTGCGCAGTCAGTAGCGAACAGGACTTTAGACCAGGGAGTCGCTGGTTCGAATTCCCAGCTCGGCCAATTTCTCTCTAAGGATCGATGATAGGAATTGCGAAAGGGCTTATTCCTTTCACCTTGCTTATTTTTCAACCAACGATGGTTATGTAGAAAAGCAGCTAGTTGCGTGGGAAGAATGTTGCGCGAATTACTGGTAAAAGAAACGCCCATAAAGCATGAATAGGTGCACTGTCCGCAGCGATTTAACTTAACTAATTTTGATGACAGCGTCAAACATACAAACATCGAATGGTGGAATTTTTTGCGGAAGGTTATGAAACATTGTGGGTCAAGAGAACATATTGGTTACTGGTAACAGCCTTTTCTCCTTTTCCGAAAATGTTGTCGAAAGCCTACCCAACAGTACAACACAGACGGGGTTATTTGGTAAAGGGTTAACTGAACCCCTCTATCACATAATTTAAACGAGCCTAGGAGATACCTTTTGAATACATTGTGGGAAATGTAGAAAATGCTGGTGACAATCATTTTCTCCAATTCCCACAGTTTTGTACTCTATCAGAGAACTTCAGTCCGTTTCTATTAATGTCGAAATTGTCGTGTGCAGATGCTTTCAATGTAGAAGAGTCTAAAGGATTAACGCCTCCTGGGTCTGTATTCACCAACCATTCTTAAGAACGTTCTCAGCCTTATTCTCCAGAATTTTCTAAATTTGAAAGTAACATAACTTCTGATTGGCTAAACCGTTTGGTTTAGCCAATCAGAACTTGTGTTACATTCAAATTTAGAAAATCTTGGAGAATTAGACAAAGAATTTTCTTAATAATGGTTGGTGAATACGGATCTCTCATATAAATGTGTACCGGACGACCTTTTGAAAACATTCTCGTAATGATTGACAATTAACACGAAGTTTCATACGTGGAAACAAGGCGAAACTTTTCGACAAAAAGGGATATTACTCGTGACGAGCAATTTCTCCTGTAGTCAAAATGGTTTCCAAACTCGTCAGGTACGAGAAAGAAATAGTTCGTCCGCAGGAGGTAAAGAGTTACCAATGTCAAAAAGTATGACGTAACAAACACGTGAGCAACAGATTCTTGTCGGCGCATGCCAAGAATGCGCCCCCACATCTGTATTGGCACAAAGTGTAAGAGCATACACGTTTTTATTGCAAGTCATGCAGGTGAGAGAAAAACAAATACCAGCATGTGAGAAACATCTTTATTTTCCTGTTATTTATTTATTCGAGCATTTTTTCCCTCGCGTTTATTCCTTTGACAGCAAAATTTGCAAATTTCTTGCCTACAGTTATTTCTCTAAATAGCGCCTACGCTACACAGCACTTTTGAATTATATACTAATTAATAAAATCAGAATTTGCGGAAAAAGAGTGGAGACGAAATAGGACACCAGGCAAGTCATCATAATACTCGTAAATATGGATCCCCAAAGCCGTTTTGTAAAACAGACGACGGAAGCATGACGCAGACTGGTCCTTGGACATGCAGATAATTGACCAATAGCAAAGTTTCAACCCTTGTCAGTCTGCGCAGACTGCTTTTGGAAAAAATCGGGACAAGTTGATAGAAAGTGCCACTGTATTTGCGCATGAACACTTGAGCCATGCTCTATGAAAAGGGAGTTTAATGCATCTGCAACAAGTATCGATTCGGGTTAGCCTGCGCAGCCCGCGCAGGCTAACTTGTGTCGAAACAAAACGCTTTTGGTAAATTTTCTGCATGTCCAAGGACCATGTCGATTTTTGGGCAAAATGGATTTTATGGATCCATAATTGTGTGATGACTTGCTCGGTATAACGCGTCACGAAGATGCATCAAACCCCTTTTTGCCAGAGAATGGCTCACTTATTTATGCATTTATCAAAGTTTAGCGGAATTTTAAGCGGAAAGGCAATAGGCTTGAAACATAAAAAAAAAAAATCTACCAGAAGAAGAGAATTACACTAGTATTAATTGAAAGTATTTGCAGAGGACAAATTAAAGATGGCTCAAATAATGGGGAATTGTCTTGGATATGGTAGTAAACACTGAAGACGAGAAAATGCTGATTACTGGCATTTTCTCCTTTACCCAGAATGTTTTCGAATGCTCTTCTCATCTGGCACGGTGAATCATTGGATCTTTTGGCTAAGAAATAGATGTATTTAGATTGGTACAGGATGGGTGGAGTTGTGTTTTTTTTTTTAATTTTACAAGATTTTTTTGAGCTATCTACACTATATGATATTATTGTTCGTTGCATGACATCAAAGCTGTAGCTTTAAAAATCCAAGTTTTTGAGCTATATATAGAACTGAAAACAAAACAACTACATGTATTTCCGACCAGGCGTTCATTTTGTGACGAACCTCGCCATTCATATTATGTAATATAAGAAATTACATTATATGGATGGCGAAGTTCGTCACAAAACGAACACCTGTGACGGAAACAGACGTCATGTTTTCAGTTCTATATATAGCTCAAAGACTTGGATTTTTTTGTTGTTGTTGTTGTTGTTGTTGTTGTTCTAAAAGTAAGCCAAACCTGGAAGAATTATCGAAAATTAAATGAACAAAACTAAAATACAAACGAAATTTGCAATTGTTTTACTTTTGATGAGGTTTCAATGGTTGGAAAATTGAAATGAATGAGTTACTGTATTTTATGTATTCGAAATAGTACTCTCCGTCATTCCCTTAATTGCCAATCAAGAACGCGATTCGTATTCAGCCCGATGGAACTTTTCCATCTCACGGTAGCAAGAGAGAACAATTAAACGTGTCAAAAGTTCAGAACTCTGTAAATCTCCTAATGTTCACAGGTCTATTTCTTTCATCCTACCTACCAGTTGAAAGAAATATCATCGCAGAACACGATTAAGCATCGACATTTTCATTACGATGGCAGAAAATGTGAAAATTACCGACAAATGACGACTGTTGGTGTTCGGTGTGGAACAGAGATGACCACCTTGTCTTATATATTACATCATATGCATGGCGAAGTTCGTCCCAGAACGAACGCCTATGACTCGAGGTACCGGAAATACAACACGTACCTGTATACCGAGATGTGACGTGTGGAGTGGTCTAGGATGAAACTGAACATGTCCGCGTCCATCGTAAAATATAACTTTTAAATTGCTAGATTAGAAAATGATTATCCGATAAAGCTCGTCAAAGAAAATACCTGGAGAATCTTACAGGCCATGAATATTTTTGACATCTTTCGCCGCTGAACACATGGATTAGTGTAGCGTCTTTTGTGGGTATGTGTGTGTGGGGGGGGGGGAGGAAAGGAAAACTTCTACTAAAATCAAAATCATTTTACTAGCCGGCGGCTCACCAACCTGCCGTATCAGAACTACTCCTTCCACCATTGCCCATGGGAATTTGAACCTTTAACCTCAAGGTCCGCAAGGGGGATAATTTCAGTGTCAACCTTGAACAAAGGATTACGTGTTTTGACGACCTAATAAACAGAAAACTTTTGAAACCATGGTGGGGAAAACAAAATACAAGCGTTTCCTCCTTTTCCTGGCTATTTTTTCTACCCCCTTATAGATAAATTACATCATTTGAGCCACATCTATTATCTCGTCTGCGAATACTTCAATTTAGTCCAGTCTAAACTCGTTTCGTCTGGTAAAATGTTAGAAATAGCTTTTGGGGCACTGGGTTACAGAGAGATAAGATAAAAGTTTATCATCTACTTATCATGTATCTCGTTGTTCAATCATAAATCACAGAAATTGAATATATCTGATTTTTATGTTAAAAATAAATATTTTATTTTTCATAAATGATAAAAGCGATCGGTTATATCAAATAGTTAGATAACGACGAAATGCAGACTCCCTACAGCTGGATATACGGAGTTAACTCGTTTAACCACCTTGAAGTAAGTTTTGATACAAACGGCTTTCTAACCCTTTCCCGTTCATTCCGAGTTTTAACGACCTTGAAGAACCAGGGTCCGTATTCATCAACCATTCTTAAGAACGTTCTTTGTCTTGTTTGTTCTCCAGAATTTTCTACAGTTGAAAGTAACACAACTTCTGATTGGCTAAACCGTTTGGTTTAGCCAATCAGGAGTTGTGTTACTTTCAAACGTAGAAAATCTTGGAGAGTAAGACTGAGAATATTCTTAAGAATGGTTGGTGAATACGGACCCAGGTTTTTGAAAATGTATGTGGAAAAGGAGAAATGCTGGTAACCAGTATTTTCTCCTAAAGCATTTTCTAAACAACATCAACAACAACAAATCACAATCGTCAAATACTGCCACACCAAAAATTATTCTTTCTGTTTAAAATCGTAATTCTGTTAAATATGACATTGTTGACGTGAACTAAAAAATCTCTAAAACTCCAATTTGAACGACATCTTCACACAAAATCATAGACAGAATGTCATCGATAAAGTACAAGATGTTCGCTAATATATAAACTAAGTCAGCGGACGGACTGAATAACCGGATTGGACTAGATCGAAACATGTCGAAATTAATTACCAGATTGGACCATTTTTTTGTACGGACCAACCAAGTTTAAACCTTACCAAGGTCGTTTATTCCATATTCACTAGTATGTCAGTTCTTTTAGTGTTTTGATTGTTGCTCGAAAGATGGCTTGTAGAACTCTTTACTAAACGTCTTTATTTGTTTAAATTTCCGAAGTGAAAGCATTTGTGGATGACAAATTGTAATATTAACCAAGAAATGGTGTTGCCCTCAAAAAGTTAGAAAAAAGTTAGAAAACATGGTGGGAAAAGGAAGAAATACTGGTAAGCGGGGGAAAGGAATAATAAGGGTTAAAGGTTATCATACAATCGACATAAATTCTGGATAAGTGACCGAAAAAACACCTGCTGTTGTCTTACACGTGTGGAGAGAAAAAAAAATCATTGAAATATTGATAACTTCTTCCCCCACCCATTTTTTCTGGGCTGAAACCGTGACTCCTTCCGATAGAATGTATTTCATCCAGCTGCATAAAAGAAAGCAATTCATACAGGTCCGCCGCTCGGCTGGAATTGCTTTTTCCAGTGAAGTCGAAGGGGCATAACTATGTCAAAAATATTTCAGGGTTACTTGCTCTTCTAGTATTGGTTCACCTTTTAATAGGTAACAGGTAGCCCAAGTTTGAAGTCTTCAGTATTGACAGTATATGAGCCATGCTCTGGCAAACGGTTGTTTAATGCATTTCCGTGATGCATTGTACAAAGCATGTCATCATACAGTTATGGACCAGTGTAATCAAACGCCAAATGATGCGGGGTGGGGGTGTTTAAACTGTTTACCACACGACAAAAATTTAGACTTGTTTAAATTGAAAGCATTATGCAGACGACATATTCATTGAAGCTCAAAAGATGACTTCTATCTCTGTAAAGGTAGAAAAGTGTGGGGAAAATGGGGAATGCTGGTTTCCAGCATTTTTTTTTCCTTTTTCCGCAAATGTTTTGAAAAGCCTTCTTCCTTTGGGTGGTTAAAACTCAGCTTTATTTGGTCTATAGTAAGGGAAGAGAGAGAGAATCAGGGTCTGGATTTGACTCTGAACGACTGGGTCACATTCGGCGTACTTTATTGGCTGGATTTCCGGGATGCGGTACCGTCTGACTAGGTAAATTGGCCAAATTTTATCAAAGGAGGAACTGGATAATCTGTTTGAAAAAACGCAGACAGGCGATAATCCGAGGTTATTTAGAACACAAGTAGCGCCAATTTATAGTTTCTTATCTCGGCCATAAAGTCAAATCAGGTTGATAGAAAACTTTGATCGTTTTGAAAACGTTTATCGTACCGTATCCCCAGTTTAAGCGTTCTTTACCAGACGACAAAATCTTAGACTTGTCTAAATTCAAAGCAACTACAGAGGACAAATCAAATGTGGCTCAAATGACTAGACTTGTCTCTGATAGGGTAGAAAGCATTGTGGAGGACAAGGTGATAATGCTGGTTACAATGTCTTCAAAAGCCCTCTTCTTCAGAGTTGTTAAAACACGGCTGGTAGAGGGTTATCATACAAGTTATTTTAGTTCGACCATTAGAAGTACATGTATTTGAAAGGAAAATATTTTTTGTAGATCCCAGCTAGATAGAGACTGGCTAGGTGCCATGTATGTCGCTGTGATATGACTGTAATTTCGTTGACAACGTCGTTATCTCATACGCGTAAAAATGTTTGTCATGGTTTATGGTTTACTGTGGTGCACGACAGTGGACTTTTTATGTGAAAACGCCTGTAGGCTGCCACAAAAAAAAGTATTTCGGGGATGGGGGGAGGGCTAGTAATGCTCGATCCAAGCACTTTCTCCTTTTGGCTACACTTATTCCAATAGAAGTCTGCCAGCTGTCATCAGACAAAAAGAAACTCGTCTACAAAAAGTAATCAGTTAAACCTAAATTATCGGATACTCGAAACTCAGGGCGCTGACAGCTGATTATTTAAAGATGGCAGTCAATGTCCAGCAATTCGATGCGGAGGTAGATAACTGATGAATACTGTAATCAGTATGAAATTGTCCCTGTCTGTGGACCAGATATCGGGTAGGGTCAAGTTTCTCTAATGACGGACTATCAAATGACCAGCAGTGACCAGAAGCGTCAGCACTTGGCACTAATTTGACTATAATTGTCGTTAAGATAAGATTGGAAGAAAATCGTCATTAAGTTAAAGTCGCAGTCTTTGTCATGCGAAAAACGCCATGGTTCGATATAATTCCTGATTGGGCTTAGCCGGAGGTAAATTTGACAAAGCAGACACCTCTTTTCGGTACTTCAAAGACATTTTTGGCTAATTCAGTTAAGGAAGGAAAGTTAAAGCAATAAAAATCCCCACGTCATGCTTCTTACCCAAATGTGTACGTATCTCCATTTTGGGGTATATGTTGACCGAGCCCAGTAGCTCAGTCAGTAGCATACAGGGGCCGAAACCAGGGGGCTGCTAGTTCGATTATCCAGCTCGGCCAATATCTTTCCCGGGATTGCTGAAATGTATTGCAACAGGATTCATTCTTCTCTCAGCGCGGATCATCGTTTCGACGATGGTTATTTGGGCAAGCAGCCAGTGGCTTGGGAAGAATATTGTGCAAAGTTCTGGTGAAAAGTAACTCAATGAATAGAAAGCATGGCTAGATGCACTGGCAGCGGCAGTATAACTGAAATAATGTTAAAAACGGCTGCTTCGCCCCTGCGTAGGACTTAGTGCACCTTTTTCTACGACGTGGCGTAGCTGACTGTCTGATTAAGTTACCGCCTAAAATTCACCTACTTGATTGTTCGTCTGTTTCAATTACGATCGCAAATAAACGTGAAATAATGAATTAATGTCAAATCGTCACCGTTTAACTGTCTCTAATACATCGATAGAGTCGATAGATCGTATCACTTCCCTTAATATATAACGACAAAACACGCGTGAAAAGACATTTTTCAGTCGCCATACTACCAATAGGTTAAAAAGTACACTTACACGGTAGGACCAGGATCGCTATGGCGGAGTTTCAAATTTCGAAAGGCGACAGCTCATCTTCTACCGTGTTCAGATTACTGTCCCCGAATGCGACTTTAGTTTTTGATGGCATCCGGGTACAGAGACGATCTTGAAAAAAAAAATGGTAGAAATTTCCGCACACATTTTCTGTGCACGTTCAAACTCGTATTTTTCACAAATTGATGACCAAAGTACATTACGGACATACCTATTGCTTGTGTATTCAATAATTCTTCGTTTCAAATACAAATAAGTTCAATTTAAACCCTGAACATAATAATAATAATAATAATAATAATAATGATAATAATAAAAAGTGTAATTCATCTTTACTTCAGACATTTACGTTAGATAGATAGTAACGAGTATGATATAAAACGGTGCGCATATCAGAAATCGAAAGGGGTAGGGCTATTCAGGAGCTGTTCTTGCAGAGTCAGGCTAAATGTCATGTCGCCAAGAAGATTGTTGTGCATGTATCGACGACATCTCGCTAAATTCAGTGCCTTAGAGCCACAGGAAGATGGGCTGACTGTCCTAGAATCGGACGTTCTCGAGTTACGTTGCAACATCAAGACAGATATACATGTATATGTGCCTCACATCTCTGGAACAGGTTTAGAGCCGCACTTGTGATTGCAAGATATGTGATTGGCACTCACAGACGTCGAGTGAGTCCTAGGATGGTCAGAAGTCGGTGGCGGGATGTTGATTTAACGCCACGGCGTCCGTTTATTGGCTTGTCACTTACAGCCAGGCGTCTTAAGCAATGACTGAATGTAAATGCGCCAACTTTGTTCATGTTGACACAGTGGTGACGTGTGCTGTTCTTTCATGAATAGTGATATATTGTCATATCAGACAAACGAGAACTAGACTAAACATGTGTTGAGCGCCTTTCCGACATTAGTATTCGTGAAATCTATAGATTTTGGGGTTGTTCTCCGATGGTAAGAATTCCGCATGACGTTTTTAAAACATCTAGTGTTGCTATTCAAGGCAATCTTACAGCCATTCGCTATCGGCATTACGTTCTTCAGCCTCACGTTCTTCCATTCATCCATGCTCGTAACCTCACACTCTTAACTAAATAGTACTAGACCATACTTTGCAAGGGTTTATAATTACTTCCTTAACCATTACAATGTCCAGATTCTCGATTGGCCACCTTAGCGGCCTTATTGTCAGTCTAACACTGAGGAAGGTTGCTCAGAATGTTTGTCTTGATTATATCTCGGTTCGAAAATGAGTCACATCAGGTCAAAAAATAGGTAAGCGGGTCAAATCTTTGACAAACCTTTTGTACATTCTAGACGCCACATTTTCAGTCCAATACTCACGAAAGTTATTCAGAATGTTTGTCTTGATGACATGTTTGAAAATGATAGATGTCTGGTCAAAAAGTAGGTCACTGGAATAAATCTTTGACAAACCTTGTGTTCACTCTAGAGGCCAGATTGTCGGTCCAATGCTTATGAAAAATGGTCAATGTCAGAGTGTTTGTCTTTATGATATCTCGGACACGTTACAAATTTGGTGCATCGGTTAAAAAAGTAGGTCAGTGGGACAAATCTGTAGAGACCACATTTGCACCCTGATGCTCATCAAACTGGGTCAGAATGTCTGTCTTGGTGATATCATAAATGATTTTGAAAACTGGCCAATCCGGTAAAAAACTAGGTTATTGAGTCATATTAAACAAAAATAAAAAAATGACTATGGTTTGTATTACGTTCTCAAAGAAATACAGATTCAGGTGAGCGATTTAAGGCCACCATGACCCTTTTGTTCACATAATTTTGATGATTTTATATTCTCTTCGAGAAAATGGAGGAGAAAGGGAAACAACGAAGTGGGCGTGGGGCTTTAAAACATGTTATCGAGATCATCCAAATATTTGAGCCATGCTCCGTGAAAAGGGGGCTTAATGCAAGCTGACCTGGACCGAAACTTTTCGCTCTTGGTCAATTTTCTGTATGTCAAATGACAAGTCTACCTCATGATTCAGTCGGTTGTTAGATATAATGGACTTTATGGAACCATGATCCTGTGATGACTTGCTTGGCACAATACATCACAGAGACTTGCCAAAGCATGGCCCATTTTTTTTTTATTTTACTCCATAGGACAACTTGCGTTTTTTATTTCTTTTTGTACATGAAAGATTTTTTGAGGGCGGTCCACCCACGTACAGCACTTTGCAACTGCATTATCACCCCTTTACTAGACTGGCAAATGTTTTCTCAGCTCTGAGGGAAAAAGATTTTTAAAACATCTCAGGATAAGGAGAAAATGCTTTTAAACTGCATTTTGTCTTCTTCCTACAATGTTTTTTGTCTTCTCTTAGTCAAATCCATCAGCAAGCCACATTTAATTTGACGTCTGCAAATGCTTTGAAAATGGACGGGTCTAAATATTTTATTGCTTGTAAAAAGTTCAGTATAATAGATGACGATTCACTCCTTTATCCGTCATAGCAATTATTTGCATAATTATATGATTTATTGTATAAAAATACCGTCGTTGCGATGTTCATTCACCATTTTGTATGCCGAATCATTCTTTCTTGTGTGTGTGTGTGTGTGTGTGGTAGGTAAAAATTGCACTCGTTAAAATTTAGACCTGTCCAAATTAAAAGCAGTTGCGGACTACAAATTTGTTGCTCAATCCTTTCCAAAACAAATCCCAAGTTTTAACGACTCTGAGGAATCAGGCAGTTGAAAACATCGTGGGAAAAAGATAAAATGCTGGTAACCCTGCTCGGTATTAAATGAAGTCTTAACATCACTAGAGGAAAATAATTTTACCTTCGTCAGTACTGAAAAGATAAATTTTGCGGACGACAAAGTTTAAATGCAGCTCAAATGATAAGATTTGTCTTTAAGAAAGGGTAGAAAACATTATGAAGAAAATACTGTATGCCAGCGTTTTATCCATTTCCCACCATGTTTTTAAATCTAAAATAATTTTTTCATACCCATTTCAAACTATTTGAGCCATGCTCTGTGAAAAGAGGGGCTAAATGCATCTGCAGAAAATGTCAAACAAGGTCAGCCTGCACAGCCCGCGTAAGCTCACCTGGGCCGAAAGTTTTCGCTATTGGTCAATCACCTGTATGTCCACGTACCAGTCTTTCTCAGTTGGTTGTTAACCCTTTCCCAAACGGCAAAATTTTGGACCTGTCCAAATTCAAAGCATTTGCAGACGACAAAATAGATGTATCCAAAAAATTAATATTTGTTTTGGGAAGGGTAGAAAACATTGTGGGAAATGGAGAAAATGCCGGTTACCGGCATTTTCTCCTTTTCCCACAATGTTTTC
Organism: Tridacna gigas; assembly: GCA_945859785.2. Taxonomy (NCBI): domain Eukaryota; kingdom Metazoa; phylum Mollusca; class Bivalvia; order Cardiida; family Cardiidae; genus Tridacna; species Tridacna gigas. The sequence goes on along the minus strand of OX244034.2, from coordinate 7,064,537 downwards.
AAAAGCCTGTTTTACCAGGGCCGTAAAAACCAGGGATTGTTTGGGAAAGGGTTAAACAAAGTGGATTCATAATTATGTGATGGCTTGGTAGGTATCATGCGTCAGGAGATGCATTAAATCCCACATGGTTCATTTGAATTCTGTCCTAAACAGCCGTTTATTAATCCTTTGACCAAAAATCCCGTTTTTTAACGACCCTGGTGAAGAAGACTTTTTAAAACAATGCCTTTTTTTTTACATTATCAAAAAGTTTATCTTACCATTTGTCACATCTGATTTGTCGTCTGCAAATGCTTTAATTTTGAACAAATTTGGTAAAAAGTTTGATCATTTTAGTTCGTAGGTAAAATGTTTGATTATTTAAGGTGATTATAAATAACCAATGGGGGCGGGTTTATCAACAAAGTGGCACAAAAAAATCTAAATCCTACATTTATATTAATGCCCTCTCTGCTATTATTTAGCCATTTTTCAAGTTGTCGAAAAACTTATCTGCAGTCTCAGGAAAAGATATCAATTTTAGGAATACAACCCTTAAGCCGTTGGATTCAAGAAATGGACCTATTTATTCACAAGAATAGCCAAAATACTGCAATTTTTAGTTTTCTTTTGGGCATGGAGTGTTTTCTTTGAAAGTTGTGAGTATGTATCCAAGATCAGACTGAAAATTCTGTGCTGTCTGCTCTTGATCTATACTATTCGCAAAAGCAGCATAAGCATTGCTTAGCAATCTAAGGGTTAACCCTATACCATATAAAAAAAATCTAGACTTGTCCAAATTCAAAGAATTTGAAGATAGCACAAATACATGAAGCTAAAAAGATGGTTACTGTCTTTCAAGTGGGAGAAAACATTGTGGGAAAAGAAGGAAATGCATTTTCTCCTTTTCGCACAATGTGTTCAAAGGTCTTCTCCTTCAGGGTCGTTGAAACTTGTGATTGTGTGGTAAAGGGTTAAGTAGTCCGGAGCATCGGGTACAAGATGAGCTTGCAAAAATAAGGCAGTAGAGAAATAGTTTTGCTGATGTCGTTTCTACTTCTATCAAAAACGTTTGATTAAAAATCAAAGCGTTGAAAGCGCTGGTGTGACATTTGTCAACGGAGCCATTGCGTGGAATTAATGATTTGAAAAATAAACTATAGAAATGGTTTAAAAATATTCGCTTGAAAGTCATCCTACTATATAGTCAAGCACAATCCAATAGAGTAGCGTGCAATCTTATGGGACGAACAAGTCCTGGCGAAAAAGCCCAATGACGAATAAGCCCAGGAAGGAACTGGCTTGGAACGATCAAGCACGTAAACTAGCAACCTGTTATCGATCTTCGTATCAACGCCATTTTCATTTTCATATCTGAGTGCTATCGAAACACTTATATATAAATATGTCTTAGAAAAATTGAGTTTAATTGGGTTTACTTCCTTCGGTTTTGCACAAAATATGATACATGAATTTCAAAATGCCGTACTGAACTCATAGTGGCATTGTCTTCGACAAATGCCGCAAAAAATGCTGTAAGTATTATAGGGAATTGCATATCTACAAGACTTGACATTGGACCCAAGGTAAACAGAGGGGCAGTCATCGATTGTTTATCCCTAATAGTGCTTTGATCTTCTCCACGAAATGAGTACTCTCCACAAAAGAGAATTTCGTAGAAGGTGTCACACCACTGGTTTTTTGCCATATTGAAAATAGAGTGAAATTGACCATCTTTGAAGCTTCACAAATCGCTTAATGGCAAAACTTTGGCTTTACCGTCTCTTGCTCTGAAAAGTACAGTCATAGTCCTTCAAAAAATGCATAAAAAAACAATATGTCAACCGATTGCGTTTTTCGCTAAATCCCAATCAATACAGGCACCCTAGAAATTGTCCTCTCAAAAATGCCTGTTCACCGCCATGACCCCAAGTTTTTGGCCCTCCACTGACATAAAATAGTCCAACCAATATATGATAAAAATCACATCTAAATAGTCCCCCACTACCTAAATTTGAAGCAGATCTAAATTATATAAGCCCTCTCAGCTCCACGAAACAGTGCAACAAAAGTGCTACTGCAAAATTTCACACCGGACTACTTTTGATACTACGACCCGGAAGCAAACTCGCAGTGGCGCGACACCAGAAGTTCCAAATTGAGAAAACAGTAATTATTTGATACAAAAGTGTCCATAGCTACACTTAAAAAAGATACTCGTAACATACAATTGGATTGTAAAGTATTTACAACTTATTCGTGTTAAAATACTGCCATTCTAGCAGGAGTTTGAGTTAGGTCGATTATCTCTCGAAACGATTGTCAAGCAAATTTATGGTAGCGAAAAGTCAGGTTCTGAAAATAGGTACAATCAAGTACGAACATGATGGCATTCTAACGAGAGTATTTTCCTACAACGTTATCAAAAGGCCTTTACCTCAGGGTCGTTAAAATTCTGTACTGTTTCGTAAAGAGTTCAAAACATCTTAATGACATGAATATTCTTTACTTACACTGTTTTGTTTTCCTCTTCATTTCTAGGTTTGTGCAATACAGAGCCTAGCAGAGGCTGCGGAGAAGTCCTTAATACCTCAAGGTAGGCCTGACTATAATAACTCTTCATGGCCGAGCTCCGGTAGCTCAGTCGATAGCGTACAGGACTTGAGAACAGGAGTTCGCAGGTTCGATCGCGGCTCGGCCAATTTCTTTCAGAGGATTGATTGACAGGATTCATTGCTTTCTCATCGCTGACTATGGTTTCGACAATGGTTATGTGGGAATGCAGCCAGTGGCTTTGAAAGAATATTGTGCGGTGTACTGGTAAAAGAAACTCCAGGAAAGCATGGATAGGTGCACTGGCAGCCGCGATATAACTACGATAATGTTGAAAATGGCGTTAAACACAACACAATCAATCAAGACCTTTATAGATCTAATTTAGTTTTGTCAAAAACGAAAGCATTTACAAACAACAAATATAATGATAATCTGCCTCAACTGATCAGAAGTGTCTCTGAAAGGCACTGGTCAGCATTTTTTCCTTAGCCCACAATGTTTTTAGATGTCCTTTATTGCAGGTTCTTCAAACATTTTCAGTATTGGAGAAAGGCCAAACATTGTGTTTGCTAAGCTGTTTTGCTAGAATATCATATAAAGTTGATCATATTAATTATGTCGTGTTCAACACGGTTTTCAACATTATTTCAGCGATATCATGGTCATAGCTTGCTTATCCTGTAAATCCTGGATTTCACCAGTACTAGGCAAAGGGTCAAAAGTGTTTTCTCCAAGGACACTCCCATGAAAAACCCAGTGCTTTTAGTGAATCTTGAACCCAGGCAATCCAGGTAATAAGTCCTACATTTTACAACTGAGCCACACAGGACCAACATTTAAACACAGGATTGATTCATAGAGGGTAAATCAAACCAGGAATCGTATATTACCCCTGATCAAACCAGACCAGTACCGAGGTAAATTTATGTGGTCAACCCTTTACCACACAACCCCGACTTTTAACGACCCTGAGAAAGAAACCGTTTGAAGACATTGTGGGAAAAGGAGAAAATGTTGGTAACCAGCATTTTCTCCTTTTCCCACAATGTTTTCTATCCTATCCAATACATAAATCACCATTTAAGCTACACTTGATTTGTCGTCTGCAAATGCTTTCAATTTGGTCCAGTCAAAAATTTTGTCGTTTGGTAAAGGGTTAAATGGCAAATTAAATTTCCATGTTCTGGCCTATGGATCTTCATATTTTTAATGCTTTACCAAACAACAAAATTTTAGACTGGTCCAAATTGAAAGCATTTGCAGACAACAATTTCAATGTGGCTCGAATGGTGCAATTTTTCTTAGATAGAGCGGAAAACATTGTGAGAAAAGGAGAAAATGCTGGTTTCCTCGGGGTCGTTAAAAGTCAGGATTGTGTGGTAAAGAGTTAAAGGGAGGGATCCACGAAATAGAGTCAAACATGACATATTGAAAAGGAAGCTGTAGCTTCATTTCTTCTTACCCTTTGCCATACAGTCCCAAGGCTTAGTGATCCTTGGAAAGAAAGCCTTTGAAAACAGTGTGAAAAGGAGAAAACATGCTAGTTACTAGTATTTTCTCCCTTTCCCAGTGTTTGCTACAAATTCACAGAAAAATTCCACAATTTTAGCCACCTTTGTCAACTGCAAACACTTTGAATTTGGACAAGTCTAATTTTTTTTTTTGTGAAGAGTTATTGTTTTATATATATATATATATATATATATATATATATGAGAGCATGCTCTATGAAAAGGTGGTTTAATACATCCTCGAAAAGTATCAGAAAATGCAGTCTGATCTTTGATATACACTGTCAGATAAGGAGATATTTTTTCCCCCAAAAAATAACTTTGAAATAGCAACATTTGGGTTTTTACTATCAACTTGAAATTTTCACTTCATTTATATAGCAGGATAAAGGTTAATCCTTTGAGTATTATTTTGAATTTGATTTACACATTGTATACTTAATCTTGTGTATTAAAGCCTTTTACTAGAAGAAATTAAGATATGACTGAACCTGAGATAGAGACAAAAGACATTTTCTGTGAAGAAAAAAAATAATCACAAAGTAGCTGATGGTGTAGATATAAGATCAGGCTTTGTGTTCTGTGCAAAGAAGCACTGTTTGTATGCGATAAGTGCCGTGCAACCCCAGGTTTTGATGACATTTAGGATGAAGGATTTAGAAAAGTTTGTGGAAAAAGGAGAAAAGGCTAGTTTTTAGCATTTTTTCCTTTTTCCACAACATTTTCTACCCTTTCAAAGACAAATCCCAACATTTAAGACCACATGTATTGTATAGTCTGCAATTGTTTTCCATTTGGACAAGTCCAAGATTTTGTTGTTGGGTAAAGGGTCTTTATCTGTTGAAACAAATTTTCCCTTTTTCCACAAAGGCAGATGCCATTATTTGAGTGGCATTTAAATTGTCGTCTGCAAATGCTATCAAACTAAATAATACGGACATTCTCATTCAGAAGAAAAAACCCTAAATAATGCTAAAGATGGTCAGCAGAAAAGACGGACATCGTAGTTTCAGCATCACACTGCATTTTCTGTGCAGTTTGAGCCTTATCTGATCTTGATCTACACTTGTTGCAAAAGAAACTAAAGTTATGGTTGGAGCTTTAACTCTTCACCACACAATGACGAGTTTTGACAACCGTGGAACATTAGACTTTTGAAAACATCATGGGAAAAGGAGAAAATGCTGTTACCCGGCATTGTCTTGTTTTCCCATGATGTTTTCTAACTAACCTTTCAAGAAACAAATCCAATTATTTGAGCCACATTTGATTTGTTGTCTGCAAATGCTTTGAACTTGGGCCAGTCTAAAATCTTGTCGTCTGGTAAAGAGGTACGGGTTAAGAATAAGGAAACACCTGTTTGTTGTAATCTGTTATTGTTTGAGAGATCACAATGGGTCTATGAAATGTAAATATTATATCCATATCTTTTTACCCTTTCACATGTTATCATACAACAGGCTTTTATAGAGTATTCAGATCAAGATGGGACTTTGCTTAACCCTTTACCGCGCGATGCCGCCTTTTGACACCCCTGGGAAAGAAACCTTTTGAAAACATTGTGGGAAAAGGAGAAAATGCTGGTAACCAGCATTTTCTCCTTTTCCCACAATGTTTTCTACCCTATCAAAGAAAAATTGTACCATTTGAGCCACATAGAAATTGTTGTCTGCAAATGCTTTCAATTTGGACAAGGCCAAAATTTTGTCGTCTGGTAAAGGGTTAACTTGCAGTCTGATCTTGAATCAACACTGTTCTGTATATTACCAAACACTGCCATGAAATGCCAATATGAGGGTTTTTAATTGCTTGCAAAATCTATTTAACCCTTTACCACACAATCCTTAGTTTTAACAATGTTGAAGGTAACCAGCATTTTCTCCTCTTCTCACAGTGTTTTCTACCCTTCTGGAAACAAATTCACTTTCTGGGTCATAGTTTTTTTTGTAGTCTGAAAATGTTTTGAATTTGCACAAGTCTAAAATTTTTTTGTTTGAAAGCATTTGCAATTAACAATTTCAATGTGGCTCAAATGATGTTGTCTTTCTTAAATGGGGTAGAAAACATTGTGAGAAAAGGAGAAAATGCTGGTTACTAGCATTTTCTCCTTTTCCCACAATGTTTTCAAAAGCCTTCTTCCTCAGGGTCATTAAAAGTGGTCATTGTGTGGTAAAGGGTTAAATGATTACATGATTTTTGACCCTTAGGAAGAGGGCTTTTCAAAAATTGTTGAGGAAAAGAGAAAATGCTGATTATCAGTAGTTTCTCCTTTTCCAACACCCTTTCAAAAGCAAGACCCATAATTTCAGGCCCTTTTAACTTGTCATCTGCTAATGTTTTTATTGGGAACTAAACTGAAATTTTGTCATCTTGTGAAGCAGTTAATAAGCTTTTTACCATGTGACAAATCTATAAACTTGTTTATAGGATCAAATTATGGGTTTTGCCTGTGAAATGGTACAAAACATGGTGGGTAAAGGAGAAAATGCTGGTTACCAGCATTTTCTTCTTTTCCAACAATGTTTTCCAAAGGCTTCTGCATCAGGATCAATAATATTCAGAATTTGTGGTGAAGGGTTAATTTGTGTTGCATTCAAAGGGTTCATTTTTTATCATTTGACCTTTTTATATAGAGACAGATGGTTTGATATATTATCCCTCAGATACACCATTGGGAATTCTGAATATGAGTTTTTTTCCTACCGATTGAGACATGTTGCTTAACAAGGTTATCTTATATATTTCGCATATATGGGTCATGCTCTGTGAAGAGGGGTTTTAATGCATTTGAAAAAAAGTTTCGACTTGTGTCCACCTGACTCATGTCCGCCTGTGTCGAAACTTTGCTACCGGTCAGGTTTCTGCATGTTAAAGGACCATTCTACCTCAGCATTCAATTGGCTGTTAGACAAACTGGATTTTATGGATCCATAATTATATGATGACTTGCTTGGTATAATGCATTGTGGATATGCATTAACTCTTTACCACACAATCCTGACTTTTAACGACCCTGGGAAAGAAGCCTTTTGAAAACATTGTGGGAAAAGGAGAAAATGCTGGTAACCAGCATTTTCTCCTTTTCCCACAATGTTTCCTACCCTTTCCAAAACAAATTTCAATTCTTAAGTTGCATTTTTCGTCTGCAAATGCTTTCAATTTGGACTGGTAAAAAAAAATTGTTGTGTGGTAAAGAGTTAAACCCCTTTTCCAGAGCACAGCCCATGTATAGAGAGATCATATTTAGTATACCTTTAACTAAACCAAACAATTCTTCATGTTTTAATGACCTTGAGGAAGAAGGCTTCTGAAAACATTGTTAGAATAGGAGAAAATGCTGGTAACCAGCATTTTCTCATTTCCCCACGATGTTTTCCACCCTTTGAACTCTTTACCAGATGACAAAATGTTGAACTCATCCATAATGAAAGGATTTGCAGACAACAAGTTCAGTATGACTTAAATGGTTAGATTTGTCTTTGAAAGGTTACAAAATATTATATGAAAAGGAGAAAATGCTGGTTACCAGCATTTTCTTCTTGTCCCACAATGTTTCCAAAAGCTTTCTTTCTCAGGCCACTAAAACTTGATTATACCCTCCACAACAAAGTGGAGGGGGGTATACTGGAATCGCCATGGCTGTCCGTCCGTCTGTCTGTCTGTCCGTCCGTCTGTAGACACAATTTTATCCAGAGCTTTTTCCCTACAGTTTTTCAAGTACTGCACTGAAATTTACACATAATGTTTGGGTACATATGAAATTGTGCATGTGCAATTTTCACGACCTTGCTGCCATTGGTTGCCGAATTATCTCCCCTTAAGCTTGTTGCCCTTTGTAAATTTTAACTATGGGTTTTTGTCCAGGGCATAACTTCCAAAGTATAGAAGCTAGGAACTTCAAACTTCACACAAAGTTAGATCACATTAAGGAGAAGTGCAGTGTACAAGAACAGTAACTCTATTTCATTTATTTTTCGAGTTATTGCCCTTTGTAAATTTTAACTTTGGATTTTTGTCCAGGGCATAACTTCCAAAGTATAGAAGCTTATGACTTCAAACTTCACACACAGATAGATCACTATAAGGCAAAGTGCATTGTACAAGAACCATAACTCTATTCCATTTATTTTTCGAGTTATTGCCCTTTGTAAGTTTTAACTTTGGATATTTGTCCGGGGCATAACTTCTGAATCATTTAAGCTAGTGACATCAAACTTCATATACAGATAGACCACAATAATGAGAAGCACAGTTTACAAGTACCATAACGCTTTTGCCACTTTTTTTTTCAACTCTTATTTTTTTACAAAATCATTCTGCATTCTGTGACAAAGAGCTGTTTTGTGACAAGGAGATGGCGGGGGGTATGATCACTTTTAGTGATAGCTCTAGTTTTGTTTGGTGTAGGGTTATTATATAGCAAGGTTCTTTGAATTTGTAGAAAACATTGTGTGAAAAGGAGCAAATTGCTGGTTACCAGGAATTTTTTCCTTTTTTTACAATTTTCTTAAATGCCTTCTTCTTTGGGATGGTTGAAACATTGGATATGATTGGTAACTTTTTACCACACAATCCGGAGTTTTAACGACCTTGAGAAAGAGGCCTTTTGAGAACATTGTGGGAAAAGGAGAAAATGCTGGTAAACAGCATTTTCTCCTTTTCCCACAATGTTTTCTATCCTTCCCAGAACAAATTTCAATATTTGGGTCACATTTATTTTGTTGTCTGCAAATGCTTTCAATTTGCACTAGTCTAAAATTTTGTCGTTTGGTAAAAAGTTAACTCTTTACCAAATGACAAAAATGTAGACTTTCCAAATTGCAAGCATTTTTGTAAACAAAAATTTGAGTGTGACTCAAATGATGGAGTTTGTCTTTAATAGGGTAAAAACATTGTGGGAAAAGGAGAAAATGCTGGTTACCAGCATTTTCTCCTTTTCCCACAAGGTTTTCAAAAGGCTTCTCCATCAGGGTCGTTAAAATTCTGAATAGTGTGGTAAAAGGTTAAAGAGTTAAATCTATTCATGTGGATCCTGAATCTATACTGTTTGATCTTTAACTGTTTACCAAACGACAAAATTCTAGGCTGGTCCAAATTGAAAGCCTTTACAGATGGTAAATTAAACATGACTCAGAAACTGAAATTTACTATTGGAAGGGTTACTAAGAAAACATTGTTGGGAAAGGAGAAAATGCTGGTTTCCAGCATTCTTCCTCAAGGTCATTAAAATTTGATATTGTGTGGTAAAGGGTTAAAAGTGAAATATTCAATCCAAAACAGTAATGACTTTGTGATACTTAAATATCATGGTTAATTACTCTGAACCAAAACTGTTTGTTTCAAGTATTTAAAATTTCACAATTCAGTGGTTACAGTCGAATATTGTCTGACATGAAAAGGCTTCTGTGCGGAAAAATAAAGAACATGTTAAAAATGATAAAGTCTATAAAAATCAAAGCAATAAAACTGACAGGCAAGATGCAAAAAGAAAAAAAATCAATTTGAAGCCATTCTGAAATGTGAAAAATACCATAGTATAAAAAAATATTTCATGACCTGCTTTTATCAATAGATGTTATACCCTGTACCTAAGCACTAAATTTTGGACTTGTCTGTATTGAAAGGATTTGCAGAGGATTAGAGTTAACTCTTAATCTTCAGAGCCCAGGAAACAACTTGTTTTTGGATTGATTGATTGATTGATTGTATGGTGTTTAACACCATTTTCAACATTATTTCAGTTATATCGCGGCAGCCAGTGCACCTATCCATGCTTTCCTAGAGTTTCTTTTACCAGTACTACGCCCAATATTCTTTCCAAGCCACAGGCTGCTTTCCCACATAACCATCGTCGAAACAATGATCATCAGTAAGAGAGGAATGAATCCTGTCACAATGACTATCATCAATCCTCACTTGTTTTTTGCAGCCAGTGTAGACCAAAATCAGACTGCACAAAATGTGCAGTCTGATCTTTGATCTACACAGTATCCGCCTGGCTCAGAAGCAATATAGACAAAAGAAAAACGGTGAAACGGCAACTTTTTGGATATTATATTGGATAATCAGTGTTGAGAGGCAAAAAATCCCTGTTAAGAAAGATTGCCTCTACCAGGTATCGAACTTGCAACCACCAGGTCACGAGTCAGATATGCTAACTATTGAGCTTAACTCTTTACCACACAATCCCGAGTTTTAATGACCCTGAGAAAGAAGCCTTTTGAAAACATTGTAGGAAAAGGAGAAAATGCTGGTAACCAGCATTTTCTCCTTTTCCAACAATGTTTTCTAACCTTTCAGAAACAAATCTAATAATTTCAGCCAAGTTTAATTTGTTGTCTGCAGATGCTTTGAATTTGGACCATTCTAAATTATCGTTGTGTGGTAAAGAGTTAATCAGGCCAAGTGCAAATGCTTCGGATTTAGACAAGTCTAAAATTATGTCATTGGGTAGAGGGTTAACCAGCATTCAGACGGTAAATGCTGACAGGTATTTCAGACAGGCCCTATTTAACTTTTTTAGGTGTTCTGTTACTTTGCAGCTGATGTGGAAACTTTTCTGCAACTTCAGTTTTAAATTGGCAGGTTTTAGGGGTCAGAAAAGGGCCAATGGGGTTATTGGAAACACATGTCTTAAGTTTAACCACGTACCAAACAATCCCTGTTTTGACGACCATAAGGAAGAAGACTTTTGAAAGAAAACCATGTGGAAAGAGGAGAAAATGCTGATAACTAGCATTTTTCTCCTTTTCCCACAATGTTTTCTATCCTTTTAAAGACAAACTTGATCATTTCAGCCAAATTTAAGTTCTTGTATACAAATTCTTTCAATTTGGACCAGTTTAGAATTTTGTTGTTTGGTAAAGGGTCAACTAGAGCCTGGAATCAATTTGAAAATTGTACAGAAACTGCCATTGCAGCACGAGTATACCTATGATTTTTAAATAGATTAGACCTGTACCAAAAATTCCTGTTACGACGACACAGTTGAAGAGGGCTTTTGAAAACATTGTGGGAAAAGGAAAAACTGCTGGTTACCTGATCATTTCCTCCTTTTTCCGGAAATGTTTTCTACCCTATCAAAGACGAATTCCCTCAGTTGAGACACATTTTGTTTGTTATCTGCACTTGCTTTCAATGGGGACAAGTCTAAACCCGATAAAGAGTTACCGATACACCTTTACTACACAATCCCGAGTTTTGACGACCATAAAGAGGAAGACTTGAAAACAATGTGGGAAAAGAAGAAAATGCTGGTAACCAGCATTTTTTCTTTTTCCCACAATGTTTTCTACCCTATCAAAGACAGAAATCATCATTTGAGCCACAATTATTTTGTTTTCTGCAACTGCTTTGAATTTCGCCTTGTTCAGAATTTTGTCATTGGGTAAGAAGTTAAACCTTTACCGAATAATCTCATATTTTAACTACCCTTAGAAATATGACTTATAAAAACGTAGTGGGAAAAGGAAAAAAGAAACCAACATTTTCACTTTTTCCCCACAATATTTGCTACCATATCAGAATCCTCTATGATCTGTGTCACTTCTGAATTAGTGGTCTGCAGATGCTCTGACATAGGCAGGACAAAACAGTTGTCGTTTGGTAATGATTAACCCTGAAAGTGCAAAAAGAAAATGACATTCTCAATAAGAGCTGAAGATGCAGATACTACAGTTTCAAAGTTTTTTTTTTTTCGTCAGAATATTTGGCAGAGAAGCAGACATTGTAGGTACAAGATCAGAGTCCATGTTCTATGCAGTCTGATCTTGATTTATACTGTCCACATACATGTAAGCAATTAAATTAGGATTCAGCTGTGTAACTACCAGGGTTGATTCTTAGTATGTAATTAGGAACCACAGGTCCTTTAGCAGACTGTGTAGATGAAGATCAGACTAAGTATGAACCTATGGTACTTTGATTATGTAGATGAAGATCAGACTTTGTAGAATGTGTCTGATCTTGACCCTACACTTTGGGATTTTTTTTTTTGGCTGATCGCCTTTTGAAAAAGAAATGTATATTTCTGGTCTAACTCATTACTAATCGAAAACATTTTAAATCGTCCAAATTAAAAGCATTTGAGGGCATTTCAAATTCAAAATATAATGACTCCTGGAATTACAAGATTTGGCTGTGAAAGAGTAGAAAACATTGCGGACAAAAGATAAAATGCCAGTAACCAGGAGTATCTCCTTTTCCTACAATGTTTTCAAAAGCTTTCTTTCTGAGGGTTGTTAAAACTTGGTGCTGTGCGGTAAAAAAGTTAACCCTTTACCAAACAATCCTGTGTTTTAATGACCATGGGGTAAGAGTCTATTGGAAAAAATGTAGGAAAAGAAGAATATGCTTGTAACCAGCATTTTCTCCTTGTCTAAAAATTTGTTCCTACCTTTCAAAAAGAAGTTTTTAGCAATATGATAGTTGTCATCTGCAAATGCTTTCAATTCTGAACAAGTCTAAATTTTGTCATGTTGTAAAGAGTTAACCCTTTACCACACAATCCTGACTTTTAACGACCCTGAGAAAGATAGCTTTTGAAAACATTATGGGAAAAGGAGAAAATGCTGGTAACCAGCATTTTCTCTTTTTCCCACAATGTTTTCTACCCGTACCAAATCAAATTTTAATTTTTGAGTCACATTTATTTTGTCGTCAGCAAATGCTCTGAATTTGGACTAGTCTAAAATTTTGTCCTGTTGTAAGGAGTTAACTCATTGACTGTATCAGTGATCTATCGTTCAAAAGAGTGAACCAGGATCAGACAGCTTAGATGTGCAGATTTTTCTTGTTTTACATTTAATTCTTTAGCAAATGTCAAAACTTTAAACCGCTCCAAATTGAAAACATTTGCAGACGACAAAATAAATGTGATTGAAAAACTGAAATTTGTGTTGGGAAGGGTAGAAAGCATAATGTGGGAAAAGGAGAAAATGCTGGTTACCGGCATTTTCTCCTTTTCCCATAATGTTTTCAAAAGGCTGCTTTTTAAGGGTTGTTAAAAGTTGGGATTATGTGGTAAAAGGTTAACTCTTACCTCTATTAACTCAAGAAATGCTACTTTTTACCAAGGTCTAAAAGTTGATTTCCACTGCTATCGAAGATGAATTGGGTCATAATCTAGCATCAGGTCGGGGATAGAGTAGATCCAAGATCTTTACAGTCTGATCTTTACAGAGTAAAAGATACTCAAGTTGTCATTGGTAAAGGAAGAATTGAAGAGGTCATAAATATAGGATCTAGCATTACCTAATGATTTCATGATTTTACAAGCCTGAAGAAAAAGAAAAAGCTTTTGAAAACTTTAACTCTTTACCACACGACAAAATTTTAGATGTGTCCAAATTGAAAGCATTTGCAGATGACAATTTCAATGTGGCTCAAAGAGGTGACTTTTCTTTGATAGGGTAGAAAACATTGTGGGAAAAGGAGAAAATACTGGTTACCAGCATTTTCTCCTTTTCCCACAATGTTTTTAAAAGTCTCTTCCTTAGGGTCGTTAAAAGTCGGGATTGTGTGGTAAAGGGTTAAAGGAAAGGAGAAAATACTTGTAACCAGCAAAGACAAATCCCCTGATCCACATTTGATCAGTTGTGTTCAAGTACATTCAATTTCATGAAGTCTTGAAATTTTTCAATTTGGGTAAGTCTTACAATCATCTAATTAACTCTTTACCAAACAACAATATTTTTAAGACTTGTACAAATTGAAAGCATTTTTAGACAACTGTGACACAAATGATAAAATTTTCCTTTGGTAAATATGTTACCAGCGTTTCTTATTTTCCCATTACGTTTTCAAAAGCTTTCTTTCTCCAGATAAAACTCTGGGATTGTGTGGTCATAAAAAGGTTAATTTCCTTCCCATTAACAGTTTCAAGGTTACTTTGTGAGCAACTCATACCAGATGGAAGCCACCTCTAAACATTCTGACCACCTACTTTGTAAAACTACTAACTGTCTAATTGTTTGATTATTTTATGCGAAGTTTTATTGCATACCATGGCCTCCAGATCCCATGTATCTGTTCTATAACAAGTTATGTATGAAAGATCTGTCAATTTTTGGTATGTAATTGACATTTATTAAAGAATTATAGTTCCAATTTCTGTGATGAATGAATGAAGTTTAAGGATCAAATAGCTTACTTAGAATGAAGTTGTTTCTTTTTAATCAAAGGTACAGATTCAGGATAAAAAGTAATATCTCTGTGCTGTGGGTACTCATTAGAATTGTCTGATCAACTCAATTCTAATGAGTGTACGAAATAGGTTTTAGAGAAGAAATAGTGTTTACAGAATTTGATTACGCCTCCTTGTGTAAACCTTTGTTTCATTCATTGAAAAAGAAATTGATTGAAAATGCCTTGATTAACATGTTTACCAGAATACAAAATTTAAGACATTCATTTTAAAGCATTTGGAGACAAAAATCAAATGTTACTCAAATGATGGGATTTTTCTTAGAGTGTGTAGAAAACATTGTTGGAAAAAGAGAAAAAAATGGTTAACAGCAGATAAAAATGAATCTCCTTTTCTGAAAAGCTTTTGACATTGCTAAAAGTGCTGGAAGATTGATAATGAAATACAATGTATGAGTGCTATTAATGTTATAGGCATTTCATTACTTGTGTACTACAAGGAAAGATTATAAAAAGGGTCACTTGGAAAATGCCATAGATTACTTTTCAAAAAAATTGAAATAATGTTTCAGCCCTTTACCATGCAATCCTAAAGGACCCTGAGAAAAAGGCCTATGGAAAACATTACGAGAAGAGCAGAAAATGCTGGTAACCTGAGCACTTTCTCCTTTTCCCATAATGTTTTCTACCATTTCAAATACACAAATCTTCTTTTGGATTACAATTTATTTGTCATCTGCAAATGCTTTCAATTTCATGGAGTTTCAAATTTTATTGTGTGGTAAAGAGTAAGACAAAAAAAACTTCTATCTTTGATTTACCTACCTTTGTATGCTTATGTATACACCTGAAATCTAGAGGGAAATTATTAATGTTTGGAAGTGTTACCATAGTCTGGATTACCTGCTCCTACCACTACGTTATCGGGTCAGGCAAAGCACAATATTGGCGGCCTCCTAGGTGTCCGCAAGCGTACTCCTACATGCTTCCCTGTTTTCTCCAATTTCATGTGATCCAGTTTAATCATTTAATATAATGAGGTCAATTTTGTACAAAAAATACATTGCCAAATATAAAATGTGCTGTTGTGGTATGGTTTGAATATAAATTCGACTCTGAATCATTTTAAAAGTAGCCCTCAGTTTTCGGACGTCATATAGGTCCACTGACATTTCGAATACTTAAAGCATTTCTGATATGTAGTTTTTCTCACTGAATAAGAACGACATGTAGAAAAACGCACTGCCATGACTTTATTGCAAGCGATCTGTTCTGAATTTAGCCTGTGATCCGACTTGATCATGTGAAATGACAATATCCCATCTCCTCTGCATATTACCAACGGGGACTGCCTTTATTGCACTTTGCCTGATGTACTCTTGTAGTTTGGCAGGGTACCAGACTAGTATTACCATTCTTTTGGGATACCCAGCACTTTCAATTTGGACAAAAAATAAAATTTGTTGTCTGTGCAACATAAGGTCTGTTTATAGTGAGCTGTGCATAATTTACAAAGATTCTTTTCAAAGCTGTTTGCTGCAAATTCATTCCAGGGGATTTTTAATTAACTCTTTACTAGATGACAAAATTTATGACTCTACCAAGCTGAAAGCATTTGCAGATGACAAATGTAGTTCAAATGATGCATTCTGTCTGTGATCGGTTAGAAAACATTGTGGGAAAAGGAGAAAATGCTGGTAACAAACATTTTCTCCCTCTTCCACAATGTTTTCTACTCAGTTCAATGCACGTTTTATCATCTGCGCCACTTTTATGAGATTGTAGATTGTTGTCTGCAGATGCTTTGAATTTGGACAAGCTTATATCTTTGCCATGTGGTAAGAAGTCAAGTCATGGGAAGCAAGACAGCATTTTTATATTAGATTAACCTTTTACCACACAACTCAGAGTTCTAATGATCCTGAGGAAAAAGCCCTTTAACCCTTAAAGGCTGCTAAGCGTGACTGCCTTTCGTGGACACTGTAGATCAATATCTGACTGCACAAAATGTGCAGTCTGATCTTGAACTTACACTGTCCAATAAAGAGATAATTCCCCCCTCCCCCCAAATCAATTTGAAATAGCAATATTTAAGTTTTTACCATCAACTGGAAAGTTTCATTTTAGTTATTTAGCAGGTTAAGGGTTAAAAGCATTTCAGGAAAAGTAGAAAATGCTGGTGACCAGGTTTCTTGTTTTCCCACAATGTTTAAACGACAAATCCCCATTATTTTGAGCCACAGTTAATTTGTACTCTACAAATGCTTTGAATTTGGTCAAGTCTAAAATGTTGTCATGTGGTAAAGAGTTAACCCTTAGGCTGCTAAGCGCGACTCACTGACCTTTTGCAGACAGGATGTGCAGTCTGATCTTATATCTACACTGTCCGATAAGGATATATCTTTCCCCAGATATATCTTTGAAATAGTAAAATTAGGGTTGTTACTATTGGCTTAAAATTTTCATTTCCCTTATTTAGCAGGATAAGGGTTAATACAGACAGGTCAAAGAGGGGAAATAATTGTGAATATCTTTATCAATACAAACTTGACTCTTTGTAATGACTAGATTATTTTTTACATACTCCTGGAAAAAAGTTTTGAATATCATTGTTTACTTAAACATTTTAAAGACCTCCCCCCACTTGAGAATTGGTTGTGGCACAAGAAAAAGAAAGTTGTGTCATATATTTAGGGTTGTCAGTAACACACTTATTATTTCTTTTTTAACTCTACCACACAAAAAAATTTTAGACTCGTCCAAATTCAAAGAGTATGTAGATCACAAGTCAAGGGTGGCTTATGTGATGAAACTTGCCTTTAACTGAATAAAAAACATTGTGGGAAAACGAAAAAATGCTGGTTACCAGCATTTTCTCCTTTTTCCACAATGTTTTCAGAAGGCTTCATTCTCGGGGTCGTTAAAACTCAGGATTGTAGGGTAAAGGGTTAAGTCACCTTAGTAGGAAACATTTAAGGTGAGCTATTATGATCACTCACTGCTGTCTGTCGTCTCTCTGTCATCCACAACTATATAAAGGACTTCTTAGAAAGGACCGGATCAACTACATGAAATGAAATCTTATGCACAGACCCCTTGGGAAAACTCTCTAAGACAAGAGGACAGAAATTTGAACAAATTATATAGGCTGTGTGACCTCTAGATCA
The DNA here is from genome assembly GCA_945859785.2 of Tridacna gigas. NCBI lineage: Eukaryota > Metazoa > Mollusca > Bivalvia > Cardiida > Cardiidae > Tridacna > Tridacna gigas. The sequence goes on along the minus strand of OX244034.2, from coordinate 7,047,181 downwards.
AGCTGCCATGCTTAATCGAATAGTGTTTTATGCCACTTTCAACATTCCTTCTGTCATATGACTGTAACAGCTTTGCTTATCCCATTCCCAAACGACAAATTTTGGACTGGTCCAAATTGAAAGAGTTTTCAGACGACAATTTTAAATTTGATGAAAATGGCAGAAAGTTATCAAAAAGGGTAGAAAACAATGTGGGAAAAGGAGAAATTGCTGATTACGAGCAATTTCTCCTTTTCTAACAGTGTTTTCAAAAGACTTAAACTGCAGACACGTGAAAACCAGGGCTTGTTTGGGAAAGGGTTATTCATGTATGTCCTGGATTTCACCAGTTTTAGACTAAAGCTCTGAAGTGTCTTGCACAAGAACACTCTTGTGGGAAACCCAGTACTTCAATTAGGATTGGATCTGGGGTCTTCAGGTGGCGAGTCCCATACTTAACCACTAAGCCATGCAGGACCCCTGGTTGCCATGCTGAAAATAGCAAGCTCTTTAAAAATCTTTCTCCTCCAGAATCAGTCAGATGGCATAGTAACTTTGCATTCCTTTCAACACACGTATTTCCCACAACACCTGTGGCTTGAAGAGAGAGTTGTGTAAAGTAGTGGCAAAAGAAACTCCAGGAACACATTGATAGGTCAACTGTCTGCTTTAATATTACTGAAATAATGTTGAAAACAAAACGCCCCAAAACCCAAACCAAAAGGCAGTTCATAAAGACTTGTCTATAAAAACAATTAAGTCCCATTTTCTGATGGACATGCCCAATTTAGAAAGACATGTGTCATTGTTGATTTTATGCATTGAGGAGTCTTATAATTGAGACATGCTGTGGCAAAAGGGGACTTAATGCATCTTTGTAATGCATTGTGCCAAGCAAGATATAACGTAATTAGGAATCCAGAAAATCCATTTTGTCTTTCAGCCAACTAAGTCATGAGGTAGACTGATCCTTTGACATATAGACAATTGAGCTATAGGAAAAAGTTTCTGCCAAGGTCAGCTTGCGTGGTCCTGACCTGGGTCAATACTTTTTGCAGATGCATTAAGCCCCCTTCTCACAGAGCATGGCTCAATTATTTTTGACATTTCTGCAAACTATTTACATGCTAGCGGCTAGGTATGATGCTTTTGTAGGCTGTGTATATCAAGATCAGACTGCACGAAATATGCATTCTAATCGTAGATCAACATGATTGTAGATTCCACAAGACATTCTCTACCAAAGTGTTTAAATTTTGTTGTGTCACAGTTTATTGTGGTATCAATAAACCTTTTACCAAATGATCCCTTTTTTTTTAATGAAGAAGGCTATTGAAAACATTATGGAAAAGGAGAAAATGCTATTAACCAGATTTTTCTCTTTTTCAAGCAAAGTTTTCTATCTATTCTAAGACAACTCCCATCATTTGAGCCATAACTGATTTAATGTCGGAAAATACTTTCAGTTTGGAAGAGTTTAAGATTTTGTTGTCTGATAAAGAGTTAAATGCCTAACTAGAGCAATAGAGAAGATTTAATTCCTCCTCTAAATCCATTCATATTTACCAAATACCTTCTAATGAAAGAGCATAGTGGGAACAATTAATCAACTCTTTATAGGTAGTTTGAGGTTCATTGGGACCCCCTGAATTTTGATTTGAAATATCTTGAAAAGTGTTGTAGCTATTGTACTGAAAATTTGCATAACTAATAATATAACCTGTACCAACTCAGGGTTTAATTTTCAGAACTTTTGATAACTTAGTTTGACTTTTTTGCATTCAATGCAGTGTTAAAATGTATGAACAAAACAGCTTAACATCAGAGGGAGGGTTGAATGCTATTCCAATTACAGGGTTTACTTGTTTATGAAAACAATTCTCATGTAAGTACAGTAACTGTCGTCGTCTATTGTTTGAACTGCAAAAACTTCAACTTTTGAGGCCTTTATCTTGTTTTTTATTTGGGTTTTATTTTAATGATTCAGTATTGGAGACTTGGATGCACTTATTACACTCTGTTTTCTTTTCCTTGCCCAGCCATAGATGTTTTCCTGAAACCCAGTCAAAATTTGGCTCACATCATGTGGTATAGAATACAACAATAACACAAAGAAGCGTGAATTGTATGAACTAGTTAAGTTCCATAAATAAGCTCCAAAATATTATTGTAGATGAATTTTCATGGTCAAAGAAACACACTATCTTTAAGATACCACCTATGATTGTGACAAAAATCCAATTGAGCTAATATTGGTCAAACTGAAAAGCTCATCGTGAAAAACAATTCAAAACAAACCCTGACTTTCGAGTCTAAGTGTCAGGTGGTTTTGAACACATATCTCAGCAGAAGTGGTATATAAAACATGAAGCCATGCCGAAAATAAAATCGAAACCAAATATTGGAGAACACACACCATATAAGAGAATACTGGACAAGTCATTTTAGACGTCGAAGGTTTGTATGAAAGTGACAAAAGCGATATCCAAGGTAAGGTATAGAACCATATTATTTGTGCAAAAAAACAATTTCAGGGCCTCAGATTTAACTAAAGTGAGGTACTGAAGTCATGCACTTTTTCAGTTATGTTTGTTGTTCTAGACATTGTACGAAACCTTTGGAGAAAGTTAAGCTTCAGAACAAAAATTTACATCACTGGAATGGGCAAAATACATTTTGTTGTGGAAGAAAAATTCTGAATTTTGCTTTGAGAGTTGGTATGCTCATTTTAAAATACTTTGTAAAGTTTCATAAAAAATGATACAGGATTTTTCAAGATATTTCAAAATTCAGGGGATCCCTATTGACCTCAAACTACCTATACCACACAATCCTGAGTTTTAACGACCTTGAGGAAGAACCTTTTGAAAATATTGGTGGGAAATGAAAAACTGTTGGTAACCAGCATTTTTCTCCTTTCCCTGCAGTGTTTTCTATCATTCAAAGACAAATTCCATCATTTGAGTGACATCCCAATTGTCATCTGCAAATGCTTTAAATTTGGACAAGTCTTAGAGAATCTGTCATTTGGTAAAGAGTGAACAGATATTCTTTTTGTCAGATAGCTAACTCTTTACCAAACAACAAAATTTTAGACTTGTCCAAATTCAAAGCATTTGCAGAGGGCAAGTCGAAGATGGCTCAAATGATAAAACTTACTCAAAACATGAAGTTTATCTTTCAAAGGATAGAAAACGTGGGCAAAGGCAAAAATGCTGACAACGTTTTCAAAAGCCCGATCCTTCCTCAGGGTTGTTAAGACTCAAAATTGTTTGCCGACTGTAACAAAAGGCTCTGAAAATACTTTTAACCCTTTACCACACAATCCCAACTTTTAACGACCCAAAGAAAGAAGCATTTTGAAAACATTCTGGAAAAAGAAGAAAATGCTGGTAACCAGCATTTTCTTCTTTTCCCACAATGTTTTCTACCCGTTAAGAGACAAATTTTATGTTTTGAGCTATTTAAAATGTCATCTGCAAATGCTTTCAATTTAGACTAGTCTACATTTTTGTTGTGTGGTAAAGAGTTAAATAAAGGATAATTGACATGAATTAAAGTTTAATACACTAATAAAAAAAAATTGAGGTAAAAGGAGAAGATACTTGTTATAAGGATTTTTCTGTCTCGGTGTTAAAAAAATTGTTTTGATGCAAAACAAAAAAATCAGGTAATATTAGATCATGAAAATATGTTTGGTGGATATTTTGGCAATTATCAGATTTTAAAATTGTTGCAGCTGCAGCAGAAATGTTTATCTTTGCATTTTCATGTAAATCACAAACATACCTGTTTGACCCGTTTCAAGAGATGAATTGTTTCCATGTAAAATGATTCTAAGAGCCTGGAACAATTTCTGAAGATATGGTGGTCAATGTCATATTTGTACAAAAAGGTAGCATGAAATATTTAAATTCAAGATCTGCCAAAAATGTATTATGAATGACACAAAGGGCAGTGATTTTCCTTCATCTTATCAAAAAGAAGCAACTGCTCCTCTCCCAACAATCTTTTCAGAATTTATTGAAATTACCCTACTGCAGAAAAGGCTCTAACTTTACATTTAAAGAAAAAATCAGAAAAGTGTTGCTGAGACTAACCCAGCCCCATCTTTCTGACTTCAGATGATTGGCAAGCTTTATAAGCTTGAATATTTTTAAAAAAAGTCAGATTCACAGATAAAACTAACCAGCGGTGCACAAATAATCACTTTTTCAACACTCTTTTGGCCTATAAATCTAAGTAAGTTTTAGACAATGACAGCAGATGCAAGCTCAAACTGCATGTTCTTTGCAGTATTACCTTGAATTTCACTAAGTATGATTGACCACAATCTAGCATTTATGACCACAATCTAGCATTTATTCTGCTCCCTGGGACAGCATATAGTTGCTGCATTGTCCATCTATCTGTTCGTCCTTGACCATCTCTACACAATTTCTTTTCCTTGCTATTTCTAGATGGAATTCAAGGAAATTTTGTGGGAAACGAAAAATGTTGAAATTAATTACTAAATCTCTACTGCTCCAATTTGAATGCTGTCTACCCACAAAGTCATAGACTGAACAAGATTTCATCATAAGGTACAGGATGCTTGTATGTTTGTAAAACTGAGTCAGTGAATTATGCAGATTAACCCTTTCCCAAATGACAAAATTTGGACTGGTCCAAATTGAAAGAGTTTGCAGACGACAATTTTAAATTTGATGAAAATGGCAGAAAGGTCTCAAAAAGGATAGAAAACACTGTGGGAAAAGGAGAAATTGCTCGTTACGAGCAATTTCTTCTTTTCCCACAGTGTTTTCAAAAGACTTGTACTGCAGACACGTGAAAACCAGGGCTTGTTTGGGAAAGGGTTAAGCTCATCCTTACTTACCCTGGTGCTGCCTTCATCATTGTGTCTTTTTTGCAGGTTTTGTTTGTCTCATCTAGCCACTAGTTTGTCCAAGTGAAAAAGCATGTGAAGATCATCTGAAAGTCTAACTCTAGAAAGTATTCAAATGCCAAATAATTAAATTTATATTTTTTATTTGCTTTTTGTACTTAAAGATCAACAGATTTTGTTCATGGTATTTTTGAAAGTGTTACCATTAAATGTCTATGAGCAGTAGGTAAAGTCACTGGATTGAACCTGATAGGACTTAATAACTGGATTGGATCCAGCCAAAACTGGATTGGACTTAATAACCAAATTGTACCCAGCCAAAACCAGATTGGACATAATGACCAGATTGGACAGAATCAGACTTTAGTACTTCATGGCACATTGGACCACATCATACTTAATGATAAGACTGGACCAGTTTTCTTCAATCTTGTATTTAGCAACCAAGTTTTATCTTTACCGAAGCCATGCTGTTGTCTAGTTGTTTCAGTACTTTGATTGTCACTGTTATGACCTTTTGAATTTGTAGTTCCTAAAATCTATTATGTGCTATTTCTCGGCAACCCTTGGACCTTCTGAGAAGCTTTCCTATAAGAAGGACAAGTACATATTGTCTGGTTTGATGTTTTGATTTTCTCACACTTATGCCTCTTTGAATTTTTAGTCCCCAGTTTCCTTTCTTCCTTTCTGGACTATTTCTCAACAAACCTTGGTGGAAGCTTCTCCATAAGGAGGATATGCACCGATTGCCTGGATGTTCTGGTTCACAGATTTTTCTCACAATTATGGCCCTTTGAATTTTTAGATCCCAATTTTGTTCCCATGCTATTTCTCAGCAATGGTTACCATAGGATGGAACACAAGGAAGCTTCATGGGAAGCTTCCCCATAAGGATCACAAGCACATATTTTCAGTATGTTCTGGCTTGATGATTTTCTCTTGAGTTGTGGCCCTATGAATTTTTTTCCATTATTGAAATATGAACAATTGAATGGTAACCCATGGAGAGAGCAGTCATCCTACACTAACAGCTTTTTCTTTTGTGACCTCATAACACTTGTTGGAAGCATCACCCATTTATGTTAGCTCTTGTTTCAAACTTTCATATTGTGGCCCAAATATTTAATAGTTTCATGCATTATAGATCCATGATCAGATGGTGCTTTTTGTTTAGTCCAATCTTGATCTACATACTCTGCTTATAAACCCACATCTGGCTGCCTGTAGTATAACAAGGTCACATTACAAGGCTACTAAATCTTACACATGTCCAGATTGAAAGTATGTTAAGAAGACAAATTAGATGTGGCTCAAACAATGGAATTTGCTTTCGGCAGGGTAGAAACCATCATGGGGAAAGGAGAAAATGATGCTTACCAGCATCTGCTCCTTTTCCCACTATGTTTTCAAAGCTTTTTTTCTTGGTAGGACCGTTAAAACATCCACTTGATTGTTATGGGTAAAACTCCATAAAACAACCAGAAACCTCAGAACATCCAATTTTCTCATGCACCATTAAGTTACAGACAGGACACAAATCATGATTTTTCAGTGGGTGATCATGAGAAGATTACAGTGTCATGGACAATAAAAATACCTGAACAGATTTACTCTTTTGACACATAAATAATCCCCAAATCATAGGGGTCACAAATTTACCTGTACACAGGTGCATGTAAGGTCATGTTTTTGATTATTTTACAAGTCAAGCCTTAGAAAGCCCAATAAATAAAGTGAGCATATAGTTTTATGTATTAGCACAAAATATCAAGATGAAGTAGACGGCATATTTTCAGTATGGCTGTTTCAGTAGGAAACATGGAGGTATAATGCGAATATGATAATTGTAATACTGGATTGATGAAGACATGAAGACAGGCCATAAATTATGAATACATTATTTTACATTGCCAGCAGTGTATCTGCTACCATGGGTTGCAGGACTAAATATTGATAATTTTAACCCTTTACCAAATGACAAAATTTTAGACTGGACCAAATCGAAAGCATTTGCAGACGACAAATTAAGTGTAGCTTAAATAGTGATTTATGTATTGGATAGGGTAGAAAACAATGTGGGGAAAGGAGAAAATGCTGGTTACCAGCATTTTCTCCTTTTCCCACAATGTTTTCAAAAGGCTTCTTTCTCAGGGTCTTTAAAAGTCGGGATTGTGTGGTAAAGTGTTAAGCGATTCCAGTTCAACTGATTGATCCAGGCAATAGGAAATTTATCGTGTTCAGTTTATACTGTCATAGCCCTTTAAGTGTCTGCAAAATTTGCCATTGCCATTTGTAGCATGTAAATTTTGAGATTTTCTGATATCTCTATTTGCTGAAGATATTTAACTCTTTACCAAACAACAAAAATGTATACTTGTCCAAATTCAATGCATTTGCAGATTACAATTTAAACATGATTCAAATGAGGGATCTTTCTTGGATTGGGTGGAAAACATTGTGGGAAAAGGAGAAGATGCTAGTTAACAGCATTTTTGCCTTTTCCCATAATGTTTTCATAAGGCTTCTTCCATGGAGCATTTAAAACTCGGATTGTGTAGTAAAGTGTTAATACAATGATTGACTGATTAATTGTATGGGGTTTAATGCCATTTTACACATTATTACAGTTACATTGCAGCAACCAGTGCACCTATCCATGCTTTCCTGGAGTTTCTTTTACCAGTACTATGCACAGTTTTCTTTCCAAGCCACTGACTGCTTTCCCACATAATCATTGTTGAAACAATGGTCAGCAGTGAGAGAGGAATGAGCCCTGTTACAGTGACTGTCATGAACCCTCAGAAAGAAATTGGCTGAGTCAGGTATCAAACCAGCGACCCCTGTTCTCAAGTCTGTATGCTACTGGCTGAGCTACCAGGGCTCGGCGGTGTTAATACAAACTTGGACTAGTTACTAAAATGGGAATGGGCCCTTACCAGAAGGGCAGGTAACTCTCAAGTTTTTTTCTTTGACAGCTTTGCTTCTTCATAGAATTAGAAGTGTCCCTGTAAAAAGCAAATGTTCTCTTTGTGCAGACTGATCGTGATCTGCAAAAGCAGCCAAATTTGTGATATGCATTTAGGTACTCCAGAAATAAATCTTTGTCAAGCAAGCATATTTTGAAATTTCAGCAGCAAACAACTCTCTTTAACCCCTTACCACACAATCCCGACTTTTAACGACCTTGAGAAAGAAGCCTTTTGAAAACATTGCAGGAAAAGGAGAAAATGCTGGTAACCAGCATTTTCTCCTTTTCCCACAATGTTTTCTACCCTTTCCAAAACAAATTTTGATTTTTCATTGACATTTGCTTTGTCGTTTGCAAATGCTTTCGATTTGGACTAGTTTAAAATTTTGTCGTTTGGCAAAGAGTTAACTCTTTACTGCACAAGGAAACTTTATACTCGTCCACATTGAAGGTGTTTGAAGAAAAAAAATTTGATGTTGCTCATATAACAAACTTTGTCTATGAAAGTGTGAAAAACTTTGTGGAATAAGGAGAAATTGCTGATTGCCAGCATACTCTCTTTTTCTAACTATGTTTTCAAAAGCCCTCTTCTTCATTGTCATTAACAGTCAGGACTGCTTTTGTAAAAGGCTTGAATAGTGACACTGTGAGCAATATTTTCATATGTAACAAATTTTCATGTAAATTTATACAAATTCAAGACTGAAATTTATATTAATTATTCATAGTTTAAAAGAACACATTCTGTTCTATTCATATTTTACAAGGATATTATAAAATGTTGCTGCTGCAAATTTGTCTTAAAATTTACTGAGTGAGTTACACTCAAATAAATATCAGATATCGAACAAAGTTGCAACCATGCTGTGGTTAGAAAATAAAATTAAATTTCATTGCCAAGGATTTTAGTGAAAAATAACCCAGCATGTAATCTTTGAAAAAATCTTGTTAAATAAGCATTATATTAACCACAAAACAAAATGTGAGTCAGGTCAAAACACTTTTTTCTGGCTGATCTATTTGTGCATTGATCAAAAAGGATATAAACAGTCTAGGTAACCCTTAACCAAACAATCCTCAGTTTCAAATGACCTAAACAAGAAGGCCTTTGAAAATATTGTGGGAAAAGGAGAAAATGCTTGTAGCCAGCATTGTCTCCTTTTCCTGCAATGATTTTGACTCTTTCAAAGGAAAATCTCATAATTTGAGCCACATTAGATTTGTTGTCTCTGAAATACTTTCTATACTTGCAACTCTGATCTTCTGGCCAGTAAATAGTCAACTCTTTGCCATACAAAATCTTAGTCTTGTCCCTACTGAAGGCATTTGCAAGCAAAAAAATGAACTATCCTCAAAACATTTCTTTGTCTATAATAATTAGGGGTAGAAAACTGTATGAAAAAGAGGAAAATGCTTGTTACCAGATTTTCGGCCTTTTCTCAAAATATTCGTGGAAGCCACCTGCGTCGGGGTCACAAAAACTGCATGAGTTCATTAGGAAAAGGATGAATTCACTTTTTTAGGTAAAAAGTACTTAGTGACATTAAATTCTTATCCTCCCTCAACCCTTTACCAATATTGAAAGCATTTGCAAACCACAAATGTGTCTCATTTGATATTTAGATACGTTTCTGAAAGAGTTGAAACATATCGGAAAAAGACAAAAATGATGGTTTTTCAGTATTTTCTCGTTGTCCAAATATGTTTTTAGAGCCTTTTTCCTGCAGGGTCATTGAAACACAGTATTGTTTGGTAAAGGGTTGTTAACCCCAAGAAAGAAACCTTTTGAAAACATTGCGGGAAAAGGAGAAAATACTGGTAGCCAGCATTTTCTCCTTTTCCCACAATGTTTTCTTCCCATGCCAAAACAAATTTCAATTTTTTCAGCCACATTTATTTTGTTGTCTGCATATGCCTTCAATTTGGACAAGTCTAAAAGGGTTGTTCAATATGGAGGAGTCTAAAATTTTACCTTCTGGTAGAGTAAATGATTCAACTTTCAACAATTTAACCCTTTACCACACAATTTCGACTTTTAACGACCCTGAGGAAGAAACCTTTTGAAAACATTGTGGGAAAAGGAGAAAAGGCTGGTAACCAGCATTTTCTCCTTTTCCCACAATGTTTTCTACGCTTCCCAAGACAAATTTCAATTTTTGAGTCACATTTATTTTGTTGTCTGCAAAAGTTTCCAATTTGGACTGGTCTAAAATTTTGCCGTTCGGTAAAGAGTTAACAGGTCCTTTGATAAATAAAAAAAAAAGAAAAATAGTAAACCCTGTACCACACAATCCTGACTTTCAACGACTCTGAGAAAGGTGTTTTCGAAAACATTGTGGGAAAAGGAGGAAATGCTGGTAACCAATATTTTCTTTTTTTCCCCGCTGAGTGTTTGCCACTCTTTCCTAAACTATAGCAAACAATGTAGCCACATTTGATTTGTTGTCTACAAAAGCTTTCAAACTTGACAAGTCTAAAATTTTTTTATTGTCTGGTAAAGATTTCCTCACATAACAGTACATAACTCCCAGTACATAGACTCTGTACAGTGACCAAACCATGAAATATATAGCCGCTCTGAATAGAAAGCATTTGCAGACAACAAATTTAAAGTGGCTCAAATGGTCACAGGATTTTGTCTCTATCAGGATAAAATACATCGTGGGAAATACAGAAAATGCTGGTTAACAAGCATTTCTTCCTTTTCCCATTATGTTTCCTTTATTCTTCAGGGTTGTTCAAACTAAGTGGTTAAATTACAATTTCAAAGCTCTGTTGAACTTGCAAAGGGTAAGTGTTATCTTATTATAAGTGCCTTAGCTTAACTCTTTACCAAAAGACAAAATTTTAGACTTGGCCAATTTGAAAGCAATTGCAGATGACAAAATTTATGTGGCTCAACAGTTGAAATTTGTTTTGGTAAGGGTAGAAAACATTGTGGGAAAAGGAGAAAATGCTGGTTACCAGCATTTTCTCCTTTTACCACAGTGTTTTCAAATGGTTTCTTTCTCCTGGTCGTTAAAAGTCAGGATTGTGTGGTAAAGGGTTATAAAGTCATTTCACAGAAAACCACAAAATTTGATGTTTTATCAGTAACCACAATATTCAATAACAAATCCATCCTCCTGACCCAAGTTCCATCACCTAGTCAATGGTGAATCATCTGTAACAGTTATACTGTCTGTTAATGAACCATGCTTTGTGAAAAGGGGGCTTAATGCATCTCCATGATGCATGATACAAAGCAAGCCATCACATGATTATGGATCCATGAAGTCTATTTTGTCTAACAACCAACTGGTTCATGAGGTAGACCTGTCCTTTGAACTACAGAAAATCGACCAATAGTGAAAAAGTTTCGGCCCAGGTCAGCCTTCGCAGACTATGCAGGCTGACCTGGGTCGCATACTTTTCACAGATACATTAATTCTCCTTTCCACAGAGCATGGCTCAAATAAAAGTATTGTGACAAAAAGTTAAATTGTTGCACAGGATTTCTTTATTTCTGACAAATCCATCTGTTACCTTTTTTATTTCAACTCTAAGGGCAATTTTAGCTGTTTTCAAAGAAGAAGAATATGTGGAAGTAATGTCATAACCCTGTTGTAAAATCTGCATTGTTGTCATCTTGTGAAAATGTTGACATTTTGTGATACCTAATATCGGTACTGCAGATGTACATGTAACTACAAACTTGGGCTCAATGTTAGCTTTCAAAAGGGGGAATCCATACCAAATGGGTAAGTTAGCCTAAAAATATTTTTAATACATTTATTTGCCTTTTTCTATTAATCTCTTTACCAAACCATCCTGGATTTTCACGATCCTAGAAAAGATGCCTTTTTAAAACATTGTTAGAAAAGGAAAAAATGCTGGTAACTAGCATTTTCTCCTTTTCCCACAATGTTTTGAACCTTATCAGAGAGCTTTAGCTCATTGGTACCAACTTTGAATTTGTCATCAGCAGTTGTTTTTAATACCAAAAAAAAGTCGAAATTTATTGTTTGGGAAAGGGTTAAGTCTTTCCTAAGCAACAAAATTCAATACTGGTCTAAATTGAAAGCATTTGCAGATGACTAATAATATTAAACATGTCTAAAATGATGGAATTTTTCTCTGAAAGGTTAGAAATCATTACGAGAAATGAAGAAAATGCTGGTTATCAACATTTTCTAGTTTTCCCACAATGTTTGCAAGAGCCCCTTCCCTCAGGGTCATTGACCCTTTACCAGACGATAAAATTTTAGACCTGTCCAAATTGAAAGCATTTGCAGACGACAATTTCAATGTGGCTCAAATGGTGCAATTTTTCGTTGATAGGGTAGAAAACATTGTGGGAAAAGGAGAAAATGCTGGTTACCAGCATTTTCTCCTTTTCCCACAATGTTTTCAAAAGGCTTCTTTCCCAGGGGCGTTAAAAGGCGGCATTGCACGGGAAAGGGTTAAAGGTCAGGATTGTGTGGTAAAGTGTTAAGTAGTACAGTTGCTTGGAATCAAACATATCCTGTATATTTCTAAAACACTTGTCACAACTCGGCCGATTTCGAACCTACAGCTAACCTTGTCCGTATAAAGGAGGTTTCCATTTTTAACCAGACACATGATCTTAAACATGGCGGTGCCCATGTAAATCACATAGCAACGACATGAACAACTACAGTAAAGTTATTCACATCTATCAATCTGTCAATGAAACCTTCCAACAAAATTGATAAACCACACTAAAAATTGAATGTACAAACTGTTTGCCTTTGGAAATATTCTTAGAAAGATATCAATAGAAAATTATGACTAACGCTTTCCTTTTTAAGTGGAGCCTTCCAATTTTAATAATGGTAAACCAGTGTACTTCTGATGCATATCAAGCTACCTGATACAGCCAAGGGTCTTGATCACAGGATCACCCAGTTTGCAGAATGTTTCTAAAAGCAACTGTAGCCAAGCATGGCTACCCCATCTGTTGTTCTTGTTTTGCATTGTTTAATTATAAACAAGGATATTTTGTTCTTTGACTGACTTTACCAAACCACAAAATTTTAGACTGGTCAAAATTCAAATCATTTGCAGACAACAAATTAAATGAAGCTCAAATGATGATTTCTGTCTTTGACAAAGCAGAAAATATTGTGGAAAAAGGAGAAAATGCTCAGGTTACCGGCATTTTCTCTTTTTTCCACAATGTTTTTAAAACCCTTCTTCTTTGGAATCACTAAAACTCTGGATCACTTTCACTCCTGCAAGGTGTTACATGTGTATGACTATTACTCCTAAGAGGTTTATACTCCCCATGCACAAATTCAATTGGTGTGGTTGACAGTGTAGGTCAAGATCTGACTGTACAGGATAATTTTGCTTTCTAAAATGTGTCTACACTGTCTGACATATTTTATTTGTGAATACACAAAGCTTTTAACAAGATCAAATATCTGACATACGATGTAGTTTTGGTTTTCAAGTTCATGAAGTGCCTGATGTTTTTCATATTTCCGTAGAGTTCCAAACACAAGTGATGTTGCTTTTGCAAATAATGTAGATCAAGATCATACTGCAGAGAATCTTCAATTTGATTTATACTGTCCAGTATTTTATTCTTGACATACCCTGGCCAGAAGGATATTCTATGAACTTAAATTTGGCCATGATACAAATTTCATTCAGGTAGCAGTGTAATACAGGATAGACGAGTAGTCAGTCATCTTGGCTTGCCAAGGGTTTGAGATGATCTAACAGTACGGCTTATCAATTTTAATTTTCATAGTTTTACTTCAGTTTTTACAACTATAGCTGCTTTTGCGGTCAGTGTAGCTCAAGATCAGACTTCACAGAATGGTGATGTTCTGGTCATTAGCAGCCTCAAAACTACAACTCATTGGCTTTTTTTTCCTGACCATTTTTTTTCAATTTGTATATATAGCAGCTCTAAGGGTTTAGTCATTACATAAACATACTTTTTTCTAAAGGTAGATACTGAGCAAAGATACCAACTTTCCTGCAGCTGTGGCTTTGAAAGCTTTTTAGTAAACAACAAATTTTTGGACTTGTCCAAATTGAAAGCATTTGCAGACAACATGTCAAATTAGCGCAAATGATGGAATTTGTCGCTGAAAGGAGAGAGAACACGGTGGGAAAAGGAGAATATGCTGGTTACCAGCATTTTCTCCTTTTCCTACAACGTTTTCAAAAGGTTTCTTTCTCGAGGTTATTAAGACAAGAGCCTGTTTGGTAAAGAGTTTACAGCTGTTTTGAGGTTTCTGTGGTTTTGGAAATGTGATCATCAGCATCTCTTGAATGAGTAAGAGCTTTGGCTGTTAGGCTACACAAAAGTGGAAATATGTTTACGCCCTTCACACATTTTGGGCAATAAAAAAAAAATCGAACTATTTATCAAAATACAAAATTTTTGACTTCTCAATTTTGAAAAAAAAAAAAATAGCAGAAAACAAGTTGCAAGTAGCTCTAGAGATATATTTATCTTTGGATGGAAAACAATTGTTTGAAAAGGAGAAAAATGCTTGTTACCAGCGTACTTTCAGTCTATAATGAAACTTGGTCAGAATATTTGGCATAGTAGTTTGTGATACTCTTTCAGAATATTTCTCTTGTATTACCTCAGATAAGTTTGAAAATAGCTTGAAGTCACCTTGTATCAAAAGTAGGTCACCTGCTCATATCTCAGAAAATCCTGTGTGTGCTCTTTTGCCTACGGTTTTCATCCATTGTTCATGAGACATGTCAGAATGTTTGTCTCTGTATGTCAGAACTTACAGAAACATTATTGTGCAGTCTTGGAGGCCACAGTTGCAGCAAAATAGTCATAAAACTTGGTCAGAACATTTGACCATGGTCTAAAGGTTACTAAGGTCACTGGGTCAGATCTTGTACTATAGAGGCAATGTTTTCTATCCAACATTACCGAGGCTAGTGGTCACAATGTTTGTCTTATTTAGATACATTATTTAAAAAAATAATAAATGATTCTCTCAACGATACAAAGATAAGCAAAAAAGATGGCATAAGGAGTGCAAGACTTAACCCAATGACCTACTTCTGGATTAGGTTGAATCTTACATCCTAGAGGCCACATTTTCTGCTAACATCCATGAAACTTGGCCACAATGTTTCTTACTTACTCTTTACTAAACAATCCCAGGTTTTACGACCCTGAAGACACAGCTTTGGAAAACATTGTGGGCAAAGGAGAAAATGCTGGTAACCAGTATTCTCTCTTTTTCCCAGAATGTATTCTGCACTGTCAAAGACTCATCCCATCATTTGGACCACATTCTATTTGTCATCTGCAAATGCTTTCAATTTGGACAAGTCCAAAATTTTGTTGTCTGGTAAAGAGTTAATACCTTGTTTTAATTAACATAAATGTACTGATTACTGTCTCAAAGATACATTTAACATAAATATACTGATTACTGTCTCAAAGATACATTTAAGATAAATATACTGATTACTCTCTCAAAGATACAAAGGTGAGCAATACTGGTCCATAATGGCCCTGTCTTTAGACTAGCAAAGCTAGTCTTTAGGCATCAAGATTGACCTAGAGTCAAAGTAAACAAAAAACCCCACAGTTTCCAAATACTGCCTCACAGAAAATACTTCTTTCTGTTAGAAATCTTAATTCTGTTTTATATGACAATTTTGACAAAAACCACTAAATCTCTACCACTCCAATTTAAACATGTCGTCTTAAAAAGTAAGAAACTGAACAAGATGTCATTTATAAGGTACAAGATCTTTGCTTACATGTAAATTAAGTGACATATGCAAAGCAGAGAATCACTTTATTCCTACACCACTCTTACATTATGAATGAATCTATTAATAGATACACCTAGGTAACTTGTTGCAAATCCCAGCTATATTAACCCTCACTGGACAGGGAACCCTTGTCATTCCTCCAGTCATTACATGTATTTGATCATCGTGTACAGTTAAATTGTTATGTTAAACTGTTTTTTTACATCTTGAATATCAGCCTGTACCGAACAATCACAAGTTTAAATGACACTGGGGAAGAAACCTTTTGAAAACATTGCGAGAAAAGGAGAAAGTGCTGGTAACCATCATTTTCTCCTTTTCCCACATAGTTTTCTGCCCTCTTGGAATCAGGTTCCAACAGTTCAGCCACATTTAATTCATGGTCTGCAACAGCTTTGAATTTGGACTAGTATAAAATTTTTCGTTTTGTAAAGAGAGTTAAATAGTTAACTATATCTTGCGCTGTTGGATATTGACCAATTGATTGCATGGTGTTTAACACTGTTTTCAACATTATTTAATTGATATTGCGGTGGCCAGAGCACTTATCCATGCTTTCCTGGAATTTCTTTTACCAGTACTGCTGCGACTCAATGACCTTTTGCGGACAGTGTGGATTAAGATCTGACTGCACAGAGTGTGCAGTCTGATGTTGGATCTGCACTGTCTGATGAAAGGACATATTTTCTCCAAATGTAACTTTGAAATAGCAATATTCAGGTGTTTTCATCGGCTTGAAAGTTTCATTTAATATTTTAAAGTAAGTTAAGGGTTAAACTTAAACTGGATTATAGTTAACCAACAGCACGCATAGCCCCGGCAGCTCATTTGTTAGCGTTTTGGACTTGAGAAAAGGAGGTAGCTGTTTCAATCCCCGACTCAGCAATCCGAGGATTGATGGTAGTCCTGCGACAGGATTCATTTCTCTCTCTCATTTCAACGATAGTTATGTAGGAAAGCAACCAGTGGCTTGGAAAGAATATTGAGCAGAATACTGGTAAAAGAAACTCCAGGAAAACATTGATATATACACTTGCCACCGCTACATAAGTGGTATAATGTTGAAAACAGGGTTAAACACCATACAAACAATCAATCAATTCGCTAGTCTGTCAGTACTTTCAGCACTTTGATTTATTTAAAGTTGTTCTCGCTTTGTTTGAATGAGTGTTATCCAACTTTCAACCAGTTTTCAAGGATATCACTGCAACAGCCCACTTATTGGTACTTTACCTGTTTTTTTGCCATTACTAGCGCTAAGATCTGCTCTGCCTTGCCCAAGAAAGTCCCAACAGACAAGCTCATCCAGCTTGGAGCAAACCAGGATTTTCTGACAAAAACTGTGCCTTAAATACCTCACCACAGGGGACCCAATTAACCCTTTACCAAGCAATCCTGCATTTTTGATAACCCTAAACTAAGAGGGGTAAAATACTATGGTAAAAGGATAAAATGTTATCCAGCATTTCCTTCTTTGTCCCCCAATGTTTCTACCCTTTTAAAGACAAAGACCATCATTTGAGCAACATTAAGTTTGTTGTCTGCAAATGCTCTCAGTTTTGAACAGACTGGTAAAAAGTAGTGCTCATTGCCCCACAAAGCTGTCTTCAGAACTTTAGATAAGTCTTTACCAAACAACAAAATTTCAAACTAGTCCAAATTGAAAGCATTTGCAGATGACAAATGTGACTGAAAAATTGGAATTTGTTTTGGGAAGGGTGGAAAACATTGTGGGAAAAGGAGAAAATGCTGGTCACCAGCATTTTCTCCTTTTCCCTCAATGTTTTCAAAAGGCATCTTTTTCAGGGTCGTTAAAACATGTCGTTAAAATGGGATTGTGTGGTAAAGAGATAATCAGCTAAGTCAAGGCTAGTGCAACGATGCAGGAGTTAATTGCACCAGAAAGATACAAGATTCTCTTAGACTCATGTCTCTGTCTGTTGGAATTGTTTGTACCCATCTTGCTTATTTTTACCTATTAACTCTTTACCAGATGACAAAATTTTAGACTTATCGATATTGAAAGCAATTGCATACAACAAAATAAATGCAACTCAAAAATTGAAATTGTTTTAGGAAGGAAAGAAAGCATTGTGGGAAAAGAATAAATTGCTGGTTACCAGCATTTTACTACTTTTTCCATGATGTTTTCAAAATCTTTCTTTCTCGGGGATTGTTAAAAGTGGGACTGTGTCACATAGGGTTAATCATCATTTAGCTTTACAGAATTTTGGGGAAAAGGGCCTTAGAAAGCATTCTTTGAAAAGATGGGAATGCTGTTAATCAGCATTTTGTTCTTTCTGCCCTATAAAAAAAGAAAAATCTCATCAGTTGAGCCTAAAATTAAGTTTGCTTTCAGCAGAGTAGATCTCAATATGGGCCAATGTAAAATTTACCAGACAATCCTGTGTTTTAATGACCAAGAGGAAGAGGCCTTTTGAAAACATTGTTGGCCTTTCTTCTTTTCCCACAATGTTTTCTTCCCTATAGTTGATAATTCCCATCATTTGAGCCACATCCAAAATGTCTGCAAATGCTTTGAGTTTAGACAAGTCTAGAATATTGTCGTGTGGTAGAGAGTGAAGTCAATATATTAAACCCCTGTCACAATAAGGTCTCACTCACATGGAGATCCCACAATGTAAAAAAAAAATGCAGAACGTCAAGCTAGGCATTAAAATTGGAAGTATTACTACAGCAAGCAACAGCAAGCACATCGAGCATGCACAAAACAAATGCCATCGCTCGGGTGTTCTCATCAAAGCACTGTGGGATCACCCTAGTTTTAGCAGCACAGTAAAGTGTCCTACAAACCCTGTGGTAAAAGGAAAAAAATGTAGGTTACCAGTATTTTCTCCTTTTTCCACAATATTTTCATTTTAGAGAAGAAAATTCTATTGTTGGAGCCACATCTAATTTGTCGTTATTAAACTCTTTTAATTGAATTTGGCTCAAATGACAGAATATATTGGTAGAAAGGGTAGAAAACATTGTGGTTAGCAGCATTTTCTCCTTAAAGTTTTCCACAATGTTTTCAAAAACCTTTTCTATCCGGTTCGGTAAAACTCAGGATTAGATGGTAAAAGGTGAACCCTTAGAGCACTCAGAATAAACTATACAAACATTTTCAGTTTGGAAATAAGACCCAAATAACTGCAATGTTATTGTGTTTTTGTGTGTGTGTGTGTGTGTGTGTTGCGTAGGAAAGCGGACAGTGTAGATCAAAGATCAGACTGCATGTTTTGTGGAGTCTGATCTTTATCTACACTGACCGCAAAGGGAGATATAGTTGTGAAAGGTGCTTAAAGGGATAATGGGAGAATTTGGCTTACTTTTTTCTTTCCAAGTATTTGTCTTTGTCTGCAAGTCTTTTTAGATCTTTCTTGTTGCCAAGATAAGCAATTTTTGCCCAGAAATTAACCAATTACAATCATGTACTGCAGAATAACCACTTTTTTGTTGTACCTGCAGATAGATTGAGTTTGAAAAGATTTGTAGAAAAGGAAAAAATTGCTCGTTGAGATCTTGGAACTTGGAATCAAACCAAGGACAATGAAAAAAGAGTTACTTAAGCTTCTGTCCCTAGTGTGCAGGATAACCTCTATGCCAAAGAACCACAAGAAGGAGAGCTTTTCCCACTATTTCTATAATTTCAGCCACTTTGTTTCATTGTCTGGATTTGTTTTCAATTTGAAGATGTCTGAAATTTTCTGGGTTGGTAAGGAATAATTTTGGGGGGGGGGGGGGGGGGGGGGGGGGGGCGTGGAAGAGATGGGCATTACCATATATCACCTAATTAATGCCCCTCCCTAGTAGTAGCACCTCCACTATATTTCTTACTCCAGAGGCTTCCTGACAACCCCCTCTCACACCCAACCTTACCTTAAATTCGATGACTGCACTGAAAAACTTCCAATTAATGCAAGATAACTTCACTAAAATGTTTCAAATGGAGACTTTCAAAATTCTTTAATGACCGATATTTTAATAAATAAACTTGCTGGTACAGCGTTGCCATAATCCATTAACACCCGACTATCTGAATACACACACACTTCCAATAATATTTTAAACTTCCGGTAAGACAAAATAACTTGGAAAAACCGTAAGAAAGTAAAGCATTGAATACCAGTGTCCCATGCTAATCATGATTGATATTTAATGTCCAAATAAATCATGATCGGCGGTAAAATCAATATTCTGCATTACATCGAGTCTTTCAAAGTGGTAATTGCTGTGCACTTGGCATTAGTATCTAAAACCCACATCAAAGTACCATACTTACTCTTAGTAAAAGCGCTTAAATTTTGGGAAATTGGCAATGAAATAAGAGCGCCCCGTCGGTGTTTTGCATGGTGCCCCAACATGTTAATTGTGTGTAATATGGTACTTGTAAATTTTGTAAATCTATCAGTGTGCACTCTACCCATGTTTACCAGCATTTTTTTTCCCACAATGCTATCAAAGCCCTCTCCCTCGGGTCATTAAATATTGGGATTGCTTTGTAAAAGGTTAAAAAATACAGGTTTTAAACAGCAAGGGAAAAAATGAAAATGAGAACTGTTGGACCTGTTAAATAAATGAAAAAAAGAAATATAATGTTATGCGAAAGCAGAGAAAGAATAAAAGAATTCTTTCCACTAAAATCAGTTTTACTCTCTTTGCGTGCATGTGTACTTGATAATGTGCACTTGAAAAGTGTTGCATGGTGATTTAATTTTATCAGAGGTTTTCTGGATTGAAAACCATTTCAATTCTTAGCAAGATATGGAATGCAAATATCAAAACTTAATGCATTCGTCACAACAGTGTAGTTGCCTTTCAATTCAAGATCAGACTGAACAGAACCTGCAGTCTGATCATTGATCTACACTGTCTGCTATGCTGATACATTCTGGACAAAGGAAAACTTGAAATTTCAATTATTTCCATTTTTTTTCTAGCCTGAAGGTGTTTGTTGGGTTTATTCAGTGATCTGTTTTTGCACTCTTGTAGATATTGCGGCCAGAAAAACCTTGGAGTGAGAATGTTTGGGTTGATCCTTTGAAATTAATATATTAATTTTGTCTGTTTTAACTCTTTACCATCAACATAATTTTGCAATTGTCCAAATTTCAAGCATTTGCAGGAGACAGTTTAAATGTTGCTCAAATAGTGGAATTTATTTTTGAAATGGTAGAAAACATTGTGGGAAAAGGAGAAATGTTGGTTTCCAGCATTTTCTCCAGCATTTTCTCCTTTTTCCATAATGTTTTCAAAAGCTTTTTTCCTCAGGTTCTTTAACTCTTTACTAAACTACAAAATTTGGACTGGGCCAAATTGAAAGCAGTTGCAGATTAAATGTAGTTACAAATTAAATGTAGCTCAACTGATGATTTCTATCTTTTATAGGGTAAAAACATTGTGGAAAAAGGAAAAAATGCTGGTTACCAGCATTTTTTCCTTTTTTCACAATGGTTTCATAGGGCCTCTTCCTCAGGGTCGTTAAAACTCGGGATTGTGTGGTAAATGGTTAAAACTTAGGATTGCTTAGTAAATAGTTAACCTTTTTATCAGACAATGGAATTTTAGAAATGTCTCATTTGAAAGCATTTTGCAGTCAACAAAATAATGAAATGTAGATCTTCCACCAAAGATAGAATGCTCTATGTTGAGATGGGAATATTTTTGGGAAATGGGAAAAAAAAAAAAAACAGAATTCACAAGCATTTTCTCCCGTTCTCACAATGTTTTCAAAAATTTCTTCAAGTTCATGAGAATGCGGAATTGTCAGGGAAAGGATTCACTTAACCCTTTACCACACAATCCCAAGTTTTAATGACCTTGAGGATTAGAAGCCTTTTGAAAACATTGTGGGAAAAGGAGAAAATGCTGGTAACCAGCATTTTCTCCTTTTCTCACAATGTTTTCTACTCTATCAAAGACA
This sequence comes from Tridacna gigas, assembly GCA_945859785.2. Taxonomy (NCBI): domain Eukaryota; kingdom Metazoa; phylum Mollusca; class Bivalvia; order Cardiida; family Cardiidae; genus Tridacna; species Tridacna gigas. The sequence goes on along the minus strand of OX244034.2, from coordinate 7,025,650 downwards.
AATTCCATCTTTTGAACTGTAGTTAAATTGTTGTCTGCAAATGCTTTGAATTTGAACTAGTATAAAATTTTGTCATCTGGTAAAGAGTTAATACTCCCTAAAATAAATTTGCAACAGACAGTTTTGGAAACAATTTGTAGCTCTCCTGAGCACAACGTGCTCAAGGGGAGCTTTTAGGATCACCCGGTGTCCGTCGTGTGTCGTGCGTCTGTGCGTCGTTCGTCGTGCGTCGTCAACAATTCTTTAAACATCATCTCCTCCTAAACCACAGGGCCAATTTGGACCAAACTTGGCAGGAATGTTCCTTGGGAGGTCCTCTTTAAAAATTGTTCACAAAATTTGATTCCATCAAAAACTCTGGTTGCCATGGCAACGAAATGGAATTTTCTAAGAAATTCTTTAAAAATCTTCTCCTCTGAAACCGCTGGTCAGATTTTAAAATAATTTGACAGGAATGTTCCTTGGGTGACCCTTTTCAAAAACTGTTCGCGAAATTTTGATATGTCGAAAAACATGGCTCTGGTGAATGGGGGCTACTTGCACTATATTGATATGAAGAAATTCTTAAAAATTCTTCTTCTCTGAAACCGCTGGTCAGATTTTAATATGATTTCACAGAGATATTTCTTGGGTGACCCTTTTCAAAAATTGTTCGCAAAATTTTGATCCGCAAGAAACATGGCTCTGGTGAATGGGGGCTATTTGCACTATACGGAAATGAAGAAATTCTTAAAAATTCTTCTTCTCTGAAACCGCTGGTCAGATTTTAAAATAATTTCACAGAGATGTTCCTTGGGTGACCCTTTTCTAAAATTGTTTGCGAAATTTTGATCTGTCAAGAAACATGGCTCTGGTGACTGGGGCCAAATTAAAGCAATACCTTGTGGGCATTCTAGAGACCGCATTTTTACTCAATTGACTTGAAAATTTATCAGAATGTTTGCCTTAATTAAATCTTGGATGAGATGGAAATTAAGTCATCTGGGGTCATAAAGTAGGTCACTAGGTCAAATTAAAGAAATACCTTGTGGGCACTCTAGAGGCCACATTTTTTGTCTTGATGATATCTCAGAGGAGTTCAAAATTGGGTCACATAGGGTCATAAACAGTGTCACTGGGTCACATTGAAGAAATACCTTGTAGGCACTCTAGAGGCCACAATTCTAGCTAAATTGACCTGAAAATTGGTCTACATATTTGACTTGGTGATATCTCAGATCAATTAGAAATTGGGTCTCATAGGGTCATAAACTAGGTCACTGGGTCAAATTAAAGAAATGTATTGTTGGCACTGTAGAGGCCACAGTTTTTGCTCAACTCACCTGAAAATTTGTCAGCATGTTTGACTTGATGATATCTTAAATGGATTTGAAATTGGGTCACATAGGGTCATAATCTAGGTCACTAGGTCAAATTACAGAAATACCTTGTTGTCACTCTAGAGGTGACAGTTCTTGCCTAATTCACCTGAACCTTGGTCAACAAGTTTGTTTTGATGTCTCAGATGAGTTTGAAATATGGTCACATAGGGTCATAAACTAGGTCACTAGGTCAAATTGAAGAAAGACATTTTGGACACTCTGGAGGCCACATTTTCAGCTCAATTGACCTGACAGTTGGTCAGAATGTTTGTCTTAATAATATCTCAGATGAGTTTTAAATTGGGTCATTATGACCCTGAAGTGAAATTTCGCCTAATGATTCAGGTGAGCGATCCAGGGCCATCATGGCCCTCTTGTTTCAATTTTTTACCAGATGACAAAATTTTAGAATTGTCCAAATTCAATACCAAAATCATGGAATTTAAATTGTCTTTAGGGCTCATTACATTGTAGGAAATGGAGAAAATGCTAAAAACCAGCATTTTCTCTTTTTCCCACAATGTTTCCAAAAGCCCTTGTTAAAAATGTTAAAACTTGGGATTTTATCGTAAAGGATCATCAACTTGAACTAAGGATTTAACCCTTTACCACGATGTTTTTTACCCTTTCACAGACAAATCCCATCATTCAAGCCACATTTAATTATAGTCTGCAAATTCTTTCAGAATGGAAGAGGCTAAAATTCAGTGCTGTGTGGTGAAGATTAAATTCTTTACCAAGCACAAAATTGCAGACTGGTCCAAATCGAAAGCATTTCCAGACGACCAATCAAATGTGGCTCAGATAATGGAATTGTCTCTGAAAGGTAAGAAAACATTGCGGAAAAAAGAGAATTTTGCTGGCGGCGATCACCAGTATCTTCTCCTTTTCCCACAATGTTTTCAAAAGCCGACTATGTCAGGGTCATTAAAACTCAGGATTGTGTGGTAAAGGGTAAGAAATCCAATTATCCAGAATTTGTATCATTTGGACGTCTGCTGCAAAACCAAATCTGCAGTCTTTGCATGTCTAAATATTTTTTGCTGGTTTGTTTTGTCTCGGTTTCCAGGCCCTCATGGTGAACTTCATTCTTTTATTCCAAATTCATAGAAGCAAATTTTAACATTTCACCCTTTATCACACAATCACGACTTAACAACCCTGCAAGAAAAGACTTTTTGAAAACATTAAGGGAAAAGGAGCTAATGCTGATAATCAGCATTTTTTTCCTTTTCCTTCAGTGTGTTCTACCCTATCAAAAACAGAAATCATCAGTTAAGCAGCATTTAATGTGTTGTCTGCAAATGCTTACAATTTGGTCTAATCCATAATTTTATTGTTTGGTAAAAAAGCTAACGATGCTCCAAAACCAATTTTTCTGGAGCATGTAGCTGACGCATAGCCCATCCATCTTTTTGTCAATCTGCCAAGCCCCGGTAGCACAGTCAGTAGCATACGGACCTAAGAATGGGTGGTCCCTGATTTGAATCCCTAGCTCAGAAAATTTCTTTCAGAGGATTGATGATAGTGCAACACTGGGTTCATTCCTCTCCAACAGCTGATAACAGGTAATGACTAGGAAAGCAGTAGGTGGCTTGGGAAGAATATTGTGCCAAGTACTTGTAAAAGAAACTGGCGTTTCAGAAAGTCCACGTTTTTGCGATTTTGACGCGCAAAATGAAAGCCTGACGCAACAAAATTAATGCATCGCGTCTTCCTTGACGCAACATAAATCACAATGAAAAAGGAACATAAAGCTAGTATTGATTCATTGAATAGATCTAATCTTACAAAATCATCAAATTAATCTCTGCAAAATCATATCAAACCAGCTTTCTAACACTAAATTATTGGTTTCTGCTTTACTCTGAATCGGTCTAAAATGCGACATTATTCAGTGTAACATCGCTGTTGGCACTGTGTTGTATAGGGTTAAATGGTAAGCTTGATGTAACATCCGTAAATGGCTCTTGAAAACATGGTGGCAAGTAGAAAATTGCTGAGAATGTGAGCAGTTTTTGATAGTTTGCCAGAATGTTTCTTTGGTTTTCTTTGTGGTAACCTTCATGTATAAAAAACACTAAGTAAGATAGCTTTTGAAAATATTGCGAGAATAGGAGAAAACATTTTATCCTTTTCCACCAAGTTTTCAGTTGTCAACTTTAGGGTGGTGAAAACAGGTTTGTTTGGTGAAAAGGTTTTAACTCTTTACCACACAACAAAATTTTAGACCAGGCCAGTTGAAAGTGTTTGCAGACGACAAAAAAAAAAAGGGGGGGCACAAACGACAGTATCTGTCTTTTAAATTGTTGAAAATATTGGTTACCAGCATTTCCTTCTTTTCCCACAATATTTTCAAAAGCCTTCTTCTTCAATGTCATTAATACTTGGGATTGTGTGGTAAAGAGTTGAGCTCTTTACCACACAATCCCAGGTTTTAACGACCCTAAGGAAAGGGCCTTTAGAAAACATTGTGGGTAACCAGCATTTTCTCCATTTCCCACAATCTTTTCTACTCCTTCAAATACATATCTCATCATTTGAGCCACACTGAACTTGTCATCTGCAAAATGCCTTCAATTTTGACATCTCAAAAGTTATGTAGTTTGGTATTGAAGGGTTACAGACTGACTGCATCAACTTGAGTTTCTAGTAAAAGACTGAACCTGATTAAAGACAAACTTTTCTGGAGTGTCATATGAGTGCAAGGGCACTATTTTAAATCTTGCTGGTATTTTTAATCCCCGCCGCGAAGTGGAAGGGGGATTCTAGGAATGGCCTTTGTCTGTCTGTCTGTCTGTCTGTCATACCTTGTCCGCTCCATATCTCATGAACCCCTGGTCCGATTTTCAAAATATTTCACACACTTGTGTATCATGATGAGAGGATGTGCAGAGCACATGATTCGGTGACCTTCCGTCAAGGTCACAACACGGCTTTAAATGTCAATTGCTATACATTCTTGTCTGCTCCATATCTCCTAAACCCTTGGTCTGATTTTCAAAATATTTCACACACTTGTGTATCTTGATGAAATGATGTGCAAAGTGCATGATTTAATGACCTTCCTCCAAGGTCAAGGTCTAAGCACCACTCTAGAGTTTACACACTTTACATTTTTGTCCGCTCCATATCTCCCGAACCCTTGGTCTGATTTTCAAAATATTTCACACACTTGTGTATCTTGATGAGACGATGTGCTTAGCGCATGATAGGTGACTTTCCTTCAAGGTCACAGCACCACTCTAGAGTTTACACACTTTACATATTTGTCCACTCCATATCTCCTGAACCCTTGGTCTGATTCACACAATTCACACACACTTGTGTACCTTGATGAGACAAGATTCGGTGACCTACCTTCAAGGTCAAGGTGACAGCAGGGCTTGAAAGGTCAAATACAATACATTTTTTTGACCGCTTCATATCTCATGAACCCTTGGTCCAATTTACAAAGTAATTAACACACTCTTGTACCTTGATAAGACGATTTGCACAGTGCATGATTCGATGACCTACCTTCAAGGTCAAGGTCACAAGAGTCTCAAAACATTTCATACACTTGTGTATCATGGCAACACGATGTGCAGAAGGTTAAATTTGTATCATTACATTAACATTTTCTCCTTTTCCCTCAATGTTTTCTACCCTTTGAAACACAAATTTCATATTTAAAGTAACATTTGTCATCTGCAACTCCTTCCATGTTGAACCAATGAAAAATTTGTCACCTGTTAACCCATTACCACACAATCCCTTGTTTTCACATGCTGAAGAAATATAGCTATAGTAAACATAATTTGTGAGACAACAAGAAAATGATGGTAACCAGCATTTTTCCCTTTTCCTTCAATATTTTTTACCCTTTCTGATACAAAAGTTACTGATTTGGCGATATATTAGATGTCGTCTGCAACCTGTTTCAATTTCAACCAGTTTAAAATTTTGTCGTCTGGTAATGGGTTAAAGCGTTAAACAGATTATGATTTCATCCTAACAGTGATTAGATATTAATTCCAAATAAAGTCTACTTTTAGACACTAACTCAGTCACTTTTCTACTGTCCTGGTCATTTTATAACAAATCTTAAAGCATTTGTAAAAAACTTTCTTCTAATGCTAATCAATTAATGATATCAAACATCTTAATAAATGCTAGTTTGAAATAAGGCCAGCAGCGGGGGATTGCGCTGTCTACGACAGAATCTTGTCCTTTTACTGTCTGGCAAGAATCTCAATGTATTTCAACATTATTATGTAACAGTGCTTTCTGAAAAGGTTTTAACCCATTACCAAATGATCCTGAATTTAAACAACCCTGAAGAAGATTTTTTAAACCATTGCGAGAATATTAAGGAGAAAATGCTGGAAACCAGCATTCCGACTTTTAATGAACCTAAGAAGGAAGCCTTTTGAAAACATTGTGGGAAAAGGAGAAATGCTGGTAACTAGCACAATGCTTTCTACCCTATCAAGTACAAATATCATCATTTGAGCTAATTTAATTTGTCATCTGCAAATGCTTTAAATTTGGACCAGTCTAGAATTTTGTCGTATGGTAAAGAGTTAATATCTAGTCTGCAAATGCTTTCAAATTGGATCAGTCTAAAATTTTGTTAGTTGGTAAGGATTTACAGACTGTATATTATATACATCTAAGCAGTAACCTAGCCCCTAGAGCACTACCATATTGTCCCTTATTGATGCTCCTCCAGCTTTTTTCGAACTAAATATAAGCTAACCAGACGGCCAATCTATAGATAAAGTTGAAATATTGTCCCTTATTGATGCTCCTCCAGCTTTTTTCGAACTAAATATAAGCTAACCAGACGGCCAATCTATAGATAAAGTTGAAATAAATCCGCTGGAACACGCTTACAACACCGGCATAATCCTAATTACTTCAAAAATTTTTGCAATTAAAATCAGACTATCCAAATATACGAGGGTTGTTCTGGAAGTTCGTAGAATTTTTTTATAGGACAAGTTATAATCGCAGTTTAATAAAATAGAATATACGGGCACAAATTTCAGATTTTATTCTATCCATTCCCTGTGTATTTTTCTAGTATCTTAAATAGCAAAATTTTCCTAACAGAAATAAAACAGCATGTAAGTCATACCGGGAGCACGCCGACGTCATAAGTAACGTCAAGCGTCATTTAAGTCCAACGAACGTCGCACTTTCTCCACATAGTCACCCGCAAGATCCACGCATTTCCGATGCCTGCTTATCCACTTAGTGTACGTTTCTACATACCACTCTTCAGAAAATGACGACACAACTGCTTGGGCTTGTTTAGTAAGGTCGTCAGCTGAATCAAACCGTATTCCGCGTAACTGTGCCTTGAGCTCCGGGAACACGCGAAAATCCATGGGGGCGAGGTCAGGACTGTATGGTGGGTGCTTCAAGACCTCAAAACCCAGCAGAGTGATCTCTAGCTGTGTAGATTCCGCTCGGTGTCCCGGTGCATTATCCTGGTGTAGTATTACTTGGTCATGGTTCAAGTGGGGCCGTTTCTTTACGTATCGCGTTAACGAGATCCCGCCTGAGAACCTAAAGAAAGAAATGCACGGTTCATTAGGTTTGCGTAAATCAATATCTCATTTTTTGTTATTTATTTGATTGATTGATTGATTTATTTAGATTTATTTATTTATTTATTTATTTATTTATTTATCATTTACCTTAGAATAGTATGCCGCTGTGACTGTTTGGCCCTCTGGAATTCGGTGCTGTAATAGCATCCCGTGCCGGTCCATGAAGTAAACGAACATCTGTTTTCCTGCGCTTTTTTGGACCCGAGCCTTTTTTGGTGGAGGGGTACGCGGGGTTTTCCACACCGATGACATGCGCTTAGTTTCCGGGTCAAAGTGGTGCAGCCAGGTCTCATCCGTGGTGATAATCCTGTCTAAAAATGCGTCTCCCTCTGTTTCGTAGCGGGTAAGAAACTCCTGTGAACATCGCACCCGGCATTCTTTTTCACTTTCCTTGAGCAATCGGGGCACCCAACGCGCACTAACTTTAGACATGCCCAGTTCATCTGTTAATATCCCATGCACCGTGGATACCGAAACATCGAGTTCATCTGCAATCGACCTGACAGTAATTCTCCTATCACAATTTACCATGTCTTTCACTCGATCCCTAACTGAACACACTACGACGGCCGGCTGACCAGATCTAGGATCGTCCTCAATAGAATCACGTCCGCTTCTAAAACGCGCATGCCACTTATATACAGTAGCTGGGCTGAAATTTTTTATATTTTCCTGTAGATTTGATCATGTTCAGCGTTTCTGTTGGTGATTTTTCCAGCGCGACACAAAATTTCACAACACTTCGCAATTCGACGTCGCCGGTAGACGTCATCTCTTCCGGTCAGCGACTTTTTGATATCTCCTTCAAAATCGTGTAGCTCGTTTGAAAGAACCGAAAACGTTATGAAATTTGCAGGAAATGACGTCATGACGTTGTGTTAACGATTGACGTTTTCGCGCCATTTTGATGCCAATAGAAAGTATAAAAGATACAATGTAAAATCTGTTATACTATGTTATACATTGTTAAGAAATGGACTGCTCCGGTATCCCGATATTGTGTTGCTAGGGTTACCGCTATTTTCGGTTATTGTTGATATTTTCGAATAATCTTTTGGAAATGTAGTCACGGTATGTTTAAGTACTTATACCTTGATATTTACCTATAAATTACAAATAATATGGATTTTAGAGCAAAATTCTACGAACTTCCCGAACAACCCTCGTATATTCACTTCCAATAACATTATAACCTTCTGACCACACAAATGTTGTTGAGTAACTTGAAAAACTTTGAGAAAGTAAAAGAATGGAAGACCAGTGTCCAGTAATAATCATTAAGGCTATTTAATGTCAAAATGAACTTCAATTTATCTCTGGATGGTAAAGATCAATATCTCACTGCACATGCTGTGCAGTCTGATCTTGATCTTCCCTGTTTACTGTATTGTTTAGAAATATTGTCACAAAAGCCTTGATGTGATATCAGTATCATGTTCTCTAACTCTTTACCAAACAACAAAATTTAACCCTTTCCCAAACGACAAATTTTGGACTGGTCCAAATTCAAAGAGTTTGCAGACGACAATTTTAAATTTGATGAAAATGGCAGAAAGTTCTAAAAAATGGTAGAAAACACAGGGAAAAGGAGAAATTGCTCGATACGAGCAATTTCTCCTTTTCCCAGTGTTTTCAAAAGACTTGTACTGCAGACACGTGAAAACCAGGGCTTGTTTGGGAAAGGGTTAAGACTTGTCCAAATTGAAAGGATAATTGCAGACGACAAAATAAAATGTGACTCAAAAATTGAAATTTGCTTTAGGAAGGGTTGAAAACATTGTGGGAAAAGGAGAAAATGCTGGTTACCAGCATTTTCTCCTTTTCCCACAATGTTTTCAAAAGCTATCTTTCTAAGGGTCGCTAAAAGTCAGGATTGTGTAGTAAAGGGTTAACCAAAATGGAAATAATCCAATTCTTTGTATTTTCTACACATAACGCTTTTAAAATTCTTGACCAAACAATCTCATGGTTTATGACTCTGAGGAAGATGGCGTCTGAAAATACTGTTTCAATATACTGATAAACCTTATTTTCTCCTTTTCTCCAATATTTTCAAACCTGTTAAAGACATATTCCATCATTTGACCTATACATCTTATTTGTCATTGCAAACACTTTCAGTATAACTTTACCAAACGACAATATGCTAGGCTAGTCCAAATTGAAACCATTTGCAGACGACAAAATAAGCATGGCTCAAAAACTGAAATTTGTTTTGGAAAGTGTAGAAGACATTGTGGAAAAAGGAGAAAACAAATGCTGGTTACCATCATTTTCTCCTTTTCCCACAATGTTTACATAAGGCTTCTTTCTCAAGGTCGTTAAAAGTCGGGATTGTGTGGTAAAGGGATAATCAAGTCTGGAATACTGTTGTGTGGTAAAGGGTTGATATTGCTATTGGGTTACTGTGAGACATGCTAATTACATAAAACTTGGCAAAGCATGCATTTTTTTTCCGCAGAGAAAGACAGCTGACTGTCTATAGTCTGTGTTATTAGGTAATCAGACAGAAAGTTAACAAGTGTTGAATTCCAATAATTGACAATAAACATCGCTTGGCAGTCTAGCTGTCTTAACTCTCTATCAAACAACAAAATTTTAGACTTGATAAATTCAAACTAATTGCAGACAACAAATCAAATATGGCTTGAATGATGGGCTTTGTCTTTCATAGGGTACAAATGAAATATTGTGGGAAATGGGAAATACGCTGGTTACCAGCATTTTCTCCTTTTTCCAATATGTTACCAAAATTTTTTATCCTATGGATCGTAAACAAATGGACTTCTTTTGTAGCCTATCGGGTCAAAGATACATCCTTTCAGCCTGAGAGAATAAAACACCTTTAAAAGTTTAAAGTGTGTAAAACGGCTCAACATTTAGTCAGCTGTGTATCATTGATATATTACCAATATTATATGGTGTAAGAGATAGAGAAACTTGAGGGATTTCTTCTTATTTACAACTGGAAACAACAGTGATTTCTTTGAAGGCCTCCAGAAAATGAAATGCATTTTTGTCTGTAACATGTTATCTGTGAAACCTTGCATCCATCAGGGGCAACATTTGGCATGAAGATACGAGAATGATTATAGTTTTAATAAAATAAAGATGAAATGGGTTAAAAATAGGCTGAAAACTGGTGTATGTATGTCTTTAAATCACACTTATTTCATTCATTTCGTTTTTTATTGCCAAGCTAAATAGTTTCTTAATTTCTTATTTTTGTGGAACAGTATGTTAACAATGCTGTATTTCGTACTATGAATACCTTCAATTATTAATCAGAGGACCAGATTTTAGACAAAACTATTTTGAAAGCATTTGCAGATGACAAATGTGGTGTAAATGATAGAATTTGTTCTTCTAAAGGATAAAAAAAAAACATTTTGGAAAAAGGTGAAAATGCTGGCTACAAACATTATGTCCTTTTCCCACAATCTTCCAAAAAGTGTCCTTCCTCAGGGAAATGAGAACATGGGATTGTTTTGAAATGAGTTGTAACATGTCATAGAATTATGTTAGCTTGGCTTTAAGAAATACTGTTCATCTCTGTTATTTAACATTTACCAAAGAGAATAGTATTTTATTATGAAAATGGAAAAATTTCCTGCTTCAAGTAATATACACCTGCACAAATTTAACTAGCATAATTTCAAAGTTAAATCCTATTCCAAACAATCCCTTGCTTCTTATGAGTCTGAGAAAGGCTTTAGCAAAGAAGAAAATGCTGGTAACTTTTTTCCATGTTTCTACCCTTTGAAGTACCTTTGAAGTAAAATCTCAGCTTTCAAGGCACATGTAATTTGTCATCTGCAAATGCTTTTAGTTTTGGACACGTCTAAAATTTTGTATTGTAAGCTTGGCTGTTTTTGAAAAAGTAACAAGTTATTGTTGTAGCCCGGTCATCTTAGTGCAAAAACTTTGACATTTTATAATATCTCTGTCTTTACTGAAGATATTTAGTTCAAACTCAGAGTATTTGTTAATTATTTAAAGGGGAACCCATACAACAAGAGCAGAAAACCATCAAGATATTTTTGACACAGTTATGCCCCTTTTGTGACTTAAAATTTTCACTGAAAATCAATCTATTTCTAAAAGAAACTGCAGCAGAGCCGAGCGTTGGCACTAGCATGTGGTGCTCTTGTTTTGGTACAAAGTTAATTCTCATTGAAGCAGAATAACGATCATTTTTATCTCTTACACACAATCCAGAAAATTAAGAAGACTACGAAAACATTTTTCAAAAAGGAGAAAATGCTGGTAACCAGCATTGCCTTATTTTCCCAGTTTTTTTTTATCCTACCAACAAACAAATTTCAATTTTTGAGTTACGTTTAGTTTTGTCATCTGCAAATGCTCTAACTTTGGACAAGTCTAAAATTTGTCGTTTGGTAAAGATTTAAGGCCACAAATATGCTTAAAGTATAGGTTCAAATGACTACTTATGCTCTTCGGTTACATCTCCAGCACGTTGTTCTTTAACTCTTTTTTGTGAGAGTGCCCTCGGGCAAGACACTTCAGAGCCCCAGCCTAGCACTGGTGAAACCAAAGAATTTAATACAAGAATATGTAAAGCACCATGCAATCAGTCAGTTTCACTCTTGACCAAACATCGAAAATTTGGAGTCTTCCAAATTAAAAGCATTTGCAGACAACATTTTAAATGTGCCTTGAATCATAAGATTTGGCAGTGAAGGGTAGAAAACATTGTGGGAAAAGGAGAAAATGCAGGTTATCAGTATTTCCTCTTTTTCCAACAGTGTTTTCAAAAGCCTTCTTCCTCAAGGCTGTTAAAACTCGGGATAGTGTGGTAGTGGGTTAAACCAGTTATGGCTAGATCTATGTATGATTTTTATCTCTTTTCAGATTTTGAAATTGTTCTACCACATGTCTTTCATGATGATAGTGATGATATTCCTCTATCTCAGTTCATCAGCCATGGGCGGAAACGAAGAAGCCTTCCTTCTGAAAATTCATCCTTGTACATCAACATCTCAACACAGACAGATACTTTCCATATCAAACTAACAGCGAATAGCCATCTTTTGTCTCCAGGCTTTAAAATATATTATAGACACCATGACAACTCAAGTGATGATGTCACTGATGAGGTCATTTCCACCACTGATCATGTGACTGGAAGCAGCATTGATGACATCACTGGTTGCCATTACCATGGGAGAGTGAGGTCACATGATGATGTACCTGTTGCCCTATCTCTTTGTAAAGGTGTGGTAAGTAGGCTGGTTGTTCTTACAAATTCTCCCAAATATTTGTAGCATTCTTCTGATACCAACTAACTATGGTACACCATAACTGTCTTATGTTTTTGCGGTTCCTGTTATCTTCTTAATGCCTTTATCTTTTTTGTCCAGACGCCTGTCTATCTTTCAAATTCCAGGGTATATTTGTTACAAGCACATCCCATTGTCTCTACTTGGATGCTACCTTGTCTATTCCAAGTACTATATTATGAGTCAGTCATTGCATTGTGCTTAACCTACCACATAGCCTATTCAAACACAGAATTAACTTCTCTATGTTACATGTTATTCTTTCAACATGACATATAGGTGTGGAAAGTTTTCATGATATACATTTTTGATGACAGTCTGGAATGCTATTATAGATGCTTTTTAAACTTTTTATGTCAATAACATGGAGCTATCTCAAGGTGTATACATGTACACATTTCAAACTGAAAAAACACCTGTCAAGATGGACTGGTAAATGGATGCAGGATGCTTCTTCCTCTCCCGTTCATAAACAAAAAGAATCTCAGATTGGTATTTATCTACATGTATTACATTTTTTATTGAACTTGCTGACTAAATTGAATTTCACAAAGGCTTGCTCTAATTGATGTTAGTAAACTTGTTTAACCCTTAGGCTGCTAAGCATGACTCTCTGACCTTTTGCAGACAGTTTAGATCAAGATCAGACAGTACAAAATGTGCAGTCTGATCTTTGATCTACACTGTCTGATAAGGAGATATTTTTCTCCAAAAAATTAGCTTGAACTAACATTATTTGCATTTTTACTATCAGCTTGAAAATTTTATGTGAGTTATTTAGCAGGAAAAGGGTTAATAAAGTGAAGGATAGGCTCTCAATACTAACAACAAGTGTAAATCTAAGTGAGCTGAATAATATATCATAATTTATCTTTCAAGAAACTTAATTGAATATAATTAGAAAACAATAGATAAAGTAAATATTATCATTATTCATTTGATCCTTACAAAGTTTGATAAGGTATTTATTTCACCATCTAACACATAGTGAAGCAAACATTATTCAGTAAGGAAACTTGACCCAAATGTTACATCTTATTGCCAGAGTATTTGAACATAGCAGACATTGTAGACCAAGATCATTTGAAAGCTCTCTACTTAAGGAGGTGTAAAAAGTTCTGTTATTAGGTCACCTGAGCACAACATGCTCAAGGTGAGCTTTTGTGGTTGTCTGATGTCCGGCGTCCATTGTGCGTCGTCCGTTGTCAACATTTACCTTGTGGACACCCTAGAGGCCACATTTCTTACTCAGTTGACCTGAAAATTGGTCAGAATGTTTGTCTTGATGAAATCTCGGATGACTTCGAATTTGGGTCACCTGGGGTCATAAACTACATGAAGGTCAATAGGTCAAATTAAAGAAATACCTTGTGGACACTCTACAGGCCACATTTCTTGCTCAATTGCTTGAAAATTAGTCAGAATGTTTGTCTTGATAAAATCACAGATGAGTACCAATTTGGGTCACCTGGGGTCATTAACTAGGTCACTAGGTCAACTTAAAGAAATACCTTGTGGACACTCTAAAGGCCACATTTCTTACTCAGTTGACCTGAAAATTGGTCAGAATGTTTGTCTTGATGTAATCTCAAACAAGTATGAATTTGGGTCACTTGGGGTCATAAACTAGGTCACTATGTCAAATTAAAGAAATACCTTGTGGGCGCTCTAGAGGCCACATATTTTGCTCAATTGACTTGAAAATTTGTCAGAATGTTTGTCTTAATTAAGTCTTGGATGGGTTTGAAATTGGGTCACCTGGGGTCATTAACTAGGTCACTAGGTCAACTTAAAGAAATACCTTGTGGACACTCTAAAGGCCACATTTCTTACTCAGTTGACCTGAAAATTGGTCAGAATGTTTATCTTGATGTAATCTCGGATAAGTATGAATTTGGATCACTTGGGATCATAAACTAGGTCACTATGTCAAATTAAAGAAATACCTTGTGGACACTCTAGAGGCCATACTTCTAACTCAATTGACCTGAAAATTGGTCAGAATGTTTGTCTTGATGAAATCTAGTATGAGTTCAAAATTGGATCACCTGGGGACAAAATCTAGGTTACTAGGTCAAATTAAAGAAATATCTTGTGGGCAGTCTAGAGGGCACATTTATTGCTCATTTGTCTTGAAAATTGGTCAGAATGTTTGTCTTCATAAAATCTCAGATGAGTTTCAATATGGGATACCTTGGGTCATAAACTAGGTCACAAAGTCAAATTAAAGAAATACCTTCTTGGCACTTTGGTGGCCACATTTATTGCTGAATTGACATGAAAATTGGTCAGAATGTTTTTCTTGATTAAATTTCGGATGAGTTTTAATTTGGGTCACCTTGGGTCATAAACTAGGTCAGTAGGTCAACTTACAGAAATTCCTTGTGGGCGCTCTAGAGGCTACAATTCTTACTCAATTGACCTGAAAATTGGTCAGCATGTTTGTCTTGATGATATCTCGGATGAGTTCAAAATTGGGTCACATAAGCTCTTAAACAATGTCACTGGGTCACATTGAAAAAATACCTTGTGGGCACTCTAGAGGCCACAATTCTAGCTAAATTGGCCTGAAAATTGGTCTACAAATTGGACTTGATGATATCCCAGATCAGTTAGAAATTGGATTTCATAGGTTCATAAACTATAGGTGACTAGGTCAAGTTAAAGAAATGTATTGTGGGCGCTGTAGAGGCCACAATAAATTTGTCAGCATGTTTGATTTGATGATATCTTGAATGGGTTTGAAATTGGTTCACTTAGGGTCATAATCTAGGTCACTAGGTCAGATTACAGAAATACATGTACCTTGTGGGCACTCTAGAGGCAGCAATTCTTGCCCACTTCACCTGAGCCTTGGTCAACAAGTTTGTTTTGGTATCTCGGATGAGTTTGAAATATGGTCACACAGGGTAATAAACTAGGTCACTAGATCAAATTGACGAAATACACTTTGGACACTCCAGAGGCCACAATTTCAGCTCAATTGACATAACATCTGGTCAGAATGTTTGTCTTAATAATATCTCAGATGAGTTTTAAATTGGGACATTATGACCCTGGAGTGAAATTTCGCCTATTGACTCAGGTGAGCGATCCAGGACCATCAAGGCCATCTTGTTTATCTCCTGTCCAGATGGCAAAATTTCAGACATGTCCAAATAAAAAGTATTTGCAGACAACAAATTAAATGTGGCTCAAATGATATCAGGTTCACACATGCTTGAAAAGGCCCTAAATATCAGAGGTTGTCCTACAAAGGCCTTGAAAACAAAAAAAGAGCCTTGAAAGTCCCGACAATGGGTTTTGTGACCCTAAATTCCTTATTGTATAGTCCTAAATAATTGCTCTTTCCTTTTCTTAAAATTATCTTGTTGTTTTGATTCATTTCTTGAAGTTTTCGAAAAAACAATGGTCAGTCACGCTTTGTAAATGTATGACAATGATAAACTGGTACCCATTGAACCTCAAATAACCATAGAGATGAAGATCGATAGCAGGCTACCAGTTACTGCCGCGGAGGAAGTCTGGGTTTTATACCTGACCTTTTTATACTGTACAAGAGATTGTGATTTATACTAAGTTTTTAAGGAACAAGTCTGAGTCTTCCAAAATCATTAATGGAGGTCATTAAAACTGGTACCTGTTGTATCTCCCGTAGCTGTCCGATAGACAACAGGCAACACCCGATTTATCGACGGCATCTATTGGTTTTCATATGTACCAAATCCACCAATCAGGCAGCTTGTAGCAGAATGCCTTAATTTGTTTTATTCTAGCTTTGGCTAAGATTTTCATGACAGACAAAGATTTTTCTCACCACAATCATTTTATCAAAGTCACTAAAGAATTTAATCTTTATTGATAGGGTCTATTTCTATGCATAAATAAGGTCAAATTTTAAATTTCCAAGTCTCGCGTTACTTCATAAAATCTCAAACTGGGCAGAAACCTGAGTTGTAAGCATTGGGTATTACATGTTGTTGATAGGAAGATTGATAGCAGGCTGCCAGTTTAGGAGGTCATTCAACTAATGTTCAAGAGTTGACATGTTTGCGTCATGGGAAAGTCTATTTTCAGCCCGAAGTGGCTGTCAAGTTACCAACGGGTATTGAAAGCTGAAGACATAAACAAAGTGTATTGGTAGTACTGTCAAAAACTCATTGATTTAGGATAAATGGTAGAGGGTGCACTGAAAGAGCAAAGCCGGCCTACAATCGAGCTCGAATCGGCAAGGTCATGGATCGTATATAATTTTTGATCCCTGGTCAGGTTTAGAAACTTTTAAGATTCTACTACCTCACAAGGAAGTTCTGTGTTCTGTAAGAAGCACTAATGAGGGCCTGCTAGTTTTTGTTTGTAAAAATGACTTTCTCAAAAGCAGAAGTACTTTTGACCTTTCATACTGTAGTACAGATAGATATAAATCATAATTCATACAGATCTTATAAAACCGTAAACATTTGAAAGTGGTGTTTCCAGATAGCGAAATAGGAGATAAATTTCAATGTAGTGGATGTAACACTGCTTACAATACTTTACAATTCTGTAATTATTTAATCAACAGAACTCTGAAGCTGTGTAGACTTTATCATAACCAGTCAATGTGCCCTTTACCTCATTCAGATGGTTTTCAGTACCAGTACATCTCTGCAGAAATATATTGAAAACATTGTGTGAAATAGAGGAATTGCTGTTGCGAAGGAATATCTCCCTTTTCCCTCTTTGCTGTCTGCTTGGCTCGAAGTGATGGAGTTAGCACACCAAACTTTTAAGTACAAGAAATTTGAGATATGTTATCACAATTTAGCTGAAGGTTTGAAATAAAATGTAATGATACATTTTCAGAAGGAGCAGAGACCACTGCATTTTATGGGCCTTGGTCACACTTGCAATCTATCTCTGAACTTATTGTATTTTGTTTGCTCTAAATTTGCATTTAATAGCCCTAAATTTAACTTGTCTATGTCAGTATGAACCATAGATATGTATTTGTCTTCTAAAGGGTACAAAACATTGTGGTCACAAGCATTTTCTCCTTTTCCAAACTTTTTTTCAAATGCTGTCCACCTCAGGGTCATTTAAGTTCTTGGGATGTTTATTAAAGAATTAAAGAGAAGGGTAAGGTTTAACCCTTTACTGCACAATGCCGCATTTTGATGCCACTGGGAAAGAAGCCTTTTGAAAACATTGTGGGAAAAGGAGAAAATGCTGGTAACCAGCATTTTCTCCTTTTCCCACGTTGTTTTCTACCCTATCAAAGAAAAAATGCACCATGTGAGCCACATTGAAATTGATGTCTGCAAATGCTTTCAATTTGGACAAGGCTAAAATTGTGTCGTCTGGTAAAGGTTTAAAGGGCAGTTGACTGTTGTGCAATTTATCTTACTTTTTAATATACTTTGATATATTGATGGGGTCTTAAAGGGTATTTATATGCAATTATTTAGAGATTTATGGGGCCTTTGAAGCAGTATTATTGTTCAAATATTACTTGATAAATGTTTCTTTAAAATTACTACTTTTGACATAATTCTTTACCCTAGTTCAGTTCCATAACTCTGTACCAGTGGACAAAATTTTTACACTTGTCTAAATTGAAAGCATTTTTGCAGACGACAAATTAACTATGACTCAACTGAGTGGATTTCTTTTTTTGTTAACGTGTATAAAACTTTGCAACAAAAGGACAATATTTTCAAAGCTGTCTTCCTCAGTGATCATAAAAAGAAAAGATTAATCCGTAGGCTGCTAATCATGACTCACTGACCTTTTGCAGACAGTGTAGATCAAGATCAGACAGCACAGAACATGCAGTCTTATCTTTGATTTACACTGTCTGATAGGGAGTTTTTTTTTCCTAAAACTAAGATTGAAAAAGCATTACTCAGGTTTTTACTACGTGTTTAAAAACTTCATTTCACTTCTATAGCAGGATAAGGGTTAAAGAGATAATCTATAGCTGAGTAGAAAACATAAGGTGATGCACTTATCTTGAATGTATTTTAACTCTGTGAAAAGTGCTATAAGCCTTACTCAACAATTCTCTTTTTTTATGACCCAAGAAAGACATGTTTGAAAATATTGAAGGAAAAGGTCAAAATGCTGGATACCAGCATTTTCTCCTTTTGCTTCAAAGCTTTCTACTTTTTCAAATACAGAACCCATATTTTGGCTGCATTAAATTTGTCATCTGCAAATGCTTTGTCTTTTTGATACGGGCTAGTCTAAAATTTTGTCCTTTGTTACATGCCGTAGCTAAGGGCTGCTTTTGTCCAGAACCCTGCAAAGCAGACAGTGTGGATCAAAGATCAATCAGCATGCATGTTTTGTAATACCTGATCTTGATCTGGATTGGCTGTAAAGGAAACTAAAGCTGTGGAAAGTCCTTTGAGGTTAAGTTGTTTTGGCAGATGTCATAGATCATGTTCAGTATATACAGGGATCCTTCTAATACTTTTTAGCGGATTTGTATGGCAAATCTGCTTATTGTGATTGTACTGACCGGAACCAAATCCATCATGCATAACGATGCATGCACACTCACACTGTACTATGATAGTGGTTTGACTCGAAAAAATTATACTGTCATTCATGCTTCTCCCGTTCTACTTTCAGTTTTAGCTAATACACCTCAACCTCGCATTTATGACTACTGTATTATACTGTCCTACACTAGTATACATATTTCGTCCGAAATCTAATACCAGCAAAAAACTGCATAAGATTGACAGATCAAATTACCACTCCTAAAACAGTAATAGAATACCAGTTACTGTGCGGCCTGCAGAACAATTTTGACTTACCCTGCCCTTGCTAACTCGATTGTGATGTTACTTTTTAGCGGATTTGTATAGCAAATCCACTTACTGTGATCGTTTTGACCGGAACCAAATACATCATGTGTAACAACGCATGCGCGCTCACGCTGTTCTATGATACTGGTTTGACCTGAACCAAATATAATGTCATTCACGCTTACGTTGTACCAATTGTACTTTCAGTTTTAGCTAATTCACCTCAACCTCAATTTTGTCACTACCATTATATTGTCCTACACGTGTATACATATTTATTCCGAAATCTAATACCAGCAAAAAATTTTCGTAAGATTGACGGATCAAATTACCACTCCTTAAACAGTAATAGAATAACAGTTACTGCAAGACCCTCTCGGCAGAACAATTTTGACTTTCCCTTCCCTTGCTAACTCCATTTTGAAATGATTGCACATGTGTTTCATGTGATGCTTCTTTTTTATCACAACATATTACATTTCTATGCTACTGCATAAATCCACTTTCCAGGCGCTGGTTCGACCCCTGGCTTGGCCAATTTCTTTCCGAGGATTGATGATAGTCATTGCGACAGGATTCATTCCTCCCTCACCACTGACCATTGTTTCTATGATGGTTATGCGGGAAAGCAGCCTGTGGCTTGGAAAGAATATTGTGCGGAGTACTGGTAAAAGAAACTCCAGGAAAGCATGGATAGGTGCACTGGCCGTCTTGATATAACTGAAATGATGTTGAAAACGGAGTTAAACACCATACAATCAATCAATCAAACCGCTTTCCAGGACTTTGAGTCCTTTGATTTATTACAACATATTACAGCTTTATGCTACTCCACAAATCCGCTTTCCAGGACTTTGAGTCCTTTGATTAGCTCTTGCAGCTAATTTCATAGAAAATGTTTCGTCATGTCCCTGTTTTTGTCTGTGTGGAAGACATTTACAGTTTCCTATATCTGCCCTTACTGAAGGTAATAACTTCAACCCTTAAAGTGCTGAATTAATAATTTGGAACTTTTTTAGCCCTTATCCTGCTAAATAAGTTTAATGAAACTTTCAAGCCGATAGTAGAAACCTGAATAATGCTATTACAAACTTATTTCTTTTTTAGAAATATATCTCCTTATTGGACAGTGTAGATCCAAGATCAAACTGCACGTTCTGTGTATTCTGCTCTTGATCTACACTGTCCACAAAAGGTCCATGATTCGCGCTCAGCAGCCTAAGGGTTAAATAAGGAAAAACAACCCAAAATATTGCTATTTCAAGATTATTTCCATTTCATTATGTAACGCACTGGCAGACAGTGTAGATCAAAGATCAGTCTACATGTTATGTGCAGTCTGATCTTGATCTACACTGTCTGCAAAAACAACTTAGTCGGTTCCAGGGCTTTGAGGTTAACTCTTGACCAAACAACAAAATTTTAGACATCTCCAAATCCAAGCATTTTCAGATGACATTAAAATGGGGCTCAAATCATGGAATTTGTCAAAGGATAGAAAACATTGTGGATAAAGGAGAAAATGCTGCTTGTGACCAGCATTTTCTCCTTTTCCCACAATGTTTTCAAAAGCTTTCATCCACAAGGTTTTTAAACCAGGGGTTGTGTGGTAAAGGATTAAAAAGCAGTTATATACTGAAATTGGAAAGCCATAACAAGGGCAGGTAACACTGTTTTTTTCATTTTGACACACTTGTGCCGCTTTTTCAGCTGGGATTTTTCACAGATAACCCAAACACAGCCAAGAGTTTGGCACCCGCATACAGTACACTTGTTTGATATTTAGGCTAGATGTGCCTTGAAATTGCATCATTTGGATCTGTTTTACAGACTGAAAATGGCAGTTGTATCGATTGGGTACTCTTAACTCTTTCTAACCACACAATCCCGAGTTTTGGCGAACTTGAAGAAGAAGGCTTTTCAATGATTGTGGGAAAAGGAGAAATTGCTGGTAACCAGCATTTTTCTCCTTTTCCCACGATGTTTTCTGCTCTATCAGAGACAGAAATCATCATTTGAGCTAAATTTAACTTGTAGTCTGCAAATGCTTCCAATTTGGTCACGCCCAGAATTTTGTCATTTGGCAAAGATAACTCTTTACCAAATGACAAAATTTTAGACTTGTCCAAAGTGAAAGCATATGCAGACGACAAAATGGATGTTACTCAAAAATTTAAATTTGTTCTGGGAAAGTTAGAAAACATTGTGGGATAAGGAGAAAATGCTGGTTATCAGCATTTTCTCCTTTTCCCACAATGTTTTCAAAAGGCCCTTTTTTCAGGGTCGTTAAAACCTGTGATTATGCGGTAAAGGGTCAAGGTAGATATTGAAGAATAATGAAACTGCATTTTCATCTGAGAACTGGATCCTATAGTCATACTGGTATTGTTTTTTTGTAAGTATTATGTGACTTCTGTTACATACTGAGTTACATTTTGATTTATACACCTTTCAAACTGGGGGCCTACTTTTCAATGAAATTGACAAACCTTCAGATCAAATTGACCTTGAGGTGACCTTATGAGGTCAGATGTCACCATTTTCATGGGCATAGATCTTCAAGAGCTCTTGGTGTGGAAAATTAAGGGTATTACTTAACAATTTTAAATTACAACACAGATATGACTTTTTATATCCCTGCTAACTGAAAGTGTTTGCAAATATTGTAGAAAAAGGGCAAACTGCTTGTTACAACACTAAAAAGCAAGCTATTTCATCTGATCACTGTAAAGCTGTATTTGTTTTTACTTGAGTTTAATGCCATTTTACCAGCTCAGGTCATATCATGGCAGTCAGTGCACCTATAATGCATGTTTTTCCTGGCTTTCTCACACCAGTACTGACACAACTTTCTTTCCAAGCTGCTGATTACTTTTCTCACATGCATCAGAGGTGAGAGGCAAAAAATCGCTGGAAAGAAAGTTTGCCTCAACCAGGTATCAAACCTACAGCCACTACGTCATAATATTATGAAGCTATAAACATATCCAGTAGAAGTCACCAGCCTGTAACATTAACCCTTTATCAAACAAGCCCTTGTTGTAACTCTTTACCACATGACAAAATTCTAGATTGGTCCAAACTGATAGCATTTTGCAGAAGACAAGTTAAATGTGCCTCAAATTAATGAATTTGTTTCCGAAAGGTTAGAAAACATTGCAGGAAAAAGAGACACATTTTGAAATGTTTCCAAAAGGCCTCTGTCAGGGTTGTTTAAACCCGGGACTGTTTGGTAAACAGTTAAAGACATTTTCGAAGGAGACTTTTGAAAACAATGATTTGTAGCCTTTCAAGGTGAAAACCTATCATTTGAGCAATATTTGATTTGTCTAATTTTAATGCTATAGATTTTACCAGTTTCAAAATTTTGTCATCTGGTGAAAAATTAACCCTGTCAAACAAAATTAGTGTTCTAATGACCCTGAGAAAGACAACCTCTAGAAACATTGTGGGCAAAAGAGATAATGCTGGTTAGTTGCATTTTCTCATTTCTTCCCACAATGTTTTCTACCCTTCCACAGACCAATCACATTGCTTGAGCCAGAGCCACATTTAATTTGATGTCTGCAATTTCTTTCAGATAGGAAAAGTCTAAGATTATCATCTGGTAAAGAGTTAAACACTCTAAGGTTTTGATTTGTAGAGAATGAGTGGACAGTATTATGTCAAAGATGAACAGGTTTACGAGGGACACTTTTTAAGTTCGTAGAGTAAGCCTATAACTTTTTAACGCGATTATGAAGTTGCATGATTTTTTACACAGAACTTGCGTAATCATTCCTCTCTCGAACGGTGTCACGGTATGCGGCGCACGAGGTCCACGTGCGCGCTGCGCTGGGTATTTTCAACACGTGGTTTTATACACTATAGTAAAATATAGCGTTCAATATGGATGGAAAAATCTCTGAACAGAGGGTATATTGTAAGATTCGAGCACAGCTCGGGTTTCCGCCAACAGAAATTCATGCTGATTTGCAAAAAGTTTATGGGAATGGTGCTTTAAAATATGCTACAGTTTGCAAGTGGGTACGTCGTTTTAATGATGGTCGGGAGTCAATTGAAAATGACCCTCGGGTGGGTAGGCCGGTTTCCGTTTTGACGGAAAAGAACGTTGCTACTGTGAAAACGTTAATTGAGGAAGACGCACGTTTTACCGTGCAAGAGATAGAAGAATTAAGTGGCATTCATTCGTCAAGTGTTTTGAAGATCTTACGTGAACGACTTGGGCTACGTAAGATCTGCGCGCGCTGGGTGCCCCATTTGCTCACTGACGAGCAGAAACAAAATCGGGTTAGACTTGCATCGCAAGTTATAGAAAAATATGATAAATGTGACCCACGTCGTTTGGAAGAGATAGTTACAGGTGATGAAACCTGGATCTATCATTTTCAACCCGATTCTAAGGCTAAAAATAAGGTTTGGGTTTCATCTGAGGGCGACGGACCTGTCATTGCGCGCCGTTGCAAAACATCAAATCGCATGTTGTATGCGATATTCTTTGATTCGAAAGGTCCAGTCCTTCAAATTCCAGTCCCGAAAGGTAGTTCTGTCACTGGAAAGTTTTACAGAGAAAGTGTTCTTACTCAACTTGTTGATTTCTATCAGAAACGCAGACCGCGCACCGGTGTCCGCGGCATCAAATTACTCCATGATAACGCACCGGCCCATAAATCCGCTACGGTACAGGGATATCTGAAAGAATCTGGGCTCGATGTCTTAGATCATCCCCCATACAGCCCTGACCTGTCCCCCTGTGACTTTTGGTTGTTCCCAAGACTGAAGGAAATGCTGGCAGGGCACCGTTTTGAATCCCGTTGTGGTATAGGCAGTGCGGTCTACCAGTGTCTGCAACATATACCTAAAGAGGACTACCGGGCGGCGTTCCGGAAATGGGTAGATCGGTGTAAAATGTGTGTGGAGGCAGACGGGGCATATTTCGAAGGTCTTGGATAAATAAAATTTTGATATTTCAAGCGGTTTTAAAAAGACCGCCCTACTCTACGAACTTAAAAAGTGTCCCTCGTATTGTTACATTTGACAAAAAGATGATTTTACATCCGTCATGCAATCAGTATCATTTTGCAAACACTTACATTCTATAGCAAGAAAATTGTCCCTTTTTATAGTAATGCTTTTACGCTGTTTTTACAGCTTAAGTCATATTACGGCATTAAGTGCACCTATGCATGTGTTCCTTGGCTTTCTCACACCATTACAGACAGAACTTTGTTTCCAAGCCACTGACTACTTTTCTCACTTTTATCAGGGGTGAGAGGCGAAAAACTGCAGAAAAGAAAGGTTGCCTGAACTGGGTATCATACCTATGGCAACCTGACCACAAGTCAAATATGCTAACCACTGAGCAACCTAGCCAGGCTTTTTGTAATGCTATAATGAAATGAATTCTCTGAGAGGTTTTGTAAAATGTATCTGATCACTGCATGTATTTAATTTTATTTTCTCCTTTTCTCACAATATTTTTGAGATTGCAGAGGCAAATCTCATCATTCCAACCACATTAACTTTTGTCATCTCCAAATGCCTTCAATATGAACTTGTCAAAATATTGCTGTCTGCAAAAGAGTTTACTGTCAAATTTTTACCAGACAACAAAATTTTAGCTTTGTTCTTATTGAAGAAGTTTGCAGGAAATAAATAGAAGGTTGCTTATTGGATGGGATTTGTATTTGAAAGGATAGAAATCATTGTGAGAAAAGGAGAAAATGCTGTGTACCAGCATTTTTAGCTCACCTGAGAACAAAGTGCTCATGGTAAGCTATTGTGATTGTGCTGTGTCCGGCGTCAGTCGTGTGTCGTGTGTCGTGCGTCGTCCGTCGTCAACTTTTTACCTTGTGTACGCTCTAGTGGCCACATTTTCAGTCCAATCCTCATAAAACTTGGTCAGAATGTTTGTCTTGATAAAATCTAAGACAAGTTCAAATGGGTCATGTGGGGTGAAAAACTAGGTCACTAGGTCAAATCTTTGAAAAACCTTTTGTACGCTCTAGAGGCCACATTTTCAGTCATGAAACTTGGTCAGAATGTTTGTCTTGATAAAATCTCAGACGAGTTTGAAATTGGGTCATGTTGGGTCAAAAACTAGGTAACTAGGTCAAAACTTAGAAAAACTTTGTGTACGCTCTAGAGGCCACATTTTCAGAACGGTCCTCATGAAACTTGGTCAGAATGTTTGTCTTGATAAAATCTCAGACGAGTTCAAAATTGGGTCATATGGGATCATAAACTAGGTCACTAGGTCAAATCTTAGAGAAACCTTGTGTACGCTCTAGAGGCCACATTTTCAGTCAGATACTTGTGAAACTAGGTCAGAATGTTTGTCTTGATAAAATCTGCGACGAGTTTGAAATTGGGTCATGTGGGGTCAAAAACTAGGTCACTAGGTCAAATTTTCAAAAAACCTTGTGTGTGCCCTAGAGGCCACATTTTCAGTCAGATACTTATGAAACATGGTCAGAATGTCTTGATAAAATCTCGGATGAGTTCGAAATTTTTTGTCTTGATGATATCTCAGATGAGTTCAAAATTGGATCACATAGGGTCATAAACAATGTCATTGGGTCACATTGAAGAAATACCTTTTGGGCACTCTAGAGGCCACAATTCTAGCTAGATTGACCTGAAAATTGGTCTACATATTTGACTTGATGATATCTCGGATCAGTTAGAAATTGGATCTCATAGGGTCATAAACTAGGTCACTGGGTCAAATTCAAGAAATGTATTGTGGGCAGTGTAGAGGCCATAGTTTTTACTCAACTGACCTGAAAATTTGTCAGCATGTTTGACTTGATGATATCTTGAATGGATTTGAAATTGGACCACGTAGGGTCATAATCTAGGTCACTAGGTCAACTTACAGAAACCCCTTGTGGGCACTCTAGAGGCGGCAATTCTTACCCAATTCACCTGAACCTTGTTCAACAAGTTTGTTTTGATGTTTCGGATGAGTTTGAAATATGGTCACATAGGGTCATAAACTAGGTCACTAGGTCAAATTGAAGAAAGACATTTTGGACACTCCAGAGGCCACATTTTCAGCTCAATGGACCTGACAATTTGTCAGAATGTTTGTCTTAATAATATCTCAGATGAGTTTTAAATTGGGTCATTATGACCCTGGAGTGAAATTTGGCCTATTGACTAAGGTGAGCGATCCAGGGCCATCATGGCCCTCTTGTTTCCTTTTCCCACAATGTTTTCAAATGCTTTCTCAGACAGGGGTTTTAAAAGTCAGATTTGTGTGGTAAAGGGTTAATTGTTAACCAATAGGCTGCTATGCTCAGCTCTATGACCCTTTGCAGGCACTTTATATCAAGATCAGACTGCACAAGAAATTCAGTTTGATCTTGGATCTACTCTGTTGGATAAGAAGATATTCTTCCCAAAAACTACCTTTGAAAAAGCAGACTTTGGGTTTTTACTATCAGCTTTAAAGTTCCGCATCACTTATTCAGCAGGATAAGGATTAATAAATCAATCAGAATTTCATACATCATATTAGCTAACAGATATCTTCCCTATCTTATCTCTACATTCCTACCATTTTTTATTTTCTAAAAAATTAATCTGGCTTTCCTCTGGTTTTTGTCTTTGCCTTCTTACACTAACCTGTAACTCTTTACCAGATGACAAAGTCTTAGATTCTTTTAAATTAAAAAGCATTAGCAGGGGACAAATAAAATGTGGCTCAACAGTGGAAATTGTCTCTGAAAAGGTAGAAATCATTGTGGAAAAAAAGGAGAAAATGCTGATTCCCAGCTCTTTATTCCATAAAAAAGCATCAAATATCTGCAGGCAACAAACAAAAATGTGACTGAGAATTGTCTTTGAAGGCACAGAAAAAGACGAAATGTTGGTAACCAGTTATGACTGGTTGGAAGAGTACGCTTTTAAGGACCACATTATAAAATGTGGGTCAAAAAATTTTTTTTCATTTTTGTCAGAATTACTGCATCTATCAAAAGGAAGATGGGTTAATACATTAGATAAAATTATTCTTTGGTCACCAAATAATTTCTTGTAGCAACAACCTCATTATTATGTGGCCATGACTCAAGATCTTGTGGCCATCAGATAAATTATTCCAAAAAGCAAATATTATGGAGTGTTTGAGACCCTCGTGTTCTTTGGATAATCATTTGCTGTCCACAAAATATTTAATCTATCTATTATCTCTTGGCCACTAATTATTATCTTGATGCCCTTAGCTATTTTCTCTTGGCCATGCACAAGCTATCATCTTTTGTCCACTAACATCTTGTGGCCACTTCCTTTTATGTTGTGGCCACAAGCTTTTATCTTTTGGCCACTTAGCTACTATGTCTTGGATACTAGCTGTTATCTCTAGGACACTAGGTATTATCCCTTAGCCACCAGCTGTTATCTCTTTGTCACTAGGTACTATCTCTTTGCCACTAGCTGTTATCTTTTTGACACTAGCTATTATCTCTTTGCAACCAACTGTTATAGCTCGGACACTTAAGCTACTCTTTCTTTGCCACTAGCTGTTATCTCTTGGACACTAGCTGTTATCTAGGACACTAGCTATTATCTTTTGACGACAAGCTGTTATCTCTTAGACACTAACTATTATCTCTTTGCCACTAGCTGTTATCTCCTGGACACTAGCTATTATCTCTTTGTCACTAGCGGTTATCTCTAGGACACTAGCTACTACCTCTTTGCCACTAGCTGTTATGTCTTGGACACTAGCTGTGATCTCTAGGACACTAGCTATTATCTTTTGACCACTAGCTGTTATCTCTTGGACACTTACTATTATCTTTTTGCTATCAGCTGTTATCTCTTGAAAACTAGCTATTATCTCTTTGTCTCTACCTGTTGTCCCCTTGACACTAGCTACTATCTCTTTGCCACTAGTTGTTATCTCTTGGACACTAGATATTATCTTTAGGACACTAGCCCTTATCTCTTGACCACTAGCAGTTATTTCTTAGACTCGGGACATTATCTCTTTGCCACCAGCTGTTAGCTCTTGGACACAAGCTATTATCTCTTTGTCACTAGCTGTTATCACTTTGGCATTAGCCACTATCTCTTTTTCTGCCAGCTGTTATCTTTTGAACAATAGCTGTTACCTCTTCGCAGCTAGCAGTTATCACTCGGACACTAGCTACAATCTCTTTGCCACTAGCTGTTATCTCTAGGATACTAGCTATTATCTTTTGACCACTAGCTGTTATCTCTTGGATACTAACTATTACCTCTTTGCCCGTAGCTGTTATCTGTTGGACACTTATGCTATTATCTCTTTAACACTAGGTACTTTCTCTTTGCCACTACCTAGGTCACTAGCTATTATCTCTGTCACTAGCTGTTATCTCTTGGGCACAAGCTATTATCTCTTTGCCATAGCTCTTATCTCTTTGACACTAGGTACTATCTCTTTTCCACTAGCTGTTATCTCCTTGCCCCTAGCTGTTATTGCTAGGACACTAGCTATTATCTCTTGGCCACTAGCTGCTATCTCTTGGACACTAGCTATTATCTCCTGGCCACTAGCTGTTAACTCTTGCACACTTGCTATTATCTCTTTTCCAGTAGCTGTTACCTCTTTGATACTAGGTACTGTCTCTTTGCCACTAGCTGTTATCTCTTAGACACTAGATACTATCTCTTTGCCACTAGCAGTTATCTATAGGACAATAGTTGTTATTTCTTGCACACTAGCTTTTATTTTTTTGCAACTGGCTGTTATGGCTCAGACACTAGCTGTAACATCTCTAGGACACTAGCTATTAACTCTTGGCCACAAGATAATTTTTGTTTCTCCCATGTCCTCTCTATGCTGCCATGCAAAAATCTTACATGAACTCTATACTAGACAACAAAATTTAGACTTGGTAACCAGCATTTTCTCTTTTTCCAACAATATTTTCTGCCCTGTCAAAAACATAAGTTCATTTGTACCACTTTCAAATTTGTTTTCTGCTGATGCTTCCAATTTGGAAGGGTCTATGATTTGTTGTTTGGGAAAGGGTTAAAGTGCCTTTCACAACTAGTTGCTTTTGCGGCCAGTGAGGATCAAGATCAGACTGCATGTAACATGCAGTCTGATCTTTGATCTACACTGTCCACTGAGCTGAGACATTCTAGACAAAATCTACCATGATGTTGCATTTTTAGGGTGTTAGATTTTCAATATCTTTTGGGTTTATTCTGAGTTCTGAAGGTTAAGATTTAAAAAGAAAATGTTTCAATGGTCTTCTGTTACGGCAGGGCTAAATGGTTTTTAATAGCTTCTTGATTATCAGTCTGGTTTCCAGCATTTTAACATGAGTTTAATATAGATAAAGTAGAATTTTGGACAGGTTGATTCAATATAGATTTTTAACCCTGGCAGTGTTAAAATAAATGAAAAAAGAAATCCTCAGTCAGTGCTTAAACCTTTAAAGTGCCTTTCATAACTATTATTGCGTTTGCAACCAGTGTAGATTAAGATCAGACTGCACAAGATGTACAGTATGATCTTTGATCTACACTATCTGCTTTTCAGAGACATTCGGGACAATAGCAATCTTGACATTGCTCTTACGAGGCTCTTTTTCCTAAGATGGAAATGTTAATAGGGTTTATTCAGCGGTTGTAAAGGTTAATTATTAAGATATAGATTTTGCTTTTTATTGATTTAACAACCTCAGTTTTGCGCCACTGTCAACATTATTTCAGTCATCACAGAGTGAGCTCACGCATGTATGTCCTGGGTTTCACTTAAGTACTAAGTAGGGCTCTGAAGTGTTCTTGCCCAGGAACATTTCCACGAATAGCAGATTTTGCAATTCAAAGGCTGCTCTTAGTCGGAATATCTGGAAGAATAACTGGTAAGTGTAAATCCAAGATCGGGCTGCACTTATTGTGCAGCCTGATCTTGATCTACATTGGAGGCATAAGCAGTTAAATCTGGGTTCTGTATTACATGGATTAACTCAATACCAAAAAATCCTGTGTTTTGATGACCCTGAGAACAACGGCTTTTGTAAACATTGTGGAAAAGGAGAACATGCTGGTAACCAGCATTTTCTCTTTTTCGCATGATGCTTTCTGCCCTTTCAAAGACAGATCTTATCGTTTTAGCAATATCAAACTAAGTGTTGTCTACTTTCAATTTTGACAGGTCTAAATTGTTTTTGTCTGGTACAGAGTTTAAAAAAACCCAAACTGTATTAGATGAATTTACCAGACATTTAGAGTGATAATAAATGATAAAATAATCAGCTTCACCTACTTGACATAGAAATGCACATTGCTTTGTATATTAGGCATTTTTTACAGGTATCTGGTCATCTAAGGTCTATAGGGGAATCCCTGAACATTAATTAATGTTCAACTCTTAACCAAACAATCCCATGATATGACAAGCCTCAAGCTTTTGAAAACATTGTTGGAAAAGGAGAAAATGCTGGTTACCAGCATTTTCTCATTTTCCCACAACGTTTTCAACTAATTATCAAAGACAGATTCTATCGTTTGAGCGACCTTTTATTTGTCGTCTGCAAATTCTTTCAACATGGAAAAAGTCTAAAATATTTTTGTTTGGTAAAGAGTTATTTTTAACCCTTCACCAAAATTAATAATCCTGCGTCTTCTAATGCTTTTGAGGAAAAAGGCTTTTGAAAACATTTTGGGAATAGGAGAAATGCTGTAACCAGCAGTTTCTCCCTTTACCACAAGGTTTTCTAATCTTACAGATTCAAATCCTGTCATTTTAGCATCCATCACTTAATTTCTTGTCTGCAATAGCCTTCAATTTAAGCTGTTGTAACATAATATGAAAAGATTGTAGCAAATAAGAGAGAAACTGTTCATTACTCTTTTCATAAAGGTGTCCTCTGATATTTGCTGTACTTTTGAACAAACAAACTAATTCATGGTATGATTTTAAAGAAAAAACTTTTGCAAAAATATCTGAAGCAAACTATTGGACATTTCAGATCAGAAGATCAGACTGCACACATTTAGTGCAGTTTATTTTGATACACATGTAGTATGAATAAAAAAGAAAATATTGTAGCAAAAGAATGAATTTCTTATTAGCAGCAATTTTTCCCAGTTACCATAATGTTTTTCAAAAGAGGTTGCTGCAAATGAAAAAGAGCTTTCCGCGTGGTAGTAAGTTTCTACATGAATGAATGGATTTTATCAGTAATATGAAAAGTACATCTCTGTTGATTCGATCTGAAACTTTAAGGCTGTTAATTTTACAGCGTTTCACCCTGAAGATACAGACGAAACTTTTAAATAAAAATAAGATGACAAGACAGTAGACTTGTTCAAGTTAAAATCATCAGCAGACAACACATTAGCAGACGACAAATTGGATATGGGTCAAATGATTGGGTTTTTCTGTATAAGGGTTACTAAACATTGTGGGGAAAGGAGAAAATGCTGGTTACCATGTTTTCTAATTTATCCAAAATGCTTTTAGAATCTCTTCTTTCAAAAGGTTTGTTAAAACTCTGAAGTACTATACAGGGTTAATGTTTGGCGAAGACTGAGATTAGATCGATTTTGGATCTACATTTACTGTGATTTTTAGCTTATCAAAACCATCTTAACAGTAAAAATAATAAGACTTTTTCTGTTGAGTGAAAAATAGAGATTTACATCATTAACTTCCCTAAACAGCAGACAACTTTGTTGAAAATTGATATTTAGCTTTAACTCTTTACCACACAATACCAACTTAACGACCCTGAAAAAGAAGGCTTTTGAAAATATTGTGGGAAAAGGAGAAAATGCTGGTCAGCAGTATTTTCTCCTTTTCCCAGTATGTTTTCTAACCTTTCACAGATAAATTTAACTAGTTTTGCCACATTTATTATTTCGTCTGCAATTGCTTTCAAAATGGACCAGTGTAAAATTTTGTCGTTTTTCAGAGTTAACAAACAATCACTTGCTCGAAACTTGTATAAATCAGCCAATAGAGAAATTTGTTGTTACAGGCAATTCAGTTCCTCCTTTTGCCACCTTGTTTTGGATAGGCTTTTTCCTTGGACATATTGAAAATTTAAAACACAGGAAATTTTAGTCAGGGCTAAAAATCAAACCAGAAAGCCACAAAAACCAGACAGTGTAGATCCAAGATCAGATGTCACATTTGGTACAGTCTGAATCCTGTTCAACACTGTATGCTGTATACAAGGTATGCAAAACAGTTTGACCCTTAAACATGCAATCCCGAGTTTAAATGACCCAGAGAAAGTATGCTGCAGTTTGTCCTTTTCCTATGATGTTTTCTAACCCTTTCAAAGAAAAATATCATCATTTGAGACTCATTTTTATGCTCTGGTCAATTAAAAATTTTAGACTAGACCAAAATGATAGGATTCGGAGATGACAAACTGCATGTACTCAAACAGTGGAATATTTCTTTGAAAAGGTAGAAAACATACTGTGGGAAAGAACAAAATGCATGTTAACATAATTTTCTCCTTTTCCCACATTGTCTTAAAAAAACCTTCATCCCTAGGATCATTTAAACTCAGGATTTTTAATTTGTTGTCTGCAAATGCTCTCAATTCCGACATCATCTACCTAAGATTTTATTGTCTGGTAAAGAGTTAACTCTTTACCAAATGACAAAATTTTAGACTAGTCCAAATTGAAAGCATTCTAAGATGACGAAAACAATGTGACTGAAAAACTGGAATTTGTTAAGGGAAGGATAGAAAACATTGTAGGAAAAGGAGAAAATGCTGGTTACCTCATTTTCCCACAATGTTTTCAAAAGGCATCTTTCTCAGTCAGGGTTGTGCGGTAAACGATTAAAGGATGAGGCAATTTCATGTTGATAGAATGATGTAAATCTATTTTTTTTCTTCACCTGTTTTTATGGGGCTCTCAGGTGTTTTATGAGGATCATAAGCTTTAATTAATCCATTAGCATGTGAGCTATTTTTAGACTAAACTGCAAAGAAAAGAAAATGCCATAAAGGAGATTTTTCTTTAAGAATGGATGGGAAACACTGTTGGATTAGGATCAATTGTTTACAAACAGCATTATGCTTCTTTTCCCGTGCTTACAAAAGGTGTCAGGGATGGGAGTGGGATAACAAGTGTAAATTTTGGTTGTTTGTGGTAAAGATTTAACCCTTTACCACACAATCCAGAGTTTTAATGACCCTAAGGGAAAGAGCTTTTGAAAGCATTGCTTGAAAAGGAGAAAATGCTGGTAAGCAGCATTTTCTCCCTCCAACAATGTTTTCTACTCTTCTAAAAACAAATTTTAATTTTTGAGTCCCATTTATTTTGTTGTCTGCCATAATGCTTTCAATGTGGACAAGTGTAACATTATGTTGTTTGGTAAAGAGTTCATGATTTTATCCTTGATCAGACTTTGTCCAAAAAATGAGCCATTCTCTGTGAAAAGGGGGCTTAATGCATCTGCGAAAGGTATCGATTCAGGACAGCCTGCACATTCCACGTCAAAAGTCCATTCTATCTCATGATTTATGCAGTCGTTAGCCAAAATGGACTTTATGGATCCATGATCATGTGATGACTTGCTTGGTATCGTGCATCACAGGGATGCATTAAGACTTCATTTGCCAGAGCATGGCTCAAATATTTTTTCCAGTACATTCCATGAAAAAGCTGTGGTAATATTTTATGATATGTAAAAGATAGTGTCCACATAAATGAATATACTGGTTTTATTGCTTACCTGCATCAAGTGTAAATGAGATAACACATTTTTTAAGTCAAGTGCTAATGACACAGGGAAGTTATTTAAAAAAAGAGTTTGGGTGTGAAAATTGAAACAAGAGGGCCATGTGCTGATGGCCCTGATTTGCTCATCTGAACCTTTTTGACCCAACATGACCCATTTCCAATCTCTTCCAAGATATCATGACAACATTCAAACAAAATTTCATGTGTACTGGACAGAAAATGTGGCTTCTAGAGTGTACACAAGCTTGTTCTAGGATTTGTCCTGATGACTTGCTTTTTGACTGAATGTGACCCATTTGTAGATATCAGCAAGACAAACATTCTGACCAAGTTTCATGAGTATTGGACTGAAAATGTAGCCTCAAGAACGTAACACAAAGTTTTTATGCATTTCGTCCCAGTGACCGTTACTTTTTGAACTGATGTGTCCATTTTCAAACCTGTTTGAGATATCATAAAGACAAATATTCTGACTAATTCTTATGAATTTTGGACTGAGTATATAGCCTCTAAAGATAACATAAGCATTTCTTGGATTTTTCCTTGTGACCTACTTTTAGATCCAACATGACCCATTCTCAAACACATCCTAAGTATAATCTAGACAAACATTCTGAATGACTTTCATGGGTATTAGATCTCGACATACAATGAGGCCTCTAGTGTGTACACAAGGTTTCTTAAAGACTTGACCAGGCGACCTAGTTTTTGACCAATTTTCCAACTCTCACAAGTCTGATGTCATTAATACAAATATTCTGACCAACTTTCATATTATTAGTAGTAGACTGAAAATGTGGCTCATAGAATGTACACAAGGTTTTTCAAAGTTTTGACTATTCTACAGTCTATCAAACTTTTACAGTGCTTTTTTTTTCTTTCTGGCTGTAAGGATGTATCTTTAAGATCTTGATCTACATTGGTGGTAAATGTATGAATCATGATCATGAACTATGCACGAAAAGTTTTTAATATTTTTGATGACGCATTATGGACACTTTCAGTCTGGAAACAGAGACCTTGGACTACTTTCCATAACTTTTTCTCAGTCGGTAGCATACAGGACTTGAGAACAGGAGGTCGCTGGTTCGATCCCTGGCTTGGCCAATTTCTTTCGGAGGATTGATGATAGTCATTGCAACAGGATTCATTCCTCTCTCACCGCTGACCATTGTTTCGACAATGGTTATGTGGGAAAGCAGCCAGTGGCTTGGAAAGAATATTGTGCGGAGTACTGGTAAAAGAAACTCCAGGAAAGCATGGATAGGTGCACTGGCCACCGTGATATAACTGAAATAATGTTGAAAACAGCGTTAAACACCATACAATCAATCAATCAACCATAACTTTTTCCTTTACGACCAAAGTTTTCAAAAGCATTCCTCCAAAGGGTCCTTCAAACACAGGATTGTGTAGTTAACCCTATACCACACAATCCTGAGTTTTAATGACTTTTAGGAAAAGGCCTTTTGAAAACATTGTGGGAAAAAGAGAAAATACTGGTAACCAGCATTTTCTCCTTTTCCTACAGTTTCTTCTATCCTTCCCAAAACAGATTGCAATTTTTTAGTCATGTTTGTTTTGTCCTCTGAAAATCCTTTGAATACGGGAAAGTCTAAAATTTTGTCGTTTGGTAAAGAGTTAGGGGTTAATGTCAATATAAATGCATGCATGACATGATTTGACATGGCATGAAGATAATTATGATGATATTCAAACATTTTTAATGGCAGTATTGAAAAAAAAAACATGTCCAAAAAAAAATGTGTGTATAATACCATGACTTAGAGCAATTGGGTGCTATTTCAGACCGTGTAGATCTAGATCAGACTGCATGGAATGTGCAACGTGATTGGATCTAAACACAGACATATTTCTTGAGATTTGCGGACAAAAGAGTATCGTACATGTACACTGTATTTGCAGTTCTTGGACTCAGTCTAATTCGGAATTAGGTACTTTGTTCCAATTTCGAGACTGAAAATGTCTGTCAGGTTTGTCTTGGGCTCTAAGGGTTAAAATTACAGCTGTACAAATATGAGCATGAGGACACTATCTGAAATGAGGAATGCCTCAATAGAAACAGGTCTGTCTTGTCTGTATTTAGTGTTTAGCCAAATCCTCATGGATGTTATCAATGTTGTAACAATACATATTATCACCAGTCAGATAGAGATATCTGTTAGCACTCTTCTGCCATGTTTGGTAAGAAAATGAACAAGTCTTATGAGACAGTGCTATTTTATTAGATCAGATACAGTGCTGGTATTATGTAGACAAAGCATAACTTAACCCTTAACCCTTTCCCAAACAACAAATTTTGGACTGGTCCAAATCGAAAGAGTTTGCAGATGACAATTTTAGATTTTATGAAAATGGCAGAAAGTTATCAAAAAGGGTAGAAAAACTGTGGAAAAAGGAGAAATTGCTCATTACGAGCAATTTCTCCTTTTCCCACAGTGTTTTCAAAAGACTTGTACTGCAGATATGTGAAAACCAGGGCTTGTTTGGGAAAGGATTAACGAAAATGAAAAATGAGAAATAAAAGCCCGATATACTTATTACACAATGCATGGCAACGAATGTGCCTCTGTTAGTAAAGATAGTTGAATTTGATTGTATTTCGTATATGTTGCCATTGTTTTTTGTTTATGCTTGTCCTGGTAATACGTCCAAACTGCCTTAACCCTTTCCCAAACGACAAAGTTTGGGCTGATCCAAATTGAAAGAGTTTGCAGACGACAATTTTAAATTTGATGAAAATGGCAGAAAGGTCTCAAAAAGGGTAGAAAACACTGGGAAAAGGAGAAATTGCTAGTTATGAGCAATTTCTCCTTTTCCCACAGTGTTTTCAAAAGACTTGTACTGCAGACACGTGAAAACCAAGGCTTGTTTGGGAAAGGGTTAACCCTTTCCCAAATGACAAATTTTAGACTCTTTCAAATTCAAAACACCTGCAGACGACAAATCCAAAGTTGGTACAAATGGGCTTAAGCTCTCTGATAGGGTAGAAAACATTGTGGGAAAAGGAGAAAATGCTGGTCACCAGCATTTTCTCCTTTTCCCACATTGTTTTCAAAAGTATTCTTTCCCAGGGTCGTGAAAACCAGGGATTGTTTGGTAAAGAGTTAAATTTAACTCGAAGAGTACCGGCAACTGTGCCACTAATTGAAATTAGAAAATTTCTTCTACACTCATGAAATTCTGATAGCCTTTTAGAAAGAATCAGGCATGTGTAAAGGCATTTAGATGTGATTGTTGAAAGATAAACATCTAAATTGCTTTAAATGGCCATAATGGACATGGTTTGGAAAAAAGGATGACTGTTTCCTGAAATTGCTAGTAACTGATAAGTGCAAATTGTGATAGCACCTGTTGAAACACAATAATACTATTTTACTCTCATTTCAAACCTTAAACCATTATCAAGCAATCCCATGTTTAACCCTAATTACCGCACAATCCCGAGTTTTAACAACCCTGAGGTAACCAGCATTTTCTCCTTTTCCCACAATGTTTTCTAACCAGTCAAAGACAAGTTCCATCATTTGAGTCACATTGAAATTGTTGTCTACAAAAGCTTTCAATTTGGACTAGTCTACATTTTTGTCATTTGGTATAGAGTTAAATGACCCTGAAAAGGTGACCAGCATTTTCTCCTTTTTAGCTCACCTGAGCACAACGTGCTCAAGGTGAGCTATTGTGATCGCCCTATGTCCGTCGTCCGTCAACAATTTCTTTAAACATCTTCAGCTTTGATATTTGGTATGTAGCATCTCCTAGTGGACCTCTACCAAGTTTGTTCCAAGGATGCTGCTTAGGTCAAAACTGGCCCAGCCCAGGGGGTCACAAGTTTGAACACAGGAACAAAGAAGGAAAACTTTAAAATTCTTCTTTGAAACTGGAAGGCGTAGAGCTTTGATATTTGGTATGTAGTGATTCTCTTCTAAGTTTGTTTGCCCATCTAAGCACAACGAGTTCATTGAGTTTAAAATTGGGTCATCTTGGGTCATAAACTAGGTCACTAGGTCAAATTAAAGAAATACCTTGTTGGCACTCTCGAGGCCACATTATTTGCTCAATTGCCTTGAATATTGGTCAGAAAAGTTGTCTCAAATAAAATCTCACATAAGTCTGAATTTGGGTCAACTGGGGTCATAAACTAGGTCACTGGGTCAAATTAAATAAATACCTTGTTTGCACTCTGGAGTCCACATTTATTGCTCAAATGACCTGAAATTTGGCCAGAATGTTTGTCTTGATGAAATATCAGATGAGTTTGGATTTGGAACCATAAACTAGGTCACAAGGTCAAATTAAAGAATGTTTGTCTTTATAAAATCTCACAAGAGTCTGAATTTGGGTCAACTGGGGTCATAAACTAGGTCACTTGGTCAAATTGAAGAAATACCTAGTTTGTCTTTATAAAATCTCACATGAGTCTGAATTTGGGTCAACTGGGGTTATAAACTAGGTCACTTGGTCAAATTGAAGAAATACCTAGTGGGCACTCTAGAGGCCACATTTATTATTCAGTTGATTTGAAAATTGGTCAAAATATTTCTTCTGATAAAGTCCAAGACCAGTTCAAATTTGGGTCACCTGGGGTCATAATCTAGGTCACTAGGTCAAATTAAAGAAATACCTGTAGGGCACTCTAGAGGCCACATTTTTTGCTCATTTGACATGAAAATTGGTCAGAATGTTTGTCTTCGTGAAATATGAGTTTGAAATTGGGTCACCTGGGGTCATAAACTAGGTCTCTTGGTCAAATTAAAGAAATACCTTTAGGCACTCTACTCAGGTGAGCGATCCAGGGCCATCATGGCCTTCTTGTTCTACAATTTTTTTCTAGCCTATAATTTGAACCACATTTAATATTGTTGTCTGCAAATGCTTTCAATTTTGACAGGTCTAAAATTTTGTCAGCTGGTATACTGTAAAGAGTTACACACACATTAAGCCTGAGTCCAATGCTTAATCTTCATTTGACCATCAGATTTCCCTCACTGTCAATGTGTTCTGTTGTTCATATTGCAGCCCTGGGAATCTGATCTAAGCCTACACTGTTTGGCATTATTGGACTGTGCACTTCTAACATTATTCAGTTAATTTATTCACCTTTATTCAAGTTGATCAAGCCATATTTTATAAGGATGTTTTCAAACATGTCTGCTGCAATTTTTTGTCAGAAGTCAATGCATAGGATCAAAATGTCATTTTGCCACAGTGATTTCACAGGTGTTCATTATGCTGAACTTTATCTTGATTATAGTTACTTTACCGAACTATGGCTTAAACAGGAGAGGTCAGCATCAATGCTTTCAAATAGTTTATTGGCTTTAAATTTCAATATTTTACAACACGTAAACAAACAAGTGAGGCATTATATGATTGCAGCTGCATAGAAACCTCTTATGCATTACATGACAGACATGTGACCTTCCCGCATTGCATGATCTTTTTCCACAGTGTTCTTTCTCTTTTTTAAAGAAATTACTTTTTTTTTCACTCTTAGATTTATTTGTTTAATGAAAAATTACAACTGGGATTGTGTGGTAAAGGGGTAAGGACTTAACTGGGTAAAAATTTCATTGGAAAGGGAAGAATCCCCTTGAAGCAGATTCTGTTTCTTTCCAATGTGTTTGAAACTTGATTTATGGGCATATTTAGGAAGGTTTTTACACTCACCTTTGAAATATTTTCTGAGAAAGTTTGTGCTCTTTGATGAAAACTTGTGTCAGAATTTAGAGATTTGATAAAGAACTGATAACCAATTACAGAATGCTCCACATCTCTCCATTGCGGTTGTTTTAACCCTTTACTATACAATCCCGAGTTTTTATGACCCTGGTAAAAAGGGTTTTTGTAAACATTGTGGGAAAAGTAGAAAATGCTGGTAACCAGCATTTTCTCCTTTTCCCACATTGTATTCAACCTTGTCAAAGAACTTGAATTCAATAGTACCACTTTCAAATTTGTGTGCAGAATGATGCTCTCAGTTTGAAAGGGTCTAAAATTTGTTGTTTTGGGTAAGGGTAAAGCTTCACCAAACCAAAAAATTTTAGACTGGTCCACATCGAAAGCACTTCAGACAACATACTAAATGTTGCACATTGTGTGGTAAAGGGTCACCTCACTGCCTCATGCACACAACTTTCTTAAATCTTATTACAACAGACTGCTTTGAAAACATGGGGGGCAACAGAGAAATTGCTGCAATATTTTCAGTTCAAAAGTCTTGAATTTTGGAGAAAAATTAATTATTTTAGAGAGAAATTTACATTTACTTCTCTCGTTTTGGCGAGATGAAGAGTAGGTGTATAAGTTTAATCTGGCAGTATTAGACACACAATGGTCAAAGTTAATCATAATACCAAGCATTCCCATGTTTCAACAACGAAGGAAGTGGCAAGTCTTTTGAAAACATTTTGGGTGAAGGAGAAAATGCAGGTAATCAGCATTTTCTCCTTTACCAACAATGCTTCCTACCCTTCCTAGGGCAAATTTTAGTTTTTGAGTTACATTTATTTTGTCATCTGCAAAGGCTAAAATTCAAACTGGACATTCTAAAATTGGTTGTTCGGTAAAGAATTAACCATTTACCACATAATCCTGACTTTTAATGACCCTGAGAAAAAGGCTTTTGAAAACATTGTGAAAACAGGAGAAATGCTGGTCACCGGCATTTTCTTTTTCCAAAGTGTTCAGTGTCTTCTATCCAAGCAAAGACAAATTCCATCAGTTGAACCACATTTAAATTGTTGTCTGCAAGCACTCTCAATTTTGACAAGTCTACATTTTTGTTGTGTAGTAAAGAGTAAGAGAAAATTCTATTCTGATTGGAATTATTTTTGCTGTTTCCCTTTCTTATTGAACAGCAAAGGTCCTAATATGGTCAAGATACCTGGCTTATTTGAATCAAAAAACCCTGTACCAGAATACAAAATGTCCAACCCATCGTTGTTTAATTCTTTATCACACACTTTTAATGACCCTGAAGAAAAAGCCTGGTAACCAGCATTTTCTCCTTTTCCCACAATGTTTTCTACCCTTCCCAAAATAAACCCAATTTTTTAGCCACATTTAATTTGTGGTCTGCAGATGCTTTCATTTTGGACTGGTCCAAAATTTTGTCATTTGGTAAAGAGTTAAAGAAAGATCTTTGTTTAAAGAAAGATGACAAACTAAATGTTGCTCAAACAAGTTGGCTTCTTTAAAAAAGAAGCCAGGAGAGGTCGGCATCAATGTTTTCAAATAGTTTATTGGCTTTTGATCTCAATATATTTTGGTAGATGTAAACAAACAAGTTAGGCATTAATGAATGAGAGAAAACATTTTTTTCAATTTTGCTGGTGTTAAGGCACAAAACAGTATGTGTTCCACATTCTTATAATATTCTAGGAATTGTAGGCCATATGCTATTAACATGCTCAGAAATGCATATTTTTTTTAAAAATTCAAGGACACAAAACTGAAGATGATGATCCAATTTTGCTCATTTTCAAAAGGAACAAACCTCTAATGAATGTTTGTAATGTGTGCTCAGATAAGCCAAAATATTTTTGGAAAGGAGAAATCGTTCAATTAAAATTTGACACAATATGCTAATTCCACAGAATAGGCAAGAATCTTACCTGATGACAATAAATAAAGGTGGCCTATACATAATGCTAGTACCAGACATGTTAAAAATAAATTTAACATTTTTTAATCTTTTAACAAACAGCAATTTTTGGACTGACCCAAACAGAAAAAGCATGCAGACAACAATTCAAACTTTGATAATTAATGTGGAAGATGGTGCTTTGATGTGATGGAAACGATTGTGACAAAAGGAGAAACTGCAGTGACTAGCAGCTTTTCCTCTTCCCACAATATTTTGAAAAGTTGTCTGCTGCAGACATGTAAAATGAAGAGGTTGTTTGTCTAAACGTTAAAAATTTAAGAAAGTAGATAAATGAGCCATGCTCTGAGAAAAGGGTGCTTAATGCATCTGCAAAAAAGTATCGACCCATGTCAGCCTGCGCAATCCGCCCAAAACCAAAGGACCACGGACTCTTTTGCAGTGTGCAGTACGTAGGGCGAAGAGGCACGACTTTTTTTCTGCTCATAAGTTGATTTTGGCGGGATTCTCGCAATCCCGCACAATAGAAGCAACTCTGTGTGTTATTACATCAAATCTATAATTATCATTATAAATCCATAGAATTTTTGTATAAAACTGAGAAAAATGCTAGAGTCTAGTCAGTTTTGAAAAATAAAACTTGAAAACATACTGATCAACCTATTTATATCTATCTGTGGGGTACGAGTTCTCCAGAGAACTCGTGCTCTCGAGATTAGGGTACAAGTTCTCCAGGGTACGAATTCTCCAGATAGAATCAAGTCATGTGATCTTTTCCCGCGGTGTTCTTTCTCTTTTTTTAACGAATTTTTTTTCCCCTTTGCTTAGATTTATTTGTTTAATGAAAAATTGCAATTATTGGAGAGATCATTTACAATCAATATAGTATAATAAATCTTTTTGGAAATCCGTCATATAAAAACGATAAAAACGTGTATTTCCTATTTCAGTTTTTTGATTTCGGTTTCTTTATAAAACCATGACGAAATAGACTGTGTATCAGAACAATTTCGCAAAAACAAATGGATTTAGACAGCGATTTCTGTGGCAGTCTGCCTTTTAAACTCACCACTGTTGGAGAGGTCTGATGACCTGTCCAATGATGGGATATGTTTGTGAAAGGACAGAAAACAAAGGAGGAATTCCTAGTTTAATACCAGTATTCTCTCCAGTTCCCACAATGTTTTCAAAAACCTTTATGTTAAAAAAAGTTTTATTTTTCTAGAACAGAATTTAACCCATAAGGTAGTCACTTTTCTTCTATAATCTAGAAGAGGTTCTTTTCTGTACCTGGAATTTGCAAGAAATGTCATGATTATTTTTGTGGTCAAAAACCCATCCAATCTTGATTTCAAGCTACAGTTTTATCTCATCTTTTTACCAAAAGACAAAATTTTAGACTGGTCCAAACTGAAGGCATTTGCAGTTAACATAATAAAAGTTGCAAAGATACTGTGATTTGCCTGTGAAAGGTAGGAAAAGATTGTGGAAAAAAAAGAAAATGCTGGTTACCAGTATTTTCCTCCTTTTCCCACAATCTTTTGAAAAACTTTCTTTCTTAAGGTTGTTAAAATTTGGGATTGTGTAGTAAAAGGCTATCCAATCATATCAAGACATTTCAAAGTTGTCTTACAATATCATTAACATCTCAAATCTTTGCAGACAGCAACAGATAATATTGTCAGAGAGGTTATTCACCCCCATTCAGGTTCCATCAAAGTTTTACCAGCAGCCTTTACTGAACAGTCACATTTTTGACAACCCTTATCAAATAGACTTTAGAAAAAATTGTGGGAAAAAAATTTTCTCCCCCTCCTCCAACACTGTTTACTACCATTTCAAGGACATTAACCCCTCGTTGGAGCCAGCTGAGCTCCAGTAGGGCAGTTGGTAGTGTACAAGACTTGAGAACAGCGGGTTGCTGGCTTGAATCCCCAGCTTGGCCAATTTCTTTCGGAAGATTGATAATAGTCATTGCTACAGGATTCATTCCTCCCTCAATGCTGATCGTTGTTTTGACAATGGTTATGTGGGAAAGCAGCCAGTGGATTGGGAAGAATACTGTGGAAACAGATTCTCCAGGAAAGCATGGATAGGTGCACTGGCCCCTGTGATATAACTGAAATAATGTTTAAAATGGTGTTAAACATCATACAATCAAACAACCTTTATGGAGTCACAATTTATTTTTCATCATGCATTAGCTTTTAATTTGGACTAGTGTAAAACTTTGTCATTTGGTAAAAAGTTGAACGTTACTACCTCTAAACAACATTTGAAGATAATGCTGCAAACTTGTTAAAAGCAATTTCTCCTTTTTCCACAATGTTTCCGGTTTTCAGTGTTGGGAATCGGTCTGATTCGGCAATTTTTCGGATTTCTGTAGCCCTGGTTTCCACATGCATTAGCGTATTAACCCTTAAAATGTAAAAAAAAAAATATATATATATATTTTTTTTTCACCACACACAATCCCAAGTTTTAACAACACTGAGAAAGAAAGACTTTGAAAACAATGTTGAAAAAGGAGAAAATGCTGATATACTTTTTGCACAATGTTTTCTACTCTCCCAAATAAAAATGTGATTATTTGTGTCACATTTGTCTCTGTAAGTGCTTTAAATTTAGACATGTCTAAAATTTTGTCGTTTGGTAAAAGGTTAATAAACAAGAGAAGGTCAAGAAACTTGGCATATCAGTCAGTCAATCTGATTCCTGTTTTATCGACAAGGTTTTTGTACAGATAGACATCATATTAAGTTTGTATCATGGTTTACAGATAGACATCAAAAACTGGCATCATGGTTTTATTTCTGTTTCATGACAGAATTTTGCTGTTCTTGCCTTCATTTCAGATAAGGTCAGGTATCTGTCTAATTT
This sequence comes from Tridacna gigas, assembly GCA_945859785.2. Lineage (NCBI taxonomy): Eukaryota > Metazoa > Mollusca > Bivalvia > Cardiida > Cardiidae > Tridacna > Tridacna gigas. The sequence continues at coordinate 6,981,376 of OX244034.2, read as the reverse complement.
ATTTCAGATAATCTGTATTAACTATTAGGCTGTTAAATGCTACGCTCTGTGCTTTTGCAGTCTGATGTTGAATCTACATTATCTAATGCGTTGGGATTTTCACTGCGAAAAGAATGTTGAAATTGCAGTGTGAAGGCTTTTCCTATTTGCTTGACATTTTCCTTTTTGTTTATTTCCAATAACAGTATTTAAGAAAGTCTTTATGGGGCATAAATGAGTCCATCCCTGACAAAACCCAACTGGGTATGATTGATTGACTTTCCGTTTATCATTGCCACCAGTTACCCATATGGGCTATATCCCCTGAATGCAGTTTAGTTATGGGGGATACTGCAAGATACAGGAAGAAACTCACCCTAAGTTATGCCATGTTCTTTAACCTGCTCACTATATAGCACCATCAGACAGGACCGCAGTTTAACATCTCTTCCAAAAGACTATATTAAGTCATTTCAGATGACCAGCTGTGGGGCTCAAACCCATACCCTCAAGTGGCCAAAGACTTGACCTTAACCTTGTACCGTACAATGACACCTTTTGATGCCCCTGGGAAAGAAGCCTTCTGAAAACATTGTGGGAAAAGGAGAAAATGCTTGTAACCAGCATTTTTTTCCTTTTCCCACAATGTTTTCTACCCTATCAAAGAAACATTGCACCATTTGAGCCACACTGAAATTGTTGTTTGCAATTGCTGTCAGTTTGAACAAGGCTAAAATTTTGTTGTCTGGTAAAGGGTTAACAAGTTCTGTGCTCTATCACTTGAGCTATTCTCGCTGTTTGAAAAAAGGGTATGACCAGCATAGTCTTAAGAAAGAGCAAAACAGACATATACGGAAAGCACCTTGCTGGGCTACTTGATGCAGACAGAGAGTGCACCTCCTGGGACACTTGATGCAGTCAAACAGAAAGCACCTTGCCGGGGCACTAGATGCATAGAAAAACAGTGGCACTTGATTCAGAAAGAGAAGGTGCCTTGCTGGAGCACTTGATGCAGACAAACAGAAAGCACCTGGCCAGGACACTTGATGCATAGAAAAACAGAAATCACCTTGCACTTGATGCAGACAGAGATGGAACTTTGCTGGGGCACTTGAGGCAGACAAACAGAGAAAGTGCCTGTCTCAGGCACTTGATGCAGACAAAGAAAGCATCTTGTTAGGGCACTTGATGCAAACAGAGAAGGCACCTGGCTGGGGCACTTGATGCAGATGTACTGAGAAAGCACATTTTGGGGGCACTTGCTGCAAACCAAACAAGTGCCTTGCTGCGGCACTTGATGCAGACAAGCAGAGAAAAAACCTTTTGGGGCACTTGATGCAGACATGGAGAGAAAGCGCCTTGCTTGAGTATTTGTTGCAAACAAACAGACGAAGCATCTTGCCGGGGCTTTTGATTCAGACAAACAGAGAAGGGGCATTGCTGGGGCACTTGATGCAGAAAAAACAGAGAAAACACCTAGCTGGGACAATTAATGCAGATAGAGAAGGCGCCTTGCTGGGGCTTTTGATGTAAACAAACAAGGGCTCCTTGCTGGGACACTTGATGCAAACAGGGAAGGCACCTTGCTGGGGCACATGATGCTGACAGAAGATGCCTTGCTGGGGTATTGATGCAGACAAACAGAGAAAGCACCTTGCTGAAGCTCTTGATGCAGACAAACAGAAAAAGGGCTTCACTGGGGCACTGTAGACATACAGAGAACACGCCTTGCTCGTACGTTTGATGCAGACAGAGAGGCACCTTTCTGGGGCTCTTGATGCAGACCAACAGAGAATGCACCTTGCAAGGGAACCTGATGCAGACATACAGAGAAAGCATCTTGCTGGGGCACTTGATGCAAACAGAGAAATCATCCTGCTGGGGCACTTGATGCAGACAAACAGAGAAGGTACCTTGTTGTGGCTCTTAATGCGGACATTAAGAGAAAGCAACTTGCTGGGGCACTTGATGCAGACAATAAGAGAAGGCACCTTCCTGGGGCTCTTGATACAGACAAACAGAGAAGGCACCTTAGTTGGGCACTTGATGCAGACAAACTGCGAAATCACCCTGCTAGAGCACTTGATGTAGATGAACAGAAAAAAATCCTGCTTGGGTTCATGATGCAAACAAACAGAGACAGAATCTTGCTGGGGTACTTGATGTTGACAAACAGAGAAAGCACCTTTCTGGGGCACTTGAGGCAAACAGAGAAAGCACCTTGCTTGGGCACTTGATGTGAACAGAGAAGGCACCTTGCTGGGGCACTTGATGTAGACATACAGAGAAGGCACCTTGCTGGGACACTTGATTTGACAGACAAAGAAGACACATTGCTGGGGCACATGGTGCAAACAGAAGGCACCTTGCTGGGACACTTGATGCAGACAAACTGAAGGTTTTGCTGGGACACTTGATGCAGACACACAGCACCTTGCTTGGGCACTTGATGCAGACACACAGAGAAGGCACATTGATGGGGCACTTGGTGCAGGCAAAGAGAAAGCACCTTGCAATGGCACTTGATGCAGACCAACATAGAAAACACCTTTCTGGGACACTTGATGCAGGCATACAGAGAAAGCACTTTGCAGGGTTACTTGATGAAGACCTACAGAGAAACCACCTTGTTGGGGCACTTGATGCAGACAAACAGAGAAACCACCTTGCTTGGGTACTTGAAGCAGACAGAGAAGGCACCTTGATGGGGCACTTGATGCAGACAAACAGAGGAAGCACATTGCTGGGGCACTTGATGCACACAAACAGACCTTGCTGGGGCTCTTGATGCAGATAATATGAGAAGGCACCTTGCTGAGACTTTTGACGCAAATAATAAGAGAAGGCACCTTGCTGGGGCACTTGATGCAGACAGAGAATACACCTTGCTGGGGCACATGATGCAAACAGAGAAGGCACCTTACTGGGGCACTTGATGCAGACAAACAGAAGGCACCTTGGTTGGGTACTTGATGCAGACAAATAGATTAAGCAGCTTACTGGGGCATGTGATGCAAACAGAGAAGGCAACTTGATGGGACACTTGATGCAGACAGAGTAGGCACCATGTTGGGTCACTTGATGCAGATAAACAGAGGAAGTACCTTGCTGGGGCACTTGATGCAAACAGACCTTGCTGGGGCACTTGGTGCAGACAAACCAAGAAAGCACCTTGCTGGGTCACTTGATGTAGAGAAGGCAGCTCAATTGTGCACATGGTGCAGACAAACAGAGAAGGCACCTTGATGTAGACATGGCAAATTTTCTGCTTCTGCTGATACATATACGCAAGCACCCCAACAGTTTGCCTTGCCATAATCTTGTTTAACTCTACACTAGATGACAAACTTTAAGCCTTTCTTACTTGAAAGCATTTGCAGACCACAAAATAAATGAGACTCAAGACATTAAAATTTGTCTTTGGACAGAGAGAAAACATTGTGGGGAAGAGAAAATGCTGGTAACAATGTTTTCAAATGGCCCCCTTTTTACAGGTCATCAAAACTTGGGATTGTTTGATAAAGGGTAAATTTTATTAACCCTTTACCAGACAAGAGCTTTCATGACCTTGATGAACAGGGCTTTTGAAAAGATAGTGGGATAAGGAGAAAATGCTGGTTACCAGCATTTTCTCCCTTCCCCTCAATGTGTCTACCCTTTGAAAGACAAATTTTATGAATAACATTTACATGTGTCTTCTGCAAATTCTTTCAGTATGTATAATTCATAAATTTTGTCATTTGGTAACAAGTTAAACAGGGTTATTCTGCATGCCAAAACAATATTTGTTATATATATAGTGTTATACCGTACAAGTTTTTGTGTACTATTCTAAGCACTAACACAAAGAGGAATACTTTTTGTCTGTGCCTTGCTGTAAGGGTTTTATTGTCATTTTGTCACCCAGATAATTGCATTGAATTTAAATTTATGGCATGAAAAAATGTTGAAGATAGATGGGATCTGTTTACTGCCAGGTACATTAACATACATAGGGCTTCATTTAGTCTCACCTTGTTATCTAATAGGCTTGAAGGAACAGTGAAAAAAAAAAGAGCCATGCTCCTTGGAAAGGGGGTTTACTACATCTACAAAAAGTGGCAATCCAGGTCAGCCTGCACAATCTGCGCAGGCTGACTTAAATCAAAACTTTTTGCTATCAGTCAATTTTCTCATTTCAAAGGACCATTTTACCTCATGATTGAGTTGCTTGTTAGACATAATGGATTCTATGGGTCCATTACTTTTGTGATGACTCGCTTGGTATAATGTATCATGGGAAATACATTAAACCCCCTTTTGCCAAAGCATGGCTGAAATGTTGTTGAACTGGTCTCCTTTCTGCAACATTTGTCAGAAAATTTTCCCTTTGTGTTACCTATTTGTTTCCATATACAAATAATCTTTTGCAATCATTTTCCTTTATCATGATTTATCATTTCAAAAAATATTAAAAAATAATGTCATAGATACATTTTTTGTCGTACAGGTGCATCAAACTGTATTTAAACAAACATCCCTCTGTAAAAGGTCAATATTATTGGTCACGATAGGCAATAACAGGTCTACAGTGTGGCATCTAGGATTTTCTAAAGTTGGGCCCTGGGCCCCCCTCACTTCCTAAAAAGGGGCCCTCAAATTTATCATTTTGTCAGTGGCTTGTTTTTTTTCTACTGACAAAGTGACTATAGGACTGGCATTATTTTAGAACCCTTTCAGATGCTTGTTTTCTTTTTGACATTACTCATTTTGTTATTTTTTTGTTGAAGTTTAAAACCAACGAGAGAAATGAATTACAGCAAGTACATAACAACTTTATATCTGTGATTGTCCTATACCTCTTCAACAAGTGTTCCAGTGCTAGCATTGTAAGACAAGGTGGCCAGCGGGCTTATGTCATGGCCCGGTGTCCGTCATGCATCCGTTCATCCGTGCGTGCGTGCGTCCATCCGTCCATCCGTTAACTTTTATTTCAAACGTCTTCTTCTCTGAAACTACCCATTCAATTTTCATGAAACTTCACAGAAATGATCCTGCCATGGTCCTCTTCAGAATTTCTTGAAAGAATTTGATTCCTTCTAAAACTCTGGTTGCCATGGCAACAAAACTGAAAAAATTGGAAATCTTTAAAAATCTTCTTGTCTGAAACCATAAGGCATAGGGCTACCAAATTTGGCATGTAGCTTTGTGTAGTAGACCTCTGTCAAGTTTCTTCAAATTGTAGCCCTGGGGTCAAAATTGGCTTTGCCCCAGGGGTCACAAGTTTTACATAGGCTTATATAGAGAAAACGTTAAAAATCTTCCTGTACCTAGCTATTAGGCCTAGAGCTACCAAATTTTGCATGTAGCTATATCTAGTGGGCCTCTATCAAGCGGGCCAAAATTTTAGCCCTGGGGTCAAAACTGGCCCCGCCGCAGGGTCACAAGTTTTACATGGGCTTATATGGTGACAACTTAAGAAATCTTCCTGTTTTGATTTTTTTTTTTTTTTGAAGTTAGCCTTGCATCAGGGGTCTTATGTTTTACAGAGGCTTCATATGGACAAAAATTGAAAATCAACTTATTTATAACCATACAGCATAGACTTGTATTATTTTGGCATGTGGCTTTATCTTGTGGACCTCTACCAGGGGCCAAGTAATTATAGCTCTGGGATCAAAAATGGCTTTGCCCTGCGGGTCTCAACTTTCACATGGGCTTTTTACAGAGAAAACTTTGTAAGTCTTCATTTTGAAACCATTTGGCTCAGAATTGAAATGTTTAGTATTGATGGTTTATATTTATAAGCCAGTGGAGCGATACAGGGCCATCATGGCCCTCTTGTTTTCAGACTCTTTACAGAGTTAGAGCCGAGAACCATTTTACAGTTCTCGTAAATTCCCAGAAAATTTATAAATAGCCATCGAAGGAATTTTCAGTGTGATATTACCGCTGTTTAGGATGAAAAGGATTACTTTATTTGTATATTCGTATGTACAATTTATTTCATTTGTATAACTGACCTTCCACAGTTTGCATTTTTGTTTCGAGTGCATGAAAATTCAGCTCACATTTTCTGTTTTTTACTCGCATACTGCAAGTAAATATACGGGAATTTCAAACCTGTTGGGAAATCAACAAATGTTCAGCTACAAAGCGGGATCAATTTCCAGTCACTGCTGTCGACACAAGGTTCGCGGAAACACTGGAGGCTGCACTCAACTTATAAAATTTATCACACTGGGTGCAACAAACAGCAAAAATTGCCGGACTGTCCTTAAATTTGCGGCATACAGGGCGCAGAGGCATGACATTTCTGCGCCCAAAGTTAATTTTCGCGGGATTCCTGCAATCCCTCATTTGAAGCAACTCTTGTCTTCAGGTACTTTTTTTTAGCTGAGCTTTTGTGAACATGCCGTGTCTGGCATCCAGCGTGCATTGTCAACTTTTACATTGTGTACTCTCTAGAGGCCTCAATTTTAGTCCGATACTTATGAAACTTGGTCAGAATCTTTGTCTTGATGATATCTCAGATGACTTGAAAATGGGCCATGTTGGGTCAAAAACTAGGTCATTAGGTCTAATCTTAGAAAAACCTTGTGGACACTCTAGAGGCCACATTTTCTATCCAATACTCATGAAAGTTGGGCAGAATGTTTGTCTTGATGATGTCTTGGGTGAGTTCGAAAAAGGGTTATGTCGAGTCAAAAGCTAGGTCACTAGGTCAAATCTTAGAAAGACCTTGTGTACGCTCTATAGGCCACATTTTGCGCCCAATACTCTTGAAAGCTGGTCAGAATGTTTGTCTTGATGATATCTCAGACTAGTTTTTAAAGTGGGTAATACCAGGTCAAAAACTAGGTCAAATCTTCGGAAAACCTTATTTTTGCTCTGGAGGCCACATTTCAATCAAATACTCATGAAAATTGGTCAGAATGTTTGTCTTGAGGATTTCTTTGATTGGTTAGAAAGAGGGTAATATCAGGTTAAAAACTAGGTCACCGGATCAAATTTTTGAAAAATTTTCTGTATGCTCTACAGGCCACATTTGTACACCAATACTCTTGAAAGTTAGTCAGAATTTGTATTGATAATATCTCAAATGAGTCTGAAAATGGGTCATATCTGTTCAAAAACTAGGTCTCAAGGTCTAATCTTAGAAAAACCTTGTGTACACTCGAGAGGCCTCATTTTTAATCCAATACTCATGAAAGTTGGTCAGAATGTTTGTCTGATGGTATTCAGGACGAGTTTGAAAATGGGTCATGTCAGGTGAAAAAGTAGGTCACTGGGCTTAATTTTTAAAAAACCTTGCACATGCTGTAGAGTCCACATTTTAAGTAAAATGCTCAAGAAAATTAGAATGTTTTTCATGATGATTTCTTTGATGAGTTTGAAAAAGGCTCACATTGGGTAAAAAACTAGGTTGTGGAGACAAATCTCTGAAAAAACTTATTTACCCTCTAGAGACCACATTTTCAGTCCAGTACTCATGAAAGCTTGTTAGAGTGCGTATGCTATCTGGGAAAAGATTGGAAATGGGTCATGTTTGGTCAAAAAGCTCAGGTGAGTGACATTAGGGCCATCATTGCCCTCTGGTTTCATTAACTCTTTACCAAGCGAAAATTTTTTATACATTTCCATATTGAAAGCACAATAACTTATTTTTGGCTCAAATGATGAAATTCGACTCTGAAAGGGTAGAATACACAGTGGGTATAGGAGAAAATGCTAGTTAGTAAAGGAGAAAAAGTTAATGCTGGTTACCAGCATTTTCTTCTTTTCCCACAATGTTTTCAAAAGCATTATTTCTCAGGGTCCTTAAATCTTGGGATTGTGTGGTAAAGGTTTAATTTAACAGTTCAGATCTTAGATCAGGCAGCATCCTTTGTACTGACTGATGTTGATCTACACTGTTCAGTTAGAGAACTTAATTTGTACTCATTGTTCTCGGGGAACAGTAAATTTTAAATTTCAAACTGGGACATTATCTTTTTTTTCAAATTCTGACAGGTGGGGATTAGTTTATAAAGATTCTTTTACCTATGTGTGAAGATGATAGCCTGTGAGTGTTATTTTAGAACAGGGACAAATTGATACTGTAGAAAAATGTGAAAATCTATCTGACAGCTCCATGAAATATGGCACATACCTTTTCTTTGATCATACCACACTGGCATGTGTGAATGGTCTTCCATCCTATCCTTATTTCCATTTGGCAAACCTTGATGAGACTTTGATCATATCCCTCAGCTGTATTACAATGGTGATATGCACCTATACAGTACATTATTTTACCAGAAATACACCACTTTACTGTTCTTAAAATTGTAAGGCTTCTCTTAACCCTTTCCCAAACGACAAATTTTGGACTGGTCCAAATTCAAAGAGTTTGCAGACAACAATTTTAAATTTGATGAAAATGGCAGAAAGTTCTCAAAAAGGGTAGAAAACACTGTGGGAAAAGGAGAAATTGCTCGTTACGAGCAATTTCTCCTTTTCCCACCGTGTTTTCAAAAGACTTGTTCTGCAGACACGTGAAAACCAGGGCTTGTTTGGGAAAGGGTTAAAAAAAGAAAACACTAGTCAAACTTTTCTATTGAAATCTTTCTGAATACATTTCCATTGACACACAGGTTGTACATTCAATTTTTAATGTCAGCTATAGGTTCTTTTGGCAGATTTCACCAACAGATTGATAGATATTGATTGAATAACTTCACTGTGGGGCAGTTGATGTGGTTGCTAATCCATTCATATGGGCAGCGCCATGTTTAAGATCATGTGATGGAAAGCACATGGAAAACTCCTTACCAGCATTTTCTTTTCTCATAAATTTTGAAAGATTTCAAAAGTTTCTATCCCCAGGGTCTTTAAAACATAGGATTACAGTATTTGGTAAAATGTTAATTGCCAGAGTGCCAAATAAACAAAACTGAAATTTTCAGACAGGAAATAAACACACAATTAATTGCTATTTCAAGACTTGTTTCAGGATAGCTAAAAGACCTTCAAAATTTGGCTGTATGTTTTTTTGCCAACAGATCTTGATCTACACTGGCCCAAAAAGCAGCTTTTGGTCTTATCATAGCACTTTAACCCTTTACCAAACGAAATGATTTTGGACTGGACCAAATTGAAAGCATGTGCAGATGTACAAATTATGTGTTGCTAGAATGATGATTTCTTTCTGCGATAGGGTAGAAAACATTGTGGGAAAAGGAGAAAATGCTGGTTACCATTTTGTATATTTGGTGAAAAAATGCAGGCTGAAGGAAGAACTGCTCCTCACAGTGTATTCAAATATGTTTGCAAAACTAAGTTACAAACAACCAGCAGTAATGTCTCTAAGCTGACAATGTCAGCTTAGAGACATTACTACTGGTTGTTTGTTTGTATGTTTGTTTGTATATGTTTAAGACTGGTATCAACATTATTTCAATCATATTGCTGTTACCAGTACCAGAGTTTCTTTTACCACTACTTTGTACAATATTCTTCTAAAGCCACTGGCTGCTTTCCCACATTACCATTGTCGAAACAATGATCAGATGTGAGAAAGGAATGAACCCTGTTGCAATGACTATCATCAGTCCTTGGAAAGAAGTTGGCCAAGCTGAAGATTCAAACCAGCAACCCTCTGCTCTCAAGTCATGTGTGATAATGACTGCACATCTGAGCTCAACTTACCAGTGGCAGACGGTTTCTTTTAAAGTGTAGTAGACAAGATTTTGCCGCATAAGTATTTTGTATTCTTAATGACTCACAAGACATCCTTGTTATCTTGACATTCTTTTTATCTTCAATTTGTTTCTTTCTATCTCAAAGTTGTGTCTATCTGTCTCCATTTCCATGGTTTTACAATTGTAATGGCTTATCTGTAAGCAGATTTTATGCATTTTTGTCACCATTTAGGGGGGAGAATATGGTATAATATGCATGTAAACGAATAAATTCTAAAATGACATACTTTTATTGCCTACCCTCTCGTAAAACATCCGTTTAGGAAGTGTTGTGACAATTTTTAGCTCCACTGGCCAAAGGCTAGTGAACTCATGTCATGGCCTTTTATCAGTCTGTGTAAATGCTGTCTGTCTGTAACTTTTATTTTAAACATCTTCTTCTTTGAAACGTAGACCCATCCAATTCGACGAAACTTCACAGAAATGATCTTGCCAATTGGCCCTCTTCAGAATTTTATCAAGAAACTTTTTCCATGGCAATAAAACTGAAAGATATTGAAAAGTCTTTAAAAATCTTCTTTTCCAAAACGGCAGTTTGGAATTCTCCACAAATAGGTTTAAATGATCCTTTACATGACATCTTTCAGATTTCTTAATATAGTTTTTTTTTATCTGGCAGAGAACATTGTCTGCTCATGGCTGGCTCAATTATTGGTGATAAAAAGCTATAGTTAAGCTTACAATGTTGAAGGGAAGTAAAGCTTGTTTCCGTAAATGACAGTATCATTTATCTCCCTTGATTGGCATTTATCTTCACTGTAGTATAGTTAGGCCTGTGTATTCAGGTAATTTGGATAGAAAATGTTCCATTTCTTTCATGATCTAGACTCTTTCAGGAGTTCATAAATATTGATGAAAATGGGATTTTAGCAAAAAAAAACACCTTTTTTTGACGTAACTTTGAATCTAGTGTAAACAGACATACTAATGTCACCAGGGGCACAACTGATGCACAGAGATGGATCTAGATATGTTGATCTTAACCCCAAAGCATCACTTTTCATAATTATAATTGCCTTTGTGGACAGTGCACATGAAGATCAGACTGCACAAAACATGCAATTTGATCTTTGTCTACAATGTTGGCTTTGCTCATAAGTTATAGCCAGAAGCAGCCTTGAAATTGCAATTATTTGAAAATTCCTATGGGTTTATTTGGCACTTTAAAGGTTATTAAACTGATTTTAGTTTTGTAAAAATCCATCCTATTGGAGGCAAACAACAGAAATAGCACCCTTTTTCAGATTTTTTTTTTTTTGTTGAAAGATCACATAAATCTTGAAAATTTAGGTTAGTAGAAGATTGCAGCAATCTCAGAAATTTGCCAATGGTTTTAAAAGGATCAAAGCTTAACATGTTCTGTGCCACTGAAATCCCAAGTCATAACGCTTACCCATTCCAAAACGACAAATTTTAGACTCTTTCAAATTAAAATGAATGATCTGCAGACAACGAGTTCAAAATTGTTACAAATGAACTTAAGCTCTGTGATAGGGAGGAAAACATTGTGGGAAAAGTAGAAAATGCTGGTTATCAGCATTTTCTCCTTTTCCCACAACGTTTTCAAAAACCTTCTTTCCAAAGGTCATGAAAACCCTGGATTGTTTGGTAAAGGATTAAATAGCCCTAGCCTGTTGTTTGGCAAGTGCAACTGTTGTTGATGTTGCTGTTTGTCTAATGACCCAGTCCATAATCGAGGCTGTTTGGCCAGTTTATCTCAAAAAATTATAAACAGTGTTGACCAAGGATCAGATTACATGATCACTTTGGTCTAATCTACTCATTCACCAGAAGCTCAGTGTTGCCTTGAGTAGCTTAGCCTGTAAGCCTTTAGCAAATGACATATTTTAGACACGTCCAAATTCAAAGCCTCTTTAGACAACAAAAAAACAAAAGTAATAAAATGAACTGAATTTCTTTGATAGGATAGAAAACATTGTAGGAAAAGGAGAAAATGCTGATTACCAGCATTTTCTCTTTTTCCTACCATGTTTTCAAAAACCTTCCCAATCAGGGTTGTTAAAACTCAATATCATAAGGTAAAGGGTCAAACCCCATACCAACTGAGTGTTTTCATGATTATGAGGAAGAAAGCTTTTGAAAACATTATGAAAAAAGAATGAAATGGTGGTAACCAGCATTTTATCCTTTTCCAGCAATGTTGTCTACCATTCAAATCTAATATGTTGCATACAAATGCCTTCACAATTTACAAGTCATCTTGGATGGGAGCACTAATGTCTGTAGGTTTTAACCCTTTACCACACAATGCTGCCTTTTAACCATCCTGGGAAAGAAGCCTTTTGAAAACATTGTAGGAAAAGGAGAAAATGCTGGTAACCAGCATTTTCTCCTTTTTCCACAATGTTTTCTACCCTATCAAAGAAAAATTGCACCACTTGAGCCAGATTGAAGTTGTCATCTGCAAATGCTTTCAATTTGGACAAGGCTTAAATTTTGTCGTCTGGTAAAGGGTTAAAGAGCTGTAACGATAATAAGAAGGGATAGCTTTTCTGGCCAATTATCATGTACAATCTGCATTCCTGTGGTCTAAATGCTTGTTCTAAATTTGCTGGCAGAGAAATAGTAAAAATTATGTATACATCCTCTTTCAGAAAATTAACCTTCATCCTGCTAAATTACTTAACTGTAACTTTTAAGCCGATAGTAAAAACCAGAATATTGTTATTTCAAACTTAAATTTTGGAGAAAAAAAATCCTCGTATCGGAGTGTGGATGCAAGATCAGACTGAATGTTCTGTGCAGTCTCATCTTGATCTACATTGTCTGCAAAAGGTCAGTGAGTCACGCTAAAAGTAGCAGCTTAAGGGTTAAAATCAGCTTGAAATTTTTACAAGACAAGATACTTTTTGAACCATTGAAATTGCAAGCATTTGCTGGAGACACTGGTCAGTGTTGCTCAAACGACTGGATTTATCCCTGACATGGTAGGAAACATTGTAAGAAAAGTAGAGAATACTGGTTACCTACCCTTTCTCCTTTTCCCACAATGTGTTATCAAAAGCCTATATCTCCATGGCTGTTAACCCTTTACCACAAAGTCCAGACTTTTAACAACCCCAAGAAAGAAGCCTTTTGAAAACATTAAGGGAAAATGGAGAAAATGCTGGTTACAGCATTTTTGCCTTTGCCACAATGTTTTTTAACCTTCCCAGAATGAATTTCAATTTTTCAGTCACATTTGTTTTGTCGTTTGCAACTGCTTTCAATTTAGACTAGTCTCAAATTTTGTCTTCTAGTAAAGGGTTTTAACAATAAGATTTTTTGTTAAAGGGTTAAAGCTGATCATAAGCAGCCAATAAATAAACAGGGAGGAAATTCTGACCTGCAGATTGAATGCTGATTTATCATTTCTTGTATCACTCAACAGAACTGTAATCAAAATTATTAATATTCCCTCCAACTTGAAAGCATTTGCAGACAACAAAATATCAGTGTGACTCAAAAACTGGAATTTGTCTTGGGACGGGTAGAAGACAGTAAATTCATTTTAGGAAAAGGAGAAAATGCTGGGTACGAGCATTTTCTCCTTTTCCCATAATGTTTCTAAAAGCTGTCTTTCTCAAGGTAAAAAAAAGTCAGGATTGTGTTGTAAAGGGTTAACTTCAATTTTTTTTTATTGGCAGACAGAGTTGATCAAGATCAGAGTGCATGTAACATGTTGTCTAATCACAAATCAAAAGTCTGATTTCTTGGTAGACCTTCTCGCTATAAAAGCCTTGAAAGTGCTGGTAACCAGCTTTTTCTTCTTTTTTGACAATGTTTTTACCCTGCCATCAAAAAGTCCTATTATTACATTAGCCACATTTTTGTGGCATTTGTCGAAGACAACGCCACTATGACTTCAATACAGTATTTTGAAAATCATGTAATGTAGTTTGTGCAAAACCGAAGGAAGTAAACCCAATTAAACTCAATTTTTCTAGAACAAATAAGCGTTTCGATAGCACTCAGATATATAATGAATGACGGCGTATTAAAATAAACTGGATTAGGCCATCTATCATGGGAATACCTTTTTTATTGAAAATATCTATATCCTCCACGGCCTTTTATTGGCGCAATGATACATACAACCTTTGTCTCCTGATCATGTTCGTCCCAAAACCAGTTCGTCCCTGAGGTTGTGTCTGCAGTACAAGTCTTTTGAAAACACTGTGGGAAAAGGTGAAATTGCTCATAACGAGCAATTTCTCGTTTTCCCACAGTGTTTTCTACCCTTTTTGAGAACTTTCTGCCATTTTCATCTAATTTAAAATTGTTGTCTGTACCCTCTTTCAATTTGGACCAGTCTTAAATTTATCGTTTGGGAAAGGGTTAATGACCTTGAGGAAGAAGCCTTTTGAAAACATTGCGGGAAAAAAAGAAAATGCTGGTAACCAGCATTTTCTTCTTTTCCCACAATGTTTTCTACCCCATCAAAGCAAAATCACATCGTTTGAGTCACATTGAAGTTGATGTCAGCAAATGCTTTCAATTTGGACGGGTCTGATATTTTGTCATTTGGTAAAGGGTTAAAAGAACAAAAAAACAATTGACATAGTTTTATTTGTAGTTTGTTGTATTACTGCAGTTGTTGGCATTGTTATTGTAACCTTTGAGTTCTTGGTGCTTATTCCAGGAGATGCGAAAGAATTCTGTTAATTAAATTGTTAAACTACATTTGAGTCATACTCTGGCAAAAGGGGGCTTGATGCATCCCTGTGATGCATGATACCACGCAAGTCATCAAATGATATGGATCAATGGAGTCCATTTTATTGAACAAACGACTGAATAATGAGGTAGACTGGTCCTTTGACATGCAGAAAATTGAGCGATAGCGAAAAGTTTCGGCCCAGGTCAGCCTGCGCCGATACTTTTTGCAGATGCATTAAGCCCCCTTTTCACAGAGCATGGCTGATTCTTTTTGATTTCTGGAAGAAAGCAACTTCAAACATTTTCACTTATGTTACAGATTTTTTAATAAGTTTTTATTGGCATCAGAATTCTCAGACAGAATTCCAGGTGAAGGTCAGAGAAAAATCGTTTGTGAAATGTAGGCCAACCCTCCTACAGTTTTACCTTTGTGGAAAATATGATCTACTTAATTAATTCCAAAATTCGCTGGGCCTGAGAGGTTGGGTGACTTTGTACAGAGGTTGTTTGTTTGATTCCCAGCTCTGCCAAAATTGAGGATAGTCAAAATGTGAAATTATTCATTCCCCTCTTACAAGTGAACATTGTTTTGATAATTTTTATTAGGAAAACAGCCAGTGGCTGTAAAAGAATGTTGTGCAAAGGACTGATAAAATAAACAGAATAGATGCACTTCAGCTGCCAATTGCTCCATGGGTTAACAGTCCAAGTCCCAGGGCTAAAATTGACTCCCAACAGTAGAGTAAAGACTTTAACCTTGTACCACACAATCTGGAGTTTCAACAACCCTCAGGAAGAAGCCTTTTGAAAACATTGTGGGAAAAGGAGAAAATGCTAGCAACCAGCATTTTCTCCTTTTCCCACAATGTTTTCTACCCTACCAAATACAAAATTTCATTTTTGTGTCTCATTCATCATGTGGTCTGCAGACCCTTTCAAATATGGACATGTATAAATTTTGTCATTTGGTAAAGAGTTCACAATTTCATTTTGACAAGGACTATATTTGATGGCCTTCAGTGAACTGTGGAGCAAAATGTTACATGATATATTTGTCACCCTTTGTTGGACAGTTCTGATTTTGTATCAGCAAGTTATATCTTATTATTCAATAGGTCAAACTTAAGGGCAAAAATTAGTTATCTTGAAATGTCTTTATAAAGTAGTCATTGCCAATTAGAGCACTACAAATGATAATCAGTGCAAGAAGAGTTTACAATGACATCAGCACAAAAGGCAGCGTAATGAACTGTTAACAGGTTGTATGATAAGTCTATCATATTGCAAACTATAGCCTGACTAAATGACCCGCAGCGATCTGATGATCTTCGGATAAGGCGAACCTTTTATTTGTTAAAGCACACTTTCAAGTAGATATGAAAAATTGCATTTTGATACATTAGTTCATAAATATTGCTAAGATTACATGTGTATTAATTCCTTTTCATTGATATGTAAGTTAAAACAGTTCCAGGAAAAGAGTTTTCTTGTTTGCACTGACCGTGTTTGTTTGTAAAGACTTCAAAGATTCTGAAGGGACAAGGTTGGGCAGAAGCATTGGTAAATTATTTAAAATAGTTCACCCTGGGTGGCACTTATTGTGTCTTATTTTTATTATCCAGTGGGCATGGTAGTGTAAAAACTTTTGAAAAAAAAAAATGTTTAACTCATTGTAGCATGCAAACAAGTTTAGGTATTTTAAAAAATCTGCAGATGAACTGAATTGGCAAAAATTTTTGGTTCACAAAAAATGGAGTGTTAAAAGTCATTATTGAAGGGAATTAGGAAACAGCCAGGTTACCAACATTTTCTCCTATTTCCAC
The DNA here is from genome assembly GCA_945859785.2 of Tridacna gigas. Classification (NCBI taxonomy): domain Eukaryota; kingdom Metazoa; phylum Mollusca; class Bivalvia; order Cardiida; family Cardiidae; genus Tridacna; species Tridacna gigas. Next base: position 6,965,193 of record OX244034.2, on the reverse strand, counting down.
AATCTTTTCAAAAGTCTTCTTTCTGAGGGTCTTTATAGCACAAAATTGTTTGGTAAAGGACCAAGGACTCTCAGATGTAATGCCATTATTAGGTTTCTTATAAAGGCTATCTTCATGGTCCCTGTAATACCAATACCTACATATTGAAATAAATATCCTTAGAATTATTATCGGGTTACTTTTAAGTTATATCAATCCTTTACCACACATTTCTGACTTTTAAAGGCCCTGAGACCGTTAGCTTTTGTAAATATTGTGGGAAAAAGAGAAAATGCTGGTAACCAGCATTTTCTCGTTTTCCCACAATGTTTTCTACCCTACTGAAAACAAATTCCAGGTTTTAGTAACATTGATTTTGTCGCTTGCAAATGCTTTCAATTTGTACAAGTAAAAAGGAAAATTTGTTAAGACTGAAAAAACCATTTCATAGATAAAGGTAGACCAAGAGGAGGGTGTAAGATGACCCCAATATTACATCTGATTGAAATCTTGTGCACACGTCTGCCAGTGCCCTTCAGGTTTTTTTTTGATGTTCTCTTAATGGGTTTTAAAAGCTTTTTTGGTGCACCTGTGATTTTGTAAAAATGAATGAAAATTGAAATATTGATATCAGCAAACCCTTGAACTCTACATATATATAACCCAATTTACATTTGAATGCAAATTAGGCTTCCGTAAATGTAGAAAATGTAATGTAAAATTGATTGAGACTTACACAATTAGTGTCATTTAACAGAGATGAGGCAGAATAAAATGTCATATCTTCAACCCTATACCACACAACCCTGACTTTTTAACAACCCTGGCAGAGAAGACTTTTGAAACAATTGTGAGAAAATGCTGGTAACAAGCATTTTCTCCTTTTCTCACAGTGTTTTCTACCCTTTCACAGACAAATTCCATTACTTGAGCAACATTCAATTTGTCGTCTTCAAATGCTTTTAACCCATTACCTCACAACAAAAGTTTTGACTCATCTGTGATGAAGCATTAGTAAGGGAGAAACTAACAATGGTTCACATGGTGAGATTTGTAAACTGAAAGGGTAGAAAACATTACGGGAAGAGGAGAAAGTGCTAGTTACCAGCATTTTCTCCTTTTCTCAAAATGTTTTCAGAAGCCTCCTTCCTCAGGGTCGTCAAAAGTCAGGATTGTGTGGTAAAGGGTTAATTTGGACTCGTATACAATTTTAATATCTGGTAAAGAGTTATGCTGGTAACCGCATTTTCTCCTTTTCCCACAATGTTTTCCACCCAATCAGAAAGAGAAATCACCATTTTAGCAACAATGAATTTGTCGTCTGCAAATGCTTTCAATTTGGTTTATTAAAAAATCTTGTTGTTTGGTAAAGAGTTAAGGTATTTGGAAGAAGTGATTGATCAAATTCAAAACTTGGGACCAAAGTTGCTTTCCTGAAATGTTGTCACATGATTGTTTAATCCTTTACTGGATGACAGAAATTCTAGAATCGTCTGCATGAAATAAACTGATAGACCACACCTAAAAAGTTGCTCAAAATATGGGATTTGTCTGTATAAGGGTAGAAAACATTGTGGGAAAAGGAGAAAATACTGATTATTAGCATTTTCTCCTTTTCCCATGTTTTCAGAAGCCTTCTCTGTTTGGGTCATTTAAATTGGGATTGTTTGATAAGAATAAATTCATTCCTGGGCTGAGTAACGGTAGCGCAGTCAATAGCATTTAGGACTTGAAAACAGGGCGTCGTGGTTTGAATCCTCAGCTTGGCCAATTTATTTCCGAGGATTGATGATATTAATTGTGACAAGATTCATTCCTCTCTCACAGCTGATCATTGTTTCCAAGACAGTTATGTGGGAAAGCAGCCACTGTCACTGAAGACCGGTAAAAGAAACTGCAGGAAAGCATGGATATACGCACCCTCGTTAACTCAGGTGTGAAGTATTACCATTCATCACCCCTGGGAGATTCAATTGCGAAACCGTCGTTTCTATGAATATTCATAAGATTGCGAATTACACCCAATAGCCAATTGAATTTGTTGATAACATGACGATACTCTCTTGTAGTGGAGAATAATCACATTTCTTCCATTAATATCAATAAACCGGGTAAAACACACATCATTATCAACGAATATGGCGGCCGCCGGTGAGCCTTTCTTCTGTGGCATTTGCCATACGACAATCCAGGGCAGACATTATAAATCCTTGTATATAAAGGCAAATATTCAGAAATACAGGGTGCTGCTACAGTTGTTAGGGGTATGTAGCAGGGGTGACGTCATCCTCGTTGACCCAGTTCCAATGTATTCCGTAAACTACATTCATCGATTTGATTGGTTGTAGACGAAGTAGAAATAGAAATGATGGCATGTTGTTGATAAAGTAGATTAAATTTTCTCACTGAAAAACTGAGATTACCAATCAAAATGCCTCATGAATAATTCATGAAAGAGAGAAAACATACGTGAGATAACCCAGGGGCGACTGATGTAGTTTACGGAATACATCGGAACTGGGTTAACGAGGATGGGATATATGTAGGTGCAATGACAGGCTGTCACAATATAATTGAAATAATGTTAAAAATGGCTTTAAACACCATAAGTGAACTAATCAGCTGTGCTTAACTGGGCTAACATTTGATACTTATGCAGGACATGTAGATCAAAATAAGACTGCAGAGTCAGCAGTCTTATCTATCAGCCTTAAAAGCAAATGGGAAGAAAATAGTCATATCAAGTAGCGGTAACCAGCATGAATGAAAGTTCATTACAATCATGAAAAAAGAGTACATTTAAATGGAGAGAAAATGCTTGTTGTGACCAAATCTGCTTTTGTCATAATGTTTTCAAAATGGTCTGTTGCACTATAAAGAATTATCTGCAGGTGGTACCATGTTAAATGGTGGCAGACATCTGAATGAGGAAAGGTTACGTAATTTTTTCTTTGGAGATAATTTTTCAAGATCAAACATCTTTTCAAGTGTTTCCAGAAGCCAGATGATAATCAAAATTGTGATAGAAGGGCAAGTTTTGATATATGAATAACTAAGTCATTTTTAGATCACCTGAGCACAATGTGATGACGGTGAGCTTAATGTGATCATCTGTATCTCTTGTCAGTGGTCAGCACTCTTATAAGAGGCCACAGTTTCAGTCCAATGCTCATGAAACTTGGTCGGCATGTTTGTCTTGGTATTATCTTTGCAGCTTCAAAATATGTCAAATTAGGTGAAAAAGTAGATCACTGCATGAAATCTCAGAAAAACCTTTTGTGCTCTCTGGAGGTCTTGTTTTCAGTCCAACACTTATGAACTTTAGTCAGTATACATGTATTTGTCTTGATAATATCATGAAGGAGTTTGAAAACTTAAGTCACCTCAGGTAGAAAAGTTAAGAATACCAGATCAAATTTTTGAAAAACACAGAGTATTATAAGTTACATTTTGTGGCCAATGCTCAATATTCAGGGTGAGTATGAAATCTGGTCATCTCAGTTCACAAATTAAGTCAAATTGGGTCAAATGTAGAGAAAACCTTGTATGCACTTTAAAGGCCACATTTTCAGTCCCATGCTCATGAGATTTGGTCAGAATTTTTGTCTTGGTTATTTCTCAGAACAGTTTAAATTGGGCCAACTCAAGTCAAAAAGTGGGTCTCCAGGTCAGGTTTACAAAAAACTTGTACACATTGTAGAGGCAACAGTTTGAGTCAGATCCTTAAGAAACTTGGTCAGAATATTTTTCTTAAACTGTCTCTGGCAAATTTGAAAAGCCGCACTTTGGGTAAAAGTAGGACACCGGGTCAAATCTTCGAAAGATCCTTGAGTGCAACAATACTTCTTATTTCCAGTAGTGGAACTATTTAGTTCAAAGGCATAATAAGACGCGGTGCATGACATTTCGTCGAGTACAAGGGCGTTTCGTCGAAATCCATGTGTGTTTTAAAATACCAATTGCTGAATTCCAAGAATTATTGCTCCTTCTGAGAGGAAGATTTTAGCCACAATTTGTGTGGATTAGGGTAAGGGTCAGGGCTAGGGAATGTTTTTGAGGACTTGGTTTTCAACCAAATGTCATAGACCCATTAAGACTTACTACCAGGACCATGTTTCAACAGAAATCTATGGCATCACACAGGTAACTTTATGAAGTACAATGGGATGCAAATGTATATATACTAATGGAGGTGCATTACATTGTGACAGTATAATCTAATAAGTATATTTAGGTTTCTCGTTTGTTATAATATAATGAGTAATAAATATAGATGAAAACATAGTGGCTAAAGGAGAAGCTCATCAGGAGCAATTTCTCCTTCTGCAATGATGTTTTGTAATGTGAACTTCTGCAAGACTGAAAAAGTTATCTGCAGAAGGCAATGAGGTGATGACAATTAATCCCTTTACTAAACAATCCCAAGTTTTAACCCTTAAGCTACTAAGCATGACTCACTGACCTTTAGCGGTTGATTGATTGATTGATTGTATGGTGTTTAACATTATTTCAGTTATATCACGGCGGCCAGTGCATCTATCAATGCATTACTGGAGTTTCTTCTACCAGTGCTCCGCACAATATTCTTCCAAGTCACTGGCTACTTTCCCTCATAACCATCATCGAAACAATGGTCAGTGGTGAGAGAGGAATGAACATGACTATCATCAGTCTTCAGAAAGAAATTGGCCAAGCTGGGGATTGAACCAGCGACCTCCTGTTTTAGCGGTCAATGTAGATCAAGATCAGACTGCACAGAACATGCATTCTGATCTTTGATCTACACTGTCCGAAAAGAAGATTTTTATTTCTACAGAGTAAGTTTTAAGTAACATTATTCAGGTTCTTTACTACCGGCTTGAAAGTTTTATTTCACTTATTTAGCAGGATATGGTTTAACTGTATCAAACGACAAAATTTTAGACTAGTTCAAATTGAAAGCATTTGCAGACAACAAAATAAATTCAGTTGAAAGATTGAAATTTGCTTTAGGACGGGTAGAAAACATTTTGGGAAAAGGAGAAAATGCTGGTTACCAGAATTTTCTCCTTTTCACACAATGTTTTCAAAAGGCATCTCTCTCAGGGTCGTTAAAAGTCAGGATTGTGTGTAAAGGGTGAACAACCTTGAAGATACCAAGTTTTAACAACCTTGAAATCCCGAGTTTGAACAATCCTGATGGAGAATGCTATGGAAATATTGTGGGAGAAGAAGAAAAAGGTTGTAAGCAGCATTTTCTCCTTTTCCCCCAATGCTTTCTGACAATTAACAGGCAAATTCCATACTAAAGCCAAACTTGTTTGCTGCAAATGCTTTTGATATGGATGAGTCTATAATAATTTTGTGACTGGCACTGATAATGTCATTAACCCTTTACCGCACAACGAAATTTCAGACTTGTCCAAACTGAAAGCATTTGCAGACAACAAAATAAATGTGACTCAAAAACTGAAATTTCTGTTGGGAAGGGTAGAAAACATTCTGGGAAAAGGAGAAAATGCTGGTTACCAGCATTTTCTCCTTTTCCCACAACGTTTTCAAAAGGCTTCTTACTCAGGGTCGTTAAAAGTCGGGATTGTGTGGTAAAGGGTTATAACTGTAAAGTTTATGGCAATAGTGCCATCAGTGTAGAGCCACCCTGCTCCCATGTCTAATTGTGTGAGACCTATTTGACATTTATTGCCGACACATTTTGAGCTTTGGTGTTAACGAGCTATACTATACTACTCAAAAAAATTTAAGCATACTGGTATAGTAAGGCCAATAGTTTAAGCTTTTTATGGACAGTGAAGGTTAAAGATCAGACTGCACTGAAAGTCTAGACTGATCTTGATCTTTATTGTATGCCAAAATGACTGTATTTTTGTTTTTGGCTTCCTAGTTAACCCTTTACCACACAATCCTGACTTTTAATGACCCTGAGAAAGAAAGGTTTTAAAAACTTTGTGGGAAAAGGAGAAAATGCTGGTAACCAGTTTGAATTTTTGAATCACATTTACATTGTCGTCTGCAAATGCTTTCAATTTCGACAAGTCTAAAATTTTGTCGTTCAGTAAAGGGTTAATAACCATTTTCATAGCATTTCAATCTATTCTTTTGTACTCCTAATATTTAGTAGGTTTGTCTACATTGAAAACATTTCCAGATGACAAATTTGACGTATCTTAAATAATGAAAATTGTCTTTTAAAGCATTGAAAACATTGCTGGAAAAGGAGAAAATACTATTAGCCAACATTTTCTTATTTTCCAATAGTGTTTTCAAAAGCTTTCATTCACAGAGTTACAAAAGCATTTCTTTCAAGTTTAAAAAATTTAGAAAAATTCTTTTAAGTTAAGAAACAACCCTTTACCCAACAACAAAATGGTAGACTTGTTCAATTTGAAAGTAACATGCAGATGACATTTTAAACTGAAAGTAGCTAAAGATGTTGATTATGTTTAACCCTTTACCACACAATCCCAACTTTTTAACAACCCTGGGGAAGAAGCCTTTTGAAAGCATTGTGGGAAAAAGAGAAAATGCTGGTAACCAGGCATCTTTTCCCACAATGTTTTCTATCCTTGCCAAAACAAGTTTCAGTTTTTGAGTCACAAAAATTTTGTCGTTTGGTAAAAGAGTTATTAGGATAAAAAGCATTGTGGGAAAAAGGAAAAATGCTGGTTTACAGCATTTTTTTCCTTTTCCAATATTGTTTTCAACAGCTTTTTTTTCAAAGGGGCTTGAAAACTTCCAGACTGTTATGTAAAGGGCTGAAAAGGTATTGAATCACAGAACAGGGCAATTACAAAATGCATAATGCTTTAATATGGCATATTAGATATAAAATTGCCAACCGTAAATTGTGGGGCAATATATAACAGAGGTTGTGCAAGAGTTGTGTTCCCAGTTTTATGGTAATTTTATGACTGTGAAATCTGCATTTAGAGATTTAATGCCTTTCTTGAAGCGCAAAGTGATGTCTGCATAAAGACATTTCTAACAGCTTGTAGGGTAACTCCCAGTATCAGAGAGTGGGGGGCAATATTGACACATACAAGACCCGGGCTATTATGGCACACAGAAATGTTCTTACCAGATTTTTTAAACTTTGCCTGTTTTTTATAGAGATATCGAGGTATGGTCATAGGATCCTGATTTTCATGACCCTGAGGAAGGAAGCTTTTGAAAACAATATGAGAAAAGAAGAAAATGCCAATAACCAGCATTTCCTCCTTTTCCCACATTGTTTTCTACCCAGTTAAAGGCAGTTTCATCTTTTTTGAGATACATTTGTCATCTGCAAATGATTTGGATTTGGATCCAAAATTTAGTCGTTTGATAATCTAATTGCATGATGTCATGGTGCAAAATCTTTGACATTTTATTATCAATTCAATATTTTATGGCCTTGATATTTTCTCAAATTATTATTTAGGACATTTACTTCAAACTTAGCCTAGCTGCTAACCCTTTACCATTACAATCCCAAGTTTTAAGGACCCTGAGAGAAAAGGCTTTTGAAAACTTTGTAGGAAAAGATGCAGGTAACCATCATTTTCTCCTTTTCCCTAAACCTTTTCGATGCTTTTTAAAATTAATTCCATTGTTTGAGCCATATTTAATTTTTTGTCTACAAGTGCATTTAATTTGGACAAGTGTTTAACTCTTTACCAAACAATAAAATTTTGGACTCATCCAAATTCAAAGCATTTGCAGACGACAATTTATATGTAACTCAGATGATGATTTCTGTCTTTGATTGGGTAGAAAACATTGTGGTTACCAGCATTTTCTCCTTTTCCCACAATGTTTTCAAAAGGCTTCTTCCCCAGGTCGTTAAAACTCGGGATTGTGTGGGAAAGAGTTAAGTTTTCGTCTGGTAAAGAATAAACTATCAAGAGGAGAACCAATATGAATAGGACAGGTAAGATTTAAAATATTGTTGACACAGTTATGTCCCTCTTTATTTTTTCAGAAGTACAAGAAGAATGTAAAAAGGTTTGGGAGAGCTTAACCCTTTACCACATAATCCCGACTTTTAATGACCCTAAGAAAGAAGCCTTTTGAAAAAATTATGGGAAAAGGAGAAAATGCTGGTAACCAGCATTTTCTCCTTTTCCCACAATGTTTTCTACCCTTCCCAAAGCAAATTTCAAGTTTTAAGTAAGATTCATTTTGTCGTCTGCAAATGCTTTCAGTTTGGACAAGTCTAAAATTTTGTCATTTGGTAAAGAGTTAAGACTATACTACCCACCCCATAATTATAATAGAAGTGTATGTAACTGATTGGGGTACTTGGAATGACAATTGCTTTTCGACAGTGATAGAATACTGATTGAAATAAGATTAGTCCTGGCCACTTGTCCATCTGTCCTAACTCATTCTTATTGCATTAAATTGATGATGATTTAACCCTTTATCACACAATCCTGACTTTTAATGACCCTGAGAAAGAAGCCTTTTGAAAACATTGTGGGAAAAGGAGAAAATGCTTGTAACCAGCATTTTCTCCTTTTCCCACAATGTTTTCTACTCTTCCCGAAGCAAATTTCAATTTCTGAGTCACATTCATTTTGTCGTCTGCAAAAGTTTTCAATTTGGACAAGTCTAAAATTTTGTCATTTGGTAAAGAGTTAAGACTATACTACCCACCCCATGATTATAATAGAACTGTATGTAACTGATTGGGGTACTTGGCTTGGGCCTGTCAATGACAATTGCTTTTCGACAATAAAAGAATACTGATTGAAATAAGAGTAGTCTTGGCCACTTGTCCATCTGTCCTATCTCATTGTTAATGCATTAAATTGATGATGATTTAATTTACAAAGTGATGAAGCTTGACAGCTCTAGTTTGTCCCTCTGGACACTGAGGGTGAAAACAAGTGAGCCATGCTCTGGCATAAGGGCGTTTAACCCTTTACCACACAATCCCGAATTTTGACGACCCTGAGGACAAAACCTTTTGAAAACATTGTGGGAAAAGGAGAAAATACTGGTAACCAGCATTTTCTCCTTTTCCTGCAATGTTTTCTACTCTATCAAAGACAAATTCCATTATTTGAGCCATATTTAAGTTGTCGTCTGCAAAAGTTTTCAGTTTCAACCAGTCTAAAATTCTGTCGTTTGGTAAAGAGTTAATGCATCTCTGTGAAGCACTATACCAAGCTTTTCACCATATAAATTATAGATTCACACAATCCAGTTGTTCTAACAACCAACTGAATCAGCAGGTAGGCTTGTCCCTTGACATGCATAAGATTGACCAATGGTAAAATGTTTTGATCTGTGTCAGCCTGCACAGACTGTGCAGGCTGACATGGGTCGATACGTTTGCAAATGCATTGAACCCCCTTTTCACAGAGTATGGCCCAAGTACTTGTGTTAATAGTGTAGAGATCAGACTTCACAGAATGTGCAATCTGATCTTTGATATACACAGTCCAGTACTCAGGGAGATTTTCCTGTCAATTCTGCTCCAATAATTTTACTCTTTCTACAGTCTGAAGACACTAGTGAGGTAACTATGTCTGCAATGGTAAAGGAGCCATGGTCTGGCAAAATGCATCTCTGTGATGCATTATACCAAGCAAGTCATCTCATTATCATGGATCCATAAAATCAATTTTGTCTTACAAACGACTGAACCATGATGTAAAATGGTCTTTGGACATGCAGAAAGTCAGCCAATAGCAAATAGTTTCGACTGAGGTCAGCCTGCACACATTCTGCAAGCTGACCTGAGTTGATTTTTTATTTGCATATATACTAAACCACCTTTTCAGAGAACATGGCCCATATTGCTTTGGATATGTCCAGTGAATGCCTGTGAGGGAGCAGTTATCCGATTGACCATTAACTCTTTACCACACGACAAAATTTTACACTGGTCCAATTGGAAAGCAGTTGCAGACGACAAATTAAATGTGACTCAAAAATTGAAATTTGTTTTGGAAAAGGTAGAAAACATTGTGGAGAAAGGAGAAAATGCTGGTTACCAGCATTTTCTCCTTTTTCCACAATGTTTTCAAAAGGCGTCTTTCTCAGGGTCATTGAAAGTTGGGATTGTGTGGTAAAGGGTTAACTCTTTCCTAAATGACAAAGTTTTAGACTTGTTCAAATTGAAAGCATTTGCAGACAGCAAAAAAAAAAATATGACTCAAAAAAAAAAATGTCTCAAAAATTGAAATTTGCTTTTGGAAGTGTAGAAAACATTGTGAGAAAAGGAAAAAATGCTGATTACCACCCTTTTCTCCTTTTCCCATGTTTTCAAAAGTTTTTTTCCTCAGGGTCGTCAAAAGTTTGGATTACCACACAATCCCGACTTTTAACGACCCTGAGAAAGAAGTCTTTTGAAAACATTGCGGGAAAAGGAGAAAATGCTGGTAACCAGCATTTTCTCCTTTTCCTACAATGTTTTCTACCGTTCCAAAAGCATATTTCAAATCTTAAGTCACATTTATTTTGTCGTCCACAAATTAATGCTTTCAATTTGGACTAGTCTTAGATTTTGTTGTTTGGTAAAGAGTTAAACAAACAGGTTCTATAGTTGCTATTGAAGGCAGTTGCGATTGAGATTAGTCTGCACAGAACAGAATGTGCAGCCTGGTTCTTAACCCTTTACCACATGAGAAAAATTTAGACTTGTCCAAACTGAAAGCATTTCCAGACGACAATTTAAATTTGGCTCAAAAGATGGAATTTGTTTTTGATAGGATTGAAAACATTGTGGGAAATAGAGAAAATGCTGGTTACCAGCATTTTCTCCATTTCCCACAATGTTTTCAAAAGGGCTTTCGGTCAGGGTCGTTTAAACTCGGGATTGTGTTGGAAAGAGTTAATTACACTGTCAGATATTTTCAGATTTTCAGACCAAAACAGTCCTAAAATTTCAATTTTTATGATCATTTTTTTCACATCTGACACTCAATTCAGTTCAGTTCACTTATTAGGCACTGTAGGAGTCACACTTGAATCTGAAGTGTGTCAAAATTTGTCCACTGGTGAAGCTGATGAACAGAAATTAGCAATAATGGAAAATGACAGAAGAATGATTGCTTCAAGTTCAAGTTTAATTGGGCTGTCATTGGCCCAGATGCACAGTTGACCTTGCAATGACCTTTAACTCTTTACCACACATCAAAATTTTTGGACTTGTCCAAATTTAAAGGATCTACAGACGACACATTGAATGTGGCTTCAAATGATGATATTTGCCTTAAACAGGGAAGAAAACCTTGTGGGAAAAGAAGAAAGTTCTGGCTTGCAGTGTGGCTTAAATTAGGGTCATAAAAACATGATTGTGATTGTTTGGTAAACGGTTATTTATTTCCCATGATGCACACAGCAAGGATGTCACTTGCAGGAAAATGAACACATCCGGCAGTTGCACTCAGATTTAATTGACATTGTAGCATCATGGAGGCAAAGTCAAAGTTAAGTGCTTTTGCCTACAGCGTAGATCAAGATTAGACTATGCAGATTTCTGATCAAAATGGCTTTGACTTAATATTATGTATATCTGGCAAAGTTCCTGATTATTTCCTCCATAGTAATTCCTTAACTCTTTAGCAAATGACAAAATTTTGGACTTACCCAAATTGGAAGCATTTGCAAATGACAAAATAAATGTTTCAGAATTGATATTTTTTGTTGGAAGAATAGAAAACATTGTTTTCCAAAGCCTTCTTCTTTTGGAGCGTTGAAACTCGGGATTGTGTGGTAAAGGGTTAAGCACTGAACACAACAAAATTCATCGGAAGACACTGTAGATCAAAATCAGACTGCACTTTTCACAGCACATGCAGTCTGATCTAACATTCTTGTAGATATTCTGGTGTGACCACAAAATCCTTGAGACTGTCTTTGTAACAAGCTGAGATGGAATCTGTCCTTTATTAAGCAACGCAGCCCCTAAAGAAAGAAGGCTTTTGAAAAGATGGAGGGTGGCAGATTTAGGGAAAAACCATAGGAACCAGTATTTTTTACCTTTCTAAAGATAAAATCAAAGGACTGATAGTCCTGAGAGTCGCCTGGAGGGTAATGGGTTAGAACTTTTCACCCTTTTTCTGTTCAAATCGATTAAAAGCTTTCAAGATACAAAATAACTTAACCATAAGACAGTATTATATGCAAGCATGTTTCTTAGTTGTCATCCTAAAGTTGCAAATATTCAGGCACCAGGAACAAGGTTTGAAAAGTTCAAAGTCTCTTACCCCAGGTGACTTCATTTAAAAATTGTTTTCAAAAGGTAAAATCATTACAAAACAAGTCATTTCGTTGAAATGATATCCACCGCCGAATTTTTTTTTTTTTTTTTTTTTTTTTTTTTTGATAGATAGAAACATAATTATAAGAGGTATTGTGTTTTGCATGTAAATGGCCATTTTGTTATTGGTGAAAATATTCATTAAGCCCCCTTTTTCCATGACACGGTATTTCATTAAATAAAAACAAATACTGACTGTCTGTGGCTTATGATAAACAATATAAATATGAAGTTTCATAAAATTTTGTCCATTAGTTAAAGAGATATTGATCCACAATGGAAATATACATCAAGCCCCCTTTTTCCATGACACTGCATTAAAAACAAAAACAAAATAAAATAAAACAAGCAGACTGGAGGACATCAAGCCTCCTTTTTCCGTGAAAATGCATTACATTAAAAAAAAAAGGTATATCTGCGGACTATCATGAGGAACACATGTTTGAAGTTTCTGTAACTTTCATCGACGATTTTAGAATATATCTGTCTGGATGGACAGAAGATCGGACCGATGAATGGACAGACAACATGAAAACTATATTCCCCCCACCCCGAAATTCAGTGGGGCATAATAACTGTCGAAGTTCCATCAATATTTACAGTTCCTTCCCAGCGTAATAATGCCTGTAAAGAATGTGGACAAAAATCAGGCTTCTAGGTTGATAAAAATGTTTTTCTAGCGCAGAAACTGGGTGACTTAACGTACATGTATATCTTAATTCTTAAACATATTGCTAAAACAAACATTCTAAATAATTTCAGTAGGATAGGGCATACATTTTCTCTCCAGATTTAGAACAAGTTTTTTTTGTATGACACAAATTTTCTAAAATTGGACCATGTGGTTATACATATATCTGTTAAACTGAATAATTGTCCTTTCCAAATACAGGATGCTAGATATGAAATTTGGGTATAATTGCTTATACAGTTTCAGAGGCCGTGATTTTGAAATGTTACTACTCAGTTCTGAAGCTTCTGTAAAGTTTATAGAAACAGAGTAGAACCACTTGAACAATTTTACAAGAGGCCCAGGAATTAGTACTGCTTCCACACCAATTGAAAATTGTAGAGATCTACATGTGTATTGTTTTGGTGTAAACTACGTATGTTTGCGATTAGCTCTAGTACCCTGTACAACAACCCTTTAAAAGATTACAAACACTCCAATAAAGACCTTGTTGTTCGAGTGGGTTAACATTGATCTGTTCTATTATATTTGAAATATAGTGAAGTAAAAGTCAAGTTCTCAGATTGCTGGATGTTAGAACTGTGTAGTTTCAAGTCGAATTCCCGTCTGACTTCAGATTTTGGCAGTTACGAAAGCATCTTGCGTTCTGACATCCGCACTAATAAATTGTTTCATAAATACTAGATCGAGGTTAATCGCACATTGAAAAAAAAAAAAAAACAAGAGCAGACTTTGACAACTTCACCTCTTTAAAAACGAGAAACAATTAATTGAACACAGTAAACTTTAAAACACTCTCTCTGCATGGATCGGTGAGGATCGGTGAGGCGCTAGGTCGGTGTACTCTGAAAATAAAGGCCGCTTCAGCGACTGATTCATTCATAAATATGTAAATTTATAGAGAATTCCGTGGTGCAAATGACGTTATACGTCACGTGATTATAAGATCTATATTTGTCGCACAGCTACATTCCAGAAAGCACCTGCTAAGCGATGACTTGGTGCAGTCTAGAACCGTGCGCATTACATACGCTATTGTACAATCTCTGCTTGTGCACCTAGAATATGGGTGTGCAAAGTAGTTGATGTCTAGAATAAAAAGCTCTGAAGAAGCAACGTTTAAGAATGTCTAAGAAGGCAACGCAACCATTCCAAGTCATTATAAATTTGTTAAAGAAAATTAGTCTACTTTTCGGAAAAATCTCCATTGAAAGCTTCCACGTTAACTCGGTATCGCCTTTCTCTTTCCGATCATAGGTTGAATGTTGGATTGAAATAAGACTTACAATTACTGACAGATTGTAAGATTTAGAGTGTGCTTCTAATGGGTAATTATCAAACCTTTTTCACATCCACAAATAGAAGCGTGCCGTAGTGAAGACGTTTGTCGTCGAAGAGTATTTTGCAGTGTGTTCGCAAACTTGTTCAGTTCACGACGGCTATATTTAGATACATACATAATGCGCTATTTTTAGAGATGATGTCTGTGTAAGCGACAGGCTATCGTGTACACCCTTGTGGACGAAATGATTTTTCAAAGGTTTAAACCGTTAAAGAGCTCAGTCTTTATAGACACACTCATTATCACAAATGCACAATTGTAAGTGAATTACAACAGAAAAATTGGGTTGTTTACCGAATAATTAGAAAACTATGTTTTATCTCGTAAACCGGAACTTGGGACAGGAAGCAGTACAAGGCCGGAGGTATGCTTACGTCACCCCATAGATCAAGATGATAACAATGAGAGCCTGGTTGCTACGCAACCAGGCGACTCAATCAATCATTTGAGCCACATAAAATGTTGTTATCTGCAATTATTGCTCTCAATATGGATGAGTCTAGAATTTTGTCTTCTAGCAAAGAGTTAACCCTTTTCCACACACTCTCGATTTTCAACAGCCCTGATGGAGGAGGCTTTTGAAATCATTATTGGAAAAGGAGAAAATGCTCATAAACATTTTTTCTCCTTTTCCCACAATGTTTTCTACTCTATCAAAGACAGTATTTTATCATTTTAGCCACTTTCAAATTGTCATCTGCAAATGCTTTCAATTTGGACTGATCTACATTTTTGTCGTTTGTAAAGAGTTAAATTCGGTTACGGTAATACAGTGTGATGTAATGAAGATTGAATAATGCATGAATCACACAATTATTTTTTCAAATCTAATTTTTTAATCATTTTTGGAGGACCTAAATGTGTTGCTTTAAGTGACAGCTTTGATTACCCTTCTTGTCAGAGGCCATAGATTTACTTGAATCTTTACCATATGACAAAATTTTAGACTGGTCCAAATTGAAGGCGTTTGCAGACAACGAATGGAAAGTGGCTTAAATGATGAGACCTGTCTTATAAAAAGTAGAAAACATTGAGGGAAGAGGAGAAAATGCTGGCTATCAGCATCTCCTTTTCCCAAAATGTTTTCAAAAGCTCTCCTCACCTCTAATTTCAAGTTTTGTATACTACCAACTGCGCTACTAGGCTCAGATAATCACACGTTTTAATGACACCGAACATTAAAGCTTTGAAAACATGGTTAGAAAAGGAGAAAATGCAGGTAACCAGCATTTTTTCCTTTTTCCCACCATATTTTCTACTACAGAAATCATCTTTTGTGCTGCATTGGCATTTTCATAATGCAGATAATTTCAATGAGTCTAAATTTTTGATGTTTGGTAAAAGGTTAATAAGTAAGTTAAGTAACCAGGGGTGAAAACAAATCATGAAACATTGCAAAATGCAAATCAGTTTGATATCATCAATTCCTTTACATGTGAGTTGGGGCTCTTTATAAAACAACAAGATTTTAGACTTGTCCAACTTGAAAACCTTTGCAGAGGACAAAATAAATGTGACTCGAAAGTTGAAATTTGGTTTTTGGAGGTTTGAAAACGTTGTTGGAAAAGGAGAAAATGCTGGTTATCAGCATTTTCTCCTTTTCCCACAATGTTTTCAAGGTTTTCTCCATTAGGGTTGTTAAAAGTTGGGATTGTGTGGTAAAGAGTTAAAAAATACCTGCCAGATACTAACCGTTAGAGCCCAAATGAACAAAATGGACATGTTCTGTTTCCCTTTACCAAAGGGTCCTGAGTTTTAGCACCCTCGAGATAGAAGGCCTAAGAAAATATTGTGGGAAAAGACTAATAACTAGCATTTTTCACTCTCTCAACAAATTGTTTCTTACCATTTGAAAGAAAACCCTATCTTTGGAGACATAGTCTTACTAAATGTGGTCTTCAAATTCTTTCAATTTGGCCAAGTTGAAAGTTTTGTCTCTATGGCAAAAAGTTACGAAAAAGATTGCAAATACATGTATTAAGAATGTCATCGCTACTTTTGCTTGGAATAATGAGAGCTACTAAAAGGACAGTGTAGACCCAAAATCACACTGTGCACTTTGTACAGTCTGCTGCTGATTTACATGGTCCACATGGGCAACTTTGGTTGTGAAGGGTACTTTACACAAAACATTGGGGTGGGTGGGTCTGACTTCTACATTTGTCATACTCTGGCACAAGGGGATTTAATGCATCTCCGTGATGCATTGAACCAAGCAAGTCATCACACAATAATGGATCCATAAATTCCATTTTGTATAAAAATACACCTGCATCATGAGGTTCACTTGTGACCTTTGACATGCAGAAAATTGACCAATAGCAAAAAGCTTCAACTCATGTCACCCTGCACAGACTGCTCAGGCTGACCTGGATCGATACTTTTTGCAGACGCATTAAATGCCCTTTTCACAATCTCAGCATGGCTCATTTAAGGGTGTATTGCACCAAAATTTGGCACAACCTGACTCCTTGATGAGTAGAAATGACATTTAAAACTTCTTCAGTCGGGCTAAATGTCATGGTCAATATCCAAAGTAAGATGATGAAATTCTTCTCATCGTTTACTGAAAGATCCCTTGCTTCCTGTGAGGAAGTGGGTGTTTGAAAACATGGACGAGAGGGAATGCAGTTCCAGCATTTTCTCTTTTTCCCACAATGCTTTGTAAGCCTTCAAAGCAAAGCCTGATTTTTTAGCCAAATGTAATGTGCGGATTGGTAACCATCATTTTCTTCTTTTCCAACAATGTTTTCTAACCAATCACAGACAAATCCCATCATTTAAGTCACATTTCATTTGTTGTCTGCAAATGCTTTCAATTTGAACAAGTCAAAAATGTCATTTGGTAAAGAGTTAAAAACTTCAGAAACATTGAGATAGATATAATCTATGGATTTATTTCTCTTGCTCATCACATAAAATTTTAGTAGACAGCAAAATTTTGAACCTTTCCATAATTAAAAGTGTTTGCAGATGACTACTAAAACTGGCTGAATAATGTTTTGAGAAGAGTGCCAAGCCCTTAGCTCAGTCAGTAGAGTACAGGACTTGAGAACAGTGGACTGCTGGTTTGAGACCCTAGCTTGGCAAATTTTATTCCGAGGATTGAAGATACATATAAAGTCAGTTAAAAAAGCATTTTCATGCTAGAAAATGATCGCAAATGAAAGTCACATTGCTACATTTTTAACTTTATTTCAACATTTACTAACCTCAACTCCAATGGAAAATGTAAATAGGTACATTTTATGACTTGCCGTTTTCACAGTAAAACTATTTTTCACATACCTAACCATGGAATGAAGAAACTGGAACACATAGAACTTGGAAGAAACTTATGAGAACACTAAAACTACTAAATATTTAGCAAGGTCTATACATGTATATAATGTGTATGCAAGAACGCATCTACAACACATATGTAACTTATTCCAGTTGGGTTTTAAGGTGTATTTAACATACTAGACATAACATTTCCCGGTAAAGTTTCTGCTTGTTTAGAAAGGGACCAGTACTCATTGGGCATTAATATGGACACATCCAGTTGCAAATTTAGGCAAGAAAACTGTTAAAATCACAATCCAGTGCACATACCTGACTTCCACATTCTTGACTGTATTTATCATTATTCATTTTCTACAAAACAGATATTAACTCTGCGAAATGCTGGTGTTATTTTAAAGAGGAACAGGGTTTACACAGGTGGCAAGGAAACCTCTTGTCATGACATTTTAAAACAGTTGTGCAAGCTTTCCAAAGCAGAATGTTTCACAAACTTGACAATTCTGAACGTCCCACTTTGGAATATTACAATTATTGTGCAATTGCCATTTCATAATTATGCCGAAGCATGTTTTGCTTGCAGTTGTTCAAACTGACATTAATTACAATTTTTTTTTCACTTTAATTGTGTTTGTTTTTATGTACCTTCTGGTATGGTTGTGTGTGACGAAAATGTGCTAACGTTCTTGACTTGAATATGTGCAACAATAATTAAATACAGTAGTTGTGAATATGTGCAACAATAATTAAATAGTTGTATGCGGTTGGATTTGGATTGAGTAAGTAATTTTCCAAAATCAAATAATTTAATATCATCTTAGCTTAAAAAAATTGACAAAGTTTAGGGTTATGTGCCAAATCTATCTTGCCCAAAAATTGGTCATTTTTTCCCAATCCACTTTGCGACAGGCGACTTTATACTGTTTTCTGGGGATCATCTGTATTTTGTGACCATCCAAGTCCACCTTCCCGTTCCGATATTGGTCGAATCTGGTTGGCCATGAAATAAGGCCGTTTGATAAAGATTAAAATCGTGGCATTTTAGAAAGAAGACCCAGAAAAACAACTGTGACAGAGAAAAAACGAAAATACCAAGTTGACCGACTTTTAGTGGATAGTCATGGTGACAGGAGTCATTCCTCTGTCATGGCTGATTATTGATGATGGTTATGCAGTCAATGGCTTGGGAAGAATATTGTTTGAAGCACTGGTAACAGAAACTCCAGGAAAGTATGGATAGGTGCACTAGCTGCTGCAATATAACTGAATAAAGTTGAAAATGGTGTAAAAGACCATACAATAATTTTAAAGGAGTAAACATAGTGTGGAAAGAGGAAAATGCTAGCAGTACTATCAAGCATTTTCTCTTCTTTCCACAAAGTTTTCGAAAGATTTCTTCCTTTGGTTGTTCAAACATTGGATTGTTTGGCTAAGATTTTAAAATCTTGTTTATATCTTGTTATTACAGAGTGGAGTCATCATGTTTCCGGAAGAAGACTTGGTCATTGAACCACTACCAACACATCTGAAATCCAGCCATAATCATAGTCATCATCATGACCTCCAACACCATCATCGTCATCATCATCTTAACCATAGCAATCATGAACCTCATATTCTGTATAGAAGATCCTCATTAGAACAGTTTCAAGCTTCTGCGGGTAAGTTGAGTTTGTTCTTACTAATTACTTATAAACAGATCTGCAGAAGATGACTGGACATATCCTTATAAAATATGATTGAGCCTTGCTCTGGCATAAGGGGGCTTAACTGTGATGTATCATACCAAGCAAGACATCACATGATTATGGATCCATAATATTCATTATGTCTAACAACCGACTTTATCATAAGGTCGACTGGTCCTTTGATTACAGAAAATTGACAAACAGTGAACAGTTTCTGCCCAGGTCAGCCTGCGCGGACTGCGCAGGCTGACCTGATTCATTACTTTTTGCAAATGCATTAAGCCCCCTTTTCAGATAGCATGGCTCAATCAAAATTTAGACTACCAAATAAACCCAACAGACATTAAAATGTTTTAGTTTAGGAATATGACCAGAATAATTGCAATAGTGCGATGGCTGAAGTCTGTAGTGCTTCAGCAAAGCTGACAAGGTAGATCAAAGATCAGACTGCATGTTTTGTACAGTCTGATCTTGATCTTGACTGCCAGCAAAAGCATCTGTAGTTGTGAAAGATGCCTTAAGGGTTAATACAAATGAGCCATGCCATGGCAACAGGATGTTTAATGCATTCCCATGTTGCATTATACCAAGCAATAATTATGGACCCATAAAATCAAATTGTCCAACAACCAACTGAAGTATGAGGTAGATTTCCTTGGACATGCAGAAAATTTACCAAAAGCAAAAAATATTAGCTAGATCAGCAGACTACATAGGGTGACCTGGGATGATAGATGCATTAAACCTCCTTTTCACAGAGCATGGCTCGTATACATAAGTACGTGAATTGCTCATTTTAACCCTTTACCACACAATCCCGACTTTTAACGACCCTGAGCAAAAAGCCTTTTGAAAACATTGTGTGAAAAGGAGAAAATGCTGGTAACCAGCATTTTCCTCTTTTCCCACAATGTATTCTATCCTATCAAAGACAAATTTCATCATTTGAACCACTTTCAATTTTTCGTTGGCAAGTGCTTTCAATTTGGACAAGTTTTAAATTTTGTCGTTTGGTAAAGAGTTAAGTAGTTTCTCTTTTTGCTGTAGTTTCTTTACAGGTGTTGGCTTAGATTGGTTACCTCCCCTGATACAGCAAGTGTATAGGGATCTGCTGAAAATGGGCAGAATACTGCCCAACTATTTTAGAACAGCGATATAGCAAGATTCAGGGGAGGTCACTCTCACTTCATGTGCAGTAGAATTTCCGATAATTTTGATCTCACAAATACGTGAATTGTGTATATGGTATCACCTTTTATAGCTGATTTCTGCTGGTATTAATTTAGTTTTGATCACTAATTTCACATTTTGCAAAAAATAGCCATGTTACCTTTACTTCCAAACTGGAAATGTGTAAGATGCTGCAATTGGCTAATCAATGATATTTATGTAGGCAATGAAAGGCATCAACACAATAGCCTATGCCAGTTGTAATGTATATTTACAATGGGGACCAGTTTTGTAGTGGCTGTAACATTATTGTCTGTGGTGACCAGTTATACTGTAAATTGTTAATCCTTAAAGTGCCTTTCACAAATACAGTTGCCATTGCAGCCGGTGTAGATCAAGATCAGACTGCACAAAATGTGCAGTTTTATCCTTGATCTATACTTTCCACTTTGCTGAAATACTACAGAAAAAAAAAGCAGCAACCATGAAATTGCAATCATTTGGGTCCTTATGTAGACCGAAAATGCCTGTTGTGTATATTGGGTGCTTAAAGTGTTACATAAATGATTCAATACTTTATATCTAACTTTAGACCACGTATGTAGCGAGCTGACCAATCAGCGTTCAGTATTGTCATAGTATATATCGAAGATACAACTCCCACAGTTGTATATCTGGATATACTATGCTAGTATATCCTGCACGTGAATTCAGACTTCTGTTTGCAATATCGAGTCGAGACAAAATGTAGCCTTCACGGTAAACCCTTTATCAGAAAATGACAACTTTTGACGACCCTTAGTTACAAGCCTTTTGAAAACGTTGTAGGAAAAGGAGAAAATGCTGTTAGCCAGCATTTTCTCCTTTTCCTACAATGTTTTCTACCCTTCCCAAATGAAATTTGGATTTTTCAGTCACATTTATTTTGTCGTTTGCTAAAACAGTCTGCGCGCTTTCGGGGCTAGTGATGCGTCATATAAGACAGGTCGAATCTTCGAAGAGTATGACATGCGCAGACAACGGTTCGGTAAAGAATTAAACAATTTTGAAATTAGGTACAGTACTTCATTTGACAATTACAAAACATTTTAAAGTTCTCAATTTTTCCTTTTATTTTGACAAATACTGATTAAATTCCCCTCAGGGGGTACAAAAAATATAATCCGTGAAGGTAAAGGGTACCATCTAGTAAATCATGTCAATGAAATAATTTTTTAACTCTTTACCAAACGACAAAATTTCAGACTTGTCCACATTCAAAGCATTTGCAGACGACAAAATAAACGTGACTCAAAAATTGAAACTTGATTTTAGAAACTGGATTATGACATAAAAAGCACGAATAGTCACGTGGTCTAAGTGAGATAGAAAATCTCGGGCCGTGATATATGGGAAATATACACTCGCTAACGCTCGTGTATATTTCCCATATACCACGACACTCGTTTTCTATCCCTTACTTATATATATAGCAGAAACCTTACTGTTGTAAACCTTCACCTGAATGTGTTAAAATATTCCCTCAAATTAAAAAAAATGTGGACTCAAGATCAGACATCAGGATGGTTCTGTGCAGCTTAACCTTGATAAATGTTGAATGTAAAAAAGCACTGAAGTTGTGTTCAACATCATATACGTGAAATGACTGGTAATTATACGATGGAAAAAAAGAATTATTGACACAATGCCTTCTGCAGAAAAGCACACAAGCTTTGACAACATTTTAGCAGAAGAAGCAATCACTCCTATAGCATTTAACCCTTTCCCAAACAAGCCCTGGTTTTCATGTGTCTGCAGTACAAGTCTTTTGAAAACACTGTGGGAAAAGGAGAAATTGCTGGTCACGAGCAATTTCTCCTTTTCCCACAGTGTTTGCTACCCTTTTGGAGAACTTTCTGTGATTTTCATCAAATTAAAAATTGCCGTCTGCAAACTCTTTCAATTTGGACCAGTCCAAAATTTGTCGTTGGGAAAGGGTTAAAGAAAAAAATAGTGGAGCATGTTACTTTTTTCAATGCTGTATGAATCTCCAGTGAAAGAATTTTGAAAAAAAAAAATGTACACTTCATAAATTGCTACTTTTTAACCACCTGAAAGTTTACTTGCTCTTTACCAGGCAACGATGTTGAAATTGAAAGTATTTGAAGAAAGCAAATTAAATGTGGCTCAAAATATTGGGATTTGTTTTTGAAAAGGAAGAAAACAAGGTGGTAACAAAAAGAAAATGCTGGTTACCAGCATTTTCTCCTTTTCCTGCATGTTTTCAAAAGTTTTCTTTCTCAGCGTCGTTAGAACCCTGCCTTGTTTGGCAGAGGGTTAAGGAATTTTTATTATAGATTTTAGAAAGTATGCCAAGTCAAGGCATCAGTTTCACCGTACAAGAAGGAAAAGATCATACAGAAGTGCAGAACGTACTGTAGAAACTCTGGTTGTGCTGGATAAAGACATGTACAAGAGTCATGGGAGAGAGAATGTGACCACTTACGTTCTCAGTATCTTCAATATTGTAAGTATTACATTTTAGTGCAAGCTGTGCCTCAGAATGAGACCACTTATGTTCTCAGTATCTTTAACAGTATAAGCATTTTTAGCTCACCTGAGCACAAAGTGCTCAAGGTGAGCTTTTGTGATCGTGCTGTGTCCGTTGTGCTTTGTCTTGTCGTCCATCGTCCAGGCATCAACAATTACCTTGTGTGCACCCTACAGACTACATTTTCAGTCATATACTCATGGAACTTGGTCAGAATGTTTATCTTGATAATATCTCAAACAAGTTTGAAATTGGGTCATATCGGGTCAAAAAAAGTCACTGAACCAAATCTTAGGAAAACCTTGGGTGCACTCTAGAGGCCTCATTTGCAGCCTGAAACTTATGAAACTTGATTAGAATGTTTGTCTTGATAATAATTTGAACAAGTTTGAAATTAGGTCATGTTGGGTAATAAGTAGGTTACGGGGCCAAATCTATGAACAATCTTGTGTGCACTCTAGAGGCCACATTTTCAGCCTGAAAATTATGAAACTTGGTCACAATGTTTGTCTTGATAATATCTTGGACAAGTTTGAAATTGGGTCATGTTGGGTCAAAAATTAGGTCACTGGGCCAAATCTTAGACAAACCTTGTGTGCACTCTAGAGGCCACATTTTCAGCCTGATACTTATGAAACTTGGTCAGAATGTTTGTCTTGATGATATCTTGGACAAGTTTAAGATTGGGTCATGTCGTGTCAAAAAAAAAGGTCACTGGGCCAAATCTAGGAAAAACCTTGTGTGCCTTCTAGAGGCCACATTTTCAGCCTGAAACTCATGAAAGCTGGGTAGAATGTTTGTCTTGATGATATGTGGGACAAGTTTGAAATTGGGTCATGTAGGTCACTAGGCCAAATCTTAGAAAAACCTTTTGTGCACTCTAGAGGCCGTATTTTCAGCCTGATACTTATGAAACTTGGTCAGAATGTTTGTCTTGATAATATCTTGGACACTTTAAGATTGGGTCATGTCGGGTCAAAAAATAGGTCACGGGGCCAAATCTAGGAAAAATCTTGTGTGCCCTCTAGAGGCCACTTTTTCAGCCTGAAACTCATGTCTATTGAAAGTTGGGTAGAATGTTTGTCTTGATAATATCTGGGACAAGTTTGAAATTTTGTCATGTCCGGTCAAAAAGTAGGTCACTGGGCTAAATCATAGAAAAACCTTATGTGCATTCTAGAGGCCACATTTGTAGTTGGATACACATGAAACTAGGTCAGATTGTCTGTCTTGATGATATCTCAGACAAGTTTGGTATTGGGTCATGTCGGGTGAAAAAGTAGGTCACTGGGCCAAATCTTAGGAAAACCTTGGGTGCTCCATAGAGGCCACATTTTCAGTCTTATACTGATAAAGATTGGTCATAATGTTTATCTTGTTGATATCTCAGACAAATTTGAAAGTGGGTCATGTCAGTGCAAAATGTAGGTCACATGGTCAAATCTTAGATAAACCTTGTGTGCACTCTAGAAGCCACATTTTCAGCCTGATTCTCATGTAAATTGGTCAGTAAGTTTGCCTTGATGATATCTTGGACAAGTTTCAAAGTGGGTCACATCTTGTCAAAAAGTAGGTCACTGGACCAAATCTTAGAAAAAGTTGTGTGCACTCTAGAGGCCACATTTTCAGTCTGATACTCATGAAACTTGGTCAGAATGTTTGTTTTAATGATATCTTGGACAAGTTTGGAATTTAGTCACATTGGTTCAAAAAGTAGGTCACTTACAATCATGTGTTTTTCATCATTAAAACCAGGATCTCTTCAGCTTTATCAACTGTAGATAACTTTACAATGGCCCTCTTGTTTTTATTTTATGGATAGTATCTAAGAAAGAGACCACTTATGTGTACATTTTAACCCTTTACCACACCATCCCGACTTTTAACGACCTTCGGGAAGAAGCCTTTAGAAAACATTGTGCGAAAAGGAGAAAATGCTAGTAACCAGCATTTTCTTCTTTTCCCACAATGTTTTCTGCCCTTGCCAAAACAAATTTCAGTTTTCGAGTCACGTTTATTTTGTCGTCTACAAATGCTTTCAATTTGGAAAAGTCCAAAATTTTGTCGTTTGGTAAAGAGTTAAATATATTCTAAATAAATGGTTTGAGTATCGCATCATATTTTGAGTAGCACCGCTAAATGAGACCACTTATGTATTAAGATAAAGACTTGTATCAAAGCTATGGGAGAAAGAATGCGGCCATTTATATTCTCAAAATATTTTGTATTACCTCATATTGTAAGTGGTTCTACAGAAACAGACTACTTATGTATTATGTATATATAATATTAGGAGGATTACCCTATAACAAGTAATGCCTCTAAATAAGACCACTTATGTACTTGGCAAATTGATATATCAAGTATTGTGACATATTATGAGTAGTACCTCAGAATGTTACCATGAGAAAAAGATAGGTACCAAAGTCATGGAAGATTAGGCTGTGACCACTGCATGCTTTGAGTATCTTTAATATTGTAAGTATTACCCGACATTGTCAAAAGCACTTCAATTGAATTTATTTTTAACATTTTCTCCTTTTCTCTCAATGCTTTCTACATTTTCAAAAGGCATATCCCATTATTCTAGCTACATTTAATTTTTTGTCTGCAAATTCTATCAATTTGGACAAGTTCGAAATTTTGTCAGTTGGTGAAAGGTAAAAAAATGCATGATGGAAAGAACTTGGATTCTACAATCTTGAATTTTTGTTTGTTTTCAACAATGTTTTTTTTTTTGGTGTAGCTGAATGTGCTGGCTTTTGACCTACTTTTTGGAACTGCTAAAAAATTAATAAATAGAAATTTGTGATTGGTCAAATATAAAGACATTTTTATTCTAAGAACGCCTGTGGTAAAAAAATGTAGACATGTTTATTCTAAGAGCCCCTGCCTATTTGCTGGCAAATTTACATGGTCTATCTTTTTAAAGGTATTTGTTGTTTCACATTCATAGCCTATATACTGTCAATTAGTTTGTGGATTGTCCAGAATAGCTCCTTTTGTTTGTTAGATGTTTGTGTGTTGTTTGACACTGTTTCAACAATGTTTGCCGTGGTGGCCTGTGCACCTGTCTATGCATTTGTAGAGTTCCTGTTCACATACTATGTACAACATCTTTCCAAGCCACAAGCTGCATTTCCACCGAAAACAAATTTCAAATAATATTTGACATGAGAAATAAATTAATCCTTTTGCTAGCCCAGTATCAAAACAGCCTTGAACATTAAAAAAAAAAAAGATATGACTCTTTTGATTCACAGAAAATGGCCTGTCAGTTATTTAACTGTGTGGTTGTTTCTTTGAAAATAACTTTGTAAGAATGACAAAATTGCTCATTATTCTCCCTTTGCCATTAAATGATTATAAATGAACTGAAAGGGTAACAGGTAATGCCTATACTTACTATATTTAGGTATCACAGCTGTATCAAGACACTTCACTTGGATACCCAATCAACATTGTGCTAGTAGGGCTGGTGTATCTGGATGGAAGGGAGGTAAGCACAATGATACCTCAGATCTTAAGATATAATGAGTTATCCCTCTTAGGTCAGTATTGGGTTTCTTATAAGAGGCAAGGATAAATAGTGAGGTAGCTCTCACTGTTTATTGGTTGATGATTGAATGATTAGATAAAAAGAAAAAAATCAACAAGTGACCCAACAAGCAAATAATGTATTTAGTCAAACCATATCTGGGTCGGTATTCACCAACCATTCTTAAGAACATTCTTAGTCTTATTCTCAAGAACGAACTTTATTTAAAAGTAACACAAGTTCTGATTGTCTAAACCATTTGGTTTAGCTAAAGAGAGTTTGAATTACTTTCTAAATCTCCAATAAATTGTCTAAACCATTTGGTTTAGCTAAAGAGAGTTTGAATTACTTTCTAAATCTCCAATAAAACAAAGACTATTTTTAAGAATGGTTGATTAATATGGGCCCTGGGGTGAACTAACCCAAATTCTATGTTGAAGACTTAATTTATCCAATCTCAGTGTAGTAGATGCATGCATTCTCAACACATTACAAAGTGCTGTGCTCATGCTTAGATGTTAGACTACATAATTATGTAAGGATAAGTCTACATAGAAAATCCAGTGTGACCTTTCATATTCACTTTCTCAGATTTTTGTTTAAAGGCTTAAATTGAAATAGTCTTTTAATGCTGGTTACCAGCATTTTCTCCTTTTTCCACAATGTTTTCATAAGGTTCTTTCTTTAGGGTTGTTAAAACTCGGGATTGTGTTGTAAAGGGTTAAATATATTCCTGTCTCTACTGGAAGCAAACTATTTACTCTATTTTTCTGGCAACTCAGTAAACAAACAATTCATTCTATTTTCTTGGCAGCTCAATAATTTGATTGAGTTGTCATATAACCCTTAGAGTGCCAAATAAATCATACAGATAGTTTCTGTCCAGAAATAAGATCCAAATAATTACAATGTCATAGTTGCTTTTGTCTACAGTGTTTCAGCAAAGAGGCCAGTGTAGATCTTGGTCGACATTGACCTCAAAGGCAGTTATGTATGTGAAAGGCACTTTAGTGAACTTCTATTGGACAAAATATTTATTGGCGCCCAAATTAACCCTTTCCCACAAGACAAATTTTAGACATTTTCCAAATTCAAAACATCTGCAAAGAACAAATTCATAATGAATGCAAATGAGCTTAAGTTCTCTGATTGGATAGAAAGCATTGTAGGAAATGGAGAAAATGCTTGTCACCAGCATTTCCTCTTTTTTCCACAATGTTTTCAAAAGGCTTCTTCCTCAGGGTAGTTAAAATAAGGGATTGTTTGGTAAAGGGTTCAAAGCATGTGCTGTCTAAAAATAAGATTTGGCTAAACTGATGAACATTTTGTATTAAGGGTGGAAAACATTGTGAGAAAATCCAGGTTACCAGAATTTTCTCCTTTTCCCAGAATTTTTTGAGAAGATTTTTTTCTTAAGGTGGTAAAATCATAGGATTGCTTGGTAAAGGATAATCAAAGTACTAAAAGTACTGACAGACTAGCGAATTTGATTGATTGATTGTTTGTTTAGTGTTTAACCTTGTTTTCAACATTATTTCAGTTATGCCGGTGCACATACCCTTGCTTTCCTGGAGTTTCTTTTTCCAGGACTCCACACAATATTCTTTCCAAGCCACTGGCTGCTTCGCAAATAATCATCGTCGAAACGTGAGAGAGAAATGTATCCTGTCTCAATGACTATCATCACTCCTCGGAAAGAAATTTGCTGAGTCGGGGATCGAACCAGCCACCTCCTGTTCTCAAGTCCTGTATGCTACCGACTGAACTGCTGGTGCTATGCATGCTATTGGTTAACTATAATCCAGTTTAAGTTTAACCCTTAACCTGCTAAAAATGTTGAATGAAACTTCCAAGCCAATGGTAAACACCTGAATATTGCTATTTCAGAGTTACATTTCGGAGAAAATGTATCCTCTTATCGCACAGTGTAGATCTAAGACCAAACTGTGCGCTCTGTGCAGTCTGATCTTAATCCACACTGTCCACAAAAGGTCACTGAGTCGCTGTAGTGCTGGTAAAAGAAACTGCGGGAAAGCATGGATAGGTGCTGTGGCCAATATCAATGAAATGTTGAAAACGGCATAAACACTATGCAATCAATTAGTCAATATCCAATAGCACAAGACGTAGTTACATGTAATTATTTAACTCTCTTTACAAAACGAAAAATTTTTACACTTGTCAAAATTCAAAGCTGTCGCAGACCATAAATTAGATGGAGCTGAACTGATGAAACCCGATTCCAAAAGGGCAGAAAACAATGTGGGAAAAGGAGAAAATGATGGTTACCAGCATTTTCTCTTTTTCTTGCAATTTTTTCAAAGGGATTCTACCCCAGTGTCGTTAAAACTTGGGATTGTTTGGTAAATGGTTAATATTCAAGACGTAGAATAACAGTTTAGCATAACAGTTTAACTGTACACAGTGATCTACATAATGAACGACTGAAGGAATGACAAGGGTTCCCTGTCCAGTGAGGGTTCATATAGCTGGGATTTGCTACAAGTTACCTAGGTGCACCTGTTAATAGATTCATTCATAATGTTACAGTTGTGTAGGAATAAGTGATTCTCTGCTTTGCATAGGTCACTTAATTTACATTATAAGCAAAGATCATGTACCTTATAAATGACATCTTGTTCAGTTTATTACTTTGTAAGATGACATGTTCAAATTGGAGTGATAGAGATTTAGTAGTTGTTTTTGTCAAAATTGTCATATATAACAGAATTAAGATTTCTAACAGGAAGAAGTATTTTCTGTGAGGCAGTATTTGGTAACTGTGGTTTTTTTTGTTTACATTGACTCTAGGTCAATCATGATGCCTATAGACTAGCTTCGCTAGTCAAAAAATAGTTGGTTCCTTCCCATTTCAGCCAGGTCTGTACATAACCCATCATGCAGACAAAACGTTGAACAGCTTTTGTCAGTGGCAGGCAGGTATACAGAGTGGAAATAGAAAACTCCATGACCATGCAGTACTGCTGACAGGAAAAGATATCTGTTCTTATAGAAATGCCCCCTGTGACACACTGGGTAAGTGGTTTGTTTTATTTTAATCATTTTTAAGGCTGCTTTCAAATTTATCAGTTATAGGGCATATTGGCCCTTATTGCCTATAACCTTTCCCACACAATCCCAAGTTTTAACGACCCTGAGAAAAAGGCCTTTTGAAAACATTGTGAGAAAAGGAGAAACTTTTGCCTTTTCCCAAAATGTTTTCTGCCATTTCAGATATAGAAATCTTCTTTTGGACCACATTTGATTTGTTGTCTGCAAATGCTTTCAATTTGGTGAAGTCCAAAATTTTGTCATTTGGTAAAGAGTTAACCACACAGTTATCCCAAGTTTTAACGACCCTGATGTGGGTAGTTCCAGAGGTTGACCACTCTCATCACAGGATTCAAATCCAGAACCTTTGATGTGAGAGGCCAACGCCTTCCCCTACCCCACTGTCTCCCACAAAATATTGGACTAGTCCATACACAAGCATTAACCCTTTACCAGATGACAAAATTTCAGCCTTGTCCAATTTGAGAGTATTTGCAGACAACAATTTCATTGTGGCTAAAATGCTGCAATTTTTCTTTGATGAGGTAGAAAACATTGTGGGAAAAGGACAAAATGCTGGTTACCAGCATTTTCTCCTTTTTGCACAATGTTTTCAAAAGGCTTCTTTCCAAGGGTCGTTAAAAGGCGGCATTGTGTGGTAAAGGGTTAATCACTGATAAAACTTTTGCTTGTTTTTTTAGCTCACCTGAGCACAAAGTGCTCATGGTTAGCTATTGTGATCGTGCTGTGTCTGGCGTCCGTCATGGGGTGTGCGTCGCATGTTGACCGCCGTCAACTTTTTACCTTGTGCACGCTCTAGAGGCCACATTTTCTGTCCGATCTACATGAAACTTGGTCAGAATGTTTGTCTTGATAAAATCTCGGACAGGTTTGAAATTGTTTCATGTGGGGTCAAAAACTAGGTCACTAGGTCAAATCTTAGAAAAACCTTGTGTACGCTCTAGAGGCCACATTTTCAGTCCGATTTTCATGAAACTTGGTCAGAATATTTGTCTTGATGCTTTTGAAATTGAGTTGTGTTGGGTCAAAAACTAGGTCACTAGGTCAAATCTTAGAAAAACCTTATGTGCGCTCTAGAGGCCACATTTTCGGTCAGATACTTGTGAAACTTGGTCAGAATGTTTGGCTTGACAAAATCTTGGACGAGTTTGAAATTGGGTCATGTGGGGTCAAAAACTAGGTCACTAGGTCAAATCTTAGAAAAACCTTGTGTGAACTCTATAGGCCACATTTTCAGTCAGATACTTGTGAAACTTGGTCAGAATGTTTGTCTTGATAAATTCTCAGACAAGTTTGAAATTGGGTCATGTGTGGTCAAAAACTAGGTCACTAGGTCAAATCTTAGAAAACCTGTAGAGGCCACATTTTCTGTCAGATACTTGTGAAACTTGGTGAGAATGTTTGTCTTGATAAAATCTCGGATGAGTTTGAAATTGGGTCATGTTGGGTCAAAAACTAGGTCACTAGGTCAAATTTTAGAAAAACCTTGTGTGCGCTGTAGAGGCCACATTTTCAGTCAGATACTTGTGCAACTTGGTCAGAATGTTTGTCTTGATAAAATCTCAAAAGAGTTTTAAATTGGGTCATGTGTGGTCAAAAACTAGGTCACTAGGTCAAATCTTAGAGATACCTTGTGGGCACTCTAGAAGCCACATTTTTCACTCAATTGACTTGAAAATTGGTCGGAATGTTTGTCTTAATTAAATCTCAGATGACTTTGAAATTGGGTCACCTGGGGTCATAAAGTAGGTCACAAGGTCAAATTAAAGAAATACCTTGTGGGCACTCTAAAGACCACATTTTATGCTCAATTGACTTGAAAATTGGTCAGAATGTTTGTCTTAAATAAATCTCAGATGAGTTTGAAATTGGGTCACCTGGGGTCATAAACTAGGTCACTAGGTCGAATCAAAGAAATACCATGTGGACATTCTAGAGGCCACATTATTTGCTCAATTGACTTGAAAATTGGTCAGAATGCTTGTGTTAATTAAATCTCAGATGAGTTGGGGTCATAAACTAGGTCACTAGGTCAAATTAAAGAAATACCTTGTGGGCACTCTAGAGGCCACATTTATTGCTCAATTGACCCAAAAATCGGTCAGAATGTTTGTCTTGATGAAATTTTGCATAACTTCAAAATTGGGTCACCTGGGGACATAATCTAAGTCACTAGGTCAAATTAAAGAAATACCTTGTGGGCAGTCTAGAGGCCACATTTATTGCTCAGTTGTCTCAAAAATTGGTCAGAATCTTAGTCAAAATAAAATCTCAGATGAGTTTGAATATGGGATACCTTGGGTCATAAACTAGGTCAAAAGGTCATATTAAAGAGATACCTTGTGGGCACTTTAGAGGCCACATTTATTGCTGAATTGACTTAAAAATTGGTCAGAATGTTTTTCTTAATGAAATTTCAGATGAGTTTGAATTTTGGTCACCTTGGGTCATAAACTAGGTCACTAGGTCAACTAAAAGAAATTTAGGCGCTCTAGAGGCTACAATTCTTACTCAATTGACCTGAAAACTGATCAGCATGTTTGTCTCGATAAAATCTTGGATGAGTTCAAAATCGGGTCACATGGGGTCATAAACTAGGTCACTAGGTCAGATTTAAAGAAATATCTTGTGGGCACTCTAGTGGCCACAATTCTTGCTCAACTGCCCTGAAAATTGGTCAGCGTGTTTGTCTTGATAATATCTCGGATGAGTGTGAAATATGGTCACATAGGGTCATAAACTAGGTCACTAGGTCAAATTGAAGAAATGCATTTTGGACACTCCAGAGGCCATTATTTTCAGCTCAATGGACCTGACAATTGGTCAGAATGTTTGTCTTAATAATATCTCAGATGAGTTTTGAATTGGGTCATCATGACCCTTGAGTGAAATTTTGCCTATTGACTCAGGTGAGCGATCCAGGGTCATCATGGCCCTCTTGTTTTCTCTGTAGGACTATTGAACAAAATGAAGGATGTGTGAGTTTTTTCAATTCACTCATCCTACAGGACAAGTTGGTCTTGAAAAAAATGTTCAAGTCTTGCAGACAACTTGTAAAACATGTCACAAATGGTAAAATCTGCCTTTGAGAGGGTAGAAAACATTGGCAATATAGGTAAAAAGAACAATAGGTTGCTTGCTGCAGGTTCCCACAATGTATTAGTGCTATAATGAGGAAACACTTAATTGTAGGTTTTGCTCCTATAGAAGGTATGTGTACAGAACTGAGAAGCTGTATTGTTAATGAGGACACAGGACTCTCAACAGCTTTTACCGTGGCACATGAGATGGGACACAAGTAAGTTATATCCTACAATCTTACTAACCCTTTACCACAAAATCCCAACTTTTAGCAACCCTTAAGAAGAGATCAATAGAAAACAGCATTTCCTCTCTTTCCCACAATATTTCCTCCCCTTCCAAAGACAAACCCATCTTTTTGGTCACATTTAATTTGTTGTCTGCAAGTGCTTCAAGTTGGATGAATATGAATTTTTGTCTTTTGGTAAAGAGTTACAATTCCCACCCCACTGTGTTCAGATCAGAGGACAGCATGTAGGAGGTCAGCTCCTGTTGACCTTTCTGTCCAATCAAAATCCTGCATTCAAGTTTTTATGAAGCCTGCAAAATTTCTGAATGGAAGCTATATTTTCATAGGTGAGAATTATCTGCTCTAGAGCTTGTTTGCATAGTCAGGAAATTATCAGTTCTAGGGACTTAATGATAATCTTCATGTATCTACTTATGGTCTGTTTCATTTCAAATTTTCAAAAATACACATATGAGAATCATACATTTTAGCATATGAGCAGTGCTCTGTGAAAAGGGGGCTTAATGCATCTGCAAAAAGTATCGACCCAGGTCAGCCAGCATTTTCTTCTTTTCCCACTATGTTTTCAAAAGGCCTCTTCCTCAGGGATTTTTAAAAGGTCAAAGGAACACTAAACAATTTAACCCTTTACCACTCAACCTGGGGGTTTATCAACCAGGAGAAAGAAGCCTTTGAAAACGTGGGAAAAGGAGAAAAGGCTGGTAACCAGCATTTTCTCCTTTTCCCACTATGTTTCTACCCTTCCCAAAACAAATTTAATTCTTCAGTCTAGTTTGTTTTGTGATCTGCAAATGATTTCAATTTGGACAGGTCTTGAATTATAACATTTTGTAAAGGTTGAATAGCTATTTTTAAAATCAGTTTTGAATAAGAATATCATTTGGGCAATGTTTTCCGATACATTTCAGTTTTGGTATGCTCCATGACGGGGATGGTAACACATGCAAGGAGACAACAGGAAACATTATGTCGCCCACACTGTCCGCACAGAGGGGCACATTTCATTGGTCAACATGTAGTCGGCAGTATATGCGGAAATTTCTCAAGTAAGTTAGATCTAAAATTTGGCATATAGATATTTACCAATCAGATCTAAAAATGTGGTGTAGTAAACAGTTAATCCTTTTTTCAGAATTCACAAAAAACTCTTGGGAATGTTTTTAGTTTAAATGGATAGACCAGCTATCTGATTTGTTTGGACAAAATTTCCCAGCCAATAATATGGCTAGTTTAAGAATTTCAGAATTAAATCGAGAATAATTGTTGTAGAGTATGCCCCCAGAATTTTCTGTATTTTTTCTCTGACTTAGAAGAATACTCATTGCACATCATAACCACCATTTTTTTTGTCCTGCAATGGACCTGTTTTTGAAAACGCTGTGGAAAAAGGAGACATTGTTTTGAAAACAAAGAAAGTCTGTCTTCAGCAAACCAGAATGAAATGTGAACAAGTTGTGAGGATATAATTAACTCTTTACCACACAATAAAATTTCAGACTTGTCCAAATTGAACGCTTTTGCATACGACAAAATAAATGTGACTCAAAAATTGAAATTTGTGTTGGGAAGGATAGAAAACAATGTGGGAAAAGGAAAAAATGCTGGTTACCAGCATTTTCTCCTTTTCACACAATGTTTTCGAAAGGCTTTTTGTTCAGGGTCGTTAAAACTTGGGATTGTGTGGTAAAGGGTTAATTAAACCTTAAGCTGCTAAATAAATGAAACGAAATTTCAAGCTGGTAGTAAAAACCCAATTTTTGCTACTTCATAGGTATTTTTTGGCTGAAAAATATCTCCTTATCGGACAGTGTAGATCCAAGATCAGACTGCATGTTCTGTGCAGTCTGATCTTGATCTACACTGTCCACAAATGGTTGGTGAGTCACGCTTAGCAGCTTAAGGGTTAAAACCAAAATTTGAAGTTTTGGAAACATCAGTATATACAGCATAACTTTTCTAGACTGTTTTGATTTCGCGTTTTTAGTTTTTAGCTCACCATGAGCACAAAGTGCTCATGGTGAGCTATTGTGATAGTGCTGTGTCCGTTGTCTGTCGTGCGTCGTGCGTCGTCAACTTTTTACCTTGTGTACGCTCTAGAGGCCACATTTTCAGTCCGATCCTCATGAAACTTGGTCAGAATGTTTGTCTTGATAAAATCTCAGACAAGTTTGAAATTGGGTCATGTGGGGTCAAAAACTAGGTCACTAGGTCAAATCTTAGAAAAACCTTGCATACGCTCTAGAGGCCACATTTTCAGTCCGATCCTCATGAAACATGGTCAGAATGTTTGTCTTGATAAAATCTCAGCTGAGTTTGAAATTGGGTCATGTGGGGTCAAAAACTAGGTCACTAGGTCAAATCTTCGAAAAACCTTGTGTACACTCTAGAGGCCGCATTTTCAGTTAGATACTTGTGAAATTTGGTCAGAAAGTTTGTCTTGATAAAATCTTGGACAAGTTTGAAATACATGGATCCGTGGAAATCGTTATTTGACCAATCAGGTCATCGCATTTATTTGGTCCGAGGTGCAGCCTTGCTGTCTGCTATTTCGGCTCACAAACAAACGACTGTTAATTTTGGAGAAGTGAGATATTATGTGTGTTTACAACGCTTAAATTTTAGGAAAAAGTTTATAAGATGTGCTTTGCGATCATGTACGGCTTACATGTGATATAGCAGAGATTACAAGTTTGCATTATGATTATGATTGACAATTTGACATGAGCAAAGAGTTTATATCAACGCTATATTACGCAGTGGATTAATTAATGTTAGTTTTTTTTTTCCTCTGAAACTCTCAAGGGAAAAAAAAAAACTGTTTTACAATGGGAAACAAAGGTAAAATATATGAAATACTAACAAAAAGAAAGTGCGTTCACTAAAATAGCTGACCTTGTTTAATAACCTCTGTACACCCAAAAAGGGGCACGTGTCATCAATGTTTCAATTTGACATAAACATTAAC
Organism: Tridacna gigas; assembly: GCA_945859785.2. Lineage (NCBI taxonomy): Eukaryota > Metazoa > Mollusca > Bivalvia > Cardiida > Cardiidae > Tridacna > Tridacna gigas. The sequence goes on along the minus strand of OX244034.2, from coordinate 6,929,355 downwards.
CCTTGGTGCGTGAAGAATGTTGAATGTGTAGATACAGATCAGAGTGAAAAAAAATGCAGTTTATTCTTGGATTCAAACCATCTGCTACTTAAATTAAGTACTTGTACATGTATTCTTTACTGAAGGTACATGTAGATTTCAATTATGAAACAGACTAAGTTCTGTTTTGTACGGTTTTGGAAGTTCAGCTCAAAAGGCAACTTAGCTAATTAAATCAGCTTTTGACTTAGCCATATTTAGGTGGATTAGCACATCTGCCATTTCAAAGGGTATGCCGGTAAACTGTTAACTGATAGGATGTGTGTTTGATTGCCACTGTAATCCACTCGACCACCCGTTGTCTTCAGTATATCACAAGGTAAAACAAACTACCGCCATTGATATTAACAAGTTTGTTAATTGACAGCACACTTTACACATTTTAAAATCACCAGGCAACCATTTTCCCTTAACTAGAAATTTAAACATTTCTTAGACTTCCACCTCTGTGTTGAATGAGACAATCTATAAATATTTCAAAATGCTTGTAATATAGTGTAATTTATTGTCGAATACGATGTTGAGACAACCTAACAAGCCTTACAAAAATATTAATCATCTTTAATTCTATTATTTTTAAGCAAAACTGAGATTTATGAGGTGTTTCATTCTTTCTTGTACAAGTTAATAACTTTGCTAGCAAAAGTATTACATTGTCCGTAGCCCCTGAAATTCACAATTTTTGTACATATCCTTGTGTAAATAAGTTCAAGTATCCATATATTTCTTACCGACAGAAACATACGAAAAGGAATATTTTTCCGGAATTTAAACGATACAAACAGTCATGATAGCAAGATTTCAGTAACCTTTCTGCTATACTGTATATGTATTTACTGTGTTTGTTTGTGAGCCCTTAGTTACGGAAACCAAGGAAGTCAGTTTATCTCATTGCCACGGATCCATGCATTGGGTCATGGGGGGTCAAAAACTAGGTCACTAGGTCAAATCTTCGAAAAGCCTTGTGTACGCTCTAGAGGCCACATTTTCAGTCAGATACTTGTGAAACTTGGTCAGAATGTTTGTCTTGATAAAATCTGGGACGAGTTGAAAATTGGGTCATGTTGGGTCAAAAACTAGGTCACTAGGTCAAATCTTCAAAAAATCTTGTGTACGCTCTAAAGGCCACATTTTTCTGTCAGATACTTGTGAAATTTGGTCAGAATGTTTGTCTTAATAAAATCAGAGACGAGTTTGAAATTGGGTCATGTGGGGTCAAAAACTAGGTCACTAGGTCAGATCTTCGAAAAACCTTGTGTATGCTTTACAGGCCACATTTTCAGTTCGATCCTCATGAAACTTGGTCAGAATGTTTGTCTTGATAAAATCTGGGACGAGTTCGAAATTGGGTCTTGTGGGATCAAAAACTAGGTCACTAGGTCAAATCTTCGAAAAACCTTGTGTGTGCTCTAGAGGCTACATTTTCAGTCAGATACTTATGAAACTTGGTCAGAATGTTTGGCTTGATAAAATCTCACATGAGTTCAGAATTGGGTCATGTGGGGTCAAAAACTAGGTCACTAGGTCAAATCTTGGAAAAATCTTGTGTATGCTATAGAGGCCACATTTTCAGTCAGATACTTGTGAAATTTGGTCAGAATGTTTGGCCTATTGACTCAGGTGAGCGATCCAGGGCCATCATGGCCCTCTTGTTGTGGAATTTGTCGAAGACAATGCCACTATGAGTTCAATACAGTATTTTGAAAATCATGTATCATAGTCTGTACAAATCCAAAGAAAGTAAACCCAATTAAACTCAATTTTCAATTTTTCTAAGACAACTAAGTGTTTCGATAACACTCAAATATATAATGAACAACGGGGTATTAAAATAAACTGGATTAGGGCATCAATCATGGAAATACTTCATTTTTTACTGAAAATATTTGTACTCGCTATGGCCTTCTATTGGCGCAATAATACACACAGCCTTTGTCTCCTGACCATGTTCATCCCAAAACCAGTTCGTTCCTGGGCTTGTTTGCCCTTCGGCTTGTTCGTCCCACATTATTGTTTGTTTCTTTTTCAAATTATTACTTCCACACAATCGCTTCCTTTACAAATGCCACACCAGTGCTTTCAATGCTTCAATTATATTAACAGATAGCATTTATTATAGTTTTCCTCTTTCAGTACAGCCCAGTCTGAATGCCTGACAAGTCACAGCCGTAATACAGCAGAGCTCAAATTCCCTGACCAATTACCAGGAGAGATTTTTAATGCAGATATTCAATGTAAATGGCAGTTTGGAAGCCATTCAAAGCAGTGTACATTTATATTTGGTAGGGTAAGTCTTTGGAATGTTTTCGGTTTTTTCAAAGTGTAGCTTCAAAGAGAAATGTAAGCTTTCCCTTTTCACCACAAAATGAATTCAATCCATCTGTTTCAAGGTCTAAATATACAGTTCCTCTACAAATTGGACTTTCTTTCTGGTTTTTTTTTGCGCCTCTCACCTCTGATGCTTGTGAGAAAAGTAGTCATTGGTTTTGGAAAGAAAGTTGTGTCTGTACTGGTGTGAGAAAGCCAGGAAACACGTGGGTGTGTCACTGGCTGCCATGATATGACCTTAGCTGTTAAAATGGCATTAAACTCCAATACAAACCAAACCAAAAAATTGGAACACTTTCAGATTGTAGTCTCAAATAGAGTAATGGACAGTGTAGATCAGAGATCAGATAGTATGCAATTAACTTTCATGCAAGCACAGTATAACACCACTGTAGTGTCATAAAACATCTTCGAAAATACAATACAATGAAATTCTACAGTCAATCTTATCTTAACCCTTTACTACACTCTTATCCTAACCCTTTCCTACACAATCCGGAGTTTTAATGATCCTGAGGACGATGCCTTTTGAAAACATTGTGTGAAAAGGAGAAAATACTGGTAACCAGCATTTTCTCCTTTTCACACAATGTTTCCTACCCTGTCAAAGAACAAATTCAATCATATGAGATACATTTAAATTGTTGTTTGTGAATGCTGTCAATTTGGACTAGTCTATCCCTTTCCCAAATGACAAATTTTAGACCCTTTCAAATTCAAAACATCTGCAGATGACAAATTCAATATTAGCACAAGTGAGCTTAAGCTCTCTGAAGGGGGAGAAAACATTGTGGGCAAAAGAGAAAATGCTGGTTACCAGCCATGAAAACCAGGGATTGTTTGGTAAAGGGCTATATTTTGCTAGTGTGGAAAAGAGTTAACTCTTTACCGAACAACAAAATTTTGGACGCTGTCAAACTGAAGGCATTTGCAGACGACAAAATGAAAATAGCTCAAGTGTTGTTTTCCATCTTTGATAGGGTAGAAAACATTGTGGGAAAATGTTTCCCACAATGTTTTCAAAAGCCTTCTTTTTCAGGGTCGTTAAAAGTCGGGATTGTGTGGTAAAGGGTTATTGTGTATTCAGCAACACTGCTGTAAGAAACCAATATTTGATTCTACATCCCTTCTTCAATTTTGTTTATTGAACTTGCATTAAAAGACCACCTGCCATCAGAGAGCACTTTCCCTACTTCCTGTGTATTGGCTCAAAATACAAGTTTAGATGCACTTATTTTGTGTAAAGATGATTGCTCACAACTCCATTTATACAGAATAAAAAGAAAAAGTGAAACTGAAAATCACACAAAGTGTAACAAGAAATACCTTTAAAAACGGTAGACAGTGTAAATTTGCTTGCAAATAGGCAGGGATCCTTTAAATAGGCAGAGACCCTTGAAATAAACATGTCTACATTTTTTACCAATCAAAAATTTCTGTTCATTCATTTGTTATCAGAACAAAAAATTAGGTCAAAAGCCAGCACAATTTCAGCTACGCCAAAGAAAAAAAATTGTCTCTAAGGGTAAGTACACCGTATTTTTTGTTTGACAGGACCCATGTGCAAATTTGTGGTGCTACAAGAGATCTGGAATGTGTGAGACCAAGTTTCTGCCTGCAGCTGAGGGCACAGCCTGTGGTGATGGTATGGTAGGTGGGCATTTAAATATGTTAAAGTTCATTTTGTACTCAGATTTTACTTTCTCAATTAACCTTTTACCCAAATACTAAATTTAGGCGCCTTCAAATTGAAAGTGTTTGCATGAGGCAACAGTATATGGCTTAAACTATTCGAAATTTCGAAGGAAATATGTGCTGATTGCCAGCTTTTTCTCCTTTTACCACAATGTTTCCAAAAGCTGCCCTCTTCAGGTTAGTAAAAAAACAGGATTGCTAATTCTTGTTAAGGAGATTACTTTAAAATACAACATAACAAGACTTTCACTTTCAAACTGAACATAATTTTATAAAGCTTTGAGTGCAAAAAAAAATAACCATTATCATTGAAATTGGTCAAACTGATTGAAAAGAGTTATTTGATAAATTTGGAAGGAGATATTTCTACCTGTACACTTCTAGAGTGCAAAAGATATCAAGGATAAAAACCATCAAGGGAAGTAACTGACTAATATTTGCCATTTAGAATGGTTGGTGAATACAGACTGTTGTGATACATGTATATAATATTTTCAGTGGTGTAAACATGGCCGGTGTGTAAGTTATGGGAAGAAAGGTCCCACCCCGATCAATGGCTGGTGGACGGGCTGGTCCAGCTGGTCACAGTGTTCCAGAACATGTGGGGGAGGAGTGAAAACAAGGCAGAGAGAATGTAACAACCCAAGGTCAGTCATGGTGACTTCAATTATATGTCTGTAGTGTAGTCTTACACTTTAAGATTTCAGTTTTCAATTACAAAAAGGAATTTAAGACTCTCAACCCTTAACCCTTTACCACATGACAAAAATTTATACCCATCCAAATTGAAAGCATTTGCAGACGACAATTTCATTGTGGCTCAAATGACGTGATTTTTGTTTAATAGGGTAGAAAACATTGTTGGAAAAGCAGAAAATGCTGGTTACCAGGATTTTCTCCTGTTCTCACCATGTTTTCAAAAGGCTTCTTTCTTAAGGTCATTAAAAGTCGGCATTGTTTAGTAAAGGGTTAAAGCACCTTTCACAGCTATAGTTGCTTTTGCAGCCAGTGTAGATCAAGATCACACTGAACTAAACATGCAGTCTGATCCTTGATCTATACCATCCGCTTTGTTGAAACACTTTAGACTAAAGCCATTATAATATAGCAGTTATTTGGGTCTTAGTTCTAAACTGAAAATGTCTGTCGAGTTTTTTTGGTGCTCTAAGGGTTGATTTATATTCATTCCATTTGCTGCGATCTACATACCAGATCAAAGATACCGTACTGCAGAACACATAAAGACTGAAAAATACTGAGAAATGACTGGATGGTGTTGGCTGGTAGTACAGCTGAACCCCTTGCCTTATCTCTGTACCAAACGACAACATTTTTGACATGTCCAAATTGAAAGCATTTGCAGATGACAGTTTAAAGGTGACCAAAATGGCAAAATTTGTCATTGATAGGTTAGAAAACATTGTGGGAAAAGGAGAAAATGCTGGTTACCAGCATTTTCTCCTATTCCCACAATGTTTTCAAAAGCCTTCTTCCTCAGGGTGGTTAAAAGTCAGGATTGTGTGGTAAAAGGTTATATATTAGGTTATAGAGGGTGAAATTTGTCCAAAAACAAGTCCCTGTGGTAAGATCAAGGTATCATTTCTGTGAGTGAACAGCAAAGTTACTGTTCATAGAGTGTTGCAGTTTGTCACATACTTTTATAGTCTTCACCAGATGACAAAATTTCAGACTTGTCAAAATTAATCAGATTTGCAGATGACAAATGAGCTATTGCACCATGACAAGACCTGTATGTGAAAAGATAGAGAACATTGTGAGAATATACTGTTAGCAACATTTTCTTCTCTTTCCACCACTTCAAAAGCTGTTTTTATTAAGGTCATTAAATACATTCAACAATTTGCTTTTCAGAATATTTTTATTTCATGTAAATGTAAGGAATATCTTCACATTTATTACATCAATAGTGAATCATCATTAATACTTTGATTTTAGTTAGAGCCTACATAATCTTGTATCCTTTTACTTTGAAAATTATTAAAAGTTACTACAAACGTTGAACTTTCTATCATTTTTATTCTGCCATGTGAAATAAATAAAGTAGGGATGTGGTTTAATGGGAGAACTTTTATCTGCCAAATACAGGTAAGAAAAATCTTTTTTTTGTTCTGTATGTTTTAAAAAATATTTTTCAGACCTCAGTATGGTGGAAAAACCTGTGGTGGACCTGACATCATGCATAAAATGTGCAACCTTGCTGTAAGTGTCATCACTTTACTTCACTTTACTATTATTTTTTACTTACTGTCATTTACCCCTTTACCCATCCAAGCACAAGCTGATGCCTTTACATGAAAATATAGCAGCAAATATAGAAATAGACATGATTGTGCATAGTGTTCACCGGGTGCAATATCTGTTTCCTCTTTTAACTCTTTACCACACAATCTGAAGTTGTAACGGTCCTGAGAAAGAAGCCTTTTGAAAAAATTGTGGGAAATGGAGAAAATGCTGGCAGCCAGCATTTTCTCCTTTTCCCACAATGTTTTCTACCCCATCAGAGACAAATTCTTTCATTTGAACCAGAAATTGTCATCTGCAAATGCTTTCAATTTTGACAAGTCCACATTTTTGTTGTATTGTAAAAAGTTAAAGTAAAAGTCATTTGAGGGGGGAATTAACCCTATACCAAACAATCCCAAGTTTTGGCGGCACAAAAAATGGAGGCAGTTGAAAACAAAGTAGTCAACATACCCTTCCAAGGACAGATTTTTAAGCAATCATTAAGTGAGTTTTAGTTATCCATATTTTCAGGAATGTGAGAGAAGTGACCGTAACTTTAGAGAGGAGCAATGTGAGGCCTACAATCCAAGGAAAGCCAGAGGCTGGTATTTTAAATGGAAGTCACGAATGAAACAGCCCCTATCTGAAGGTATGGTACCTGTTAATGTATTTCATTACACCAGGCAAACAATTTTTCTTGGGATGCTGCAGATCACTTTTAAAAACAGTGTGATGGAAGTGTAATGTTTTCACATCTACTCATGAATTCAACCTTATCCAATTTTACAAAGACTTTTTCAAAATCATTCACAGCATAATTATTTTGTATAAGAAGGTAACAATATGTGAAAAAAATAATGATTATAATAATTCATGGAGTCAGTAGGTCTCAAACAAAATGGGAACAAGGTAACAAAAAAACTCATTCTCAAAAAAAAAATACTAAAGGCTTTACTTGAGACTCAAAGCCCCATACAGAGGGACGGATGCACCTCCAAGTGTGGAGGTTAATAGTTAAAATGGCAGCCTGTTGCAGAAGAGAGATTTCTAAATGCAGACACTATTCAGGTATTCAATAACCCATGGTAACCATTCTTAACAGTAATTATACACCCACCCCTACAATGAAGAGGGGGTGGGGAATATGCTAAATCCGATTTTCTGTCCTCCATTACAGCAGTACTGGCTCTTTGAATTTTTTTTTCCTAATCTTGAGACAATGTGTGTGTGTGTGTGGGGGGGGGGGTGTTGATAATTATGTGTGTAAGTAATGAAAGTCATGCACTTGCAACAATTCTAGTTTGAATTTTTTTGCTCTCTTTTTTTAACCCCTTTACCAAACAACAAAAATTTGGGCTTATCCATATTTTGTCTATATTTAAAGCGTATGCAGATGACAAACTAAATGTGGTTAAAAACATTTGATTTCTCTTTGATGGAATAGATAACATTATGGAGAAAGGAGAAAATGCTGGTGCCAGCATTTCTCCTTTTCTGACAACATTTCAAATGTCATCTTTCTTAGGGATGCTAAAACTCTGTATTGTGTGGTAAAGGGTTTATTGTATGCATCTGCTTTTTGCCTTCAGATTTCTACACCTTTGACAATGTACATGAAACTTTTTTCTTTGAACCAAGTAGTTGCAGTTCTGATAGTTAAGAATACAGGATATGTTTCAGTGGATGACCAGTGTAAACTATACTGTAAAGCTCCAGGATATAACTACTACTATGCCATGGATAAAGAGGTTATAGATGGTACTAGATGTAATAAATACTCAGACGATGTTTGTGTCCAAGGAAACTGTGAGGTAGGCTGATATTTTTAACAAACAATCCTGTGTTTTAACAACTCTATTGGAGAAAGCTTTCAAAAACATTGTAGAAAATGGAGAAAAGGCTGTTTACAAGCATTTTCTCCTTTTCACACAATATTTTGTACCCTTTTAACTTTACCACACAATCCGGACTTTTAAAGACCCTGAGATAGAAGCCTTTTGAAAACATTGTGGGAAAAGGAGAAAATGCTGGTAACCAGCATTTTCTCCATTTCCCATAATGTTTTCTGCCCTTCCCAAAACAAACTTCCATTTTTCAGTAACATTTATTTTGTAGTCTGCAAATGCTTTCAATTTAGACCAGTCTAAAATTTTGTCATTTGGTAAAGGGTTAATAACAAATTCCATCATTTCAGCCACTTGTAATTTTTCATTTGAAGATGCTTTCAATTTTGATGCATGTTAAATTTTGTTGTCTGATAAAGACTTATCACACCTTGCAATTTTACAACAGACTTTTAGAAAAATTCTTGTAATATAGGAATATCAACATGAGTTACAGTTAAATTCATGTACATTGATAAATGTAAAAACAATATAGCAAAAGTAAATATTTCTTATCACAATCAATTTCTCCCATTTTCACAATTATGTTCAGTTGTGGTGTGCTGCAAGACACAAAATGTCCCCTGCACTGCATCAGTTAATGAGTTAACCCATCACCGAACAACAAATCTTTGGACTGGTTCAACTGAATGATTTTGCAGATGACAGATTAAATGTGGCTAAAATTATGGAATTTGTGTCTGAAAGAGTAGAACTAGGGATTGTTTGGTTAAGTGTTAAACTCTGTTAACCCTTTACCACACAATCCCGACTTTTTCTGACGCTAAAAGAGAAGGCTTTTGAAGACATTGTGGAAAAAGGAGAAAATGCTGGTAACCAACATTTTCTCCTTTTCCCACGTTTTCTATCCTATCGGAGACAACATTTAATTTGTCGTCTGCAAACGCTTTGAATTTGGTCCAGTCCATAAATTTGTTGTTTGGTAAAGAGTTAATTATAATCCTAATTATAAAATATTGTCCCTGGACAAGATAAATTCTGAAAACATTGAGGGTAAGTAATAGCACATTTTCTGTTACATATGCTCCTTCCCAAGACTGCCAATCACCAAGCTCAGTATCATACAGAGAGCTGTTAACCCTTTACCAAACAATCCTGAGTTTAATGAGGTAAAAGACTTTTGAAAACATTGTGGGAAAAGGAATCAGCATTTTCTTCTTGCACCACAATGTTTTCTACCCTTTCAAAGATTGAAATCATCATTTAGGCCACATTTATTTTGTCGTCTGCAAATGCTTTCAATTTGGACATGTCTGAAATTTTGCCATTTGTTAAAGAGTGAACCCAGAGGTCCTCCAATCAAGTCCCAGCACGCCCAAGATCTTTTTTCAGGATTGTTTATACTCATGTCAGCAGGATTCATTCCTCTCTCACTGCTGAGCATTGTTTTTGTGGGAAAGCAGCTAATGGCTTGCGGTGTTGATTGGTAAAGAGTTCAGTAATATATGAGCTGAGCTCTGGCATAATGCATATGAGCCATGCTCTGGCAAAAGGGGGCTTAATGCATCTCTGTGTTGCATGATACCAATCAAGCCATTACATAATTATGGATCCATACAGGCCACTTTTTTTTAACAATCGACTACATCATGAGGTAGAGTGGTCCCTTGACAGAAAATTGACAAATAGCCAAAAGTTTTCGTCCCAGGTCAGCCTTTTTGCAGATGCATTAAGCCCCCTTTTCACAGTACATGGCTCATATCCGTGTTGCATTGTACCAAGCAAGTCATCATATAATTATGGATCCATACAATCCAGTTTGTCTAACAAACAACTGAGTCATGAGGTAGACTAGTGCTCGGACATACTGAAAATTTACAGGGAGCAAACAGTTTCTACCATGGTTTTCTACCATAGGTTGATAGTTTTTGGAGACACATTAAACCCCTTTTCACAGAACATAGCTTATATGTATGGCGTTCAGAATTGATGACATCTTTTTCATTTTCAGAAAGTTGGATGTGATCTCATTATTGGCTCATCAGCTAAGAAAGACAGATGTGGTGTTTGTAAGGGAGATAACTCCACCTGTAAAGTTGTGGAAAATACCTTTACTGTACAACCTAGGAGAAATGGTTTGTTAGACTTATTTTCTTTTACAATTGTATGTTGTCTGTCATTCTTTTTAGTGAAAGAGAAGATAATTAGAGATTTCCAACTTTCTGAACAGAACATGGTCTATGCTGTCCAATAGGTTGAGGCATTGTTTGATTGACAGTTGTATACAGCCCTTTGCCACACAATCCAAGGTTTTAATGACCCTAAGGAAGAGTGTTTTTGAAAACAACAGCATTTTCTCCTTTTCCCATAATGGTTACTGCACTTAAAAACAGAAATTTCAGTTTTTGAGTAACATTTAATACTTTCAATTTGGACCAGTTTAGAATTGTGTTGATTGGTTAAGAGATGAGAACACTTCAGTATAATGTTACCATTTCAGCCTATGTTAAGGTAATGTACCTTCCTCGTGGAGCAAGCAGTATCAGGCTGGAAGAAATGGGAATAGCTCCAAACAACTATCTTGCGTTGAAATCAAAGAGTGGAAAGTACTATCTGAATGGGAACTGGCATTTGGACAGAGAGGGGATATACAGGATTGCAGGGGCAAAATTCATTTACAGGCGCTCGTACAACAGACCTGAATCTGTGACATCAGATGGACCTATAGTTGAGGACCTTGTATTAGAGGTAGGTGCTTAAGTTTTAACAGGACTTGAGAACAGGGGGGGTGCTGGTTCGAATTCTGAGCTCAGCCAGTTTCATTCCTCTCTCATCGCTGATCATCGTTTTGACAGTGGTTACATGGAAAAGCAGCCCGTGGCTTAGGAAGAATATTGTGTGAAGTACTTGCGACAGAAACTCCAGGAAACCATGGATAGATGCACTGGCCACTAAGCCATAACTGGATTAATGTTGAAAATGGTGTTTAGCACCATTGAATCTTTACCACATAATCCCCAATTTTAATGACCCTGCAGAATAATGGGGAGAAGTGAATAAAATGCTGGTTACCAGCATTTTCTCCTTTTCCCACAATGTTTTCTACTCTTTTAGACACAAATTCCATCATTTGAGCCACATTTAAACTGTCATCTGCAAATGTTTTAACCCTTTCCCAAACGACAAATTTTGGACTGGTCCAAATTGAAAGACTTTGCAGACGACAATTTTAAATTTTATGAAAATGGCAGAAAGTTCTCAAAAAGGGTAGAAAACACTGTGAGAAAAGGAGAAATTGCTCGTGATGAGCAATTTCTCCTTTTCCCACAGTGTTTCCAAAAGACTTGTACTGCAGACACGTGAAAACCAGGGCTTGTTTGGGAAAGGGTTAAGCTTTGACCAGTCTGAGATTTTCTCATTTGGTAAAACATTAAATCAACCAAGTTTTAACTCTTACTGGACAACAAAATTTCTGATATTCCATATTGAAAACTTCTGCAGAAGACAAAGAAAACAAGGCTCTTTTAACCCTTTACCGCACAATCCCCACTTTTAATGACCCTGTGAAAGAAGCCTCTAGAAACCAGCATTTTCTCCTTTTCCCAAAATGTTTTCTGCCCTTTCCAAAACAAATTATAAGTTTTTTTTTAGTCACATTTATCTTGTCGTCTGCAAATGCTTTCAATTAGACGGGTCTAAAATGTTGTTTTTTGGTAAAGAGTTAATAGAATTTGTCCTTGAAAGGGTAGAAAGCATAGTGAGAAAAATGTAAAGGGCTGGTTACCAGCAGTTTCTCCTTTTCCCCACAATGTTTTCTAAAAGCCTTCCTCAATGGAGTCATTAAAACTTGGGATTGTGTGGTAAAGGGGTAAAATCTGTTTAGGAGAAAGCTCACCCCCTAAATTACTAAATGAATCAAATGAAAATCTGATGCTGATAGTAAAAATGAAAATGTTCTTTTTGCATGAAAAACATCAGCCTTTAGGACAGTGTAGATCCCAGATCTATCTGAACTGTCTGCATATCATAGTAATTCAATCTTTACCAAACAACAGAATTTTAGACAGGTCCAAATTGAAGCATTTGCAGATGACAAATCAGATGTGCTTCAAAAATGTACAATTTGTTTTGGGAGGAGTAGAAAACATTATTTGAAAATGAGAAATGCTGGTTACCAGCTTTTTAGCTCACCTGAGCACATAGTGCTCAGGATGAGCTATTGTGATCGATCGTTGTCCGGCGTCCGTCCGTCCGTCCGTCCGTCCGTGTGTCCGTCCGTCCGTCTGTCTGTCTGTCCGTCCGTGAACAATTACTTAAAAAATCTTCTCCTCTGAAACCGCCCAACAGATTTCAGTGAAACTTCACAGAAATGATCCTTAGGTGACGCACTTTCAGAATACTTCAAAGATTTGAATTCCATGAAGAACTCTGGTTGCCATGGCAACCGAAAGAAAAAACTTTAAAAATCTTCTTGTCCCAAACTGTAAGGGCTAGAGCTTTCATATATGGCATGTAGCATCATCTAGTGGCCCTCTACCAAAATACTTCAAATAATGGCCCTAGTGTGGAAATTGGCCCTATGTTGTGGGTTCTCAGATTTCACATAGAGATAAAGAAGGAAATCTGTAAAAATCTTCTTGTCCCAAACCGTAAGGGCTAGAGCTTTCATATTTGGCATGTAGCATCATCTAGTGGCCCTCTACCAAAATACTTCAAATTATGGCCCTAGTGTTGAAAATGGCCCTATGTTGTGGGTTCTCGGATTTCACAAAGAGATAAAGAAGGAATTCTGTAAAAATCTTCTTGTCCGAAACCATAAGGGCTAGAGCTCTCATATATGGCATGTAGTATCATCTAGTGGCCCTCTACCAAAATACTTCAAATAATGGCCCTAGTGTGGAAATTGGCCCTATGTTGTGGGTTCTCGGATTTCACATAGAGATAAAGAAGGAAATCTGTAAAAATCTTCTTGTCCGAAACCATAAGGGCTAGAGCTCTCATATATGGCATGTAGTATCATCTAGTGGCCCTCTACCAAAACACTTCAAATTATGGCCCTAGTGTTGAAAATGGCCCTATGTTGTGGGTTCTCGGATTTCACATAGAGATAAAGAAGGAAATCTTTAAAAATCTTCTTGTCCGAAACAATAAGGGCTAGAGCTCTCACATATGGCATGTAGTATCATCTAGTGGCCCTCTACCAAATTACTTCAAATTATGGCCCTAGTGTTGAAATTGGCCCTATGTTGTGGGTTCTTGGATATCACATAGAAATAAAGAAGGAAATCTTTAAAAATCTCCTTGTCCCAAACCGTAAGGGCTAGAGCTTTCATATATGGCATGTAGCATCATCTAGTGACCCTCTACCAAAATACTTCAAATTATGGCCCTGGTGTTAAAAATTGGCCCTATGTTGTGGGTTCTCGGATTTCACATAGAGATAAAGAAGGAAATCTTTAAAAATCTTCTTGTCCCAAATTGTAAGGGCTAGAGCTTTCATATTTGGCATGTAGCATTATGGTGTTGAGCTCAGTTGCATTTCAGGTGAGCGATTTAGGACCATCATGGTCCTCTTGTTCTCTTTTTCCCCACAATGTTTTCAAAGCTTTCTTTGTCAGGGTTATTTAAAGTCAGGGTTGTGTGGTAAAGGGTTAAGTCGTGCCTTGCAGCACAAGGGTTAACATGTGCTTTATTCCACTATATGTGGTCTTTTTCAGGCACTTATTGGAGGTCATAATCCAGGGATCAAATATAGTTTTACAATTCCTAAATACAGAAACCGTATTCCTGTACCACAAGACAACTTTACATGGAGTGTCATACTTACTGATTGCAGTGAACCTTGTGCTGGAGGTCTGTCTGTCTAGAAGAATTTTTAGAATTACTGTTTTAGCCCTTTTGCTAAAGAACCAGGTATTTCTATAATCCTGATGAAGAAGGCTTTAAAAACATTGAGGGAAAAGGTGAAAATGTCGGTAACCAGTATTTTCTTCTTTTCCAATACTGTTTCCGACCCTTTCATAGACAAATCATTCTAGCAAGATATACATTTTCCTCTGCAAACCCTTTCAGTAAAGACATGTCCAAAATTTTATTTTGTTCTGAATAAACCAAACAGACATTTTTATCCCAGAAATAAGACTCTACTCACTCTGGTATGAGAAATTTCAAGGTTGCTATTGTTCAGGATGTCTCAGCAAAGCAGAAGACAGTGTAGCTCAAAGATCAGACTGCTCATATTGCGAAGTCTGATCTTGATCTACACTGGAAGCAGTTCTGTATTACAAATACAGTAAAACCCCTCTATTAAGACCACCCATGGTACTTTTGAAAATTGGTCTTATTAGCGGGGTGGTCTGATTTCCGGGTTTCACTCACCTAGATTTTGAATCAAAACCCAGACTATATGTAGACTTATGTAGATTTAAATTATGTTCCAAGTAATGTATACATATTTTAGTCGGGGAAGCCTATGCCAGCACATTTAAATGACAATAAGAAAGTTTTCATATTTATTGAAAAGTTAATATGTGCTTGAATTTTTATGAAAAAATTCACATGGCAGTGAATGTCCATTCATAATTGCCTATTTAAACTCTTACAACAAGATATGTACATTAATCAAGAATCTGAGCTTAAAGACTACATAATTTAATGTTACTGACAGAACTTGTCATATTTCCTGTTTTAATCTGCTTTTTTTTAGCTCACCTTAGCACAACGTGCTAAAGATGAGCTATTGTGATCGCCCTATGTCCGTCGTCCGTTGTCCGTCGTCTGTCGTCCATTGTCCGTGAACAATTTCTTTTAACATCTTCTTCTCCTAAACCACTGGGTCAATCTTGGTGAAACTTGGCAGGGATGTTCCTTGGGTGAAGCTCTACCAAAATTGTTCAAAGAATTGAATTCCACCCACAACCCTGGTTGCCATGGCAACAAAAAGGAAAAAAAAGCAAAATCTTTGAAAATCTTCTTCTCTGAAACTAGAAGGCGCAGAGCTTTGATATTTGGTATGTAGCATCTCCTAGTGGACCTCTACGAAGTTTGTTCATTTGATGCCCCTGGGGTCAAAACTGGCCCGCCCCGGGGGTCACAAGTTTGACCATAGTAACAAAGAAGGAAAACTTTAAAAATCTTCTTCTCTGAAACTTGAAGGTGTAGAGCTTTGATATTTGGCATGTAGCATCTCCTAGTGGACCTCTACCAAGTTTGTTCATATGATGCCCCTGGGGTCAAAACTGGCCCTGCCCCAGGGGTCACAATTTCCAACATAGGAACAAAGAAGGAAAACTTTAAAAATCTTCTTCTGTAAAACTAGAAGGCATAGAGCTTTGATATTTGGCATGAAGCATCTCCTAGTAGACCTCTACTAAGTTTGTTCATATGATGCCCTTGGGGTCAAAACTGGCCCTGCCCCGGGGGTCACAAGTTTGAACATAGGAACAAAGAGGGGAAACTTTAAAAATCGTCTTCTCTGAAACTGGAAGGCGTAGTGCTTTGATATTTGGTATGTAGCATTGCCTAGTGGACCTCTACCAAGTTTGTTCATATGATGTCCCTGGGGTCAAAACTGGCCCCACCCCGGGGGTCACAAATTTGAGCATAGTAACAAAGAAGGAAAACTTTAAAAATCTTCTTCTCTGAAACTTGAAGGTGTAGAGCTTTGATATTTGGCATGTAGCATCTCCTATTGGATCTCTACCAAGTTTGTTCATATGATGCCCCTGGGGTCAAAACTGGCCCCGCCCCGGGGGTCACAATTTCCAACATAGGAACAAAGAAGGAAAACTTTAAAAATCTTCTTCTGTAAAACTAGAAGGCATAGAGCTTTGATATTTGGCATGAAGCATCTCTTAGTAGACCTCTACTAAGTTTGTTCATATGATGCCCTTGGGGTCAAAACTGGCCCTGCCCCGGGGGTCACAAGTTCAAACATAGGAACAAAGAAGGAAAACTTAAATTTTTTTTTTCTCTTAAATGGGAAGGCATAGAGCTTTGATATTTGGTGTGTAGCATTGCCTAGTGGACTTCTACCAAGTTTGTTCCAAGGATGCTGCTTGGGTCAAAACTGGCCCAGCCCCTGGGGTCACAAGTTCGAACATAGGAACAAAGAAGGAAAACTTTAAAATTCTTCTTTTCTGAAACTGAAAGGTGTAGAGCTTTGATATTTGGTATGTTGTATCTCAGAGTGGACCTCTACCAAGTTTGTTCATATGATGCCCCTGGGGTCAAAACTGGCCCCGCCCCGGGGGTCACAAGTTCGAAGATAGGAACAAAGAAGGAAAACTTTAAATTTCTTTTTCTCTTAAACGGGAAGGTGTAGAGATTTGATATTTGGTATGTAGCATTTCCTAGTGGACCTCTCTACCAGGTTTGTTCATATGATGCCCCTGGGTCAAAACTGGCCCAGCCCCAGGGGTCACAAGTTCGAACATAGGAACAAAGAAGGAAAACTTTAAAATTCTTCTTTAAAACTGGAAGGCGTAGAGCTTTGATATTTGGTATGTAGTGATTCTCTTCTAAGTTTGCTTGCCCATCTAAGCGCAACAAGTTCATTGAGTTCAAAATTGGGTTATCTTGGGTCATAAACTAGGTCACTAGGTCAAATTAAAGAAATACCTTGTTGGCACTCTCGAGGCCACATTATTTGCTCAATTGCCTTGAAAATTAGTTAGAAAGTTTGTCTTTATAAAGTCTCACTTAAGATTAATTTGGGTCAACTTGGGGCATAAACTAGTTCACTGGGTCAAATTAAAGAAATACCTTGTTTGCACCCTGGAGGCCACATTTATTGCTCAAATGACCTGAAATTTGGCCAGAATGTTTGTCTTGATGAAATACCAGATGAGTTTGGATTTGGGTCACCTGGAACCATAAACTAGGTCACTAGGTCAAAATAAAGAAATACCTTGTGGGCACTCTAGAGGCCACATTCTTTGCTTAATTGCCTTGAAAATTGGTCAGAATGTTTGTCTTTGTAAAATCTCACATGAGTCTGAATTTGGGTCAACTGGAGTCATAAACTAGGTCACTTGGTCAAATTAAAGAAATAGCTAGTGGGCACTCTAGAGGCCACATTTATTATTCATTTGATTTGAAAATTGGTTAAAATGTTTCTTTTGATATAGTCAAAGACCAGTTCAAATTTGGGTCATCTGGGGTCATAATCTAGATCACTAGGTCAAATTAAAGAAATATCTTTAGGGCACTCAAGGCCACATTTTTTGCTCAATGGACTTGAAAATTGGTCAGAATGTTTGTCTTCATGAAATTAATAATGAGTTTGAAATTGGGTCACCTGCAGTCAAAAACTAGGTCACATGGTCAAATTAAAGAAAAACCTTAAAGGCACTGTACTAAGGTGAGCAACCCAGGGCCATCATGGCCCTCTTGTTTTATCTTGTGTAGTCTCAAGAACTCCTACTCCACGTGCTCATTTTCAAAGAATTTCAAATATTATTAAAGAGCCTGATGCTTTTTTTTTCCATTTTGATTCGAGTTGAAATGTTCGGACAGTCCTACTAATCGTCGATCGCAAAGTTGAAGTGTTCACTAGTTTGAAAATCGCATATTCTCTATGATATAAGTATGGTTTTAATGTGTAACAAAAAACAAATAATTATCCCATCCCGATCACTAGATATTAACCCAAGCGTCTCAAATTACAAAAGCTAGATGTACAAAACAAATCGTAATTACCCGGATGTTGACATGTTTTTTACCCGGGTCAGCAATGTGTGATAAACGCCTGATTACCGAATAAAAGCCGAATTAATTATCATCAATTCATTGGTCATTTGATTATGTAAGGTAACACCTTGATCACTTAACACGATTGTGTTACTGTAGTCAACAGATAAACAAAAGATCGCTAATTGATTGTCTACTCCATCGGACCCAAGAATATTTGTACATGAAGCACGGCCTCCAGTTCGCGATTATGGACACGTGAAAATTAGCTGGTCGTAAAAAAAATGTGAAAATTAGTGGTCGTTTCACGGGGTTAAAATCTATTGTTAATTACTCATTGGTACTGAAAATGGTGGTCGTAATTTCGGAATAGCGGGGTGCCCGTATTTTCGGGGTCGTGGTCATTGATTATGATGAAGGAAAAATTCCGTTCTGACAAAAATCATTCGTAATAGCGGGTTGCTCACATTACCGGGGTGGTCGTGAGGAGAGGTTTTACTGTATTATTTATTCCCACATGTCCATGCTCAAGATGAACTGATTTATTTATTCTTTGACTTTACCTTGACATCTTACAGGGCAACAAGTGGTTACTGCCCATTGTCATAGAAACCACGGAGAGGAAGTGGACCCAGCGTATTGTGATAGGGATGTGAAACCTGGAACCGGAATCTTCCCTTGTAACGTGGACCCTTGTGAACCCAGGTAGGAATAGTTCACTGCTTACAAGTTGTTAACCCTTTCCCAAACAAGCCCTGGTTTTCACGTGTCTGCAGTACAAGTCTTTTGAAAACACTGTGGGAAAAGGAGAAATTGCTCGTAACGAGCAATTTCTCCTTTTCCCACAGTGTTTTCTACCCTTTTTGAGACCTTTCTGCCATTTTCATAAAATTTAAAATTGTCGTCTGCAAACTCTTTCAATTTGGACCAGTCCAAAATTTGTTGTCTGGTAAAGGGTTAACTCTTTACCAAACAGTAAAATTATAGACTTGTCAAAATTGAAAGCGTTTGCAGACTACAATTTAAATGTGGCTTTGATAGGGTAACAAACATTGTGGGAAAAGGAGGAAATGCTGGTTATCAGCATTTTTTCCTCTTCGCGCAATGTCTTCAAAGGCTTCTTTCTCAGGGTTGTTAAAACTTGGGAGTATGTGGTAAAGAAGTAATTGCAATAGAAAAGTTTCTCTTCTTTCTCTGTAAGGTGGGTTGAAGGCCCCTGGAATGTTTGTAGTAAGCCATGTGGTGGAGGAAAACAGAGAAGAAAACTTCACTGTGTACAGAAACTCTCCCAGTCAGAGGATAGGAAAGTGCCTCGGAAATACTGCAAACAAGAAACAAAACCATCACGTAAACGAGAATGTAATACGCATGAGTGTGCGCCAGTGTGGTATACAGGTAGATGGTCAAAGGTTAGTAGATTATGGTCAATTTTTGCCCGTAAAATGATGTAAATGATGGGAAAATTTTACTAAATTCAAAATTGTATGAAGAGTAGCTAACTATAATGAACAGCATCTGCAAATTTCATTAACTTTTTACCAAACAACAAAATTGATTCAGTTGGTTGTTATACAAAATGGGTTTTATAGATGCATGATAAAATGATGACTTGCATATTGCATCATGGAGACAAATTAAAACCCACTTTGCCAGAGCATGGCTGATTTTGATTACTGCAATAGTACCAAATCTTAGATCTAAAAGGATGTTTTACATCAGTTTAAACAGTATTATAGTCCAATTAATTATCTACAGTAACTGTTACTTACATCTTTCCATAGCTTTTAATCTTTACAAAACAACAAAATTTTCAGTTTGTCTAATTGAATTAAAGTTTTGCGGAGGACAGGATTAAGGTGACTCAGTGATTGAAATTTATCTTTGGAAGTTAAAAAAAGAATTGTGGGAAAGGAGATAATGGTAGTAACTAGCAATTTCTCCTTTTAAACATGGTTTTCAAAATCCTTCTTCCTCAGGGTTCTTAAAAGATGGGACTGTGTTAAAGGATAAAGACAAGTAATGCAATGCCTTGCTAAAGGACACTCACATTTAATTTAGAGTCAACCAGCAGGGATTTAACCAAGAGTTCTGGATTAAAAATCCAACATTATTACCACAGGGCCATGGAGGACCTTACAAAGGCATCAGTCATCAAAACGTTTATCACACAATTCCAACTTTTAATGACATTAAGAAAGAAGTCCGTGGAAAACATTGCGGGAAAAGGAGAAATGCTGTTATCCAGCATTTTCTCCTTTATCCACAACCTTTTTTACCCTTCTCAAAACAAATTTCAGTTTTTGAGTCACATTTATTGTGTTGTCTGCAGGTCTAATATTTTGTGATGAGTTAAGAATGTTTGAATATTGTGAGTAACTTGGTGTTTTTATAAACTTACAAGATTATGAAAAATTAAGACTTTTGTTTTTGGAAAGATTCATGAACAATAAATAAAAAAAATGATGTGGCACAAACAGCTGAGTCATGGAAAAGTGCTTGCTATACCCCCCATCTACGTATTAGAGGAGGGGTATACTGGTTTCAACATGTCAGTCTGTTCGTCTACCTGTTCGTTCATCACTCTGTACATCTGCCAATCCGTCCATCTTTTTGTTTCCGTGCTCTAACTCAAAAGCCATTCGACTAGGACCCTGAAACTTTATACAAGTGTTCCTCGTGACCCAAGGAGTTGCCCTATTGTTTTTGGGTCACATGGGTCAAAGGTCAAGGTCACAGGTGAACTCTGTTTTCTCTGATTGTGGTGCTTCAGTGACAAGGTGCCAGTGGTGGGTATTTTTGTCTGCTTTGCGACAGTTCTAGTTACAAGCGTTCTCTCTTATTCCCACTTTTTTTAAACAGCTTTCTTCTCCAGCGTGGTCAAAACATAGGATTGTTTGGTAAAGAGTTAACCCTTTACCAAACGACAAAATTTTGTAGTTAACCTAACCAAAAGCATTTGCAGACCAGAACTTGAATGTTGCTCAACTGATGATTTCTGTCTTTGATAGGGTAGAAAACATTGTGGGAAAAAGAGAAAATGCTGGTTACCAGCATTTTCTCCTTTTCCCACAGTGTTTTCAAAAGCCGTCTTCTTCTTCGTCAGGGTGGTTAAAACTCAGCTATGTTTGGTAAAGGGTTAACTATGTTGACTAAAGTAGACAATAGCGAATTTATTTTTCCTATTTATTTCCAACAGTGTTCTACAAACTGTGACAAAGGTGTGAAAACGCGTACAGTTGCCTGCCGCAGTAAAACATTGGTGGGTCAAGTTGTCTTACCAGATGCAATGTGTGCAAGACAACACAAGCCGGCCGTGCAGAAAGGATGTCGGGTCAAGAAATGTCCAGACCCTTCAGCAAGATGGATTGTCTCTGCATGGTCTTCAGTATGTACTCTTTCTTATGTAGTTTACAAGATCATAAAATTTTTTACTTTTACCACTCGAACTGTTTACCAAACAATATAATTTTACACTGGCCCAAATTGAAATCATTTGCAGCAGATTTTGCTCAAGCGATGCAATTTGAATCTGAAAGAATAGAAAACATAGTTGGAAAAGGAGATTGCATTTTCTCCTTTTCCCACAATGTTTTCAAAAGCCTCTTTCGTTAGGATCCTTAAAACTTGGGATTGTGTGGTAAAGGGTACTCTGTTTACCAAATGACAGAATTTTGAACAAGACCAAATTGAAATCATTTGCAGATGACAAATTAAATGTGGCTCCAATGCTTGGATTTGTTCTGGAAGGTTAGAAAACATTGTGGGAAAAGGGAAAATGCTGGGGTTATGTGGTAATAAGTTAACTCTTTACCACATGAAAAATTCTAGATTCTTTTAAAATGAAAGCATCTGAAAGTGATACATATGAACCAGAATTCTTTGATAGGGTAGAAAACATGGTGAGAAAATAAGAAAATGTTGGATACCAGCATTTTCTCCTTTTTCCACAATGTTTTTAAAAGTCATCATCCAAAGGGTCATTGAAACTTGGGATTGTTTGTTCACCCTTTACCATACAATCCCAAGTTTTAATGACCCTGAGAAAAAAGCCTTTTGAAAACATTGTGATAAAAGGAGAAAATGCTGGTAACCAGCATTTTCTCCCTTTTCCACAATGTTTTATACCCTATTGAAGACAAATTTTATCATTTGAGCAACATTTAAACTTTCGCCTACAAATGCTTTCAATTGAACAAGTTTCCATTTTGGTTGTTAGCTAAAGGGTTAAAGGATTTATCTACTTGATTGACACTTCACTGAGCAATCCCAAGTTTTAACGACCCTGAAGAAACAGACTTTTGAAAACATTTTTGAAAAAAGGAGAAAATGCTTGTAATTCTCATTTCCTCCTTCACAAACTATGTTTTCTACCCTCTATAGAATACCATTTCCGAATAAAATTTACCGCAACCACAATAATTTATGTTGTTAAATTTTTTAGGTACATAATACAAGTAAGGTTATGCTGTATTAACCTTCCTGTTGCTTGTATTGGCATCTCACTGAGTAAGAAAATTTTGACCATGTGCTCAACCTTTTGTCTTGCACAATATCAAATTTTCTCACACAGATCAAAGCAAATACAAGCATCTGGAAAGTTAAAACAACATAATAATATTCCATATTCATTTTAGCTATGCTCTGTGGAATGGGCGTTTGTGCAGGCTTACATGGGTCGAAACTTTTTGCTTGTGGTAAATTTTCTACTTGTCAAAGGTCAAGTCTACCTAATGATTTAGTCCGTTGTTGCACAAAATGGATTTCATGGATCCATAATAATGTGATGACTTGCTTGGTATCATGCATCAGAGAGATGCAATAACTCTTTACCAAACGACAAAATATAGACTTGTCCAAATTGAAAGCATTTTGCAGACGACAAAATAAAAGTGACTCAAAAATAGAACTTTGATTTGGGAAGGGGGGAAAACATTGTGGGAAAAGGAGAAAATGCTGGTTACCAGCATTTTCTCCTTTTCCCACAGTGTTTTCAAAAGGCTTTTTCTTCAGGGTTGTTTAAACTCGGGATTGCGTGGTAAAGAGTTAAACTCACTAAACATACTTCTTGCAGACCATGACTCCTTTAGAAATACAGTATTACAGGAGTAAAAGGTACCTGAGCTCAAGCTGGATGCTCTCTTCTATTACAGTGTCAAGGTTCCTGCGGGAGTGGTCTTAAAACAAGAGTGGTCAGATGTACCAAGAAATCAAAGAAAGGGAAGGTCATGGCTGTTAAGGACAAACACTGTAAACATCTACCACACCGGGAGATGAAGGTTCAAGACTCTTGTAAACTTCAAGACTGTCCAGCTGACAATGTAGCCAAATGGTATTCTTCCCCATGGTCAGAGGTAAGATACCTCTCGTTCTTACATATTGTCGATCCGTCAATAAATCTCCTTACCAAACGGCAAAATTTTAGACTTGTCCAAATTGAAAGCATGTAAAATTCCTATGCCTTGCCCCAATAAACTTTCCCAATCCATGACTCTAACCATCTTTTCTCTATATACTTTCAGTGCTCTGTCTCATGTGGAACCGGGAACCAAACCAGACTGGTCCACTGTATCCATGCCTATGAGAAAAGGCTTGCCAGAAACTGTGATGAGAATATCAAACCTGTAGAGATTCAGACTTGTCAGGAAAAGCCCTGTCCAACTCCAGGTAAAGGCATAGCTGACCTTAGCTTTGTGAGCATTGTTATTGCATGAAAAAAAAAAAAGATCTACTTTTAACCCTTAACCTACCAAGTAAATGAAATTAAAATTTCAAGCCAAAAGTTAACCCTTTACCAGACAACAAAATTTTAGCCTTGTCCAAATTGAAAGCATTTGCCGAAGACAATTTCAGTGTGGCTGAAATGCTGCAGTTTTCTCTTGATAGGATAGAAAACATTGTAGGAAAAGGAGAAAATGCTGGTTACCAGCATTTTCTCCTTTTCCCACAATGTTTTCTACCCTATCAAACAGAAATCACATCATTTGAACCACATTAAAATTGTCATCTGCAAATGCTTTCAATTTGGATGGGTATAAATTTTTGTAAAGGGTAAAGAGTTTAACTAAAATTGTTTTAACTGGAAAATCTCACCGTAGCAGACAGCGTAGATCCAATACATATTTAATCCATTAGATGTCTGAATTACTTGATTATTTCAGATTTTGAGCAAACATTTCCCAAACAACAAACTTCAAACTCCTGCAAATTCAAAACATATGCTGACAACGGATTTGATATTAGGACAAATGGGCATACATTCACTAGATAGGGCATAGAACATTGTAAGAAAATATATATGAATGATAGAGAACAGTTATGGTTAACAGCACTTTCTCCTTTCCCCACATGATTTCAAAAGCTTTTTTTCTCAGGGTAATTAACCATTAGAGCGCCGAAAAAACCTAAACGATATTATCAGTCTAGAAGTATGACCCAAATAATCACAATTTTAAGGTAGCTCTTGTCTAAAGTGTTTCAGCTCAGCAGCTGATGTAGATCATAGATCAGGCTGCACATTTTGTGTAGCCTGATCTTGATCTACATTGGCCACAAAGGCAACTATAGTTGTGAAAGATGCTTCGAGGGTTAACACATGGAATTGTTTAGTAAAGTTTTATATGTCTAGTTATACCTGTAATTAAGCTTATCTGTTTTTCAGACCCGCTGTGCCAAGATCATTTCTCATGGTGTCAGCTTGTACCAAAACACAATATATGTAACCACAGTTTCTATGGGACCAAGTGCTGCAGATCTTGTTGGAACAGATAACAAAAGCTCTTCCTTGCTAGCCAAACTTGAACCTGGGACTTGTGGAACAGAAGCCATGGCAGTACAAAACAGATAACAAGAGCTCTTCCTTTATCCCTGTACTACACTATCCAGAGTTTTACTGACTTTAAGGATAAGGAACCTTTTGATAGAATTGTCTGAAAAGAAGAAAATGCTGGTAACCAGTATTGTGATTGCTCACAACTGATATTCTCCATTTGCCACAATGTGTTAAAAAAATGGTCCGCATCGAGATGCAAAAAAAATGACCAGGAAGAAATAATGTGACAAATGAATACCAAAGTTGCTGGTGGATGTCATGGACTTTGTCATTTTTGTCTGTTCTGTTTTTATTACAGACCTCATGTTTTTCTGTTTCCCAAAGAAAAAATTTTAGATTCTTCCAAATTAATACCATCTGCAGCTGACAAATCTAAAGCAGCACAAATGAACAGAAGTTCTTTGACAGCGCAGAAAACATTGTAGGAAAAGGAGAAAATGCTGGTAGCCAGCATTTTCTCCTTTTCCCACAATGTTTTCAAAAGGCCTTTTCCCCATGGTCATGAAAACATGGAATTGTTTGGTAAAGGGTTAAACTTTAAGAATTATCATATGAAAATTTCTAAGTGAGATTATGTAAATAGTTTGTTGTAAGATAAATTATGTGAGTGAATGACACAGAACATTGGTCCAGGTAAGAGGGACCTTGTCAACAAATTCTAAAACTATTATTTCTTCACTTCACTTGTAACCAGGCTACACAATTTTAGACAAGTCCAAATTGAAAAGATATGAAGATGATAAAGTTAGCTCAAAGGATAGAAATTATCTTTGAAAAATTAGAAACCATTTTGATGTTTTCCATCTTTTTACAAACAAGTTGCATCATTTTAGCCACATTTAAATTGTCATCTGCAACTGCTTTCAATTTGGACAGTTGTACATTTTTGTTGCCTGGTAAAAAGTTAATGTTGCAGTCCAGTAACGGCTCGTTAATGTATAATGTACATTTGGCCCTCTTGCTTTGGTTGAAATGTTTGAATGTACTGTAATGTAATGGAGAGCGATACATGCCTTTGTTACAAGAGATCTTTTTATGTAAAAATGTACAGTCCTTCACAGATAACAAAATAGTCTGAGTTTCGAAAACGAGAAATTATTTACATGTTACCTCATTCACAACTTTATTGGCATGTTTGTCATAAGACACAGCTGAAGAATTTATTAGCTCCACTAGCAGAAGGCCAGCGAGCTTACGTCATGGTCCTGTGTGCATCCATGCATTTGTTAACTTTTATTTCAAACATCTTCTTCTCTGACACTACCCATTCAATTTTGACCCAACTTCACAGAAATGATCCTGCCATGGTCTTCTTCAGAATTTGTTGAAAGAACTTGATTCCTGTAACTGAAAAATATTGGAAATCTTTGAAAATCTTCTTATCCGAAACCATAAGGCCTAGGGCTACCAAATTTGGCATGTAGCTTCGTCTAATGGACCTGTACTAAATTTGTTCAAATTATATCCCTGGGGCCAAAATTGACCTGGCCCCGGGGGGTCACAGTTTTACATGGGCTTATATAGGGAAAACTTTAAAAATCTTTTGATTCTAAATCATATGGCCTAGAGCTACCAAAATTGGCATATAGCTTCATCTGAAGGACCTCTATTAAGAATCTTCAAATTATAGCTAGCCCTGAGGCCAAAATTGGCCCAACCGGGGGGGGGGGGGGGGAATGTTCACAAGGTTTACATGGGCTTATATAGGGAAAACTTTAAAAATCTTCCAATTCTTAACCATACGACCTAGCGCTACCAAATTCACATATAGCTTTATCCAGTGGATTGCTTTTGAATTTGTTCAAAATTTAGCCTTTGAATCGAAATAAACCTCACTTTTCATATTTTATTAAGGAAACTTGGAAAATCTTACTGTTTATAACCATATGGCTTAGACCTATATTATTTGGTATGTGGCTTTTTACCTCTACCAGGATTAAAAGTTTAAAGCCCATAATTATAGCTTAAAATCGTAATTTTAGGTAAAAAATGGACTTACCCTGAAGTTACAATTTTCACATGGGCTTTTTTTGTAGAAAACTTTATCAGGCTTCTTGTTAGAACTTTTCAGCCTAGAGTTGTAATGTTTGGTATGTATGGTTTGTAAGTATTAGCCAGTGGAGTGATACAGGACCATCATGGCCCTCTTGTTTTCTTTTATATCACTTCCTTCATTGCTAAAGACAACCTAGGTAGATTGTGCAAACAACCTAGTTCAAGATCAGATTAAACAGAATGTGCAGTCTGATCTTTGATCCACACTGATGGTGAGATAGGTTTTTTTTCAACAACAGTGGAAATCTACTTTACGCCTTTACCAATTACCGTAATCCCAAGTTTTAACAGTTCTGAGGAAGAAGGCTTTTGAAAACACTTTGGGGAAAGGAGAAAAAAGAGTTAAGTCCTACAAAATAAAGTGGAATTTCTAGATGTGAAAGGATTAATGGTATCCAAATGATTTTAGTTACTTTGTGGCAAAAGTTCACAGTTCAGATCCTTTTTGGACTATTTTGGACCTATATTTCACCCCTTACTTAACAAACTCTTTCACAACCCAGAGGGAGAAAGTGATTGAAAACATTGTGGGAAACTGTGGTTACTTGCATTTTCTTCTTTTTTACACAATATTTTTTACCCTTTTAAAGACAAGTTCCGTTACATGTACAGTATTTAAAGGCACAGTGAATTGTTGTCTGCAGATTCATTTTGGCCAAGTCTAAAATCATTGTCTGTTAACATTTTACCAAACTAAACATTTCTGTCTTTAATAGGGTAGAAGACATTGTGGAAATGGGACAAAATGCTGGTTACCAGCATTTTTTCGTTTTCCCACAATGTTTTCAGACATGTTCTCTTTCTGGGTCATTAAAACTCAGGATTATGTTGTAAAGAGTTAACCCAACACAATATTTTTTTTTTTAACAACGTTGAAAAAGAAAGCTTGAAAAAACATTGTAGGAAAAGGAGAAAGTGCTAGTGTTACCTGCATTTCTCAATGGTTTATATTCTTTCACAAGCAAGCTCTATCATTAGGGGGAGGGTCCTGCATTGCTCACTGGTGAAGTGTAAGACTTATGACCTGGAGGCCCCAGGTTTGAGCCTCACATGATCCACTGGGTTTTTTGTGGGAGTGTCCTTGCGCAAGACACTTCAGAGCCCCAGCCTAGTACTGGTGAAATCCAGGAAATACATGAATATGTGAGCTGTCGCCGTGATATGACTGAAATAATGTTGAAACACCATTCAATCAATTAATCTATCATTAGGGCCACCTTTGGTAAGTCGTCCGCAATTGCATTGAATTTGGACAAGTCTAAAATTTTATTGTGTGGTAAAGAGTTAATTAACATGATTTTCCTGTTCTATAGACTATTTCATGACCTATACAAGACTTATTTTCACTGCCAGTAATACATGTATTTTATTTTTATGACTTTTGTTTTTTTGTAAATAAAACTTTGAATGTGTAGACTTTGTAAATATGGTGGAAAATGTTATTGATCTGCAAATAAAATTCTCCGTGTACAATTGGTGTCTTTGTTATTAAATTGTAAATGCTGTTTTCTGGAGCATTTTTAGCTCACCTGAGCACAACGTGCTCAAGGGGAGCTTTTAGGGTCACCTAGTGTCCGTCGGTCGTCGTGCGTCGTGCGTCGTCAACAATTCTTTAAACATCAACTCCTCCTAAACCGCTGGGCCAATTTGGACCAAACTTGGCTGGAATGTTCCTTGGGAGGTCCTCTTTAAAAATTATTCGCAGAATTTGATTCCGTCAAAAACTCTGGTTGCCATGGCAACAAAATGGAATTTTTTAGGAAATTCTTTAAAAACCTTCTTCTCTGAAACCGCTGGCCAGATTTTAAAATAATTTCACAGAGATGTTCCTTGGGTGACCCTTTTCAAAAATTGTTCGCGAAATTTTGATCCATCAAGAAACATGGCTCTGGTGAATGGGGGCTTCTTGCACTATACAGAAATGAAGGAATTCTTAAAAATTCTTCTTCTCTGAAACCGCTGGCCAGATTTTAAAATAATTTCACAGAGATGTTCCTTGGGTGACCCTTTTTGAAAAATGTTCGCGAAATTTTGATCCGTCAAGAAACATGGCTCTGGTGAATGGGGGCTTCTTGCACTATACAGAAATGAAGAAATTCTTAAAAATTCTTCTTCTCTGAAACCGCTGGCCAGATTTTAAAATAATTTCACAGAGATGTTCCTTGGGTGACCCTTTTCAAAAATTGTTCGCGAAATTTTGATCCGTCAAGAAACATGGCTCTGGTGAATGGGGGCTACTTGCACTATACAGAAATGAAGAAATTCTTAAAAATTCTTCTTCTCTGAAACCACTGGTCAGATTTTGAAATAATTTCACAGGGATGTTCTTTGGTTGACCCTTTTCAAAAATTGTTCGTGATATTTTGATCCGTCAAGAAACATGGCTCTGGTGATCAGAAGGAAAAAGTAAAACTTATTCAGGTGAGCGCTTCAGGGCCATTTTGGCCCTCTTGTTGATATTTCCTGGCAGCAAGTGCACCTATTGAGAAGTCCTTTGTGTTTCTGCACTCTTTACCAAGGGACACAATTTTAGACTTGTCCAAATTGAAAGCAAATGCAGAAGACAATTCAAATATGTTTAATTTGACGAAATTTGTCTTTGAGAAGGTAGAAAACATTGTGGGAAAAGCATAAATGCTGGTTACTAGCGTTTTCTCCTTCTCCCACAAAGTTTTCAATCACTCTCTTCCTGATGATTTGCCAGCTATCGGCTTACTGAATTCAGTGATAAATCATTTTTAAAGTTCTGAAAGATTATAAAACTCTGAATAGCCCCCTTTAAAACTTGGGATTTTTTTTGTAAGGGATTAACTGATAATGCCAGGAACTGTCTTTCATTTTCTCCTTTTCTCAGTATGTTTTCTTTTCTTTCAAGGAAAAATCCAAAGATTTGAGCAACATGGAATATGTCGTCAGGAAATGCTTTCCATTTTGACTACCGGTACTCTAAAATTTTGAAGTCCAGGAAAGGGTTCTAACCATTGTTTAACTCTTTTACCATAGGACAAAATTTTTTGACTGGTCCAAATTGAAAGTACTTGCAGACGACAATTAACAAGTGGCTAAAATCAAGGCGTTTGTCTTTGATAGGATATGAAACATTGTGGGAAAAGGAGAAAATGCTAGCCGCATTTTCTCCTTTTCTCACAATGTTTTCGGTAGGCTTCTTCCTCAGGGTCATTAAAACTTGGGGTTGTCTGGTAAAGGATTAATCACACTGACCCTTATGAGGAACTGAGACAACATGTTTTTGCAGGGAGATCAGGTCTAGACCAGTCTGCCTAGAGTGCACAGTCTGATCTTGGCTGGTATTTTACGAAATACATCCTACAAGCCTGAGGTAGCATGTTTTTGAAAATGTGGGGACCATTTTTAGACTAGCAAAGCTAGTCTATAGACATCAAGACTGACCTAGAGTCAAAGTAAACAAAAAACCCCACAGTTGCCAAATACTGCCTCACAGAAAAATACTTCTTTCTGTTATAAATCACAATTCTGTTAGATATGACAATTTTGACAAAAACCACTAAATCTCTACCACTCCAATTTGAATATGTCATCTTACAAAGTAATAAACTGAACAAGATGTCATTTACAAGGTACTAGATCTTTGCTTATATGTAAATTAAGTGACCTATGCAAAGCAGAGAATCACTTTTTCCTACACCACTGTAACATTACAAATTAATCTATTAATAGATACACCTAGGTAACTTGTAGCAAATCCCAGTTACATTAACCCTCACTGGACAGGGAACCCTTGTGATTCCTTCAGTCATTCATTATTTAGATCATTGTGTACAGTTAAACTGTTATGTTAAACTGTTATTCTAGTCTTGAATATTAACCCTTTACCAAACAGTGCCAAGTTTTAACAATACTGGGGAAAAATCCCCTTGAAAACATTGCGAGAAGAGGAGAAAATGCTGGTAACCAGTATTTTCTCCTTTTCCCACATTGTTTTCTACCCTTTTGGAATCAGGTTTCATCAGTTCAACCACTTTTAATTTATGGTCTGCAACAGCTTTGAATTTGGACTGGCGTAAAATTATTCATTTAGTAAAGAGAGTTAAATAGTTAACTACATCTTGTGGTATTGGATATTGACTAATTGATTGCATGGTGTTTAACGCCGTTTTCAACATTATTTCAGTGATAATGCGGCAGCCAGAGCACCTATCCATGCTTTCCTGGAGTTTCTTTTACCAGCACTACCGCGACTCAATGACGTTTTGCAGACAGTGTGGATTAAGACCAGACTGCGCAGAGCATGCAGTCTGATCTTGGATCTACACTGTCCGATAAGAGGATATATTATTTTCTCCAAAATGTAACTTTGAAATAGCAATATTCAGGTGTTTACCATCGGCTTAAAAGTTTTGTTTATCATTTTTAGCAGGTTAAGGGTTAAACTTAAACTGGATTACAGTTAACCAATAGCATGCATAGCCCCAGCAGCTCAGTCGGTAGTGTACAGGACTTGGGAACAGGAGGTCGCTGGTTCGATCCCCGACTCAGCAAGTTTCTTTCCAAGGATTGATGATAGTCATTGTGACAGGATTCATTTCTCTCTCACGTTTCGACAATGGTTATAATATAAATGTGGGAAAGCAGCCAGTGGCTTGGAAAGAATATTGTGCGGAGTACTGGTAAAAGAAACTCCAGGAAAGCATGGATATGTGCACTGTCCACTGCTACATAACTGAAATAATGTTGAAAACAGGGTTAAACACCATACAAGCAATCAATCAAAGTCGCTAGTCTGTCAGTACTCTCAGTACTTTGATTTTCTCCTTTTCTCCCATTCTGCACACTTAAGTTATTCGGTTGATCAAATCTGTTAGTTGTCGTTATGGAATCCATATTGGATGTAGTTATGGAATCTGTTGTGATGAGTACTGTACTCCTTGAATTTTATAAAGCCATTAAAAGACAAATTTCAGCTACATCTGCCTTGTTTTCTGTAAAAGCTTTAAATAGGGACAAACCCAAAATTTTATCATTTGGTAAAGAGTTTAACATTGATAAATGTCACTTTGAGTCTGTCAGATCCTGAAGTTTTAGTATGCATGTAGTCTGTAAACCCTTTAACTCTTTACCGAAACACAAAATTTCATCTTAGTCCAAGTTTAAAGCATTTGCAGACGACAAAATAAATGTGACTGAAAGAGTGACATTTGTTTTGGGAAGGGTAGAAAACATTGTGGGAAAAGGTGAAAATGCTGGTTACCAGCATTTTCTCCTTTTCCCACAATGTTTTCAAAAGGCTTCGTTTTCAGGGTCGTTAAAAGTAGGGATTTTGTGGTAAAGAGTTAACTACCTTGACCCTTTACCCCACAATGCTGATGATCCTGAAGAAGAGGCCTTTTGAAAACATTGTGGGAAAAGGAGAAAATGCTGGTGCCAAGCATTTTCTCCTTTTCCTACAATGTTTTCCACCCTCTCAAAGAAAAATCACATTATTTGAGCCACATTAAAATTGTCGTCTGCAAATGCTTCCAATTTGGAGGGGTCTTAAATTTTTTTCATGTGGTAAAGAGATAAGCAATGCAGTAAACTTTTGCAGATAGTGTTGATCAAGATCTGACAGCCAAAAATGTGCAGTATAATCTTGAGATAGATTCTACCTACAGAAACATTGGGGTGAAAGGAGTAATTCCCTTTACAAAGCATTCTGCTCCTTTTTCCTAAAAACATTTTCAACTATCGTCTGCTGTAATGATAAGCATAAGAACTCTTGAATTAAATATTTTCAAAAGCTTTCTTCTCAGGCTTGGTAAAGCTCAGGACTGTGAAGTAAATGGTTAACTCTTTACCAAACGACAAAATTTTAGCCCAGTTTGAATTCAAAGCATTTGTAGATGACATATAAAAAAAATACTAAAAGCATAAATTTTGTCTTTCAAAGGGTAGAAAACATTGTTAGAAAAGAAGAAAATGCTGGTTACCAGCATTTTCTTCTTTTCCCACAGAAGACCCTCCCCCAGGATCATTAAAACTTGGGATTGTGTGGTAAAGAGTTAAATCTTTACCAACTGACAAAATTTTAGACTTGCCAAATTGAAAGCATTTGCAGACGACAAAATGGAAGTTACTGATGAATTGAAAAATGTTTTGGGAAGGGTAGTAAACATTGTGGGAAACAGAGAAAATGCTTGTACACTTATTTTCTCCTTTTCCCACAAGGCTTTCAGATGCCTTCCCATGCATGGTTGTATAATTTTGGATTGTTTGTAATAGGTTTAACCCTTTACCGCAGGATGTCGCCTTTCAACGAACCTGGGAAAGAAGCCTTTTGAGAACATTGTGGGAAAAGGAGAAAATGCTGGTAATCAGCATTTTCTCCTTTTCCCACGATGTTTTCTACCCTACCAAAGAAAAATTGCAGCATATGAGCCACATTGAAATTGTCGTCTGCAAATGCTTTCAATTTGGACACGGCTAAAATTTTGTCGTTTGGTAAAGGGTTGTTTGGTAAACGATGAAAGAGGGAAGAGGTTTACTTAGATAACAGACTGTTGACAAACATGCCTGTGAATTTTAATACACAGAACTTGCATTGAATAAGGATCTTACACAGGACGGGAATATGATGGTGTTACAGGTATTTGCAAAGACTTGCAGTTTCAAACATCTTACCAGGAAATCTTTGGTAAGTTTCTTAACCCTAATCATGCTAATAAGTTTAATAAAACCTTTAATGAGATAGTAAAAACCCTAATAGTGTTATTTCAAACTTATTTTTTTTGAAGAAAAAATATCTCCTTATCAGACAGTGTAGATCCAAGATCAGATGGCACATTCTGTTCTGTCTGATCTTGATCTACACTGTCCACAAAAAGTTAATGATTCACGCTTGGCAACTTAAGAGTTGATCCTTTACCAGATGACAAAATCTTAGACTTGTCCAAATTGGAAGTGTGTTTGCAGACAACAAATTAATTGTGACCCCAGTCATTGGATTTATATGTAAAAGTGTAGAAAACATTTTGGGAAAAGGAGAAAGTGCTGGCTAGCCCATTATTATACCCCCGCAAAACGAATGTTTTCAGGGGTATACTGGAATCAGCCTGTCTGTCTGTGTGTCCATGTGTCCGTCTGTATACAAAATACTAGCAATTTTGTGTCGCAAACTCCTCCTAGAGTTTTCCTTCAACTGCATTGAAACTTTGCACATATATTGATCATATATTGAAGATTTGCAAGATGTAATTTTCAAGTGTCAACTCCCCCTAGTTGAGGAATTATCTCCCCTTGAACTTGACACGTTTTTTCTGTCAAAGCGCTGGCGGGGGTATTAAGTCACATTCAGTGACAGCTCTAGTTTCCAAAAGTCTTCTTTCTCTAGGTTGTTAATACTCGGAATTGTTTGGTGAAGGGTTAATCTGTTTATTTAACCCCCAAACGATTCCAGGAGATTGTTACACTGAGGCAGAGAGGTTGGAGGAGAAAATGTTGGTATAGCATAATGAGGATTTTCTCCTTTTCCCATGATGTTTTGTACATTTTGAATGGCAATTTTGAGCATTTGCGCTACATTTCTTATCTGCTGTTGCTTTCAAAATGGACCACCCCCAAAATTTTGTCGTCTGTTAAAGAGTTGACCTTTTACCGTACAATCCAGTTTTAACAACCCTTAGAAAGAAACCATTTGAAAGCATAGTGGGAAAAGGAGCAAATGATGGAAACCAGCATTTTCTCCTTTTCCCACCATGGTTTCTAACCTTTTGGAGTCCAATCATTTTGTTTGAGCCACATTTAATTCGTCGTCTGCAAATGCTTTCAATTTGGACCAGTCTACAATTTTGTCGTTTGGTAAAGAGTTAAGCATATTGTCATACTAAGATGTTTTAACCCTCCGGATGCTGTAGATTGCTTTTATCCTTTACCACATGATTGGAGTTTAAATGACCGTGACAGAGAAAGCTTTTGAAAACATTGTTTGAAAAGGAGAGAAAGCTGGTTATTAACCAGGATTTTCTCCTTTCCCCTCATTTTGTACACTCACCGATAAATCCCACCATTTTATCCACAATTTGTTTGTTTGCAAATGCTTTTAATTCAACAACAAAATTTTAGCCTCGTCCAAATTGAAAGCATTTGCAGACAACAAATTAACTGTTGCTAAAGTAACGGGATTTGACAGTGAAAGGGTAGAAAACTTTGTGGGAAAAGGAGAAACTTTCCTCACAGTGCTTCTAAAAGTCTTCTCAAACAGAGTCGTTAAAACTCAGGATTGTGTGGTAAAAGGTTAATGTTATCAGTTCTTATACAGGCTTGCAAGATCTACGTGAACATAGCATAAAATAAATTGGTCATGCTGTGTGGAAAGACGGCTTAATGCATCATCAAAAAGCATTGATTACGCAGGCTGACCTGGGCTGAAACTTTTTGCTATTGGTCAATTTTCTGCATGTCAAAGGACCATTCTACCTCAGTTGGTTTTCTGACAAAATGTATTTTATGGATCCATAGTTATGTGATGACTTGCTTGATACAATGCATCACAGAGATGCATTAACCCTTTCTCAAACGACAAATTTTAGACTGGTCCAAATTGAAAGAGTTTGCAGACGACAATTTTAAATTTGATGAAAATGGCAGAAAGTTATCAAAAAGGATAGAAAACACTGTGGGAAAAGGAGAAATTGCTCGTTACGAGCAATTTCTCCGTTTCCCACAGTGTTTTCAAAAGACTTGTACTGCAGACACGTGAAAACCAGGGCTTGTTTGGGAAAGGGTTAAGCCCCCTTTTTGCAGGAGCATGGCCCAAATGTAAAACCCAACCCTACCTACTGCTTGCATAGATATACAGACATTGCTGTAAACTGTCAAAAAGTCATGAACTTCACATATATGAGCTGTGCTCAGGCAAAAGTGGGTTTTATTCTTCTCTATGATGCACTTTACAGAGAAAAACATCATATAAGTATGGATCCATAAAATCCATCTCGGCTAACTGTTACTCTAACTACCAATTGAATCATGAGGTAGAATGGTCCTTGGACATGCATAAAATTTACAAATAGGAAAACGTATCTATTCATGTCATCCTGCATGGACTGTGCAGGCTGACATGCTTTGATAACTTTGTGGATGCATAAAGCCACCTTTTCACAGAGCATGAATATTGTATAGTGTGCTTCTGGGACAAGTACCAAGTATGCCTCTGTGACAAATACCAAGGATTCTTGGGTTCTGTGAAAAGACAGCAGAGGAAGTTAAACACAACAACAACAATGGCAGGCAGACGTCGGCATTCTCTAGCGCTCCAAAAGAAAAAAATCCTTGCCTTACTTAGAAATTAAAACAGCCTTGGAGAAGACGGCTTTTGAAAACATTGTGGGAAAAGGAGAAAATGCTGGTTACAAGCATTTTCTGCTTTTCCCACCATGTTTCCTACCCTATTAACGAGGTCTAAATTGCCATTTGAGCCACATTTACTTTTTTGTCTGCAAATGCTGTCAATTTGGACAAGTCCAGAATTTCGTCAGCTGGTAAAGACTTACCGTATATAGTCATGTGGGCGTTAGCAGTAGATTTTATTTACAGACAAGAGAGAATTCAAATTGTTAATCACTATAAATCATTTCATGCTTCTCATATTTTATGATGCAGCACTTTTATTTCTAATTTTAGATTCCTTCTCTTGGACAAAGACTGTTTAGTACTTCATCAGTCAACAGTGAAAAGATTTATGAACTTAGAACATACAGTATTCAACCAAAAGATTTCAAAACATTTATGGGACTCACTACAGAATGGTTCCATCTTCGAACAAAGCACTCAAAGCTGATTGGCTATTGGATTAGCGAGCTGGGTGGAATAAATGATGTTGTACATATCTGGGAATATGGTAAGCTCTTACATAGAATTGTAAAGGAACCATATTCTTACAAAAGGGGTTTAAATGTATTTCTGGGATGCATTACACCAAGCATGTTGCCACATAAATATGGATCCATAAAATCCATTTTGTCTAACAATGGACTGAATCATGAAGTAGAGTAATCCATGGTCATGCAGAAACTAGACTAATAGCCAAAAGTATCGACATACATGTAGGTCAGCCTGTGTGGTCTGTATATGCATTAAATCCCCTTTTCATAGAATCTGGCTCAATTCTTTTTAAGTCTTAACCAGAAGGTAAGATTTGGACTTGTCCACATTGAAAGCATCTGCAGATAGCAAATTCAGTTTGGCTTATCAACAGGATTTGTGAGCAAAGGCCTTCTTGCTCAAGTTTGTTAAAACTTGGGATTACCATTGAAAGGGTAGCAGACGTTACATAATGGGAATATGAGAAAATGCTGGTTACCAGCATTTTCTCCTTTTCCTACGTTTCAAATGCCCTCTCCCTCAGGGTTGTTAAACCTAGGGGTTGTGTGATTAAGGTTTAAAAACCAATTGTTGCAACAAAGCAGTGCTGACAAAAGTAGCAAAAAAAAATACATAAGCAGCATCCGTATTCATGGTCCTATAACCGTTCTTAAGAACATTCTAAGTCTTATTCTCCAGATTTTTTAAAATTTGAATGTAACAAAACTTTTGATTGGCTAAACCATTTGGTTTAGCCAATCAGAAGTTTCATTACATTCAAATTTAGAAAATCTCAGATATAAAGATTAAGAATGTTGTTAAGAATGGTCTGTGAATACGGCCCCAGTTAGAGGACTGTATAGAGACAACAGAATGAGGCATCTGATATTTGCAGTATCTTTTGTGCTTAACTCTTTACCAAACCACAAAATTTTAGACTTGTCCAAATTGAAAGCATTTGCAGAGGACAAAATTAATGTGGCTCAAAAATTGTAATTTGTTTAGGGAAGGGTAGAAAACATTATGGGAAAAGAAGAAAAAGCTGCTGACCAGCATTTTCTTCTTTTTCCACAATGTTTTTAACAGCCTTTTTCCTGGGGGTTATTAAAACGGGATCATTTGGTAAAGGGTTAACTCTTTACTAGACAACAAAATTTAGACCGTCCAAATTGAAAGCATCTGCAGATGACAAATTAAATGGGTTTAAAAAATTGAAATTTGTTTTGGGAAAGGTAAAAACCATTGTGGGAAAAGGAGAAAATGCTGGTAACCAGCATTTTCTCCCTTTCCAGCAATGTTTTCTCCCCTATGGCACTGAAAGGGTCAAATACTGGGATTTCTGTATCTGTTTGCTGTCAATGCAGATAGTTTGGGTCACAGAGCACAAGTGCGACAGAGCCTTGCTTCAGATCCAGTGTGGATGGAGAACTATTTCTCTAAAGTTTTACCTTTCTTTGTGAAACAAGACAATGCTGTAATGAAGTGCCTACCAGGGACAACCATAACAGAACCACCAGGAAAAGGTACTACATGTATACATATTGTTACTAGTTGACGCATAGGTAAAGGTAGTATTGTAAAGTTCCAAAATTAAACTCTTTCCCAAACGACAAATTTTGGACTGGTCCAAATTGAAAGAGTTTGCAGATGACAATTTTAAATTTGATGAAAATGGCATAAAGGTCTCAAAAAGGGTAGAAAACACTGTGGGAAAAGGAGAAATTGCTCGTTACGACCCGTTGAAAACATTCTGGGGAAAGGAGGAAATGCTTGTTAAACCAGTTTTCTTTCCTGTGAAAGAACTTACATTCATTTGCACCACTTTCAAATTTGTTGTCTGCAGAAATTTCAAATTGTAAGAATAAAATTTGTCGTTTGGGAAGGGTTAAGACCATTTACAGACAACAGATTAAATGTACCTCAAAAGATGAAAATTCTCTTTGAAAGAGTAGGAAACTTTGTGTCAAAATGAGAACTTACAATATAAGTTTCATTGAAGAAATGTGGTTAGGTTTGGATCACCTTGGCTATTCTGGAACTATGTAGAGTAAGTGCAGGTTTTTAACCCTTTACCAAATGACAAAATTTTAGAGTGGTCCAAATTGAAAGCATTTGCAGACACAATATGAAACTTTGCTCTAAAACCTAAATTTACCTTTTAAGGGTAGAAAACATTGTAGGAAAAGAAGAAAATGCTGCTTACCAGCATTTTCTTCTTTTCCCACAATGTTTTCATACACTTTGTTCTCCATGGTAGTTAAAACTTGGGTTAAAAAATGACATAAAATACAGTAAAACCTGTTTTAATAGCCTCCTGTATCCATGGGTTGAAAACAGTTTCAATCATTTCAGTCACATTTACGATATTGTCTGTAAATGCTTTTAGCATGAATGTGTCTAAGATTTTGTTTCCTGGGATAAAGTTAACTCTTTACCAAATGTCAAAATTTTAGACTGGTCCAAATTGAAAGCCTTTGCAGACGACAAAATAAACATGAATGAAAAATTAAAATTTGTCTTGAGAAGGGAAGAAAGCATTGTGGGAAAAGGAGAAAATGCTGGTTACCATCACTTTCTCCTTTTCCCAAAATGTTCTCAAAAGCCTTCTTCCAGAGGATTGTTAAAACACAGGATAGTTTGGTAAAGGGTAAAATTTGTTAACCACATGTGCTCCTATTCCAAGGTGTATATGAACTGAAGAGTTTTGCTGTCCACAGTTTATTATCACCTGGAAATGCTTTTAATTTTGAGACGCCCATGCAGAATATTGTTATTTGGTAAAGAGATACATACATGCATGTTAATCATATGTGCTCCTTTTCCAAGGTGTATATGAACTGAAGAGTTTTGCTGTCCACAATATACCAGCAGATATCCTGGCACAGCAGTTATCCCAAGTCAACAACAATGGCGGAAGTGTGTTAGGAAGCTTCTACAATGATATTGGAATCACTAATATAGGTAAGTCAGGTTACAGAAAACATCATCGTTCTATAATCTGCAATTTTTGGGGTCTGTTTGAGCTCTTTACCAAACTACAAAATTTTAGACTGGTCCAAATTGATAGCATTTTCAGATGACAAAATGAATATAGCACAAGTTATGAAATTTGTCTTTGAAAGGGTAGAAAACATTGTGGGGAAAAGGAGAAAATGCTGGCTAGCAGCATTTTCTCCTTTTCCAACGATGTTTTCAAAAATCCTTTTTCTTGGGTTCGTTGATACTGGGGATCGTGTGTTAAAGGGTTCACTCTTTACCAAACAACAAATTATAGTCCCTTCCGAATTGAAAGCATCTACAGATGACAAATTCGAATTCCAGGTTCGAATTCTGTGAGCCAAGCCCTGGTAGCTCAGTTGGTAGCATTCAGGACTTGAAAACAGGGGGTCGCAGGTTCGATCCCCGGCTCGGCCAATATCCTTCCGAGGATTGATGATAGTCATTGTGACAGGATTCATTCCTCTCTCACCATTGATCATCGTTTCGACAATGTTTATGTGGGTAAACAGCAAGTGGCTTGGAAAGAATACTGTGCACAATGCTGGTATGAGAAACTCCAGGAAAGCATGGATAGGTGCTCTGGCTGCCATGATATATCTGAAATAATGTTGAAAACAGCGTTAAACACCATACAGTCAATCAATCAATCAATCAAATTCCGTGATGAGCAGGGCCAACCTTTTGAACTACCCACAGTAAGGCGCCAGTATTGGTTTGGGTTTCCTTGACGCAATCATCAAGCATGATTAATATTTGAGCGTGATTAATTATAACCCCTTAACCAGATGACAAAATTTCAGCCTTGTCCAAATTGAAAGCATTTGCAGACAATTTCAATGTGGCTTCAATAATGCATTTTTTTTCCAGGGCAGAAAATATTGTTGGAAAAGGAGAAAATGCTGGTTACCAGTATTTTCTCCTTTTCCAACAATGTTTTCAAAAGGTTTCTTTCCCGGGGTCATTAAAAGGTGGTATTGTGCGGTAAAGGGATAAGTCATGAGAACTTCTTTCACAATCAATGTGAAATGAAAAGGATCAAACTAATCATTCTAAATATTGTTCTAAATTCCAAGACCAGCCATTTAATTAGCTGACACAAAATCCAGGAACATATTCATGGATAAAGAATGCAATAAGATTTTTCATATAGGAAGCAATTTCTCACATTGCCATGATTTTTTTCTTGGCAGCTGTCTTCTTACATTTTGGGCATTTATTTATTTTCATAAGCCAATTTCCTCTTTACATGTAAGTCTTTCCCATGAAATATTGATGATCAGAGACCATTTTCACCAACCATTGTAATCATCTAAAATCCAAGGCTAGCCATCCGACTGGCCATCTTCATGATTCATGCCCTTTTCTTACTACTTACCAGACAGTAGAATTTTGGACCCTTCTAAACTGAAAACATATGCAGACGACATTGTAACTGTTGTTAAAATGATTGGATATGTCTTTGAAAGGATTGAAAACATTGTGGGTAAAGCAAAAAATTCTGTCAAATATGATCATTGCAAAAAAACATATTTCCGATTATAAAAACATGTATAAATTTACTCCTTTAACAAACCATCCAATATTTAGCCTCCCTGACAGAAAGGCTTTTGGAAACATTGTGGGAAAAGGAGAAGATACTGATTATTAGACTAGTGCAAAATTTGGTTATCTGAGACAGGGTGAAAGACATAATTTATGAGCCATGTGTAGGCAAAAGGGAGTTTAACCCTTTCCAAAACAACAAATTTTCCTCTCTTCCAAATTGAAAGCATAATGCATGTGACAAATTGGAAAAAGGTATGAATGAACTGAAGTTTTCTGACAGGATAGACAACATTTTGGGAAAAAGGAGAAATTGCTTGTTAAAAGGAGTTTCTCTTTTTCCAACAATGTTTTCAAAAGGTTTTTTCCTCAGGGTTATTGAAACACGGAATTGCTGTGTAAAGGCTTATGCATCGTCATCACATAGCTCTATGGATCCATAAAATCCATTTTGTCTCACAATCAACTAAGGTAGAATGGTCCTTTGGCAGAAAAATCAAAAAGTTTTGACTCCGGTAAGCCTGCATGGACTGCAGGGACATGAGTTGATACTGTATGTAAATGTATTGAGCCCTCATTTCACAGAGCAAGA
Source organism: Tridacna gigas (assembly GCA_945859785.2). Classification (NCBI taxonomy): domain Eukaryota; kingdom Metazoa; phylum Mollusca; class Bivalvia; order Cardiida; family Cardiidae; genus Tridacna; species Tridacna gigas. The sequence goes on along the minus strand of OX244034.2, from coordinate 6,887,678 downwards.
TATATAATAATATTTACATGTATCTCAATTTTATACCATACAGGACATCAGTTATGGTACCACCCTAATATAGATTCTGTCCTCTCCACTCAAACAGTGCCTGAAGATGTCAATGAAGATAGTGGTAAATCAACCATACGTATGTTTTGTATTTACTTTTAGACTATATCACCACAATAATTTCATATAGTTTAATAAAATAATGTTAGACAAATTTTTGGTCTTGCAGTAGGTAACTTTTGAGAACACTGTGACAAGAGGAGATATTGCCAGAAACAATAAATTCTCATTTGCCACATTGCTTCTATATATAATTTTTGTATTGAGGTATTAAACCCTGGAATTTAGAGTTGGACTTGAATTTCAAATGGTTGGTAAATAGGATCTCTGATTGCTTTCCTTCTTTCCTTATTTCCAGACTGGTTCTTTTCAAGAGTAATGTGGCCTGCACCAGTCTCACCATTGCCGTAAAAAGGAGTGTCCCTTTTTTCCTTGTAATCTGAGATACTGTTTTTGTTGGGTCTTTAACCCTTTACCATACAAGTTTTAACATCCCTAACAGAAAAAGCTTTGGAAAACATTTTTGGAAAAGGAGAAAATGTTGGTAAATTTTGTTATCTGTTAAAGAGATAACTCTTTACCAAACGACAAAATTTTGGACTGGACCAAATTCAGTCGACAAATTAAATGTTTCATAAATGGCTTTTTTGTTTTTTGATATGGTAGAAAACATTGTGGGAAAAGGAGAAATGCTGGTTACCTACGATGTTTTCAAAAGGCTTCTTCCTATGGGTCATGGAAAGTTGGCATTGTGGTAAAGCAGGGTTTTCCTTGATCCATGATTTTGTGTGTTTTGACGCATTTTTATGGAAAACGACCCATATTTTTTTCAATAGTGCGTCACTGTGGACGCACAAATACAATAAAGGTTACTTACGATCGGTTACCAGCATTTTCTCCTTTTTCTACAATGTTTTCAAAACGCTTCTTCCTCAGGGTCCTTAAATCTTGGGATTGTGTGATAAAGGGTTAAAGAATTGCTGGTAAATAGGGTTCCTGATTCTTTGTTTCCTTTCTTATTTTCAGACTGGTTTTTTTCAAGAGTAATGTTGCCTGCACCAGTCTCACCAATGCAGTAATACTGATTATCTTGTTTTGTCTCATATTTTAAAATACAGGATATTTGTCTCGATAAGAGGCTAAGATATAGAGGATATCTGTTTTTTTTCGGTGAAAGATCGAAATTTATTTCATCAAGTGAACATCATCGGTAATATTTTCACGAGTGGCGCAGCCACGAGTGAAAATATTACCGATGATGTTCACGAGATGATATAAATTTCGATCTTTCACTGAAAAAAACAAATATTCTATTTATTTCATGCTTCTAACGCCTTTTTTTGTCGAGACTTCCATAAAAATCAGTACAAACTCCCCGTGGTCTGTATTCTCACTGGTTGTACCCGTGTAATATCGAAAAATATTTTCACCGCTATTTCTCGATATCCTACCGGAAAGCATGAAATAAATTGCTATTTTTGAGTGTTTAACCCTTTACCAAAAAACAAAATTTCAGACTAGTTCGAATAGGAAGCATTTGCAGACAACAATTGAAATGTGGCTTAGATGTGGACTTTATTTTTGATAGGTGAGAAAGCATAGTGGGATAGAAGAAAATGCTGATTACAATCAAAGTGTTGTAAGCACTGTAATCAGTCGACACTGAATAATTACAGTGGTTTGAAATCACAAATCAGATGGTAGATGTTTGAACTATGTATTGGACAAAATATCCTACACCGTTACAAATGAGCTACGTAGGATCCCACTTTTTTAAACTGTCTTTTACAAATTAGTAGTTTAACGATTGGTTAAAATATAAGTTATGTTTGCCAGCCGACAGCAATAGAACATAAAAGATATGTGACAATTCTGATCAGCAATACCCTTTATCAAGTTTTAGATATCACTCATCATGAACAGCAGTACCTACCAACCCTTTAAAAGAGTGAAAAAAAACATATATTTTTTTCTGTAACTTTGGTAACTGTATTGTAACATATAAAAGCCGTATAACATATGTCTGCATTATAACTTTGGAATTGTTTACTTTTGGCTGCTTGTAGGCCTTTCATTTTTCCATTTTGAATAAGACATCGTATTCATCTTGACAAACTGTCCTACTTATTTTTTAGCAGGCCAAATCGCCCAGTCCAAACGTCTGCTGGCAAATTTCTCCTACGTACATTATACTTTCAAAGAATGTAGATACCCAATAGCTCACTAATCGTCAACTCTTTACCAAATGATAAAATTTTAGACTTGTCGAAATCAAAAGCATCTGCACATGATGATTAAATGTAGACCAAATGATGATTTGAATCGTTGAAAGGGTAAAAATACATGGGAAAAGGAGAAATGGTAACCTGCATTTTCCCCTTTTCTCACAATGTTTCCAACTTCTTTCTCATGGGCATTAACAAAGGATAGTTTGGTTAACAGTTAAAACACTCAGTTAATCGACTAGCCTTTTACAGTCAGGAAAACAATATCAAACATTAGGCTTCAATTTCATGGTTGTTTTTTTCTCCCCCATATACATCCCAAATAAACAGACAATTAGATCTAAGATATGAATGTCTGTGATATTAAACTGCATTGCGTTCAAAGGACAGTCTGATCTTTATCTTTTATTGTCTTCAAAAGCGACTTTACTTGTCCATAGTGAACACAAGTAATTGTATTTGAGTCATTCTAATCAGTAAGAGTATAACTGCGGTAGCCTTGATCTCTTTATCTGAAATGTGGAAAGGATGAGAATCGACCAATGTGGAATAGCTGATGAGACAAACATGTTGCTGACATTTGCACGCTTAGAGCGCTAAATTGTTAAAATAGACATGTTAAGCTTAGAAAAGCAGCCTAAATCTTGCAGGACCATTGCTGTCTTGAGTAGAATAACTCGGAAAACTGGCATGACAGATCCAAGATCTGACTGCATGTTCTGAGCAGTCTGGTCTGAATCTGCACTCTCTGCAAAGACTTTTTCCCTGGTTCATTGATTCAGATATGGAGAATATAACAGTAAGTGAGCTTATTTGTGTGACTGTTTCAGGGTTTTTTATCCTCGATGAAAATGTTCTATTTGACAAAATTTCGAAAATCTTTTAAATGGGTGAAAAACGCTGTGGAAAAAAGAGAACATGCTGAATACCTACAGTTTTTCCAACTATATTTTCAAAGCCACACAGAATTGTTTGGTTAAGGGTTTATAGACTGATTCCAGTCTGTAGAAACTCACCAAGAAGAAACATGTAAGTGAGTGTAAAATGGTAGTGCCATGGCTGGAAGGACAGGAAAAGGGACTGTGAAAACAATTCAACCCTTATCCCGCTAAAACATTGAAATGAAATTTCAAACCGGTGGTAAAACCCAAATAATTCTATGTCAAACTTATGTTACTATTTTAAACTTACGGCTGTTACGAGTTGCATTTACATCAGTTTTCTCTTAAGCTGAGCAATCTAAATTTTCAAATTCTTTTCAAGCAATGTTTCCTGTTGCGATTTTATTCCTCTCAAGACCAAAATGACCTATTATCTTTTCAACACCTGCTACATATACGGAGAGCACTCGTCACAACTTGGCCGATCCCGTAACTACGTATAACTATCAATGGATCACTCGAAATTTGCCGAATGACATGGACAGCAGACGACTACAAGATGTGTTCACATCACCCAATACACTTGATTCGCACTCGTTTCATTCATAAAGTTGCTGCTAATTACTGACCGTATTTCTTATAATCATGTTGAAAGTAAACTGCTCCAGTTTTTGCTGGCCAGAGATTTTGATAATACTGTAATTAAGACATACTTCAATACTAAACAAATTGTAACCGCCGTTTATTACATAATTGAAAAGTTATTATGGGATTACTTGACATTACTTGATGCCTGTTTACCGCTAATTACTATTCCTGCGCTTATCTGGGTCAAAAGTGCGGTTATCTGGGTCAAAAGTAGTTTTTGTAATAAGGTCATCACAACAGGTATAAGCGTTAAAACGCTGTAAGTAAAAGCTGTTCCGAGTTGCAGTTACACCAGTTTGCCCTGAGTAGATGGGTTTCCGAAGTTTTCCTTCTCTCTAATCGGTCTACCGCCCGATTAAAAATGGTGGTTTTCAGAAGGCTTCCTTCTCAGGCTCATTAAATTGAGACCGAATGGTGTTTTAGGCCGCTTTCAACATTATTTCAGTCATTTCACTGCAACAGCTCACATATTCATGTATTTCCTGGGTTTCACCAGTACTAGGCTAGGGCTCTGAAGTGCCAAGGACACTCCCACGAAAAACTCAGTGGATCAGGTGGGGCTCGAACCCGGGACCTCCAGGTTACGAGTCCTACACTTTACCACTGAGCCACGCAGGACCCCTCTCAGGGTCATTAAAACTCAGAATTGTGCAATAAATAGTTATGAAAGCATTGTGGAAAAAGGAGAAAATGCTGGTAACCGGGATTTTTTCCTTTTCCCACAATGTTTTCTACTCTCCCAAAGCCAAATTCAAAATGTTGAATAGTTGTATTCACTATTTTGCCTGCAAAAGCTTCCAGTTTGGGCAAGTCTAAAATTTTGTCATTCTATAATAGACTTTCAAAGAAAATAACTCTATATATATAATACAACATGATAATATTTTACACTGGTCCAAACTGAAAGCATTTCCAAACGAAAAATTAACATGTAACTGCTTCTCAAATGAATGGATTTGTTTTTGAAAGGTTAGATAACATTTTGGGGATAGAAGAAAAAAATGCTGGTTACCAGCATTTTCTCCTTTTCCCACACTATTTTCAAAAGCTTTTTTTCTCAGGGTTGTCAAAAGTTGGGATTGTGTGGTAAAGGGTTAATAGATTTAGATCTTGTTTTACCTGTGACTTTGTCACTTTCTCTGAATATCTTATTTTTGATTTTCATGAATAAAATATATCTTATACGTGTATTGATCTGTTTGTCTGGTGTTTTGCCATGCCATCCATCTTTTTACTGTTCCAGGATTACTTAGACTAGTCCAGGCAAATACTCTTTCTAAACCCATGGCTGCTTTTGAAAATAAACACTTTTGAAACAATGTGTAACTGTGAGAGAGGAATAAATATTGTTGCAACAATTATCATCTATCCTTTTAATTCTTTACTACACAATCACGCCTTTTAACTCTTTACCAAATGACAAAATTTTAGACCTGTCCAAATTGAAAGCATTTGCAGACGACAAATTAAATGCAACTCAAGAATTGAAATTTGTTTTGGAAAGGGTAGAAAACATTGTGGGAAAAGGAGAAAATGCTGGTTACCAGCATTTTCTCCTTTTCCCACAATGTTTTCAAAAGGCTTCTTTCCCAGGGTCGTTAAAAGTGGGGATTGTGTGGTAAAGGGTGACCCTGAGAAAGAAGCCTTTTGAAAACATTGTGAGAAAAGGAGAAAATGCTGGTAACCAGCATTTTCTCCTTTTCCCACAATGATTTCTACCCTTCCCAAAACAAATTTCATTTTTGCAGTCACATTTATTTTGTCGCCTGCAAATGCTTTCAATTTGGGCTCATCTTAACTTTTGGTGTTTGGTAAAGAGTTAACAACCCTCAGGAAGAATACTTTTGCAAACATTGTGGGAAAAGGAGAAATTTAGAATGGTGGGTGAAAAGAACCCATATTATAAACAATAAGGTAACTAAAGTAATAAACATGTGTATCATTCAGTTTTACATGTATATTGACCCTTTACCACACAATCCTGAGTTTTTGGGACCTTGAAAGAGAAGGCTTTTTAAAACATTGTGGAAAAAGGTGAAAATGCTGGTAACCAGCTTTTTCTCCTTTTCCCACAATCTTTTCTAAACTGTCAAAGACTAATTCCATCATTTGAGCCACTTTTAAATTGTCATCTGCAAATGCTTTGAATTTGGACAAGTCTAAAATTTTGCTGTGTGGGAAAGAGATAAGGACCTTGAAAGGGAAAGGCTTTTTAATTAAAACATTGTGGGAAAAAGAGAAAATGCTGATAGCCAGCAATTTCTCCTTTTCCCACAATGTTTTCTACCCTATCAAAGGGAGAAATCATCATTTTAACAACATTTAATTAGTCATCTGCAAATGCTTCCCATTTGGTAGAGTACAAAATTTTCTTGTTTGGTAAAGAGTTAACCCTTTACTACACAATCCTGATTTTTAATGACCCTGAGAAAGAAGCCTTTTGGAAACACTGTGGGAAAAGGAGAAAATACTGATAATCAGCATTTTCTCCTTTTCCAACAATGTTTTCTACCTTTCCAAAAGCAAATTTCAAATTTTCAGTCACATTTATTTTGTCATCTGCAAATGCTTTCAATTTGGACCAGTCTAAAATTTTGTAGTTTGGTAAAGAGTTAAAGACTCTGAGTGGACTTATATGAGCTTCTGTCTATGTCAGAAAAATAAAATCAGAAATATTCATGACAGAAAAATCAATTTAGAAATATTCTAAAAAGCTTTATTAAATGAAGACTTTGTTAAAATAGAATCTCACTGTCATAAGTAAAACAAAGTTAAACATAATAGTCACACTAAAATCACTGAATTCTGAAATTTGCTGCAGATCATTACAGCATGAGAAATAACTTGCAACAATTGAAAATTGCATTCATCACACAAACTATGGTTGTTGTGCGACCTTAATAACTGGAGTAACCCTTTACCACACAATCCTGAGTTTTAACGACCCTGAGAAAAAGGCCTTTTGAAAACATTGTGGGAAAAGGAGAATATGCTGGTAAACAGCATTTCCTCCTTTACGCACAAGGTTTTCTGTCCTTTTACAGACAAATCTCACCATATAAGCAATACCTGATTTGTCGTCTGCAAATGCTTTCAATTTGGAAGTGTAAAATTTTGTTGTGTGGTAAGGAGATAAGGGTCTAATAAAGAAACTTTTTCTAATTATCAGTGTCAACTGTTGAAAATTTATGCAATAGTTTAATTTACACTGAAAAGAAATATGCAAATTTTATTCAGCCTTAATTTTTCATACATGTATCTATGGTTTTCTTCACCGGAAGATAGTGCCACTGGATTTCTGACTGCTCATGTGAGCAATCAGAACTGCTGCTAAACCATTGTCCAAACAGCAAAATATTAACCTCATCCACAATGAAAGGGTAAAGGGTAAAATTTTGTTTGCAATGTCATATCAAAAGTCAACAGTAAACTCTATCAAACAGTACTGAACAAGTCATGTAAATTTGCTATACATGTAATTGTTTGTATGAAGTACTCTGTAAAGCCACCCTAAAAAATGAAAATAAACTTAAAGTTCTACCTATATTCTAAAAAAAAAAATAAAGAAAAGCTAGAAGTATCTGCAAACCTGTAGCAGAATTAAGAAAGGAGTTGGTGGGTGGCAGAAGTGTTAAAATAATTCTTTAACTAGAGCACCACATGTGGTTGCATTGCTGAGCTGCAAGTGCTTGAGTTTCACTGAAAATTTTAAGTTTAAAAAGGGGCATAACTGTGTCAAAAATATTTAATAGTTACCTGCACCTATTGTATGAATACCCCTATTGATAGTTAACAAATTGTCTAAGTCTGAAGTAAATATATTCAGTTCTAACAGAGATATTTCAACAAGTCAAAGATTTTGCATGATGCAGATGATGTCAGAGCTATGACAATAGCTTGTTGCTTTCTTCAAAAACAGCAGAGCTAAAAGTGATATTGCAAAATCGTCAAACAATGTTTGAAGGGTAAACTGAATAAAAAAAATATCACATATATCAAGTTAAATATTGTCTTTATGCACTGCAACTTCCATTAGGTTCCTGTATTTGTAGGAATCCTATCCTTTCACATAAAATCATTTTAGGAATGTAACTGTCAGTTTCATCACATGAAATAGTGCATTACCTACCACGGAATAGCACTTTGTGATGCAACACTTTTGAACTGATCAACTATAAAAATGCACAATGTTGCTCTGTTTCTCCCAATGATACATGGCAATTTCTCTGCATGTCACAATGTTTTCATAACTATCTTTGTATCTGCAAATAGCACATCTCAAGCAGGTTTTTTTCATTATATCACAATAATTTCACTCTTTAACACACAGTACAATTTCAGGCTGGTCCAAATTGAAAGCATTCACAGACAACATATCATCTGTGGCTAAAGTGATTGAACCTGCCTTTAACGGAGTAAAAAACATTGTGGGAAAATGAGAAAATGCTGGTTACCAACATTTTCTCCTTTTCCCACAATGTTTTCAAAAGCTTTCTTTCTAAGGATTGTTAAAACTTGGGACTGTATGGTAAAAGGTCGATAGTCTACTTTACTGTAAGGTTTTGTATCCTTTAACTCTTTGCCAAATGACAAAATTTTGGACCAGACCAAATTTGAAAGCATATGCAGAGGACAAATTTACTGTTGCTAGAATGATGATTTCTCTCTTTGACAGGGTAGAAAACATTGTGGGAAAAGGAGAAAATGCTGGTTACCAGCATTTTCTTCTTTTCCCACAATGTTTTCAAAAGCCTTCTTCCTAAAGGTCGTTAAAAGTTGGGATTGTATAGTAAAGGATGAAAATTGAACACTAGTTGCACTAACTCTTGTACATGATATGTTCTGGAGACCTGTAAATCTTAACCCTTGACTAGATGACAAAAATTTTGACTCGGTCAAATTAAAAGCCTTTGTAGACCACAGACTTAATTAGTCCCAAGGTACAGGTGAAAGAATGGAAAACATTGTGAGAAATGGAGAAAATGCTTGTCACCAGCATTTTTTTCCATCTCCAACAATGTTTTTAAATGATCTTTTTCTCAGGGTTGTTAACATGTGGGACTGTTTGGTAAAGGGTTGAATCATGCATGTGTAATATTTATAAGTTTTCAGACCACTCAAATACATTTCACATCAAGCTGAGATTTTTCTATTTAACCCTTTACCAAACGACAAAATTTTAGACTGGACTAAATTTGAAAGCATTTGCAGACGACAAATTATGTGTAGCTTAAAGAGCGATTTATGTATTGGATAGGGTAGAAAACGTTGTGGGAAAAGGAGAAAATGCTGGTTACCAGCATTTTCTCCTTTTCCCACAATGTTTTCAAAAGGCTTCTTTCTCAGGGTCGCTAAAAGTCGGGATTGTGTGGTAATGGGTTAAACATCCTCCAGTAGCCGAGGTGAACTCTGGTTTCTTCTGTAGCAGCGTAGATCAAGATCAGACTAAACAGTGCAAGTATTCTGACTTTTCATTAATATAACTGAGCCATGCTCTGACAAAAGGGGCCTTAATGCACCTCCGTGATGCATTATACTAAGAAAGTCATCACATTATTATGGGTCCATAATAGCCACTTGTTTTTTTTAACAACCGACTTAATCATGAGGTAGATTGATCCTTGGACATACTGAAAATTGAGCAATGGTAAAAAGTTTCAGCCCAGGTCAGCCTGCGTGGACTGCACAGGCTAACCTGGGTCGATACTTTTCGCAGATGCATTAAGACCCCTTTTCATAGAGCATGGCTCAACTCTATATTTCAACTCTTTCCAAAACAACAAAATTTTAGACTGATCCAAATTGAATGCATTTGTAGTCGACAAATCTAATTTAGTTCAAAGGATGATATTTGTCTTTGATAGGGTAGAAAACATTGTGGGAAAAGGAAGAAATGCTGGTTACCAGCATTTTCTCCTTTCCCCATAATGTTTTCAAAAGGCTTCTTTCTTTAGGGTTGTTTAAACTCAGGATTGTGTGGTAATGGATTAACCCATAATTACCACACAATTGCGATTTTTAATGGCCCTGGAAAAGAAGACCTTTGGAAAACATTGTAGGAAAAGGAGAAAATGTTGGTAATCAGCACGTCCTTCTTTTCCCACAGTATTTTCTACCCTCTCCAAAACAAATTTCAATTATTGAATCACTTTAATTTTGTTGTCTACAATAGCTTTCAATTGGGACCAGTCTAAAATTATGTCGTTTGGTAAAGGGTTAAAGATATTTTATCTAAAAGAACAATGATTGCATGAAGAACAGTACAGGAATTATCCTCTAAATGTCCAGGCTGAAAAGATTGTGCGGAACGTAGCAATTACTTTTAACAAGCAATTTGCCTCTTTTTCCCATAATTTCCCATTTTATGAAATAAAGAATGTTATCCTTATTATTTGTCCTTTATGTGATTTAATCTGCATTATGAAGACTTACCTTTTTACCAAACGACAACAGTTTAGACCATAGTCCAAACTGAAAGCATTTGCAGATGACAAAGTAAAGGTGTCTCAAGTATTGATATTTGACTTTGGAAGAGTAGAAAATAACGTGGGAAAAGAGGAGAATACCAAAATTTTGTCATTTTCCCTAGATGTTTTCAAAAGATTCTTATTCAAGTTTGTTAAAACATAGAATCATTTTGTTAAAAATTTATGTACAACCTTGTAAAAATGCCATCTTAAAAGTAATCTGATAGGTATATTTGGACTTGTCTGCACGTATTATGTCATTAAATCTTTACCAAACGACATAATTTTCGACCTGTTCAAATTGAAAGCATTTGCAGACGACATATTAAACGTGACTCAAGAACTAAAATTTCTCTTTGGAAGTGAAGAAAACATTGTGGGAAAAGGAGAAAATGCTGGTTACAAGCATTTTCTCCTTTTCCCACAATGTTTTCAAGTGCCTTCTTCCTTAAGGTCATGTGGTAAAGAGTTAAAGTCATATGTTAAATTCCTCTAACATGTATACTTGGACTTGTCAGCGTGCACATCTCCCGAAGTAATGTTCATCAGTGACTGTGCCAATGTTAAACCGAAGATGAAAGCCCCGATGGTTAGAAAGCTGCACGAGAATCCGACGAAAAATTTCCGACGACTTGTCCACTGTCCGGTGGTTTGTACTTCATTTATGTTGAGTACCAGCAAACACATTCCTGAATAAAATAATGATTGGTTATAGTAGATGTGTCTAACTTTTTTTACATGGCAAAATTTTAGCCTTGTCTAAATTGAAAGCATTTGCAGAGGGCCATTTTCATGTGGCTTACACAATGGTATTTATCTATGCAAAGGTGGAAAACATTGTAGGAAAAATTTTAATGTTGGTTAAACCCTTACCACACAATCCTGAATTTTAACGACCTTGAGAAACAAAGCTTTTGAACACATTGTGGGAAAAGGAGAAAATGCTGGTAACCAGCATTTTCTCTTTTTCCCACAATCTTTTCTACCCTTCCCAAATCAAATTTCAATTTTTGAGTTTCATTTATTTTGTTGTATGCAAATGCTTTCAATAAGGACAAGTCTAAAATTTTGTTGTTTGGTAAAGGGTTAAGAGATATCTTTATTTTCCCACAGTATTTTCAAAAATCATATAAACACAGGATTGATTGTCTGGTAAAGGGTTAAGTTCCACATAACTGACTTTGAACAATAAAGAAAAAAAATGGGTGCTTATTCTTAACAAAAAAATCAACTGCTGCTTCAAAGACCTTTAGGAAAAATGAGTTTGAAACCATTCTAGGAAAAGGAGAAAATGCTTGTAAATAGTATTTTCTCATTTTATCTCAGTTTTCTATCCTTTTCACTCTTTGCTACACTATCACAAATTTAACAACCTTGGGGAGGAATGCTTTAGAAAAAAATTGTGACCAGCATTGTGACCAGCATTTTCTCCTTTTGGATAACAGAATTTTCTCCTTTTTTCACGACATTTTCTACCCTTTCAAAGGCAAATCCTAAAATGTGAATACATTTAACCCTTTACCACGCAATTCCGACTTTCAACGACTCTGATAAAGAAGCCTTTTGAAGACATTGTGGGAAACGGAGAAAATACTGGTAACCAGCATTTTCTCCTTTTCCCACAATGTTTTCTACCTTTCTAAAAACAAATTTCAATTTTTTGTCACATTTATTTTGTCGTCTGCAAATGCTTTCAATTTGAACCTGTGTAGAATTTTGTTGTTTGGTAAAGAGTTAATTTGTCATCTGGAAATACTTTGGATTTGGACAACTGTAAAACTTTTTAGTGTTGTAAAGAGTTAAAGACAAGGCCAATATTTTCAGCCAGACTTATGTCCATCTAAATCTGCAAGTGCTTTGAATATGTACAAGTCTAAAATTATTACGCCCTGAAAAGAGTTACGTTACCTAACTTTAAGAAACATGGCGAGAAAAAAAGCACAAATTTTTTGTTTAACTCTTTACCAAAGGACAAAGTTTTAGCCTTGTCCAAATTGTAAGGATTTGCAGATGACAAATTACTGTAACTCAAAACATAAACTTTGTCATTCATAGAGTAGAAAACATTGTGGTAACCAGCATTTTCCCTTCTTCCCAAAATGTTTTTAAAAGCCTTCTTTCAAGGGTCGTTAAAAGTCAGGATTGTGTGGTATCAGAATCCGTATTCATCAACCATTCTTGATTTCATTTTAAGTCTAACAGTAAATTTAAAAAGTAAAACAAATGGTTGTGTTATTGTTACAATGTTATTAGTCACAATTCTTTGAAACTTGCAGCTAAGCCCCGATAGCTCAATAGGAAGCGTACAGGACTTGAGAACAGGTAGTCGCTGGTTCGATCCCCGGCTTGGCCAACTTCTTTTGAAGGATTGGTGATAGTTATTGCAACAAGATTCATTCCTCTCTCGCCCCTGACCATTGTTTCTACAATACTTATGTGGGAAAGCAGTTAGTGGCTTGGAAAGAATATTGTGCGGAGTACTGGTAAAAGAAACTCCAGGAAAGCATGAATAGGTGCACTGGCCACCGCGATATAACTGATATAATGTTGAAAACAGCGTTAAACACCATTCAATCAATCAGTTGAAACTTACAGGGATTGTTTAATACAATGAGTTTTGAAACCCCATCAAATTTGGCTGGATTCCAATAATTTCACTATTTGTTAAATTCCCTATGCCCACTTATTATGCTGTCATTGTGGGTTCAAGCCCAGTTGCAACAAGCCCCCCCCCCCCCCCCCCCCCCCATTTTGTGTGTGTGTTTGTCTTTTTCCTATTTGCATCATTAATTAATGATGTATGCTAGAAAATAAGCAAAATCTCTGCCAGTAAAGCGATTCAGGCCTTCAAGGGCCTCTAATTTTTGTGGCTAGTACTTAGGACTAGAGAAAAGACAAACTTAAAATGAAAAAAATCTTACCAGGAAAAACAAAAATAAACACTGCAGCAAAAGCTCCTAAGATCTGTATCACTACTCCTATATTGGGTATAAAAACAGCAAGGACTAGAGTTGCCATAAACCATATGATAGTCATTGTAATACGTCTTTTACACTCCTGATTCACAACTTTGTCCGCAGATGTGCGGAGGAGATCAATCCATAAACTTTCAAAGGCTGCCCTGGGAAAAAAAATGTTCAGAGCAATTGTGAGATTTTGCAGACAGTGTAAACAAAAACTGAGACCACCAAGAATGTACAAGATACAAGATCAAACAGTATAAAAATAATATAGGTACATGTATGAGATCAGATTGCACGATAGCTGCTATCGATACAAGAACAGATAAAACCAAAAAGGCTGTGGATACAAGATCAGAAAGCACAAAACTTGCAAAATACCAAGTACATAATATCATAAGTCATTAACCTTGTTATAAAAGTCAAGATTTTTTTCTAGGTCTTATCCCTCTACCACACTACAAAATTTTAGACCCATCCAAATTGAAAGCATTTGCAGACGACAATTTCAATGTACATGTAGCTCAAATAATGTGATTTTTCTTTCTTAGGGGAGAAAACATTGTGGGAAAACGGAAAGATGCTGCTTACCAGCATTTTCTCCTTTTCCCTCAGTGTTTTTAAAAGGCTTCTTCCCCAACGTTGTTAAAAGTCGGCATGGTGTAATAAAGGCTTAAACAGTATAGCAGCAACTCTAATTGCCTGCACAAGCAAACACAATTATTGAAACAATATTTACTTCAAGTGAACACTGCCGAGCCTCTATAGGTCAATGGTAACATACAGTGCAAGTAATCTAATGGTTGTGTAAGATGGAATCATGGCTCTGGTTCCATGTTTAATCCTCACCCAAGCAACTGGGTTTTTCCTGGAGGTGTCCATGTGCAGGACACTTTGAGGCCATAGCCAAGCACTAGTGTAACCTATGACACATACATGGGCTGTCACAATAATAAAATTGAACAATACGGAAAGTGGCTAAATGCATTCTTAACTCTTTACCAAGCTAAAAAATGTAAACCCTGCCAAAATTGAAAGAACTTAGTCTGTAGATGACATATCAAATGCCGTTAAATTGATGATTTTTGTCCCTGAAAGGCTAGAAAACATGGTGGGAAAAGGAGAAAATGCTGGTTTCCAGCATTTTATCCTTTTCCCTCAATGTTTTCAAAAGCCTTCTTCCTAAGGGTCATTCAAACTCAGGACTGTGTTGTTAAGGGCTTAATTAAAAGAAAGAAAAAAAGATATAAGTATATTTCTCAAATTTTGTTCTCACCTTCCACAGAACAGAAGTATAGGGTAGGTGGTATAAGTCTTCATAGCAATCAGTGCTACAGCAATGATAACAGACACGTCTGGATCATATGAGAGCAAGATGTCCGTTGTAATGCTAGCTCCAAATGTGAGATACCCGAATGCCGCTGTACCTGTGTACGTCAACACGCACAGAAACATGGCACACCCAACGGTCTTGGAGAACTGTTTCAGATTTCTGGGTTCCATACATGAATAGATAGGGATGATACTGACATGGCACTAAAAAAGAAAGAATTGGATTCATCTTCATCCATTTTTATTCTATAGTTTCTCTTAACCCTTTACCGGAGGGCAAAATTTACTCTTGTCCAAACTGAAAGCATTTGCAGATGACAATTTCAGTGTGGCTCAAACGGTGAAATTTTTCTTTGATAGGGTAGAAAACATTGTGGAAAAAGGAGAAAATGCTGGTTACAAGCATTTTCTCCTTTAACCACAGGATTTTCAAAAGGCTTCTTTCCTAGGGTTGTTAGAAGGCGGCATTATATGGTAAAGGTTAAGACAGCTTTCGAAAACATTAAAGCAAAAGCACTAAATGCATGACAACAACATTTTAGACCCTTCCATATTCATAGAATTTGCAGATAACTAAATTAATGTGGCTTAAATGGTGGGTACTGTCTGAGAAAGGGTTGAAAACATTGCGAATTACAGAGAAAATGCTGGTAAGCAGCATTTTCTCTTTTTCTCATGATGTTTTCAAAAGCAATCTCTGTCAGGCTCCCAAACACTCAGGATTGTGTGGTGAAGGCTACAGAATCTTTATTCATTTCCCATTTACTAATACAGAATATGATAAATGCTCTTTTCAAAGGTCATCTGTCTGAAGAGGTTAGTTTTTTATGATACGCCTGTAAATTTCTGGTTCAAATACATGTGTCATATGCGGATAAAATACATACAACAGAAAAAAAAATTATTGGTATCTACATAGTGTCAAATTCAGTTCCAAATATGATATGATGACGTATCTCTTATGCTTAATATATGTAAAAATCAATTTGCAATATTTTTTTGTTGAAAGTTGTAGGTACATGTATATAATGAAAAAAACACTATCTTGCAGAAACTGTCCTGGTGCTAGTATTTGCTTCTCACTGTGTAAGAAAATTTTGACATCTCGCCTGACCATTGGTCTCACACAATATCAAATTTTCTCACTCTGCTCCAATAATTTGAAGCACTGGAAAAGCTATGACAAGATAATATTATCAGTATAAGTCATGCTCTGTGAAAAGGGGGGTTTAACTCATTACCACATTTCAAAATTTTACTCTCTACCAAATTGAAAGCATTTGCAGATGACAAATTAACTCTTTACAACACAATCCCGACTTTTAACGACCCTAAAAAGGAAACCTTTTGAAAACAATGTGGAAAAGGAGAAAATGCTGGTAACCAGCATTTTCTCCTTTTCCCACAATGTTTTCTACCCATCCCATAACAAATTTTAATTTTTAAGTCGCATTTAATTTGTCTTCTGCAAATGCTTTCAAATTCTGTCATTCTGTAATGAGTTAAATGGTAGTCAATGCATGAAAATGTTTTTTCAAAGGGAAAAAAACCTTGTGTGAAAAGGACAAGATGCTGTTAGGCAGCATTTTCTCCTTTTCCTACAAGGTTTTCTAAAGCCTTTCTTGTCAGGGTCATTAAAACTTGGGATTAAGTGGTAAAGAGTTAGTCCATCTTCTAAAAGCATCAAGCCAGGTCAGCCTGCATGGACTGCACAGCTGACCTGGGTTGAACCTTTTTGCTTTTGGTAAAGTGTCTGCATGTCCAAGGACCATTCCATCCCATTATTGGGCTGGTTGTTAGACAAAATGGACTTTATGGACTCATAATTATGCGACTATTTCCTTGATATTATACATCATGGAGATGCGTCAACCCTCTACCACATGATCCAAAGTTTTAAGGACCCCACGGAAAAGGACTTTTGAAAACATTGAGGGAAAAGAAAGAAAATGCTGGTAACCAGCATTTTCTTCTTTTCCCTCAATGTTTTCTACCCTTTCAAATACACTTTTCCCTCAATGTTTTCTACCTTTTCAAAGACGAATCACATAATTTGTGCTACATTTCTCATCTGCAAATGCTTTCAATTTGGACCAGTCTAAAATTTTGCTGGTAAAGAGTTAAACCCCCTTTTGCCAGAGTGTCTCATATCTATGAGCCATGCTCTGGAAAAAAGAGACTTATAGCATCTCTGTGATGCATGGTACCAAGCAAGTCACCAAACAATTATGGATCCATAAAATCCATTTTGTATAGGAACCATTTGAATCATGAGGTAGACTGGTCCTTGTCATGCAAACTATTTACCAAAAGCAGAAAGCAGAAAGTTTTGGCCCAGGTCAGCCTGCGCAGAATGCGCAGGCTGACCTGGTCGAAACTTTTTGCAGATGCATTAAGCCCCTTTTCCACAGAGCATGGCTCATATATCTGTGCCCAAGGGTGGCTGCTTTAGGCAAGGTTAACAGTACTGACCTGATAGGCAAAACATATAGTGGGTACAACTGCAAACACATCCATCCAATGATCTGGACTGAAAACATTCATTACAAAATATCATTTAACTCTTTACCAGATGACAAAATTTTAGACTTATCCAAATTCAAAGCATTTGCAGAAGACAAAATAAGTGTGACTCAAAAATTGAAATTTGGATTCGAAAGGGTAGAAAACATTGTGGGAAAAGAAGAAAATGCTGGTTACCAGCATTTTCTCTTTTTCCCACAATGTCTTCAAAAGGCTTTTTCTGTAGGGTCGTTAAAACCCAGGATTGTGTGGTAAAGGGTTAAGCATAATCATACATGTAAGTGCTTTCAGCACATTGGCAGAGCGTGTCTCTGAAAATACTCTTGTAAGATGTGGATAATCAACATCAATTAATTCTACCAAATTGCGAAATTTTAGATTGGTCCAAACTGAAAAAAAAAAAAAAACAAGAGGGCCATGATGGCCCTGGGTCGCTCACCTTAGTAGAGTGCCTTAAAGGTTTTTCTTTAATTTGACCATGTGACCTAGTTTTTGACCACAGGTGACCCAATTTCAAACTCATATTTCATGAAGACAAACATTCTGACCAATTTTCAAGTCAATGTGGCCTCGAGTGCCCTAAAGATATTTCTTTAATTTGACCTAGTGACCTAGATTATGACCCCAGGTGACCCAAATTTGAACTAGTCTTTGACTATATCAAAAGAAACATTTTAACCAATTTTCAAATCAAATGAATAATAAATGTGGCCTCTAGAGTGCCCACTAGCTATTTCTTTAATTTGACCAAGTGACCTAGTTTATGACCTCAGTTTACCAAAATTCAGACTCATGTGAGATTTTACAAAGACAAACATTCTGACCAATTTTCAAGGCAATTAAGCAAATAATGTGGCCTCTAGAATGCCCACAAGGTATTTCTTTATTTTGACCTAGTGACCTAGTTTATGGTTTCAGGTGACCCAAATCCAAACTCATCTGGTATTTCATCAAGACAAACATTCTGGCCAAATTTCAGGTCATTTGAGCAATAAATGTGGCCTCCAGAGTGCAAACAAGGTATTTCTTTAATTTGACCCAGTGAACTAGTTTATGACCCAAGTTGACCCAAATTAATCTTACGTGAGACTTTATAAAGACAAACTTTCTAACTAATTTTCAAGGCAATTGAGCAAATAATGTGGCTTCGAGAGTGCCAACAAGGTATTTCTTTAATTTGACCTAGTGACCTAGTTTATGACCCAAGATGACCCAATTTTGAACTCAATGAACTTGTTGTGCTTAGATGGGCAAACAAACTTAGAAGAGAATCACTACATACCAAATATCAAAGCTCTACGCCTTCCAGTTTTAAAGAAGAATTTTAAAGTTTTCCTTCTTTGTTCCTATGTTCGAACTTGTGACCCCCGGGGCTGGGCCACGTTTGACCCAGGGGCATCATATGAACAAACTTGGTAGAGGTCCACTAGGAAATGCTACATACCAAATATCAAAGCTCTACACCTTCCCGTTTAAGAGAAAAAGAAATTAAAGTTTTTCTTCTTTGTTCCTATCTTCGAACTTGTGACCCCCGGGGCGGGGCCAGTTTTGACCCAGGGGCATCATATGAACAAACTTGGTAGAGGTCCACTCTGAGATGCAACATACCAAATATCAAAGCTCCACACCTTTCGGTTTCAGAAAAGAAGAATTTTAAAGTTTTCCTTCTTTGTTCCTATGTTCGAACTTGTGACCCCAGGGGCTGGGCCAGTTTTGACCCAAGCAGCATCCTTGGAACAAACTTGGTAGAGGTCCACTAGGAGATGCTACATACCAAATATCAAAGCTCTATGCCTTCCCATTTAAGAGAAAAAAAAAAAAATTAAAGTTTTCCTTCTTTGTTCCTATGTTTGAACTTGTGACCCCCGGGGCAGGGCCAATTTTGACCCCAAGGGCATCATATGAACAAACTTAGTAGAGGTCTACTAGGCGATGCTACATACCAAATATCAAAGCTCTACGCCTTCCAGTTTCAGAGAAGATGATTCTTAAAGTTTTCCTTCTCTGTTCCTATGTTCGAACTTGTGACCCCCGGGGCAGGGCCAACTTTTGCCCCAAGGGCATCATATGCACAAACTTGGTAGAGATCCACTAGAAGATGCTACATACCAACTATCAAAGCTCTACGCCTTCCAGTTTCAGAGAAGATGATTCTTAAAGTTTTCCTTCTCTGTTCCTATGTTCGAACTTGTGACCCCTGGGGCAGGGCCAACTTTTGCCCCAAGGGCATCATATGCACAAACTTGGTAGAGATCCACTAGAAGATGCTACATACCACATATCAAAGCTCCATGCCTTCCTGTTTCAGAGAAGACGATTTTTAAAGTTTTCCTTCTTTGTTCCTATGTTGGAAATTGTGACCCCCGGGGCAGGGCCAGTTTTGACCCCAAGGGCATCATATGAACAAATTTGGTAGAGGTCCACTAGGAGATGCTTCATGCCAAATATCAAAGCTCTATGCCTTCTAGTTTTAGAGAAGATGATTCTTACAGTTTTTCTTCTTTGTTCCTATGTTGGAAATTGTGATCCCCGGGGCGGGGCCAGTTTTGACCCCAGGGGCATCATATGAACAAACTTGGTAGAGGTCCACTAGAAGATGCTACATGCCAAATATCAAAGCTCTATGCCTTCAAGTTTCAGAGAAGAAGATTTTTAAAGTTTTCCTTCTTTGTTACTATGCTCAAACTTGTGACCCACGGGGCGGGGCCAGTTTTGACCCCAGGGCCATCATATGAACAAACTTGGTAGAGGTCCACTAGGCAATGCTACATACCAAATATCAAAGCTCTACACCTTCCAGTTTCAGAGAAGATGATTTTTAAAGTTTCCCCTCTTTGTTCCTATGTTCGAACTTGTGACCCCCGGGGCAGGGCCAGTTTTGACCCCAAGGGCATCATATGAACAAAATTGGTAGAGGTCCACTAGGAAATGCTTCATGCCAAATATCAAAGCTCTATGCCTTCTAATTTTAGAGAAGAAGATTTTTAAAGTTTTCCTTCTTTATGACTATGCTCAAACTTGTGACCCCCTGGGCGGGGCCATTTTGACCCCAGGGGCATCATATGAACAAACTTGGTAGAGGCCCACTAGGAGATGCTACATGCCAAATATCAAAGCTCTATGCGTTCAAGTTTTAGAGAAGAAGATTTTTAAAGTTTTCCTTCTTTATGACTATATTCAAACTTGTGACCCCCGGGGCGGGGCCAGTTTTGACCCAAGGGGCATCAAATGAACAGACTTGGTAGAGGTCCACTAGGAGATGCTACATACCAAATATCAAAGCTCTGCGCCTTCTAGTTTCAGAGAAGAAGATTTTCAAAGATTTTGCTTTTTTTTCCTTTTTGTTGCCATGGCAACCAGAGTTGTGGGTGGAATTCAATTCTTTGAACAATTTTGGTAGAGCTTCACCCAAGGAACATCCCTGCCAAGTTTCATCAAGATTGGCCCAGTGGTTTAGGAGAAGAAGATGTTTAAAGAAATTGTTGACGGACGCCGGACGCCGGACACAGGGCGATCACAATAGCTCACCTTTAGCACGTTGTGCTAAGGTGAGCTAAAAAACTGGCAGACGACAAAATAAATGTGACTCAAAAATTGAAATTTGTTTCATATAGGGTAGAAAAACAGTGTGGGAAAAGGAGAAAATGCTGGCTCTCCTTTTCCCACAATGTTTTTTACCCTGTCAAAGACAAATCTTAACATTTTGATTGCACAATGTTTTCAGAAGCCTTCTTCATCAGGGTCGTTAACACTCTGCATTGTCTGGTAATGGGTTAAGTTTCATTTTCAAAGTTAGTACTATAGCCAGAGGAGCAGGAGTGAATAAAAAAGGTTTTTTATAATCCACTGGTGGTATGGCACCTAATGAAAATTAAAATGTCCTGTGTGCAGACATGTTTGTTACTGATTTATAAAAACCACTGTTTCTTTGAAGAAGAAGTTTTTACTTGACTTTCAATCTTTTAGCACACAATCACAAGTTTAAACCTACCTAAGGAGGATGGCTTTTGAAAAAATAGTGGGAAAAGTATAAAATGCTGGGTACCAGCAATTTCTATTTTTTCCAAAATATTTTCTACCAATTCAAGAACAAATACTATCATTTGAAAAAAACATTTGAAAGGTCGTTTGTAAATTCCTTCAATATGGACGAGTCTAAAATTTTGCTGCGTGGTAAAGGATTAAAAGTTGTAGAGATACTTAACCCTTTCCCAAACAAGCCCTCGTAACGAGCAATTTCTCCTTTTCCCACAGTGTTTTCTACCCTTTTTGAGACCTTTCTGCCATTTTCATCAAATTTAAAATTGCCGTCTGCAAACTCTTTCAATTTGGACCAGTCCAAAATTTGTCTTTTGGGAAAGGGTTAAAATGAGCATTTCTTCTTTTGAAACCATTCTTTTCAGTATAGGATCTACATTTTAGCTGTTTACCATACAACAAAATCGTATACTTGAAAGCATTTGTAGAATGGCAATTGAAAGCATTTGCAGATGACAATTTTAAATGTGGCTCAAATGGTGGGATTTGTATTTTGTAGGGTAGAAAATATTGTGGGAAAAAAAGAAAATGCTGGTTAACAGCATTTTTTTCTGCTCCAACAATGTTTCCAAAAAGCTTCTTATTCAGGGTCATAAAAACTCAGGATTGTGTGGTATATGATTTATGTAAAAAGACAGTTTATATATTATACTTTTAGTACGGCAATGTTGATACAGGCATTATTTCAGACCAATTAACCCTTTCCCAAACAAGCCCTGGTTTTCACCTGTCTGCAGTACAAGTCTTTTGAAAACACTGTGGGAAAAGGAGAAATTGCTCGTAACGAGCAATTTCTCCTTTTCCCACAGTGTTTTCTACCCTTTTTGGGACCTTTCTGCCATTTTCATCAAATTCGAAATTGTCGTCTGCAAACTCTTTCAATTTGGATCAGTTCAAAATTTGTCGTTTGGGAAAGGGTTAACAATTTAGTTTGATATGGTATATCATACATGTACTTGTTTTCATTTTCTATTGTTTTTATCAATCTCATCTTTGAAAAAAAACTCAGCAAAGCCTTGTTTGTACTGTTTTAACCCTTTACCACACAATCCAAACTTTTAAGGACGCTGAGGAAAAATGTTTTTGAAAACATTATGGGAAAATGAAAAAATGCTGGTTGACCAGCATTTTCTCTTTTTTCCCCACAATGTTTTCTACCCTATCAGGGACAAACTTCATCATTTGGCCAACCTTTAATTTGTCATCTGCAAATGCTCCCAATTAGAATCAGTCTAAAATTTTGTTGTTTGATAGAGTTAAGTATGATTTGTTAGATAAAAAAATAAAAAAAAATAACCTCTTACGAAAATATATCACCAGAATTATATAGGCCACCGGTTAAATAAACTTTTATTTTAATCCCCTTTTTCAGCATGGGCTTCTTGACTATCTCATGTAATATGCTGTACATTCATTATGTATAGAACAACAATAAACTAAATGTATCATACCTGGTTTTGATTGGTGCTGGTGGGTCATGTGGAAGAAAGTATTTAGCCGTTACCAAGACAACAACATACAGGATCCCAATTACACCAAAGAAACTGTCAAAAGAGAAATCTTCACCTTATCGAAACTGAAAGCATTTGCTGTAAATAAATTCTAGCTCACATAAGGGTTAACCCTTTACCACACAATCCCGAGTTTTAACGACCCTGAGGAAGAAGCCTTTTGAAAACATTGTAGGAAAAGGAGAAAATGCTGGTAACCAGCAATTTCTCCTTTTCCCACAGTGTTTTTTACCCTATCTAAGACAGTTTACATTTCAACTGTTGTCTGCAAATGCTTTCAATTTGGACCAGTCTACATTTTTGTCGTTTGGTAAAGAGTTTAAGCAGTGGATTGCTTAGCCCTTTTCCACACAATCCAGAGTTTTAAGAACCCGAGAAAAAAGGGTTCTGAAAACATTGTAGGGAAAAAAAAATGCTGGTAACCAGCATTTTCTCCTTTTTCCACAATGTTTTCTACCCAACCAAACAACTGCAACTGCTTTCAGTTTGGACAAGTCTAAAATGTTGTTATTTGGTAAAAAGTTAATCTAAGCCATCCCTACAGGTGCTCAAACTGCACCTTTACAGCCTTTTTATTTCAGTTTTATTCTAATGTGCCAAGCCCCGGTAGCGCAGTTGGTAGCATACAGGACTTGAGAACAGGGGGTCACTAGTTTGATCCCTTGCTTGGCCAATTTCTTTCCAAGGGCTGATGATAGTCATTGCGACAGGATTCATTCCTCTTTCAACGCTGATCATTGTTTCGATGAAGGTTAATTGGGATGGCAGCCAGTGGCTTGGAAAGAATATTGTGCACTGCATTGGGAATAGGAAAGCATGGATAGGAACACTGATAGAAATGAAATAATGTTAAAAATATCGTTAACCACCATACAATCAATAACTAAAATTATTCTAGTGTACATGTATACCAAAGTACCAGAGAGCAAGAGAACACACAAAGGGCATAAAATCTCACCTTGCATATTTCAAGAAATCAATGCGCTTGGGAAAACAGAGAGGCAGAATGAATAATAATGATGTACTGATTATTGTGGAAGATCTACTTAAAAACCATGGGTTCTTGCTGCAGTAGTAATCTTTGGCAACAAACAGGAAAACTGGAAAACAGAACAAATACATGTATATGCACAAGTATATACCGGCACTCTGGGAAAAGGGGTTTTAACTCTTTACCGCACAATTCCCAGTTTTATAGACCCTGAGAAAGAAGCCTTTTCAAAACATTGTTGGAAAAGGAGAATATGCTGGAAACCAGCATTTTCTCCTTTTCTCACAATGCCTTCTACCCTTTTACAGACAAATATCAACCCTTTTACAGACAAATTCCATCATTTCAGACACATTTGACAATGTCGTCTGCAAATGCTTTCAATTTGGACGTGTTTAAAATTTTGTTGTTTGGTGAAGAGTTAATGCATCTGTGTAATGCTAATATATGCTAAGCAAGTCATCACATAATATGGATCCATATTGTCTAAAATATAACAATGAGCCCTGCTCTGGCAAAAGGAGGCTTAACCCTTTCCCAAACAAGCCCTGGTTTTCACATGTCTGCTGTACAAGTCTTTTGAAAACACTGTGGGAAAAGGAGAAATTGCTCGTAACGAGCAATTTCTCCTTTTCCCACAGTGTTTTCTACCCTTTTAGAGACCTTTCTGCCACTTTCATCAAATTTAAAAATTGTCGTCTGCAAACTCTTTCAATTTGGACCAGTCCAAAATTTGTCGTTTGGGAAAGGGTTAATGCATCTCCATGATACATGATACAAAGCATGTCATTATATACTCATAGATCCATAAAATCTATTTTGTGTAACAATCGACTGTTTCATGAGGTACGCTGATCCATGGACATACAGAAGACTGACCAAGAGCGAAAAGTTTCGGCCTGACTGTGCAGGCTGACCTGGGTCAATACTTTTCGCAGATGCATCAAGCCCCCTTTTCACAGACCATGGCTCAAATACAGAGACCAAAATATGAGGTTGAATGGGCCTTTGACATGCAGAAAATTTACCAACAACAAAAAGTTTCAACCCAGGTCAGCTTGGACAGTCAGCACAGGCTGAAATGGGTGGATACTTTTTGGGGATTCATTAAACCACCTTTTCACAGAGCATGACTCACTAACTCCAACAAAGTGAAAGATCAGATAGTAAGCAATGCAATAACATTGTAGATATGAATTAGACTAGGAATGTTCTTAAGAATGGTTGGTGAATACCGACCCAGATCACTGTTTTGGTTGAATGTGGTATTGGCCATATCACTTTTTTCATCTTTTCTTCTTTGCTTTTTTCACAAGCAAAAATTGTCTCAAAATGCATTACTATCATTTCCATGTCTTGAAGATGTCTTTAAATTAAAACATTTTCTCAGGAGAGAAACCAAACCCCCATTACAATACAGACACCCCACTCTCATGCTCTCCTTCAACCAACAGAATACCTAACGCATTGCATGACTGTACCATTTTTTTTCCTTGTTTGCTTTTTCACAAGCATAAAATGTACTAGAGATGTCTTAAATTATACAAGAGCACTGCATGCGGGTGCCAACACTAGGCTGCAGTTGAATGATATTCAGTGAAAATTTTAAGTCAAAAAAGGGGCATGACTGTATCAAAAATATTTTGATGGTTACCTGCCCCTTTTGTATGGGTACCCCTTTTGATAGTTAAAAACTAGTCCAAGTTTGAAGTAAATAACTCATGTAACAGAGATATTACAAAATGTTAAAATTTTTGCACAATGACGACAACATAAGACTATGACAGGGCTATGGCAATAGCTGGATGTTTTCTTCAAAAACAGACGAGCTAATAAGGACCCAAACAACTAGATGACTGTCTAGATGATCTATGTCCGTATTCACCAACCATTCTTAAGAACATTCTTAGTCTTATTCTCCAAATTTTTCTAAATCTGAAAGTAACACAAATTCTGATTGGGTAAACCACCGACCATTTCTCAGAACATTCTTAGTCTTATTTCCCAAAATTTTCTAAATTTGAAAGTAACACAACTTCCAACTGGCTAAATGGTTTAGCCAATTGGAAGTTGTATTACTTTCAAATTTAGAACATTTTGGAGAATAAGACTAAGAATATTCTTAAGAATGGTTGGTGAATATGGACCCTGCTTTCCATCTGTGAGTCTAAATATAAGTAGATTTAACCCATAATCTCCCGAATCAAATTTGCAGGCAATGACTTCTAAAAACATCCTTGTCAGATATGAATTACCAGCAAGACCTATGGTTTTAACTCTTTACTAAAGAAACCCCAGTTTTAACAACCCTGAAACACAATAAACATTGTGGGAAAAGGAGAACATGCTGGTAACCAGCATTTTCTCCTTTTCCCACAATGTTTTCTGTGTTATCAAAGGTAAATTCCAACACTTGAGCTGTATTCAATTTATAGTTGACAGGTGCCTTCAAATTTGAAAAGTCTTAAAATGTTGTCATTTGGTAACAAATTAATGCTCCAGTAGCAGCCAAAAGTAAACAATGCAGGTTACAAAATGCATTTATATTTCATTCATACCTTTTAAATGTACGGTAATGTTTGTGAAGATGACAGTCTATTATTTTACAGTTGGTCCAAGTGTTAGATACCAGCAGAAAAAATTAATTTTAAAACCACGTAAAAAGTGAACAAAAGATATAGCAACCTGACAACTTTTGACCTACGTTTTAACATTCATTTTTCTGCCGGCAACAAATACTTGGACCTACCGTAAACTAATAGATTGTCCATGAGGTATAATAGATTGTCATCTTCACAATAATTTCCACACTTTTAAATGGTATGATTTACATTTAACCCTTTACCACATGACAAAAGTTTAGACCCATTCAAATTGAAAGCATCTGCAGATGACAATTTCATTGGCTCTCCAATAATGTGATTTTTCTCTGATAGGGTTAGAAAATACTGTGGGAAAAGGAGAAAATGCTGGTTACCAGCATTTTCTCCTTTTCCCACAATGTTTTCAAAAGGCTTCTTCCAAATGGTCATTAAAAGTAGTAATTGTGTAGTAAATGTTAAATTTAAATGCATTTTAACACCTGTATTGTCTACTTCTGGCTGCTATTGGGACTTTAAACATTACCACATATTAACATACTGAGCAAAGAAATAATGGCTAATCAGTAAAACATCTTACACTCTTCCCATTGGTCCCCAATAATGATCAGGAAAGTGATACAGGTCCCAAAACAGTAAGTAGTTAGAAACATTGCGCTGATTCTCTGTACATTTTTACCACAAACAGTGAACACCACATCTTGGTAAGTACATGCTTGTTTCATATCAGAACAGTATGCCAGTATCATGATAGCTGCTATGATGAAGACCAGGAATATCTGGAATTATGGAGAAGAAGAAAATAAAAAATATGATGCGATAAAAAATTGTTGAAAAATACTATAAAATAACCCTAAGAGCACCAAATGAACCTAATGGACATTTTCATTCTAGGATAAGACTCTAGTAATTGTAATCTCATGGCTGCCTTTTGCCTGGTTACCAGCATTTCCTCCTTTTCCCACAATGTTTTCAAAAGGCTTCTTCCTCAGGGTCGTTAAAAGTCGGGATTGTGTGGTAAAGGGTTAAGGGTTGTTAATAACACAGCAACTTTGTATTATGATGTTCATATCAAGTCTATCATATTTACCCTTTAACTGTGCTATAAAGTCAAATGAGAAATTTTCTGTTTGCTAGCTAGTATTGGCATTTAATGCTATTTTTACAGTTTAGGTCAGTGCACCTACTCATGTGTTTCCTGGCTCTCTCACACCAGTACTGGCAATACTTTCTTTCCAAGCCACTGACTATTTTTCTCGCATGTATTGTAGGTAAGAGGCAAAAGATCATCGGAAAGAAAGTTTGCCTCAACCAGGTATGGAACCCACAACCACCAGGTCAAGAGTCAGATATGCTAACCACTGAGCTGGGAAATTTTCAGTTACTAGAGAAACCAAACTATTTTTGATATTGTCTTGGACAGAATTGCTCACATAAAGACAGGACAGATCCAAGGTTAGCCTTTTCTTGCTGTATAGTCTGACCTGAATCTACATTATTTGAAAGTTATGCACTCACTGCTGTTTTTAAAAACAGTTTGCTATAAACGAAGTTGTCTGCTTGAGGTAATGAGTTAAGTCTTTGCCAAACAACAAAATTGTTAACTTGCCCATATGTCAACAGATCCTGAACCCCCCCCCCCTTAATTTTTGCCTTCTTTCATTCATTTGAAGGGATTGGAGTCCAATGACCAGAAATAAGAAAAACCAGGGAACACCCTGTGTCCTTATTGAAAGTATTTGGAGACGTCAAATCAAATGTGGTTCTATGTGGATTTGTCTTTGAAAACATTTTGGGAAAACAAGACAAGAGGGCCATGATGGCCCTGGATCGCTCACCTGAGTCAATAGGCTAAAACTTCACTCCAGGGTCATAATGACCCAATTTAAAACTCATCTGAGATATTATTAAGACAAATATTCTGACCAATTGTCAGGTCCATTGAGCTGAAAATGTGGCCTCCGGAGTGTCCAAAATGTCTTTCTTCAATTTGACCAAGTGACCTAGTCTATGACCCTATGTGACCATATTTCGAACTCATCCGAAACATCAAAACAAACTTGTTGACCAAGGTTCAGGTGAATTGGGTAAGAATTGCCGCCTCTAGAGTGCCCACAAGGGGTTTCTGTAATTTGACCTAGTGACCTAGATTATGACCCTATGTGGTCCAATTTCAAATCCATTCAAGATATCATCAAGTCAAACATGCTGACAAATTTTCAGGTCAGTTGAGCAAAAACTGTGGCCTCTACAGTGCCCAAAATACATTTCTTGAATTTGACCCAGTGACCTAGTTTATGACCCTATGAGATCCAATTTCTAATTGATCCGAGATATCATCAAGTCAAATATGTAGACCAATTTTCAGGTCAATCTAGCTAGAATTGTGGCCTCTAGAGTGCCCAAAAGGTATTTCTTCAATGTGACCTAATGACATTGTTTATGACCCTATGTGACCCAATTTTGAACTCATCCGAGATATCATCAAGACAAAAAATTTCGAACTCGTCCGAGATTTTATCCAGACAAACATTCTGACCATGTTTCATAAGTATCTGACTGAAAACGTGGCCTCTAGGGCGCACACAAGGTTTTTTGAAGATTTGACCTAGTGACCTAGTTTTTGACCCCACATGACCCAATTTCGAACTCGTCTGAGATTTTATCAAGACAAACATTCTGACCTAATTTCACAAGTATCTGACTGAAAATATGGCCTCTAGAGTGCACATAAGGTTTTTCGAAGATTTGACCTAGTTTTTGACCTGATATGACCCAATTTCAAACTTGTCTCAGATTTTATCATGACAAACATTCTGACCAAATTTCACAAGTATCTAACTGAAAATGTGGCCTCTAGAGCATACAAAAGGTTTTTCTAAGATTTGACCTAGTGACCTAGTTTTTGACCCCACATGACCCAATTTCAAACTCATTTCAGATTTTATCAAGCCAAACATTCTGACCAAGGTTCACAAGTATCTGACTGAAAATGTGGCCTCTAGAGCGCACACAAGGTTTTTTGAAGATTTGACCTAGTGACCTAGTTTTTGACCCCACATGACCCAATTTCGAAGTTGTCCGAGACTTTATCAAGACAAATATTTTGACCAAATTTCACAAGTATCTGACTGAAAATTTTGGTCTCTAGAGCGTACACAAGGTTTTTCAAAGATTTGACCTAGTGACCTAGTCTTTGATCCTATATGACCCAATTTCGAACTTGTCCGAGATTTTATCCAGACAAACATTCTGACCAAGTTTCATGAGGATCGTACAGAAAATGTGGCCTCTAGAGCGTACAAAGGTTTTTCAAAGATTTTACCTAGTGACCTAGTTTTTGACCCCACATGACCCAATTTCAAACTCATCCGAGATTTATCCAGACAAACATTCTGACCAAGTTTCATGAGGATGTGACTGAAAATGTGGCCTCTAGAGTTTACACAAGATTTTTCGAAGATTTGACCTAGTGACCTAGTTTTTGACCCCACATGACCCAATTTTGAACCTGTCCGAGATTTTATCCAGACAAACATTCTGACCAAATTTCACAAGTATCTGACTGAAAATGTGGCCTCTAGAGTGTACACAAGGTTTTTCGAAGATTTGACCTAGTGACCTAGTTTTTGACCCCACATGACCCACTTTCGAACTCGTCCGAGATTTTATCAAGACAAACATTCTGACCAAGTTTCATGAGGATTGGACTGAAAATGTGGCCTCTAGAGCGTACACAAGGTTTTTGGAAGATTTGACCTAGTGACCTAGTTTTTGACCCCACATGACCCAATTTCGATCTCATCTGAGATTTTATCAAGACAAACATTCTGACTAAGTTTCATGAGGATCAGACTGAAAATGTGGCCTCTAGAGCGTACACAAGGTAAAAAGTTGACGATGGACGACGCATGACGGCATGATCACAATAGCTTACCATGAGCACTTTGTGCTCAGGTGAGCTAAAAATGCTAGTTACCAGCATTTTTTTCCTTTTTCACAATGTTTTCAAAAGCCTACTTCTTCAGAGTTGTTAAAAGACCATTGTTTGGTAAAAGGTTAACTATCCCTTTACCACACAATCCCTGAGAAAGAAGGCTTCAGAAAACATTGTGGAGAATGAAGAAAATGCTGGTAATCAGCACCTTCTCCCTTTTCCAGAATGTTTTCTTTTCTGTTAAGGACAAATTCCATCTTTTGGCCACCTCTGTTGTGTGCAAATGCTTTCAGTGTGGACAAGTCTACAAATTTGTTATTTGGTAAAGTGTTATACTTACAGCTTGAATGAGAATGGCTGTGAGAACACCTCCTGCTTCATGATAGGCCTGTGGAAAGTTTAATAGACCTGCGCCTAAAGCTGCATTTACAACAAGGAACACAGAGGCAAACCATGATGATCCTGAAAATAACGACAAAAATTCAATTACAAATTTAGCTCATCTCTGAACATACTTCGGCCGGCTGACGTTTTCTAGTCTTGGAGTAGACCACTAGAAAACATTGTCATTATTTGTTGTCTGTCTGTAAAGTAATTAGGATGACACTGTGATTTTCTTGTCTAAGGTTTGCCAAGATAAATCCTGATTTGCATCAACTTAATCATTGGATTAGTCTTGGGCAAGTCCATTTTCAGTAAGAAAACAGCTGGGATCAGCGTAAGTAGATACATCTCAAATAAAGAATTAACCCTTTACCAAACAATCAGGAGTTTAAACAACCATGACAAATGAAGCTTTTGAAAACATTGTGTGAAAAAGAGAAAATTCTGATAACCATCATTTTCTCCTTTTATCACAAAGTTTTCTACCTTTGCACAGAAAAATATCATGATTCTAGACACATTAAACTTGTTGTCTCCAAAATTAATTCTTTCAAATTGGACAAGTCCAAAACTTTGTTGAGTGGGAAAAGGTTAACAGCTATTATTTAATCATTTTAGAAAATAAGTTTATTTCTATGATGTTTTTCTGAAATTTGATGGTTTTAAACATAAACATCAATTTTATTTTTCAACAATATACAAAAAAAAAAAAAAAAAAAAATAGGGAAATAAGCAACTGCTTGCCACAAGCAAATTTTTTTCTTTTCTCTCATTATTTTCCAATGTTGTTTACTGAAAGGTTGAAACAAATCATTTGTCCCAAGTAGCACATGGAAAAGACAATCCCCTGTTGTATCAATTTGGTAAGGTGTGGTAAAGTGCTACTGGGTATGAATTAAATAAAGGAACCAACCCCTCGTGCATCAATTGGTGTCACAAATGGGTACCATGAAGGGCTCACAGAAAAAAAAATACTTCCTAACAAATTAAGCAACTAAGTTTTCAACCATTTACTACACAATCCCAACTTTTGACCGACCCTGAAAAAGACAGCTTTGGAACCATAGAGGGAAAAGGGAGATAATGCTGGCAACCAGTATTTTCTCCTTTTCCCACAATGTTTCCTGTCCTTACAAAAAACAAATTCAGTTTTTTATTCACATTTTATTTATCGTTTACAAATTTTTTCAATTTGGATAAATCTCAAATTGTGTCATTGGTAAAGAGCCAAATGCGAGTAACGATAAAGGAGGTAAGTTACAGAAAAAAATGAGAAAATAAATAAGCCATGCTCTGTGAAAAGGGAGCTTAATGTACTTGCCAAAAGTATCGACCCATTTCAGCCTGCACGAACTGACTTGTGCCGAAACTTTTCACTATTGATCGATTCTTTGTATGTCCAAGGACTAGTCTACCTCATGATTTAGTCTGTTGTTAGACAAAGTGGATTTTGTGGATCCCTAATTATGTGATGTCTTGTTTGGTAAATTGCATCACTGAGATGCATTGAGCCCCTTTTCACACAGCATGACTCAAATGTTTTGTTTAGAGCCAAAACACCTCGTCTTCTTGGGGCTTCTATTATCACTTCAGGTTCGGGTCCGCCTTCCCTGGCTTGAATTGATAAAAGTGGCGACCTTTCGTCATGACCAGCATCAACTTCATTTCCCGAAAAGGACATATCTACAAAAGGCACAGTATACTCTTGTCAATTAACCAAATAAGTGTATTTTCATATCTATTCACTGATTTAGGCTACCGTTGTTTTGATTAAACTAGGGGGCAGACATTTTAAAGTCATGTGACCTGCAAGGTAATTTCTTGTATAAATTCTATTTTTCAAAAAACGCCCACCACTTTTCTTGCTCATTTCAAACCCATTAGCTGCCAAGCGCGACTCAGAGACCTTTTGCAGACTGTGTAGATTAGAATCAGACTGCACAGAACTTGCAGTCTGATTTAAGATCTACACTGTCCCAGGGATCTTATATAAGATCCCTGACTGTCCCATAGGATATGGATCTCCCCACCCCCCCCCCCCCGCCCCAAGAAAAAAACAAATACAGGTCTATGTGGGTTCTTACTTTCGGGTTGAAAGTTTCATTTCACAAGTTTATTTAGCAGGTTGAGGGTTTACATGTTGTTTTGTTCAGACTTACACGTGTGATTTTTTTGTAAAGTAAAGAAACCGAATAGATAGATAGATAGATAGATAGATTAAGAAAATGAAGAAATGTGGCTTCTGAAAGCACAACACAAACTTGAAATGCAATAAAAAGGAGGATTTTGCCATTTCCTTTTGAAACATGTGGATGAAATGAACAAAAAACTTATCCTGTAATCAGGAATCGTAAATTACATAGATATACGATATCCTTCGATCTATATCTACGATCCTTCGTGTAATATTTTTATATTATCGATTTGATTCTATCAAAAACGCGTAAACTTAGGTTAGATATATGAAAGTACTTCGAGTACTTTGATTAGAGAGCAAGTTAAGGTTTGACGACTGTATGGAATATTCATGTGAAACTGAGGTCACTTTTTATCCTGTCCAAAATTCAATTTTAACATGTTTGTTCGGCAGAGATTTGGACCTAGATAGGACCCCGCATCTCCGGTAGACTTTTTTGTAATTTATGACATAGATTTGCCTGTTTATATATCACATGGTAATTACGTCACATTTGTGTTGGTTCCTTTTGCTAACAAGGAAGACAAAACATGGCGGATCTAAATATTTTCCTTGTGAACATTTGTTCTAACAGTTTTGTGCAGAAATCGGATTGATCAATGGTAAATCAAGAAAATTGATCTATTGAACTGTGTTTAAATAGTTGTCAGGGCTTATTTATGTAAAAGAATGGGTGCTAAACAGAGCACAGGAACTAATTCGCCAAGAGTGCGGACTTACTCCAGTAGTGGATCAGGGAGTCACCATGGGGCTGGACCTCATCTGGCGATCGGAGGATCTCACAGTGCAGGGAATCGTGCACGTGCGCGGAGCCTTGGTAGCTTTACAGCTAATCCATCGGCTGGACTTCATATCCCTGTTAGTAATGGATCTGGGGCGGTTGGAGGGACCCCAGACTCGGACTCGAGTAGCCCTGAAGAAAGTGGACCCTCACATTTACCACATGGATTAAGATCCTTAACACATTCTCTCCCAGTTCATTTATTTGCACTCCCTGGTAAGTTAAAAAAACAACCAGTTGTGACTCAATGTGTTGAATGTCATAAGGTACAAATTCAACTCTTTTATCATTGGAAAACATATTAGACTGAAAACCTTTGCAGACAACAAATTTAAGCTGACTTTGTCTTCAAGCTGTACAAAACACTGAGGAAAATAGCAGAAATGACCATTAGTCAGCATTTCCCCTGTTTTCCTTTGATGTTATTTAAACCTTAACAAGGGTGATGAAAATTAGAAACACATTTGGTAAAGTGTTAATGGATGACATGATAATCTATTTACAGTTGTGGTTTTATGTGCAGACTTAGGTAATGATATTTTACGCAGTTTACGTCAAGTGGCAGTCAAATATATAAGTTAAATGTAAAAAGTTTTGAATCTTTTCAGAAGCTGTAGAGAATATATTTCTTGTCTGTGGAGAGTTTTATGACCCTTTGCCTCGCAGTCCTGAATTTAACAACCCTGAAGAAAGCATTTGAAAACATTATGGGAAAAGAAGAAAAACGCTGGTAACAAGCATTCTCACCTTTTCCAACAATGTTTTTTTATCCTTTAAAGATAAATCTCAATGATTTGGCCATATATGATTTGCTATAAGGAATGTACTTTTGGAATGGACCCATCTAAAATTTTGTTATCTGGTAAATGGTTTCAGAAAAAATACATATCAAAACTTGTGACACAAGGAGGAATTGGTCATGACAGACAATTTCTACCGTTTGCATAATGTTTTTAATACAAGATCTTCTGCAAGACTCAGAACATCTTTGTGAGCAAGTAGTGTTTTAACGTTTGACCACATAACAGAATTTTAGACCAGTCCAAATTCAAAGCATTTGAAGACCACAAATAAAGTGGGACACAAATGACGGTATCTCTCTTTGAGATCATGGAAAACATTGTGGAAAAAGAAGAAAAGGCTGGTTACCAGCATTTTCTTCTTTTCCCACAATATTTTCCAAAACCTTCTTCAAGGTTGTTAAAACTGGGGATTGTGCGGTAAAGAGTCAACACTTTATCAGACGACAACAGTTTAGCATTTTAGCATTTACAGATGAAAAAATAATGTGACTCAGGAAATGAAATTTTACTTTGGAAGGGTAGAAAAAATTGTGGGAAAAGGAGAAAATGCTGAATACCAGAATTTTCTACTTTTTCCACAATGTTTTCAAGTCTTCTCCTTTAGAGTCATTAAAACTGGGGAATATAGGGTAAAGGGTTAACTTTGTATCAGACAATAAAATTTTAGACTTGCCATAAATTGCTTAAGTTTTGGGACAGCAAAAACAATTAATTTTTTAGATGCCTCAATATTAAGGTCGACGAAAAATAATTATTTTTCGAGGTGTCCCAAAACTTACAGTCAGACAAGACAAGCTGTCAAACTGTTCATCACTGACCACTTACCAGTTGAATATTAGCGCAGCGATTTCGATAAAACTACAATCACATGCTGGTCTGGCTATTTTCAGACAAATTGGAATTCCTGTAGTCAATTCATGCAGTAGGACTTTAACTCTTTGTATTTTTTCATTGTTTTTGTTACTGATAAACTAAATGTTTCGAGTTATTTTTGTATGCGTCTCGGGAAAGCAATCAGCATTGGTGTTTTGCACTTATATAAATACTTTTACCACGTATTTTACCTGTTAACGTGAGGTGAACAACGATTTGATTTCTGCTCTGAAAAGTACCTGCTCGTCCCGTTCTCAAATTTGATTGGTTCACAATCTTCGATCGATAAACCCCATTTGGAACATAGGATATCTTGATTTCTATTTTTAAACAACGAACCCGATTTACCGTGAAACACACATGTGTCAAGTACATGTCGACTTTGGATGTACACGTATACATGATATGTACCTTTGCCCTTTGGTACAAGTTTATTACACCCTTTTTATCCTTATTTCGGTTCTTTTTTTACAATAGGGTTGTTTAATTGTCTGTCGGGGTGATCGAAATTATTTGTCTTGAAACGGGAGATTCCTGATGATATCGAGAGGGTTTGGAAGCAATGCTTACATGCAGAAATGAAACTGCGCGAAGCAAATGCTTGTAAACAAAGGGTATCAAGAGGATTAAAAGATTTTTTTTCGGAGTAGATATTCACTGTCCCAATTCTTTGGAACAAAAAAAAATACTGTCTTATGTTGCAATTTTTAGTATGGCCCAAATCTTTGGGTCATGAAAAATAATCATTTTCACGTTTTTCGATGGTGTCCCAATTCTTTGGGTGTCCCAAAAATTAAGCAAAATACGGTGTTTTGAAAGCACAATTGCAGACATAAAAAAAAAGTGAGACTCAGGTGATAAAATTTGTTTTGGTAACCAGCATTTTCTCCTTTTCCTACAAAGTTTTCAAAAGCCTTATTCTTCATTGTTGAAAAGATATGGAATTGGTATGTAAAGGATTAACCCTTTAACACACAATCTGGACTTTTAATGACCCTGAGGAAGGAGCCTTTTGAAAACATTGTGGGAAAATGAGAAAATGCTGATGACCGGCATTTTCTTCTTATCCCACAATGTTTTCTACCCAATTAAAGACAATGTTAATCATTTGAGTCACATTTGAATCCTAATGTCTGCAAATGCTTTTTATATCTAGACAAGTCTATATTTTAGTTTTAAGGATTAAACAGTGCTTGTATTGGTAGAAAAAAGAGTGGTTTATCTAATACCATGGAGTTCTGTTGAAGAATTTTAAATGGCAGAATGCCAGTCAATATTCTGCTGATAGGGCAATAAACACCAGTTTGCATTTTACTCTGTTTTCTTTCCTCAGCAAAAATTGCATTTCTTCCGATGCATATCTGTTGCAGCTTGAATGAATGACTTCTTGATAACTTTGTAAGGTTGGGAGAAATCCAAGTCTCGTGATGAACTGACTTTGGTCATGAAGTGTTCTACCCTCTAGACCAAGATTAAAAAATTACGAATGTCTCGCAGAAAAACACTAAAAATACTGTGGCAAAAGGAGAATTTGCTCATATTGTGCTATTACTGTTGTGTCCACAAAGTTTCTAATTATTCTCATGTATTGAACCATGACCTCAAATTGTCAGTAGACAAAACTTTCAAGACTCAACTCAGCAAAATTTTGAACTTAAGCCTGTTAACTCTTTATCACACATGAAAAATTTAGACTAGTCCAGATTGAAAGTATTTGCAGATGACAATTCAAATGTGACTAAAATAATGGAATTTGTCATAGATAGGGTAGAAAACATTGTGGCAAAAGGAGAAAATGCTGGTTACCAGCATTTTCTCCTTTTCCCACAATGTTTTCAAAAGGCTTCTTTCACAGGGTCCTTAAAGTCGGGATTGTGTGGTAAAAGGTTAACTGATTTAAGTCTCTTTACTTTGCTGAGTTGAGTCTGGAACATTGTATCAACTCACAGTATTAGAGTGTTACTGTTAATGTCAGTTAAGCCTTTCCCAAACGACAAATTTTGGACGGGTCCAAACTGAAAGAGTTTGCAGACGACAATTTTAAATTTGATGAAAATGGTAGAAAGGTCTCAAAAAGGGTAGAAAACACTGTGGGAAAAGGAGAAATTGCTCGTTACGAGCAATTTCTCCTTTTCCCACAGTGTTTTCAAAAGACTTATACTGCAGACACGTTAAAACCAGGGCTTGTTTGGGAAAGGGTTAACTTGTTACCAAACGATAAATCCTTTGGCTTGTTCAAATTGAAAGTACAGTACACGTATTTGCAGATGACATACTAAATGTGACTCAAATGATGGGATTTGTCTGTGAAAGGGCAGGAAAGATTGTGGGAAAAGGAGAAAATGCTGGTGACCAGCATTTTCTCCTTTTCCCACAATCTTTTCAAAAGGCTTCATCCTATGGTCATGGAAAGTTGGGATTATGTGGTAAAGGATTAAATGCATCTCAAATTACGAACTTAACCCTTAACCACACAATCCCGACTTTTAACGACCCTAGAAGAAAAGTCTTTTGAAAACATTGTGGGAAAAGGAGAAAATGCTGTCCCACAATGTTTTCTACTCTTCCCATAACAAATTTCAAATTTTCAGTCACACTTATTTTGTCGTCTGCAACTGTTTTCATTTTGGACTAGTCTAAAATTTTGTCATTCGGTAAAGAGTAAAAACTTCAGTCAGAAAATGAGTTTGTTAGTGGATTTGAGCGAAATAAGAGAATTAAGTTTTTTTTCCTGAAACTGGACCCGATAAAGAGAATAGACATCTTCAATGAGGGAAAAGATCCAATGTATTACAATATCACATGGATGAGTTTAAGATTTAGAGCGTGGAGTAAACCCAACAGACTAAGACCCAAATAATTGCAATATCATGGTTGTCTTTGTCTGTAAAGTTTCAGGAAAGTAGACAGTGTAGATGATAGATCAGACAGCATGTTTTGTGCCATCTGATCTTGATCTACTC
The DNA here is from genome assembly GCA_945859785.2 of Tridacna gigas. NCBI lineage: Eukaryota > Metazoa > Mollusca > Bivalvia > Cardiida > Cardiidae > Tridacna > Tridacna gigas. The sequence goes on along the minus strand of OX244034.2, from coordinate 6,849,504 downwards.
TGGCTGCAAAGGCAATTATAGTTGTGAAAGGCACTTTCAGGATTGAATGTTAAGTTGTTGTTTTCAAAATGGTTTCAATATGGACAACCTTAAAATTTTGCCATCCAAAAAAGAGTTACATTTTATGCACAATTTAACTCTTTACCAAATGACAAAATTGTAGACTGGTCTAAATTGAAAGCAATTGTAGATGACTGGATAAATGTGGCTCATTTGATAGAATTTGTTTCTGAAAGAGTAGAAAAACTTCAGGGAAAACTGGAGATCGTGTGGTGAGGAGTTACCAGATGACCAAATTTTAGGGTTTGATGACTACTGAAATTTGATTCAAATGTTGATATTTGTTTTTGAAAGGTTGGAATACATTGTAGGAAAAGGAGAAATGGTTTTCATCATCATTCTTTTTTTTCGTTTTCTCATAATGTTTTCCAGAAAGTTTTTTCTTCTGTGGTGTTGAAACACTGCAATTGTTTGGGAAAAGGTTAATGACCTGATTTACAGGTATTTATCATGACATGAACACATGTAGGAGTTTTGGGAGGCTTTTTGGATTAACCCATTTACCAAACAATCCCGTTTTAATGACACTGAGGCACAAACCTTTTGAAAACATTTTGCGAAAAGGAGAAAATGCTGGTAACCAGCATTTTCGCATGTTCCCAAAATGTTTTTTACTCTTTCATAGACAGAAATCTTAGTTTGCATTACTTTTAATTCTGTTGTCTGCAAATGCTTTCAGTTTAGACCAGTCTAGAGCTTTGATATCTGGTGAAGAGTATACCCTTGAACCAAATAATCCAGCTTTGTTTAACCCTTTACCAAACGACAACATTTTAGATTGTTCTAAATTGAAAGCATTTGTAGACGACAAAATAAATGTTACCGAAAAATTGAAGTTTGTTTTGGGAAGTGTAGAAAACATTGTGGGAAAAGGAGAAAATGCTGGTTACCAGCATTTTCTCCTTTTCCCACAATGTTTTCAAAAGGCTTCTTTCTCAGGGTCGTTAAAAGTCAGGATTGTGTGGTAAAGAGTTAAGACTTGAGGGAAAAGGCTGTTGAACATTTTCTGAAAAATGATTAGTTGCCAGCTTTTCTCATAATAGGCCTACTTTCTAGCCTACAAGAACAAATAGATTTACCATCAGTTGATGGGCCACATTTAATTTGTTGTCTGCAAACACTTTCAAAGTGGAATAGTCTATTCTGTCGTCTGGTAAATTATTATATAGATTTTTAAAAGCTATGAACGGTATTAAATATTTCAGTATTCATATTGACATTATCATATTGTTGATGGAAACTGGATCTAGATCTTGTGACTAGCATTTTCTCTTTTTCCAATAATGTTTCTTATCTGTTCAACTCTTTACCACACTATCCCACATTTTGGCAATTCTGAAAAAGAATGCTTTTGCAAACATTATGGGAAAAAGAGAAAATGCTGGTAACCATTTTCTCCTTTTCCCACAATGTTTTGTACCCTATCAAAGACAGAAATCATTGTTTGAGCCATATTTAATTTGTGGTCTGCAAATGCTCTTAATTTGGTCTAGTTCAAAATTTCGTCGTTTGGTGAAGGATTAAAGGTAAATCTTATCATTTGAGCCACATTATAATTTGTTGCTACAAAATGCTTTCAGTATGGAGGAGTCTGAAATTTTGTAATTCAGGTTAACTCTTCACCACACAGTCCCAAATTTCAATGACCCTGAGGAAAACAGCTTTTGAAAACATTGTGGGAAAAGGAGAAAATGCTGGTAACCAGCATTTTCTCCATTTCCTACAATGTTTTCTACTCTTTCACAGGCAAGCTCCATCACTTTGCCACTTCTGATTTGTCGTTTGCAAGTGCTATTAATTGGAAAAGTCAAAAAAATTTCCATTTGGTAAAGATTTAAGAGTTTACACTTAAACTCCTCAGTCATGGATCATTGATTGAAAATCCTGTATACAGTAGAACTATATACCTCTTTACCTGAAAAATCAAAATGTGGCTGAAATGATGGAAATTGTCCTTCAAAGGATAGAAAACATTGTGGAGAAAGTGCCAGCAGGAATACTTGTTTTAAGATTCTTTCTGCAGTGTTTGTTACAGGAATAAAATGATTAAAAAAAAAAAGCATTTAACAATAAGAAACCTAAACAATGCTAGAAAGATAGTTAAGGAGAACCCTAAAGCTAGAAAACTGGAATGTTCTAAATATCAAATAAATTTTTAATGGTCATCATCAGCCTAAAAGACTTCAGGCATTTCAAAGCTGTTTTTTCTAGACTATTAACTCTTTACCATTAATGACAGTATTTCGGACTGGTCCAAATTGAAAGCATTTGCAGATGCCAAATTAAATGTGGCTAAAATGATTGCATTTGTTTCTGAAAGGTTAGAAAACATTGTGGGAAAAGAAGAAAATGCTGGTTACAAGCATTTTCTCCTTTTCCCACAATGTTTTCAAAAGGCTTCTTTCTCAGGATTGTTAAAAGTCGGGATTGTGTGGTAAAAGGTTAAAATCAAGATCAGACTTCCAGTCTGTGCAGTTTGATCTTGATCTTTTTGTCCACAAAAAGAACTTCAGTTTTGCTGTACCCTGGGCTCCAGCAACAGTTAATGACAGATAACTGTCATGGCATCTCAGTTTTGTCCTGAATGATTTATAGAGAAAGAATTTGTCCTCTCACTGAGAGGTCAAATCCAGGCATTCAACTTTAACCCCAGAGGAAGATGCATGTTGAGACTTGCATAACATACAGTTATTGAAAGTACACATATAGGAACTTCAGTAACAATGAGCAATTAATTTTTAGCTCGGCTGTTTACAAAAAAAAACATTAAGGTATTGTCGTAACCCTTGCATCATTGTAATAGTCTGTGTAGTGCAAACACTTCGACATTTTGTGACATCTCTGTTAGTACTGAAGATATTTGCTTCAAACTTGGACAAGTTATTAACTATCAAAAGGGAAACCTGTACAACAAGTGCAGGTAACCATCAAAGTACTTTTGACAGAGTTATGTCCCTTTTTCAACTTAAAATTTTCACTGAAAGTCAGGCAACTGCTGCTGAGCGTTGGTACCAGCATGAGGTGCTCTTGTTTGGTTGTGTAGTGTTTAACACAGTTTTCAACATTATTTCAGTTATATCATGGCAGCTTTGCACCTGTCCATGCTTTCCTGAGGTTTCTTTCACCAGTACTTTTCACAATGTTCTTTCCTAGCCATGGCCACTTTCCCCATAACCATTGCCAAAACAATGATCAGCAACAACAGAGGAATAAATCCTGTAACAATGATTATCATCAGTCCTTGGAAAGAAATAGGCCAAGCTGGCAGGGACCCCTTGGTTTCAAGTCCTGTTTGCTACTGACTGTGCGTGCTAAGTAGACGACCACAAAAGAGAGGGCTTTTGAAAACATTGTTGGAAAAAGAGAACATGCTGGTAACCAGAATCTTCTCCATTTCCCACAATGTTTTTTTACCTTATCAAAGAAAGTAAATTGAGTAATCATCTTTTTAGCAACATTTAATATGTTGTTTGCAAATACTTTGAATTTGGCCTATTCCAGAACTTTGTTGTATGGTAAAGTGTTATGACATTTGGGCTAATAAGTAAAGTACTTCTTCAGTATGTTTCTCTGTATTGAAACATCAGAGGAAATTTATATCAGGAATCCAAGCCCTGGTAGCACAATCACTTGCTTAAAAATGTAGTTAGATGTAGTTACAGAATTGGCCAAGTTGTGGTGTCTTAAAGAGCTGTATGGGGAAAGGAATATGAGTTTATGTAATTATCAATGCAGTAATTAAACAAGTACGTCTTCTGTGTTATTTGTGGCATTCTGATAAATAAATAGATTAGTATCAATTCTACCTGTTTTGACATAATGGCTATTGGGGATGTTTTACAAAGATAAATCAGGAATGATTGGCAGTTACAGAGAAGATGCAGTGTTTACATTCCTCACTGTTGGTTCTAAATACTGCCTCAGCATGCAGCTTTATTTCTTCCTGATCCCTTAACCACACAATCCGGAGTTTTAACTACTCTTAGGAATACGCCTTTAAAAAACATTTTGGAATAAGGAGAAAATGCTGGTAACCAACCAGCATTTTGTCCTTTTCCCACAGCCTTTTCTATACATCCAAAGAAAAATTTCAGTTTTTGAGTCACACTTAATTTGTCGTCTGCAAATACTTCAATTTGGATAAGTCTAGATATAATTGTTGTGCGATTAAAGTGTTAACCCTTTACCAGTTTACAACATTTTGGACATAATACATATTGATGATATATGCAGATGACAGATGAAATGCGAAGTAGAATACATAATAAGTAAAGGAGATCATCCTGGTTGCCAGCATTTTGTCTTTTTCGCACAATGTATTCATAGGCAGTCTTTCTCAGTCATTGAAATTCTGGATTTTTTTGTAAAGGGTTAATCTGATATTCTCAAGCATTTTGTTTTTTTTTTTCCTCTGAGTTCAAGGACATTTGTGAGGCTGTTTTAGTCTTCAGTGCATCTATTCACGTTTTCCTTGTGTTTCTTTACACATACTTATGGTAGCTCAGTTTTGATGAAAATGCTGGTTAGAGTGCCAAATAAACCTATCAGACGTTTCCAGTTGAGAAATAGGACCCAAAATTTAACCCTTATCCTGCTAAGTAAGTTACATAGATATTTCAAGCCAATAGTAAAAAATCCGAATCATGTTATTTCAAACTTATTTCTTGGAGAAAGTATTGCCTTATCGGACATTGTAGATTCAAGATCAGACTGCATGTTCTGTGCAGTCTCTTGATCTACACTGTATGCAAAATGTCAATAAGTTGCGCTTAGCAGCTTAAGGGTTAATATAAATAGCAATATTTAGGTTGTTCTAGTCCATAATGTCTCAGCAAAAGCGGACAGTGTAAATCAAAGATCAGATTGCATATTTTGTACTGTCTGATCAACTCTTGTCACAAAGGCAGCCAAAGATGTGAAAGACTCTTTAACTCTTTACCACACAATCCCGACTTTTAATGACCTTAAAAAGGAAGCTTTTTGAAAACATTGTGGGAAAAGGAGAAAATGCTGGTAACCAGCATCTTCTCCTTTTCCCACAATGTTTTCTACCCGTCCCATAACAAATTTCAATTTTTAAGTTACATTCGTCATCTGCAAATGCTTTCAATTTGGACTAGTCTAAAATTTTGTCGTTTGGTAAAGAGTTACGGATTGACATTTTCTTCTTTTTTTCCAACAAGTTTTCAAAAGCCTCTGGGATATAACGGCATAATGTTATTCATTAAACCTAGTACCACACAATGCTGCTTTTAATGACCCCGAGAAAGTGGCCTTTTGAAAACATTGTGGGAAAAGGAGAAAGTGCCAGTAATATTTTCTCTATTTCCCACAGTTAGCAGCTTTCTACCCTTTCAGAAACAAAATTCCCCCGAGTCATTTCCCTGCCTGTGATTTATTTGAGTGTTTAGCGTTGATCAAATGTTTGTATTTTGAAATATTTCAGTCTCATGCATCTCGATGTCGTACCACAATGGAAATAAGGGATTCCTTTCCTTTTTTAGCTCACCTGAGCACAACGTGCTCAAGGGGAGCTATTAGGATCGCCTGGTGTCCGTCGTGCGTCTGTGCATCATGCGTCGTTCGTCATCAACAATTCTTTAAACATCATCTCCTCCTAAACCACTGGGCCAATTTGGACCAAACTTGGCAGGAATGTTCCTTGGGAGGTCCTCTTTAAAAAGTGTTCACAAAATTTGATTTCATCAAAAACTCTGGTTGCCATGGCAACGAAATGGAATTTTCTAAGAAATTCTTTAAAAATCTTCTCCTCTGAAACTGCTGGTCAGATTTTAAAATACTTCCACAGGAATGTTCCTTTGGTGACCCTTTTCAAAAACTGTTCGCGAAATTTTGATATGTCGAAAAACATGGCTCTGGTGAATGGGGGCTACTTGAACTTTATGGATATGAAGAAATTCTTAAAATTTCTTCTTCTCTGAAACCGCTGGTCAGATTTTAAAATAATTTCACAGAGATATTTCTTGGGTGACCCTTTTCAAAAAGTGTTCGCGAAATTTTGATCCATCAAGAAACATGGCTCTGGTGAATGGGGGCTACTTGCACTATACGGAAATGAAGAAATTCTTAAAAATTCTTCTTCTCTGAAACGGCTGGTCAGATTTTGAAATAATTTCACAGAGATGTTCCTTGGGTGACTCTTTTCAAAAGGTGTTCGCGAAATTTTGATCTGTCAAGAAACATGGCTCTGGTGACTGGGGGCTACTTGCACTATACGGATATGAAGAAATTCTTAAAAATTCTTCTTCTCTGAAACCGCTAGTCAGATTTTAAAATAATTTCACAGAGATGTTCCTTTGGTGACCCTTTTCAAAAATTGTTTGCGAAATTTTGATTCGTCAAGAAACATGGCTCTGGTGACTGGGGTTAAATTAAAGCAATAACTTGTGGGCAATCTAGAGGCCACATATTTTGCTCAATTGACTTGAAAATTTATCAGAATGTTTGCCTAAATTAAATCTTGGATGAGATTGAAATTGGGTCATCTGGGGTCATAAAGTAGGTCACTAGGTCAAATTAAAGAAATACCTTGTGGGCACTCTAGAGGCCACATTTTTTGTCTTGATGATATCTCAGAGGAGTTCAAAATTGGGTCACATAGGGTCATAAACAATGTCACTGGGTCACATTGAAGAAATACCTTGTGGGCACTCTAGAGGCCACAATTCTAGCTAAATTGACCTGAATATTGGTCTGCATATTTGACTTGATGATATCTCAGATCAGTTAGAAATTGGGTCTCATAGGGTCATAAACTAGGTCACTGGGTCAAATTAAAGAAATGTATTGTGGGCACTGTAGAGGCCACAGTTTTTGCTCAAATGACCTGGAAATTTGTCAGCATGTTTGACTTGATGATATCTTCAATGGATTTGAAATTGGGTCACATAGGGTCATAATCTAGGTCACTAGGTAAAATTTCAGAAATACCTTGTGGGTACTCTAGAGGTGACAGTTCTTTCCCAATTCACCTGAACCTTGGTCAACAAGTTTGTTTTGATGTCTCGGATGAGTTTGAAGTATGGTCACAAAGGGTCATAAACTAGGTCACTAGGTCAAATTGAAGAAAGACATTTTGGACACTCCAGAGGCCACATTTTCAGCTCAGTTGACCTGACAATTGGTCAGAATGTTTGTCTTAATAATATCTTGGATGAGTTTTAAATTGGGTCATTATGACCCTGGAGTGGAATTTCGCCTAATGACTCAGGTGAGCGATCCATGGCCATCGTGGCCCTCTTGTTTGGTGATATGGATCCTTCAGGTGCTGATGTGCCAGATGTGCATATCCATTATACCAGTAGTTAACTTTTTATTTCATTATGTTGTGTGCTGTTTTATGACCATAATGTTACATATATTTAGTGCTAAAATGATAAAAAGATCTTAAGATTTCAATTTTTGAATCACATTTATTTTGCCGTCTGCTAATGCTTTCTATTTGGATAAATCTAAAATTTTATTGTTCGGTAAACAAATACAGGGTTGTATTGCATGTTCAGTGAAGCATTTTAGAAGGGCAAGTTTCTATGAGGAAGGGTAAGGGTCAGCCTGTGAGACCTTATTGATTTAGAAATCATTGGTGGATATTTCTGCTTACACTGGGGCGAGTTCTGATGTGGCAAGCTGGGCATCAGACAGAATTCTTTATTTGGGGTTCATCTGCTCGTATAAATCCTGCTTTGTATGCAGAAAAATCTTCCAATGCCTCGGAAAGCTTTGGAGGACCTTAATTGCCAAAGTTCTCCGATGCAGTGAAATTGGCATTTCTGGGTCATTTTTTTCAAAAGTTCCATTTTATAAATTTGCACAATAAAGATTAAGGAGTAAACCCTTTCCCAAACAACAAATTTTGAACTCTTTCAAATTCAAAACACCTACAGAAGACAGATTTAAAATTGAAACACGCGAGCTTAAGCTCTGAAAGGGTAGAAAACAAATTAAACAATGTGGGAAAAGGAGTAAATGACGGTTACCAGCATTTTCTCCTTTTCTCAAAATGTTTTCAAGAGCCTTCATTCCCAGGGCCTTTAAAACCCAGGATTGGTTGGTGAAGGGTTAACCAGCCTGACCAGGTACTCAGTGGTTAGCATATTTGACTCGTGAACTGATGGTTGTGGGTTCAATACTCGGTTGAGACAAACTCTGATTCACGTGAGAAAAGTAGTCAGTGGCTTGGACAGAAAGTTGTGTCAGTACTGGTAGGAGAAAGCCAGGAAAGACATGAGTTGGTGCACTGATAGCCATGATATGACCTAAGCTGTTAAAATGGTGTTAAACTACAATACACTATACAAAGGGATAACCAGTCAACAAAATTTAGAACTGAAGGCATTTGCTGACACATCTCAGATGTGGCTTAGATGATATGATTTGCATGGGTGAAAGTTTTCTGTATTATTAAGGAATGCCATATTTTCAGGATCCATAAAGGGTCTTTCTCCCAAATCATCTAAATCTGAGAAGAAAATTTGGAAGTGGGGAAGGGGTAACCCTTCCAAATCTCATTTCTCTGGCATATTGCAAGTCAACTGATCTCCAGGTGCCATGTCTATAAAGTTTAACATGTTTCTACATTTCCCTTGTTTGAGGCTATTCCTGGTTATTTATGGCCCTCGTCGAACATCTGTGGACAGAGATTCCAATACGGAATCGGCCGAGTTTAGTGATCGAGTCTACTTGGAATATTAGTAGGAGCCCATTTGAACAATGTTTTTTGATTGGAGTGAAATGTATTAACAGAGACAGTTTGTCCTGTATCACAATGTGGCTGCCGAGATTGAGAGAGGATGATTGTCACTTTAAAAATGAAGTTTTTACCCCTGAATTTCAATTCAAATAAATAAAAAAGGACAGGGAAAATAAATAAAGGTGGGAATGGTAAAACAAAAGTGATTAACATGGAGAAAGATACAGGAACTGGTTGATAACGCTCGATGTAACTGGAGTTGCATTTTGTGAAGTATGTACGAAAATGATCAACTACAGTACAGGTGGAATGGAAAGAAACCCTTACGCCTGCATGCCTGTAGACAGGATTGTTATGTATAACTGAGAGTAAGTTCAAAGGGTGAATTATTGAAAGAGCCACATGCATGAAAGTGTCAATCCTTATTAGCCTGCCTTTGTATGGCACATAATTATAGACGAAAAATCTTAAGTTTTATGTTATCTGAAAATCGAAATTTAGATTGAAAATACTTGAAGCCTTTTTGAAGTGAGGATGTCAGGAAAAGGGTTTTAATATAAAAAAGCAATGTCTCTTGAGCTTCTGGGAGCCACAGGCCCCCTGTACCTCCAGTCAGGATGTTGCCCTGGACCCACCGGGGGCCTAGCTGGTAGCCCCTGGACACCTAGCCAAAAATTTCTGATTTTCATTTTTCTAACTTTAAAAGTGTAGAAAATATTGTGGTAGAAGGAGAAAAAGCTGGTTTACCTTTTGCCACATTTTTAGTTCACTTGAGCACAAATTGCTCAAGGTGAGCTTTTGTGCTCGTGCTGTGTCCATCGTCCATTATCCAGGTCGTCAACATTTACCTTGTGTGCAATTCTAGAGGCCACATTTTTTGTCAGAAACTCAATGAAACCTGGCCAGAATTTTGGTCTTGATGGTATCTTGCACAAGTTAGAAACTGAGTCACATTGGGCAAAAAGTAGGTCACTGGGCCAAGTTTTAGAAAAACCTTGTGTGCACCATAGAGGCCATATTTTCAGCCTGATACTCATGATACTTGGTCAGAATATTTGTTGTAATGATATCTTGCACAAGTTCGAAATTAACCATGTCAGGTCTAAAAGTAGGTCACTTATACCTTCATATGACTTACATCATTAAAAACAGGATCTCTTCAGTTTTATCAGCTATAGATGACTTTATTCAGATGAGCGCTTTAGGGCCAGTGGCCCTCTTATTTTCAGAAGCCTTTACTCTCAGGGTCCTGAAAATAGGATACTGTTTGGTAAGGAGCTAATGCGTGGTTTGACAAGAAATCTATTCCCAACTATTTGAACACCGTCACAGAATGTTAGAGATGTTTGTCTATGCATTCCTCTGTTAGGTTCAATTTCAGACTCATCTGCAAACAATGTACATGTAAAGTTTACCCTTTACCAAACAATCCCTGGTTTTCATGACCCAGAAGAAGAAGACTTTTGAAAACATTGTGGAAAAAGGAGAAAATGCTGGTAATCAGTATTCTCTCCTTTTCCCACAATGTTTTCTACCATTACCAAAACAAATTTCACTTTTTAAGTCAAATTTATTTTCTCATCTGCTTTGAATTGGACAAATCCAAAATTTTATCATGTGGTAAAAGAGTTAACCCTGTGCCACACAACTCAGAGTTTAACTCTTTACCAAACAACAAAATTTTAGACTGGTCCAAATTGAAAGCATTTGCAGACGACAAAATAAATGTGACTAGAACAAAGGAAATTTGTTTAAGGAAGGGTAGAAAACATTGCTGGAAAAGGAAAAAGTGCTGGTTACCAGCATTTTCTCCTATTCCCACAATGTTTTCAAAAGCCTTCTTTCTTAGGGTTATTAAAAGTCGGGATTGTGTGGTAAAGAGTTAAATGACCTTGAAGAAAAGGTCTTTTGAAAGCACTGGGAAAAGGAGAAAATGCTAGTAACCAGCATTTTCTCCTTTTCCTACAATGTTTTCTATGAGGGTCTGTCAAAAATAACTGAGCCCTACCTCATTTTTTTCTCATTATTTCATACACGGTAGTTATATTTGGTACAACAGTTACTGTTGAATACTATCTTGTGTGTCGTTTGCCTGGGAAAAACTGACGTTACGTGATGTCTTTTATTGTAACGTTATGGCGGAGGGGTCGTTCATGCTGACACGCGAAGAACAGATTGCTTACTGTAAGATTGAGGCTGGACAGGGAAAAAGCAAATCAACTTTGGCTGCCCAGCAACCAGTATCCATGCATTACCAAGGAGATGGAATGAGGGCCATTCTTGAGTTATTTCCCTTGATTCCTCTCCCGTACTACATTGGTCCTGAAAAGGGGATTACTTGGATTTTATCCTTGAATTTCTTGCACTACACGAATATGTTCTTGAGACAATATCTTAGCTAAATCTGGTTAGATTGTTTTACAAATGGATATATACGCATTTCTCTGATGATTGAAAACATGATTTGTTCATAATTACACAGGGATCTTACATATGATCATAAATCAAATTATATTTATCGCAACATCCCCAAGGGAGTCAAGATAAAAACAAAGGAATACAGGTAAAAGGACCAATCTGTGATTTGGTTACTTTTAGTCTTTATCTGGCAAGGGAGATAAACTGGCTTATAGTAATGGCCCTTATTTGGTCCAAGGGGGATTATTTTGAGGGATAATAAACATGTGAGTTGTCTGTTAAAAAGTTATGAGGTAGGGCTCAATTATTTTTGACTGACCCTCCATCCTTCCATAGGCAAATTTCAGTTTTTAGTCACATTTTAATGTGGCATCTGCAAATGCTTTCAATTTGGACCAGTCAAAAATTTAGTTGGTAAAGAGTTAAGATCAGACAGTAAAATGTGTAGGCCGATTATAGGAAAACCACAATGATAGTTGATTAACTCTTTCCTATACAGTTCTGAGTTTTAACGACTCTGAGGGAGAAGCCTTTTGAAAAGATTGTGGAAAAGGAGAAAATGCTGATACCCAGCATTTTCTTTCTTTCCCACAATGTTTTCTCTATTGTCTGAGGCAAATTTCATCATTTAATGGGAACTATTTTGTCATCTGCAGATGCTTTCAATTTGGTCAAGTAAATAATTTTGTCATTTAGTAAAGAGTTTACTCGTTACAATTTTACACTCAAACTGATAGCATACACAGACATCGAGGATCTTACATGAGTGTTTATGTCTTATCATTTTTATCAAACGAGTTGACTTAAAATAGATGATGCTAGCCATGGCAAGCGTCAAATACATTTCAGGCCTCTGCCAACTCTCAGACTTTTGGGAGAAGTGACTTCTCCCTAGTCTGAGAATTGGGAGAAGTTTTTCAAAATGGGGAGAAGTGGTCAGACTTTGGGGAGAAGTTTAGACGGACATTAAAATGCGGACGTAGTCGGACTAATAGAAGGAAATAACAATATTTTAACAATTTAACAGTTTGATTGGATAGAAAACAATATAAATTAAATGAAAATATTTTATCTTATATATCTTTTTAATGATTAATAATTTATACTTAATCCTATTAGAAACTACATAAAACATATTTATTCATTACTTACCATGCTTAATTCATACACTTTTTGGATAAAAACATTATGGAAAGAGAAAACAAATACTTGCTGTGAGCAATGGTTTCACCCAGCACATTTTTTTCCCCAAAATCTTTGAAGCACTATTTTTTTTTTTTCCCCCAAAAAAATTGGCTGAAAATCATTATCTTTATCATGTATATTACAATCCATATCCCTGACCAGGTAAGAAAAAATTCTAAATCTCAAGTCAAAAGCATTTATAGCAGGCAAATAGATGATTACTCAAAGGATGTAAGTAATGTTAAAAAGTAATGTGAATATTGTGTCAAAGGAAGGAAAGCTTGCCAACAGTAATTTCTCCTGTTGGTACAATGTTTTCAACTTCCTCATGGTAATTAAAGCCCTGTTTCAGATAGCAAGAGAAATCTAAGATAAGTTTGTCTGAATACTGTTTGTCTTTTGCTGATGACAAATAAATCGTTAATGAAAACATCGCTAAGGACATTATTACATTTCCAACTTAAATACCTGTTTTAACCTCGTAGATCATTCGTTTGCATTAGATTGGGTCTGGTCAACAAAAATGTCAAAATTTTGACAAGAGTATAGGCTTAGTAACAATGTACATGTAGATCTATGTACATGTATTTTTTTTTTCATTTCATCTTTTTGTTCGCGTCAAAGAAAAATATACAATTTCATCCAAACTTTTGAAAGAAAACCGCCCTTGAGCTATGTGAACATCACAATATCCAGCAGCCATTTTGAAAATGAATCATGTGACTTGCTGGAATTTGTCCAAAAATCAGTTGTAACGTGACATACTTGGCGCCAATTTGTAGTCAGATGATTCGAAAATATTGCCACATGATTTTAGCAGATCATAGAAAAACGTCATCATGTCTGTTCGTTAGTAAAAGTGCGAGTAATAAAGGATTGGGTAAATGGTGTTTTGAAAGCAAGGTGCCGATTTCAATTTAATTTATGGTCATTAAATAAAAGTTGATATCTGAGTTGGGGTTTTATTTTACACTTAAAGAAAAAAGGCCAGACAAGCCGCTAGACGGCGCCGATGTTTGTTATGACTGGCGAAAAGTGTTAGTTAACTTCGCAAAAATTTTAGCAACCTGACGGGGCAAAGGTGTGAATATTGTTGATTAAGATGTTACCTACCAATTAAGAAGTGGGGTTTGGTACCCGAGAAACTAATTAACAATTGCTTGTCAAGTCGGACAATTGAAAACAAATCTATTTCGCTGATTGGACACCAGCTGTGAATCGGGTATAACACACTGTAAGGTAATAGATCTACACACGCTGATTGTATATAGAGTACCTGTATATAGAGTACCCGACGCAAGGTCAATATACGCAAGGCGACTTCCCAATTTTTTCAGGCGACTTCGATTTCGCTTTGCCAGGCGAAATGGGCGAAGTTTTTTTTAAATAAGGCGACTTTTTCGCCCAAGTCGCCCACTCGGCCGAGACCTGCATTTTAGTCACTGAGATTGATAGAAATGATAATACATAAACATGCATTTGAGATTCTATTTATCACATAAAATGAATGACAGACAAAAAATGTCCTGCATCATCACCTTAAGCCTTACACCATTCACAGGTCCATGTTTACAGTTGTAGTTCTGTTTCAAATGTGTACATACACAAGTAGATGGCTCTGACATTTACACCGAAAATAGAATGAAACAGTTTTTAGAGGGGGTAATTCTACCTATTTACACATTTTTTTTATTTTAAAAAACTTTCACTGCATTTCTTAGTTTTTATTATAAATGAAAATAAAAAACTTTCCATGCGTATACGTCTTAGCAACAGTGACTTCATTTTTTCCACGAAACGGCATAGTTACTAAGTACAAATGCTGACATATTTTGTGGCCAGTATCTCTGGCTCCAAGTGCTCATGACTAAATGCAGATCAGAAATGGGACCTGAAAAACCATAATACACTAATGTATTTTCAAAAATAAGTCATGGATTTAACTCTATACCAAACGACAAATTTTTAGACTAGTCCAAATTGAAAGCATTTGCAGACGACAAAATAAATGTAACTCAAAAACAGAAATTTGTTTTGGGAAGGCTAGAAAACATTGTGGGAAAAGGAGAAAATGCTAGTTACCAGCATTTTCTCCTTTTCCCACAATGTTTTCAAAAGGCTTCTTCCTCAGGGTCGTTAAAAGTCGGGATTGTGTGGTAAAGGGTTAATACACTGCCAGAAGGTTTTATGTGATAAACAAATTAAAGGTAGCTCAAAAGATGATTTCTGTCTTTGGAATGGTAGAAAAGCTTGTAGTAAAAGAACGAAATGGTTGTTTTCAAAAGCCTTTTGCCTCAGGTTTGTGTGGTAAAGGTTTAACTGGTGTTTATGTCACTTGCAACTACATGTATATATCAGTCTTATTGCAGCAACAGCTCACATGTTCATGTCATTGTCATTGGTTTCTCAAGTACTTGGCTTGGGCTATGATGTGCTTGATTAAAAAACCAAACACCTAGGGAGGGGATAGAACCTAGGACCCTTAGTTTATTTATCCTACATGTAAACCTCTAAGCCAGGCAGGATGATAGAATATGATGATGGGCTGTTTTGTAAGATAACTCTGATAAAACAACTTTCAAGTTGCAGTTTTTTCTTTTGACACAAAAGGTTGTCATGATTGCTTTGGTGTTGAACTCTTTTCCATATAACCAAATTTTAGACTTGTCAAAATTAACCCTTAGAGCACCAATTTGGAAAGCAGCCAGTAGCTTGGTAAGAATATTGTGCAAAGTACTGGTACAAGAAACTCCAGGAAAGCATGGATAGGTGCACTGGCCACCGTGATACAACTGAAATAATATTTAAAGCGGCCTCAAACATCATATAATCAATCACTCATCAATCAAATAATGGAGCTGTCACCAGTATGATAGTCTTAGCCCTATAGCTGCTAAGCACAACTCACTGACTTTATGGGGACAGTGTAGATCAAGATCAGACTGCACAGAACGTGCAGTCTGATCTTGGATCTAACCTGTTCGATAAGGAAATTTTTTTCTCTCAAAAATAACTTTGAAATAGCAACATTTGGGTTTTTAATATCGACTTAAAGGTATCATTTAATTTATTAATTAAGCAGGCTAAGAGTTAAAACTTCTCCAGCCCAGCTTTCTTTTTTGAGGTTGATTGGTTGGTTGAACAGTGTTTCGCATTCCTCTCAGTTTCAGGAAGGTGACAGCTCACTTATGTATGTTTCGGGTTGTACCAGCACTTAGCTAGGGCACTGAGGTGTCTTGCCCAAGGACATGAAATGCCAGCGCTTACACCTGCAAAGTGAGCCATGCGGTCGGAGTTCCCATTTCATGACATATTGTGGGAATGAAAATGAACAGCTGGAATACATGTCAAGCAATAAAATGTTTTTTTAGAAAAGATAATAAGTTTGTCTTAGGACCAATCTGATTTAATTGGTCAGTCAGTCAATAAATCAATAGTCTTGATTGATCAAATTGTTAAGTTCAGTGTACCATTAGACCACTAAATATCTTGGTTGAACAGGTTTTTTAACCCTTTACCAAACCATCCTGTCTTTTAACGACCCCGAGGAAGACGTTTGTTGTAAGCATATTTTGAAAGACATTATGCTGATAACCAGCATTTTTCTCTTTTTCCCACAAGTTTTCCTACCCGTTTACTCTTTGCCAGATGACCAAATTTTAGACTGGTCCAAATTGGAAGCATTTGCAGATAACAAAAATAATTTTAAGCTATTGCTCAGCCCAATGGATTTGTCTGTGACAGGATAGAAAATATTGGTTACCAGCATTTTCTCCTGTTAGCTACAATGTTTTTAAGATTTAATGTCCTTTTGTCCAGGGAGCTCAAAAGTTTGACTGGATTGTTTTGTTAATTTTTAGTTCACCTGACCACAAAGTGCTCAGGGTGAGCTTTTGTGATCGTGCTGTGTCTGTCGTCGTTGTGTGGTTGTCAACATTTACCTTATGTGCACTTTAGAGGCCACAGTTTCAGCCAGATCCTCATTCCAAGTTCGAAATTGGGTCAGGTTGAGTCATATTGAAAGCTGTTGCAGACGCCAGACATGAAAGTAATTGTGGCTCAGAGTGAGATGATGGGAGTTGTTTCTGAAACAGAGGAAAACATTGTGGGAAAAACAGAAAATGCTTGTCACCAGCATTTTCGCTTTGTCCACAATTTTTTCAAAAGACATCTTCGTCAGGCTTATTTGCATTGTTAAATATTGGCATGGGGGAACACTACCCCAAAAGTTAGGTCAAACCCTCATCCTCAACTGCTTATTTGCCAAGGCTAAAAACTTTGTTCTCAGGAAATCCTGGTATTGATTTCAGCCAGTGGCCCTTGTCATGCAGGATTGTCCTTTGGCAAGGATCTTGGTTAAAGCAGGTAAATCCCAAAAAATATTGGAAAAATGACCCATCACCATCTAAAGTAAGTGTTGAAAGTGGCATAAAAGATTTAACTCTTTACCAAACGACAAAATTTTAAATTAGTCTAAATTGAAAGCATTTGCAGACGACAAAATAAATGTGACTGAAAATTTGAAATTTGTTTTTGGAAAGGTAGAAAACATTGTGGGAAAAGGAGAAATCATCATTTTCCCCTTTTCCCACAATGTTTTCAAAAGGCTTTTTTCTCAGGGTCTTAAAAGTCGGGATTGTGTGGTAAAGGGTTAAATCAACAAAATGTCCTGTGTCTGAAGACTTTTTACCGTCTCAAGACGACAAAGTTTTAGACTTGCCCAAATGGAGAGCATTTAAAGATGATCAATAAATTTTGCTCAAAATGGTCAATGGGATTTGTCTTGGAAAGGGCAAGAAAATTAATGATTTTAATTAGGACAAGTCTAAAACTGTCATTTTGTTTAACCCTTTCCCAAACAAGCCCTGGTTTTCATGTGTCTGCAGTACAAATCTTTTGAAAACACTGTGGGAAAAGGAGAAATTGCTCGTAATGAGCAATTTCTCCTTTTCCCACAGAGTTTTCTACCCTTTTTGATACCCTTCTGCAATTTTCATCAAATTTAAAATTGTCGTCTGCAAACTCTTTCAATTTGGACCAGTCCAAAATTTGTTGTTTGGGAAAGGGTTAAAGTGTTAGATTGTGAAAAATAAATTTTAATAATTCATACATGAACTCAGTTGGAAACATTAAGATATTGCTTCTTATGAGTAATTTCTCTGTGTGGGACAAAGCGCTCAGGTCAGGAGGAGGTTTTGAGATAATGCTGTGTCTGCATCAACAATTACCTTGTGTGCATGCTAGAGGCCACATTTTCTGTCAGATACCCATGTAAGCTGCTCAGAACGTTTGCCTCAATAATATTTAAGAAGGCAAGTTTGAAAATGGGTTATGTCGGGTCAAAAAGTAGGTCAATGAGTCTAATCCTAGTAAAAAGAAAAAAAACCAAAACCTTGTATATACTCTAGACTTGAGGCCACATTTTCTGTCCAGTAATCATGAAAATTGGTCAGAATGTTGGTCTTGGTACAATTCATAAACATTCCTATAAAATTCTCAGACTGTCATATCATAAAATGGTGACTGACTTGGTCAAATTCTCTCAGTCTTCAGGCTCATGTGAGCCATTCAGGACCTTCATGACAGTCTTGTTGAAAGGTCATGTTGTGCAAAACAGTTGTCTTCAGCGGGTATTGAGTAACCCTCTACCAAACAGTGCCTTATTCAATTATGACACCGAGAAAGTAGACTTTCAGAAACTTTGTGGGAAAAGGAGAAATGCTGATAACCAGCAATTTCTCCCATTACAGAAATGTTTTTCAACTTGTTGAGAGATAAATCTCATCATTTTGACCATGTCTGATATGCCAGATATAATTTTGATGTTGGTTACTACCAAATCCTTTAGTCTGTCGTGAAAAATTTGGATGTTTCTTATAACTTGTGTCTGCAAGCTGTTATTGTACAGTGTTATGGTGATTATTTGAAGTTCAAATTGCTCATAATATTAGCTAGTGTCCATTTTTGAAAGGTCTTCTTCGATTAAAAACAGAAGGAGACTTTCCCTGAGGCAGATTCATATTGAAAATCAATGAAGAGGGATGCCAATATTTTTCCCGTTTCTAAATGCAGAGAAAATTTATTTCTAACTCTTTACCACAGACAAAATTTTAGAATACAGTAAAACTCTGATATAGCGAATTTCACAGGACCGTTAGATTTAATTCGCTATAAGCATAATTCGCTTTATTGATAGTACGAACTTCGTTATATTTCGGGACTCAAAGGTGGACACATGTACATGCAGTCTAACATTTATTTACCAGAAAAATGTTTTTCTAACATACTTCGACAAATATGTGCTATATTTATAGTATCCAATGGCATTTATGACAGGTAGGAAAAACTAGTAGCCGATTTCGTATTTATTTAATCGAGTGAGCGATGTTAATCATTCAAAACACATTTTATACTGGTAGGAATTGAAAGCATTTGCAGACGACAATTTTCTACTTGTGGCAAATTATACTTACCACGATAATTATCGATCGATAACGCAGTCAGTTTATGTTGTGTAGATCAACGCCTCTAGCGTCAACGTGTTAATTGGGCAACATGGGAAGGTGTGAATAACTGTGACTTGGTAATTAAAGACCTTTAGATGCGACTTCAGTGTAACCAAGGTATTTTCAGTTGAAATGGATATCTGCGGACCTGATTTTTGATTCGCAATATGTGAAAATTCGTTATATCCAAATTCGTTTTAACAAATAATTTTTACAAAGGCGAAAGAAGGTTTTTGCCGGGGAATTGATTTCGATCCGTACTAAGCGAAAATTCGCATTTTCAGAGTTCGTTATAATTAAGCTTTACTGTAGTCCTAATTGTAAGCATTTGCATCAACAAAATAAAATGAGATTTAAAAATTGAAATTTGCTTTGGGAAGGGTAGAAACCATGAAAATTTAACGAAAGAAGCAGACGTTGTCTCAACCCTCAAAGTTCCTGTTTTTGCCCTTAATATGCAAACCTTCCTTGCCTTTACAACCCTGCGGTAGACTTAGTCCAACTTTCCAAAACAAAATGTCAAAAACAGGATTGTTTGGTGAAGGATTTAAGGTAGATCATTTAAGTTATGACAACAGTGTTCTGCCAAGGACTGTAAAAAGTGGAGACAAATGTCTCGCTCATCGAGAAAAGTTTGCAACATTTTTAAAAATCTGGGGACAAAATTTAGTATGCATTAAAATGGTTTAAAAATAAATTGAAATTAGTTCCCCAATAACCATACTTGTTAATTGCTATGTTCTCTTTCACTAGCCAAAATGTGGATTTAAACTTAAATGCAACTAACTCGGCTGATTATTTCTCATTGAGACTTTTCTTAAAATCCCCCCTGGAAAGACTCGGCCATGGCTGCTGATCTATGATAGATGTTCTCTGCATGTCATATATAAGAGTAGTAGTTCTGAAGATACTTTTTTTCTTCAGTGAATGCATACTTTTTTTTTTTAAAACACATTTTACAACCCATAAAGTTGCGGGCGCGATCATATTCTTTTACAGTCACAACATGTAGATTCACAGTGCATTTTGTTTTGAGGTAATCTGTATTTTTCTGTCATTACAAAAATCGGCACCCTCTAGCGGCTTGTCTGGCCTCTATTTTAATTGTAAATACCTTGACTTGGACATTTCTTTACCTCAGCCATTTTCAATTTCCACAATAAAAGTTTAGAATGGAAGAAAAATATACTGGAAATGAAAGCGATGACATCGGCACCTACATACTTGACACCATTTACCCCCCCTCTAAAATCCTTCATTACACACAGTTTTACTTAAAATATACATGATGACGTAGTTAGATCATTTGCTAGGTCATGTGGCAATTTATTTTTAAATCATGTGAATGCAGACTGGCACCAAATATATCAGGTTGCAGTGATTTTTTTACGAAAACCATCGAAGACACATGAATCAATTTCAAAATGAAAATTATTTGGTGATTTATTCTATAATCTGTTAAAATTTTGACTTTTTCTTGATCGGACAGTAACTACCGTGAACCAATGAACCGCAAGGCTAAGTATTAAGAACTGTTGTACTGGTAATTTTTACTATCTTCCAACGGTGTTGATTAAGTGGGAGGGTACTGGGCATCAGAACATTATCGGACTTTGAGCTCAGACTGTTGGTATGCTTTGGCTGACCAGAGAAGCTTAGGATAGGCCTAATACCTAGCTTTTTCGCCGTGGCGACGAAACCATTTTCGAATGAGATTGCAGAAGAAATTACATTATGACAGTAAAGTACACGATCAATACTTAGTTGATGTTTTCAGTCTGCGTCCAATCAAATTTCATTTTGCATATACGCACCTTCGGCGCCCATGAAAAACACTAAATTGTATTAGTTATGCGACTGATTCCGCGATTTTTGATATGCGACAGGAATCGCCTTTTACAGATTTTTTCTGTGACATTTTGAATTTTTTAGCGAGAAAATCGCAAATACGCGGCCTTGGCAGATTACTGGACAAGCTTCTGATTTGCCATGCTTTTTCCAAGTGTGGTATATTTCAATGTGAAAAAACTCATCTGGTAATAGGTTGAGCCTGAACTTAAGCTGAGACATGAATTTTAAGACTTTAGCCCTTTACTAAATGAACCAATTGTGGACTTGGCCAAATTCAAAGGATTGCCAGATGATAGATTAAATCTGACACAAATGATGGTATTTGTGTCTGAAAGAGAACAAAACATTGTGGAAAAAAGGAGAAAATGCTGGTTATCAGCATTTCCTCCCTTTCCCACAATGTTTTCATAAGGCTTCTTTTTCAGGGTGGTTAAAACACAGGATTGTGTAGTTAAGGGTTATTTTTTTTTTTCCCTGCTCAAACTTTATTTGTTGGGCAATCTATCTTTACCTCCCCAGCCTGATACAAGTGAGAAAAGCAGTCAATGGCTAGGAAAGAAAGTTGTATCTGCACTGGTGTGAGAAAGCCAGGAAATACATGCGTAGGTCTACTGACCACCGTGGTATGACATAAGCTGTTAAAACAGCACTAATACTCCAACACAAACAAAGCTACTTTTACCTACTTACTAAAATGATAGGTACAAAAATAAATGCACATTCGAGGATAAAAATGATGACCATACAAAATATGAATTGGTGGATGGGGGGGGGGGGGACATAATTTTCTCCATGTTTTAGGACAAAGTAACTGCATTAAAGTGCCATAAACAGGAAATAAACAGTGTTCTGCAGTAGAAAAACTCACTTTTAGCAACTTTAGGGTTAGTTGTGTCAGAACATCTGGTGAAATCTGGAGGTTACCATATCTAAGATCCCACTGCACAATTAGTTTGCCGAGCCCAGTAGCACAGTTGGTAGCACACAGGACTTGAAACCAGGGAGTAGCTGGTTCAAATCTCCAGTTAGGCGAATTTCTTTATAAGGATTGATTATAGTCATTGCTACAAGATTCATTCCTATCTCACTCCAGATCAACTTTTTCAATGAGGGTTATGTTGGCAAGCAGATAGTGGCTTAAGGGAAGAATATTGTGCAATGTACTGGTAAAAGAAAGTTCAGGAAAACAAGAATAGGTTCACTGGTAATGCTTGTTACCAGCCAGCATTTTCTCTTTTTCTCATGATGTTTTCAAAAGTTGTCTGTCTTGGTTGTTTAAACATGGGATTGTTTGGTAAAACAATCTCTTTTTCCCCCAAGGAATGTTGTCAGAAGCCTCTGAATCGTGAAAACATGGAATTGCTTGATAGAAGGTCAACTGTTGTAGGATTGCCATGTCAAGAGAGTAACAAGTTTGTTGCCTATGACAAGATAGTATGACCGGGAGAAGATTGGGTGGATTTTCTGATAGAGCAATGTCCAGTAAATCATGCAGAAAATAAATATTTACTTGAAAAACCAATTGTGAGGGATGTAATGTTGATACAGACAGAAGTCTGATAGGGTCTGCTGGGACACATTTTGTCATTTCTGCTAAAAGTTGTGCCTTCATTTTAATGGGAAGATTTGTCAGATTAAATTTTTGCATGATGCGTAAAAATATTTCAGCAGAAATTTCCAACCGTGTGAGTCACAATTATTGTCTGCAAATGCTTTCAAATTTGACAAATCTAAAATTCTGATGTCTGGTAAAGAGTTACATATTCATTATGTGATTAAAAATTTTGTTGTCTCCTAGAGCTAATTCTCGATCAGACCACAAAGTTTGGTCCAAATCGGGAGCATTTCCTGAATATAGATTCAGTATGTCATTCAACAATGGTATTTGTCCAATAAAGAGTAGAAAACATTGTGAAAGATGAGAAAATGTTGGTTACCAGCATTTTCTCCTCTTACCTCAATGTTTTGAAAAGCCTTTCTCCTTATTTAAAAGGTTATTTAAAACTCAGGATCGTCCAGAAAAGGGCTTAAACCTTTACCACACAATCCCGAGTTTTAACAACCTGGAGGAAGAAAGCTTTTGAAAATATTGTGGGAAAAGAAGAAAATACTGTTTTCTCCTTTCCCCACAATGTTTTGTAACCTTCCATAGATAAATGACAACACTGAAACATGTAATTTGTTGTCTGCATTATCTTCCGCTAGGTGGCATTTTTTAAATACATCACCTATCTGATATGAGCATTCTGGGTAGAGAACCGGACTATTTTTTAAGGTGGGAATCAATGCAACGAATTTCAAAATAAAATACAGTAAAATCTCGGTAGTTGGTAGTCAAGGGACCGGAGTATTTTATTCGAACTAAGCGTAGTACGAACAAGAAAGTGTGACTGTGTTCGGGTGTTTTCCGTGCCATACATATAAGGAAATAGACTATCAGATTTAGGCAGCATATCTTCCAGTACCCTGAATTAGTACCGTTTATATGTGTATATCTCCTGTTCCTTCAGCTTGAAGGCTTGATCCGATGTTATTTTTGTGATTGTTATCTCCGCTCATCTAGCAAAGACACATTAAAAAAAAGGAAAACATGGGAGCAAGCTTCCGAATCGGGGGTAGTCTCACATGACCGTTGGAAACAAGAAAATTTACTTAACTTTATTTTTCATTTATCTATTAATACATGTTTATCATAATAAGCACATGAAACAAATTCATCCACTGTTTTTGCATTTGTGGAATTCTGTTGGAGTGATTTCCCCTTCTAGAGATCAAATCACTCAGAGAACTTCAGACTGGGTCACACCTAATGGTATTTTCCGGCATATTTAGGTGCTTTAGGCGAGTAAAGGGTAATATCCTGCCCCATATCCCAATTGACCAGATAACCCTAATAATAGAAACACCTCCACCTACAGTATATGATTTGCTTATTTCCTGAATTTTTGGGGCTACGTGATGATTTTCGGCGATAAAAACGGAAAAGGATGAGGAAATATCAGTGGTATTTTTCGGCAAGTATAGGTTGATAAATTCTTTCCCCAATACCCTTATTTAACATAATTATAAGCCTACTCTTTCTACCCCCTCCACCTTTCGATATGTATTTTGCTATATTTTCCGATGTTTATTGGCGTTTTCCTGCATTAAATTCCGGTCATAAAGTGTTTTCCGGTCTTTCTAGTAATCGCTTCAAACTGTTATCTGTTTATGCCTTGTCGGGTGTTTTAAGAAATTTCGGAATTATTAATTGTCGTTTTAACTGATTAATTGATGTGACAAATTAAATAACGCCTTTAATTACATTGGCTTACTGTTAACAACTGAATGATATCAGTCGACAGCGTCAATCAAGACGTATGAAAATCAAGGTTGGTTACGGGTTTTCACACCTTGGCAAGTTTGCAAGCGGATTAATTATATACTAATGAAAGGTAGGAGTTTGTCTTCAAAAACTACTTTTGGGGCATGAAATATACTATGATCTATGGATCACCGATGTTCGAAGTATTCGGAGGAATTTAACAGTGATAAAGAAGGATAAATTTTGGGACCGAAGATAGCATAGGGACAAACACATAGCTTCGAACAAGAGACGTGTGATCTAACGAAATTCTACTGTATAGGTTTACTCCCTGAAACCTACCTTGTATGATTCATCCACCCACGGTTAGCTAGCATATAACCTATGCACCAGCCATTTATAAACATAAGCTCCTATAAGCTCGGGAAAAAGCCCCAGTATAAGCCCAGCAAGGTGGGGACGTTACTTTTGTTGTCAGTCTGTTGCACAAATCCTGGTTTTCCCCATGTCTATATATAGAAACTGTTGACAGAGATTTGCAGTAAACAGTTGGTATTGTAGAAAAATATTTCCCCTGTTTGAAAACATTTTGTCTTCTAAGAAATTTGTAGCGAAAGACTGGCTTGATTTTTCCACAGAAGTATTATTTATTGCCATTTTCGCTTGCACTTTTTAAGCGGCAATTTACGCTCCGCATATTGATATACAGTATGTCCATTTTTTATCAAGTGATGCGTCATAGCAGACAGGTTAATCTTCGAAGAATATGGCGTGCGCAGACAACATTGTTGTCTGCAAATGCTCTCATTTTGAACAAGTCTAAAATTGTTTTATGTGGTAAAAGGTTAAAGAGAAGCACTGTAGCTAAGTCTGTAACATAAAGGGCTTGAAATCAAGGGGTCACAAGTTTATGTCCTATATCAACTAAATTCTTTCCAAAGATTGATGGCAGTCATTGCTGCAGTCACCACTGAACATCATTTAATCCCTTACTGCACAAACCCAAGTTTAAGCGATTGTGGGAAATCAGACTTTTGAAAACATTGTGGGAAAAGGAGAAAATGCTGGTAATCAGCATCTTCTCCTTTTTCCACAATGATTTCTGACCTTTCAGAAACAAGTAGCATTTGAGGCTCCTTCAGTTTCTTGTCTGCAATCGCTTTCAGTTTGGAACCAGTCTAAATTTTGTCGTCTGGTAAAGATTAATCAATGTGAATATTGGAAAGCAGCCAGTCGCAAGAAAATAGTGTCATGCTGGTATTTTAAATTTCAGGAACATATGGGTGGGTGTACTGGTCTCTGTGATGTATTGGAAAAAGAGTATAATATAAGGTTAAAAACGATCTGACAAGTCTTTAACATACAAGAGAAATTTTGACTTTTAAATCAAAAAGATTTGCAGAGGATGAATGGCACTGAAATGATGGAATTTATCTCTGAAAGTGTTGTAAACAATGTAAGGAAAGGAGAAAATGTTGGTTAAAATAAGAAAAGTCAAAAACAAATTCAGTGTTCAAAGGTTTCAGAAGGCAGTTGCACACTGGAAAATTTTCAGCTAAAGATTGTAATTCCAAATATGGAAGCTTTGACAGGAATAATTAATGGCTATACCTTAAATTAGATCTTAACTCTTTCCAAAACAATCTTGTGTTTTAAGGACCTTGATGGTTTACGTTTTTGAAAGCATTGTGAAAAAAGGGAGAAAATGCTTTCACCCGCATGTTGTCCTTTTCCCTAAATGATTTCTACTCTTAATTAATCTCATCATTATTTTGAGCCCGATTTTTTTTTTCTCACCTGCAATAGCTTTCAATTTGGAAAAGTTTAAGATTTTTTCTTTTAGTTAATTCTTTTTACCACACATTTCTGAGGTTGAACAAGCCTAAAGAAGAAGGCTATTATAAACATTATGGGAAAAGGAGAAAATGCTGGTAACCAGCATTTTCTCCTTTTTTCACATTGTTTTCTATCCTTTGCCAAACAAATTTCAATTTTTGAGTCACATTTATTTTGTCTTCTGCAATTGCTTTCAGTTTGGACAAGTCTTAAGATTCTGTCTTTTGGTTCAGAGTTAAACAAGCACTTTTATCTGATTGCTCCATAAATAGTCTGGATATATCCTTATCTGGTTACCTCCTGAAACCAATTTGCAGCAGTTAGCTTTAACTCTTCACCATTTTAGACTTGTCCAAATTCAAAGGATTTACAGACAACAAATTAAATGTGACTCATAGGGTTAGATTTGTCCTGGAGTGGTAGAAATCGTTGTGGAAAGAGGAGAAAATGTTGGTTATCATCATTTTCTCCTTTTTTCCACCATTTCTTCAACAGCGTTTTTTCTCAGGGTGGTTAAAACCCAGGATTGATTGGTAAAAGTTAAGAACAATCTTGTTAGTCTTTTGCCAAACTGTCCAATGTTTTCATGATTCCAATGAAGGCTTTTAAAATCATGGTGGGAAAAGAAGAAAATGCTGTTAACCAGCATTATCATCAGTTCCCACATTTAAGTTCCCTGGTTCTAAGTAAAATTTGCATCTAATTTGATTTGTTGTCTGCAAAATTTGATGCTTTCAATATGGAGTGGAGATTGTAGTTTTTTGTCTGGTATTTACATATTGGTGATCAGCACTGCACAGAAAGTATGAAGGAAAAGGAGCACTTGAGTGTTCCTTCTATTTTTAAAAACTGTTTACCCAAGGATATTAAAAAAAACATTGTTTGGTAATGGGCTAAATTTGTTTGATGTATGATGCCATTTTCAATATTGTGTCAGTGATATCGCAGCAGCCAGTGCACGTGTCCATTTATTATATATGGTAACCTGTAAAGCCTGACAGAAGATACTTCACACAGGACTCTTTCAAAGCTTATTGTAACTGGCTACCTTCTCGCAGAAACATCATCAATACAACTTTCATTGGGTAAAAGAGCAATGAAGTTTGCCCAATCACTCACTACTCATTATGCCATCGAAGAGTGAAAGTTGTTTTTGGTAACATCTGAGCACTAGGAGCACTGACCTAGTACATTTTGAGTGAGCTGCCAGGCTTGGTAGTTTTAGATTTTCCACCAGAATTTTGCAAAGGCCTGTGAGAATGTCATATGACCAATAACATATGTTAATTATGTGGGATTATTTCCAAAAGGCACAAAAATGTCATATCGGTTCACATTTAAATTGAGGGAGTTTTGGATTGCAAAAATCATCATCCCATTATTTAACCTTTCCAAAGTGGCAGATTTTAAAGAATCCTCAAAATTCAAAACCTCTGCAGATGACAAATTCAAAATTGGTACAAAAGAGCTGAGTTTCTGGATAGGATAGAAAACATTGTCTGAAAAGGAGAAAGTGCTGGTTACTAGTAATTTTGTCCTTTTCCCACAATGTTTTCAATAGCTTTCTCCCTCAGGGTTTTTAAAACATTGGACAGTATTTGGTAAAGGGTTAATTATTATCCTTTTACAGAATTCTCCTTTCTTCATAATCTTGCGCAAAGAGAAATATATTAACCCTTAGAGCGCCGAATAAACCTGCTAGACATTTTCATCCCAGAATTACGACCCAAATAATTGCAATTTCATGATTGTTTTTGCCTACAGTGATTCAGCAAAGCGGACAGTGTAGATCAAAGATCAGGCTGTGTGTCTTGTGTAGCCTGATCTTGATCTACACTGGCCGCAAATGC
Organism: Tridacna gigas; assembly: GCA_945859785.2. Lineage (NCBI taxonomy): Eukaryota > Metazoa > Mollusca > Bivalvia > Cardiida > Cardiidae > Tridacna > Tridacna gigas. The sequence goes on along the minus strand of OX244034.2, from coordinate 6,821,784 downwards.
AACTAGTCATGAAAGGTGATTTAAGGGTTAAGTAGTATTTATCAGTGTTTTATAAGAAATTTTAATAAGCTGCAAGAACATTTAACCCTTCACCAAACAACAAAATTTAAATATGCTCCAAATTGAAAGCATTTGCAGACAACAGAATAAATGTGACTCAAATGATGGAATTTGTATCTTAAAGACTGAAAAAGCGTTGTGAGAGAAAGGGCAAAATGCTGGTTACCATAATGTTTTCAAAAGGCTTCTTCCTCAAGGTCGTCAAAAGTCAGTATTGTGTGGTAAAGGATTAAATATGCCCTCTTAAGCCTTTACTACACATCAAAGTTTTGGGACTTACATCCATATTGTAGGAATTTACACATGACAATTCAGCTGTTTTTCAAATGGAAGTATATTTCCTTGAATAGATAGAAAACTTTGTGGGGAAAGCAGAAAAATGGAAGTATGTGTCTTGAATAGATAGAAAACTGTGGGAAAAGCAGAAAATGGTGTTTGCTAGTATTTTCTCCTTTTCCTGCAGTGTTTCCAAAAGCTTTCTTTTTCAGGGTTGTTAAAACTCAGGATTGTGTGATGAAGGGTTAAGAGTACGACCTTGTTTGTATTCACTGAAATTACTGAGATATGCGTCATTCCTAATGGAAGATTCTCATTTTGATTTCCATCATTTTCATATAAATAACATGCTTAGACACATCAAAATAAAGTATTATACAAAACCAAACAGTAATGACACTTTCTGCTGACTACTGTTAACCTTTTACCGCAAAATCCCATGTTTTAACAACCCTGAAGAAAAAGGCTTTTGAAAATATTGTGGGAAAAGGAGAAAATGCTTGGAGTTTCAGGTAATACATGTTATAATGAGACGCTGTTTTTAGAACTTGAAAGTAAACTGAAATCGGCATGCTTCAGAAGGAGTCAGTATGTATGAGGATTGAACAGCAAATGTTCTGAATTTTTTTGCTATATCATGTAATTTTTTGGAAATATCTAAAATACCATATTTTACCTAATTAACGCTCCCTCCCATATAGTAGCGCCCCCAACTATATTACGCACTCTGGAGGCACATCCGACCATACCTTAAAATCAACAACTGGAGTGAAAGAGTAAAAGCAAGATAACTAATACCTACAACTTTTCAAATACATGTACAGACAGACGAAAATTATTAATGACCGATATTTAGAAATAAACTTACCTGTACTCCATCCACATAATCCTAATTACCTCACAAATAGATGTCATTAACACCTAGCTATCGGAATATACATACACTTCCAATAACTGTATAAGCTTCCACTAACACAAAATTTGTTAACTATCTTGGAGAAACTTTAAGAAAGTGAAATATCAAAGACCAGTGTCCCATATTAATCATGAATGCTATTTAATGGCTAAATGAATCATGATCGGCAGTAAAATCGATATTCTGCAATAACACAGCTGATCTATGTATGGCTATCACTTCGCAGTCGGCACTGACTAAAACTTAGATCAAAGTACCATACTTACTCTACTGTATAACAACACTTAAATTTTGGGAAATTGACTATGAAATAAGAGCCCCCTTTCAGTGTTTTGCATGATGCCCCGGTGTGATATGTGGTATTTATGATATTCTAAATTATAACAATTTCAAAATTAGCAGAAATACTTGTGTCCAAGATGCTTTATTTGATTATATAAATAAACACAAGAGACCAGCCTGGTCTAAAACCAGATACTTTAGATGACATATAAGAAGCAGAACTAAGAGTGATCTTCTAATATTTTGGGAGCCACAAAATTGATAGAAATTTCCTTTATTTGCGAGTTTTTGTAGGGCCTATATTGGCCCCAAACTTTGGCAAGAAAAATCTCTGTAACATATAAATAATGTCTTCATCAGTAGCTCAGTCTTGTGTACTTTTTTTTTTTAAACATTTAAGCCATGCTGGGTGAAAGGGGGTTTAATGCATCTGCAAAAATAATAATCAACCCAGGTCAGCCTGCACAGTTAGCACAAGCTGATCTGGGTCGAAACTTTTTGCTGTTGGTCAAAGGACCAGTCTATCTCATGATTCAAGTGGTTATTTGATAAAACAGATTTCAATTGATCCATAATTATATGATGGCTTGCCTGGTATAATGTGTCGCAGTGATGCATTAAACCCCTTTTGCTAGAGCACCACTCATTTTGATTGGTCAGTCATGCTGCTCAAGAGCTTGTTTAGACAGCTTAAGAGAAAAGGTCGTTCATTTTGTCATACTTGCTGTAAAGGTCATACAATCATAACCCATTGCACTAATGTTAATTTGGAGAGTTTCTTGGAACATTTAATTCTTTACCAAAAGACAAAATTGTAAACTAGTCAAAAATGAAAGCACTTGCAGACGATAAAATAAATGTGACTAAAAAATGAAATTCGTTTTCGGAAGGGTAGAAAACATTGTGAAAAAGGCAAAAATGCTGGTTACCAGCATTTTATCCTTTGCCCACTTGTTTTTAAAAGGCTCAGTTTCTCTGGGTCGTTAAAAGTCGGGATTGTGTGGTAAGGGTTAAACCCTTGTCTGAAGCAGTGGTTAATATTTCACTCTCCAATTCATGACAGTCTTTAACTCTTTACCACACGACAAAATTTTAGACTGGTCCAAATTGAAAGCGTTTGCAGACGATAAAATAAATTCGAATGAAAAATTAAAACTGATTTTGGGAAGGGTAGAAAACATTGTGAGGAAAGGAGAAAATGCTGGTTACCAGCATTTTCTCCATTTCCCACAATGTTTTCAAAAGGCTTCTTTCTCAGGGTCGTTAAAACTCGGGATTGTGTGGTAAAGAGTTAAAACATTCTGGGGAAAAAGTGCATAATGCTCTTTATAAGCAACAGCTTCTTTTATTTCTATTTTTCAATTGATTATTAGAATATTAGAAAGATGATAAAATATATAATATTTGGTTAGTTTTGCAATATTTGTTAAAAAGTAACCCATATTATGTGTTGTTCTAAACAAATCAGATAGACATTCTCAGTTCTAAAGATGCAGATATTGCTTTTTTAAAGCTATTAATTTTTGTCAGAATATCTGGCAAAGAAGGGGTCAGTGCAAATCTAAGGTCAGCTGTCTGCTCTTGATCTGCGCTGTCATTGTAATCCAGGTCCGGTGCTTCAAGGAATGGTAAAGTCAATGCCAGTGGATGGGTGGTATTGGGTAAAATGTTGCAACAGACTTTGATTACCATTGTCAGACAACTGAATAACAGTGTCTGTATTTGTCTCATGGGGAATCTGCACCTTTAAAGTGCTGAATAAACCAAACAGACACTTTTAGTCCAGAAACAGAAAACAAAGAATTGCAGTTTCAAGGTTGCTTTTGTCCAGAATGTCTCAGGGAAGTAGTCAATATAGATCATGGATTAGACTGCACATTTCATGCAGTCTGATCTTAATCTACACTGTCTGCAAAGGCTGCCATAGTTATAAAAGGCATTTTAAGAGTTAAATAGAGAATTGAACAGGATAGAATTACCCCTCCTTGTTACATGTTTACTTTGTACCATTGTAAATCTATAGTCCTGCAGGCATTTTTGTGTTGCCTTTTTCCAAATTGACATGCTCTGTCGAAAACCAGAAATGACAGACAGGATACAGTTTTTGGCCCACCTGAACATAACTTTTGGCACACCTGAGTATGAAGTGCTCAAGGGCTCAGGTTTTGTGATTGTCTTTTATGTATTATCTGTATTGCAGGTGTCAATAATTGCTTACTCTGCACTCCGGAGTGGACAAGTTTTAAATTAGGCCATGTTGGGTCAAAAAAAGGAGGTCTCTGGCACAATTCTCTTTTGTGCACTCCAGAGGCAGGATTTTCTGCCCGATTCTCATGACAGATAGTCAGAATATTAATTTTGTCTTTACATGTCTTGGATATATTTGAAAACAAACCACAGTGTCAAAAAGTAGGTCAGTGGGACAAGTTACGGAAAGCCAGCATTTTCCCACCATGTTTTCAGAAGCCTGTTTCCTCAGAGTGATTAACCCTTTACCGCACAGTGATCGACGCCTTTTAATGACCCTGTGAAAGAAGCCTTCTTGAAACTTTGTGGGAAAAGGAGAAAATGCTGGTAACCAGCATTTTCTCCTTTTCCCACAATGTTTTCTACCTTATCAAAGAAAAATTGCACAAATTGAGCCATGCTGAAATTGTCGTCTGCAGATGCTTTCAATTTGGACAAGGCTAAAATTTGTCCTCTGGTAAAGGGTTAAAAGTTGGGATTATTTGGTAAAGGGTTAAAGAAGACTTAAATGATAGGATTTGTAATTGAATGGATATCTTGTTTGTTTTGGAGTTAAATGCTGTTTTAACACAGCTGATGTCGTATCATGGCGGCTAGTGCACCTATGCAGTGTGTTTCTTGGCTGTCTTACACCTGTACAGGCACAACTTTCTCTCCAAGCCACCAACTACATTTCTAACATGCATCAGAGGTGAGAGGTGAAAAATCACCAAGAAGAATGTTTTTGTCGTAACCGGGTATCGAACCATCAACCACCAGGTTACAAGTCAGCAATCTCTCTGTAAATCAGTGTTGTTTACATATATCTATAGTCATAAAGGTTGCAAACATTTGTTAGTAACACTGTACGCATGTTTGCTGAATTGAAGGTTCAGAAATGCTTAATTACAAAAACAGAAATGTTGCTTTTTTCCAGACCTTTTCTACTCTTTTGACACCAAAATGAAAGAACTATTTACTCGACAATAAACTTAAAGATTTGACCAATGAAAGTATTTGTAGACAACAAATTACATATGGCTCAATGATTTCTCTTTGAAAACATACAAAACTTTGTGGGAAAAGCAGAAAATGCTGGTTACCAGTGTTTTCTCCTTATTCCACTAAGTTTAAACAAAAGCCTTAAATGTCCTCAAGATTGTTCGGAAAAGGATTAATCTCCTGTTGAATAAAAACATAAATTTGTATTAGAAATAAAGAGATCTCAGTTTTGAAGATTTGACTGCACAGTTTTAGTAATCTTTAGTAGTTTTAATTTTAGTAGTTTAGTAGTTTTAGTGATATTGATTTATTACCTCAAAAGAATCTTTTGCTTATGTTGGCTGTGCCAGCGTCTTAGGATGAATATGTGGTGATTATGGGTTATAACTGTCGATCAAATGACAAAAGCATTTACAGAGGACAAAATAAACATGATTCGAAATTTGAATTTGTTCTTGGTAGGATAGAAAAAATTTCGTGAAAGGAGGAAATGTTGATAACCAGCAGAAAATGCTAGGAAGAAAGCTTTTGGAAATTTTGTGGGAAAAGGAGAAAATGCTTCACATCCTTTTAAAGACAAATTCCACCATATTAGACACATCTCTTTTATTATCTCCAAATGCTCTCAACTTAGACAAGTCTAAGATTTTGTTTTCTGGTAAAGACTTGCCTGTGCTTTAAATATTTCTGACCTTTTTGTTGTCAGAAGTTGTGTAACCATTGATAATAACTTGTGGCCTTCTGCTCTTGATCTATACTGGCAGCAAGGGCAGCAAAATAAGGGGCTGAGACATTTCAGAACAAGAACAGAATTCACATAATATTAGATCTCGGATTTTTTGTTTGATTTTTAGCTCACCTGAGCATGAAGTACTCCAGTTGAGCTTTTGTCAAGATGGTGTATAGGTTGTGCACCCTGTGCTGTCAACTTTTTTCTTGTTTAAACTCTAGAGGCACTTCTGCCCAAGACTCATGGAAGTTGCTCAGAATGTTGGTATTGGTATCTTGGACAAGTTTGATACAGGAAATGTTGGTGTTAAAAATCTAGGTTACTTAGTGAAATGTTTGATAAACCTTGTGTATGCTCTACATGCCACATTTTAAGTCCAACAAATACTTATGAGACTTGGTCAGAATGTTTGTCTATGGATAGCTTTGAAAGTTGGTCATGTTGGGTCAAAAACTAGGCAACTGGGTCACATCTTAAAAAAAACCTTGTGTGCACTCTAGAGGCCACTTTTTCAGTCCAATATTCATGGAAGTTGGTCAGAATGTTTGTCTTTATATCTTGGATAAGTTTAAAAGTAGGTTAAATTCCTTCAAAAACTAGGTCACCAGGTCAAATTTTAGAAAAATCCTGTGTACACAAGTAGCCCTATTTTGTCCAATACTCATTAAAGATGATCAGAATCTTTGTCTTGATAATCGGATGAGTTTGCTCATGATATATTAAAGCCTTGTGTATGCTCAGGGGTCACACTTTCAGTCCATTACTCATGAAAGTTGGTCAGAATAGTTGTCTTGATGATTTATCATCATCTCAGACAAGTTTGAAATGGGTCATTTTGGGTTGAAGAGTAGGTCAGTAGGTCACTGATATAAATCGTAGAAAAAGCTTGTGTACATTCTAGAGGCCACATTTTTTGTCCAATACTCATGAAAGTTTGTTAGAACGTTTCTATTGATATCTTGGAAGAGATTGGAAATTGGTCATGCTGGGTCAAACAGGCTCAGTTGAGCGATCTTAGGGCCATGATATGGCCCTCTTCTTTGTGAGATGTGGGCAAAAAGGCTATGATGTTATGATATTTGAGTTTATTATATACCTCTGAATTTTCTGGCTCAAATACAAGCATCTGACATGGATAAAATCAGACATGACGGGGGAAAAAAATATGTATCGCCACACTGTGAAATATGGTTCCAAATATAGTAATGATGACGTATTCCACGAGCAAACTACTGTCAGCCTCTGTCCAGATTTAATTTTAGCCAACGTATGTAAATCAAGCAGCAGGAGGTGAGTGCGTGATCAGTCTACTTTTAGAAACGCAAAATCGCAAAATCTGTTTGTTTCCTATGAGCATAGAACTATCTTGTAGACATTTTTACGGCATTATTCTTACTCGAAAACAAAGTATACAAATGAAATTCATTAATCATTTCCCCTTTATTGAAAAAGATACAGTTGTAACGCAATATTGAACGAGATTATCGTGACATCAACAGTAGGCTGCTAGATCTAACCTTAAACACCCGATATTTTTTTGCTACAGCTTTGAAACTACACGAAGATCATACACTTTTAAGAATTTATGTCACAATGTCGACTGACGATATTGACTTCCTACTGTTAACTCAATCTGGGTACTTTGACTTCATTGAGCAGCAAAACAGTGTTTCAGAAGTTGTTGTAGATGATGAAGACAAAGTATTTGAACAACCGTCCATTGGACCAGCAGTTGATACCACAGAAAATCAACATGTAAAACTTATGCCAAAACAAGTTTCATTGTCTGCAACTTTAAAACAAACCCCAACTTTTGTTCAAATATCCAATGAGGAAAAGGAAACCTTGTATCCATGTGTACACTGCAGCCATTTTTAGCTCACCTGAGCATGAAGTGCTCATGGTGAGCTATTGTGATCGTGCTGCGTCAGTCGTGCGTCGTCCGTCGTGCGTCGTCAACTTTTTACCTTGTGTACGTTCTAGAGGCCACATTTTCAGTCCAATCCTCATGAAACTTGGTCAGAATGTTTGTCTTGATAAAATCTCGGACGAGTTCGAAATTGGGTCATGGGGGGTCAAAAACTAGGTCACTAGGTCAAATCTTCGAAAAACCTTGTGTACGCTCTAGAGACCACATTTTCAGTCCAATCCTCATGAAACTTGGTCAGAATGTTTGTCTTGATAAAATCTCAGACAAGTTCGAAATTGGGTCATGTTGGGTCAAAAACTAGGTCACTAGGTCAAATCTTCGAAAAACCTTGTGTACGCTCTAGATGCCACATTTTCAGTCTAATCCTCATGAAACTTGGTTAGAATGTTTGTCTTGATAAAATCTCGGACGAGTTCGAAATAGGGTTATGTGGGGTTCAAAAACTAAGTCACTAGGTCAAATCTTCGAAAAACCTTGTGTACGCTCTAGAGACCACATTTTCAGTCCAATCCTCATGAAACTTGGTCAGAATGTTTGTCTTGATAAAATCTCGGACGAGTTCGAAATTGGGTCATGTTGGGTCAAAAACTAGGTCACTAGGTCAAATCTTCGAAAAACCTTGTGTGTGCTCTAGAGGCCACATTTTCAGTCCAATCCTCATGAAACTTGGTCAGAATGTTTGTCTTGATAAAATCTCGCACAAGTTTGAAATTGGGTCATGTTGGGTCAAAAACTAAGTCACTAGGTCAAATCTTCGAAAAACCTTGTGTATGCTCTAGAGGCCGCATTTTGAGTCAGATACTTGTCAAATTTAGTCAGAAAGTTTGTCTTCATGAAATCTCGGATGAGTTCGAAATTGGGTCATGTGGGGTCAAAAACTAGGTCACTAGGTCAAATCTTCGAAAAACCTTGTGTACGCTCTACAGGCCACATTTTCAGTTGGATACTCGTGAAACTTGGTCAGAATGTTTGTCTTTATAAAATCTGGGACGAGTTTGAAATTGGGTCATGTGGAGTCAAAAACTAGGTCACTAGGTCAAATCTTTGAAAAACTTTGTGTACGCTCTAGAGGCCACATTTTTAGTCAGATACTTGTGAAATTTGGTCAGAATGTTTGTCTTGATAAAATCTGAGACGAGTTTGAAATTGGGTCATGTGTGGTCAAAAACTAGGTCACTAGGTCAAATCTTCGAAAAACCTTGTGTACGCTCTAGAGACCACATTTTCAGTCCAATCCTCATGAAACTTGGTCAGAATGTTTGTCTTGATAAAATCTCAGACAAGTTCGAAATTGGGTCATGTTGGGTCAAAAACTAGGTCACTAGGTCAAATCTTCGAAAAACCTTGTGTACGCTCTAGATGCCACATTTTCAGTCTAATCCTCATGAAACTTGGTTAGAATGTTTGTCTTGATAAAATCTCGGACGAGTTCGAAATTGGGTTATGTGGGGTTCAAAAACTAAGTCACTAGGTCAAATCTTCGAAAAACCTTGTGTACGCTCTAGAGACCACATTTTCAGTCCAATCCTCATGAAACTTGGTCAGAATGTTTGTCTTGATAAAATCTCGGACGAGTTCGAAATTGGGTCATGTTGGGTCAAAAACTAGGTCACTAGGTCAAATCTTCGAAAAACCTTGTGTGTGCTCTAGAGGCCACATTTTCAGTCCAATCCTCATGAAACTTGGTCAGAATGTTTGTCTTGATAAAATCTCGCACAAGTTTGAAATTGGGTCATGTTGGATCAAAAACTAAGTCACTAGGTCAAATCTTCGAAAAACCTTGTGTATGCTCTAGAGGCCGCATTTTGAGTCAGATACTTGTCAAATTTAGTCAGAAAGTTTGTCTTCATGAAATCTCGGATGAGTTCGAAATTGGGTCATGTGGGGTCAAAAACTAGGTCACTAGGTCAAATCTTCGAAAAACCTTGTGTACGCTCTACAGGCCACATTTTCAGTTGGATACTCGTGAAACTTGGTCAGAATGTTTGTCTTTATAAAATCTGGGACGAGTTTGAAATTGGGTCATGTGGAGTCAAAAACTAGGTCACTAGGTCAAATCTTTGAAAAACTTTGTGTACGCTCTAGAGGCCACATTTTTAGTCAGATACTTGTGAAATTTGGTCAGAATGTTTGTCTTGATAAAATCTGAGACGAGTTTGAAATTGGGTCATGTGTGGTCAAAAACTAGGTCACTAGGTCAAATCTTAGAAAAACCTTGTACGCTCTAGAGGCCACATTTTCAGTTGGATCCTCATGAAACTTGGCCAGAATGTGCGTCTTGATAAAATCTGAGACGAGTTCGAAATTGGATCTCACACAAGTTCAAAATTGGGTCATGTGTGGTCAAAAACTAGGTCACTAGGTCAAAACATCGAAAAACCTTGTGCATGCTATAGAGGCCACATTTTCAGTCAGATACTTGTGAAATTTGGTCAGAATGTTTGGCCTATTGACTCAGGTGAGCGATCCAGGGCCATCATGGCCCTCTTGTTATTCTTTTCATGATAACACAATATGGGCATGGTGGAAAAAATGCTGCATTATAGTATTCATCCGCCATTCATAAAAAAATGTTAACAACCAATTAACTAGGCAAACATTTTGTGTTTTTAGAGGTATTGTGATGGGTCGTTGTCCGGCGTCCGTCTGTCCACAATTCCTTTAACCCTTTCCCAAACAAGCCCTGTTTTTCACGTGTCTGCAGTACAAGTCTTTTGAAAACACTGTGGGAAAAGGAGAAATTGCTCGTAACGAGCAATTTCTCCTCTTCCCACAGTGTTTTCTACCCTTTTTGATAACTTTCTGCCATTTTCATCAAATTTAAAATTGTCGTCTGCAAACTCTTTCAGTTTGGACCAGTCCAAAATTTGTCGTTTGGGAAAGGGTTAAACATCTTCTCCTCCTAAACCGCTGGGCCAATCTTGATGAAACTTGGCAGGGATGTTCCTTGGGTGAAGCTCTACCAAAGTTGTTCAAGAGATTGAATTCCACCCAAAACTCTGGTTGCCATGGCAACAGCAAGGCAAAAAATAGGAAAATCTTTGAAAATATTCTTCTCTGATTCTAGAACGCATAGAGCTTTGATATTTGGTATGTAGCATCTCCTAGTGGACCTCTACCAAGTTTGTTCATATGATGCCCCTGGGGTCAAAACTGGCCCCGCCCCGGGGGTCACAAGTTCGAACATAGGAACAAAGAAGGAAAACTTTGAAATTCTTCTTCTCTGAAACTGGAAGGCGTGGAGCTTTGATATTTGGCATGTAGCATCTCCTAGTGGACCTCTACCAAGTTTGTTCATATGATGCCCCTGGGGTCAAAACTGGCCCCGCCCCGGGGGTCACAAGTTTTGAACATAGGAACAAAGAAGGAAAACTTTAAAAATCTTCTTCTCTGATTCTAGAAGGCGTAGAGCTTTGATATTTGGTATGTAGCATCTCCTAGTGGACCTGTACCAAGTTTGTTCATATGATGCCCCTGGGGTCAAAACTGACCCTGCCCGGGGGGTCACAAGTTTTGAATATAGGAACAAAGAAGGAAAACTTTAAAAATCTTCTTCTCTGATTCTAGAAGGCGTAGAGCTTTGATATTTGGTATGTAGCATCTCCTAGTGGACCTGTACCAAGTTCATATGATGCCCCTGGGGTCAAAACTAGCCCTGCCCCGGGGGTCACAAGTTCGAACATAGGAACAAAGAAGGAAAACTTTAAAATTCTTCTTCTCTGAAACTGGTAGGCATGAAGCTTTGATATTTGGCATCTAGCATCTCCTAGTGGACCTCTACCAAGTTGGTTCATATGATGTCCCTGGGGTCAAAACTGGCCCTGCCCGGGGGGTCACAAGTGTCGAACATAAGAACAAAGCAGGAAAACTTTAAAATTCTTCTTCTCTGAAACTGGAAGGCGTGGAGCTTTGGTATTTGGCATCTAGCATCTCCTAGTGGACCTCTACCAAATTTGTTCATATGATCCCCCTTGGGTCAAAACTGGCCCCGCCCCGGGGGTCACAAGTTCTAACATAGGAACAAAGAAGGAAAACTTTAAAATTCTTCTTCTCTGAAACTGGAAGGCGTACAGCTTTGATATTTGGTATGTAGCATCTCCTAGTGGACCTCTACCAAGTTTGTTTATATGATGCCCCTGGGGTCAAAACTGGCCCTGCCCCGGGGGTCACAAGTTCTGACATAGGAACAAAGAAGGAAAACTTCAAAATTCTTCTATTCTAAACCTTGAAGGCATTATAAGAGCTTTGTTATTTGGTATGTAGTGAACCTGTTCTAAGTTTGTTAGCCCACCTGAGCACAACATGTTCGGTCAGTTTGAAATTGGGTCACCTGGGGTCATAAACTAGGTCACTAGGTCAAATTAAAGAAATACCTTGTGGGCACTCTAGAGGCCACATTCATTGCTCAAATGACCTGAAATTTGGTCAGAATGTTTGTCTTGATAAAATCTCACATGAGTCCGAATGTGGGTTATGTGGGGTCTTAAATTAGGTCACTAGGTCAAATTAAAGAAATACCTTGTGTGCACTCTCGAGGCCACATTTATTGTTCAATTGATTTGAAAATTGGTCAAAATGTTTGTCTTGATGAAATCTAGGATGACTTTAAAATTGGGTCACCTGGGCTGATAATCTAGGTCACTAGGTCTAATTAAAGAAATACCTTTAGGGCACTCTAGAGGTCACATTTCTTGCTCAATTGACTTGAAAAGTGGTCAGAATGTTTGTCTTGATGAAATATTGGGTGAGTTTGAAATTGGGTCCGCTGGGGTCATAAACTAGGTTACTGGGTCAAATTTAAGAAACACTTTGTGGGCACTCTAGAGGCCACATTTATTGCTCAATTAACTTGAAAACTGTTCAGAATGTTTGTCTTGATAAATTTTTTGATGAGTTTTAAATTGGGTCATGTGGGATGATAAATTAGGTCACTAGGTCACCTTACGGAAATTCCTTGTAGATGCTCTAAAGGCCACATTTTAAGCTCAATTGACCTGACAATTGGTCAGAAATTGAATTATGCACGTTGAGTGAATTTCGCCTATTGACTCAGGTGAGCGTCCAGGGCCATCATGGCCCTCTTGTTTGAATAAAATTGACTCTAATTGTTATTGTTTTGGTTTTTAGCATTTGTAGGTATGTAATAAATAGAATATTATGTCAGGGGGTGTTTCCTGTCGGCTGTATTTACCTCACGATGCGTTGGAAAATTTTGATATCAAATTTTCCCACGCATCTCGAAGTAAATACAGCCGTCAGGAAATACCCCCTGACATAATATTCCATTTATTCTTACCTCTCAGAAGATATTCATGCATTTCTTAACCCTTTACCAAACAATCCTGTAAGTGACCCCAAGGAAGAAGCCTTTTGAAAACATTGTAGCAAAAGGAGAATATGCTGGCATCAAACATTTTCTTTTTTTTCCCACAGTGTTTTCTACTCTTTCAAAGACAAATATCATTACTTGAATTACATTTTGTTGTTTTGCATAGAGTTAACACTTAACACTTTACTGCACTGTGAATGCTGACTTTTAATGCCTCTGAGAAAGATGGCTTTTGAGAACATTGTGGGAAAAGGAGAAAATGCTGGTAACCAGCATTTTCTCCTTTTCCCATAATGTTTTCTACCCTATGAAAGAAGAATTTTATGTCTTGAGTAAAATTTAATTTGCTTTCTGCAAATGCTTTCAATTTGAGCCAGTCTAAGATTTTGTCTTTCAGTAAAGAGTTAACCCTTAAGCTGCTAAGCACGACTTACGACCTTTTGCAGACAGCATAGATCAAGATCGGACTGCACAGAATGTGCATTCTGATCTTGGATCTACACTCTCTGATAAGGAGATAATTTGGGTTTTTACTGTCGGCTTGAAAGTTACATTTCTTTTACTTAGCAGGACATTAGGGTTAAACCACCTTTAGAATACGCCAGCAAGCTCTTTACCAGACCACAGATTTTAGACTTGCCCATGGTTGTGAGGAACACATGTAATAAATGTGGCTTAAAAGTGATGGGATTTACCTGTAAACCCTTTACCAAACAATACCCTGGTTTTCATGAACCTAAAGAGGAAGGCTTTGTGAACATTGTGGGAAAAGGAGAAAACTGGTTGCCAGCATTTTCTTCTTTTTTTTTTCCACATTGTTTTTTTTCTCGGTCAAAGTAATATTTCCTTGTTTGAGCTGCTCTTAATTTGTTCTCTTTAACTGTTTACCAAATGACAAAATTTTGGACCAGTCTAAATTGAAAGTATTTGTAGACAACACATTAAATGTGGCAAATATGTATAGATTTGTCTGTGACAAGTTAGAAAACATCGTAGGAAAAGGAGAAAATGCTGGTTACATTTTCTCCCTTTCCCACAATGTTTTCAAAAGGCTTCTTTCTTGGGGTTGTTAAAACTCGGGATTGTGTGGTAAAGGGTTAAGGAGAAATTTCTTATTACCAGCATTTTCTTCTATACCCACAATGTTTCAGAATGCATTCTCCCTCAGGGTTTGAAAATCATAGGAGGGTTTGATAAAGGGTAAACTTGGGCTGAAAGTAAGGTTGAAAGTGATGCCTATCTGCATCTTTTTATTCTGTTTGCTGAGAGATATTATGTTCTCTGGTTCTCTTTGAGCAGACAGAATGATTCTGTTCCTCTAGCATAACCCTTTACCAAACAGCCCTGTGTTCTTATTATCTGAGAAAAACTGTTTTGGTAAACAGTGTGGACAAAGGAGAAAGTGCTGGTGATCAATTTTTTTTTTCCTTTTTCTACAATGTTTTTTGTACCCTTTCAAAAACAGAGTTTATCATATGAGCAACATTAACATTTAGGTTGTCTGCAAGGCCTTCATTATGAAAGGGTCTAGAATCTTGTCATCTGGTATTTTTTTTTTTATCAGGGGACGGAATTAATTGATATGACCATGAGGTGAGAAGACCGAAATCAGAAAAAATAGATTTGTCCCCGTGTCACCTTTGAAAGAGAATATTCAAGCAAAAATGGATAAAACAACCTGGTGATTGGTATAGATGGGTTTCGGAAATAAATAAATTCATGAGATCCACACCAGTGCATGGTTGCAAGAGTCGTTTGAGACCTGCCAATGTAGGAAACAAAAGAAAAGTCATTTCTGAATCCATCTGCATTGATCACTAGGTTGTTTTGTCCGTGTCAGTTGAATATTCTCTTTCAAAGGTGACATGGGGTCAAATTTATTATTTCCGATTTCGTTTCACACTTTATATTAACATAATTATATGATATAGAAAGGATGCGCAATTTCTGTAAATGGAGCTTCAAAGATCTGCGAGCACCAGTTCCAAAGGTTGAAATTGCAAATTTAATTGCATATTTTTAGATGTTATGTAAGTATTCTTCAATAGAAGGAAGGGATGTTTCAGATTCTGATCAACAAAAAATACTGTTAATACATTTAGTTCCTCTGCTGAATCCTTTACCACACAACCACAAGTTTTAACGACCCTGAAGAATATGGCTTTTGAAAACTTTGTGGGAAAAGGAGAAAATGCTGGTAACCAGCATTTTCTCCTTTTCCCGCAATGTTTTGTACACTTTCATAGACAAAAATCATCATTTTAGCCACCACTCATAATTATGTTGTCTGCAGATGCTTTCAATTTGGATCTGTCTAAAATTTGTGATAAAGAGTTAAAATGCAAGTCGAATTGCATATCATCATGTGTTACTGTAGCAAAAGAATTCTTCAATAGAAAGAAGGGGTTGTTTCCATGCTCATCAACAAAAAACAGTACCTGTAGTTCTGCCTGGCCAATGTAATAACTTAAACAGTTGTAAAGGCTTTTTTTAGAACGCTGGTATTTCAGGCATCAAAATTTGTAATCTGCTATTTTATGTTCAAACTTCACAACTTTACAGTTTACAGCCACGATGATATTGGGCTTTTTTTTTGCCATTGCAGTAAACTCTTTACTTGACGGCAAAATCCTAGACTTTTCCAAATTGAAAGGATTTGCAGACGATGAATTAAATGTGGCGCAAATGTTGATGTCTTTTTTCACCAACAAATGAAGATGTATTTATTTTTACATCTGAAAAAGATGTACTGTAGACAGTAGAAATCATTGTGGAAAAAGGAGAAAATGCGGATTACCAGCATTTTTCTCATCTTCACATAATGCTTTCATAAGCCATCTATCTAAGGGTTGTTTAACCTTGAGATTGTTTGGTTATGTGGTAACACTGTACCAGTCTGTTGGGTTTAGTTGGTGCTTTAAGAGTTAACCCTTTGGCTGCTACTGACTTACTGACCTTTTGCAGACAGAGTAGATCAAGGTCAGACTGCACAGAATATGCAGTCTGATCTTGGATCTACACTTTTAGATAAGGAGATATTTTTCTGAAAAGAATAAGTTTGAATTAGCATTATTTTAGTTTCTACTGTCGGCTTGAAAGTTTCATTTTACTTATTTAGCAGGATAAGGATAAATAAGTATTTTCATGTATTTTGCAGGTATAAAATGTCCAGTTTGCTCCAAATTTATTCCTCCAGACGACATAGAATGTCATTTGGTGGTGTGTCTAACAAAGCCCAGAATTACATATAATGGTAAGTCAAAATTTTTTCTGTACCGTTGCACTTCAATATTTTACATTTTAGCCATGCTCTGACAAAAGGGGGTTTAATGCATCTTCATGACGCATTATGCCAATTAAGCCATCACATAAGTATGGATCCATAATAGCTACTGTTTTAAACTACCAACTTAACCCTTTATCAGACGACAAAATTTTTGACTTGTCCAATCTGAAAGCATTTGCAGACGACAAAATTAACGTGACTCAAATATTGAAATTTGTTATGGGAGGGGTAGAAAACAGTGTGGGAAAAGGAGAAAATGCTGGTTACAAGCATTTTCTCCTTTTCCCACAATGTTTTCAAAACGCTTCTACCTCAGGGTCGTTAAAAGTCGGGATTGTGTGGTAAAGGGTTAATCATGTGGTAGACTGGTCCTTGGGCATACAGAAAATTGACCAATTGGGAAAAGTTTCAGCCAAGGTCAGCCTGTGCGGACTGTGCAGGCTGACCTGAGCCGATACTTTTAGCAGATGCATTATGCCCCCTTTTTTACAGTGCATGGTGCTTTTATAATGATTAATGGCACACTAGTAGCTGATAGTAAACAATGTGGGAGACAAAATGCTGAAATCTTTAATTCATGCCATTTAAAAGTTTTAATGTTGTTGTGAGTCTGACAATATGTTTCACTATGGCCTGTCAAAGTTTCACTCGCTGGCAGAGAAATGTATTGTAAAATAGAACAAATGTTAGCAACTTTTGTTCTAGTTTTACAAAAGGTTTTTCTGCTAGTAATGGAACTTTGACAAATTTCAAGTTCACACATTATCAGACTCGTAATAATATCCATGGTATGAATTAAATTTGTCTGTAATTTGGCCCCAAATTGTTTATATTTGGAATCTGATGGGCCTTTAAGGTATGATACTCTCAGTCCTGCCATGTGCTGGCTGATTTTGAATTATGCTTTCAACAAATTATTGCATTGTACTAATAACATATCGACTTGATTAGGTGGTCTTGTACCCCTTTTTCAACAGTTTTTCAGTAACTTTATTAGTCATGTATGAATGGGTTTCACCAGTACTAGGCTCGGGCGTTGAGGCTTGTTGTCCCATAGACACTCTTGTGTCACCTTTACCAGACAATCCCAAGTTTAACCAGCCTTCGGAGAGAAGCTTTTGGTAACATTGTGGGAAAGGAGGAAATGCTGGTAACCAGAAAATTTCCATTATTCGAGATACGTGAAAAATGTTTGTCTTCAGTTTCTTTCAATTTAGACAAGTCTAAAATTTTGTTGTTACCAGAGTTAACCAGTGTGGATCAAACACCGATATCATAATTACAAATTCAATTTGCCAAACAATCCTGATTTTTAACAACTCTAAAGATACATCCTTACTGCCAGAAAAGTATGAAGAATGGCTCAGAGTTTAGTCAGCTGTGTAAACATAGATAATTTACCAATATGTATATGGTGTAAGGGATATATAGAGAAACTCAAGGGATTTTTCCCCATTTAAAATTGGAAACAACAACAGTTATTCCTTTGGAGGCCACGAAACAGTCAAATACATTTCTATCCATTGCAGTCTGTGCAACCTTGCAGTCATCAGGAGCAACATTTGGCATGAAGACTGTAACAAGAATGATTATAGTTTCATAAAATAAAGATGAAATGGGTTAAAAACTGATGATCAGTATTTTTTTCCACTGTTTCAATCTGTCCTGACTGCAGATACTTTCAATTTGGACAAATCTAAAATTGTTGTCATCTGGTAAATAATAAAGTTGTGAACAACATCACACCTCAGAGGCATATAGCTATTTACAGTGTGTGTGTCAACTTAAGATGCTTATGTAAATAAAATGTACATTTTCTGTCCACAAAAGAGACCCAAATGTTACAAAAACAAGACAGTTAACCCTTTACCACACAGTCCTTAATTTCAGTGACCCTTAGAAACCTTTTGAAAATATTGTGGTAAAAGGAGTAATGCTGGTAACCAGCATTTTCTCCTTTTCTCACAAAATTTCCAACCATATCCAAAAGAAATTCCATCATTTGAGGCGCAGTTTTAAATTGTCATCTGCAAATGCTTTTTATTTGGACAAGTCTACATTTTTGTCTTGTGGTGAAAGAGTTATGGCCAGCATACATGTATATCATGTTCTGTGCAGTCTGATCTTATACAGCATTTTGTGTTGCCTGTAGGATGTTAAGAGTTAACCTTTTACCAAACACTGCTCAGCTTTTAAGAAACATGAGGAAAAAGAGCTTTGAAAACTTTGCTGGAAAATGAGATATTCTAGTAACTTGCATTTTCTCCTATTTCCACAATGTTTTCTTCCCTTCAAAAGACAAATTTCTGTTTTTGGATTGTGTTACTTTGTTGTCTGCAAAATTTAATGCTTAGACAAACCTAAAATTCTATAATTGTTGGGTAAAGTGTTAAGAATGTGCACAAACTGATAGTTGCTGAAATTAATCATTCCTTAGTTGAAGGTGAATCTTTCATACCTTAACAACATGTGTGGGTTCATCCCGGACATTATCACAAGGCAGAATTAGTCATTTGTTTGATTATATGAGTAGCCATATTTTGTGTTCCCAACACTCTTCACCAAGTCACAAAATTTTGGACTCGACCAAATTCAAAGCAATTGCAGACGAAAAATTAACCCTTTACAACACTGAGAAAGAAGCCTTTTGAAAACATTAATCAGCATTTTCTCCTTTTTCCACAATGTTTTCTTCACTATGAAAGAAAAATTTCATGTTTTTAGTTACATTTAGTTTGTCATTTGCAAATGCTTTCAATTTGGACTTGGCAAAAATTTTGTCGTTTGGTAAAGAGTTAAATGTAGTTCAGATGATGATTTCTGTCGTTGATGGGATAGAAAACATCATGGGAAAAGATTACCAGCACAATACCATGTTTTCAAGAGCCATCTCGTTAAAACTCCGATTTGTATGGTAAAGGATTAAACACTTGTACAAGTGATGCACAGGGGAAAAATTCGATGGAAATAAAATCTATTTTTACTCTTTCAGTGGCAAACACATAACTGAACTGCTTTGAACAGCTCAATACACAATCCACAGAAGCCTAGAAAGAATTTTAGGTTACAGGCTTGACTGAACAAGCAGATAGTATAGATCCCAGATCAGACAGTATATTTTGTGCCATCTGATCTTGATCTGTGTCATTTTTAAAGCCCATCTTGGCCTAACCCATAATATTCCAGATAAGCAAAATGAATATTTTCATGCAGTCTCTAACTCTTTACCATACATTCCTGATTTTCAATGACCCTTAAGAAGATGACTTTTGAAAACATTGTGGGAGAAGGAGAAAATGCTGCTAACCAGCATCTTCTTTTCCCACGATGTTTTCTACCCTTCCACAAAAAATTCAGTTAATGAAGCACATTTATTTTATTGTCAGGAAATACTTTTGATTTAACTCTTTACCACACCAGTGCTCCAGATAATTTTCAATGACATCAGTACAGTACTGATGAAAATCAAGATTAATCAGTAGGGGATCAGTACCAACATTTGGTTAACAAGACTGATTAAAGTCAAAATTGGTTTTCTTGCATTTGCTTTTATATAAGCATTACTGTAAAACTACATAACATTTTACCTAGTAACAGTATGATGTTTACTGTACAAAGTGTAAAGCAGGTTTGTAGAAACAAATATGCAACTCATAATCTTTTTTTGAAGCGATCTTTTTTTCATGCTATTTAATTTTTGGAAAAATATTTGTGCAGGATTTGACATAAATTTGTCAATTAGGGCTGTAAATAAGTTCAAAACCTGTAATTTTTACGCTAGAAAAGCAGATATCATAAATACTTTTGAATTCACCAGTGCTTCAGTTTTGGAGACATTTTTTCTAACTTGGCCCAAATTGGCCCCACTGGCGATCAACAGAGAGCCCATCTGGATGCATGCGCTTTTTGCTTCATATTTTTTGTGCGTGATTATTCAATTTAGAGCGTGAATTATTGCACATTTATACATAAATGGGAACAGTGCTTAAGTCTTGGCCAGTCTGATTTTATCTTTCAAAGATTCTCAGTTTTGTTAGGATTATTTGGTTCTGGAGATGGATGAAATAACCAAGCCAGACGTTTCTGTGTATTCCCCGACTTTTTCGAAGTGCAAACTATTCATTCGGAACATACATGTACACAGTATGATTATCCGCTGGTCCAATGCCGTAATCGATAAAAACTTGACTAAAGCCCAGATGCAGGGTCTAATTCCGGTCCTAGCCGATTTTCCCTATTTATTTTACGGGAAAAATTTGGAAAATCGCACGGCAATCCCAAAGATATCTGAATGTTTGTCTGAGAAAGAGTAAGCTCCCTTTCATTGTGTACGGATTTGTACCCTATATTTTACGTACCTTGAAAAACGTTCCGTATCGAGTACGGTATTTTGTAAAAAAAGATGCGTAACAATCAGATCGTCATCCATAAATTACGTGAATACGGACCTTATCTGGAGCACTGCACACAATCATGACTTTTAACGACCCCGAAGGACAAGGCTTTTGAAAATATTGTGGGAAAAAGAGAAAATGCTGGTAAGCAGTATTTTCTCCTTTTCCTGCAATGTTTTCTACTCTATCGAAGGGAGAAATCATCATTTTAGTAACATCTAATTTGTCGTCGCCAAATGCTTTGAATTTGGTCCAGCCTGAAAAATTTTTGTTTGGTAAAGAGTTAATGAACAACTGTCTAAAATTTTATTTTTTGGTAGGATTAAAAAGACCCAAATCTTGTAGTATTTATGGCTGAATTTGGCCAGAATATCTTGGCATAGCAGACTGTAGACAATTGATCAGATTGTGTGTTTTAGCTAACCTGAGCTCAAAGTGCTCATGGTGAGCTTTTGTGATTGTGCTGTGTCCACTGTAAGTGGTCCAATCTTCAACAATTAGCTTGTGTGCACTCCAGAGCCCACATTTTCAGTCTAATACTCATTAAAATTGGTCAGAACATTCTGTTTTGATAATATATCAGACAAGGTTGAAATTGGGTCACATAGCATAAAAAAATATTGTCTCTTGGACAAATCTTAGGAAAACCTTTGATGCACTCTAGAGGCCACATTTTTTTCCAATATTGATGAAAATTGGTCAGAATGTTTGTCTTGATGGTATCTTGGGGGATTTTTAAATTGGGTCATATCTGTATGAAAAAAGTAGGTCACTGAGACAAATTTTTAAAAATACCCTTGTGCACACTCTGAAGGCCAAATTTTCATCCTGATAGTCAGAATTGTATTAATAGTATCTCATACAAGTAACCATCGAATTGCAATTATTTTGGTCTTATTCCTAGTTAGAATCTGTCTGTTGGGTTTATTTGGCACTGTAAGGGTTAAAGGGTGCATGAGTTGACTTTTTCAACACTGTGAAAGCATTCAGCTTGTTCTTGCCTGAGATACTGGTACTTAAACTTGATGTGCAAATTTTATAGAATGCTAAGCCTTGTCCAGTCTCATGGATTATGTATATGTCTTTTTCCTTTTTAGCACACCTGAGCACAAAGTGCTCAAGTTAAGCTTTTGTGATAGTGCTGTGTCTGTTGTCTGTTGTCCTTCATGGTGTATTCAAAATCTAACATGTGCACTGTTGAGGCCCAATTTTCAGCCAGATACTCATGAAACTTGGTCAGAAGGATTGTCTTTATAAAATCTCGGACAAGTTTGGAATTGGGTCACGTCAGGTCAAAAAGTAGTTCACTTGGCGAAATGTTAGAAAAACCTTGTGTGCTGTCTAGGGGCCACATTTTCAGCTTGGTGCTTGTGAAACTTTGTCAGAATGTTTGTCTTGATTGAATCTCGAACAGTTTGGAAATTTGGTTATGTTGGAGCTAAAAGTATGTCACTGGGCAAAATCTTAGAAAAACCTTGTGTGTTATGTAGATGCCACATTTTCAGCCCAATACTCATGAAACTTGGTCAGAATGTTTCTGTTGAATATATGTCAGACATGTTCAAAATTGGGTCACATAGGGTAAAAAAGTAGGTCACTGGGCCAAATCTTTTGTGCACTGTAGCGGCCACATTTTCAGCCTGATACTCATGGAACTCAGTCAGATTCTAGTCTTGATGATATCTAGGACATGTTTGAAATTAGATCATGTTGTTTAAAAAAGTAGGTCAGTGAACCAAATCCTAGAAAAACCTTATGTGCACTCTTGAGGCCATATTTTCAGTCTGTTACTTATGAAACTTGGTCAGAATGTTTGTCTTGATAATATATCACACAGGTTCAAAATTGTGTCAAATCAGGTCAAAATGTAGGTCACTGGGTCTACCCAGGTGAGCGCTTTAGGGCCAGTGGCTCTCTTGTTTCTCAGTATGCTAAGTTCACTTAAACATTTCAAAAGAATATAAAAATAGAAAATAATTATGCATTGAAACAGAAGATTTGCTGTGTACTCTTGTTTGCCACAGGATACTGCTTTATTTCAAAACATTCATTTATTATGACACACCTGCCATGTTTTAGATACAACTGAGACACATAAATTTTGGCAGTTTCATCTTGTTTATTTACATACAAAGGCAGGGGCGGAGAAGTTTAATTTCAAATCCATCTACTTATCTGTGAAGTTATGGAGTCAGACCTGTGAAAATTAATTTTTGCTGATCTGTACTAAAGTTTTGCTGTGCAACAATATTGACAACATGAACAAGTGATTTTTGCCTCCAGTGCAAAAGTGAATTTAACTCTGAACCAATTGTCAAATTTCAGACTCTTTTTAAATCTTTGAAAGCTTTTGCAGATGACAAAATCAGAAATGATACAAGTTCTTTGACAGGATACAAAATATTGTGACAACTGGAGAAAATGCTGGTTACCAGATATTCACCTTTTTCCACTAAGTTTTCAAAAGCCTTTTACTTTAGGGTCATTAAAACTGGTGATTGTGTGGTACAGGGTTAAAGGGTAGTAATGATTGGTTACAGCCATGTTTTTGGTAATAGCTTTCAAAAGATTCGCTCAATACTTTAGAGCAGCTGAATTTCCTTAAAACACAATATATGTCAATTTCTACTTTTTTTTTTTTGCAGAGGACGTTTTAACAGAAACTAAAGGGGAATGTGTAATATGTTTTGAAGATTTAGAGCAGGGTGACACTATAGCAAGGCTACCGTGTCTTTGTATATATCATAAAGGGTAAGTGTGTCAAGGTCAAACTGTCTTCAGTGTTGGGTCAGTATGTCAAGGTCAAACAGTCCTATATATCAGGTAAGCATGTCAAGGTCATTAGAAAAGAAGAGAACCAGGTCATGAACATGGTATGTCGAGGTATAACTGTCTTCAGTGTCAGGTCAGTATGTCAAGGTCAGACAGTCCTATATTTCAAGTAAGTGTGTCAAAGTCAAATTGTCTTCAGTGTCAGGTCAGTTTGTCAAGATCAAACCGTCCTATATATCAGGTTAGAATGTCAAGGTCATTAGAAAAGAAGAGAACCAGGTCATGGACATAGCCAGTAACAGTTACATTGAGAAATGCAGAACATAAGATGGAAAAAATGCAAGTTACTCTAAGTCTATACCAAACAACAAAATTTTAGACTCTTCTATACTGAAAGCAATAGGAGACAAAACATTTGGGTTAAAGGAGACAAAACATTTGGGGCAAACAAATAACAAGCATTTTCTCCTTTTCCTCACAATCTTTCCAAAAGGGTTCTTCCTCTGGATGATGAAAATGATGGTTTGCTTGGGATAGGGTTAACACTTTACCAAACAACAAAACTTTGGACTAAATCTGATTTGCAGACAACAATTTAAATGTTTCTAAAAGGACAGTTTTTGTTTGGGATAGGGTACAAAACATGTGAGAAAAGGAGAAAATGCTGTTGACCAGAATTTGCTCCTCTTCTCACATTGTTTTCAAAAGCCTTATCTCTCAGGGTTTTTGTGATGGAGGGTGTAGGGAAAAGCTAGAAAAGCATTTTGACCAATATAGAAATTTCTCATTTTGGAGAATTTCTCAAATTAAGAATTTTTTTTCTGAAAAAGCTTCTTGGCCACATTTTATTTTCATCCCCATATGCCTCAAATTTGGTCTAGTTCAAAATGTTTGGTAAAGGGTTAACCTTCTGGAAAACAATCCACAGATTTCAAGACCCTGGAAAGGAAGGCTTTAGAAAACATTGTGGGAAAAGAAGATGCTCAGGTAACCAGCATGTTTTCCTTTTCCTACAATGCTTTCAACCCAATCAGAAAGGTAAAGCACATTAATTTTGTACCCGCATTGAATTTGTTGTCTGCAGATGTGTTAAATTTGAGTCTAAAATATAGTTTGGTAAAGGGTTAACTCTTTACCAGATGATAAAATTTTGAGCGCCACTTAATTGGAAGCTTTTGCAGACAACAAATTAGATGCAGCCCAAATGATGATTTTTGTCTTTCATAGGGTAGAAAACATTGTGGGAAAGGGAGAAAATGGCTCTTTTTCCGACAATGTTTTCAAAAACCTTCTCTTTCAGGATAGTTGAAAGTCAGGATTGTTTGGTAAAGGGTTTATTGTGGAAAATGGGGATGGAATAATGAAAATAGAATGTTTCACTGCCTTCCCAAATTTCAGACAACAGTTTGTGTCAAGTCAAGAGATCTAGAGCTTCATTCTATATCAGGGAAAAAGAGGTCAAGCAGCAACAAGTTTTGTTCAAGTAGATTTTTCCTTATATTGTGATTCTGACTGTGACATGTATTGATGCCTGTTTGATCAGAATCCTAACTCTGAACCACACAACCCTGAACTTTAATGACCTGAAGGAAGAGCTTTTGAAACTTTGTGGGAAAAGGAGAAAATGCTGGTAACCAGCATTTTCTCCTTTTTCACAATGTTTTCTACCCTTTCAAAGAAAAATATAATTGTGTGAGTCAGATTCAATTTGTTGTTTGCAAATGCTTTCAATTTGGATTAGAATATCATTTTTTCATCTAGTAAAGAGTTAATAAAGGAAGAATACATATCTCTGTGCACACAAGTTCTGTGAAAGCAAATATTTATTTCTTTGTACAACATCAGTTAATAGTGTATCTGTTACAAAAGTGATTAATTGTTGCAGCCAGTTTTAAAGCTAGTCAAATTGAAAGTAACTGAATCATGAATACATGTACCTGTGTTACACCAAACTGGTTCTTACTAAATTAAAAAAAAAAATCTAGCCGAATGGGTTCAAACTGTGTGCAAACAAAGTGGACATACTGGCAACATTCTATTGTATAGCCAGACTCTGATGGAGGCAGGTAGGATCATACACGTAAGTTGGCAAAAGGCTACCGGTTCAAGGTAGATTGCAACCCATTTATAGATACTTTTAAAACAGGGAAGGATGTTCTGAGAATGAGTCAGGGGTGGGGTTGTAGGGGCCTAAGGACCTACCCTTTACAACATGGAATAAATGTTAGACTCGGTCCATACTGAAAGAATTTACATAGGACTATTCAAATGTTTTTTAGCTCCACTGGCCGAAGGCCAGCGGGCTTATGTCATGGCCCGGTGTCCGTTGTGCGTCCGTCCGTCCGTCCGTCCGGTCATCCGTCCGTCCGTCCGTGTGTTAACTTTTATTTCAAACATCTTCTTCTCTGAAACTACCCATCCGATTTTCACGAAACTTCACAGAAATGATCCTGACATGGTCCTCTTCAGAATTTCTTGAAAGAATTTGATTCCTTCAAAAACTCTGGTTGCCATGGCAACAAAACTGAAAAATATTGGAAATCTTTAAAAATCTTCTTGTCCGAAACCATAAGGCATAGGGCTACCAAATTTGGCATGTAGCTTTATGTAGTAGACCTCTATCAAGTTTCTTCAAATTATAGCCCTGGGGTCAAAATTGGCTCTGCCCCAGGGGTCACAAGTTTTACATAGGCTTATATAGAGAAAACTTTAAAAATCTTCTTGTCTGAAACCATAAGGCATAGGGCTACCAAATTTGGCATGTAGCTTTATGTAGTAGACCTCTATCATGTTTCTTGAAATTATAGCCCTGGGGTCAAAATTGGCTCTTCCCCAGGGGTCACAAGTTTTACATAGGCTTATATAGAGAAAACTTTAAAAATCTTCTTGTCTGAAACCATAAGGCATAGGGCTACCAAATTTGGCATGTAGCTTTTATGTAGTAGACCTCTATCATGTTTCTTGAAATTATAGCCCTGGGGTCAAAATTGGCTCTTCCCCAGGGGTCACAAGTTTTATACATAGGCTTATATAGAGAAAACTTTAAATATCTTCTTGTCTGAAACCATAAGGCCTAGAGCTACCAAATTTGGCATTTAGCTTGATCTAGTTGGAGTCTACCAAAAGTGTCCAAAGTATAGTCCTGGGGTCAATTTGGCCTCATACTTGGAGGGGGGGGTTCACAAGATTTACATAGGCTTACATAGGGAAAACTTTTAAATCTTGGTGTACATAGCCATAAGGCTTAGGCTACCAAATTTTGCATATAATTATAGCATTATTTAGTGGACAGTTACAAAGAGGGCCCAAGTTACAGCTCTAGGATCAAGTTTGGCCCTGCACCAGGGATCACAAGTTTTACATGGGTTTATGGAGTGAAAAGTTCAGAAACCATCTTGTTAACAGCCATAAGGCCAAGAACTCCCACATTTGGCATGTTATTCTTCTAATACAATATTCCCCATTTAGTCAGACTGTAGCCATGAGGTCAAAGTTTTATAAGGGCTTATATAGTGAAGACTTTTCTTTGTGGTTTATATTTATAAGCCAGTGGAGCGATACAGGGCCATCATGGCCCTCTTGTTTTCTATTTGTCCTTGAATACATAGCAAACATTTTGGGAAAAGGAGAAAATGCACCTTTTGCCACAATGTTTTCAAAAGCTTTCTGTCTTGGAGTCATTTAAAGTCAGGATTTTGCCCAAGCCCCTGTGGTGCAGTCAGTAGTGTACATGACTTGAGAAAAGGGAGTCCGCAGATCGGCCAATTTCTTTCCAAGGATTGATGATAGTCATTGTGACAGCAGTAATTCTTCTCTCACCACTGATCACTGTTGACGATGGTTATGCGGGAAAGGAGCCATTGGCTTGGGAAGAATATTGTGCAAAGTACTAGTAAGAGAAACTGAAGGAAAGCAAGGATAGGTGCACTAGCCACCACGATTCACTGAAATAATGTTAAAAATGGTATTAAACATTATAGAATCAATCAAAAGACAGGATTGTGTAGCAACGGGTTAAGGGTAAAGTAGTTTTGTATTTGCTGGAAGGGTTTTTGTATGACCAAATTTATGAGGCTTTTCCCTGAAACAGATTCCAAATATGGAAGTAGACTGGCATTTAGTTCTGC
The DNA here is from genome assembly GCA_945859785.2 of Tridacna gigas. Taxonomy (NCBI): domain Eukaryota; kingdom Metazoa; phylum Mollusca; class Bivalvia; order Cardiida; family Cardiidae; genus Tridacna; species Tridacna gigas. The sequence continues at coordinate 6,794,454 of OX244034.2, read as the reverse complement.
TCAATGGTGATTAACACCTAATGTTATTGAAGCTCTTGATATTTATAAATAGAATTAAGTAAATGTAATACCCCTGCAGACAAACTCAATCTTTTCTCTCTCTTCCTCCTTGAACCAATTAGCACTGAGGCCGGTAAAACCCTTTACCAAACAGTCTCCCTTTTTAACAATCCCTAGAAGGAAGGCTTTTTGAAACCTTGTGGGAATAGGAGAAAATGTTGGTAGCAAGCATTTCTCTTTTTCCCACAATGTTTTCTACCCTATCTTAGACAAGTTCCATCTTTTGAGCCAAATTTAAATTGTTGTCTGCAAAATGCTTTCAGTTTGGACAAGTTTACTCTTTAGCTCCACTGGCCAAAGGCCAGCATGCGTCTGTCCGTGTGTGTGTGTGTCTGTCCATGTGTGTGTGTGTTAACTTTTATTTCAAACATCTTCTTCTCTGAAACTGCCCATCGGATTTAAACAAAACTTCATAAAAATGATCTTCCCATGGCCCTCTTCAGAAACTTTTCAAAGAAAAATTCTGGTTGCCATGGCAACAAAACTGAAAAATTTTGAAAATCTTTAAAAATCTTCTTGTCCGAAACCATAAGGCCTAGGGTTACCAAATTTGGCATGTACCTGCATCTAATAGACCTCTACAAAAACTCTTTAAATTATAGCCCTGGGGGCAAAATTGGCCCCGCCCCAAGGGCCACAAGATTTACATAGTTTTAAATGTTGAAAAATTTAAATATCTTCTTGTCCTAAACCATATGGCCTAAGGCTACCAAATTTGGCATGTAGCTTCATCTAATGGACCTCTACTTAATTTCTTTAAATTATAGCCCTGAGGCCAAAATTGGCCCCACCGAAGGGGTCACAAGTTTTACATGGGCTTATATAGAGAAAACTTTGAAAATATTCTGGTTCTAAACCATATGGTCTAGGGCTTCTAAATTTAGTATGAAGCTTCACCTAATTGACCTCTACTAAGATTGTACAAATTATAGCTCTTGGGTCAAAATTGGCCCTGTCCCATGGGTCACAAGTTTTACAAGGATTTTTATAAGAAACAACAAAATTTTGGCCTCACCCATATTATGAGCCCAAGAAGACAACCAAATAAAAGTGTCTTAAATATGGGGATTTGCCTCTGAAAAGGTAAAAAACGAAACTGTGGGAAAAAGGGCAAATCCTGGCATTTTCACCTTTTTCCTAAAACGTTTTCAGTAACCTTTACCAGGGTCATTAAAACACTGAAATGTTTGGTTAAGGATTAATGGTAAGAATGAGAAAAAAAAAAGAGATAAAATGGGTTCTTGACAAAAAGTCCTGGATGCACTGTAAAAAATCATGAGTTCTTGACAAAAGGTCCTGTATGCTTTACAAAATTGTCCTTGATACTTGGCAAAAGGTCCTGGATAGCCAGCAAAAAAAATTGGATGCATCACAAAAGATCATGGATTCTTGACAAAAGGTCCTCGGATGCATCACAAACGATGGACTCTTGACAAAAGGTCCTGGATTCACCACAAAAGATGGATTTCATATAAACGGATTCTTGACAAAAGTTCTGGGGATGCATCACAAAAGATGGATTCTTAAAAAAAGGACCTGGATGTACCACAAAAGATGGATTTTAGACAAAAGGTCCTGGATGTATCACAAAAAGTCATGGATTCATGACAAAAGGTCCAGGATACACCTCAAAAAATCATGGATTCTTGACAAAATGTCATGGATGCACCACAAAAGATGGATTCTTGACAAAAGGTCCAGGATACATCACAAAAAATCATGGAATCTTGACAAAAGGTCCTGGATGCTTCATGGAAATCATGGATTCTTGACAAAAGGTCCAGCACAGACCAAAAAAAGTAATCAATTCTTGACAAAAGATCCTGGATGCACCACAAAAGATGGACTCTTGACAAAAGGTCCGGGTGCATTACAAAATCGTCCTTTTGTGCTTGACAAAATGGTCCTTGGTGCTTGACAAAAGGTCCTGGATGCATGACAATTCAAGATCATGGATTCTTGACAAAATATCCTGTATGCATGACAAAAGGACATGGACCCTTGACAGAGTCTTGGATGCTTGACTTGATATCCTGGTTGCTTGTACAAATAAATCCTGGATGCTTTTCAAAAGGTCCTCAATGTGTGACATGGGAGATTGAATGCTTGACAAAATAGTCCTTGATGCTTGACAAAGAGGTCCTTGATCCCAAGAAAAAAAATCTATTATGACATAGAAAAGATCCTGTGTTTTGCTGTCATACTGTGCAAGGGATGCAGGATACTTGACAAAACAATCTTCAATAATTATTACAAAAAGGTCCTGGTGCTTGGGAAAAAAAGGTCCTGAATGATTAACAAAAAATCCTGGATGCCAGAAAAAAAAGGTCCTCAGGCCTGTATTCACTAATCACTCTCAATATCAGTCTCAGTCTAATTTATCAACAGTTTTCTGAATGTCAAAGTTAGGAAATTTCTGATTGGCTAGACCAAATGGTTAAGCCAATCTGGAATAGCCAATCGGAAATTGTGTTACTTTCTGAATCTAGAATATGACTTACAATGCAGTTCAGAATCACTATGGACCAAAGCACAGTCTAGCAAATTGGAAGGTGCAGTCACAGTATATGAAAGTAAGTGAAGTTGAATAATTTCGTTTTCTGTATGCATAATCAGAAAGTGGTTTAAAGTCTCCTCAGGGGAAAAGAAAGCAAAAGTTCAGCAGCAGAAGCAGCCGTCAACGACAAAAGTCAGTGATTTGGCAGCTAATTTGCTTTCCTGTGCAATTATGGCAGGATTTAGGTATGTCCTAGATCTCATTAAATGAGTAGAAAAATATCTTTGCTTTCGAATCATGTACATCTGATGAGTTTCTGTATACAGTCGAACCGCGTTTATCCGGGCTCCATAATTCTGGAAATCTCAGGATCCGGACAAAAACATCAGGGAACGGATGTTTTCTGTACAAATTTTACTTTTTATTCTGGAAATCCGCGTTCCGGAACCGGAATGAAAAAATCAGGAATGAAGGATTAAAAATTAGCACAAACCTTATCCGAGAAACCGGACGTGGCCTGACTGTGTATAACACAACTTAAAATGGTACCCGTTGTATCTCCCGTTACCGTCCGATAGATACAAAAATCGATAACTGGCTACCAGTTTACACACAAGGTAGACTTGTTATTTTCCACGGGAGGACCATAGACTGGTTATCATAAATACAGTCTACTTCGAGCGATCTCGGACTGGTGCGTTGTGAATAACACGGGTATCAGTCTAAATAGTGTCAATTGTTGCAGACGTTTTTCACACGTTTTGAAAACACGCGTGTTAATTAATAGTGTTTTCAAAAACTGTTAAATGACATTCTCGTGCTATCGATAATTGTCAACTTAACAGATTATCCACATACATAGTACTGAAGTGACAATTCCACGCTTTTGTTGTTTAATTATTACTGGATCTACTTGATTACAGTAACGATCGCTAAAACAATAACTAAAATGGGCGCAAAGATTTTGTGGGCATGTTTAAACTTATCTTTCAAAATTAAACGCAAAACTAAAATATGAACATACCGTCTGCTTGCATATTCAATAATCCTTCATTTCAAAAACAAATATTTTCATTTTAAATGGTAAACCATAGGGAAAAAAAAAAACAGTTTGATTCATGTGTTACTCGAGATGTTTATGTTCCTTAAAGTACACACAAAATGGCCACCAAACACGATAAATTTCGTTAGGTTTTTCGAAAATATTTTACTCCTAACAGACTGTAAAGATGATTGAAAATATGCCTGTCTTCGATATCGAATCAATTGGCAATCAATATTCTCAATTAGTCTTTGCCATTTTACCACTTTGAAAGTACAACTATCAGAAGCCAACAGAATGTCTACACCACCAGCAAAAGACGAGTTGAAGTTTCGACTTCCATGAAAAAAGACATTTGTCAGTACAAAGAAGACCATCCAAAAAAAACACTATAGCAGGAATTCGACAACATGTCATGTACATTTAAAATACTGTGCATATTGTGTTTTCTTTTTGTTTCGCCCTTTTCATGGTGTTTTCAAAAGTCATAAATGTGCCGAGCTTTACAAGTGCACCTGTTTGCACAATAGGTATGCATGTGCATGTAATTATGTACAAGGAAAAAGTCATGTACAAAAACAGACAAATAACAAAAAGGCAAAATGCAAATTTATGACACCCTTTATTTTATAAACCTGAACAATCGTAGGAGCAATAATGACATGTATACAAGTGCTTGTGTAAAACATACGCTGTTGTAATTCTTACGATGCACGGTGTCCCTTATCAACATGGAGGTTACTGACCTAGCTTAAGTTGGATGCTATGCCAGCAATCCCAGTTCGTTGATCCGGAAATACAGCTGATCCGGAAACATTCATAGGAAACAGAAGTGGCCGGATAAACGAGGCTCGACTGTAATACAATTCCTTTGTGAGCCTGTTTTTATGAAACTTGTTTACTGCAGCTAACTGATTTCGGGTGTACAGTGAGTGCAGCCTCCTATTTGGGAGACTGTATGTTGGTCCTTAGAATGGTTGGTGAATACAAGCCCAGGTTTACAAAAGATCCCAGATCTTGTACAAAAATGTCCTGATGTGCATGAGGGAAGGGCCTAGAAAAGATGAAAGCTTCTTGCAATAAAATTGTCATCTAGACTGATTGAATCGCAGTGCAGTTAAAGCTGCATATTGATTTTGAAAATGCTTCGTCTGGAGAAAAACGAAATTGAATGTGACATACAGGGTAAGATTAGACTTAAGATGAAACAGAGTTGCCCTGTGAAACACCATCAGGGAGAAAGCCTTCCTATTTTTAACTCAGCTGTTTTCCAAGAAAACATGGAGGTATTGTCATAGCCTGGTCATCTTCTGCTTCCATGTTGGCATTTGTGTTGTGCGAAATCTCTCACATTTTCTCAGGTGCATGTTATTTACTCCTACACCACACAATCCCGAGTTACAATAACCAAGAGGAAGAAGACGGCTGAAAACATTGTGAGAAAAGAGGAAAATGCTGGTAACCAGTTCTCCTTTTCCCACAATGTTTTCTACCCTTTCAGAGATTATTTCATCATTAAAGCCACACTTAATTTGTCGTGTGCAAGGGTTTTTGAATTTGGATGAGTGTGAATTTTTGTTGTTTGGGTTAAGGGTTAACCGATTCAATACATTTACTTCAGACTTGGGCGAGGTGTTATCCATCAAATGATGGAATTTGTAATAAAAAACATTTTTGGAAAAAGGCTTCTACCTCAGAGTCCATAAAACACAGGATTGTGTGGTAAAGGATTAAAACACTAGATTGTTTGTTATACTGGGGTTACATTCTGAATTTCTCGTATTTTTCATCCATCATAAGCTGTCGGGCCAAGTTCTAACCTACCAAAAACTTGAGCCATGCTCTGTGAAAATGGGGCTTAATGCATCTGCAAAAAGTATTGCCCTGGTTCAGCCTGCGCAGTCCCCACAGACTGACCTTTGACAAAACATTATGTAGTTGGTCAGTTTTCTGCTTATCAAAGGACCATTCTACTAGAAAATCCTATGCGAGGCTTCTTCCTGATTTTTTCAAGGGACTTCGATTTCGCTTTGCCTGGCGAAATGGGCGGAGTTTTTTCAAATGGGCGACTTTTTCGCCTAAGTTTCCCACTCGGCCAAGACCTGTCTGATACTCATGAAACTTGGTCAGAATGTTTCTTTTAATATCTTGGACAAGTTTGGAATTTAGTCCCATCGTTCATTAGAAAGATCCAGTCGATTGTTAGACAGAATGGATTTTATGGATCCATAAGTATTTGATGACTTGCTTGGTATACTGCATTACAGAAATGCATAAAGCTTTTGCCAGAGCATGGCTCAGTTTTACAAGTTGCAGAAAGGAGAAATATTGGAAAGCAAGGAAAATTATGAATGGTGTGGAAAATCTGGTTGGAAACATTGTGAAAAGAATAAAGAGAGGGTCTAATTTATATAGCCATATTTAAAGTAATTGAGCAAAATTACTGTGAACAAGGTGATTTACGCCATTGTCTCTCAGAGATAGCTGTCCTACAATGTACCAGGTGACAAGATATTACACTCAACCACACTGAAAGCATTTGCAGATGGCATTAAATGTGACTCCGATTACATGATTTGGGAAGAAATATTGTTGGAAAAGGAGAAAAATGCTGGTTATTAGCCTTTTCCCCTATTCTGAGAATGTTTTGAAAGGCATTTTCAAAAAGAGTCGCATAAACATGGGATGGAGAAAGAACAATATTAGGGAAGCTGATAATAGATGTTATTATCTAGAAATATTAACCCTTTACTAGACAGGCTCCTGTTTTCACGACCTGGAGGAAAAACACTTTGGAAAACAGGGTGAAAAGCAAATAATGCTGGTAATCAGCAATTTGTCTCATTTCCACAATGTTTTCTATATTATTAAAGACAATTTTCAACTCTAAATTTTTAGCCAAATTCAATTATTAGTTGTGTGAAAAATTTAATGCTTTCAGGTTCAACTTGTCTAAAATGTTGTTGTCTGTCAACTACACCAGATGATAAAAATTGAGACTGTCCATATTGAAAGCATTTGCAGATGACAAATTACATTTGGCTCAAATTATAGGATTTGTCAGTGAAAGGGTAGAAAACATTGTGGGGATAGGAGAAAATGCATTTTCTCTTTTTTCAACAATGTTTTCAAACACTATTTCCATCAGGGTCTTTAAAACTCAGGATTATGTGGTGAAGGGTTAAAGCATTTAAATGTCTCACATTATGTTTTAGTTTTAGGCATTGCTACCGGAAAGAGTATTTTTTAGATTGATGGTAATCAGAGTACCAAAAATACAGTGTGTTAAGTAAGGACCCAGGGAAAGAAAGCTATTGGCTAACGCTGTAGGAACAGGAGAAAATGCTGCTAACAAGCATTTGATGATGAAAATAATGAAATTAATAATAATTATATGTTGTATTTTAATTATTATTACTTGTGCTAGAGTTCTATGGGCCAAGCCCTGTAGCACAGTCATTAGCATACTGGACTTAAAACCAGGGGGTTGCTGGTAAAAATCCCCAGCACAGCGAATTTCTTTCTGAGGATTGGTGATAGCCATTGCTACAGGATTCATTCTTCTCTCACTGCTGATTATTGCATTGGTTTATGTCCGAAGGGAAAGCAGGCAAGTGGCTTGGGAAGAAAATTGTGCAAAGTACTGGTAAAAGAATCTGCAGGAAAGCAAAGACAGGTGGTCTGGCCACCACAATATAACTGAAGCAATGTTGAAAGTGGTGTTAAACACCATACAAACAAAAGACTCCTATGGACATGTACAAGAACTATCCAACAAACTATTGATCTCATCAGCTCTTTAGCTGCCAAATATCTAAATATGTGTTCTTTTCACAACTCCACTTTGGATTGGCTATTATCTACAAGCAAGCAGCAGACAGTGAAGATTGAAGATTTGAGTGCGTGTTCTGTGCAGTTCGGGCTTAATTTTCCCTATCTGCAAAATCGCTAATATTGCATCTGCAACTAAACAATTAACTCTTTACTAAACAGCAATATTTTAGACTGTTCCAAATTGAAATTGTTTGTAGATGACAATTTGAATGTGGCAAATATGATGAAATTTGTATCAGAAAGAGCAGAAAACAAAGTGGGAAAAGCAGAAAATGCTACCAGCATTTTCTTCTTTTTGTTCAGTGTTTTTCAAAACTCCTTTCCCCTAAGTTTGTTAAAATTTGTTGATTCTGTGGTAAAGGTTTAACTCGTTATCAGTCAATTTTGAAAGCATTTGCAGACAATTCACTAAACATGGTTGATATTATAAGATTTGCTTCTGAAATTGTTGATTACTGGCACTTTTTTCTTTTCCCACAGTGTTTTCAAAGGTCTTCTCCCATAGGACTGTAGAATTATTCTGAATACATAAGTATTAGATTGCTTAGTAAAGGCTTAACCCTTTACCACACAATCCTGGGTTTTAATGACCCTACGGAGAAAGCCTTTTGAAAACATTGTGGGAAAAGGAGAAAATGCTGGTAACCTTTTCCAACATTGTTTTGACCCGTTCGAGAACAATTTTCAATTTTTGAGTTACATTTATTTTGTTGTCTGCAAATGCTTTGAATTTGGACAAGTCTAAAATTTTGTTGTTTGGTAAAGAGTTAAATTTTTGTTCTCATTTCAGGTGTATCGACAAATGGTTTGAGAAGAATCGATCATGTCCGGAACATCCAAATGACTAGTACAGGAAAAAGAATATCCAAGACGGACATTTTTTAACTGTGGGGAACTGCTCTCCTTGTGATACTTAACATTACGTCTTGTACCATGTGCTATATGTGATATTGACTTCGAAGTCCTGTACAAACAACAGTCGTTGTGGGAGGCTGATCAGTGACTCAACAGGAGTTAAGCCATTACCATATAAGCTACTCTTAGGTCTACCGGTATTTTGAGCTATTAAAAACGCAGCAAAGGACAAGCAATTGAAGGAAAAGAAAATTAAGTCACACCTGTCTTAGAGAGACAACCTGTATTAAACAACCCTCTGATTTAACCCTTTACCACATAGTCCTGAGTTTTAACCCTTTAGAAATAGCCTTTTGAAAATCTTGTTTGAAAAGGAGAAAATGCAGGTTCCCAGCATTTTCTCCTTTTACCCACAAGGTGTTGTAAACTTTCACGGTTACCATCCTTTGGGCCAATTTTAATATGTTCTCTGCAAATGCTTTCAGTGGTAAAGAGTTAAATCATTAAAAATGTAGCAAAGGACGTGCAATTGAAGGAAAGGAAAATAGAGTCACCGCTGTCTTAGAGAGACAACCTGTGTTAAACATCCATCTGCTTAACACTTTACCTCACAATCTCAAGTTTTAAAGACCCTGAGAAAGAGGCCTTTTGAAAACATTGTTGGAAAAGGAGAAAATGCTGGTAACCAGCATTTTCTCCTTTTCCCACAATGTTTTCTGTCCTTTTACAGAAGAATCTCACCATGTGAGCCATATCTTATTTGTCATCTTCAAATGCTTTCAATTTGGAAAAGTAAAATTTTGTCGTGTGGTAAAGGGTTAAGCCATTTACCACACAGACTGTTGGAAATAAAGTGATAGTTACCAGTATTTTCTCCTTATCCCACAATATTTTCAGAAGGCCTCTTTCTCAGGGTTGAGGAAAGCACAGGATTGTTCAGTAAAGGGATTATGGTGAAGAAAAAGCAGTGATATGAAAAATACTTCAGAAAAGGACTAATTTCTAACTGTTAGCACTGGACTCCAAGTTACAATGACCCCAAGGAAAATTCCTTTTAAAAACATAATGGGAAAAGGGGAAAGTACTGGTAATTAACATTTTCCTCATGTCCCTCAGTGTTTTCTACTATATCACAGACAAAAAATATGAAGTCTTTTGATGTGCGAATGCTTTCAATTTGGATAAGTCTATAATTTTTGTTGTGCAGTAAAGATGTAAACCAATTACTACTTCCATCGCAGTGTTTCCAAAAAAGTATCTTTTGTTTGGGCATTAGATGTTATACTTAAATAGTAATGCACTAAAATAAAGTGTTACTGCCTTCTGATTGGTGGGTTGAGGAAATGTGATGGTCCAATGAATGAATGCAATTTATGACATGTGATGACTGAATTAAATGTTGTACAACAAAATGGATGGCAACATGATGCAACATATATGTTATACAATATATTTGAACCATGCTCTGTGAAAAAGGGGGTTAATGCATCTGCAAAAAGTGTCGACCTAGGTCAGCCTACCAGTCCGGGTAGGCTGACCTGGGTCGAAACTTTGCCTATGGTCAATTTTCTGCATGTCAAAGGACATTTCACTTCCTGATTCAGTCATTTGTCAGACAAAATGGACTTATGGGTCCATAATTATGTGAAGACTTGCTTGGTATACTGGCATCACAGAGATGCATTAAACATCCATTTGCCAGAGCATGGCACAAATATGCCAATATCACAAATTGTAGATTTTTTTTTTCTGCTGAGGATTCCAAAATGTTTCACTTCTTCAACCCTTTCCCAAATGACAAATTTTAGACCTATTGAATGCAGCTGAAGACTACAAATTTGAAATTGGTATAAATGAGCTCAGGTTCTCGGATTTGGTTGAAAATATAGTGGGAAAAGGAGAAAATGCTGGGTAACAGTATTTTCTTTTTTCCCACAATATTTTCATAGGCTTTCTTCATGAGGGTTGTTTAAAATGGGAATCATTTGGAAAAGGGATAAATAAAACACACATTGTATGTAGTACTGCATATTATTTTCTATGCTTTGACAGATTAGTAGATGAAAATACTGTTCACAAAGAGGATATCTGCTGTGCATGATGTCCTCTTGGAGGAGAAAAGCCCATCTTGACTTACACTTTTTTAGCTCCACTGGCCGAAGGCCAGCGGGCTTATGTCATGGCCTGGTGTCCGTCGTCCGTCCGTCCGTCCGTCCGTCCGGTCGTCCGTCCGTCCGGTCGTCCGTCCGTCCGTCCGTGCGTTAACTTTTATTTCAAACATCTTCTTCTCTGAAACTACCCATCCAATTTTCATGAAACTTCACAGAAATGATCCTGCCATGGTCCTCTTCAGAATTTCTTGAAAGAATTTGATTCCTTCAAAAACTCTGGTTGCCATGGCAACAAGACTGAAAAATATTGGAAATCTTTAAAAATCTTCTTGTCTGAAACCATAAGGCATAGGGCTACCAAATTTGGCATGTACCTCTATCAAGTTTCTTCAAATTATAGCCCTGGGGTCAGAATTGGCTCTGCCCCAGGGGTCACAAGTTTTACATAGGCTTATATAGAGAAAACTTCAAAAATCTTCTTGTCTGAAACCATAAGGCATAGGGCTACCAAATTTGGCATGTAGCTTTATGTAGTAAACCTCTATCATGTTTCTTGAAATTATAGCCCTGGGGTCAAAATTGGCTCTGCCCCAGGGGTCACAAGTTTTACATAGGCTTATATAGAGAAAACTTTAAAAATCTTCCTGTACCTGTGCCATAAGGCCTAGAGCTACCAAATTTTGCATTTAACTTGATCTAGTTGGGGTCTACCAAAAGTGCCCAAATTATAGTCCTGGGGTCAATTTGGCCTCATGCTGGGGGGGGGGGGGGGGGTTCACAAGATTTACATAGGCTTACATAGGGAAAACTTTTAAATCTTGGTGTACATAGCCATAAGGCTTAGGCTACCAAATTTTGCATAATTATAGCATTATCTAGTGGACAACTACAAAGAGGGCCCAAGTTACAGCCCTAGGATCAAGTTTGGCCCTGCACCAGGGTTCACAAGTTTTACATAAGTTTATTGAGTGAAAAGTTCAGAAACCGTCTTGTTACTAGCCATAAGGCCAAGAACTCCCAAATTTGGCATGTTATTCTTCTAATACACATATTCCCCGTTTAGTCCGACTGTAGCCCTGGGGTCAAAGTTTTATGAGGGCTTATATAGTAAAGACTTCTCTTCATGGTTTATATTTATAAGCCAGTGGAGCGATACAGGGCCATCATGGCCCTCTTGTTATTTTTACCTAATCACAAAGTTTTAGACATTACCAAATTAAAAGCATTTTGCAGACTACAAATTAAATGTGGCTCAAGTGGTGAAATTCGCTTATGAAAAGGGAGAGAAATGTGGGAAAAGGGGAAAATGTTGGTAAGTAGCATTTCCTCTATACCAACGGTGCTATTACAAGCTTGCTTCTTCAGGTTTTTAGCTCCACTGGCCGAAGGCCAGCGGGCTTATGTCATGGCCCGGTGTCCGTCGTGCGTCCGTCCGTCCGTCCGTCCGTCCGTTAACTTTTATTTCAAACATCTTCTTCTCTGAAACTACCCATCCAATTTTCATGAAACTTCACAGAAATGATCCTGCCATGGTCCTCTTCAGAATTTCTTGAAAGAATTTGATTCCTTCAAAAACTCTGGTTGCCATGGCAACAAAACTGAAAAATATTGGAAATCTTTAAAAAATCTTCTTGTCTGAAACCATAAGGCATAGGCCTACCATATTTGGCATGTAGCTTTATGTAGTAGACCTCTATCATGTTTCTTGAAATTATAGCCCTGGGGTCAAACTTGGCTCTGCCCCAGGGGTCACAAGTTTTACATGGGCTTATATAGAGAAAACTTTAAAAAATCTTCTTGTCTGAAACCATAAGGCATAGGGCTACCAAATTTGGCATGTAGCTTTATGTAGTTGACCTCTATCATGTTTCTTGAAATTATAGCCCTGGGGTCAAAATTGGCTCTGCCCCAGGGGTCACAAGTTTTACATAGGCTTATATAGAGAAAACTTTAAAAATCTTCTTGTCTGAAACCATAAGGCATAGGGCTACCAAATTTGGCATGTAGCTTTATGTAGTAAACCTCTATCATGTTTCTTGAAATTATAGCCCTGGGGTCAAAATTGGCTCTGCCCCAGGGGTCACAAGTTTTACATAGGCTTATATAGAGAAAACTTTAAAAATCTTCCTGTACCTAGCCATAAGGCCTAGAGCTACCAAATTTTGCATTTAGCTTGATCTAGTTGGGGTCTACCAAAAGTGCCCAAATTATAGTCCTGGGGTCAATTTGGCCTCATGCTGGGGGGGGGGGGGGGTTCACAAGATTTACATAGGCTTACATAGGGAAAACTTTTAAATCTTGGTGTACATAGCCATAAGGCTTAGGCTACCAAATTTTGCATAATTATAGCATTATCTAGTGGACAACTACAAAGAGGGCCCAAGTTACAGCCCTAGGATCAAGTTTGGCCCTGCACCAGGGGTCACAAGTTTTACATGGGTTTATGGAGTGAAAACTTCAGAAACTGTCTTGTTACTAGCCATAAGGCCAAGAACTCCCAAATTTGGCATGTTATTCTTCTAATACACATATTCCCCATTTAGTCCGACTGTAGCCCTGGGGTCAAAGTTTTATAAGGGCTTATATAGTGAAGACTTCTCTTCATGGTTTATATTTATAAGCCAGTGGAGCGATACAGGGCCATCATGGCCCTCTTGTTTAAACACAGGATTATTTGGGACAGGATTGAGACAATAAACTTCCAATTAACCCTTTACCACCCAGTCCTGTGTTTGACGACCTTGAGGAAGAAAGCTCTAGAAAACACCGTACTGGTAACCAGCATTTTCTCCATTTTCCACATTGCTTTCTACCCTTTCAAAGATCAACCATAGCAATGCAGTCATATATTTGTTTGGTCTGCAAATGGTTTCAATTTGGACAAGCCTTTAACTTTGTGGTTTGGTAAAGACTTAATGGGTTTAGACGAATTACCCCATGTCTCGATTTTTGAGATGACATGGGGTGTCCTCTGATTGGCTCAAAACATAATCAGAAGATATTTCTTCAAATTTGAAATCAGAATTATATAAGAATGAAGCAGTTGATTGACTGCTTCAAGAAGTCATAGTGCTTTTGGTCACTTCATATTTTGTTTGGATGATGCAGAAAGGAGACAAGTGTCTTCCCTATTTAGATGCATTCAACTTTTTTCTCCACCAAACTTATCAATTTATATGCAGAATTTAGCAGACACTTTTTTTCTGCAGTTAGCTGAATCAGCTGTAAGTCAATTTAATAATCAGATTTTTATACACTTTTTTATTTTATAATCATAAGTTATTTTTTGCTTCATAATCAATATTAACTGATTTTTGTTACATCTGAAGATCTTGATGAAAAGAATGAACTTGAAATATGGATAAACAAAAGAAAATGTAATAGTAACCCGAAGAATGTTGGTGGTGATGAAATAATGAAATAACTTTCCATGAATTTTTCACTTTGAGGAATTTTCCGATTTGCCACAATGTTTTCTATATTCAAAATCTATAGATACGTGAAAATTTGTCTGCATGTTATAAAAGTTACTGCTTCCACAATTATAAGACCCTTAGGAAGAAGAACATGAAAACACCTAGGGAAAGGGAGAAAATGCTGATAAGCACAATTTTCCCCTTATCCTACAATGTTAACTACCTTTGGAAAGGGAGAAAGAAAGCTTTTGAAAAGATTGCCGGAAAAAGAGAAAATGCTGATCATCAGCATTTTCTCTCTATATTTTCTACCCTCTTACAGACAAATTCCATAATTTGAGCCACACTTAATTTGTCATCTACAAATGCTTTCAATTTGGATGAATCTAAAATTTTGTCATGTAGTAAAGAATTGATTTGTTGTCTGCTCACTTTTACAAGGTGGAACAGTTTGAAATTTTGTTATCTGGGCAAGAATTAAACCCTTTACCACACAATCCCGATTTTTAACGACCCTGAGGAAGAAGCCTTTTGAAAACATTGTGGGAAAAGGAGAAAATGCTGGTAACCAGCATTTTCTTCTTTTCCCACATTGTTTTCTAGCCTGTCTAAGACAGATTCCATTATTTGAGTCACATTTAAATTGTCGTCTGCAAATGCTTTCAATTTGAACCAGTCTAAATATTTCTCGTGTGGTAAAGAGTTAAGACCATTTGTTTGACAGAGATACTTTTTTTTTGTCTTGTGAAGCTTTTAACTCATTACCAAACGATACAAATGTAGACGGGTCCAAATAGAAAGCTGTTGCAGACGACAAATTGAATTTATTGAAAATGGTGGGAATTTGGCTCAAACCAGGGAAATTGTCTGTGATAGGGTAGAAAACATCATGGGAAAGGGAGATAATGCTGATTACCAGCACTTTCTCCTTTTCCCAACATGTTTTCACAGGCTTTCTATTTTAGGGCTGTTAGTATGTGGATTGCTTGGTAAGGGGGATTAGATTTTATGCAGATAATAACATACATTGTCAGGGAGTATTTTTTATGTTTTGGAGAAAAACATGCAAGACATTGATTTAGAATAGTTTGCATTTAAATAATGAGTGACACCATCTTTTTCCTATGCAATTTTTATACCATTCTTGACCTAGGACATCCATCTGTTAAAAAAAAAGAAATTAAAAGATCGACTTATTTAACCCTTTACCGCACAATGCCGCCTTTTGACACCCCTGGGAAAGAAGCCTTTTGAAAACATTGTAGGAAAAGGAGAAAATGCTGGTAACCAGCATTTTTACTTTTTCCCAAAATGTTTTCTACCCTATCAAAGAAAGTTCGCACCATTTGAGCCACACTGAAATTGTCGTCTGCAAATGCTTTCAATTGGGACAAGGCTAAAATTTTGTTCACTGGTAAAGGGTTGAGGATACATAGCCCTTAAGCATACTATCCAGAATTTTAACGCCCCTAAGGAAAAGGACTCTTGAAAGTATTATGGGAAAAGAAGAAAATTCTGGTACCCAGCATTTTCTCCTTTCCCAACAATATTTTAAAAGCCCTCCTGTTCAGGGTAGTTAAACTCAGGATTACGTTGTAAAGAGTCAAAGAAAGATTTATATGTCTGATACTTGACTAGAAAGTCTAGTGAATACAACTAAGTAGAGGAAATTAATTTCTTTGTAACCCTTTACCACACAATATGTAGTTATATATGACCTTGTAGATGAAGGCTTTTGAAAAGATTGTGGGAAAAGGAGAAAATGCTGGTTACCAGCATTTTCTTCTTTTCTGACAATGTGATCAAAAGAGTCTTTCTCAGGGTCATTAAACCTTGGGATTGTGTGGTAAAGGGGTTAAACCTTTCCTGCATCTACAGATGACTGTTTATTTCCAGAATACCTTTGAAAAGCTGACAGTGCAGGTCCATAATCAAACTGTATGTGTTGTGCAGTCTGATCTTGATGTGCTTTTGCAAAAGCAATTTAAAGTTTACTTGGTGTTTTAACTCGCTACCAAACGACAAAATTAGCATTAATTTGCATATGACATATTAAATGTGGCTAAAATTGTAGAATTTGTGTCTGAAAGAGTAGAAAACATTGTGGGAAAAGGAGAGAATGCTGGTTACCAACATTTTCTCCTTTTCCCACAATGTTTTCCAAAGTCTTATTCTTTTGGGTCATTAAAACTCGAGATTGTGTTGTAAACAGTTAAAGTTCATTTATAGTTTTATTGCCAGGAGGAACCATTTCATATTGACGTTTTTTGTCATAGAATCGTAGCATCTATTGATTTCCATTTTGATGTGTAAATGAACTTCAAACAAACTGTTGATGTTTTGTAAATGTCGTATTTCAAAGAGAAAGAAGTTATTGCTGATTCACTATCTTGTTTGTAATGCGCCTCACAGAATCTGTCATAGGAAATGCTGCTTCTAAAGTCACCCCATTTCTTGCCATTGTTCTAAAATCTCTTTATCAAATGACAAACTTTTGGAATGGACCATATTCGAAGCATTTGCACATGACAGATGTTGCTAAATGATGATTACTGTCGTTGGTAGGGAAGAAACCATAATGGGAAAAGGAGAAAATAATGGTGTTTACCAACAATTTCTCTTTTTCCCACAATGTGTTCAAAAGCCTTCTCTTTCAGGGTCTTTAAAAGTTGGAATTGTATCATAAAGGGTTAACAATACCAGATGACAAAATTGGTCACTTGCCGAAATTGAAAGTGTTTGCAGATTGCAAAACAACCACAACACAGAAAATGCCGCTTTTCCACAATATTACAAAAGCAGGGTTTTAACTCTTTACCAAGCAATCCCATGTTTTAATGACCCTGAGCGAAAAGCTTTTGAAAACATTGTGGGAAAAGGAGAAAATGCTGGTAATCGGTATTTTCTCCTTTGACCATGTTTCTTTCTTTATCACAAACAGTTTTGTACTTGAGGTAATTTATCATTTTCAAATGGTTTCAATTTGGACAAATCTAAGATATTGTCACCTGATAAAGAATTTACATACAAGATTGTGTAAAAGGTAATTTATATTATTTTATGGCCTAAAAGATTGGATAAATACATTAACTTTCCTTATTGCAAAAAGGAAAGTTGTGAAAGACATTTATTTGCATTTTATTTTTATCCAAAATATTTCTGCATAAGATTTTCACAAAGACATATACTTTCATTGTAGTATACATACTCACCTTGTAACTGCACAACATAAAAACAAATTGAGCCTTGCTCTGGCAAGAGGGGATTTAATGCATCTCTGTGATGCATTATACCAAGCAGGTCATCACATAATTATGGATCCATAAAATCCATTTTGTATAACAACCAACTGAATTTTGAGGTAGAACGGTCCTTTGACATGCAGAAAGTTTACAGATAGCAAAACATTTTGAATCATGTCAGCTGCGCAGGCTGACATGGATGGATACTGCATTAAGCTTCCTTGTCACAGAGCATGGCCCGTATCAATAATTCTTGTTTCTAAACTTTTAGAGACAAGTATTGTGTAAGAATTCTACATGTTATTGTGTGAAAATTATGGGTATTTAACCCCTATACCTGTGAATCCTGTTCTTATGATATTAACTCTTTACCACAAAATTTGATTTTTAATGACCGTTGGGAAGGAGCCTTTTGAAAACATTGTGGGAAAAGGAGAAAATGCGGGTAACCAGTATTTGCTCCTTTTCCCATAATGTTTTCAAAGCCAAATTCCATCTTTTGAGTTACATTTTAATTGTCATCCACAAAATGCTTTCAATTTGGATAAATCTGAGATTTTGCCATGTGGTAAAGAGTTAACCCTTTACCAAACAATCCAGGTTTAAATGACCCTGAGGATGAAGCCTTTTGATAACATTTTGGGAAAAGGAGGATGTGCTGGTAACCAGAATTTTCTCCTTTTACCACAAGTTTTCTATCCTTCCCAAAACAAATTTCAGTTTTGAAGTCACATTTTTTTTTTTTGATCGTCTGCACATGCTTTCAATTTGAACAAGTCTGAGATTTCGCCATCTGGAAAAGAGTTAAGGAAGAAGGTAACAGAAAACAATTTAGGAAAAGGAGAAATTGCTGGTCACTAGCATTTTTCTCCATGACTAAAAATGTTTCCTACCCTTTTAAAGTCAAATCCCATCATTGAATTTTTTTTGTCATTTGCAAGTGCATTTCAAAATTGACAAGTCCAAAATTGAACGTCGGTCTGGTAAAGAGTTATAATACACCACATACAATACAGATGAAAAAAATGAGCTCAAGGACTGATTTAAAAAAGCATCTAACCTTTTACCAAAGCATCTGGTGTTTCATTGACCCCGAGAAAGAAGTGGCCAGCATTTTCCCTTTTTCCCACATTGTTTTCAACTGTCTGCTGGTAACCAAAATGTTTTCTACCTTTTCTGATGACTTTTGAGCCACATTTAGTTTGTCGTCTGCAATTGCATTCAATTTGGACTAGTTATACCCCCGCAAAACGAATGTTTTCGGGGGTATACTGGAATCAGCCTGTCTGTCCGTCCGTCCGTGTGTCCGTCTGTGTACAAAATACTAGCAATTTTGTGTCGCGAACTCCTCCTAGAGTTTTCCTTCAATTGCATTGAAACTTTGCACATATATTGATCATAATAAATTATATTGAAGATTTTCAAGACAATTTTCAAGTGTCAACTCCCCCTGGTTGAGGAATTATTTCCCCTTGAACTTGACACTTTTTTCTGTCAAAGCGCTGGCGGGGGTATCAAGTCACATTCAGTGACAGCTCTAGTTTTAAATAGTGTCATTTGGTAAAGAGTTAAGAGTTTTCGGTGGTAAATTCTACAAATATACTCAAGACCCAAGAAGGGTTTTCCCTATAATATTGTGATTTAGATTATTGTTAGTATTTTTTTATTCATGATTCATTGCAAGTTGCACAAATGAAATCTAAACTACATGTATGTCTCTGTTGCAATCGTTTATTATACTTGCGACATGAAATAAGTCATTTCCATCTGCAGAGGACTGTTTTTGCATTTCACTTGACCACTTTTGTGTGTTAACCTCTTACCATACAAGCTTGAAATTTAACAATCCTGAGAAAAAAGCCTTTTGAAAATATTGTGGGAAAAGGAGAAAATGCTTGTAACCAGTATTTTCTCCTTTTCCCACTATGTTTTCTACCCTGTCAAAGACAAGTTCCATCATTTGAGTTACATTTAAAATTGTTGTCTGCAAAAGCCTTCAATTTTGACAAGTCCACATTTTTGTCGTTTGGTAAAGAGTTAAAAAGACACCCCATCAGCCCACCCATGATTGAGAAAAGAGGGGATTGCTTGGCAAAGGGTTAACATTAAAGGGTAGAAGAAGATGCTGTAAATTTTTATAGGTGTGACTTCTGATACTACAAAATAATGTGATATAGGGAGTAAAAGCTCCTTATGAATAATTGTTCCATTTAACTCTTTACCAAACAACAAAATTTCAGACTTGTCCAAATTGAAAGCATTTGCAGACAACAAAATAAATGTGACTTAGAAAATTGAAATTTGTTTTTGGGAAGGGTAGAGAACATTGTGGGAAAAGGAGAAAATGCTGGTTACCAGCATTTTCTCCTTTTCCCACAATGTTTTCAAATGGCTCCTTTTTCAGGGTCGTTAAAAGTCAGGATTGTATGGTATAGGGTTAAACAATAGTTCCAACATCCTTGAAATAAACCTGAAGTCGTTGAAATTTCAGTCCGCAGAAACCGTTTGATTTGAATAGATGTCTTATTTCCCAAGACTTACTCATAAATTATTTCCCAGTTCTGAAGTTTTTATCCCTTTACCACATAATTCTTTTCACAACCCTGAAAAGGGAGGCTTTTGAAACACTGTGGAAAAAGGAGAAAATGCTGGCTACCAGCATTTTCTTCTTTTCCCACAATGTTTTATTTACCCAGACAATTATCCAATCATTTGGTTCCCGTCTGAATTGTCATCTGCAAAACCTTCATTCATTTTGGATGAGTCTAATTTTTTTGTTGTTTGGTAAAGGGTTAACTCTTGTCACCAGAGATTTTTTTCTTGCATTATTTTTTATGGGTGACTTTTTCAATGTTGTTTTTATGTATACAAAATGTTAACAAGCACATCGTCTTTCTTATTGTTGTTGCTTTGTCTTTCTTTCCATTTGCAATATATATTATTAAGTGTGCGTTCGTGTGTGTGGGTGTGTTTTTTTGTACATAGCTGAAACTTGAATGATTGATCCATTATCACTCAAAACTGTGTTTTCCTTGACCTCTAGGAAAAATATTTTTGAAAACTTTGTGTGAAAAGGAGAAAATGTAGGTAATCAGCATTTTCTCCCATTTTCTGGTAATGTTTGCAAAAGCCTTCCTGTTCGGAGTTGTGAAGGCACAGGGCTGTATGGCAAAGAGTGGTTGAGTAACTTGCAGCCTGTTGAATAATTTGGCAACTTTCCTCAGTGATGAAAAGATACAGTGTCATTTCAAATGAGGAATCTCTTTGGTCAAAAATCAGAATGAAAAAGCAGACAGTGTAGATCAAAGATCAGACTGAGAAACGTGAAATCTGATCTTGTTCTACATTGTCCATTTAACCCCTTATGTAGCTGAATAGCTGTGAAATACATGTAGTCAGCCCTTTTCCACACAGTCCCAGCTGTTAACAACTATGAGGAATGAGGCTTTTGAAAACATTGTGGGAAAAGGAGAAAATGCTGGTAACCAGCATTTTCTCCTTTCCCCACAAGGTTTTCTGCCCCTTCCAAAAAAAAAATCAATTTTTGAGTCACATTTACTTTGATGTCTGCAAATGCTTTCAATTTGGACAAGTCTAAAATTTTGTTGTTAGGTAAAGAGTTAAGTTCTTTTATCAAATCACATCATGGTATATTGTAATGCCATTGATTACCTTTTAACTCTTTACCAAATGACAAAACTTTAGACTGGTCCAAATTGAAAGCCTTTGCAGACAACAAAATAAAAGTGATTAAAAAGTTGAAATTTGTTTTGGGAAGGGTAGAAAACATTGTGGGAAAAAGAGAAAATGCTGGTTAACAGCATTTTCTCCTTTTCCCACAATGTTTTCAAAAGGCTTCTTTCACAGGGTCGTTAAAAGTCGGGATTGTGCGGTAAAGGGTTTAAACATTCTGTAAGGTGACAAAAGTGCTCTAAATCATCTTTTGTCATTGTCCGTACTGTTTATAAACTCATCCATATTTATAGCTTCATCTTATTATTAAAGTGTAAAAATATTGCAAGAAATGGTATTAAATCAAGTAAGTACAGGATAAATTGTTATTTCATGTTTCACATATCCAGGTATGATTATTATCAGCCCAATCAAGTGTAAACTGTTGGAAAGATCTTAGGAAACCAGTCCACATTATAATTGATTTCCTAGTTCTGGTTATCCACATCACTACCATTTCCCATATTGTCTGCTACCCTTTTTAAGATTTCAAAATTCCATTATTAACCCTTTCCCAAACAAGCCCTGGTTTTCACGTGTCTGCAGTACAAGTCTTTTGAAAACACTGTGGGAAAAGGAGAAATTGCTGGTAACGAGTAATTTCTCCTTTTCCCACAGTGTTTTCTACCCTTTTTGAGAACTCTCTGCCATTTTCATCAAATTTAAAATTGTCGTCTACAAACTCTTTCAATTTGGACCAGTCCAAAATTTGTCGTTTGGGAAAGGGTTAAACCATAATGTTGTCTATTATTGCTTCCAAATTGGACAAGTCTAAAATTGTGTCATCTGGGATAGATTTTAACCTTTACCAAATGGCAAAATCTTGGATGTGTTCAAATTTTAGGCATTTGCAGACTAGAAGGTAGATGTGGTGGAAATGATGCAACTAATTAATAAAAGGGTAGAAAAAATTGTGGTAAAAGGAAAAAATGCTGGTAACCAGCATTTTCTCCTTTTCCCGCAATGTTTTCTAAAGCTTTCTTCCTTGGGGTTGTTAAAACACAGCATTGTGTGGTAATGGGTTAAACCATTTATAAAACAAAAAACAGTTCCATGTTTTTACGACTTTGAGGAAGTTGGCCTTTGAATTGTGGAAAAACAGAATGCTGGCAACCAGCATTTGTTACATCTATTTCATAGCAGATATTGTCACAAGATATCCCAGTGTATATTGTTGCAAAAATATGTTGTTATTACAATAAGTGTGAAGTGATTGTATTTCATTTTTCATGTCGTATGATTTCATGGCATTTTTTAGCTCCACTGGCCAAAGGCCAGCGGGCTTATGTCATGGCCCGGTGTCCGTTGTGCATCCGTCCGTCTGTCCGTGCGTGCGTGCGTCTGTCCGTGCGTGCGTTAACTTTTATTTCAAACATCTTCTTCTCTGAAACTACCCATCCAATTTTCATGAAACTTCACAGAAATGATCCTGCCATGGTCCTCTTCAGAATTTCTTGAAAGAATTTGATTCCTTCAAAAACTCTGGTTGCCATGGCAACAAAACTGAAAAATATTGGAAATCTTTAAAAATCTTCTTGTCTGAAACCATATGGCATAGGGCTACCAAATTTGGCATATAGCTTTGTGTAGTAGACCTCTATCATGTTTCTTGAAATTATAGCCCTGGGGTCAAAATTGGCTCTGCCCCAGGGGTCACAAGTTTTACATAGGCTTATATAGAGAAAACTTTAAAAATCTTCTTGTCTGAAACCATAAGGCATAGGGCTACCAAATTTGGCATGTAGCTTTATGTAGTAAACCTCTATCATGTTTCTTGAAATTATAGCCCTGGGGTCAAAATTGGCTCTGCCCCAGGGGTCACAAGTTTTACATAGGCTTATATAGAGAAAACTTTAAAAATCTTCCTGTACCTAGCCATAAGGCCTAGAGCTACCAAATTTTGCATTTAGCTTGATCTAGTTGGGGTCTACCAAAAGTGCCCAAATTATAGTCCTGGGGTCAATTTGGCCTCATGCTGGGGGGGGGGGTTTCACAAGATTTACATAGGCTTACATAGGGAAAACTTTTAAATCTTGGTGTACATAGCCATAAGGCTTAGGCTACCAAATTTTGCATAATTATAGCATTATCTAGTGGACAACTACAAAGAGGGCCCAAGTTACAGCCCTAGGATCAAGTTTGGCCCTGCACCAGGGGTCACAAGTTTTACATGGGTTTATGGAGTGAAAACTTCAGAAACCGTCTTGTTACAGGCCATAAGGCCAAGAACTCCCAAATTTGGCATGTTATTCTTCTAATACACATTTTCCCCATTTAGTCTGACTGTAGCCCTGGGGTCAAAGTTTTATAAGGGCTTATATAGTGAAGACTTCTCTTCATGGTTTATATTTATAAGCCAGTGGAGCGATACAGGGCCATCATGGCCCTCTTGTTTTTTTATAGCCTTAAGGCGCCAAATAAATCAAGCGGACTTTTCAGTCTAGTGCAGCAGACAACTTTTGAAAAGATTGTCACAAATGAAGAAATTACTTAACACTTTACAGGCATTTAATAAAATGCATATTTGTGTATCAGTACTTTAAGCCGTAATCACACAATCCTGACTTTTAACAACCCCGACAGAAAAGGCTTTTGAAAACATTGTTGGAAGAGGAGAAACTGGTAACTAGTATTTCCTCCTTTTCCAACAATGTTTTCTATCTTTTCAAAGACAAATTCCATCATTTTAGAAACATGTAATTTTTTGTCTGCTAGAGTTTTCAGTTTGGACAAGTCTAAAAGTTTGTTGTTTGGTTTAGAGCTATGGGGATGTTTTTAAAGGTGTCTGCTACGAAATAGTTTGAGATGCTTGATTTGAATAATTGAACTCTGTACCAAACGACAAAATTTTAGATGTGTCCAAATTGAAAGCATTTGCAGATGACAAAGTAAATGTGAATCAAAAAAAGAAAGTAATATTTGGAACATCAGAAAACATGGTAGGAAAAGAAGAAAATGCTGGTTACCAGCATTTTCTCTTTTTCCCCCCACAATGTTTTCAGTCTTCTTTCTCAGGGTCGTTGGAAGTGGGGATTGTGCGGTAAAGTTTAACATTATTTTTAGTGATAGAGAAAACTTTCACAGCGGTGATCACTGGATAACACGCTAGAATTATTGAATATCAGTTTTTGTTTTTTTCTCTTTGATTAGTTTGACAATTTCACATGGAAAGCGTGACACACAATGTTTTTACTTCTTTCCAGGTAACAAGATTTTAGACTTGTCCATTCTGGAAGCATTTACAGACAACAATTTACCTGTAAATGTACATGTAGTTTAAATGATGGGATTTTCCTTGTAAAGGGTAGGAAGCATTTGTGGGGGGAGGGGTGGAAATGCTGGTTACCAGCATTTTCTCATTTTTGCATGCTTTTTTCAAAAGGTTTCTTCCACAGTGTAGTGAAGGCAGAGGCTTTTTGGGTAAAGTGTGTTTGACAAAGCATTTTCTGTGTTTCCCACAATGTTTTTTAACCTTTTATAGAAAATCCTACCATTATAGCCTTATCAGATTTGTCATCTACAAATATATTCAGTATAAAACACTCTAATTTCAGTTGTCTGGTTCAGTTCACTCTTTCCCACATAGTCCCATGTTTTAACAGCCCAGAGGAAAGAGGCTCTTACAAACAATCTGGGAAAATGAAAAAAAAAAAGCTTTTTCCTCCATGTTTTCAAAAGGTTTCCTTCGTCAGGATCGTTAAAAGTCGGGATTGTGTGGTAAAGGGTTATATCACATTTTTTGTCTGCAAATGCTATCAGTTTGAATATGTCTAAAAATTTGTCATTTAGTAAAGAGTTAAAATTTGGATAATAAGTTGTCATGATTCATATCTGAGAGAGAAGATTGCTTGTATTTTTATGTATATAAAAATCTGTGAAAAAATATCATGCAAGATAAATAAATGAATGTATTTTATAGAGTTGTTGTTTTCCTTTATTGTCAACCCACAGTGCTTTTATTGATTGAGTGTATAGTGGTTAATGCCGTTTCCAACATTATTTCAGTTATATTGCAACTGCCAGTGCACCTATCCATGCTTTCCTGGGGTTCCTTTTACCAGTGCTTTGCACAATATTCTTCCCAAGCAGCTGGCTACTTTCCCACATAAGCATTGTTGAAACAATGATCAGTGATGAGAGAGGAACGATTCCTGCCATAATGACCATCATCAGTCCTCCAAAAGAAATTCGCTGAGCTGGGGACTATTACCAGCGACCCTCTGGTCTTAAATCCAGTATGCTGCCAAGGGCCCATAGAGTGCTAGACACTGGAGATCTAGATCAGTCTTCCTTTTTCAAATAGTTTGGATCAAGGTCAGACTGTACAGAAATTGCAAAGTCCAATCATTTTGTGCAGTCAAGATCTTTGATGTATGCTAATTTGTGAAATATTCTGACAAAAGCAACTCTTGAAATTGCAATGCTATGGTCTGATTTCCTGCTTCAGAAAGTCCATTTTTAGCTCCACTGGCCGAAGGCCAGTGGGCTTATGTCATGGCCCAGTGTCCGTCGTGCGTGCGTGCGTCCGTCCGTCCGTGCGTTAACTTTTATTTCAAACATCTTCTTCTCTGAAACTACCCATCCAATTTTCATGAAACTTCACAGAAATGATCCTGCCATGGTCCTCTTCAGAATTTCTTGAAAGAATTTGATTCCTTCAAAAACTCTGGTTGCCATGGCAACAAAACTGAAAAATATTGGAAATCTTTAAAAATCTTCTTGTCTGAAACCATAAGGCGTAGGGCTACCAAATTTGGCATGTAGCTTTATGTAGTAGACCTCTATCAAGTTTCTTCAAATTATAGCCCTGGGGTCAAAATTGGCTCTGCCCCAGGGGTCACAAGTTTTACATAGGCTTATATAGAGAAAACTTTAAAAATCTTCCTGTACCAAGCCATAAGGCCTAGAGCTACCAAATTTTGCATGTAACTATATCTAGTGGGCCTCTACCAAGCAGGCCAAAATTTTAGCCCTGGGGTCAAAATTGGCCCCGCTGCAGGGGTAACAAGTTTTACATGGGCGTACATAGTGAGACAACTTAAGAAATCTTCCAGTACCTAGCCATAAGGCCTAAAGCTACCAAATTTTGCATTTAGCTTGATCTGGTGGGG
The DNA here is from genome assembly GCA_945859785.2 of Tridacna gigas. Lineage (NCBI taxonomy): Eukaryota > Metazoa > Mollusca > Bivalvia > Cardiida > Cardiidae > Tridacna > Tridacna gigas. The sequence goes on along the minus strand of OX244034.2, from coordinate 6,768,554 downwards.
GTCTACCAAAAGTGCCCAAATTACAGTCCTGGGGTCAATTTGGCCTCATGCTGGGGGGGGGGGGGCGAAGGTGCACAAGATTAACATGGGCTTATATAGGGAAAACTTTTAAATCTTGGTGTACATAGCCATAAGGCTTAGGGCTACCAAATTTTGCATAATTATAGCTCTGTCTAGTGGACAACTACAAAGAGGGCCCAAGTTACAACCCTAGGATCAAGTTTGGCCCTGCACCAGGGGTCACAAGTTTTACATGGGTTTATGGAGTGAAAACTTCAGAAACCGTCTTGTTACTAGCCATAAGGCAAGAACTCCCAAATTTGGTCATAAACATGTGCTTATAGGGTGAAAATTCAAAAAATCCTTTTGCTAACTGCAAATCCAAGGGCAAATCTGGAGCACTTTTGATTTTTTTTTTTAAATTAGCCTTGCATTAGGGGTCTTATGTTTTACAGAGGCTTCATATGGACGAAACTTGAAAATCACCGTATTTATAACCATACAGCATAGACCTGTATTATTTTGGCATGTGGCTTTATCTTGTGGACCTCTACCAGGGTTCAAGTGATTATCGCTCTGGGATCAAAAATGGCTTTTCACTGTGGGTCTCAACTTTAACATGGGCTTTTACAAAGAAAACTTTGTAAGTCTTCATTTTGAAACCATTTGGCTCAGAATTGAAATGTTTAGTATTTATGGTTTATATTTATAAGCCAGTGGAGCGATACAGGGCCATCATGGCCCTCTTGTTTGTACTTACATGCAGCTACAATTTGTGTGTTAACTCTTTACTACACCTCTAGATTGTGTGGTTAAAAGTATGAACTAATCTATATAGAGTGCAAAGATTAACTGTAGCCGTTACTTCTAAGTAGACAGATTAGATCAAGGCCAGGCTGTGGCTTCTTATCAAAGGAAAACAATGTGGCCAGTTGAGACTTAAACATTTTTTCTTGTAAATCGCAATGTTTAATTAAAAAGTATTAAAGGGCAATGATAAACAGATCACAACCAGGCAACATTTTGAAATAAACTTACGAATAGCGCATAATTTCAAGGGAGGCAACATTATTTCTCATTGTAATTGTATTGCTGGAGTTATTTCCCTTACTTGGTGGTGTGGAGCATATTGGCCTCAAGCCGATAGACGGTGAATGAACGAATGAATGTTTGATTGATTTACACATCTTTCTTGATTATTTCAGTCATATCACAGTGACAGGGCACAAATTCATATATGTTGCAGGTCATCGACAGAAGGTGAATGGTGGAATATTGCAATGTTTGTATGGTGTTCAACCCCATCATCAGCATTACCTCAGTTAAAATGGAGCTGTCTGTGTACCTATGCTTTCCTGGAATTTCATTTACCAATACTTCACACAATATTCTTCCCAAGCCACTGGTTGCTTTCCCACATAACAATCAGTTGCAAGAGGAATAATTTCTGTTCCAGTTACTATCGTGAATTCCCATAAAAAAATACTAGCCAAGATGGGGATTCATGCCCGCAACTCCCTGATTTCAAGCCCTGTATCTTACTTAGCTACAGAGCTCAGCCAAATATTGCAGTGTACTCTGGCTATAGATGAGGGACAGAAGCGTAGCTGTTTCACAACAGCCTCCGATTCCAGGGGTCATAGAGCAGATTACCTGGACAAGCGTGTGCACAACATAGGAAAACTATCCACATGTTGGATGGAGTAGTGGTTACATTTCTACAAAGTATTCGTTTAACCTTTTACCAAACGATAAAATTTAAAACTTCTCTAAATTCAAAGCAATTGCAGACAACAAATGTGGCTTAAAAGGTGGAAATGGTAATTAAGAGGGTAGAAAACATTGTAGAGCATTTTTCCCTTTCCCACAATATTTTCAAAAGCCTTATTCTCAAGGTTGTTAAGACACAGTATTGTATGGTAAAAGATTAACTCTTTACCAAACAACAAAGATTTTATTTGTCAAATTTAAAAGCATTTGCACACAACAAGTAAAATGTAGCTTAAATGATGGAACCTGCATTTGAAAGGATAGAAAAGTTTGTGGGAAAAGGAGAAAATATATTTGTATTTTCTCCTTTTCCTACAATGTTTTCAAAAGGCACTTTCCTAAGGGTTGTTAAAACACCAGATTGTGTGGTAAAAGGCTAAAATGATCAACAATTAGAGGGGTAGATAACCCTTGGTGTGATAAATAATATGTAATTCTTAGTTGTAATGTTGTGTTATGGTAGATTTTGCACGAATACTTTACAAAAATTGTGGACAGTGTAGATACAAGATCAGACTGCATGTTCTTGGCAGTCTGATCTTGATCTACACTAACTTTAAAACACAGTCTGATCATAACAGCCTTAGTGGTATGTAGGGCTCAAAGGGTTGAATGGACATTTTGTGTCTGTTAACCCTTTCCCAAACAAGCCCTGGTTTTCATGTGTCTGCAGTACAAGTCTTTTGAAAACACTGTGGGAAAAGGAGAAATTGCTCGTAACAAGCAATTTCTCCTTTTCCCACAGTGTTTTCTACCCTTTTTGAGAACTTTCTGCCATTTTCATCAAATTTAAAATTGTCATCTGCAAACTCTTTCAATTTGGACCAGTCCAAAATTTGTCATTTGGGAAAGGGTTAAACTGACCGTTAAACAGGTATTTAGAATAATTGATGGGTATGAATCCAGATAATGATCTAATTTCTTGATTTACTCTGTGCAGTAAAAATGAACTTACCATTCTGATCACCTTATTTATTCATACTTTTTTTCAGTGGAGAAAATGACACTAAAAACAACATTCTGAACATGACATATTTACAGAGTAAGCATTTTTGGAAAGCATTAATAATTGTGGTACACACTCTGGGAAAAGGGGGCTTAATGCATCTTCATAATGCATTGTACCACACAAGTCATCATGAAAATGTGCTTGCATAAAATACATTTTGTTGAACAATCGACTGAACCATGAGTTAAACTGGTCTTTTGACATGTAGAAAATGGCAAATAGCAAAAAAAAATAGCAAAATATCTACCCATATCAGCAAAGGCTGACATGGGTTGATAATTTTTGTAGATGCATTAACCCCCCCTTTTTACAGAACATGGCTCTTGTATTTTTCACAAACAAAACATGATGAAATTTGATTTTTACCAAACAATGACCCTAAAGAACAAGACAACATTGTGAAAAAAGGAGAAAATGCTGGCAACCAGCATTTTCTCCTTTTCACACAATGTTCTCTACCCTTCCAAAAGCAACTTTTAATTTTGGAGTCGCATTTATTTTGATGTCTGTAAATGCTTTCAATTTTGACCAGTCTAAAGTTTTGTCATTTGGTACAAAATTAATAAAGCATTAAAGTTACCAAAACTATCAGTATTTAACCCTTTACCATACAATCCCGAGTTTTAACAACCCTGAAAAAGCAGCCTTTTGAAAACATTGTGGGAAAAGGAGAAAATGCTGGTTACCAGCATTTTCTCCTTTTCCCACAATGTTTTCTACCCATCCCAAAACAAATTTCAACTTTTGAGACACATTTATTTTGTCGTCTGCAAATTCTTTCAATTTTGGCCAGTCTAAAATTTTGTTGTTTGGAAAAGAGTTAACCCTTTACCAGATGATATGATTTTAGACCTGTCCATATTGAAAGTATTTGCAGACAACAATTTAACCCTTTACCAGACGACAAAATTTTCACCTTGTCCAAACTGAAAGCAATGGCAGATGACAATTTAAATGTGGCTGAAATGGTGCAATTTTTCTTTGATTGGGCAGAAAACATTGGGGGAAAAGGAGAAAATGCTGGTTACCTGCATTTTCTCCTTTTCCCACAATGTTTTCAAAAGGCTTCTTTCCCAGGGGCGTTAAAAGGCGGCACTGTACGGTAAAGAGTTAAATGTGCCTTTATATAACTCTTTCCCAAACAACAAATTTTAGACTCTTCCAAATTAAAAAACATTTGCAGAATACAAATTCAGAACTGATACAAATGAACTTTTACTCATATGATAGGATAGAAAACAATGTGGGAAGTGGAGAAAATGCTGATTATTGGTTACCAGAATTTACTTCTTTTCCCACAATGTTTTCAAAAGCCTTCAAATTCGGGGTCGTTAAAACTCAGAACTGTGTAGTAAAGGGTTAAATGATGGGATTAGTCTTTGAAAGGGTAGACAACTGTGGGAAAAGAAGAAAATACTGCTTGTAAGCATTTTCTTCTTTTCCCCACAATATTTTTAAAAGCCGTCTGCCTCAAGCTTGTTAAGACTGGATTGTTTGGTAAAGGGTTAAAAAAGATTGCTTAGCTGACATATTACAACTGAAGATGAATTTTTATGTCTTGCAGCACAGATGTGGAAAAACATCATGGTAAAAGGAACTAGAGGCGCTTGAGTGCCTGTATCGCTCCACAGGCCTGATATTTCTATAATGGCGAAAAGAAGTTTTTAACAATTACCATTCAATCCTGCATTTTAGCTCACTGAAGAAAAAAGGTATGGAAAAAACTTGTGAGAAAAGAAGAAAAAAATGGTAACCAGCATTTTCTTAGTTTCCCACAATAATTTCTATCCTTTTTTATATATGTCTTACTAATTTGAAGATATGTTGTCTGCAACAGGTCCTTTCACAAACCATTTTGGGTGGGGAAACATCAAAATATAGAAAATATGTCTTTCTCAGGGTCGTTAAAAGTTGTGATTGTGTGGTAAAGGGGTAATCTAAAAGAACAGCTAGGAGGGCAAATGAATGAATGTTATAGCAATATAGATCAACTTACATCAATACACCAGATAGAATGAAATATGCTGGCATACAATGAACACCTAATCCCTAATAATCAACTTTTCACAGTCACAGTTAGAATGTCTTCTGTGGCAAACAACACAAAATGGTCTACAAATGCATTTACATAAATCAAATATCCTGCTCCAGGGCACAGATTAATTCTGGTGTACTGAAGTTGCGGGATCAGTTTGACTGGATAACATTAATGCCTTATCACAAATGTAAAGCCCTGTCCCACTTTGTACCAGGTCACCAGGATTTACACCCCTTCTGTCCACTCTGCATTTACTCATTAGTAGGTCAACAAACCTTTACCAGAACTAATAAAAGTGCAGAGGTTCTCTTGTTCTATACCAAAAGGACTATAAAGTACCTACAACATGGGGGTTTTGTTATTAAAATACTTTTTCTTTTTTATCTTGGCATGGTTACTCAGGCTTAGTAATAAGGCAAAATTGAAAAGCTCAAGTTGTGAAAGGTGCTCAAGCTTTTATCTTATTTATGGCCAGTGATATTTTATTACTAGTACTAACTAATAGCATATCATTGGAGTAAATTGTGATCTTAATACCAAGGAAAATGTGTGGGCTTAAATAGGACAGCCCTGACTAGGTCAAGTCAATCCAATTTTCTTCCTTTTTCTTTGTTAGTCGATAAAACTAACACAATAAATAGTTTTGGAGAAGAACATTTTTTTGAAATATAAGCCTTGTCTATAAAAAAATGTGTTTTTAGGTGTATCATTTTTTTAAAAGGAATTTGGTATACAACCACCATAGAAACAATTTGGCAGACAACCACCATAGGAACTTACCTGCAAAACAACAATGAAATCCAATGAATAGTTTTAGAGAAGAAATTTTTCAAAGATTTTACTTTATACCATAAAAGGAAAATGAGTCTCCCATAAAAGCCATGTTTTTTGACAGATCATTTTTTTTTAAAGGAATTCTGTAAACCTGTATCTAAGGAACATTCCTGCAAAATAATAATGCTATCCAAATAGCGGTTTGGGAGGAGAAGATTTTTAAAGGTTTTTTACTTTGGTTGCCATGGCAACCAGAATTCTTCATGGAACACAATTATTTGAAGGAATTTGAAAGAGGACCACCAAAGGAACATTCCTGTGAAATTTGGTAAAAATCCAGTCAATAGTTTCTGAGGAGAAGTTTTTTAAAGAAAAAGTTTACAGACGCACGCACGGACGAACGGACGGACGCACGACGGACACAACGCCATGACAATAGCTCGCTGGTCTTCGGCCAGTGGAGCTAAAAATTGAGAGAGAGGAACCATCAAGCCATACTACTTACACATTTATTCATGTGTAAATCCTTAACTCTTTACCAAATGACAAAATGACTGGTCTAAACTGAAAGCATTTGCAGACAACACACAAGATATTGCTCAAATGACTAGATTTGTCCATCATAGGATAGAAAATATTGTTGGAAGAGCAGAAAATACTGGTTGCCAGCATTTTCTCCTTTTCCAACAATGTTATCAAAAGCCTGTATTCCCCAGGTTGTTAAAATTTGGGATTGTTTGGTAAAGGGTTAATTGATGTTGATCATCAATCTTCTACATGTACATAGTTGTTTTTCTTTTAATATAACAACTTTTTTCTTTTGCAACACTGTTTTTCTCATGAACTTTTGTGAGAACCTTAGTTCAGGATGCTTCCAATCCTATACCAAAAAATCTGAGATTTAATGACTCACAAAGAGAGGGCAGAGTTCCAGATAGAAAAAGTGATTTTGATTTCAAAATTGAAAACATTAGTTATTCTCCACTAAACCCTAAGTTATGGGTATTCATTAGAATCGTCTCATCGAGACGATTCTAATGAGTGCCCACAACATAGAGATTGGAAGGGAAATAATGGATTTAGAATACCATCACTCCCTCTTACCTGGAGCTCTAAGAGGGGATTTAAAAACACTGAAAGAAAAAGAGAAAATACTGGCTACCAACATTTTCACCTTTTCATACAATGTTCACTATACCCTTTCAAAAACAAATCCTATTATTTGAGCCACATTTAATATGGTGTCTGCTTATGCTTTCAGTTTGCACAAGTCCAAAATTTTCCAATCTAGTAAAGGGTTAAATTGGTCACCTGCATTTTGGTTTTTCCCCCTGTGGTTTTAAGTTCAAAGTTATATACATGTACATAATATAAAGAAAATTTTCTTTGATAAATTTGGTCATAATAAAACAACTCTATGTTCATTCAAGATAGAGTTGATTAATAATGGATCAGTTTGATATTCCTTTTCCCGCACCCTTTGGCGGTTTCAAAAATCCAATCTGTCGCAGGTATCTGACGATGAGAGGAGTACAGGTGAGTGTTATTCCAATCCTGACTGGTGCGAAGACTTTGTGAACTGCGTAGGCAATGACGAATGTTGTGGATCCAGTAGCTATACGGGATTGCAGGATAGATTCACCGACACCTAGCTTGTTTAACAAACCAAACACATCAAGACCGCTGAAATGATAAGATTAAAAAAGTCACTTCGAAGGCAATTCAATAATATTGATAACTTTGATAGGCAGTCCCAAATCAGGGACCTTTTCAGTTAACCCTTTACCACACAATCCCGAGTTTTAAAGACCCTAACAAAGAAGGTTTTTGAAAACCTAGTGGGAAAAGGACAAAACACTGGTAACCAGCATTTTCTCCTGTTCCCACCACATCCTCTACCACATCAAAAACAATTCTATCATTTGAACCACATTTGAATTGTTGTTGGCAAATGCTTTGAATGTGGACCGAAATTGGTTAAGAGTTGATTATGAAAATTGGCCAATTTTTTTTTTTATTTCAATGTTTTCCTGCAAAAGTTGAGACATTTCAAATCAATCACAATTTTCCACATCTTTCATTGAAGACTAAAGCACTAAGTAGATCAGATTGCATAAACTGTGCAAACTGATCTGGACTTCAGACAATGTCTATGACCTGATTTCAAAATACATGTATTACCAAGACTTTTTTACATTTGCCATGAAATTTCATTTTTGTTCTCAAAAAAAGACACAATTTTGGCAGTGAAAGAGTTTACTCTTTTTCAGATGACAAAATTCTAGAGTTGTTCCCTTCTGAAAACCATAAATTTTGCAGACAACAATTTAATTTTAGTATCAAACGATAGGAAATGTTTGTCATAGGAAAAAAAAAAACATTGCAGAAAAAGCAAAAAAAAATGCTGGTAACTAGCATTTTTTCCTTTTCCCATATTGTTTTTCAAAAACCTTTATCCAATGGTTGTTATGGGTCATTCAACAAGGAGTTGTCTGATAGAGTTTTCATCATAATATCTCAAGGACAAGTTTTTATTTTGACTGAAATAATAAAACAGACGTATATTACGATAACATCTTCATTGGCATATTTCCACTGGGTGTGCGGTGAACCAAAACAATGTAAACAAGTCGGTAAAAATGTCAACGTGTCAACGACATTAAGTTTGCCCATGTGCCTGTCGGCTGACACTGGCCTAACCTTGTTGACATTCAAAATGTTTTGGCTCAATTCACTCTGTCTGAATCATGTACATAGATACTTTACAATAAAGAACTTTTTTTCCGATTTTTAGAAATTCAGTTCTTCTTCATATAAACCTGTAAGTGCCCAATAAACCCAACACACACCAAAACTTTACCACAAAATCCGGAGTTTGAACGACCCTTTAGAAGAACCCTTTTGAAAATATTGAGGGGAAAGGAGAAAATGCTGGTAACCCAGCATTTTCTCCATGTCCCAAAAAGTTTTCTAACCAAAGACCCAATGTTTTCTACTCAAAGACAAATTTCGTCATGTAACTCTTTACCACACAATCCTGACTTTTAACGACCCTGAGAAAGAAGCCTTTTTTGAAAACATTGTGGGAAAAGGAGAAAATGCTGGTGACCAGCATTTTCTCCTTTTCCCACAATGTTTTCTACCCTTCCCAAAACAATTATTTCAATTTTTCAGTCACATTTATTTTGTTGTCTGCAAATGCTTTCAATTTGGAGTAATCTTAAATTTTGTCGTTTGATAAAGAGTTAAGCCACATATAAATTGTTGCTTTTAATTTGGACAAATCTACAATTTGTCATTTGGTCAAGTTTTAAATAAGACCCAAATATTGCAATTTCAAGGTTTCTCTTGTCCAAAATATCTTAATAAAGTTGACTGTGTAGATCACAGATCAGACTGCACATTTTGTGCAGACTGATCTTGATCTGCACTGGATGCAAAAGCAACTAATTTACTATATTTGCAAAAGGTGCTGTAACCCTTTACCAAAAAATCCCATCTTTTAGCAACATTGAGGAAGAAGCCTTTTGAAAACACTGATTACTGGTTACCAATTTTTTCTTCTTTCCCCCCTGTGTTTTCAATAGGCTTGTTTGTCAGGGTCATTGAAACTCAGGATTGTGTGGTAAAGGATTAATTAATCAATGAAAAGACAGTACATAAAAAGAGTTGGGAAAGGAGAAAATCCACTATTCCTACACTGTTTTCAAAAGCTTTCTTCTTTCAGGGTTGTAAATTTACAGGATATGTTTCTTTTGGTAAAGATTTAAGAGGTTAAAGGTTTAACTCTACCAGAGAACAAAATTTTAGACTGGTCCAAATTCAAAGCATTTGCAGACGACAAATTAAATGTGGCTCAAATGATCAGATTTGTTTCTGAAAGGTTAGAAAACATCATGGGAAACGGAGAAAATGCTGGTAACCAGCATTTTCTCCTTTTCCCATGATGTTTTCAAGTCTAATTTCCAACAGGTGTTAAAACTCATCATTGTGTGGTAAAGAGTTAAAAAAAACAAATGTCATAAAATCCGTATCAAATCCAGACTAGAAAAACAACTTGTTTTTTAAGCCATCTTCCTGCAGTTCACTCCAGTTCAATGCACTTTAACCCTTTACAAAACAATCCACACAATCTCGACTTTTGACGTGCCTAAGGAAAAAGCCTTTTGAAAATTAAAAAAAAAAGAATATGATAAACTGCAATCAAATCACAATGTAGCATTTTTTTCATTAGAAACACTGTAGTACAGATCCAGGTTAGACTGCATCGTTCTGTGAAGTTTGATCAAAATCTATGACATGCACAAAGTACTCCATGTTGGATGGATTTTGGGTGGCATCTAGTACACCGAGAATCTACTGCTTAGATGAACCCTCTACCATGAGACAAAATTTCAGATTGGTCCAATTTGAAAGCAGTTGCAGGCAACAATTTACATGTAGCTCAAAAGATAATATCTGTCTATGACAGGGTAGAAAAAATTGGGGAAAAGGAGAAAATGCTGGTTACCAGCATTTTCTCCTTTTCCCACAAAGTTTTCAAAAGGCTTTTTTTCTCAGGGTTGTTAAAACTCTGGATTGTGTGTTAAATCCAGACTTTACAAGTAACAAGTCACATAAATCATATGAACTTTATGCATGCCATTAATCTTATATGACTTCTAATAATTGATTGTTTTGTATGGTGCTTAACGCCATTTTCAACATTATTTCAGTTATATCGCTGCGACCAGTGCAGCTATCCATGCTTTCTGGAAGTTTCTTTCACCAGTACCGTGCACAATTTTCTTTCCAAGCCATTTGCTGCTTATATGAATTCTAAAGTTGTTATGAGAAGTGCAGAACTGTTCATTGTTATCAATATTAATGTTTTGCCTACCAATCCTGAGTTTTAACAACCCTGAGGAAGATGGCTTTAGAAAACATTGTGGGATTTGGAGAAAATACTGGTAAATTTTCTCCAAATCCCATACATGATGTTTTCTGTCCTTTAATAAATAAATTTCATCATTCAAGCCACATTTGATTGTCATCTGCAAATGCTGTAAATTAGGTCCAGTCTAAAGTTTTGTAATCTGGTACATGAAATTCATTGCTAAGTCAGGATTTTGCCTCAGAATTTTCTGGTACAGGAACCATTTGACCTCCTTTAATAAATAACAAAAAGCAAACATTTATACAATTTGAGAGACAAAGAAAATCTTGGGGTCCAAATTCAAAGAAACTTGGGGTCAGTGAAATTAAATCCTGGTAAGTATAAGCCATACTCTGGCAAAATGGGGCTTAATGCATCTCCATGGGCCATGGTGCATTCTACCATGCAAGTCATCACATTATTGTGGATCCATTATATCCTTTTGTCTAACAACTGACTGAATCAGTTTGGTCCTTGAACATGTAGAAAATTGACCAAGAGCGAAAAGTAACCGCCCAAGTCAGCCTGCACGGACTGTGCAGGCTGACCTGGGTTGATGCTATTCGCAGATGCAATAAGCCCCCTTTTCAGACAGCATGGTTCAAATACATATTCAAATATATTCAAGATTTGCAATTTTTTGATGTAGCTGAATGCACCAGCTTGAGACCTACTTCTTGGTATAATGAAATTGAATGAATAGATAGTGATATGTGACTTGTAAAAAAGGTGCATGTTTATTTGGCAGGACCCTGCACAGTAAATGTTCAAGAGACTGTAACAGTAGCATGGTATGATGTGCGGCCCCTCGATGAATATCAGCAATGCACGCTAAATCATGATGCGATATTGAAGTGTGTCCTTACAGTTTTAAACTTTTTTTCTCTTTTTCAATGATATTTTGGATTAACATGTAATGTTGAAATATATCTTGAAATATATACCTAGTTAAAAATTCCCCCTTTAACCCTTTCCCAAACGACAAAATTTAGACTGGTCCAAATTGAAAGAGTTTGCAGATGACAATTTTAAATTTGATGAAAATGACAGAAAGTTCTCCAGAAGAGTAGAAAACAATGTGGGAAAAGGAGAAATTGCTCGTTACGAGCAATTTCACCTTTTCCCACAGTGTTTTCAAAAGACTTGTACTGCAGACATGTGAAAACCAGGGCTTGTTTGGGAAAGGGTTAAAAAAAAAACTATGAGGAAAATGAGGTGATCAAGATATTTTTTATCCAGTAATTTTCTTCATTTTGAGCCAAGATAATAGAGTTTAAATATTCACTTTCCAGTTTCACTTATGCCGTCCATCATTTTTAAAGATATTTGTTTCAGTTGTGTCTTGTAACAACGCTTTACCCTTTACCAAACAGTCACATGTTTTAAAGACCCTAAGGAAGAAAACTTTTGATAACTAGCATTGTCTCCTTTTTCCCAGTTTTCTATTCCTTCAAAGACAAAATTCCTTTGAAAACATTGTGGGAAAAGGAGAAAATGCTGGTAAACAGCATTTTCTCCCTTTCCCACAATGTTTATAACCTATTCGACAGATACTATTTTTTGAAAATCATATGAATTGATGCCTGTAAATTCCATCAATTCAGTAGAGTCACAATGGGATTTGTCCTTAAAGGAGTAGAAAACACTGTGGGAAAAGGAGAAAATGCTGGTTACCAGCATTTTCTTCTTTTCCCACAATGTTTTCCAAAGTTTTATCCCTAAAAAACATGAGATTTCTGGTAAAGGTTACACACTTCCCCCAGAAAATGTAAGAGTAATTAAGTAGTTTCTTCTTTGCTGCAATGTTTTCACATAGTACACAATCCCAACTTTTAACAACCCTTAGAAAGATGCCTTTTGAAAACATTGTGAGAAAAGGAGAAAATGCTGGTACCCAGCATTTTCTCCATTTCCCACAATGTTTTCTACCCTTTAAGAGAACTTACCTCATTTTGACCAATTGTAAATTTGCCGTCTGCGAAATGTTTTGAGTATGGAAGAGCCTAGAATTTGTAATTTGGGAAAGGGTTAAATTTGTTTCAAGTGGTAATAGAGATATTTTAAGTTGGACTGTCCCTTTAATCCTTTCCCAAATGACAAATTTTGGACTGGTCCAAATTGAAAGAGTTTGTAGACAACAACTTTAAATCTGATGAAAATGGCAGAAAGTTATCAAAAAGGGTAGAAAACACTGTGGGAAAAGGAGAAATTGCTCGTTACGAGCAATTTATCCTTTTCCAACAGTGTTTTCAAAAGACTTGTACTGCAGACACGTGAAAACCAGGGCTTGTTTGGGAAAGGGTTAAGATGACCCAGTAACAAAGTATCCTAGTTTATGTTATGGCTGATAACCGTCCTGAAAGACTAGGTCCAGTGATAAATTTTATCACTGTCCTAGTCTTTATCAATCATTCTCATGAACTATCAATCTTTGACTAAAATTTTGGACATCCAAACTGAATGCAGTTGCAGATGACAAGTTAATTGTGACTCAAAAATAGAAATTCGCCTTTGGAAGAGGACCTGCCATCGGCCATTTTTCTCTAGGGGTATACTTCTTAGACTGTAAAAGCAAACAGACAAATGAGCAAACTTTTCGCTATCTGTAAATATTCTGCATGTCCATTAGGACCATTCTACCTCACGATTCACTGGTTGTTAGACAAACTGGATTTTATGGATCCATAGTTATGTGATGACTTGCTTGGTATACTGTATCACAGAGATGCATTAAACCCCCTCTTTTCCATAGTGAAACTATGCATGTGAACTTCCTGGAAACCTTGATTTCCTTCTCTATCCACTGATAAATGCATCGAGCCTATTATGTATTTATAACATGCAAATACATGATTTGCTGATGCTTTCTGTCAGACAATACTAGTAGCCTATAATTATTCTCATGAACAAGCCTTAGAGCAATAAGCACAACTTCTGCTGTTTTGTACACAATGTAGATCAAGATCAGACTGCCTTTTATGTACTGTGACTGTGTAAATCACTATCAGAACATGCAATGTGCAGTCTGATCTTGGACCTACTCTGTCTTCAATGTTGTTACACATACAGACATAAACACCTTGACACTGATTCTTTTTTTAATTCTAATAATTGAGAAATTCCATGAATTTATAAATTTACAGGTTTATGGTTAAAATGCTACTCTTGATTCCAGTTAAATTATTCTAGAACTTTACAACCATGTAATACTCGCAGGTGCAAACAAACTAGATGAAGAAATATCATTTAACCTTTTAAGGAACAATCCTGTGTTTTTGACCAAGAGGAAGGAGGCTTTTGAAAATATTGTGGATATGAAGAAAATGCTTGAAACCAGCTACATTTTCTCCTTTTCCCACAAATTTTTCTACCACTTCCAAGACAGGTCCCATCATTTGACCCACATTTAATTTGTAGTCTGCGACTGCTTTCAATTTGGACGAGTCTTAAATTTTGTTATCTGGTAAAGATTTAACCCTTAGGCTGCTAAGCATGATTCACTGACCTTTTATGGACAATGTAAATCAAGATCAGACTGCACAGAACAAGCAGTCTGATCTTGGATCTACCCTGTCAGATAAAGAGACATCTTTCCTCCAAAAATACCTTTGAAATAGGAAAATTTGGTTTTATGTGTTTGAAAGTTTCATTTCTTTTATTTAGCAGGATAATGGTTAAATATCAAAGCTAAACTCTTAACTCAAGAGGATCAAAAGAAATAACTCTTTACCACACAATCTCCAGTTTTAATGACCCTGTAAGGAAGGCTTTTGAAAACATTGTGGTAAAAGGAGAAAATGCTGGTAACCAGCGTTTTCTCCTTTAACTGCGATTTTTCTACTCTTTCAAAGACAAATATTATTACTACAGCTATATTTAATTTGTCATCTGCAAAATGCTTTTAATTTAGACAAGTGTGAAATTGTGTTGTCTGGTAAAGAGATAAATTATACAGTGTTTCCGCTAGAGCGTGTATCTTGCGTTTTTGACGCAGTTATTTCTTTCAGGGTGCAATAGAATTGGCCTTGTGCGTTTTTTCTGGCGCAACCAAAATATCAGTTCAACCAAAAGAACAATTTCGTACAAAACCGCAACTTTTAGAGAAAACAAGGTGTAAAAGAATGTTTCGTAAGCGAAGGTTGAAAATTTCGTCGGCCATGTTTATTTACATTAACAGTTTATGTTACAGCTCCCAGCGTCAATTGGTCGTCTCTTCCGAATATATCTGGATTTTAAACGTATTCGGTCTTAGTGGTCCAGATGCTCTCCAATACAGAAATGAGCTTTTGAAAAGTGAAATGGAAGATTTGCATGAGATTAGATAAGAGTGATGGCTTGTAAAGATTTTGTCAATTTGAGTTTGTGTTTAAAACTTTATGATGGAAATTATCTCAATAAAGATTATATACCAGTCATAACATTAAAAAATGCTTCTGGTTTTCTAACATTACTGGATAGAATACATTGTGGAAAAAGGAGAAATAGCACAATCTGTGCAATTTCTCCTTTTACCACACTGTTTTCTTAACCTTCCACTGTAGAGTTAGTGAAAACATGGGATTGAATGATAATGGGCTATAACAGTGACCCATAATTTTCCTGTATGACCCTCAAAAGTTTGGATAGCGGGTCACAAATGACCCTCAAAAATTTGAAGCTGGCAGAAACACTGCGAAGCCTCAAAGTCATGAGTCCTACACTTACCACTGAGTCACACAGAACCCTGACCGTTGAATTAGAAAAAATGACTGTCCCGCTGCCATGTGATGGGACTCTCAACTTTATTTCAGAGTTTGTCATTATCTCTTCACCAGACAACAAAATTTTAAGACCATATGATGCAAATTGAAAGAATTTGCAGATGACAATATAAATGTGATTCAAAAATTGATATTTGTTTTAGGACTAGTAGAAAACATAGTGGGAAAATGTTGATCATCAGAACTTTCTCCTTTCCCACATGTTTTCAAAAGACTTCTTCTTCAGGGTCACTTTAACTTGGGATTGTGTGGTAAAGGATTAAACCATTAACATATAGATATTAACCCTTAACCAAGTCATTCTGTGTTTTAACAAACTGGATGAAAAATGCTTAAAAAAACATTGCGGAAAAAGAGAAAAATGCTGGTAACCAGCATTTTGTCCTTTTCCAACTGTTTTCTACCCCTTCAGAGACAAAGTCCATGATGTTAATTAGATTTTGTTTATTGTCTGCAAATTTAGACATGGTTGCAATTTCATCAGCTGGAAAGCAGTTAAGTTCCAAGAGACTTCAGACTGTATCTAAGGGCATACTATACCTTGTCACTGCCAAGTAAAAACCACCTAGTGAGATGAGAGAAATTCCGACATGAAACACTACCACAGTCCCACCATATTCTTTAATTGCACGCTTTAACTTATCTTTTTGACTTAATTTACTATCGTCAGGTGGAGAGGGAGTGCTATCAGTGGGAGAGGAGTCTGAACTACCCACCTCTGGATTAGATGATGTGCTGTATTTCCTCTTTTGTTGAAAATCTTTCACAATCTTTTGAACAAGTTCATCTTGCTCATCAAATATATCCTGTAGAGTTTTCTGACCAGTCCTGACAGACTGTATTTTATCTGCACAGTCTCCAAAACCCATGGCTTTACAGTTATGGGCCCAAACTCTGTAGTTTGCACAATCATCCCCTTGAAGTCCCTGAGGACATGGGTCGTTAAGGTCACTGAATTCAAAATTATAAGAACCATCTTGTACACCTTGACTGCTGATCTGACCTAGTTTATATCTGATATTGTTTTTCTTTCTCCAGTCTTCAGCAACCTTCTCGATGATCATTTGTTGCTCTAGAAACACCTCCGCAAGTGTCTTTCTTCCTGTACGCAAGGCTTGCATCTGTTCATCACAGTTGGGCAGACTGTAGCGCTGACAATTTTCCATCCAAAGTTTGAAACGTACACAATCATCGCCCTGAATTCCCTGTGGTGACGGGTCTTCAAGACCAAAATCCACTTGATATTCCTGCGAGCCTTGTACACTAGTTCTGTGTTGGGTCGTGGTGGAAAAATGTCGAGACGGGTGACACTGATTCAGTGCCCCAACCATGTACTTGTCTTGTAACTTGTTACTATAACCTGGCATGTTATGACAGCTTGTATAGCCCCAAGCTGTGGACTGGAGTGTGTCTGGGTTGTGGGGAAATGGAACATTGCTCTGCATACATCCATGTAAACTGACATGACTGTTCATCCCCTGTAGGACAGGTAAGTGAGCATCGTGGACGTGGTTGACAATGTCTGGAGACCAGTCCGTGCCTTCTGGTTGACTGACAAGGATGGAGTAGTTTTCTTGTATTCCTTGTACACTGACATCCTGGGATTTATGTTCTGTAGCAATTGTCAGTAACTTTTTGGCCTCCGAGACCGATATATCATGTAGCTCGCCCTGAAGACCCTCCACACACAGGGTGTCAGGGGTGTTAGTCCACGGGCTCTCATCATTCAAAATCAAAGGTGGCAAGTCCAAAACCGGTTGAGCAACTCCTGCCTGTGAATACAAACTTTTAAAAGGTATCCTCGGCGTAGATCGGCAAGATCTCCACAACATCAACATGATAAAACTTTGCTAGATATCCTCGCTGATCGTATACGAAATAAGGAATATGCACACCTACACAATATAAATACTCCTCTCCCATGCACTCACCTCGTGATGAACGATAAAGATCTAGGACACAGCTCGAAAATGAAGTGGGGCGAAATTATAATCAGAGTACGCTAAGTATCAGTTTTAGTGCATCTTCTGCGTTGACAACCTTGCTACTAAGCGCGACTCACTGACCTTTTGGGGGACAGGTAGACAAGATCAGACTGCACAGAACGTGAAGTCTGATCTTGGATCTTCATCGTCCGATATGGAGATATCGTTCTTCAAAAATAAAGTATGAAATGATATTATTCGGTTTCTTACTATCGGATTGAAAGTTTTATTTAACTTTTTTAGCAGGACAAGGGTTAATTTAACGACAATTTAAATGTGGTCATGTCCAAATGTAAAGCATTCGCAGACGACAATTTTAATGCGTTTCAATTAATGGAATTTGTCTTTGATGTAGTGGAAACAACTTGGGAAAAGAAGAAAAAGTAATGCTGGTTACCACATGTTCTTCTTTTCCCAATATTTTCAAAAGCTTCCTTCCCCGGGGTTGTTAAGACTCGGGATTGTGTGGTAAAAATGAGTGTGTCTGTTGACAAGTTTAATACATCTATCGTTTTTTATGTGTTAAAAAAAAAATCTTTATCATTTGTTTAAACAAAACACTCTTGAAGAACTATATCTAAATTTGTTGATTTTCAAGTCATTTTAACTCACTGCAAAATGAAAGAAGGGGATGGAATTCAGACTGTAGAAAATAGCCATTTG
Source organism: Tridacna gigas (assembly GCA_945859785.2). Lineage (NCBI taxonomy): Eukaryota > Metazoa > Mollusca > Bivalvia > Cardiida > Cardiidae > Tridacna > Tridacna gigas. Next base: position 6,750,640 of record OX244034.2, on the reverse strand, counting down.
TAAACCCTTAGGCTGCTAAGGGCCACTCACTGACCTTTTGCGGACAGCGTAGATCAAGATCAGACTGCACAAATCGTGCAGTCTGATCTTTGATCTACATTGTCCGATAATGAGATATATTTCCTCCAAAAATAACCTTGAAATAGAAAAGTTTGGGCTTATACTATTGGTTTGAAAATTTTCATTTCTTTTATTTAGCAGGATAAGGGTTAAAACTTCCAGTTTGTTTGCGCCATATTAAAAAGTTATAGGTTGGAGCTCAAACCATAAGTTCTGCACAGTCCGATCTCGATCTACCGTCCCGAACAAGCTGAACTCATTCGAACGATTGTGAGGGAATAAGAAAAGAAAAAATCATAAAGAAAACTTTTAACTGATCTTAACTACCCGTATAGATCTATATAGCGTTTGAAATGTATTCAAAGCCATTTGTTGCAAATTATATTGTTTTTTTTTTTTGGGGGGGGGGGGGGGGCATACAATGGTTTGACAGCCATACCTTTTCTTTATTATTCCACATTGATCACGTGAAATAATAAAGATGTACATCTAAGTACATTTTTCATATTTCCTCTTTTTGTACATTTGTGAACTTGAGAAGTTAAATAAAGTATTTTGTATTCACAGTATTGTAATCAAGTAGGGGTCGCACCTCAAATCATAGAATTACCGAATCATTGGTCAAATTTCTAAAGATAAATAAGTTTCAAGTCAATTTCGCTATACTATCGATACGAACGATTTAACTTCACCAAACAATCCCGAGTTTTAACGACCCTGAGTAGGAAGTCTTTCTAAAACTTTGTCGGAAATGGCGAAAATGTCGGCATCAAAGACTAATTCCCGTCTCTTCAATCCCGCTTGATTTGTTAGGGCGTCTGCAAGTGCTTTCAATATTTGGACAAGTCTGAGATTTTGTCGTTTGGTAGGTATACAGATAATTTGAGTAAAGCTTGGGGAAGCCCGTAAACATTTGAACCTGTCAGTATTCTCAGAATTCAGTAAATTCCTCCAATCTGTGGAACACTTTATTTTTTGGGATATAGGCCTATCTGCATAGGGTTAGTTAATTATTATACAATTTGCTACAACTTTCAAACTGTGGTGTTACATACATGTATACGTGCTTGTTATTATATAATAAATATCTGACAGGCACAGATTGAGGTAGAGAGAAAGTCGGATACAAGGAAATCCGGGTGCAAGACGCCGGCTCTTCTTCGGATAGATTCCCTCGGTTCTTTTGCACCTAGACCTCTGGGTTTCTGTCCAGTTCACCTCTTGTTGGGTGGGAAACACAATGTGGTTCTGAAAGCATATACTCAGACCAGGGATCGACCCAGTCCAGCGTGTTAACCACTAGGCCACCTCCCCACCCTGTCATATACATGTATATCCAAACTGTAATGATTGGATTCTTTAGACGTTTTATGCTCCAAGGGAGAAAACTCGTACAGACTTAAATTCGAACTTGAAAGAGTGACCACTATCATGTGATAAAGAGTTCTCACCCTTTTTCTTCTAACCCCAAACCATGAAGAAACGATTCTTGAGCTGTTTTTTCCCACACATTTTGAACAACGGTTTAGCACACTCTTAACCCTTAAGCTGCTAATTGCGACTCACTGACCTTTGGCGGACAGCGTAGATTAAGATCAGACTGCACAGAACGTGCAGTCTGATCTTTGATCTACCCTGGCCAACAGGGTTTTTTTCCTTTCTGGTGAAATCAACTTTGTAACCGCGATGTTTGGGCTTTTAGCATTGAGTAGAAATTTGCGTTTCATTTATTCAGCAGCTTAAGTGTTAACAACTTGGCCGATTCCGTAACTATACCACAGAAAAGATTTGATCAACGGATCTCCCACCCTCGTTAACCAGGTGTGAAGTATTACCATTCACGATGAATGTAGTTTACAGAATTCATCGGAACTGGGTTAACGAGGATGCGGATCTCCCGGGCTTTGCCGCATGCAGTTCATCAGTCACCATGTAGAATGCGTATGGTTACTGAAAAACTTACATGATGGTCTGTTTTATTGATCATATTAGGAGAGATGTTGGATAAAAAAAAAAAAGAGAAGCATTTACGAGGGTGAGCACACTTACAACAAAACTAAGATTGCGAAATTTCTCTTCGTCTGAATAAATACATTTAATAGCTGACGATTACTCATTGGACCATCTCGAATGGTCTGTTATAATAAATTCGAGCTGGTAGCACATACTTATTGATCCATAAATCCATTTTGTCTATAAACCGGCTGAATCATGGGGTACAATTTTTCTTTGACACCAAGAAAATTTATAATAGCAAAAAGGTTCGACCCATTTCAGCTCTGCGAGGACTGCACAAGCTGACCTGAAACGATACTATTTTGCGATTGCATTAAACCCCCTTTTGCCAGAGCATGGCATATTTCTGTTGATTCATGAAAAGGTTTGAATCGATACCACTGGTTAGATAGACGAGTCACATGACTTCCTAGCGGGTGTTTAGACGGTCTTTGTTAGGGATTTCTCATTGCAACTTTCGAGATCTGTCTAGTGTAAACCGCAAATAGTTATCACCGCGATAATTCTGAGGGTAAAACAAGCCAGGCAGAGGTAATCTCTCTCTCTCTCTCTCTCTCTGTCTCTCTCTCTCTTTTTATTTTTCTTTCTCTCTTAACTCTTTTACTTATTCAAGCGGCAGTAGACGAAAAGCTACTCTCTTTGCATTGTTGTGAGCTTTACTTCACATTCCCATGATTCAACAACCCTCAGAAAAACGCCTTTTAAAAACATTGTTGGGAAATGAGAAAATGTTGGTAATCAGCATTTTCTCCTTTTCCTGCATTTTTTTTTTTATAAAAGACTTTTGACCTACTTTTAGAATTCATTTTTTTTTCTGCCAGCAACTAACTCATGGACCACCTGTAAAATAACAGATTGTTATCTTCACAATAATTTCCATACTTTTAAATGGTGCGATTTGAATAAAATGCATTTTAACAACTGCATTGTTTACTTTTGGCCACTATTTTGGCTGGAATCAATGAATGAATGAATGAATGTTGACTTTGGTCATTTAGCATGCATAACGTGTTAAAAGATAATAAAGTTTTTTTTCTTTTTTCAAATTAACAAAATTGAACAAATGATGATGGTAAAAAGTGTTAAACGAATAAGGATTATGACATGGTGTAATCTTAATATGCATAAAGGACAAAAATTTGCTTAGCATTACAATATATCAGAGCCATGCTCTGGTAAAAGTGGGCTTAATGCATATCCGTGATGCATATCAATACCAAGCAAGTCATCACATAATCGATCCATAAAATCCATGTTGTTTTACAACCGACTCAATCATGATGCAGGATGGTCCTTAGACATACAAAAATTTGACTAATAGCGAAGAGTTTCAGCCCATGTCAGCCTGCGAGGACTGCGCAGGCTGAACTGTGTTGATACTTAAAGCCCCCTTTTCACAGAGCATGGTTTATTAAAAAAAAAAAAAAAAAAAAAAAAACTTGGTTGTGCGTGTATACATGTATGTGATGATAGGGATTATCTGTTTGTTTCTGTGTTGACATTAAACCAGATTTCATTTCGCAAGATTTTTGAAAAATCTTAACAACGACGGCTAATTTTCATTTACGTCCAAACGTTGGCTTTTTTTTTAGAACACACGAGGAAAAATCGATTGTTTTTGTATTTTTACTACGAACTTTTTTTTTTTTTATGACATTAGTAACGGTATCTATGGCCAATATTGTAGGGATAAATACATTGCTGACACGATAGTGCATCCGATTGGCTCGATTGGTTCGAGTCCCTTCAGAGGATTTTTTTTTTTCGGCTTCTCTCCCCACCTCAAAGAAGGGTGAGCAATCAACTGATTTTTTTTCCCCTACAAAATATCTAGGCTACTTTGTCTACTAAAAAAATGATTGGGTCGAAATCTGGTTCAATGCCTATTTGACGTCTTTTTTTTTTTGAAACATTATTGCAGTTATCGCGGCGAAGAGTGCATTTATCCGTATTTCCCAAAAGCTTTTTTTCACCAGTGCTTCGCACATTCGCACAAAATTGTTCCCAAGCCCCTATATTCCACCGTCGTCTGTTTATATGAAAAATAAAATCAGACGCAGTGTTTTCGTTTCAAATTGTTGCGCCTTGGCAGTTCCTAAGTCTATACAAAATATTTCACATAGTGTATGTAAATATTTATTTCTTAATTTACGAACAACTTTTTAAACAAGCCGTATAAAAACAGAGATTTATTAACATTATTCGCAACAGCTGAAAATTATTGAGTTAGGCCTACGAATTTACCGATTGCCGACCCATTAATGAAGCATAAAATGCAGGTGACTTCCACCTCTCTGGGGTAAGATCACGTAGAGAAATGAAATAATACTTGTTGCAAACCATCATCATGCAAAAGCTCTTCTTCTGACAAATGCCATCGAAAGTAAGAATGTTCTCGTCATTGCTTTTCGTGTTTTTGAGATCGTCCATTTTTACCACGATAGCAGTAGCCTGAGTACGTATACATGTTGTTTAGCTGATGTGTTCATCGCGCCCATGAATGACAATACATGTCCATAATATTATGTTTCACCTTCCTTCAAAGTATATGATGCATGTATTTAAGTACAAATTTCCTATTACTTACATGTCTGTAGGATCCGGCAAAATATGTTCAGAGGTAGGCTAAATGGCTCCAGAAAGGTAAGGATCTAAGGGTGAAAGTGGTATAGAAATATAGATCTGAGTTCTGTTAAGGACTCAAAATTATAATAAATCAGTTGGAAGTTTTGACAGAAGCAGAGGACATGTCAGAAACGAAATAAAGGTGACCCATGCCCAAAAGATATTCTTTAGGCGTCATCTTAACTCTTTACCAGACGACAAACGTTCGGATTTGTATAAATTGAAATCACTGATTTTGCAGACGACAAAATAATGTGCCTCATGTGTTGAGATTTGGGTTGAAAAAGATATAAATTACGTGAATGAACGTGATATTTTTGAAGTTGTCATTACTAATGACAACTTTTGCGGACAGGGTAGATCAAGATCAGACTGCACAGAACCTGCAGTCAGATCTTGGATTTAGTCCGCTATGTGATACTTATCTATGACAGTAAATATCTACAAGAGCAGTGGAATTCTATGTACAACTGGGGAAAAATGGAATTTTCTTGGTGGTGAAAAAGTTAGGGGTTACACTGGGATCAGCACGTCTGTCTGTCTATCTGTGTTCATGCACACAGGCATTTTGTGTTGCATATGCTCTCCCTTATTGTATTGCAACTTTGCAAAACTCTGAGCCTGTCACCAAATTATCTCTTGTTTAAATGACCCTATGGAGGAAGGCTTTTGAAAACATTGTGGGAGAAGGAGAAAAGGCTGGTGACTAGATTTCCTCTTTTTCCCTCAATTTTTTCCACCCCTTCAAAGAGAAATCCCATCCCTTGAGCCATATTTAATTACTTGTAAATGTCTGCAACTGTTTTCAACTTTGAGAAGTCCTAAATTTTGTCATCTGGTAGAGAGTGAGCCTGATTTATTGTGGTTGTGTAAGATGCAATGTTTGTATGTCTGACCTTAAAGCTTAAAGGCCCTCTAGCCACCGAAAGTAGACAATTTGGGACTCAAATTATAAGCAAATTTCATTCATACAGTTTAACTTTTTACCAGACAACAAATTTTAGACTGGCCCAAATTCAAATTATTTGCAGATGACAAATTATTTGTGGCTCAAATGATTGGATGTGTTACTGAAAGGTTAGAAAGAAATGGGAAAAGGAGAAAATGCTGGTTTACCAGCATTTTCTTCTTTTCCCATGATGTTTATAAAAGCGTAATTTCCCAGAGGCATTAAAACTCATCATTGTGTAGTAAAGAGTTAAATGTAAGAATGTTATTACAAGTCTGACAATGTGTTCGAGTTACTTGTAAAAAAATGAATCCTAAAACTAGAATTAATGTTGGTAACTTGAATTCTAGTTTCACAATTCATTTTCAATGAATCTTGAATTATTTAATGTTGGCACATGATTGGCCTTAAATCATTCAAGAGTTAGGCCCCCCTCCCTGAACTTAACTCTTTGCTGAAAAATCCCTTGTTTTAACAACGCGAAAAAACAGGCCTTCTGAAAACATTGTGGAAAAAAAGGAAATGCCGGTAACCATGTTTTCTACCCTATCAGAGATCATTCTCCTCATTTAAGCCATATTTAATTTGTATTCTGCAATTGCTTTCAATTTGGACAAGTCTAAAATTTTATCGTTTGGTAAATGGTGCATGGTGCACTTCTTTCTCCTCTATCAAAACATTTGTTGGCATCATTTGGTCACCTTTTGTAACACATCTATGGTAGATTGATTTATTTTGTACTCTGTTTTCATTTTCAGAATTTCCAGTCAAAGGCAACATTTTCAAGATCTAGGATTTTAGAGTGGTATTCTTGAGCATTACAGGTATGTAACCTTATTTGTTTAACTCTTTCCCAAATTACAAATTTTAGCCCCTCCCAAATTGAAAGCATCTGCAGACAACAAATTTGAAAGTAGTACAAATGAACTTCAGATTTTTTTGACAGGGTAGAAAACATTGTGGGAAAAGGAGAAAATGCTGATTACCAGCATTTTCTCCTTTTCCCACAATGTTTTCAAAAGGCCTCATCCTCTGGGACGTGAAAACATGGGATTGTTTGGTAAAGGGTTAAAAGCAATTAGCTAGGCAAGAGAGAGTGGGGTTGAGACAGACAGACGGCTGGCTGGCTGGATGGAGGGAGAGAGAGAAAAAGAGAGAGATCTACACTTAACCCTTTACCACACAATCCCAAGTTATAACAATCCTGGGTTTTAGGCCTTTTGAAAACATTCTGGAAAAAAGTAGAAAATGCTGGTAACCAGCATTAATTTTCTACTTTTCCCACGTTGTTTTCTTTCTTATCAAAGAGCTTCAGTGTATTTTTACCAATTTCAGGTTTCTCGTCTGTAAATGCTTTCAATTCGGAAGAGTAAAATTTGTCGTTGGGGAAAGGGTTAACTATCAGCGAAAGTAAAAGTTACTGTGGTTATGTTCAACATCTTACAATGTCAAGTTAACATTTTATTGTTATTGTTTGTAATTTCCCAACAATGGGTATCAAGCACTTGTAATAATTACATTTTTTTCCTTTAACAAAAGTTTGAGGAAATTTCTAGAAAACTTTGACCCTTTACCAAACAATCCCAAGTTTTAATGACCCTAACATAATGGGCTTTTGAAAACATAGTAAGAAAAGGAGAAAATGCTGGTAACCAGCATTTTATCCTTTTCTTACGATGTTTTCTACCCCATCAAAACCAAATTCCATTATTAAAGCCACATTTAAATTATAGTCTGCAAATGCCTTCAATTTGGACCAGTCTAAAATTTTACTGTTTCGTAAAGAGTTAAATTAGAACTGCTGATGTCTGTTCATGTTAATTCTTTTACGATCACTGGCAACATAATCACGTAGATCAAAATTAGACTGTACAGAACATGCAGTCTAATCTTGGACCTACATCATCTGCTGCTTAATTTCTAACAATCCAGAATGTAGATATTTTTAAGTAGAATGTCGATATGTTTAAGTAGCTGTAAAAGTATATTTTTTCCCCAAGGCTATCCAAAATAGTTGAAGTTTGGTGTTTACTGCTTTCAACATTATTTCAGTTATTACATTGCAGCAAGTGTGCCTATCCATGCTTTCCTGGTGGTTCTTTTACCAGTACTTCAAAACAATCTTTTCAAGCCACTGGCTATTTTTTCACATAGACATCATGAAAACAATAAAAAAAAAAAAGTACAGCATATTAACTCTGTACCAATCCACAAAATGTTAGATATATCGAAACTGAAAGCATTAATTTTGCAGAAGACAAAATGAATGTGGTTCAAATGGGCAAAATTGTCTTTGATGGGATGGAAAATGTTGTGGAAAAAGGAGAAAACGCTGGTTACCAGCATTTTCTCCTTTTCCCACAATGCTTTCAAAGGCTTCATTTCCCCAGGGTTGATAAAACTCTGGACTGTGTGGCAAATGTTTTTGTCATGTAAAATGGATCAGATCTTGATCTACAGTAATAATCACTTTTTATCATCAGAGGTCAGCTTAAAATGAATGATTGGATCCTATTTATTGCAGATCAACATAATAAATCTGAAAAATGACAGAAAAACTGAGATTCAACAAATTCAGACATAGAGACATAAAATCTAATCAAGAAGTGAGACCTTTAGATGAAAAAGGACAGGAAAAGAAGGAAGTTGTATGGGAGGAAATGAGCATTATGAAAGAGCAGAAAAATTACTCTATATGTGAAATATGTGTGTGTAAACAACTTTTTAAGGAAAATATTGCTGTGTTTTTGTGTTTTGTCTGTGAGGCATATATATGTGCTACTTGTATGAGTGACCATCAGTTGCATGATGGTATGAGAGTGGGAAGTGAGGAAAGAGAGAGAATGGGAGAAGAATGTAAGAGTGGGAGAATGATAGAAAAAAGTGAAGAACTGTGGAAGATAAGTGAAGAAAATGAGAGAGATGAGATGAGAAAGGAATTTTTGAATGAAATAATGAATGAGAGCAAAACAGAGAGAGAAGATAAGTTTGACAGTAAATATGTACGTATTTCTGATCGTGTAAAAGTGAAATATGTATTGGATAAGGAAGATTGTTGGATAACTGGACTATGTGGACTAGATAACACAAGTTGGGTAGTCTGTGATTATAACAATTACCGTGTAAAAATATTCAAACTTGGAAGTAACACATTAGAACGTTACATACAGTTTGAGTCGCAGCCATATGGTGTTACAGAAGTGCAGGTAACAGAGAAGTTTACTGTACCAGACTTAGTGTCTGACAGTAGCTCTGATGTTTCTGTCTCTGACCAGGCTGAACGGGACAAACAATGTTTGATTGCAGTAACTTTACCATGGCAGCATCAAGTAATGTTTATAGATTTAGGTAAAAAACCTGCATTAAAACACAAAATCATTTTAACTGAGAAACAATGTTATGCTCTACAGTTCTGTGATGCCAAACTTTTTATCCTATGTTTAGAAAGTCCCTTTTATATATCTTCGTTTTATGTTTATATAAAATCTCAAGACGGAAAGACACTTTACATTTTAAACACTGATATCTATTTTGGTTCTGTTCCTCAGCTTGCCATTATTTCTGGCAGAGTCTACATTACTGATAATAATAATCACATAGTTTACTGTAGAAATGTTGAGAGGAAAGTCTCTACACAAATAACAATTGAGGGGTCGGGACCTGTAGGGATCAGTGTTACCCCAAACAATGAAGTTTATGTATGTGCAAACTATCACAACAAAGTGTATTGCCTAGACCCTGATCTCACTCTGCACAATTCAGTGTTAGATCAGACTACAGGTTGTATAGAGGAGCCCTACAGTATGTGTTATTACCAAGATAAGTTATACATAAGCCATCATGAGTCGTCATCTGTTAGTAACTTTGTTACTGTGGTCCGACTGTAGTGATTATACATATACCTACTTTGGTTACTGGTTACCATTATTTCCTGCAGTCATCACAGCTTTACCAATTTCTTAACTCTTTACCAAATAACAAATTTTAGACTTGTCCAAATTGAAAGCATTTGCAGACAACAAAAAAAATCTGACTCAAAAATTGAAATTTGTTTTGGGGAGGGTAGAAAACATTGTGGGAAAAGGAGAAAATGCTGGTTACCAGCATTTTCTCCTTTTCCCACAATGTTTTCAAAAGATTTCTTTACTCAGGGTCGTTATAAGTCGGCATTGTGTGGTAAAGAGTTAACACAATATTTTCAAACGCTTTCTTACTCATGGTTGTTATTTCACAGGAGGCTGCTTGGTATAGGGTAACAAAAGATGTACAGGATGTTTCATAATATGTTACACTTTCAAATACCGGTACACAGTAAGATATACTGTTTTTAAGGGTAACACAATAAAATCTATACCACTAAATAAGTTTAAGAATGCAATTTTATGACATGCACAGTATGTGATCAATAAAGGCGGTCAGCATCTTTAAAAAAAGAAAATGAATTTTCATCAAATGTTCAATTTGACGTCCATTTTGATGTCGCAGAACATTTAGTCTCCTCGTGAAATTCGATTTCATCAATGCTAGCAAGTTTGATTCAAGGGTGGTCCTGAAAGCAGAGCGACCATGACCTCCACACTCGCCAGACATAAGCCTACTGGACCTTTTTCTGTGAGTTTTTCTGAAGGACAATGTGCATAAAGTCCAGCCCCAGACAACAGATGTGGCCTCTAGACTGCACAGTAAGATTTTGCCCTGTGACCTATTTTTTTGACAGAATATGACCAAATTTTGAATTTGTCTGAGTTTTTATCCAGACAAACATTCTGACCAAGTTTCAAGTGTATCAAACTGAAAATGTGGCCTCTAGAGTGCACACAATGTTTTTCTAATATTTGGTCCTTACCTAATTTTTTTAGCCGACATAACCCAGTTTCAAAGTTGTCTGAGGTTTCATCCAGACAAACATTCTGACTAAGTTTCATGAGTATCAGGCTGAAAAGGCGGCCTCCAGAGTGCACACAAGGTTTTTGTAAGATTTGGCTCCTTGACCTACTTTTTGGACTTGATGTGACCCAATTTTCTACATGTCCAAGACTTTATCAAGACATACATTCCAAGTTTCATGAGTATCAGGCTGAAAATGTGGCCTCTAGAGTGAACACAAGGATTTTCTAAGATTTGGCCCTGTGACCTATCTTTTGACCCGATGTGACCCAAATTTGAACCTGTTCAAGATTTTATCTGGACAAACATTCTGACCAAGTTTCATGAGTATCAAGATAAAATAGTACCGGTATATATATCTAGACTTGGACTATTCTTGAAATTTTTAGTATAGATACAGTAAGAAGCATCATGTTGTGTTTAATCAATATGCCACATGATCTTCCAATCATTCCACCAACCCATTAGCCAAAATATGAATAACTAAGCCAAATCAAATCCAATAAAAAATGATAACAAAGGCAGTTACATATTACTGAAGTGGTTAATCATACTTGAACAGTATGATAAAGCCAAGCAAACAAACTAATATAAAATGCAATTTTATTAGCAAACAAACTAAAATAAAACACAATTTTATTAGAATTTACCAACTGATAGTTTGAAAAGCCATCAAACTTGCTTATTTCAGCACCTAATGTGTTAACCCCTTTCTACATGTATACATTATTTTTTTTTTTATATGTGAATGACTTGAACAATTTCAAATTAATGATGTAGACGATATGTGGACTTTCTCATGTAGATAAATACCACATATTATGTAATATAAATCATGCTTAAATATTCAATGCTGTATGTTTTGATCCCTTTAATGTCTTTGTTCATAATAGTGGCCTTTGTGTAGTTAAAGATAAAAACTACACAAACACGCAGCAATCTTAAATATCTCAAATATCTGTCTGATTTCCTAACACATTCTATACAAAAATTTGTTATTTGAGTCAAAATTTTAGAATGAAAGTGTCTATTGGGTTTATTTGTTACACTAAAGGTCAAAATTATGTGTCTGTAAAAAGGGATTAAGCAGTTGGTTACAGCAAAGATATAAATAATCTCTTACTGTGAGAACAACTGTGTTCTTTATTGAAATATACTTTTGAATAATCTGAACAACAACAACAAAAAAATCATAATTTGATCATCTACAAATGCGCATAACTTGCAAAAAGAAATGTTTTAATCTATTAGTGCTTTCTGTACTTAAGCATAAACCACCATTTTTTATTTTGCAAAAAGTTCATTTTGAAGTTTTCCAATGTATGTAAAAGCTTTGTAAGAACAAACAAATCTAAAATTCATTTTTTCACTCATTGATGTTTCAAATATGAATTGATTTCTCTAATAATTGGTTCAGTAATTTCATAATCCACAGGCTTTGGCAAAGTAGTGGACACAACTATGTTAATATTTCTTTTTACCTTGTAGCATTCACCAATCAAATTTCTGAAATCAGAAATGATGCTTTTAGCTATGGCCCTATTACCAATGTCATTTGTGCCCACATGAAATATTACATCCTCAAATGACTGTAAATCAGCCTCACCAGACAATAGTAGTCTGTTGGTCAGCCTCGAAAGGCTTGAGTTGTACATCCGTCTATACTGGTAATATATTTGGCAATTGAGTCACTAATGATTGTGTCTCTTCTAAATTCTGTGAAATAAACAGGATGCAATGACCAAGTATGAAAAATCAGTACAAAGAAAGATTTTTTGCCACAGTCTTGTTACAATAAATTCAGCAGAACTGAGAGACTAATCCCTCAGATCCAAACTGTAATGAAAACCAGTGACTAGACCATGTCAGAATATCTAATTAATATAAGTAGCCTTTGATTTTTGATTGACTGGATAAATTTCATGGATCTGCTGAAAAACTGAGCATCAAAGCTTAGAACTCCTCTGCTAACAGCCAAACTTGACAATTCAAAATACAAACAGAACAATAAAAATGTTTCCCACTACATTCTCAAGTTTCTCTTAAGTTTCTCGTCGTACTTTCTCCATATGCATTGCCTTGATCTGTTCAGATCCTTTTTCATAAACAACATCTGTTGCACTGAAAATAATACCAGTACATGTTGGGTATTGATTAAGTACCACTCTGTTACCAGACTGCACAGATGGTGTGCTAAATCTCCATTGTCTGAATTTTTTTTTCTTCAAGAATCCTTTTGTACAGCCTTGAAGTGTCAAATTCTGGTCTTGCTATCTGACTTAACCTTTTACCACACATTCCTGAATTTTAACAACCATAAGGAGGAAGCCTTTTGAAAACCTTGTGATAACCAGTATTTTCTCCTTTTCCCATCATATTTTCCTATCCTAGTTACTGAGTCAAATTCAATTTGTCCTCTGCAAATGCTTTCAGTTTAGGATAAGGCTCAAATTTTGTCTTTTATGGGATAGAGATTTAATAACTTTCAATATTTCACAGTAGATCTACTTTGTGTGCTCTTAACTTGGTGTGGAAATTCATTTTTTAGCTCCACTGGCTAAGGGCCAGCAAGCTTATGTCATGGCCCTGTGTCCATCCTGTGTCTGTCCATGTGTTAACTTTTTTTCTTTTAAACATCCTCTTCTCTGAAACTACTAACCCAATTTTGACCAAACGTCTCAGAAATGATCATGCCATGGTCCTCTTTTGAACATTTTCTTCTCTGAAACTACTAACCCAATTTTGACCAAACTTCACAGAAATGATCATGCCATGGTCCTCTTCTGAGTATCTTCAAAGAATAAATTTTGGTAAAATTCTGTTTGTCATGGCAGCAGACTTGAAAAATACATGTATTGACCATTTTTGAAAATCTTCTTGTCTAAAACTATATAGCCTGGAACTACCAAATTTGACATGTAGTTCCATCTAATGGACTTCTTCGTATTATTGCCCATGGCTCTGCCCCAGGAGTCTCAGCTTTTACATTGGCTTTTATGGTGAAAACTTTTAGAATCTTCTTGTTCCTAACCATAAAGCCTAAGGATATCAAATTTTGCATCTAGCTTTATCCAGTCAACCACTACCAAGAGTGTTCAAAATATAGCCATGAGATCAAAATTGGCCACACTTAGGGGTCACAAGTTCTAAATGGGTTCATATGGTCAAAACCAAAAGAAAGCTTTACTTGTTTTTAACAAGGCCTACGTCTACCAAATTTGGCATGTAGCTCCATCTAGCAGACCTCCACCATGACTGAACTAGTCATAGCCCTAGAGTAAAAAAATAGTTATACCCTTGGGATCACCACTTTCATGTGGGCTGTTATAGGCAAAACTTTGAAAATCTTCTTGTTTAACCATTTGTTTAACCATTTGGCCTAGAATTGTTATGTTAAGTAAGTAACATGATATCAGGAACATCTACCGAGATTGTTCATAATATTGCCATGGGGTTAAATATTGCTGCCACTAGAGGGGATTGGGTGTCACAAATTGATCTCTTCTGAGAAATTAAGGCCCATTCTTGTTTATTTGTTTGAAATCTTCTTGTAGAAATACTCTTTGTCAGAGTTCAATGATATTTTGTATGAATGATACTGGATTAGACCTGCTTTTATTCATTGAAATCATCCTTTTTGCATCTTAAAAAAACATGACTTTTTTCTTAGGCTATTACTGAAATATAGACTTCTAACAGTTTGATGACTGGCGATGTCAATTACATGTATGGCAATTCATTTGGCAGTGGAGCGGTACAAGGCCATTATGTCCCTCTTGTTGTCCTTGAATTTCATAGGAACTCTAAACCCCGAGTTAGCTTTTGTTGGTATAAAAGTCATCTTAATCATCATCACAATCACAACCACCATCATTACCACCACCACCAGAATCATCACTACTGTCATCATCACCATCATTATTGTTTTTTATTAACCCTTTACCACACAATCCTTACTTTTTATTGATCCCAAGGAAAAGGACTTCTGAAAATATTGTCAGAAAAGGAAAAAATGATGGTAACCAGAATTTTCTTCTTTTCCCACAATGTTTCTACCCTTTCAAAGACAGATTTCATAATTCATGCAACATTCCTCATCTGCAAATGCTTTCAATTTGGACAAGGATAAAATTTTGTTGTCTGATAAAAAGTCAAGGAAGAAATCCTATATAAATTATTTTAACCCTTTATCACTCAATACTGATATTTAATGACCCAATGAAAGAAGGCTTTTGAAAACATTTTGGGAACAAAAGAAAATGCTTGTAACCAGCATTTTCTCCTTTTACTGAAACGTTTTCTACCCTTTCAACGAGAAATTCCAACGTTCGAGCAACATTTAACCCTTAACCACACAATCCCGACTTTTAACGACCTTACAAAGGAAGCCTTTTGAAAACATTGTGGGAAAAGGAGAAAATGCCGGTAACCAGCATTTTCTCCTTTTCCCACAATGTTTTCTACCTGTTCTTTACCAAATGATAAGATTTTAGACTGTTCCAAATTGAAAGCATTTGCAGATGACAAAATAAATGTGACTGAAATATTGAAATATGTTTTGGAAATGGTAGAAAACATTGTGGGAAAAGAACAAAATGCTGGTTACCAGCATTTTCTCCTTTCCCACAATGTTTTCAAAAGGCTTCTTTCACAGGGTCATTAAAACTCGGGATTGTGTGGTAAAGAATTAAGGTACTCAAGATAAGTTCTGTACAAAAATCTGTACAACAATCACTGGATGTAATGTCCTCACACCTCACCCTACCTACCCTTTTTAGTGTTTTTCAAGTTTTTCGTTTTTCAACTTTTTGTGAACATTATTTGATTTGACATGCAAGTGTTTACATCAAACGAACATTGTTTGTCTGACAAACAGATAAGCAGCAATTGCATACATCCCAATTCAAACTCTTGTTTTGTTTTGAAACACAAAACTGCTGTGTGATCACACCCTGCCCATCTGATGATCTTCTCTACATAATCCACATCATTACACTGTTGTATCCATTTCTTCCGTACATTTGGAGCCATGCTATGACAAAAGGGGGTTTAATGCATCTCTGATGCATAATAGCAAGCAAGTCATCAAATGATTATGAATCCTTTATGTCCATCATGTCTAACAACAGCCTGAATCATGGGGCAGAATGTCCTTTGACATGCAGACAATTGATCAAAAGCAAAAAGTTTTGACCCAGGTCAACCTGTATCGGCTGTTTTTTGGCAGATACATTGGTTAGGCCCCCTATTCTCAGAGGATAGCTCATTTGTTTTATGTAGACAGAGAGAGCCGCATACAGAAAGGATGCAGTGAGAGAGTGTCTTTGAATTAATATTTTATCATGCTGATTGCTTCTTTTCTATTATTTCTGATTTTATTCATTCTTAGAATGCCAAGCAAAACATTAACCCTATACCACATAATCCTGAGATTTAATGACCCTGAGGGATAAGCCTTTTGAAAACACTGGGAGAAAAAGACAAAATGCTGGTAAACATCATTTTCTCCTTTTCGCACAATGTTTTCTCAAGACAAATTCCATCATTTGTGTCACATTTAAATTGTCGTCTGCAAATGCTCTCAATTACGGTATAAACTATAAAATTTTGTCGTTTGGACAAGGGTTAACTCTTTACCTAAAGACAAGATGTTGGACTTGTCCAGATTGAAAGCATTTTTTAACAACAAATTTAATTCGGCTCAAATAATTGAGCCATGCTCTGTGAAAAGGGGGGCTTATTGCATCTACAAAAAGTATTGACCCAGGTCAGCACAGGCTGACCTGGGCTGAAACCTTTTGCTACTGGTCAATTTTCTGCATGTTCAAGGACCCTGCTAACTCATGATTCAGTCATTTGTTAGACAAAATGGATTTTATGGATCCATAATCATATCATGACTTGCTTGATATCCTGCATCATGGAGATGCATTAAGCCCCCTTTTTCCAGATCATGGCTCAATTAGATTTGTCTGTATAGATGATAAGATACAGCATTTTCTCCTTTTCCAACAATGTTTCTAAAAGCTGTCTCTCTCAGGACTATTAAAACATGGGATTGTTTGGTAAAGGGTTACTGATTTATAAGAAAGTGCCAGTCAAAATCAGAAGATGTGTTTTGCCTGATCAGACCTAGCACTTATCAGTACCTTACACATGTATTTTGAAATGCTGTCTGATAAATAAAGCCCAAATGTTGCAGCAGCATCCTGTTTTATATAACGCTTCACTTTAACCCTTTACCACACAATCCTGAGTTTTAATGACCATGAGAAAGAAGCCTTTTGAAAACATTGTGGGAAAAGGAGAAAATGCTGGTAACCATTTTCTCCTTTTCCCACAATGTTTTCCACCCTTCCCAAAACAAATTTCAATTTTTCAGCCACATGTATTTTGTCGTCTGCAAATGCTTTCAATTTGGACCAGTCTAGAATTTTGTCGTTTGGTAAAGAGTTAACTCTTCACCAAATGACAAAATCTTAGACATGTCCAAACTGAAAGCATTTGCAGACAATGAATTAAATGTGACTCAAGACTTCTCTTTGGAAGTGTAGAAAACATTGTGAGAAAAGGAGAAAATGCTGGTTAGGGTTGTTAAAACTCAGGGTTGTGCAGTAAAGGTTAAGCCTTGTTCAGAATGAACATTTGCAGATGAAAAATTGAATGTTAGACAAAACATAAAAATTGTCTTTGAAAGGGTAGAAAACATTGTGTGTAAAGGAGAGAACACTTTACTATCATTTTCTGTTTTTCACACATTGTTTTCAAAAGCTTACTTCTTCAGGGTTGTTAAAACTTGGAATTGTTTGGTAAAATGTTCTAAATAAATTTCCCCTATTTGGTACTTAAGGTGATGATAATGAAGGGGGTCCTGCATGGCTCAGTGGTAAATTACAGGACTCAAAACTTTTGGGCCCTTAGTTTGAGCCTCACTGGATGCAGTTGGTTTTGGTATCATTGGGCAAAACACTTCATAGCTCTAGCATTATACTGATGAAACCCAGAACATTTGTGAATATATGAGCTGTACCCATATATAACTGAAATAATGTTGAAGTGGTGTAAAACACCATTAGCCTACATTCAACCAATCAAATGAAGACCGTGATTTCCAATAATATCATAATCATTTTAGAAATGAACTTTATAGGTACATATCAGATAAACAAATATAACGTTTTCAAAATAAAGATTCATGAAACTCTTTGAAAAAAAGTGATGTCATTTTTACCTCCTGGCTAGCCAAAGGCCAGCCAGCATGTGTCATGGCTTTGTTTCTTTGTACATGTGTCTTTGCTTATGTTTACTTTTATTTTTGAACTCATCTACACCATATGCAGTGTTGTCTTTTCCATTTTGGGTTAAATGTTTACTTTCAAAGGGATGGGGAGGGGGGGGGGTGCAAATTTTCTTCGATTTTGCATAACTTGAGTTATTAGATACAGAGGGGATAAGCCAATATGCTATTTTTAGTAACACTGCTTAATGATCAACCAATGAAAATTTCAGTGTTCCATGATAGACCAATGGAGCTTCAAAGACCATCTTGACTGGCTCTAGTCAATATAACATAAAATCTAGTTCATGCTGTCTTAATTTGCTGTTTATCAGACTGTTCTCGAAAACAACCATCTCAATTACTTCATTGTTTACCATTTTGTGATATTCATTACATTATAGTAAAAGTACATCGAGGGGTGAATGCGAAACTTTTCCATCTGCTTTTTGGAAAATATTACAGGAGAGGGGAAAAAAACTGAATTCCGTGAAAAGCGTTGTTAAAGCGTTGTTAGATCGTCTGGTTTAATTATGTTGTGCTGAATTCATGCTCTCTACTCAACACAAAATATCTAAACAAGATGATCTAACTATTCTTTTCACAGAAATGAGAAGCGTTTTTCCCTCTCCTGTAAAATTTTTCAAAACGCAGATGGAATAGTTTCGTATTCACCCCTCGACATGCATTTATATGATAGTAGATACCTCAACCATGCAATACTTACCAGATATCTGATTGAATTTACCAGATATGTTACTTAGTCAGTGTACATGCCAATTTAACGGTGTTATACATGTATATCTTGCTGAAACAGTTAACCTTGTGGAAAGGAAAGGACATATATAAAAGTTGTCATGAAAAGAACAAAGGTGACGCACATCATCGCTTTCCCTGACATAATAGAAAAATACTTTTAGTTATGAGGGATTTTTCTTGATGTCAGTTGTAGTGATATTGTTCCCACTCTTGTATGATGGGTCTGTTCTGCTATGCAAAAACTGACAAACTTTTCAAGCCAAGAAATGATAAATACTGCATGAATAAGTCAACCAATCGTTCAATTAACAGTGAGAGAAAACTGATGTTTCGGCAATGACTACTGATGTATTGCAAAGAGCTTTAGCTGAGTTGGCGACTGATTATTGTCACATATTTCTGTTTCTGTGTTTACCAGTTTTATCATGTGGACAATCACAGACTGAATATGTTAACCCTTTAATCCTTAACCACACAACACCGAGTTTTAACAACCCTGAAAAAGAAGCCTCTTGAAAATGTTGTGAGAAAAGGAGAAAATGCTGGTAACCAGCATTTTTTCCTTTTCCCACAATGTTTTCTACCCTATTAAAGACAAGTTTTATCCTTTGAGACACACTACATACTTAATTAAAAATTTTGTCATCTGCAAATGCTTTCAATTTGGACATGTTTACTTCTTTGTTGTTTGGTAAAAATTTAGCAGTAGACACATTTTATGGCTCTGCTTTATTGACAGCATAATTATGCAGACAAGTATAAAATCAATGTGAATCAGGTGATGGATTTCGTCTTTTGGGGGATAAAAAAAAAAGTGGCTAAAGGAGAAAGAAGTAATGCTGGTTTATAAGAATTTTCTCATATTTCCACAATATTTTAAAAAGCTTTCTATCTCAGGGTCATTTACCCCTTTACAAGATAACAAGTATTTGGACTTGTCCAGACAGCTAGACTTTGCCAACAACAAATCAAATCTGTATTTGAGAGGATAGAAAGTATTTTTGGGAAAAGGAGAAATTCTGGTAACAAACACGTTTTCAAAAGCCTCGAGGTTGTCAAAACATTAGATTGTTGAGTAAAGGATTAAACATCAGATTGTTTGGTAAATGTTTAAGCAGGGCTTAATATGGGAAGGCATATAGTACATTTTCATAGATAAGCCATGCTGTGGCAAAAGGGGCTTTAATGCATCTCGGTGATGTATTACATCAAGCAGGTCATTGTTTAACCCTTTACCAGACAACAAAATTTTAGCCCTGTCCAAATTGAAAGCATTTGTAGATGGCAATTCCAGTGTGGCTCAAATGGTGCAACTTTTGTTTGATAGGGTTGAAAACATTGTGGGAAAAGGAGAAAATGCTGGTTACCAGCATTTTCTCCTTTTCCTACAATGTTTTCAAAAGGCTTCTTTCCCAGGGGCGTCAAAAGGCGGCATTGTGCGGTAAAGGGTTAATTATGGATCCCTAGAATTCATTTTGTCTTACAACAGACTGAAGGTAAAATGGATTTTGGACATGCAGAAAATTGACCCAATAGGAAAAAATTTTCGACCTAGGTCAGCCTGTGTTGATTGCACAGGGTGATGTTTGTTGATACTGTTAGCAGATGCATTTAACTCCCTTTTCACAGAGCATGACTTATGTGAAATTTTAAAAAGACAAGTAGTCTAAAACATATTGTGTAAGAGTGATGTTTGTACAGGAAACAACCTTTGATATGAGCAGTCTCTTTCTCCTCATGGAAAGGTCTCATTCACTATGGAGCTCTTATTTGGGATACTTATATGTTAAGTGGATTTTTAAAGTTGAACAAATTTTTTTACTTTATATAAGGTTTTTCTAATAATCATTGCTGAAGGTTTCTAAACAAATGAACCAATAGCATTTATAAATACACAAACTGATCTGTCTAAGTAAAAGGCATCACTACTACTACCACTGTGGCTACTACTGCTACAACAATGACTACTACTACTATTATCACTATGGGACTTAAACTTTTACTCCTACTAAACGATTGACTGAATGACTGAATGCCGTTTTACATCACTTTCAACATTATTTCAGTCATATTATGGCAACAGCCCACACATTCATGTATCTCCTGGGTTCCACTAGTTCTAGGCTAGGGCCCTGCAGTGTCTTGCCCAAGGACACTCCCCCGCAAAAAACCCAGTGGATCCAGTGAAGCTCAAACCCCGGGCCTCCATGTCAGGAGCCCTACACTTTGCCAAGCAGCCCCCCCCCCCCACTAAAGATAGAAAAATATATAAATAAACAAATCAATAAACTAAGTTCCCGATAAAAGTGACCAAGCTCTATTTGTGAGTGTAGAGTGCAGCAAGATAAGTAATCTCTTTGTAATAAAACATACAAATAGTATTGACAATTCTGCTCATCTGAACACCAGGTACTTGGCACTGAGCCATTGTTTCACCCCATTGTATAGTGTTCATTGTTTGTCCTTGTTTTAACACCAGAGGTATGCACAAATGTTTATAATATTTAGAACAATTTTCTTCATGATTTATTATACTCCCCACCTACAAAGTTGAGGGGGGTATACTGGTTTCACCATTTCTTTCTGTCCATCCATCTGTCGGTTCATCTGTCCGTCCATCTTTTCATTTCCGTGCTCTAACTCAAAAGCTGTTTGACCTATCTTACGAACATGAAAGTTGGCAACAAATGCATAACTCAAATACAAACCGCTCTGGCTGGGATTCGAACCCGTGTGGCAAATATCTTTGTTTATTGAGGTTTAAAAGACCAATACACTAACCCCTGACCTAAAGAGAATTCTCCACAACACAGATGTCAGGTATTGATTTTATACGGGAAGAAGCTATGCTGTAAGGAAGGGTGATCTACTGTAACACCTAGGACCTTGAAACTTTTAACAAGTGTTGCTCATGACCCAAGGAGGTGCCCTATTGCATGGGTCAAGGTCAGGGGTGAACTTTGTTTTGAAAATGGTTTTCATGCTCTAACTCAAAAGCTGTTTGACCTAGGAACCTGAAACCTTATACAAGTGTTGCTCATGACCCAAAGATGTGCCCTATTGTTTGTTTTTTGGATTGCATGGGTCATAGGTCAAGGTCAAAGGTGAACTTTGAAAATCTTTTCCTTGCTCAAACTCAAAAGCTGTTTGACGTAGGACCCTGAAACTTTATACAAATGTTGCTCATGACCCACATTTTTTTGCCTCAAACTTTATGGCACATTGTCAGAATGATTGTCGTAATGATATCTTGAACAAATCTAAAGATAGATGGAGGTTGTTAGACAAAATAAAACCTTGTTTTCACTTCTGAGGTTACAATATAGCTAAAATCTTTATGAAACTTGATTGGAATGTTTGACATAGTAGTATCACGGGGAAAAAAAAAGGTTTATTGACGATAGACTGAATGGTCTTTTTACAGTGCTTCTTCTAACATTATTCCAGTACAGAGCTAGGGCTGTGAAGT
The DNA here is from genome assembly GCA_945859785.2 of Tridacna gigas. Classification (NCBI taxonomy): domain Eukaryota; kingdom Metazoa; phylum Mollusca; class Bivalvia; order Cardiida; family Cardiidae; genus Tridacna; species Tridacna gigas. Next base: position 6,728,599 of record OX244034.2, on the reverse strand, counting down.
GTCTTGAACAAGGACACTCTCACAAAAAATTCAGAGCTTCTAGTGAGGCCCCAACTAGGGACCTCCAGGTTACCAGTCCTACACTTTAAAGGTGAGCTATGCAGAACCTAGTTCATGAAGGGACAACACATACTGTATGTTCACTCTTTACCAGATAATAAAAATTAGCATTGTCCAAGTTCAAAGCATTTGCAGACTACAAAAGGAATGTTACTCAAAACAAGAAATTTGACCCTCAAAGAGTAGAAAACATTCTGGGAAATTGCTGCAATTTCTCCTTTTCACAAAATGTTTTCAATATGCTTTTTTCGTCAGGGTTGTTAAAAGTTGAATTGCATGGTAAAGGGTTAAAATGTTGCTCATTGCAAAATAGTCTGAAAAGGTCAGACAACTTTACTAATGCATGCAGTATGGTTTATACTGAAATTGTTGGAATCTTAAAGTTTATACGCTTATTATTCATTGCTGCTTTTCCCAGATGTTCTTTATTTATTATCAAAAAGTTCCATGTTTTCCAGTTGAAGTTTCTAAAAATAAAGATATCTGCAAACATGTTCAGTTCTATATACATGTACTTAAGGGGCCTTTTTGGATTATTTTTGCTGGGAATTGAAAAATTTTGTTAATCACTGACAAATACTGCAGAATAATACTTTACAAAGGTAGAGAAACTGGACAGTAACAGGTATCATATTTATTCAAATATGATCAGACATTATCAACACAGTTATTGATTACCGTATGTTACATTTCCGTCATACTTTGTGAAATTCAGGCATGATGTCTGAAATTACCTTAACCCTTAGGCTGCTAAGCGCAACTCTGACCTTTTGCGGACAGCATAGATCAAGATCAAACTGCACAGAACATGCAGTCTAATCTTGAATCTACACTGTTTGATAAGGAGATATCTTTCCTCCATAAAATACCTTTAAAATAGGAATATTTAGGTTTTTACTATCGGCTTGAGTTTCATTTCTTTTATTCAGCAGGGCAAGGGTTAAGAGGCCATATAGCTTATGCAGGAGACACCACTGAAAAATGTGGTTTTTCTTGTATTTGTCTTTCTTCTTTACTGATGCTTTGCTAGATTTTGGTTAAGAGGCCATGTAGCTTATGGAGGAGATACCACTGAAACATGTGGTTTTTCTTCTTTACTGATGGTTTGCTAGCTTTTGGTTAAGAGGCCATGTAGCTTATGGAGGAGATACCACTGAGAAATGTGGTTTTTCTTGTATTTGTCTTTCTTCTTTACTGATGGTTTGCTAGCTTTTGGTTAAGAGGCCATGTAGCCTATGGAGGAGATACCACTGAAAAATGTGGTTTTTCTTATATTTGTCCTTCTTCTTTAATGATGGTTTGCCAGCTTTTGGTAAAGAGGCCATGTAGCTTATGGAGGAGATACCACTGAAAAATGTGGTTTTTCTTATATTTGTCCTTCTTCTTTAATGATGGTTTGCTAGCTTTTGGTAAAGAGGCCATGTAGCTTATGGAGGAGACACCACTGAAACATTGGTTTTTCTTGTATTTGTCTTTCTTCTTTACTGATGCTTTGCTAGCTTTTGGTTAAGAGACTATGTAGGTTATGGAGGAGATACCACTGAAAAATGTGGTTTTTCTTGTATTTGTCTTTCTTCTTTACTGATGGTTTGCTAGCTTTTGGTTAAGAGGCCATGTAGCCTATGGAGGAGATACCACTGAAACATGTGGTTTTTGTTGTATTTGTCTTTCTTCTTTACTGATGGTTTGCTAGATTTTGGTTAAGAGGCCATGTAGCCTATGGAGGAGATACCACTGAAACATGTGGTTTTTCTTGTATTTGTCTTTCTTCTTTACTGATGGTTTGCTAGATTTTGGTTGAGGTCATATAGCTTATGCAGGAGACACCACTGAAGAATGTGTTTTTTCTTGTATTTGTCTTTCTTCTTTACTGATGGTTTGCTAGCATTTGGTTAAGAGGCCATGTAGCTTATAGAGGAGATACCACTGAAACATGTAGTTTTTCTTGTATTTGTCTTTCTTCTTTACTGATGGTTTGCTAGCTTTTGGTTTTTGGATCATTTTTTAGAGTTTGGTAAGGTAATAAAGTTCAGAACAGCCCGTTTAACCCTTACTGCACAATGCAGACTTTTAATGACCCTGAGAAAGAAGGCTTTTGTTGGAAAAGGAACCCCCCACCTCCACATCTATGTTATTTAACGCTTTCCCAAACGACAAATTTTAACCCCTTCCAAATTCAAAGCATCCACAGACTACAAAACTGAAAGTGGTACAAATGAACTTAAGGTTTTTGACAGAGTAGAAAACATTGTGGGAAAAGGAGAAAATGCTGGTTACCAGCATTTTCTCCTTTTCCCACAATGTTTTCAAAAGGCCTCTTCCTCAGGCACATGATAACACGGGATTGTTTGGTAAAGGGTTAAAGTCTTTTAAAAGTTCACATTTTCCAAACCAACTTGATGGATTTGGTTCATTTTTGTATGATTATTGATATAAGTCCAATTATTTTTTCCAGCAACACCCCTGCACACCCATGATCTTAAGGTCAGGGTTGTGGACTTTGATCCATTACATTTACATTAAAGTTTTTTTAGGGACTCACATTTTCCAAATCCATAGGATGGATTTGGTTCATATTTGTTTTGGTGATAGATATAGGTCCAAAGTTTCTCTCATCATTACCATTGCCCCTGCCCATGATCTTAAGGTCAAGGTAATAGACTTTGATAGTTTATGTTAAAGTTTTTGCAAGAGCCCATATTTTCCAAACTAAGTAATGGACTTGGTTCATATTTGGCCTGATGACAGTTCTAAGTCCCAAAGTTTCATTGAACAAAACACTAGCCATGCCAATGATCTTAAGATCAAGGTCACAGATTTTGAAACTTCATGTCAAAATGATTTCTACAGCTCCTGTTTCCCAGACTGAATGACAGATTTGGATATATTTAGTATGATGATAGATATAGGTCCACAGTTTCAACATCTTTTACCCTTGCCCATGCCTTTGGCCAAAAGGTCAAGGTCACAGACAATAAAGAGCTATTGCACTAACCTTAGTGTCGGAATCTACTGACCTAGTTTGGGACCCTGTTGCTGTTTCAAGGCACTGCCACCCCAACAATTGACTTTTCCAGGTGAGCTGTACTGTCTGATGACAGCTTTTTTTTCACACTACAAAACTCACTGTTGTTGAATACTTGTTGGAACTTGGACATATTGTGTTGCCTTCCCCACAATGTCTTCAAAAGTCATCTTTCTCAGGGTCTTTCTTGGGAGGGATTGACAAGGCTGAGGAAGAAGGCTTCCCAAAATATTGAGGTTAAAGTAGCATTTATTGCTTTTCCTACCATTTTTTCCACCTAAAGACAAATCCCATCATTTGAGTGCTGTTCTATAAATGCGCATGCGTAAAATATGGACATATTGTGAAAATCGGAGATGGAAGAAATTTAAAAAATAGATTAAAATGACTTAATAGGAATTTCGGACTGGTGATTTTTGGCTATGACTTAAATTTGTTTCTAGTAAAGCAGTGTGTAAAACATAAATGGCAGTTTGGATCATATTATGGGACATAAAGGTAATCAAAGTAAACTTACCTTTGAGAACAGAGAAGATCAAAAAAGGCACGCAACGCTACGAAGTGATGAAAAAAAGGGAACTTTGGTTTAAAATGATCAGAGTAAGTAAAAAATGAACAGTTATAATCAAACACAGGTAAATACACAAGCAAATACACAAATGCAATCAACAGCCAGTGGAAATTTACAGTTTGTAAAGGGACCGGTACAAAATCTAGCTTGGCCTCAACTAAACTGCCCTCAGACACCAAACGTGGTCTCTCCATGCTATACACCTATGTATATGCCTAATTTAAGCTCACCAATGACAAGATCTATTTATGACTTTGATGAACCACTTTCATGAAATAGAAATGAAACTATCCCTGCTCGATAATATTGACAAATCCATGCAAAAGATTAACTGTCGGTTAGATAAAATTGACACAAAAGTACAAAACCTTGAAAAAACTGTGGCAGATGTTAAGAAAAGTTGGGCATTTGATTCTTCCAATATCACAGACATTCAAAAGAAACAGTGCAAAATTGAAAAGGCTATGAGTGAAAGAAAGATCCACCTTGCCCATCGAATTGGGCAGTTTCAAACAGGAAAAGTTCGTCCCATAGTGGCCAAGTTTATATATTACCCAGACAGAGAAAGGGTCAGACAAAGTGCTGATAAACTAGCTCGTCCACTTGGAATCAGCAATTTCTGCAAGAGGTTGTTGAAACCAGAAAAAGACTATTACCTATAATGAAAGAGGCCAAAAGGAATAAAAACTCTGCATTGACAGGCAACCATACAGAGAACCGAACCCATTACCTCAGCAATAGGACAGTCACGGAGACAGTGTTAGGTGCTTAATATGGAATGTTAAAGGGCTTACAAATGACAAACTATGTAGTTGCCATTTTACATCAATCTTAAGCAAATATGACTTGATATTTTTAAATGAAAACTGGAGCAATAGAAATTCAAAACTTAAAATTACAGCTTATAAATATTTTCACTCTTATTAGAAAGTCCAGAATAAAAAGGCCAGGAGAAATAGTGGGGGTATCATTTTCTACGTTAAAAATAGGCTGACCTGGGTCAAGACTTATTGCAGATGAATTAAGCCCCCTTTTCACAGGGCATGGCTCATATGTTTTGTCAAAATTGGTAAAGATTGTCAAGTATCACAATGACCATGTAATGATCATGCTTCTTCTATGATGATCTCATTAACTCTTAATCTGACGACTAATTGTTGACTCTTCCAAATTAAAAGCATCTGCAGACGACAAATTCGAAAGTGATACCAATGAAAGGAAGTCCTTTGACATGGTAGAAAACACTGTGGGAAAAGAAGAAAATGCTGGTTACCAGCATTTTCTCCTTTTCTCACCATGTTTACAGAAGCCTTCTTCCTCAGGATCATTAAAACACTGGGTTGTTTGGTAAAAGGTTAAGTGATGACAAATTTTACGGTCATAGGATAGAAATTTCTATTGTGACAGTATCTTGTGACAAACCATTTTCCTGTCATTGAATGAGTCTTTCTGAAAATTACATCCAAGTATACACAGTAATTTTTGTGCTTTGTTAACCCTTTACAACACTATCCCCAGATATAACAATCCTGAGAAAAAAAAAGCTTTTGAAGACATTGGGGGAAAATGAGAAAGTTTCGAGGAAAGGAGAAAGTGCTGTAACCAGCATTTTTGCCTTTATCCACAATGTTTTTAAAAGCCTTTTTCTCAGGGTGCACCAAACACGAGACTGTTTGGTACACCAGGTGAATCATAGTTTTAACTTTTTAACTTGCAACAAAAATGTAGATATGTCAAAATTGAAAGCATTTGCAGACAATTTAAATGTTTCTAAAATGACGGAATTCGTCTATAATAGGGTAGAAAACATTTTGAGAAAAGGAGAAAATGATGGTTACCAGCATTTTCTCCTTTTCCCACAATGTTTTCAAAAGCCTTCTTTTTCAGGGTCATTAAAATTCTGGACTGTGTGGTAGAGGGTTAAATCAACAACCTCCAGTTTTGAGTCAGCTGAGCAATTGCATGTTTAAGTGCATATATCAAAGTTTATATATCTTGCTGCACACTTTCTAAGATACGTGACTGGGATAAGTACATTACATCAACCCTTTAGCAGAGGACAAGAGTTTAGACTCTTCCAAATTCAAAGAATTTGCGGACGACAAACATAATGTGACTAAGTCTGAAATATGGAATTGGAATGGTAGAAAACATTGTGAGAAAATGAAAAAAATGCTGGTTACTGGCATTTTGTCCTTTTCCCACAATGTTCTCAAAAGCCTTCTTTTTTATTAGCTCACCTTGAGCACGAAGTGCTCAAGGTGAGCTTTTGTGATTGTGCTGTGTCTGTTGTCCGTCTTACATTATCCATCGTGCAGTGTGTGTCGTCCGTCGTCAACAATACGTTGTGTGCACGCTAGAGGCCATATTTTCCGTCAAATACTCATGAAACTTGGTCAGAATGTTTGTCTTGATAATATCTCGCACAAGTTTGAAATTGGATCATGTCAGGTCAAAAGATGGGTCACCGGATCAAAATTTAGCAAAACCTTGTGTGCACTCTAGAGGCCGCATTTTTAGTCCAATACTCATGAAACGTGGTCAGAATGTTTGTCTTGATGAAATCTTGGACCAGTTTAAAATTGGGTCATGCCAGGTCAGAATGTACACACAAGATCAAATTTTAGAACAAGAGGGTCATGATGGCCCTGTATCGCTCCACTGGCTTATAAATATAAACCATGAAGAGAAGTCTTCACTATATAAGCCCTTATAAAACTTTGACCCCAGGGCTACAATCGAACTAAATGGGGAATATGTGTATTAGAAGAATAACATGCCAAATTTGGGAGTTCTTGGCCTTATGGCTAGTAACAAGACGGTTTCTGAACTTTTCACTCCATAAACCCATGTAAAACTTGTGACCCCTGGTGCAGGGCAAAACTTGATCCTAGGGCTGTAACTTGGGTCCTCTTTGTAGTTGTCCACTAGATAATGCTATAATTATGCAAAATTTGGTAGCCTAAGCCTTATGGCTATGTACACCAAGATTTAAAAGTTTTCCCTATATAAGCCTATGTAAATCTTGTGAACCCCCCCTCCCCCAAGCACGAGGCCAAATTGACCCCAGGACTATAATTTGGGCACTTTTGGTAGACCCCAACTAGATCAAGCTAAATGCAAAATTTGGTAGCTCTAGGCCTTATGGCTAGGTACAGGAAGATTTTAAAAGTTTTCTCTATATAAGCCTATGTAAAACTTGTGACCCTGGGGCAGAGCCAATTTTGACCCCAGGGCTATAATTTCAAGAAACATGATAGAGGTTTACTACATAAAGCTACATGCCGAATTTGGTAGCCCTATGCCTTATGGTTTCAGACAAGAAGATTTTTAAAGTTTTCTCTATATAAGCCTATGTAAAACTTGTGACCCCTGGGGCAGAGCCAATTTTGACCCCAGGGCTATAATTTCAAGAAACATGATAGAGGTCTACTACATAAAGCTACATGCCAAATTTGGTAGCCCTATGCCTTATGGTTTCAGACAAGAAGATTTTTAAAGATTTCCAATATTTTTCAGTTTTGTTGCCATGGCAACCAGAGTTTTGGAAGGAATCAAATTCTTTCAAGAAATTCTGAAGAGGACCATGGCAGGATCATTTCTGTGAAGTTTCATGAAAATTGGATGGGTAGTTTCAGAGAAGAAGATGTTTGAAATAAAAGTTAACGCACGGATGGACGGACGCACGCACACATGCACGGACGGACGGACGCACGACGGACACCGGGCCATGACATAAGCCCGCTGGCCTTTGGCCAGTGGAGCTAAAAACCTTGTGTGCACCCTAGAGGCCACATTTTTAGTCTAATACTTATGAAACTTGGTCAGAATACTTGTCTTGATAATGTCTCAGACAAGTTCAAAACTGGGTTATGTCGGGTCAAAAAGTAGGTCACCGAGGCAAATCTTGTGTGCACTCTAGAGGCCATATTTTCGGCCAGAAACTCATGAAACTTAAACACAATGGTTGTCTGGATAAAATCTTACACAAGTTTGAAATTGGGTCATGTTGGGTTAAAAAGTAGGTCAGCGGGCCAAATCTTAGAAAAACTTTGTGTGCACTCTAGAAGCCACATTTTCAGCCTGATACTCATGAAACTAGGTCAGAATGTTTGTCTAAATGAAATCTCAGACAAGTTTGACATTGGGTCATGTTGGGTTAAAAAGTAGGTCAGTGGGCCAAATCAGAGAAAAACCTTGTGTGCAGTGTATAGGCCACATTTTTAGCCTGATACTCATGAAATTTAGTCAGAACTTTTGTCTGGATAAAATCTTGGACAGGATTGAAATTGGATCATGTAGGGTCAAAAAGGAGGTCAGGGGCCAAATCTTATAAAAACCTTATGTGCCCTTTAGAGTCCGCATTTTAAGCTTGATACTCATAAAACTTTATCAGAATGTATGTCTTGATAAAATCTTGGACAAGTATGAAATTGGGTCACGTCAAATAAAAAAGTAGGACACTTGTACAAATCTTAGAAAAACCTTGTGTGCAGTCTAGAGGCCACATTTTGAGCCAGACTCAATAGGTCAGATCAGTCAAAAAGTAGATCACATATACTCATGCGTTTTACATCATCATGACCAGCATCTTTTCAGCCTTATCAATTCTTGATGACCTTACTCAGGTGAGCCCCTTAGGGCCAATGACCCTCTTGTTTCTTTACCAAACGACAAAATCTTACACATGTCTAAACTGAAAGCATTTGCAGACGACAAAATAAATGAGACTCAAAATTGAAATTTTTGGGGGGAAGGGTAGAAAACATTGTTAGAAAAGGAGAAAATGCTGGTTACCAGCATTTTCTCCTTTTCCCACAATGTTTTCAAAAGTTTTCATTTTCTGGGTTGTTAAAAGTGCGGTAAAGGGTTAAGGGTTGTTAAAACTCAGGACTGTTTTGTCAAGGGTTAATTGTTAACCACTTAGCAGACAACGGAACCTTAGGCTTGGCTGCACTGAAGGCATTTGCAGACAACAAAAATAATGGGATTAATTTTTTCATGGGTTGAAAACATTGTGGGAAAAAAGAGGAAGTGCTGGTGACCAGCATTTTCTCCTTATCTTACAATCTTTTCAAAAGCTATCTTCTTCTGGATTATCATTGTGGGACAAGATTGACCTGACACAAATTATTTTCCATTATCATCTTCATCAGATTATGTGCTATGTAGATGTAATTGGTGGGCCCAGGTGAGGTCATTGAATATGCAAATGTCTGGGTTGAATTCTGTCAAACAATAAAATATTGGATTGTTATGTATGTAAAATATTAAGCAACCCACTGCTTTGAGATGTCGCTATTCTGATTCTACATTCCCTTTTGAACTCTTCATTTTGGACTCAAACAAATTGAAAGCATTTGCAGACGACACAATAATTGTAATCTAAATGGTGATTTCTGTTTTCTATGGGACAGAAAACATTGAGGGAAAATAAGAAAATACTGTTTACAAGCATTTTCTTCTTTTTCGACACTTTTTGTGTAAGCCTTCTCTTTCAGCATCATTAAAACACAGGATTGTTTGGTATAGAGTTTGTTAAATCTATGAAACTTGCGTAAGAAGACCTCTTCCTACAAAAGACATGTTTTCTTATATCTCTTTAGTGGTCTGAATACTTGGCTTTTGTTTTATTGTACAGGTTGCTTTTGCTGCTGTGACCTTTGTCTTGGCAAATCAGATTTCAGATTGCCAATCAGATTGCAAAATATTCTGGATTGACTGCTTGTTACTGAATGTAAAAATTTCAGTACTGCCCATAGTGAAACCATTTGCAGACAACAAATTCAGACTAAATGTAGCCAGAGTTTTGTGGGTTGTTTGGTAAAGGGTAGCTTTACCCTTTACATACAGATATAAAATAAGTTTCACACCCTTATATTACTGTGTTATGAATTTATTTGGTAATAAATATCTTAACATATCAATTAATAACAATTATAATCACAGGAATATCTATCAATCCTTTATCAGATGTACATTTTTTAGACCAGTCCTAATTGAAAGCCACTGCAGACAATAAATTGAATGTGACTCAAAATGTGCAATTTGTTTTTGAATGGATAGAATAAGTGGAAAAAGAAGGAAATGCTGGCAACCAGCATTTTCTCCTTTTTCCGCTATGTTTTCGAAAGTTCTTCAGTGTCATTAAAACTTGGAATTGCATGGTAGAGGTTTAAATCATGTATCAGATGACAAAATTTTAGACTCAATTTTTGGAAGGCATTTGCAGGCAACAAATTAGATACTGGAATTTGACTTTGACACTGTAGGAAACATAGTGGGAAATGGGAGAAAATGCTGATTACAAGCAATTTTTCTTTTACCAATAATGTTTTCACAAGCTGCCTCCCTCAGAGCTGTAAAAACACAGCATTGTTTAGTAAACGGATATTTACTTATTTCATCCTTTATTTTAATATAGATCTATCTATCTAGCTAAAATACACTTATACATGTATAATAATTATATAAATAAGAATGTAAAAAACTTTAGTCAATTCTTTTTCTTATTATTTAAAATTTATGGGTGAGATATCGACCGAGTATGTAGTCCTTCCGTACAAGAAAGACCTGGGCATGAGCTTCACGCAACACCGAGAGCGCAAAGCGCTCAAGCTGTTTTGTGAAGCTCGTGCCTGGGCCAAGTAGGCCAAGTTTGTCAATGTTGTAAAGTAGTTGGACAAACTTTGTCACAACTGGACAGCAGTGGGCCAAATTTTGTTAATTGTATACAGTAGTGGCCAAATTTTGTCAATTGTATACAGTAGTGGGCCAAATTTTATCAAATGTATACAGTGGTGGGCCAAATTTTGTCAATTGTATACAGTGGTGGGCCAAATTTTGTCAATTTTATACGGTAGTGGGCCAAATTTTGCCAATTGTATACAGCAGTGGGTCAAATTTTGTCAATTGTATACAGTAGTGGGCCAAATTTTGTCATACTTGTACAGTAGGGGATCAAATTTTGAATTTCACTGTTATTCATGTGTTTATCCTTAAATTGTGCGATTCTTTGAAACATTGACGTTGAAAAACACCACTTCATTGTTTCAAACCATCATTTGAGAACCCTTCAAATGCCTTTATGGCTGACTTTATCAGGGTAAAAAAAACTTAAAGTCCATGTACCTACCACTTTGAAACCTTTGGGTACATACAATTCTATGTTGCATTCTATGTTGCATTGTTAGTCTGACTTTATCAGGGTAAAAAAAACTTAAAGTCCATGTACCTACCACTTTGAAACCTTTGGGTACATACAATTCTATGTTGCATTCTATGTTGCATTGTTAGTCTATTTCCAAATACAAAATGTAAAACAATTTCTGATTTGCTAAACAAACTCGTTTAGCCATTCTGAAGGAGAATTGATTTAAAATTCAGAAAATTCTTGAGACTTAACTAAGAATGCAATTTAGAATGCTGGGTAACTAGTGCCCTAAGTTTCAATACAATGACGGCAAAACTTGGAATGAAGTTTGTAACACAAATGCACCATGATCTGGCAAAATGGGGTTTACTGCATCTCCATTATACATCATACCAGCAAGTCATCACATAATTATGGATCCATATAATCTATTTTGTCTCACAAGGGACTGAATCAAAAGACAGACTGGTTCTAAGAAATCCATTCATACAAGTAGCAGAAAGTTTTGATCCAGGTCAGCCTGCACAGACTGTGCAGATTGACCTGGGTTACTACTTTTTGCAGATGCATTAAAACCCCTTTAACACATGGTTCATATATTATAGGTATGTTCATAGGATGTACAAATAGACAGATTGGGACAAGTTAATTCAACTATACCCCAAAATGTTTGTTTTGCGCAAGTACAATGAAGAATGAATGAATTTTGCTAAAAGGAAATTAAGAAAATTAGCTGCTTGTAGAAATAGCTGCAATATATAAACACAGCAAGAAATTAGCATAAAAAAGTATAAGCATCTGTAGCCCAACCCTTTGCCTCACAAGTAATTTATTTACTTTAATAGAAAATATGGTTGAAAGGAGACAGAATAAAATGATTAAAATCTATATGAGGTACATGTCAAAAAATGAGACAAATGGGAGAAATTTCTGAAAGGAGCAGTTTTTCCGTATGTATCAATGTTTTAACCCCTTACCACACAGTCCAGAGTTTTAATGACCCTGAGGAAGTGGCCTTTTGAAAACCCTGTGGGAAAAGGAGAAAATGCTGGTTACAGCATTTTCTCTTTTTCCCACAAGTTTTCTACACTTTCACAGACAAATACCATCATTTCAGCTGAATTCAAGATGTCATCTACAAGTGCTCTCAACTTGGAGCAGTCAAAAAATTTGGTCATTTGGCAAAGAATTAAGTGGGTTTCTTTTGCTGATGAAATGTATTGAAGAGGAAAAGAGTTTAGACTTATTTTCTGAATGATGGACAAAGCTACTAACTGACTTTTAGTCAAAACACTATTTATGGCATTTTTCTTAATTCTACATAGGCAACATTTTAACTGAATTGAAAAGCTAATTGATAAATATTGATATGGAGTCCAGTGTTTGGCAGTTCAGAGCAGAAATCTTAAAATACATCAAACAAAATTCTAAGAAAAATTATCCATATAACAGCTTAAAATAAAAGAGTCATTTTACAAATCCCAATAATCAGTACATGAAATACATGGGTATAATATACTGCTAAAAACTGTTTGAAATGCAATTCATGAAAATATATTTCTTCAACACATACAAAGCTAAGTTTACACAGGGCTACACATAAAAAATTTTGGGGGCCAAAGTTGCAACTGTTCTATGGTACATACATCAACTGACTCTTTACCACACAATCCCGACTTTTAACGACCCTGAGGAAGAAGTCTTTTGAAAATGTTGTGGGAAAAGGAGAAAATGCTGGTAACCATCATTTTCTCCTTTTCCCACAATATTTTCTACCATATCAAAGAGAAATTCCATCAGTTGAGCCAAATTTAATTGTCGTCTGCAAATGCTTTCAATCTGGACAAGTCTACACTTTTGTTGTTTGGTAAAAGGTTAATCTATTGTGAAGAAAGTACCTAAAATAAATGAACAATAGCATTGCATGTGGGGTGCAAACACTAGGGTTGCAGTTGCTTTTAGAAATAGACTGAATTTCAATGAAAGTGTAAGTCGCAAAAAGGGTATAAATATTTTGATGGTTACCTGCCCCTGTTTTATGGGTTTCCCTTTTAATATTTAATAGCTAGTCCAAGGTTGAAGTAAATATCTTGAATAAATAGAGAGATATCATAAAATATCAAAGTTTTTGCATGACGATGATGCAAATGACAATGACAGGGCTATGACAACAACACCTTGATGTTTTCTTCAAAAACAAGCCAAAAAAAATTCACACGTAAAAATTAACTGAACTTTCTTGTAAATGACTGCTGATAAACTAAAGTATGGCAATTTAAACACCTGAAGCCATAGTCAACAAACATTCTAAAATTTTAATTTTTAATTCCAAGACTAGCTTTCTGATTGGCTGAGACAGAGCATCTCTTCCATTTCACCCCTTTACCACACAATCCCGACTTAGGTAACTATAATATGGATCTGTTTGCAAATTAAGATTCCGAGTCAGGGACAACTAGTACAATTGAAATAAAATAGATATGGGCAAACATCCCTCTATGGAGAATAAAACTATGAGATTCTGTATACATTTCAGGAAATTATATAACATTACCACGAAAAGCTCATTTCTGCTGCCGCTTATTGATGGTATCCTCGCACAGGAGAGACAAAATTCTTAACTGCTTTGGATTTAAAATCAGGATACGATCAGGTTGAAATTGTACTACAGGATAAAGAGGTGTCATTTATCTGCCCCAAGGGTCTTTCCCACAATGAGAAAATGTCCAGCCTACAAAATGCTCCAGCAATTTTCATACAGTTTATTTCTAAATTTTTGGAAGGTTTCGAATTCTATTTTGCTTACATAGATGACATTTTCATCTATTAGGCAACTTTAGAAGAGCACTTAGATCATATCCAAGCAGTTTTCAATTGACTATGACAACATATCTTGAAACTTAAACTTAAGAAATGCAAGTTCATACAATAAATGAAAACTACCTTGGGTTTGTAGACAGGGACAAAGGTATTATGCCCTACGCTTCTAAGGTTGAAGCAATCTGCAGTGTGTCTAGCCTGACGATGGTAAGCATGTCAGAAGTTTTCTAGGAATATGTAACTTTTATACTTTGTTTGTATTGGATTTTAACGCCTTTGAAATCTTCAGGCCATCTCATGGCACTCAGTGCACCTATGCATGTGTCTCCTGGCTCTCTAACACCAGTACTGACACAAATTTCTTTCCAAGCCATGTACCACTTTTCTCACAGAGTTGAGAGTGAAAAATTGGTGCAAAGAAAGTTTGCCTCAACCAGTATCTAACCAGTAGCTATTATAGAAGATTTCTATCTAGGTTCTCTGAAATTTCTGCTCCTTTGGTCGCTTTAACAACAATATATAAAGTTCAAATGGACCCCAGCCTGTCAAGATGCTTTCGACGCACTAAACACTCACTTACTATAATTTGATGATTAGCTTAACCTGATTTAAATAAGTCATATATGCTCTATACCAATGCAAGCGATAATACCATTGATGCTTGTTTAGCACAAGCATGTCAAGAATCCAGCAGTTACTTGCCAGGGATTAAAAAGAACTTTCTCATGAACTACATGTAAGTCCTACTCAATGTAAATGGTCCACTAGTGACAAAGCAGCATACACCATCTATTTCGCATTTGAAAAGCGTGATCATTATTTGCATAATTCCTTGGATTATAGGCCTTTACAATATTTTTTAGATTCCCAATCCAAAATAGGAAGATATAAATGTGGGCACTAGGTATCTCAGGTTACAATTGCAAAATTGAGTAGATCCTGGGTAAAGCAAACACATCTGCTAATCTACTTTCAAGACAAGTCAATGTAGCCGAGATGTTTGATGTGTGTTATTGCTAATGTCAGGCTCTACTTGGCACTCTTTCTAAGTCGGACTTACAAATAATTTGAGGCAATATTCAGACTCATGCAGCAAATCAGAACAAATTGACCCTTGTTATTAAGGACAGCTTAACTTTAACTTATGCTAACAGGATGGCAGTGACAGAGAACAGAGTAGCAATTAACGAGCTATCAGACCATTTAAATGAGCACACAAAAACAATTTAGTTTTGCAGGAAGTGCTTAAATTATCCATGTTTGCTTGAAGGTATATGAAATTAGACCAATTTACAGCCTAGTTGACAGCCTTCATGCAAAGGGCAACACCAGACTTAGAGACATTTCAACTCCAACTTAAAATGCCGTCGCCGCAACATTTGCCGCCAAGTACCATCGACCCGACCAAATTCTGCCCAGTACTACTAGAAATAAAATGACACCTTTCTACTTAACACTTCCCTGAGGCCCAGAGAAAAACCTTTGGGACTTCTATACTATGCTGTTGTGCCACACTGTAGTGGATGGCCATCATATTTACACAATTATCTGGTTACCGCTTTTGGATACAAACTTTAAATTAAAAATTTTCTTCTCATACAACCTTCCTATGCCATTTAACCAATCTGGCAATGACAATAAAGGTTTGGTGGAGAAGTACAAACTCGATAGTACTGCTATTGTGATTAATGGAGACGGAACTAACTTTGCCCTTATAAAAGAACCATGGCTTCAATATTATACTAATACATTTCAACCTTTTTGCCCCATATCAACCTGAGTAACAATTACACATTTGCCTTGTTTTTAAATAAATCCCAAAATGTCAAGGCAGACCTCACTACACTTGTTCAACCATCAACAACACTACTGTTAGCAACCAGTCTATACATTGGCACTTGGGTTATTTCTACAAACAAGACCTTAAGCTTTACTGTCGTGTATCAGACCTCTTAATAAAGAGACTCAACAGTGATGGTCGAATTGTCGTTAGGTGCAATAACATTGCCAACATCACGTACTACAGCAGACGATTATTTGTATTTGCCTGCCTTCTATCATAAAGATTCAAAGTTTGAGATATCCGATCCATGGGATGATATTGTACGACTGTTTAATATCCGATCCATGGGATGATATCGTACGTCTGTTTAATATCTTATCCATGGGATGATATCGTACGACTGTTTAATATCTGATCCATGGGATGATATCGTACGACTGTTTAATATCTGATCCATGGGATGGTATCGTACGACTGTTTAATATCTGATCCATGGGATGATATTGTACGACTGTTTAATATCCGATCCATGGGATGATATCGTACGACTGTTTAATATCCGATCCATGGGATGATATCATAAGACTGTTTAATATAGCAACTTGAAATATTTGCAAACCATTCCTTAACCCTTTACCACCACAATCCTGAGTTTTAACGACCCTGGGAAGGAAGCCTTTTGAAAACATTTTGGGAAAAGGAGAAAATGCTGGTAACCAGCATTTTCTCCTTTTCCCACAATGTTTTCTACCTTTCCTAAAACAAATTTTTGAGTAACATTTATTTTGTTGCCTGCAAATGCTTTGAAATTAGGCGAGGCTAAAACTTTGTCGTTTGGTAAAGAGTTGACCCTTTACCAAAAGACAAAATTTCAGACTGGTCCAAATTGAAAGCATTTGCGGACGTCAAATTAAAGGTAGCCCAAATGATGAAATCTGCCCTTGATAGATTAGAAAACATTGTGGCAAAAGGAGAAAATGCTGGTTACCAGCATTTTCTCCTTTTCCCACAGTGTTTTCAAAAGCCTTCTTCCTCAGGGTTGTTAAAAGTCGGGATTGTGTGGTAAGGAGTTAAGCATGTAAATTCACTCAACACCTCTCTGATACCAGAACATTTAAAGTCTTTGCCTGAATTCCTGCTAAACTCACTTGATGATCAATTAAACATGTTAGGGTAGGTGGATGTTGAAGAACCACGTAAGTTCCCTATTTGGGATTACATTCTGATTGAAATAGGTGTGCCAACTGTAATCATTCTGTTTATTTGCAAATATCATGTCGGTAAGAAGTTGTTAGCCAGGTTAAGTGCCAACTCACTGAACAAGGGACAAATGACATATGCCCCTGCGAATGGAGAAGTGGACATGGCTTGACCCCCAACAGCGCCCTCACTAACGATCACACTGCCCATCGACCAAAACCATGATGAATCTATTCCAGACAACGAAGACACTGCACTTTATCCAAAACTACAAACATTCAAAACCGCTTGAGGCTCATAGCTGGACTGCTCTAATTGTAACTCTGTGCATGAAGTTATGTTCCATATTTTATGCTCTTGAGTGAATTAACTCACCTTTGTTAATATTAATGTTGCACAGATAATAAACTGGATGGAGCCATCTAGTTTGTTGTTCGGCTCTGACAACAGCATTCACACGTGAGCGTGACATTCAAATTGGACAATACTGGATAACTGTCTAGCAAGAATATTACACATTTCATCAATTGTAAACATGGAATGTGTAAACTCTCGCACTCATCATGATGTTTCACAAGACCATTACAACTACATATTCCATCATTTGCAAATAGAGGTTGTATAAACTCTCACACTTGCCATGATGTTAGCTAAAAAATCTTCAGTAATGACAGAGATTTCAACGTTACAGCATGAGGATGAAGCAGACCAGCACCACAAGAAAGAAACGGAAATATTGCAACATTTTCTTTAGAAAAAGCTAGGCAAAAACTGTATAAGCCATGCTCTGGCAAAACAAGGCTTAACACATCTTTGTGATGTATTAAACCATGCAAGGTGTTTTAACTTAGAAGTCGGGATTGTGTGGTAAGGAGTTAAGCATGTAAATTCACTCAACACCTCTCTGATACCAGAACATTTAAAGTCTTTGCCTGAATTTCTGCTAAACTCACTCGATGATCACTTAAACACGTTAGGGTAGGTGGATGTTGAAGAACCATGGAAGTTCCCTATTTGGGATTACATTCTGATTGAAATAGGTAGGCTAACTGTAATCATTCGATTTATTTGCATATATCATGTCGGTAAGAAGTTGTTACCCAAGTTAAGTACCAACTCACTGAACAAGGGACAAGTGACATATGCCACTGCAAATGGAGAAGTGGACATGGCTTGACCCCCAACAGGGCACTCACTAACGATATCGCCGCCCAATGACCAAAACCATGATGAATCTATTCCAGACAACAAAGACATTGCACTTCATCCAAAACTACAAACATTCAAAACCACTTCAGGCTCTTAGCTGGACTGCTCTTATTACAACTCTGTGCATGAGATTATATTCCATATTTTATGCTCTTGAGTGAATTAACTCACCTTTGTTAATATTAATGTTGCACAGATAATGAACTGGATGGAGACATCTAGTTTGTTGTTCGGCTCTGACAACAGCATTCACACGTGAGCGTGACATTCAAATTGGACAATACTGGATAACTGTCTAGCAAGAATATTACACATTTCATCAATTGTAAACATGGAATGCGTAAACTCTCACACTCATCATGATGTTTCACAAGACCATTACAACTACATATTCCATCATTTGCAAATAGAGGTTGTATAAACTCTCACACTTGCCATGATGTTAGCTAAAAAATCTTCAGTAATGACAGAGATTTCAACGTTACAGCATGAGGATGAAGCAGACCAGCACCACAAGAAAGAAACAGAAATATTGCAACATTTTCTTTAGAAAAAGCTAGGCAAAAACTGTATAAGCCATGCTCTGGCAAAACAAGGCTTAACACATCTATGTGATGTATTAAACCATACAAGTCATCAGAAATTGATCAATAGTAAAAAGTTTCAACCCAGGTAAGCCTGTGTGGACTGCACGGGCTGACCAGAATTGATACGTTTTGCAGATGCATTAAACTCCCTTTTCACAGAGCATGGTTTGTATTAATTTGGTAACAAACAATCCAATGCATACAATATTAAACAGAAAAACACTAACATCACCTTAAAATTCTAAAATTACAGAGATGACATTTGACTTATTACCTCCTGCAGTCAAGTTTGTAGAGTCTTGTCTAAGACGGGATAGAAAACATTATCGAAAAAAGAGAAAATGCTGGTTACCAGCAATTTCTCCTTTCAAAAGCTGTCTATCTGGGAGTCATTACCAAATCCGGATTTTGTGGTAAAGAGTTAACATCTACTAGTGGTTTAACTACTAGTTCCCAAATTCATTATCAGATGAAACGTAAATGCCTTCAATCCTGTCATGTTCGTCCAATGCATCCGAAAGACCTTTGTGTTGTCGTAACTTTGTCACACTGTTTTGCATCTCTTCTCGTATTCTGACATTTTCAGAATTTGCTGCCTGCCACATTGTTTCCAGCTCCTCCTCAACATTTCTATAATTGCAAAAATTGAACCATGAAACAAATCATGAATTCATGATTTTGAATTTAAATTAGTACAAATATACAAATGTTACAGTAATTTATCACTTAAATATGTCTTTGCATCTTCATACTGGTATGTTATTTTTTTCTTTCTGTTTAGCACATCATGACTACACATTATGAATGACTTAATCCTTTACTAAAAAATTCCTTGTTTTAATGACCCTGAGGAAAACACTGTAAGAAAAAGACAAAATGCCGATAGCCAGCACTTTCTCATTTTCCCAATATGTTTCTCATCCTATTAAAGAAAACTCCGTCGTTTGAGCCACATTTAAAATTTCGTCTGCAAATACTTTCAGTTTGGACAAGCCTACGTCTTTGTTGTGTGGAAAAAAGTTATTATATCATTTGGCATATGACATGCAGACTCCTTCTTTCCTCTTGCAGCAGACTGGTTTTAAAAAATGTTGCAAACAGAGAAATTGCTCTTTCTACAAACTTTCTGCTTCTGCCATACTGTTTCAGAATGTATTTAAGTATCACACCTTAACCTTATAGAGGTGAATAAACCTGACACTTTCAGTTTATAAATTAGACCAAAATAATTGCAATTATAAGCTTGCTTTTCTTCACAATGTCACAAGCCCGAACTACTTTTTTTCAGGTGCCGTTACAAGTAATCAATATTTTACAGTATAATTATTGCTTAAAATTTGACGCCTATGTTGATTTTTCTTCCTATCTAAGATGTAACAGAATTTCTTTGCCACAACATTCTTCCAAGAGTAAATGTTACGTTTATGACGTAGTCAATATCATTCATGACATCATCATTGCAGCTGCATATCCAGAGCACTTTACACAGTTCGCCGTTTGTGTGTTTATATATATAGTGAGAAAGATGTAAATATGTGCCTTAATTTCTAGCGAAATATTCTATCTTGTCAGATTTTGGATTGTAAATGAGAAATAGGATAAATAACAACAGTGTCTTGGATTTGGAAAGTTGAAGAATAGATGGTTAGTATCATGGATTGGGAAAGTTTATCAGGCGCGGCTCCGGAATTTTATGGTATCAGTACCATAAAATATTGGATAAAAGGTACAGCCCTTATTCCAATGTTTGTTTTTAGTTTTGTTTTGTTCTTTTAGAGTGCGTGACAAGATAAGTAGAATAGATGGTTGGTGTCTTGGATGGTTAAAGTTTATCAGGCTTGGCTCTGGAATTTATGTGGTTTGCCTTCAGCTCACCAGATAAATTCTTCCACCTTGCCCAATAAACTCAAACCAATCCAAGACACCAACCATCTATTCTCTATTTATGTCAATTCCGTACCAGTAAGTTTATTTATAAAGTATCAGTCATTAGTGATTTTCGTCAGTCTGTGTTTGAAAAGTTTTAGTGAGGTAATCTTGCGTTGGAAGTTTGTCACTCCAGTCGTCGATTTTAATGTAAGGTGGTGTGCGGATAGGGGGTTGTCCAGAGGCTTCTGTTGTTATTAATAGAGTGGGGGCACTACTTTTAGGGAGATGCAAATGCAATGTGTTTTAACCTAGAATCAACAATTATATATCCAATATTGTAGAAAAAGATTGGTCTACACAGAATGTAGTCTCTAACAGTACCGTAAGTTAACCCTCTACCACACAGTCCTGACTTTTAATGACCTTGCAGAAGGCTTTAAAAGTGATTGTGGAAAAAGGAGAACATGCTGGTTACCAAAATTTTCTCCTTTTCCCACAATGTATTCTATCGTTCCAAAAGCAAATTTCAGTTTCTGTGTCACATTCATTTTTTTGTCTGCAAATGCGCTGAATATAGACAAGTCAAAAATTTTGTCATTACTAAACAACAAAAATTTAGATTCATCCAACCTTAAACCTTTTTCAGACAACATACTGACTGACTGTTGCTCGTACGGTTTGTATATATTTTTAAAAGAGCTGAAAACATTGTGGAAAAAGGAGAAAATGCTGCTTACCAAAATTTTCTCCATTTTTTCTCTATTTTTTCAAAAGCCTTCTTTCTCCAAATTGCGAAAAAACAGACTTGTTTGGTAAAGCATTAATTGAACGGTTTAGTTAAAAACAACCAACATTAATGAGCTCTCCACTTTCAAAAACTCAATGACATAGTGTAAGACCACTTTCTCCCTGATTATAACAATGTGGTTATTGCAATTAAAAAGCTGTTCTGGTAGAAATATCTCACAAAATACATAAAGGAAAATGTAGATTAAAGATCTAATCTAATAAAGACCTACAGTTCTGAAAAGGCTTTGTGAAAGTAACTAACTTAAGTTTAGAAATTTTGCCTATCACCTACAGCTATTTTCACACCTGTGAAATACCAAAGGCCATTATAAATTAAATAAAGAGCAATCATTTAACTATTTACCAAATGACAAAGTTTTAGACAGGTCCAAATTCAAAGCATTTGCAAACAACACAAATTAATTTTTTTTCACAAGTTATGAAATTTGTAAAAGTGTAGACAACATTTACCATTTATTGGTTACCAGCATTTTCTCCTTTTCCAACAATATTTCAAAAAGTCCTTTTCCTTGGTGTGTCCTTAAATCTCGGGATTGTGTGATGAAGGGTTAAAGAACAGGACCATAGGGCATTTTCAACCGTACTGTAAAAATTCTGGCGACAGGAGCAATTGCTTATCACAAGAAATTAACCTTTCTCCACAACATTTTTTGAAACTGTCAACTGCAGGGAAGTAAAAAGTTGTCGTAGCACAGTAATGGGTCAACTCCATACCACTGGAGTAAAATGTAGATTTGTCCAAATTGAAAGCATTTGCAGAGGAAAATATAAATGTTACTCAAATGAGGAAATCTGTCTTCGATTGGCTAGCAAACATTTTCTCCTTATTCCGCAATGTTTTCAAAAGGCTTCTTCCTCAGGGTTGTTAAAAGTCAGCATTGTGTGGTAACAGGGCTAAGGGTTAATAAAATTGTATTCAAACTACCTTTTATCTCTATAAATGTTTTGTAGTAAATCCTCTTTCTCTCTGACCAACATTCTTAAGTGACTTATCTCCCTTTCATACTCTTTCTTCTGAGAATTGAATAACTCTTCTTGCTCTTTCAACCTGAAAGTATATCAATATGAATCAGCATTTTCTCCTTTTCCCACAATGTTTTCTACCCTTCCCAAAATAAATTCTAGTTTTTCAGTCACAATTATTTTGTCGTCTGCAAATGCTTTCAATTTGGACAAGTCTAAAATTTTGTTGTTTGGTACAGAGTTAAGGAAATACATCTGGAAATCATATTTTGCAACATCAACAGTTTCTGATAAATGGCTTATTGGACAAATCTGACAGGTATAAAGTATTTCTAACATCATGCCTTTATCTTAAAGCTGATACTAAAATCTCATTGACAAATTAGACTTGTTCAGTATATTCACCAGGTTATCAAAATTTCCACCTCATAGTGGGAAGATAAAAGTTTGTGAGTATTTGAAGTTTCAACCTTTAATTATATGCAAAATTTGGTAGCCTAAGCCTTATGGCTATGTACACCAAGATTTAAAAGTTTTCCCTATGTAAGCCTATGTAAATCTTGTGAACCCCCCCCTCCAAGTATGAGGCCAAATTGACCCCAGGACTATACTTTGGACACTTTTGGTAGACTCCAACTAGATCAAGCTAAATGCCAAATTTGGTAGCTCTAGGCCTTATGGTTTCAGACAAGAAGATATTTAAAGTTTTCTCTATATAAGCCTATGTATAAAACTTGTGACCCCCTGGGGAAGAGCCAATTTTGACCCCAGGGCTATAATTTCAAGAAACATGATAGAGGTCTACTACATAAAGCTACATGCCAAATTTGGTAGCCCTATGCCTTATGGTTTCAGACAAGAAGATTTTTAAAGTTTTCTCTATATAAGCCTATGTAAAACTTGTGACCCCTGGGGAAGAGCCAATTTTGACCCCAGGGCTATAATTTCAAGAAACATGATAGAGGTCTACTACATAAAGCTACATGCCAAATTTGGTAGCCCTATGCCTTATGGTTTCAGACAAGAAGATTTTTAAAGTTTTCTCTATATAAGCCTATGTAAAACTTGTGACCCCTGGGGCAGAGCCAATTTTGACCCCAGGGCTATAATTTGAAGAAACTTGATAGAGGTCTACTACATAAAGCTACATGCCAAATTTGGTAGCCCTATGCCTTATGGTTTCAGACAAGAAGATTTTTAAAGATTTCCAATATTTTTCAGTTTTGTTGCCATGGCAACCAGAGTTTTTGAAGGAATCAAATTCTTTCAAGAAATTCTGAAGAGGACCATGTCAGGATCATTTCTGTGAAGTTTCGTGAAAATCGGATGGGTAGTTTCAGAGAAGAAGATGTTTGAAATAAAAGTTAACGCACGGACGGACGGACGACCGGACGGACGGACGGACGGACGCACGACGGACACCGGGCCATGACATAAGCCCGCTGGCCTTCGGCCAGTGGAGCTAAAAACCATATCACTTACCTTTCTGCAACAGTTCCTATTTTAGCTGCTGCTTTCATTTTGTACAACTGAAAATAGATTAAAAATGACTTAGTTCTTTTCCAAACAATTAAGAGTTTTAACAACCCTTAGGAAGAAGGTATCTGATAACACTGTAGAAGAAGGAATACACTATATTTTCTACCCTTCCAGGAACAATCAGATCTTTTAGGGATACTTGATTTGTCACATGCAAATGCTCTCAATTTTGACGCGTCTTTGTCACTTGATACGGGTTAGGCTCTACTTAATTTACACTATAATATGTAACAAAAGCTCTGCAAAAAGGGGCAATATATGCCAGAAGGAAGCTATCAAGAGTATGTGACCTTTAACTTCCTGCTATGACTTTGATCTTGGAGCCTGGGATCTGAAACTCGATCTACACCTCAGCTCAACAAGGTTCACAAGTATGAAATATCTCCACAATTAAATCAGGGTTCAAGATACAGGGAATGGATACAATTCAAGATCTGTAACCTTTGACTCCTGCTGTGACCTTGACCTTGGAGTCTCACAACTGAAACATCTACATGCCATCTCATCAAGATCCAAAATGTGAGAAATGTTTCCACAATCAGACTTGGGGGTTCCAGAGATATGGGGTGAACATGACTTAAGAGCATGTGACCTTTGACCTCCCCCCCTGCATTGGCCTTGACCTTGAAGCAAGGAATCTGAAATTTCCACTCTGCATCTCATCATTGTGCATCCATGTGAAAAATAATTCTCAAATCAAACATGGGGTTCAAGAGATTAAGAGCAGACAGGAAATTGGAAACAGATGAGGGGATAGACAGATGGACAAACAACCTGGGACACAATACATCCCTTCAAGTGTATAAAAATGATTACCACAGTTGTAGTATAACACAACCAAACAAAAATAGCAACAGCCATGAAGATACAAGACACTGTAGATCCAAGACCAGACTCTCTGTTTTGTGCAGTCTGCTTTCATTCAAGTCTTGCCTAGAATTTTAGGGTAAGCCTCTTTCTTTGACTTGTCAGTTGCTTTTGTGAGTCTTAAGGACTCAATTGTCATGAGTTTGAGGGTGCTGGCTTACAATCTTGGAGTGGCTTTATCTTTTTACAGCCAGCTTGAATTACTGTATAGATAAAATGAAATGGAATTTTCAAAAACTGAGTTTTTCATGACAGTAAAAAAAGGTGCATAGAAATCGATTGGCCAAGAAAACAGTAATATTTCATTAGAAATTTCATGATTGATTTTTGTCACTGTGTTAAAAAAGCTGCAGTAACCATGATAGTTCAACTGATTCTTTCAATGGTTTTGGGGTCACATCATTTATTTCCTGAATTCAAAATTGAAGTTGCATCCCATTGAATGCAAAAAAGAAGTTTTAGGGGTTCCTGCTTCCATATTTCTGCATACCAGAGGCAAAAAATTAGGTCCATTAAAACAGTGTTGACAGCACTTTCAAATGAAACACAAGCGGGCCATGATGGCCCTGGGTCGCTCACCTTAGTAGAGTGCCTTAAAGGTTTTTCTTTAATTTGACCATGTGACCTAGTTTTTGACCGCAGGTGACCCAATTTCAAATTCATATTTCATGAAGACAAACATTCTGACCAATTTTCAAGTCAATTGAGCAAAAAATGTGGCCTCGAGTGCCCTAAAGATATTTCTTTAATTTGACCTAGTGACCTAGATTATGACCCCAGGTGACCCAAATTTGAACTGGTCATTGACTATATCAAAAGAAACATTTTAACCAATTTTCGAATCAAATGAATAATAAATGTGGCCTCTAGAGAGCCCACTAGCTATTTCTTAAATTTGACCAAGTGACCTAGTTTATGACCCCAGTTGACCCCAATTCAGACTCATGTGAGATTTTATAAAGACAAACATTCTGACCAATTTTCAAGGCAATTAAGCACAGAATGTGGCCTCTAGAGTGCCCACAAGGTATTTCTTTACTTTGACCTAGTGACCTAGTTTATGGTTCCAGGTGAACCAAATCCAAACTCATCTGGTATTTCATCAAGACAAACATTCTGGCCAAATTTCAGGTCATTTGAGCAATAAATGTGGCCTCCAGAGTGCAAACAAGGTATTTCTTTAATTTGATCAAACTTGGTAGAGGTCCACTAGGAAATGCTACATACCAAATATCAAAGCTCTACACCTTCCCGTTTAAGAGAAAAAGAAATTTAAAGTTTTCCTTCTTTGTTCCTATCTTCGAACTTGTGACCCCCAGGGCGGGGCCAGTTTTGACCCAGGGGCATCATATGAACAAACTTGGTAGAGGTCCACTCTGAGATGCAACATACCAAATATCAAAGCTCCACACCTTTTGGTTTCAGAAAAGAAGAATTTTAAAGTTTTCCTTCTTTGTTCCTATGTTTGAACTTGTGACCCCAGGGACTGGGCCACTTTTGACCCATGCAGCATCCTTGGAACAAACTTGGTAGAAGTCCACTAGGAGATGCTACATACCAAATATCAAAGCTCTATGCCTTTCCATTTAAGAGAAAAAAAAAAATTAAAGTTTTCCTTCTTTGTTCCTATGTTTGAACTTGTGACCCCAGGGACTGGGCCCGTTTTGACCCATGCAGCATCCTTGGAACAAACTTGGTAGAAGTCCACTAGGAGATGCTACATACCAAATATCAAAGCTCTATGCCTTTCCATTTAAGAGAAAAAAAAAATTAAAGTTTTCCTTCTTTGTTCCTATGTTTGAACTTGTGACCGCCGGAGCAGGGCCAATTTTGACCCCAAGGGCACCATATGAACAAACTTAGTAGAGTTCTACTAGGCGATGCTACATACCAAATATCAAAGCTCTAAGCCTTCCAGTTTCAGAGAAGATGATTTTTAAAGTTTTCCTTCTCTGTTCCTATGTTCGAACTTGTGACCCCCGGGGCAGGGCCAACTTTTGCCCCAAGGGCATCATATGCACAAACTTGGTAGAGATCCACTAGAAGATGCTACATACCAAATATCAAAGCTCCATGCCTTCCTGTTTCAGAGAAGAAGATTTTTAAATTTTTCCTTCTTTGTTACTATGCTCAAACTTGTGACCCCCGAGGCTGGGCCAGTTTTGACCCCAGGGGCATCATATGAACAAACTTGGTAGAGGTCCACTAGGCAATGCTACATACCAAATATCAAAGCTCTATGCCTTCCAGTTTCAGAGAAGATGATTTTTAAAGTTTCCCCTATTTGTTCCTATGTTTGAACTTGTGACCCCCGGGGCAGGGCCAGTTTTAACCCCAAGGGCATCATATGAACAAATTTGGTAGAGGTCCACTAGGAGATGCTTCATGCCAAATATCAAAGCTCTATGCCTTCTAGTTTTACAGAAGAAGATTTTTAAAGTTTTCCTTCTTTGTTACTATGTTGGAAATTGTGACCCCCAGGGCGGGCCAGTTTTGACCCCAGGGGCATCATATGAACAAACTTGGTAGAGGTCCACTAGGAGATGCTACATGCCAAATATCAAAGCTCTACGCCTTCCAGTTTCAGAGAAGATGATTTTTAAAGTTTCCCCTCTTTGTTCCTATGTTCGAACTTGTGACCCCCGGGGCAGGGCCAGTTTTGACCCCAAGGGCATCATATGAACAAATTTGGTAGAGGTCCACTAGGAGATGCTTCATGCCAAATATCAAAGCTCTATGCCTTCTAGTTTTACAGAAGAAGATTTTTAAAGTTTTCCTTCTTTGTTCCTATGTTGGAAATTGTGACCCCCGGGGCGGGGCCAGTTTTGACCCAAGGGGCATCATATGAACAAACTTGGTAGAGGTCCACTAGGCAATGCTACATACCAAATATCAAAGCTCTACGCCTTCCAGTTTCAGAGAAGATGATTTTTAAAGTTTTCCTTCTTTGTGACTATGCTCAAACTTGTGACCCCTGGGGCGGGGTCAGTTTTGACCCCAGGGGCATCAAATGAACAAACTTGGTAGAGGTCCACTAGGAGATGCTACATACCAAATATCAAAGCTCTGCACCTTCCAGTTTCAGAGAAGAAGATTTTCAAAGATTTTGCTTTTTTTTCCTTTTTGTTGCCATGGCAACCAGAGTTGTGGGTGGAATTCAATTCTTTGAACATTTTGGTAGAGCTTCACCCAAGGAACATCCCTGCCAAGTTTCATCAAGATTGGCCCAGTGGTTTAGGAGAAGAAGATGTTTAAAGAAATTGTTGACGGACGACGGACAACGGACGACGGACAACGAACGACAGACGACGGACGCCGGACATAGGGCGATCACAATAGCTCACCTTTAGCACGTTGTGCTAAGGTGAGCTAATAAACAGCCATTTCTCTTTAAGTCACAACATTTTTAAAAGTAATCTGTTGAATGGCAAGTCATGTTGACTGCAGATTATAATTCTTTTGGCAAAGTTTATTTGCTCTTTACAAAAATACAAAATTTTAGACAAGTCCAAACTGAAAACATCTGCATATGACAAACTAAATGTTGGTCAAATGATGGGATTTGTCTATGAAAGGATTGAAAAAATTGTGTGTTACCAGCATTTTCTCCTTTTCCCACAATGCTTTCAAGAGACTTTTTGCTTAAGGTTCCTCAGAAGGCATGGTAAAAGATCTTTAACCATGTGATAGTGATTGTTTATACAAATAACATACCTTCAGTTTTTCTTCCATTTTTCCAACTGTCATATTACCATATAAAAGTTTCTTCATTGCTTTTTTAGTTTCAACTTCATGTTCTCTAGCCTGAAAATAAAAGTTATACTCCTCACAAATGGCAAGAAACAAAATCATTTCTTTTGTTTTTTAGTCCTGTGACATATTTGATCAGTTAATTTTAAGTGCAAAGAAAAACACCTTATTTGCATGTGCAACTAGCGATTACTTTTTACACTGTTACCTTTAGAAAATAAAATGTTTTTCTTCACATGTAAAATTAACTAGTCAAATATTTCATAAGACTTAAAAAAAAAAAAAAAAAAAAAAAAAAAGAGAAATAATTTTGTTGCTTGACTTTTTGTGAGGTGAACATCTCCACTTCACTAAGTATATAATAGAATTTTTTAATAGTTGTTCATTTAAGCCTTCAGCATTCATGCGAAATTTCAGATAGGAAATTTGGTAACTCTGTAAAGTTATTAAATGGGCTTGATCATATTTTAAAATTTAACCTTTGACCAAATAATCACGACTTTTAAAGACTTGGAGAAAAAAGGCTTTTAAAAACATTTTGGGGAAAAAAAGAAATGCTCGTAACAAGTACTTTATCCTTTTCCAACCATGTTTTCTACCCCATGAAAGACAAACTTCATGCTTTTAGTAATAATTAATGTCATCTGCAAATATCTGCAATTTTGACAAGTCTACAATTTTGTTGTTTGGTAAAGACTTAAGTCGTATGACAGCTAGGTATGATTCTGGGTAATTTCATTTACCTGTTCAAGCAAGTACAGCAAAGCAGGTTTACTGCAGAGTTTGGGTTCCAGAAATGGCCCAGGTCTTGGTAAAGAGCTGTT
Organism: Tridacna gigas; assembly: GCA_945859785.2. Taxonomy (NCBI): domain Eukaryota; kingdom Metazoa; phylum Mollusca; class Bivalvia; order Cardiida; family Cardiidae; genus Tridacna; species Tridacna gigas. The sequence continues at coordinate 6,699,569 of OX244034.2, read as the reverse complement.
GAGATACAACCCTTGACTCTTTACCAATGACAAAATTTTAGAATGGTCCAAATTAAAAGCATTTAGAGATGACAAAATAAATGTGACTCAACTATTAGAATTTGTTTTTTGGAAGGGTAGAAAACATTTTGGCAAAAGGAGAAAATGCTGGTTACCAGAATTTTCTCTTTTTTTCCCAATGTTTTCAAAAACCTTCTTTCTCAGGGTGTTTAAAACTTGGAATTGTGTGGTAAACAGTTAAAAGGTTAATCCAGATGCCAATGCTGTGCATGCAGACGTCAAAATGAGCCACTAGCACAGCAGAATTCAGAGCACTTGACAATACTCCTTTCACCTGAACAGACAGACTAGTTACACAGCTCCCGAAAAGGAACCTTGTTTAAGATGTACAAAAGATTGGCCTGCAACAACATCTGAATTCTATCTATATATAAAAGCCATGCTCTGTTAAAAAAGGGATTAATGCATCTGCAAAAAGTATTGATCCATGTCAGACTGCGCATGCTGATATGGTTCGAAACTCTTTGCTATTTCTAAATTTTCTGCATGCCATAGGACCAGTCTACCTCCAGATTTTGTGAGTTGTTAGACAAAATGTACTGTATGGATCCATTGTTATGTGATGACTTGCTTGGTTTCATGCAACACATCGATGCACTGGACCCCTTTTGCCAGAGCATGGCTCATTTGTGTATACTTTTTATTGTGATAAGATCTCTACACAACTCATATAATAAAAGGTCATGGGAAATATTCACAAGTTCAAAATACAAAAAAAGGTTAAGTTCAGCTGCTTTAACCCTTTACCACACAATCCTGTTTTAACTCTTTACCACACAAGAAAAATGTAGACCAATCCAAATTGAGGGCATTTGCAGACAACATTTTAAATGTGACTCAGATGAGGAATTTTGCCTTTGATATGGTAGAAAACATTGTGAGAAAAGGAGAAAATGCTGTTTACCAGCATTTTCTCCTTTTCCCACAATGTTTTCAAAAGATTTCTACCTCAGGGTCGTTAAAAGTCGGGACTGTGTGGTAAAGAGTTAACCCTTTACCGCACAATGCCACGTTTTGACGCCCCTGTGAAAGAAGCCTTTTGAAAACAATGTAGGAAAAGGAGAAAATGCTGGTAACCAGCATTTTCTCCTTTTTCCACAATGTTTTCTACCCTATCAAAGAAAATTTGCACCTTTTGAGTCACAATGAAATTGTCTTCTGCCAATGCTTTCAATTTGGACAAGGCTAAAATTTTGTCGTCTGGTAAAGGGTTAACAACCCCCAAGGAAGGCAGTTCATGAAAACATTTTGCAGAAAGAAGAAAATGCTGGTAAATCAACATTTTCTCAATTTCCAAAAATATTTTCTCCCCTGTTTGATACAAATCCCATCAATTGAATTTGTTTTCAAGAGGGTAGGAAACATCGTGGGAAAAGGAGAAAATGCTGGTTACCATCATTTTCTCCTCTTTCAACAATATTTTCAAGTCTTTTTCTTTAGGGTCATTGAAAGTCAGGATTGTGTGGTAAAGGGTCAATACAAGAATTACATGTACTGTACTTTAACTTACTACTTTCTCATATGTGTCTCTCTCAAACGCATTTTTCTCTGCCTGTAATGAGATAACAAGAACAGAGCTACAGCAAAACTGCTTCAGTAAAACTAACACTGGATCACAACAAATCCTAAGTATTCTTCCAAGTCTTGCCATTCCCAGTAATCTAGGTGTAGAACATTACAATTAACTTATTTCATCACTCCTTCTACAAGTGACAAAAATCATTTTCCAAGACTGTTCACAATGCCTAAAAATACCTAAGAACTGAATCAAAATGCTGTAGCAATTCTATCTTGTGCTACAAATAAATTAAATTTATTTACCATGCTCTGGCAAAAGGGGGTTCAATGCACTGTATCAAGCCAGTCATCATATAATCATGGATCCATAAAATCCATTTTATCTAACAACTGACTGAATCATGAGGTAGAGTGGTCCTTGAACATGCAGAAAATTTACCAATAACAAACAGTTTTGACCCATAGCTCATTCATCTTTTTACTTACTTTAGATCAAGTGTGAAAGTACACTTATCTGTATTACCAAGCTGCATTTACAACAAATGATATAGATGGGATAATTAGCAAAGTAACAACATGCAAAATAGACTGACAGCATTTTCATTTATCTCATGAAATCTGCAGGCTTAATACAGCCATGTGATCATTTTGACTTTTCATATCCTTTTCCAAGACAGTTGACGAAGACCATCTACACACCCATGCTGATCTTGATCTGCTCTTTTTGTTTTCTATTAATTGGCTCATGAGGTTACTGTATTCATTTTAAAAAATGAGCTAGATTCTAAATAATAACTGATTCTACTAACTCTTTAACTTTTAACCATCCTGAGAAAAGGGGGCTTTTGAAAATATTGTGTGAAAAGGAGAAAATGCTGGTAACCAGCATTTTCTCCTTTTCCCACAATGTTTTCTACTGTTTTAGAGATAATTCCAATAATGTGAGCCACATTTAGTATGTTGTCAATATGGGCTATCAGATAAATTTTTGTGTGTTGTAAAGTTAATAAAGCACAGCATGATGTAAGTTAACATACCAACTTAATCACAGAGGCTAAATATTCCTGTACCGACATCTCTTTACTTGCTGACTGTTCTATGGCACGTTGAAAGAAATGGATTTTTTGTTGAGCTTTTCTGAAGATAAATAGTAAAATGAAATTGATACAAACTGTAAACAGAATATGCATTTTATGGACAACTGCTTGTAGGTACTGCTGATCCATTTTAAATCAGTCTTTTTCATCTTGCATTGGATCAGTTTTGAAATTATTGTGTAAAAAAAAAAAGGGATAATCTCATACTATGAAAAACAACACTTTATTGTTTGATATTTCTGCTATTACCTTTTTCAAGACTTCGAAACACTTTTTTCTCTAGAACATTTTTTTAGCATGAATTATTGCAGTCATATTGTTTCACAACATAAACAATATCTCAATATTTCTAAACAATATTAAATGTTTCTTGGGAAACAATATGCAGAAATTCACGCTAAAAAAATATTCTACAGGAAGAAGTGCTTTGAAAACTTGAAAAGGCAATAGCCGAAATATCAAACGATAGAGTGTTGTTTTTTATAGTGTTTTATTCATTCCCTGAGGAATTCCAAGTATCATTGAGATAATCTCATGGTTCAAATTTTTACAGAGTTGTTTTCAAAACCAGCTTCTTCAATTGTTTTCTCAGTGATTATTTTATACAGGTCATTAACCCTTTCCCAAACAAGCCCTGGTTTTCACGTGTCTGCAGGACAAGTATTTGAAAACACTGTGGGAAAAGGAGAAATTGCTTGTAACGAGCAATTTCTCCTTTTCCCATAGTGTTTTCTACCCTTTTTGAGAACTTTCTGCCATTTTCATCAAATTTAAAATTGTCGTCTGCAAACTCTTTGAATTTGGACCAGTCCAAAATTTGTCGTTTGGGAAAGGGTTAAAGTCTATCAGGCAAGAAGCTCTCCTGTTTAAGCTTAAGCTTTGAAATGAGCTCAAAAGTCACAGACTTTTCCTGTAACTCTTCACCATACATACAAAACCTTAGACTTGTACCAAACTGCAGGCACTTGCAAAAGACAGTAAATGTGACTCAAAAATTGAAATTTGTTTTTGGAAAAGTAGAAAAAATTTTGGAAAAAGGAAAAAATGCTGGTTACCAGCATTTTCTCTTTTTCCACCAAGTTTTCAAAAGCTTTCTTTCTCAGGTCAATAAAACTCTGGATTGTTTGATAGAGAGTTCATATCAAACAATGTTTGCAGTCTCGAAATATTACCTTCGACTTCAAAAATAAATTTCAGTCGGAAGTCTAATTTTTTGAAAACATTGTGAAAAGAAGAAACCACTAGTAACCAACATTTTCTCCTTTTCCCACTGTCTTCTATCCATTGAAAGACAAATGAAGGATAAACTTTTGCATAACATTTCATTTGTTGTTTGCCAATGCTTTCTATTTGGATCAGGCTAAAATTTTGTTGTCTAGTATAAGATTAACCACTCAAATCCTTCAAATTGTAAATTATAACATAACCCAAAACAGAGGAACTACACACGTACTTGACAGATTTATTCATGACTTTAACTTCTGTTTGAAATCTCTTCTTTTCTGCGGCAAGTTCCACCATCTGTAAGGTAACCGACTGTCTCTCTAGCTGTGAGGCTTGCAGTTTACTGTTTAATACTTCTGTCTCCTGTTTGTGAACCTCTTCTCTATCCGCCATTTTTCTATCATAAACAAAGTGTATCCATTAACTCTTTACCAAACAACAAAATTTTACACCAGTCCAAATTGAAGGCATCTGCAGACAACAAAATAAATGGGACTCAAAAAATGAAATCTGATTTGGAAAGGGTAGAAAACATTGTGGGAAATGGAGAAAATGCTGGTTACCAGCATTTTCTCCTTTTCCCACAATGTTTTCTAAAGCTTTCTTTCTCAGGGTCGTTAAAAGTCAGGATTGTGTGGTAAAGGGCTGACTCTTTTTCATACAATCCTGTGGTACTATAACTTGGATTGATTGATTGATTAATCGAATGGTGTTTAACACAGCTTTCAACATTATTTCAGTCATATCACACTGACAGCTTGCTTATTCATATGTGTCCTGGGATTCATCAGTACTAGGCTAGGACTCTGAAGTGTCTTGCCCAAGGACACTCTAACAAAAAATCAAGAGCTTCCAGTGAAGCACGAACCCTAGGCCTCCAGGTTATGAGTCATACACTCAAATACTGAGCTGCCCAGGACCCCCCACGACAACTTCAAGGAAGACAGTTTCTGAAAATATTGCTGGATGAGGAGAAATGCTGGTAACAGCCACTTTCTCTTTTTTTTCCCCACAATGTTTTCTACCCTTTCAAAGACATATCCCATCATCTTAGTCACATTCAATTTGTCACCTACTAATGCTTTCAACTTGGTCAAGTATAAAATTTTACAGTTTGTAAAGAGTTTGCCAAAACAGGATTAAGTAAGTCACATTTTCTGTTGGTAGTTTTGGCTATGTTAATTCAAGATCAAAGGCTTACTAGTATTTATTTGAGCCATGCTCTGTGAAAAGGGGTGAAAAGGGGGGGGGGGGCTTAATGCATCTTCAAAAAGTTTTGATTAAGGTCTGTCTGGGCAGTCCACACAGGCTGACCTAGGTCAAAACATTTTGCTATTGGTCAATTTTCTGCATATCAAAGGACCAGTTAATGTTGTTATTTGGTCAGTTGTAATACAAACTTAATTGTATGGATCCATTAAGTATGTGATGACTTGCTAAGTATCATGCATCAGGGAAATGCAATAAACCCCCTTTTGCCAGAGCATGTTTCATTATTTTAACCCTTTGCCAAATAATCCAGAGTTTTAATGACCTTGGAGAAGACGATTTTTGAAAACATGGTGGGAAAAGCAGAAAATGCTGGTTTCTAATCTTTCAAGGAGAAGCAAGCCCTATCATTTGAATCACACTGGACTGTCTGCAATAAATACTTCATTTTGACAAGCCTGAAATTCTACTGTCTAGTTAAATCAGACCTAACAATAATTGCTAAACTCTTTATCAAACAACAAAATTTTAGACTTGTCCAAGTTAAAAGCATTTGCAGATGACAAAATAAATGTAATTGTTTTGGGAGGAGTGGAAAACATTGGTTACCAGTATTTTCTCCTTTTCTACAATGTTTTCAAAGGTCTTCTTTCTCAGGGTTGTGTTAAAAGTCGGATTTGTATGGTAAAGGGTTAACTCAAGCAAGGCAAAGATAATTTCAGGAAAATTTCACCAAACAATCATCTTTCTCAAACTTTACATGACCAAAACACATACTGTTTTATCTCGGATATTTCCCGTATATGTTGTTCCTGGGTCAAATGACCTTGACTTTCTAGCACCAATTTATCATACTTCTGTTTGAGGTCTCTGTGAGAGTGGCGGACTTCCTCAAGCTCCTGCTCGATGTCCGATTTCTCCGATTTGACTAGCACCAACTGTTTTGTGAACTTTGACACTGAAAAATAGAGACAACCTTCAAGAAGGGAAAAGGTAGATTGGTAAAATTACAGCGAGACCTGTGTTAGCAGCAACTTGAAATAAAGAGTAAGTCACCAGTCCTGTACTTAATAACCATCAATTAAAGTTCAAAAATCATTATTTTGAATATACAGAGTGTGTGAGCCAGGCTTGTGCTTAGAGAAGAAAGTTTTGTTTGTTTGCTTAAGTGTCTTCTAACCCGGAACTAAACATCATGTTCTGAAGACCCTGTGGGAGAAAACTTCTGAAAAAATTTGTGAAAAAAAAGGAGAAAATGCTGGTAACCAGGCTTCATCTTCAGGGTCTAAAAAACAAAGGAAAGGATGGTAAAGCATTATACACAGATTCCAATGTACATTTTCTATAAGTCTTTACCAAACAAAAAAATTTTAGAATGGTTGAAATTCAAAGCATTTGCAGACTTTGAAATTGAAATTTGTTTTGGGAAGGGTAGAAAACATTGTGGGAAAAGGAGAAAATGCCGGTTACCAGCATTTTCTCCATTTCTCACAATGTTTTCAAAAGGCTCCTTTGTCAGGGTCGTTAAAAGTCTGGATTGTGTGGTAAAGGGTTAAATTTCAAAATCATTCAACAGCCATTTTCTAACTTCAAATAAGATATAGTTGGTAAATACCTTTATAACTCTTTACACAAAATTATTATCCTGAGAAGGCTTTTGAAAACACTATGGAAAAAGGAAAACATGCTTGTAACTAAATTTTCCCCTTTTCCACAATGTTTTCTATCCTACCAAAGGCAAATCCTATCCTATGAGACAAAATGCTTTGAAAATGTCCAAAATTTTGTCTTGCAGTATAGGGTGAACATCGTCATGTAATTCCCTGTACAAAACTGAGTGAGTTTTTCTTCTGAAAAACATGGGCAAAAGCAGTTCTTATTGCTCATGCAAGCAAAAAGAATTGATCCAATCAAGAAATGCCTGTCAAAACAAATATTCAAAAAGTATGAAATATACCTGAAAAAGTTTTTCTACAAAATAAAGACATCATTAATTATCATGATTCAAAGTTCCTACCTTCTTTAACATGAGCTTGATGTAAATCATGGGCTTTCTGATCTTTCACACCAATTTGTTCCAGTAAATTCTGGTTCTCTTCTAGGACTAGCTTGGCATTCTCCTTCATCTGTTCCCTGCAAAATTAATTGAGCCCTGCTCTGACAAAAGGGGGCTTAGTGCATCTCTGTGATGCTTTATACCTATGAAGTCATCAGTTAATTATGGATCCATAAAATCCATTTTGTATAACAACAAACTGATTCATGAGGTAGACTGGTCCTTGGACATACAGAAAATTGACCAATAGCGAAAAGTTTTGGCCCAGGTCAGCCAGCGCAGACTGCATAGACTGACATGGGTTAATACTTTTCCCAGATGCATTAAACCCCTTTTCACAGAGCATGGCTCAATTATTATGATTAACATAATAACGCTTAATTATTGATGAAAAAAAAATCAAACTATAACTGTTTATGGTAAGACATTCTTCGAGCATAATTTCCATGCAATGGATAAAAAAAAATTGCTTTAGAGTACTCTAAGGTGCTTAAACCTTTTACCAGACGACAAATTTTAGCCTTGTCCAAATTGAAAGCATCTGCAGACGACAATTTCAATGCGGCTCAATTGGTGCAATTTTTCTTTGATGAAGTAGAAAACATTGTGGGAAAAGGAGAAAATGCTGGTTACCAGCATTTTCTCCTTTTCCCACAATTTTTTCAGAAGGCTTCTTTCACAGGGTCGTTAAAAGGTGTCATTGTGCGGTAAAGAGTTAAGGCAGTCATTTCTAGTATGAAAGCTGCCACACAATCCCAATTCTTAACGAGCCTAATGGCAAAGGCTTTTGAAAACATTATGGGAAAAGGAGAAATGCTGGTTCCCATAATGTTTTCTGCACTTTCATAGAAAAATCTCTTCATTCCAGCACCATTTTACTTGTTGTCTTCAACGCTTTTCAATTTGGATGGGTCTAAATTTTTGTTTGAGTTAAGAGCTAAATATTACCTCTAGCCAATATGAATACAAATTAACCTATGTAATTAAATTGCTTTTGCAATTCAGACACTTCAAATTCATGGACCATGGAGAATCACAACAAAATAATCATTTCAATTTCAAAATATGACTCATGCTCTGTAAAAAGGGGGTTTAATACATCTGCAAACAGTACTGACCCATGTCAACCCGTGCAGTCCATGAAAGCTGACATGGGTCAAAATGTTTTGCTATTAGACAATTTTCTGCATGTCCAAGGACCATTCTACTAATGATTCAGTTGGTTGATAGACAAAATGGATTATATGGATATATTTTGTGTGACGCCTTGCTTGATATAAAGCATCTCGGAGATGCATCAAACCCCTTTTCCCAGAGTGACCCACATATGTATGTGCATTTGAAAAAACTGTGAAAATGTACAATCATAACCTAGCAAAAGTATTTTGTTGTCACTGAGTATTTAAAGGAAATGCAATGCTACATAAAAACCATACCACTCAGTGATATCCACTGGACCTGAAATGCTGTGACCTTGGTGTGACCTTAATTTCTCATTCTCTTTCACCACCTCCTGTGTGCGCTGCCGCAGTATCTCTAAATCATGCTGAAAAATACCAAGAGCTCTGCAGGTGCCAATGCTCGGCTGCATTTGCTATTAGAAATAGATTATTTTCAGTGAAAATTCTAAGTTGTAAAAGGCCTTCAACTGTGTCAGAAATATTTTGCCAGTTACCTGCCCTTGTTGTATGGGTTCCCATTTTGAAAGTTAACAACTAGTCTAAGTTTGAAGTAAATATCTTCAGTAATGACAGAGCTATTATAAAATGTCAAAGTTTTTGTACAACACAGACAATGAAGTAGATGACATCAGGGCTATGACAATACCTCTATGTTTTCTTTGAAAACAGAATGATAAGCTTAAAAGCTAAAACTGTCATAAAACACACAGATAAAAACCTGTGATTCTGGAAGATTTCTTATACTCTATTGATACGTTTCTTTAAAATTTGTAAAATGCAAAAGTTTATTCTTTTTTTTTTTAAAGGATCAAATTAACCCGTTACCACAAAATTCCATGATTTAAGAAAGAAAGCTTTAGAAAACATTGTCAGAAAGTGAAAAAATGCTGGTAACCAGCATTTTCTCCTTTTTCCACAATGTTTTCTTCTCTATTGAAGACAAAGGCTTTCATATCAGCCACCTTTCATTTGTTGTCTGCAAATGCTTTCAAATTGGATTAGTCTGAAATTTCATAGTTTTGTAAAGGATTAAACCAGCACTTTGACTATTTACTGAGAAACAAAATTTTGAAACTACTTAAACACAATATATAAATATGGTTCAGCTGATGGACTTTGACTTTGAACGGCTAGCATTTTCTTTCTTTTCCACAATGTTTTCGAAGGCCTTCTACCTCAGAGCTGTAAGAATATGGGACTGTTTGGTCAAGAGTTCATGTTTTCCAAGAGCTTCTTATATTCAAATACCTTCTTACACTATATCATGAGAAAAATTCTGAAACAATTCTGAAAGAAAAAAAAAATTTAGAGTCCTGCATGTGGGTGCCAAAGCTCCACTGCAGTTGCTTTTAGAAATAGTATAATTTTCAGTGAAAATTCTACGTCAAAAAAAGGGCATAAATATATCAAAAACATTTTGATAGTTATCTTCCCTGTTGTATGGGTGCTGCTTTTGATAGTTAATTTATCCGAGATTGAAGTTAATGTCCTAAGTAATGATAGAGATATTATAAAATACCAAAAATTTAGCTTGACACTGATGAAGACAATGATGCAGATGATGACAGGGCTATGATGATATCTTGATGTTTTCTTCAAAAACAGCCAAGCTAATAAAAAAAAACTTACTTGACATTTATGTATTGTATCTTCGCGTTCCCTTAATCTGTCATCGTAGGCAAGAAACAATGGATTTAAATAGCGGATATTTAACTGAAATGAGATATAACTGAGATGACAACATTCTAGCCTTGGCCAAACTCTTACAAATTAAACAGAGCACAAACATATGAGCCATACACTGTGAAAAGAGGGTTTAACACTTTACCAGACAACAAACTTGTAGCCTTGTCCAAACTGAAAGCATTTGCAGATGACATTTCCAATGCGTCTCAAATGGTGCAATTTTTCTTTGATAGGGCAGAAAACATTGTGGGAAAAGGAGAAAATGCTGGTTACCAGCATTTTCTCCTTTTCCTACAATGTTTTCAAAAGACTTCTTTCCCAGGATTGTTAAAAGGCAGCATTGTGCAGTGAAGGGTTAATGCATCCCTATGAAGCATAATACTAAGCAAGTCGTAACATATTTATGGGTCCATAAAATCCCTTTTGTCCAACAACTGACTGAATCATGAGGTAGAATGGTCCTTTGTCACGCAGCTAAAAGTTTCAGCTCAGGTAGGAGGATTGTGCACACTGACCTGGGTCAATACTTTTTGCATATGCATTAAAACTTCTTTTCACAGGGCATAACTCAAACAAAGGATAGGAAAATATCATTTTTTAACAGTGTGAAATATGTTGTCAGATTAACCTTTCAAGTACTTAATAAATGAAATTGACAAAGTTCAATAAATAATGGAGATATATACTGCCAGCCACACATTGTACTATAAAAGGGAAGGGTAGAAAAACCACCACAACAATTGCAAAGACTGTTTTTGTCAGATCATCGCAAAATATCACACAAAGATGATCCAACAGTCTGATCTTGATTTACATAGTCTACAAATTAATGTAACTACAATATTGACATGCTCTCTGTCTAAATGATGTTTTGCCATTTCGGAAAAATAAGAGAACTGCAGAGCAAAAAACTGAGAAAAGAGTTTTATGTAAACCTACACTGTAAACCAACACACCCTTGATCCATGTTTATTTCAGACAAATCAAAGCTGTCAAAAACTGATAAGCAAAAATTAAATCAGCAAATGAAGAGATGATTAAAATCAAGATTAATAAACAATATAGCTATCATTTTTAGTTAAACTATGCAAGTTTTTGTATTACTATCTAGAGTTGGTAAAACCTATCTGAAATCTCCAACAGCTACTACCCCCACAAACTCTTTTTAAATCTCTTTCAAAATCTAACATCCCCAAACCCTTAAATCTTTACCAAACAACAAAATTTTAGACTTGTCCAAATTGTAAGCATTTATAGATCTTAAAATAAATGCGACTGAAAAATTAAAATTGTTTGGGGAAGGGTAGAAAGCATGGTGGGAATAGGAGAAAATGCTGGTTACCAGCATTTTCTCTTTTTCCCACAATGTTTTCAAAAGGCCTCTTTCTCAGGGTCATTTAAAGCTGGGGTTGTGTGGTAAGGGTTAACTCTGTACCAAACAATACCTGGTTTTAAGGAAACTGAGGGGGAAGTCTTTGGACACCACTTTGGGTTTAGGAGAAAATGCTGGTAATTGGCATTTTCTCCTTTTCCTACAATATTTTCCATTCTTACAGAGGCTAATTCCATCATTTGAGCCATATCTAATCCTTTGTCTGCAAATACTTTGGATCTCATTAAAATTTTGCAGTTTGGCAAGTTCCTGACATGCAACTGCATTTCTGTATTAAACAATACTTCTTTATGATAATCCATATTACAAGGATGTTTCTATACAGCAGAGTTTTGCAAGGATGTTTAAAAAGTTAAATGCTTTTAATTTGTTTCAAAAACAATCTTAAATCTAGCCATCATAATATAGAATTCAACATTCCCAAACCCTTGAAAAAGCCAAGTTCACCCATATCCACAAAAATGATTCAACTCATTATGGTATCTCCTGAAATAACCAACTGTCACAATGTTTTCAGAATTAGTTTGCTAAGAGACACAAACAGTTATCTGCAGGAGGTAATGAGTTAACTCTTTACCATGCAATGCTGGAGGCCCTTTGAAAACATTGTGGGAAAATGAGAAAATGCTGGTAACCAGCATTTTCTCCTTGTCCCACAATGTTTTTACCCTATCAAAGAAAAATTGCACCATTTAAGCCACACCGGAATTTTGTCATCTGCAAATTCTTTCAATTTGGACAAGGCTAAAATTTTGTCATCTGGTAAAGGGTTAAGATAATGAAGATGATGATGATCTTGATGATGATGAATCAACCTGATGAAATATGACATGATTATACACAACAAACACAAAAGCCAAAAATTGAAGAAAAGAAAAATAGGTATCTTTTCAATCACATTACCTAATGAAACATATTGTTTCAACAAGTGATAAGTAATTTGAGCCATACACTGGTAATAGAAGGTTTAACCCTTTACAACACTATCCAAACTTTTAAAGACCCTGAGAAAGAAGCCTTTCAAAAACCTTGTGGGAAAATGAGAAAATGCTGGTAACCAGCATTTTCTCTTTTTCTCACAATGTTTTTCTACCTTTCCCAAAAGATATTTCAATTTTTCAGTCACATTTATTTTGTCATCTGCAAATGCTTTCAATTTGGACTAGTCTAAAATTTTGTCGTTTGGTAAAGCGTTGTCTCAGTGATGCATTGTACAACACAAGTCATCTCATAATTGGCGTGCAACACACGAAAAGGGACCTTCGGACAATTGCGTAAAGTGTTTGGTCCGGATTAGCCTGTGCACTCCGCGCAGGCTAATCCAGGACAGCACTTTGCGATTACGTAAGATTTTTTCATACAGTAGACTGTCAGGACAAAAAAATCGCGCAGAAACGGGAAGTGTCTTCTCGGATTAGTCACAGACTGCACAGGAATATCTGGGACGACACACTTTTACGCATATGTCCATATTTTCATGTGTTGCACGCCAATTATGGATCCAAAAAATCCATTTCATCTAAGAACTGGCTGAGAATGGTTCTTGGACATGCAGAAAAGTGACCCAATGCAAAGTTTTGACCCAGGTCTTCCTGTGTGGACTGCACAGCTTCACCTGGGTTGATACTTTTTGTTTGCAGATGCATTAAACACTCTTTTCACAGAGCATGGCTCTTTTGTATGTAGAGGTTTTTGTATTCACTTGAAAATTATCAACTCTTTACCAAACAACCAAGTTGTAGACACATCCAAATTTAAAACTGTAGATAAAAAATTAAACATTGCTCATATGATAATATCTCTGAAAATGCAGAAAACATTCTGGTAAAAGGAGAAAATGTTGGTTACGAGCATTTTCTGCCTTTTCCGTCATGTTTTCAAAAGCCATCTTAATCAGGGTTGTTGTAACTCACAACTATTTGGTAAAAAGCTGATTGACAATTTTTGACTGCAGAAAATGTATGAATGTAGAGAAAAAGTAGTGAAATCCAGTTAGCTAAAAGTTTTCAGAAGTTCTCGCAGTAAGATATTTCTAAGCTCCAAACAAGAAAAAAAAAATTCTGAGATATGGGAGGAATCACACTATAAATAATATCTTTCAGAACAAAGCACATCTGCGGTTGCTTTTGCAGATCTTGATGATCCAAGATCATGGTCCATATTCACCAACCATTCTAAGTAACATTCTTAGTCTTAGTCTCAACAATTTTCTATACATTTGAAAGTAACACACCTTCTGATTGGCTAAACCATTTCCAAATGGTTTAGCCAATCAGAAGTTGTGTTAGTTTCTAAATCTAGAATTAGTCACTCAGAGTGAAATTGAGAATGGTTGATGAATATGGACACTGGCTACAGAAAATGTGAAGCACAATCTTGGATTAGTATTGTCTGCTGTTTCGATACATCTTAGTAATCTGACCCAGTAGGCTTGAAATTGTATGAAATTGTTATTTATGGGTTTTCATACCCTTAACCTGCTATATAAGTTAAATAAAACTTTCCAGCTGATAGTAAAAACCTGAATGTTGGTAGTTCAAAGTTATTTTGTGGGGAAAATATCTTCTTATTGGATAGTGTAGATCTAAGCTCAGACTTCATGTTCCGTGTAGTCTGATCTAGATCTACACTGTCCACAAAAGATGCGCTTTGCAACATAGGGGATAAGACACAGGAAATATCTCCCTCAATAAATTAGCTCTGTCAAGCTTAACTTGTTATCATATGGTAAAATTTTGGTCTCACCCATATTGAAGACATTTGCAGATGACAACCTCAATGTAAATCATATGATGGAATTTTTCTTTGAAAAAGCAGAAAACATTGTTGGAAAAGGATAAAATGCTATTTACTAGCATTTTCTTATTTTTCTCCCTCAATGTTCTGAAAAGAAGTTTTTTCCATGATTGTAAAAAACTCCAACCATTTCATAAAGGGTAAGTGGATACCTTGTCTTCTCAATTCTCTCAAAATATTTCATAAAGCCTTATTTTTATCTGTACTGCAGATTCAACAAATATTGCCTTAAGCATGCTGTAAGTAAAGACAAGCCAAAGTTCCTTGAAGTAAAACCCAAAGATATCACACTGACTTGTCTAGAATTCAGTCAAACTTGTCTTAAACAGGCAGCCAAAGAACACATTATCTTGACCTCCTAACACTTTGCCACACAATCCCGAGTTTTAATGACCCTATGAAAAAAAGGCTTTTAAAAAAAACCATGGTGGGAACAGGAGAATATGCTGGTCATAAGCCTTCTTTCCTTTAACACCATATTTTATGCTCTATCATATACAAAAGCCATTGTTTAACTCACATTTGTTGTCTGCAAATGCTTTCAATTTGGACGAGTCTAAATTCTTTGTGGTTTGGTACAGTGTTAAGGCAAGAGGTTGTTAAACTCAGCTTTTGGAACTAAATTACAATTAACAGAGATGACTGCTTAGTACAATTGACCACTTGCTAAAATCTGGCTGTATAGCTCAACAAGTGGCAAATACATCATGGCATAACACAAAGCCCTGTGATGTTTTCATCAGTGGGATATCAATTTTTGATCACTTACTTCCCGAATGATAGGATGATCATCCAGTGGATCTTCATGAATGTTCTGTCAAAATTTATTTTCAGTTGTAGGAAAACAAATCATTACAAAAACAATAGTTATACACATACAAAAGTCCTTCTTACACTTTCACTTTAGTTTGTTCATATAACTCTTTACCAGACAATTCAATATTTTACGACTTATATGAAAACATTGTGTGTGAAGAAGGAAAAAAAATGCTGGCGACCAGCATTTTCTCCTTTTCCTACAATGTCTTCCACAATTTCACATACAAATCCCATCATATGAGCCACATTTAATTTGTCATCTGCGAGTGCTTTCAATTTTCACAGGTCTACAATTTAGTAGTCTTGGAAAATATACAAATTTATTCCATGATTCAAATAGAAAAAAGAAGCATCTGGTACAAAAACAAAGTCGTGTGTACTTTAAATTCTATTTTTTCATTGTGAATACTTGTTTGTTTTGACATTAGATCTAGATATAAGGTAACTGAACAAACATGAAACTTATATTTACACGAGTGGCAATGCTACTCATGCTATTGAACTTTGGTGTTAATGGATGAATTACAAGTACATGTATATATCAAAATCTTGCATCAAAACCAATTTCATTTTTCTGAATACTAAATTAACTTTTTACCAAACAATTCCATATTTTAATGACCCCAAAGACGAAGGCTTTTGAAAACATTGTGGAAAGAGATGAAAATGTTGGTAACCAGCATTTTCAGTTTTTCCCACAACACTTTCTTCAAAGACAAAAATCATCTACGGAGCTTGATTGAATTTGTTCTCTGCAAAAGCTTATAATTAATTTGGAAAGGTCTTTAATTAATTCTTTTGTTTGGTGTAAAAGGGTTATGACAGTCAGAAATCAAGTTATAAATGAGTCATGCTCTATGAAAAGGGTGCTTAATGCATCTGCTAAAAGTATTGACCCCATGTCAGTCTGTGCAGTCCTCGCAGGCTGACCTGGGCTGAAACTTTTTGCTATTGATCAATTTTCTGTATGTCCAAGGACCAGTCTGCTTCATGATTAAGTCGGTTGCTAAAAACAAGTGGCTTTTATAGATCCATGACTATGTGATGGTTTGACCGGCATCTCAGAGATGCATTAACCCTTTACCACACAATCCTGACTTTTAACAACCCTGGGGAAGAAGCCCTTTGAAAACATGGTCGGAAAAGGAGAAAATGCTGGTAACCAGCATTTTCTCCTTTTCCCACAATGTTTTCTACTCTTCCCAAAACAGATTTCAATTTTTGAGTCACATTTATTTTGTCATCTGCAAGTACTTTCAATTTGGACAAGTCTAAAATTTTGTTGTTTGGGAAAGTTAAGTCCGTTTTTGCCAGAGCATTGCTCAAATATATATGACAATATAATGTAATGTGGTTTTCACGGCTTTAGTTTTTTATCAAATAACTCCATGTTTTACAACCCAGAGGGAGAAAGCTTTTGAAAACATTGTGTAAAAAAATGAGAAAATGCTAGTAGCCATGATTTTCTCTTTGTCCTACTGTGTTTTTCACCTTTTCAAAGACAATTCCTATCATTTAAGCTACATTTGATTTGTTGTCTGCAAATGCTTTCAATTTGGACTTATCTAGGATTTTATTGTAATTTAGTACACAGTTAAAAGAGTGACTCTGCCACACTCCTGAAGTCAATATGTTAAAACTATCATTATCTTGATCTCAGCCCTAAAAGTGACAAATATACTTGTTTAATGCTCTGGCAAAAGGGGGTTTAATGCATTTCTGTGATGCTTTAGATCAAGCCAGTCATCGCATAATTTTGGATCAAAAACATACATTTTGTCAAACAGCTAACTGAATCATAAGGTAGAATGGCCCTTGGATATGCAGAAAATTGGACAATAGCAAACAAAAAGTTTCGACCAATGTCAGCCCACGTGGACTGGGCAGACTGAAAATGGTCTATACTTTTTGCAGATGCATTGAACTCCCACACAGCTCATGATAGCATTTTACAATACTGTCAGTAACTAATTGTTGCTTGAACTTTCAGTGAAAATTCTAAGTTGAAAAAGGGACATACCTGTGTCAAAGCTTTAATGGTTACCTGCCCTTGTTGTATAGGTTTCCCTTTTGGTAGTTAACAACTTGTCCAAGATTGAATAAAATACCTTCAGTAATAACAGAGATTTATAAAATGTTAAAAATTTTGTATGATTATGCAGATGAAGAAGACAACGCCATAGCCAGGACAATACCTTGATGTTTTCTCCTAAAACAGCCAAGCTTAAAAGGGATAATAACTGTGTCAAAAATATTTTGAGGGCTAAAAGCCCTATTTGGTATTTGTTCCTCAATTTATAGTATACAACTAGCCTGATTTTAAACTACATGTCTTCAGTCATTACAGAGATATGAGAAAGTGTCCAAGTATTTACAAAATGACAATGCAGAATATGACATAGGTACAAGAACACCAAATTTTCCTGGAAAAAAGTCAGCCGAGCCCCAGTAATGCAGTCGGTAGCCCACAGGACTTGAGAAAGGGGAATTGCTGCTTCAAATCCCCAGCTTTGCCAATTTCTTTCTGAGGACTGATGATAGTAATTGAGACAGAACTCATTCCTCTCTCACTACTGATCATTGTTTTGATGATGGTTGTGTAGGAATGCAGCCAGTGGCTTTGGAATAATATTGTGCGAGTAATGGTAACAGAAACTCCAGGAAAGCATGGACAGGTGCGCTGGCTGCAGCAGTATAACTGAAATGATGTTGAAAATGTCATGAAACACACCATACAATCAATCAATCAATGGAAAACAGCCCAGGTAAAAAAGTTATCTGCAGGTAGTAATATGCTCATAAAGTAAAGGATAAAATATTGGTAGTACTTACAAGCCAAGATGGAACTGGCCCCTCAGAAGGAAGTCCTTTCACACCACTGTCCTGTAAACAGTATGAAAAAGTGACAGGATTACTCAATGTTTTAACCCTTTACCACACAATCCCGACTTTTAACGACCCTGGAAAGGAAGCCTTTTGAAAACATTGTGGGAAAAGGAGAAAATGCTGGTGACCAGCATTTTCTTCTTTTCCTACAATGTTTTCTACCCTATCAACGAAAAACCGCACCATTTAAGCCACATTGAAATTGTCATCTGCAAATGCTTTGAATTTGGACAGGTCTAAAATTTTGTCGTCTGGTAAAGAGTTAACTCTTTACCAGACGACAAAATTTTAGACCTGTCCAAATTCTTTACCAGACCACAAAATTTTAGCCTGGCCCAAATTGGAGGCATTTGCAGGTGAAAAATTAAATGTAAATTAAAACGTATAAATTGTCTTTTGTAGGGTAGAAAACATTGTGGAAAAAAGACAAAATGCTGGTTAGCACCATTTTCTCCTTTTTCCACAATGTTTTCAAAAACTTTCTTCCCCAGGGTTGTTAACAGTCATGAATGTAAAAGGTTGATATACCCTTCCTACAGTAATTCTATACCACACAACTGAAATATAGACACAGCCAAGTTGAAAGCTCTCACAGACCACAATTTAAATGTGGCTCAAACGAGGAAATTTGTATTTGATAGGGTAAAAAAACATTATGGAAAAAGCAGAAAATACTGGTTACCAGCATTTTCTATTTTTCCAATAATCTTTTCAAAAACTCATTTCCTCAAGGTCATTATAAGTCAGGATTGTGTGGTAAAAATTTAAATATCCAATGATTAATACTGTAATTCCATTTGCATTTTACTTGTATTTTAGATTCTGTATACTTTTTGAAATGACAGCATAATGAGGAATCTATGAATTACAGTAAGTATTATTCAGACCTCCAGATAAAAGGGAGTGAAAGTATTTTAAATCCATTATTTCTCTTCCAAACCCTATGTTTTGGGTACTCATTAGAATCATCTCGACGAGACGATTCTAATGAGTACCCGTAACATAGGTTTTAGTGGAGAGTGATTAATATTTTCAACCTTGAAATCAAAATCACTCCTTCTATCTGGAACTCTTTTATTGTGAATCAACTTTTGATTATGCATTTGGTAAAGATCAATTTTAGAATGCATAAAATATGAGCTCTTGTCTTGCAGACTGTGATTTATGTTAGCAAAACCAGTGTTACTTTTAAGTATGTGTTTGGCTTTCACCTGCTGTTTGAAAATTTCCATTCATTTATTTAAAAGTCTAAGAATTAAATTATCTGCAAAATATGTACAATACAATACAAAAGCTGTTCACTGCTGTCTACAGATGTTTCTTTTGCATTGCAAACACTCATGGGGACTCGGCTGATTCCATCACTACATCTAAGCATGTCCATATCAAGGAGGCTTTCATTTTAAAATGCTTTTACTCATATGATATCAAACGAGGCAGCACCCATGAACAGTATGATCGGTTTATAACAGCAACAATGAAGTTATCCACATTTTTCTACCCATCAGTGAGAACTGTGGATAAAATTGATAAATCGTGTTAAACAAGAGGGCCATGATGGCCCTGGGTCGCTCACCTGAGTCAATAGGCGAAATTCACTCAACATGCATAATTCAATTTCTGACCAATTGTCAGGTCAATTGAGCTTAAAATGTGGCCTCTAGAGCGTCCACAAGGAATTTCCGTAAGTTGACCTAATGACCCAATTTATCACCCCATGTGACCCAATTTAGAACTCATCAAAAAATTTATTAAGACAAACATTCTGAACAGTTTTCAAGTTAATTGAGCAATAAATGTGGCCTCTAGAGTGCCCACAAAGTGTTTCTTAAATTTGACCCAGTAACCTAGTTTATGACCCCAGCTGACCCAATTTCAAACACATCCAATATTTCATCAAGACAAACATTCTGACCAACTTTCAAGTCAATTGAGCAAGAAATGTGACCTCAAGAGTGCCCTAAAGGTATTTCTTTAATTAGACCTAGTGACCTAGATTATTAGCCCAGGTGACCCAATTTTGAAGTCATCCTAGATTTCATCAAGACAAACATTTTGACCAATTTTCAAATCAATTGAACAATAAATGTGGCCTCTAGAGTGCACACAAGGTATTTCTTTAATTTGACCTAGTGACCTAATTTAGGACCCCACATGACCCAAATTCAAACTCATGTGAGATTTTATAAAGACAAACATTCTGACCAATTTTCAAGTCAAATGAGCCAAAAATGTGGCCTCTAGAGTGCCCACAAGGTATTACTTTAATTTGAACTAGTGACCTAGTTTATGATCCCAGGTGACCCAAATCCAAGCTCATCCGAGATTTTATCAAGACAAACATTCTGACCAAATTTCAGGTCATTTGAGCAATAAATGTGGCCTCTAGAGTGCCCTCAAGGTATTTCTTTAATTTGATCTAGTGACCTAGTTTATGACCCCAGATGACCCAATTTCGAACCGACTGAACATGTTGTGCTCAGGTGGGCTAACAAACTTAGAATAGGTTCACTACATACCAAATAACAAAGCTCTATGCCTTCAAGGTTTAGAAAAGAAGAATTTTAAAGTTTTCCTTCTTTGTTCCTATGTTCGAGCTTGTGACCCCCTGGGCAGGGCCAGTTTTGACCCCAGGGGCATCATATGAACAAACTTGGTAGAGGTCCACTAGGAGATGCTACATACCAAATATCAAAGCTCTACACCTTCTAGAATCAGAGAAGAAGATTTTTAAAATTTTCCTTCTTTGTTCCTATGTTCGACACCTGTGACCCCCAGGGCGGGGCCAGTTTTGACCCCAGGGGCTTCATATGAACAAACTTGGTAGAGATCCACTAGGAAATGCTAGATGCCAAATACCAAAGCTCCACGCCTTCCAGTTTCAGAGGAGAAGAATTTTAAAGTTTTCCTCCTTTGTTCCTATGTTCGAGCTTGTGACCCCCGGGGCAGGGCCAGTTTTGACCCCAGGGGCATCATATGAACAAACTTGGTAGAGGTCCACTAGGAGATGCTACATACCAAATATCAAAGCTCTATGCCTTCTAGAATCAGAGAAGAAGATTTTCAAAGATTTTCCTATTTTTTTCCTTTCTGTTGCCATGGCAACCACAGTTTTGGGTGGAATTCAATCTCTTGAACAACTTTGGTAGAGTTTTACCCAAGGAACATCCCTGCCAAGTTTCATCAAGATTGGCCCAGCGGTTTAGGAGGAGAAGATGTTTAAAGGAATTGTGGACAGACAGACAGACAGACAGATGGACAGATGGACGCCGGACAATGACCGATCACAATACCTCACCTTAGCACTTCGTGCTCAGGTGAGCTAAAAACAATTTTACATGGTATTTGTTGCTGTAAAGACCTTGATTGAGAATTGTGACTCATGTACTTTATTTTTTGTAAGTGGATTCTTACTATTTCATTAGCAGTAAAGTGATTTAGTTCTGCCAAAGAAATGTAAGGTGCAGGTACATATCACCCATTATATAGCCAAGGGATCTGATCAATGGATCACCTGAAGTTTGCCGAATGGCATTGCAAACTCACTGACAAAGGTCATAAAGAAGCATTCTACTTTATACCTGTTTATACAAGTTGACAAAATCTTAGGCTCATTCATTAGTAAGCACTCACAAACAAATCAGATGTGGCTCAAATGACAGAATTTTGTCTTTGAAAGAGTAGAAAACACTGTGGGTAAAGGATAAAATGCTGGATAGCAGCATTTTTTTAAAAGCCTTTTTCCTAAGGGTCATTAAAAACAAGAGACAGTTTCTTTATCTCTTTACTAAACGACAAAACTTAAGACTGGTCCATACTGAAGGCATTTACACATGACAAATATTATTTTATTCAAATGAAGTGATTTTCCTTTGGAAGAGTAGAACACATTTTGGGAGAAGGAGAAAATGCTGGTTACCAGCATTTTCTCCTGTTCCACAACGTTTTCAAAAGCTTTCTTTATCAGAGTTGTTAAAAGTAGGAATTCTGCAGGTTAAAAGTATACACTACCATCTTGTCTTTATCCATAGACCTGTATTTTGCCTGATATGCACTCAACTCTATGTTCAATCTTTTTATTGAGTTTTTAAGAGATTCATTTTCTTCTTTCAAGTCACTGATCTGTTTCTTCACCAGCAAGGATTGGGCAGTTTCACTGTCTGCAATGTAACATTTGTGATAGGTAAAAGATTCATACCATTTATCCCTTTACCACATGACAAAATTTTAGACTAGTTTAAAATCAAAGCTTTTGCACACAATATAATAAACACGACTCAAAAAATGAAATTTGTTGTGGGAAGGATTGAAAGAATTTTGGGAAAAGGAGAAAATGCTCATTACCAGCATTTTCTTCTTTTTCCACAATGTTTCAAAAGACTTGTTCTTCAAAGTTGTCAAAACTCATGATTGTGTAGTAAAGGGTTATAAAAGGCAACTTTTAACATGAAATGAAGCTATGTAGATGTATGTAATTCTAAGACGAAACCCTTTACCAAACAACAGCATTTTAGACAAGCTGAAATTTGACAGCATTTGTAGATGACAGCCTAACTGTGACTCAAGAATGGAAATACACCTTTGGAAGGGTATAAAACATTGTAGGAAAAGGAGAAAATGCTGTTTACCACTGCATTTTCACCTTTTTTTGCAATGTTTTTATAAGGCTTCTTCCTGAGGGTTTTTAAAACTCGGAACTGTGTGGTAATGGCTGAATTTTCAGGATAAAAGCATATTTTAACATATTTAAACACAAATTTTTAGAAAATCTTTAGACTGGTCCAATGTGAAGGTGTTTGCAGTCAACAAATGGCATGTGATTCAAATTATTGATTTTTTCTTTGAAAGGGTAGAAAATCTTGTGGGAAGTGGAGAAAATGCTGGATACCAACATTTTCTCCCTTTCCCACAATGTTTTCAAAAGCCTAGCTCCATAAAGATGTTAAAGCTCTGGGCTGTTTGGTAAAGAATTAATACACAGTTTTAACTCTCAGCTTGCCTTGGACAGCATCAAGTGCTTTGACAGTCAGACATTGGGTCGGCAATATTTTACATTCTATGATCTATTCTGGCCAAAATAATGAGTTTTTGGGTCTTCGCTACTGTTCAGTTCAATCATTTACTACCAAAATGGTTTAACTATTTAACAGTCCAGGTTCGAAGACAAGAGCACTGCATGAAGGTGGTAACATTGGGATGCAGCTGGTTTTTAATCCTTCACCACACAATCCTAAGTTTTTATAACCCTGAAGAAGAATACTTTTGAAAACATTGTGGGAAAAGGAGAAAATGCTGATAACAAGCATTTTCTCCTTTTCCCACAATGTTTTCTATCCCATCAAAGACAAATATGATCATATGAGCCACCTTTAAATTGTCATCTGCAAATGCTTTCAATTTGGACAAGTCTAAAATTTTGTTGTTTGGTAAAGAGTTAAGTGATGATTTCAGGCAGTTTAGATCAAGGTAAAACTGGACATAACCTGCAGTCTGATCATGAATTTATGTTGCATGGCAATTCTTCTTTAGATTTTTTTCATAGAATCAAAATGTCAAACTGAAAGTATTTGCAGAAGACAAATTAGATACCACTCAAATGTATGGATTTGTCTTTGATAGGACAGAAAGCGTTGTGGGAAAAGGAGGAAATGCTTGTTACCAGCATTTTCTCCTTTTCTCACAATGTTTTCGAAAGGCTTCTTCCACAGGGTTCTTAAAAGTCAAGATTGTTTGGTAAAGGGTTAAACATTCTAAAAATTAAACTTTTCACTAAATGATGAGGAAACATGTAGAATAAAACTTTAGAATAACCCTTTACGAAACAATCTTTTGCTTTAAAGAACATGAGCAAAAAGGCTTTTAAAAACATTGTAAGAATTAAAGGAGAAAATGCTGGTAACAAGCATTTTCTCCCTTTCTTGCAACATTTACTCCAATTTTAAACACTAATTCCAATGGCTGAACCATGTTTATTTATGTACTCTGCTAATACTTTCATTTTGAAGGCATCAAGATTTTGTCATTTGGATTAAGGCAATCGAAAACATCATCTATAACAGATAGAGAAACCAATTTAGTTTGGACATTTTCTCCATTTTTTTCTCCCTATGCTGTCAAAACATAACTTTGCATGTTGCACAGAACTGTATGAAAGGTGGAAAGTACAAATATTTCAAAAGAAATAATTTATTCTAATCTTAATGATAAAGAAAACAGAGAAAGAAAAAGAGCAGCAATTACTGCTTGTTACTTGCAATTGCTTTTTTTCCCACATCTTTTTCGACAAGAACTTTACTCCCGGACTTGAATAGTCATATTGTACTGTCTTGGATTAACTCTTTACCACAAGAGAAAAATGTAGACTTGTCAAAATTGAAAGCATTTGCATGCAACAATTTAATTGTGACTAATTAAGGAAATTTATCTCCAATTGGGTAGAAAACATTGTGGGAAAAGGAGAAAATGCATTTTCTCCTTTTCCCTCAATGTTTTCCAAAGGCTTTTTCCTCACGGTCGTTAAAGTCAGCAATGTGTGGTAAAGGGTTAAAGACCGTAAATAGTAAAAGCAACAAATGAAATGATCAAAAAAAGGTATAACACTTTGCCAACTAACTGCTTTGTCCAACTATAATATTGAATGAAGTGGGCCTACAGATCTCCAGCTTTGCTTATCAGTCTAAATACATGTACTAATCCAATATTTCTAATAAAAAGCAATATGAAGAACAATGTTAAAATAAAGAATGCAAGTTGGCACATACAGACTGAAAACAGATTTGAGTAGTGTTTTATTAATCTTAGGCTAAGACCTTACTATTATGTACAGTAAAACATGCCATTGTGACCACCTCATAACCCTTTACGACGAAATCTTGGACTTGTCCAACTTGAAAGCATTAATTTTGCAGACAAAAATTTAAATGTGGCTCATATGATGGATATTGTCTTTGAATGGGTAGAAAACATTGTGGGAAAAGGAGAAAATGCTGGTTACCAGCATTTTCTCCTTTTCCCACAATGTTTTCAAAGGGCTTCATTCTCAGGGTCGTTAAGGCTCAGGATTGTTTGGTATACAGTTATGCAAGCAACCTGCACTAAGAGATCATGCTGTCTGTCTCTTTTTAATGCCCCCATGGGCATCACAATTTACAACAAGAGGGCCAAGATGGCCCTGGATCGCTCACGTGAATTTTTGAGAGGACCATAGCCAATTTTTTTTTGTTATTCCAAAACTTTTTCTTCAACAACTTCAATAAACAAGAGGACCATGATGGTCCTATATCGCTTACCTGAGTAGCCCCTGATCTATCGATGTGGGGGCATAAAATGCATCTAGAGTTACCCCCTAGATAGTATGGAATGCTCTTTTGATAGTGAACATAATATTCCAAGTTTCAAGTGAATGCCTTTAGTAACACCAGAGTTATTACAAAATGTCGAAGTTTTAGCACGACGATGCCAAGGCTATAGCAGTACCTTCCTTGCGTTTTCTCCACTAGTAATGCATTTAGTGTTATGTTTTGATACATGGCTATTAAACGATGGGACATTCCAAATATGAAATCTGCAGGCCTTATGGTTTGGGCCAAAAAGTGTTTTCAAGATTTCCTTCTTTATATCAATGTATAATCTGTTATCCTACAACATAGGGATTATTTTCATTGTAAAGTGATAATTTGAAGTGTCTTGATAGAGAGCTATTAGACAATGGGATATTCCAAATATGAAAGCTGTAGGCCTTACAGTTTGGGAGAAAAAAGGTTTTCAAGATTTCCTTCTTTATCTCTATGTAAAATCTGGGATCCTACAAAATAGGGCTAATTTCAATTGTAGAATAATTATTTAAAGTATTATTATAGAGGGCCATCAGGCCATGCTACATGCAAAATTTAAATGCAGAAGGCCAATGGATTTGGGAGGAGATGATTTTTACAGAATTCCTTCTTACCTCTATGTAAAATCTGGGATCCCACAACATAGGGCTAAATTTCAATGTGAAGTGATAATTTGCAGTATTTTGGTAGGGGGCCATTAGACAATACTACATACCAAATATGACTGCTCTAGGCCTTACGGTTTTAGAGAAGAAGATTTTTTAAGTTTTTTCATTCTGTTGCCATGGCAACCAGAGTTCTTCACTGATTTCAATTCTTTGAAGTATTTTGAAAGAGCATGACCTAAGGATCATTTCTGTGAAGTTTGATTGAAATCTGATTGTTAGTTTAGGAGGAGTAGATTTTTTTTGTAATTGTGAACGGAGGGACGGACAGACGGACAGACGGATGACGGACATTGACCGATCACAATAGCTCACCTTGAGCACTTCGTGCTCAGGTGAGCTAAAAAAACAAAAGCACCACATACGGCTGCCAACGATTGGCTGTTGGGTGCTGGATAGTAATTAAAATTCTAAGTTGAAAAAGGGGCATAATTTGGCACCAAAAGATAATTTCTGTGAAATTCACAGTTAAATTTATAGTCATATAAGGTTTGTATAGAGTTCATAAAACAATCCATCATAAAGTATAGAAATGGTGAGCAACAAGGTGGTTAACACCCAGACAGAGGCCCTACTGATAACTAATCATTCCTGTGAAATTATTTCAATATCTGACCAGTGGTTTCAGAGAAGAAAAAGTTTTAGGAATTTCTTAATGTCCATATAGTGCAAATAGCCACCCCCCCTCCAACAGCTATGTATCTTGACAGATCAAAATTTCGCGAACACATTTTCAAAAGGGACACCCAAGGAACATTTCTGTGAAATTATTTCAAAATCTGACAAGTGGTTTAAGAGAAGAAGAATTTCCAAGAGTTTCTTTATGTCCATTCAGTGCAAAGAGCACCCCCCCCCCCCCACCCCCATGGCCATGTTTTTCGACGGATCAAAATTTCGCAACCATTTTTGAAAAGGGTAGCCCAAGGAACATTCCTGTGAAATTATTGCAAAATCTGACCAGTGGTTCCAGAGGAGAAGATTTTTAAAGAATTGCTTAGAAAATTCCATTTGGTTGCCAGAGTTTTTAATGGAATCAAATTCTGTGAACAGTTTTTAAAGAGGACCTCCCAAGGAACATTCCTGCCAAGTTTGGTCCAAACTGGCCCAGCCATTTAGGAGGAGAAGATGTTTAAAGAAGTGTTGACGCCGCATGGCGGACAACGCACAACTGACACAGCGTGATCCTAAAAGCTCCCCTGGAGCACATTGTGCACAGGTGAGCTAAAAAGGGACAACAGAGGAAAAACAACACAGAATTTACTGAGGATGACGATAACAATAGCGTCCGGGTTGTAGTCAGTACCAATGGCAAGGTGATTGTCATTTGAGAAACCTGCTGTATTAAATAGCAGCTATCGATTTTACCTCCAATCATGATTCATTTGGCCTCTATATAGCACTCATGATCAATACGGGAAACTAAGTTTCGATACTTTCTCTTTCTCAAAGCTCTTTCAAGTAAGTTGACAAATTTTATGTTGTGTGAGGTTGATAAAGTTATCCAAAGTATATATTCATTCAGATAGTCAATGATATTGATTTGTAAAGGAATTAGAATTATATTGACAGCATTAGTTAATTCCAGCTAATTCATTTCAACTTGATTGATAAATTTGCCATTTTTTAAGTCCATTTTCATTTAGAAAAAAAGTTGGGGGAGTGTTAAATGGAGGGAAGGCCTCAATAAGGGACACCATGGTATATGGGGTTCCCAGGTATTGCCAATATCCTTATACTTGTACAAAGCAACCAACTGTCTGAAGCGAGCAGATTTTGAGTGTCTTTATGTGTTTACTAATACAGGTATGATGGTACCACTTGAAACAATTTTGGAACATAAAACTTAACTCTTTACCAAAGACAAAATTTTGTATTTGTCCAAATTAAAAGCACCTGAAGACAAGAAAATAAATGTGACTAAAAGATTGAAGTTTGTATTGTGAAGGGGTGAAAACATTTTGGGAAAAAGGAGAAAATGCTTGTTATCAGCATTTTCTTCTGTTCCCAAATTGTTTTCAAAAGCCTTCTGTCCCAAGCTCATCAAAATTCCAGATTGTACAGTAAAGACTTAAAAAACAAGTTGTCTACAAAAGGAAATTAGTTATACATATCCCACACAATCCCAAGATTTAACAATCCTGAGAGGGACAGCTTTTGAAAATATTGTGGGAAAAGGTGAAAATGCTGTTTATCAGCATTTTTCTTCTTTTCCCACAATGTTTTCATAAGGATTCTCTCATTTAACACAATGTTTTCTACCATTTTTAAAGACACATTCCAACATCTTGGCAACTTGTGATCAGCCAAATCTGCAAATGTTTTCAATGTGGATGGGTCTAAAATTTTGACATCAGGTTATAATTTATAACTTGCTAGATATTTTATCAACTCTTTTATTTTTACACAACCCCAAAATCAAATGACCCTGAGAAAGAAGACTTTTGAAAACATTGTGGGAATTTGAGAAAATGCTACTAATAAGTATTTTTCCCCTTTTCCCACAACATTTTCTATTCTTTTAGAGACAAACTATATTTAATACTAGTATATTACTTGTAAATGCTTTAAATTTGGACAAGTCTAAAGCTTTGTCGTCTAATAAAGAGTAAACTCTTTACTATATGACATAATTTTGGATTGGACCAAATTGAAATCATTTGCAGACAATAAATTCAGTGTAGCTGAAATGATTATTTCTGTCTTTGATAGGGTAGAAAATATTGTGGGGAAAGGAGAAAATGCTGGTCCCACAACATTTTCGAAGGCCTTCTTTTTCAGGGTCATTAAAACTCAGAATTGTGTAGTTCAGAGTTAATAAAACTTTGAATAAGCAAAATTCTAGTTACGTTTCTTACTGAAGAAAGCTAGCTCATCTATTGAGCAATTATGAGTTTGGAACAGAATGCAAGATCAACAAGCAGTCTGATGAAGATTTAGTTAATAAGCCGATCAGGAGACCATTACGCCCACATCATTCAATATTGTAAATGATAAGCATTGCTCACCTGATTCAAATATATAGGAATAGGCACAGGTTTCTTCTATTGTAAACATATATACATTATTATTATACAATATAGTCCAGTGTTTAAATGACCTTGAGGAGAATAGCTTTTTTAAAACGACTGTGGGAAAATGAAAAAATACTGGTAACTGGCATTTTCTCCTTTTCCTTCCATGTTTTCTGTCCAATCAAAGAACTTCATCTCATTTGAATCAATTTTTAAATTGTCATCTGCAGAAGCCTTCAATTAGGAAAGGTCTAAAATTTGTCAATTGAAAAAGTGTTAAGTATAAAAATTCAAACCTAAGAAAAACTTTCAGCCCTTCACATAATACAGTCAAGCCTCGTTTATCCGGACACTTCTGTTTCCTATGAATGTTTCCGAATCAGCCGTATTTCCGGATCAACAAACTGGGATTGCTGGCATGGCATCCAAGTTAAGCTAGGTCAGTAACCTCCATGTTGATAAGGGACACCATGCGTCATAAGAATTACAACAGCATATGTTTTACACAAGCACTTGTATACATGTCATTATTGCTCCTACGATTGTTCAGATTTATAAAATAAAGGGTGTCATAAATTTGCACTTCGCCTTTTTGTTATTTGTGTGTTTTTGTATATGACTTTTTCCTTGTATCTAATTACAAGCACATGCACACCTACTGTGCAAACAGGTGCGCTTGTAAAGCTCGGCACAGTTATGACTTTTGAAAACACCATGAAAAAACAAAACAAAAAGAAAACATGACATGCACAGTAGTTTAAATGTACATGACGTTTTCTCAAATTCCCGTGATAGTGGTTTTTTGGATAGTCTTCTTTGTACTGACAAATGTCTTTTTTCATGGAAGTCAAAACTTCAACTTGTCTTTTGCTGCTGGTGTAGACATTCTGTTGACTTCTGATAATCATACTTTCAAAGTGGTAAAATGGCAAAGAGTAATTGAGAATATTGATTGCCAATTGATTCGATATGAAAGACAGGCATATTTTCAATCATCTATAGTCTGTTAGGGGTAAAATATTTTCGAAAAGCCCTACGAAATTTATCTTGTTTGGTGGCCATTTTGTGTGTACTTTGGGGAACATAAACATCTTGAGTAACTCATGAATCAAACTGTTTTTTTTTCTTATGGTTTACCATTTAAATTGAAAATATTTGTTTTTGAAACGAAGGATTATTGAATATGCAAGCAGCCGGTATGTTCATATTTTAGTTTTGCCTTTAATTTTGAAAGATGAGTTTAAACATGCCCACAAAATCTTTGCAAACATTTCAGCTGTTTTTTTTTGAGCAATCGTTACTGTAATCAAATAGATCCAGTAATAATTAAACAACAAAAGTGTGGAATTGTCACTTCAGTACTATGTGTATGGGTAATCTGTTAGTGTTAAATTGACAATTACTGATGGCACGAGAACGTCATTTAACAGTTTTCGAAAACACTACTAATTAACATGTGTGTTTTCAAAACATGTGAAAATCGTCTGCAGCAGATGACACTAGTTAGACTGATACCTGTGTTATTCACGATGCACCAGTCGGAAATCGCTCAAAGAAGACTGTATTTATGATATTTATGATAACCAGTTTATGGTACCGGGGAAAATAACAAGTCTAAATTGTGTGTAAACTGGTAGCCTGTTATTGATTTTTGTATCTAACGGACGGTTATGGGAGATACTACGGGTAACAGTTTAAATTGTGTGGTACACAGTCAGGCCATGTCCGGTTTATCAGATAAGGTTTGTACTAATTTGTAACCCTTCATTCCCGATTTTTTCACTCCGGTTCCTGAACACAGATTTCCGGAATAAAAAGTAAAATTTGTACAGAAAATATCTGTTCCCTGATGTTTTTGTCCGGATCCTGAGATTTCCAAAATTATGGAGCCCAGATAAATGCGGCTCGACTGTACTTGAATTGTGATTTTCTTTCTTTAAAAAAAACCCAGCTGTCAAATAACTCTTTACCAGATGACAAAGTTTTAAGACCAGTCCATACTGAAAGCAATTGCAGGTGACAAATTAAATATGGCTCAAAAAATGTGATTTGTCATTGATAGGATGAAAAACATTGTAAAAAAAAAAAAAGGTTAATGGTTACCATCATTTTTTCCTTTTCTCACAGTGTTTTCAAAAGCCTTCTCTCTGTGTGGTTGTTTAAGCATTGGATTGTTTTATAATGGGTTAAAAATTCTAAATTATGGATAAATCTTAATAAGCAAAAATCATCATTTATATGAGAGAGAAAACAAAATTTCAATATAATCCAAATTAGAGTTTTAAGAGAATGCGAAGTTTTAAAGTGCTCCTTCCTTCAATGCTTTAAATGATGCCCACTCTATGTACAAAGATTTGTGTGGCAATGATTTAACCCTTTATCACGCAATCCCAAACTTTAAATACCCTGGCAGAGAAGGCTTTTGAAAACACCGTGGGAACAGGAGAAAATGCTGGGAACCAGCATTTTCTCCTGTTCCCACAATGATTTCTACCCTTTCATAAACAAAGGTCATCATTTAAGCTAAATTTAATTTATCCTCTACAAATGTTTTCAGTATGGATAAGTCTTAAATCTTGTTGTCTGGTATAGTGTTAAAGTTTTAAGAGAATGCGAAGTTTTAAAGTGCTCCTTCCTTCAATGCTTTAAATGATGCCCACTCTATGTACAAAGATTTGTGTGGCAATGATTTAACCCTTTATCACGCAATCCCAAACTTTAAATACCCTGGCAGAGAAGGCTTTTGAAAACACCGTGGGAACAGGAGAAAATGCTGGGAACCAGCATTTTCTCCTGTTCCCACAATGATTTCTACCCTTTCATAAACAAAGGTCATCATTTAAGCTAAATTTAATTTATCCTCTACAAATGTTTTCAGTATGGATAAGTCTTAAATCTTGTTGTCTGGTATAGTGTTAAAGGAAGAAAATGTCACTATATGAAAAAAACAAGAGCACTGCAAGCAGATGCCAATGCTGCCCTGCATTTGCTTGATTTTCAGTGCAAATTTAAAGATGACAAAAGGGCATAACTGTGTAAAAAATACTTTGATGGTTCCCTTCCCTAGTTGTATAGGTTCCCCTTTTAACAGTGAACAACTTGTACAAGTTTGAAGGACACATGTAAATATCTTCAGTAATGAACAACTTGTACAAGTTTGAAGGACACATGTAAATATCTTCAGTAATGATAGAGATATACCAAAATGTCAAAGTTTTTGGAAAATGTCACAAGTTTTTTGCACCGTGACGACCATGCACATGACACCTTGGCTAGGGCTACAATACCTCAAAATTTTCTTGGGAAACTGCCGAGCTAAAAAAAAAAACAAAAAAAACTACACATACCTCCACTTTCGTAAGTTGACACAACTTCTCTATAGGACTGTACTTCTGTTTCTAGTTGATTTGTTAGTGTTGTTAAATGTTCTTTTTCTGCCTCTAAGTTTCGTATTTTCTCTTCTGGGAGATGCACACTACGAGCAGAAGATCTGGATCTGGCGCTGATTGGCTCTGAACACAAATATCAAATATATTGTTACGAACTGGTTTAATGTAGTAGCTGGGAGTAGAAATGACCCAAGACCCTGAGTTGTGTTTTAACGTAATACAGCTATGTGGTGTATTCTGAATTTAATTCAAAGTATAAAGCGACAATATTCAGTGGGAATAATTATCAATAAACAGCTAACAATAGATGAGACTAGAGTTAAAAATACATGTTCTGGCAATTTCAATGAGTAGACCTAGATCTAGTTTCCCTTTTGATCACAGAGTTTGGTATAAAAATTAGACAGACTTATAATACGTAACGAACCGGCAATCTAGGAATGTTACTGTTAAAATTCCTCAAACAAAGTCAAAATAGTTCTGATGCAAATGACGTGACCGAGTTCTACAAGCTCAAGCGAAAGGAATCCCCCAACACGCAAAATCACGTTGCTTTTATAGTCTCCAGCCAAGCCACTGGCCCAAAAATGGTAGAACTACCCAGTTTTGGTAGAAGCTACCAATATCTGGCGGAAAGCCTGCTACCGAAATCGGGTCGCTACCAAAAACTGGTAAAAACGTCTACCCAAAGCGGGTAGAAAGGTTGTGAGAAAATGGCTGTGATCCCGTGTGAAAGTTAACATCACCAAAGATTAAGGCAAAATAAAAGGGATAAATGCAGTAACTATGTGTACCTAACAAGTAAAACTGTATAGCAGGATATTTAAACTTGCCGCCGAAGTGATGTCATCACCTTCTCGAAGCGTAACTATCCCACCATGCAAAGTTTAAAGATGGCTGACTATGGCTAGTTTTGGAATCTGTACAATGTTTTCAATCGCTAAAACGTGCGAAATATTCAGGGATAAGTGTGATAGCCTTGCTAGGATAAAGCTAAAGTGACATAATTTACACAAAAACAACTTTATGAACATACATGCTAGGATTGACACGATCTAGTGCAGTATATTCAAGCAAACAAGTCACGTTGACAGAGTGAAGGTCATTTACAGTGTAGCTTGGATTTACCACATTCAACTCTGGAAAGGACCTACTAGAACGAAAGGAACTACCATTTATTTCATGCGTAGACTGGCTGTTTATTTGGACTGAGCCAATTTACTCACTTAATCAATGGTTAGTTGCCATAAACACCCTTAGATCACAGAAATGGAAAATATGAACTGCACATGAAATGACTAGAGAAAATCAAAGGTAAAGTTTCTGTTGAGAACTGTTCACTGTTGAATGTTACAAGTTACACAGTTTATGAAAAATGTTTAGTCCTTGCTTTACAGTAATAACAACCCTGGGGTGTTTCACTACCCCCTCCGACTAGTGGCTAAACTCCTGTTGCCACTTAATAATAAAAAGTTAATAGTTAATGGTTAACTAAACTTTTGAGACCCTAAGGATTAATACATTCTATGGTAAAAGATTCGGCATATTACAAAGTTACTGATCACCTGTTAATGACAGACATAAAGACTTAAAACACTAAATTTTTAAGAGATAATCAATTACTGTTCATGTTTACGCAACAGAGATAAAGACTTAAAACACTGATTTTTAAAAGTTAATCACTTTGATTAATTCACTTTGATAACAGTTTATCACTAAAATCTGTAAAGTTCCGAAAACGCTGCCACTGCTGATGTAGCTATAGATTCAACAAAGATGTAAGTATGACTTGTTCCACATACCCAGTTACCCATTGTGTGCCCTCCTGCCATTGACAGGCTCAAAATGGGCCTACCTTTTTCGCCAAGGTAAGCGACTTGCTCCATGCATAGCTTGTCTTGCTGCAAAAGGACAACGGGGCACACACAAGACAGCAGGTTCTGGAAGTTGATCAAAAGTGAAACAAGCAGGTAAGATTATCTAACATGAAATACTTCAGAATTACTTTTTGTCTCCTTTGACCTTTTTCACCACACTCTTCACGTTGTCTTTCCCGGATGAGCTCCTCTTCCTACTCGTACTGGGTTGGAAAGCTGGTGTGCGTGACCTCCTCCTGGGGGCACTCCCTGGACTGGGACGGGCAAACGCACGGGCGCAGGTCCTCTCAAGGGAAAGTATAGCCCTTTGTAAGCCGAAAATGTCATCTCTAATGGCTCGCATATTTCGGTTCACTCCATGAAGTTCTTTCCCATTCGATTCAATCGCCCGAAGTATGTCTGAAAGCAATTTTTCCTGTCGGTCTTGGGCTCCCGCTTGGCTGTCACGACGTGCTGGTGGTGAAGAACAGCTAATAGGAGGCATTACAGGTGCGGTCTTCTCTACTGTCTGCGAGTTGTTCTTGCTTCCAATCGACAATCGCTGTTCTACCGTCTGACCTTCCAAGTACAGCGGGTCCGAAACATATGACTGGTCCAAAGGGCTATCAAAAACAAGGTACCTTTCATCTTGCAAGGGTGTGGCCGCTGAACTTGGGACTACAGAGGGTGTCGACGTGGCAGGTGCTGGAACAGTGGCCAAGCTAGCTGTAACACTGGCCTTGGGATTCAAATCCTTTTGACATGCTACGGCTCCTTGTGGGTGAAGCACCGAGGCAGGTCCCTGTATGGGGGTCTGGAACTGAGGCATAGATGGTACCCCTAACTGAGGTGTTTCCAAAGCCGCTAGAGAAGTCGTGGCTGGCATAGCTGGCGTCCTAAGTTTGGTTGAAACTGGAGTAGCACATGTGATGGCTGGTACACAGATGTTGGAGGAGTGTCTCTGCAACAAGTTGCCAAAATTCAGTGGTGATCCCAACAGGAGAGGAGTGGTCTTAACTGGACCTTTCGGCAAGACACTCATCGTCGTCGATCCCCAACTTTCTGGAACAGTTGGCACTTGGGTTTCTGCTGTCGATACACACGGAAGTTCGAAGCCTTCAAGCCAGTCTGGAAGAGTCGGCTCCACTGGTTCCTGTGCCTCGAAGATGCTGAGATCAAGACCAGCACTATCCAAATCTACCGCAGGGAAACTTGAATCCACAGCAGAGATCAAGGTCGATGCGTCTATGGGATTCGATGATCTGTTCAAGATCTGCGAAAGGTTTGATACCCCCAACTTGGCAGCTTCTTCCCGATGACGTTGGTACTGGTTGATGTGGCCAACGAGGGTCGCTTTGTCAGTGCAACGGAAGTTACACAAACTACAAGAAAAGGGGACTCTATCCATCGGAATGTGGTATTTCAAGACATGGCCTAGGATTCTGCCCTTCCGGTCCTCTTTTCCACACAGCTTACACTTGTACCTCCTGTGTTTCTCAGCAGTTTTTTTAGCAAGCATCTTTCTGAAATATATAAGCAAGAAGCCTCAAAAGAATCTGTTATCAATCAAAGCATAATAACACCAAATCAGTGAGGTTTCTTATCGTTGTACTTTATCTTGCATGGTTTGCACGACTTCTCAAGACTAGGTCTCTCTGACTTATCAGGTAAGTGCGCCTTCTCTTCTAGAGTTCTCATGGTGTGATTAGATTTAAGGTATGACGACTGCTATCACGAAGAGACCTCACTGCTACAGATTACCAAGGTACGTTATTTTCCTTTTGATCTATTAAAAATGCAG
The DNA here is from genome assembly GCA_945859785.2 of Tridacna gigas. Lineage (NCBI taxonomy): Eukaryota > Metazoa > Mollusca > Bivalvia > Cardiida > Cardiidae > Tridacna > Tridacna gigas. Next base: position 6,663,588 of record OX244034.2, on the reverse strand, counting down.
AGTTAATTAATGCAGGAGTGCTTTTGCACTGATTAATTTATTGGTTACTGCTGATCATTATTCTTCGCAAACACCACTTGTTATTATTAATCTAAACACGAAGTTTTGTTTTCTATTTCCAGTTACTACAACCTTATACGAAAAACTGAGTAAGTCCATTAGAGTTAATGACAAACGCTTGTGCGTTTTCACTGAAACAGGTAACCAAATCAATCCTACATACAAATTTAATTCACAAATCACAAAATAACAATCAGTAAACATCTCAAAACAAAAATCGGGTTTCGGCATTCGTTCATTTTTAAGCACTATTCCGCCCTCTACACTTAAAGCAGTCTCTTTATGCGCTTGGATACAGCAACCGCCCATTTTGGAGGGCTTTCTCCCTCGTAAGGTTTTAGCTTATTGTGGTGGACGACCTTATATGTCCCTTCCTTATCGAATTGGAGCTCAAAGTTCAACTCTGAAAGCTTGCGTTTCACAACAAATGGTCCGTCGTATCGTTTCTCAAGTTTTGGGCATACGCCCACCTTTCTGGTTTCATGAAGGTACCATACAAGATCTCCAGGCGAGTAATTGCTTAAGACCACCCTTGTATCATATATAGCTTTGCTGCGTTTTGCATTTGAACAGAGGTATTTACGAGCAACTTCGTGAGCATGTAGCATGCGATCTCTCAGATCTTCGATATAGTCACAGAAACCCGGGACATCTGCATGGCTGGTACCCTCCTTGTGACCATAGACAACATCAACAGGCAAACGTATCTCCCTACCTAAGCTCAACAGGTTGGGGCTTAAGTTGGTGGATTCGTTTGGTGTAGCCCTGTATGCTCCGGTAAGACATCCAAGATTCTGGTCCCAAACCTCCTGTTCACCTGACAGGTAAGCACGCATCATTTTGAGCAGGGTCCTGTTGAACCTTTCCGTCTGGCCATTACCACGTGGGTTTCTTGGACTGGTACGAGTTTTCCGCACGGACAGAAGTCGACACATTTCATTGAAAACTCTACTCTCAAAAGCGGTTCCTTGATCGCTATGAATCTTCAAGGGAGTTCCCCATCTTGACACGAAGTCGTTGACCACAACCCTTGCGCAGTCTTCTGCTTTCTGGTTAGGGACTGGTATCGCTTCTACATACTTAGTGAATGTGTCTGTCATCACCAATATGTACCGATTACCTTTCTTGGTTTGTGGAAAAGGGCCCAAATAATCTAAAGCTAGAGTATCCCAGGGAGCACCGCTCTTCAAATGTCCCATGGGGGCCTTTGGGTTACCAGTGGGGGGCTTGTCTGAAGCGCAGATATCACAATTCCTGATAAAATCTTTTACTTCTTGTTTTAGATTATACCAGTAGTATCTCTGGGAGATCGTTTCTTTTGTTTTCCTCACACCAAAATGACCTGATAAAGCGCTACTGTGCATTTGGCTCAGTACCTCTTTCCAAAGACTTCGTGGTAGGACTAGCTGGTCGAAGTTCCCTGTACCATTAAGCTTCTGATATACCTTGCAAAGCACTCCTTCCTTCAAAATGAGATTGTCCCACACTATCCAATAATGACGGCATGCTGGGCTTTTGGACTCCATGTCGTCAAGACTCGGCCTACGCCCTTCACGTTTGGCCAAGAGAATTGGTGCTATGTCCGGGTCCTTCAGTTGACTGTTGACAACTTCCTGGGATGGCATAGACCAACACCAGTCCCCAGTCTTATCGGGACACATTGCCTTAGATGTACTAGGCGCATCAGTTTCTGTTCCCTGGTTGGTTATTGCCCTAACAGTGGAAGTTTCAACAGCAGCTGGCTGCTGCACCTGCCTATCAACTAAAACAGAGCTTTCACTCGGCTTTGGTAGCTGTAAGACCATCATCTCTGCCCTTCTCAAACATTTGGCACATGGACCACATTTCAATGGCTCACTAGTATCCACTTCACTACATTCGCAATCTTTCGGCGAGGCACATCTTGACAGGGCGTCTGCATGAGCCATCTTATTGCCAGGACGGTATTGTATTTCAAAGTCATAGGGGGCTAGTATCTCTATCCACCTAGCGATCTTGCCACTAGGTTCCTTTAGCCTGAAAAGCCAAATAAGGGCTTGGTGGTCACTTTGCACAACAAACTTTCGGCCTAACAGGTACTGCCGAAAGTATTGGATAAAGAAAACCACGGCCAGCAACTCCTGTTCAGTAACACAGTAATTTCTTTCTGCTTTGCTCATACCGCGACTGGTGTAAGCTATCACTCGCTCCCTACCTGCCTGCATTTGAGAAAGGACTGCCCCTATCCCTGTCCCTGATGCGTCTGTATCAAGAAGAAATGTGCCACCCTTATCTAATGGATATCCCATAATTTCGGGACCCATAAGGATCTTTTTCAACTGATTAAACGCACTCTCACAATCCTCAGACCAATGGAAGGGAATATCTTTCTTTGTCAAGTTGATCAATGGCCGGACTATCTTTGCAAAGTCTCGCACAAAACGCCGGTAAAAAGAACCTGTTGCCACAAACTGTTTGACTTGCTTTTGAGTAGTCGGCCGGGGCCAATCTGCAATCTTCATCACATTTGTGGGGTCTGGTAGGACACCGTCCTTTGAAACAACATGACCTAGGAATACGACTTTAGTCCGTAGCATATGACACTTCTCTGGTTTCAGTTTTAACCCAGCCGCTTTAATGCGTACAAGCACCTGCTCCACTCGCTTTACGTGCTGATTGAGATCTGACCCATAGACGATGATGTCGTCAATATATACCAAGCAAGTCTCCCACTGCAGCCCTTGGAGTGCGATTTCCATAGTTCGCTGAAACGTGCTGGCTGCATTATTGAGGCCAAAAGGCATGCGAGTCATTTCATAATGTCCGAATTTACAGCAGAATGCGCTCTTGGGAATATCCTCCTCCTTTAGTGGGATTTGAAAATACCCACTAGTGAGGTCAAAACTGCTAAATAGTGTAGCTCCGGCGACGGCATCCAAGCAATCCTGGACTCGTGGAAGGGGAAAACCATCGGGCCTGACCAGGGCATTCACCTTCCGGTAATCGACGCACGGCCTTATTGCTCCTGATTTCTTTTTCACAAGAACAATAGGGGATGCCCAGGGTGACGTACTCTTTCGGATTACTCCTTTTTTTAACAGGTCCTCTATTGCCTTTTTCTCCTCCTCTGCATGAGCTAATGGCACTCGTCTCGGCATCTGCTTTATTGGCGGGGCATCACCGGTATTGATACTGTGTTCTGCAAGGTCAGTCAGGCCGATGTCCCAATCTGACGTGGAAAAAACGTCCTGATATTTCACCAATAAACCAGCAATAACCTGTCTTTCGTAATGTGTTCTGTCCATGGTGGATTTCTCAAACAACCCTTTTAGGTGCACCGGTACATCGCTCTCGCTAGCAAGGTTTTCAAGCGGTCCCACGGTTTCATCATCTACACAAGTATTCAGCTGTACTCTTCGCAAACACTCAAAACTATGTGTCTCATGTTCGTGCTCCGCTGCGGTTATCATGCTAACCACACGCTCAATTTTTTCCGCCTTGCCAATCTCAGCATCCTGCTTCAGCGTTACCTCAGAAGGAAATGGGTTTAGAATACGAATTTTGCATGTAGGTCCCTGATTTGCGTTGACCAATGTACATGCCATCTGCAGCGGATAGCTTTCCTTAAAGTGGTCAGTCGGTTCCACAATGAAGTCTGCAGACTGGTAATCGTCTTCTTCGAACCTCTCAAGAAAGACACTAACAACAGCTTCTGCTTGACCTGGCAACCTGATATCGTCAGCCACAACAACTCGTCTAGTACGTTTACCACAGCCTATCTGGAAGGTCGGGATATCTACTCCTCCAAGCTCAATCCTGTTTTTCGAGAGCAAAATATCAGCCGGCCCACGGTTACTTCCCCTAAGAATGTCATATCCCAACAGAGCCTCGTCCTCAATGTCGGCGACAAACACTTCTCGTTGTAACTCTAAAGGCCCTAGAGTAATATTAAACCCAGCCTTTCCCACCCCCTTAATTGGGGCACCTCCTGCACCCACAATACATGCAGAGTGATCAAGTTTAGGGCGACTCGCTTCCGGGATTTTATTATACACTCTAGTGGAGATAATCGTCCTTGACGCCCCAGTGTCTGCCGTGTAGACCACCGGTTCCCCATTAGCAGTGCCTCTCACATAAATCCCATCAGAAAGTCCCCTCCTTGGCTGGCCATTTATTGACTTCTTTTCTAGCGGTTGTTCTGCTGACTTTTTAGTTTCTCTTTCAGGTGACTGGCCGTGGGCGCTTACTGGGACCTCTCTTTGGCCGCAAGAGCAGGTCCTTTCATGTTTAAAGGCTTGCTTCTTTCTTCTTTGTTTTTGCCTTCTTGAGAAAATCTGTCGGGACAATCCCTAGCATAATGTCCAAGCTGATGGCAGCTATAACACTCTTCCTTTCCCTTGTCTCTTTTTCTCCTGTCTCTCATATTTTGATGCCTTCCCTCCAGCTTGTCAACTCTAATAATCAGTTCCTGCAATAGCCTGCTGCTGTCTGACCCGCAGTTTTGCTCTATACTTCTTTTTGAATGTTGTTGTCTTGATTTCTCATGGGTCCTATTTTCTGTCAGCTCCGGTTCTGCAGCCCATCTGGCTTGAAAACGCCCTCTTCTTTCTCCTTTGCCTAAGTTTTTTTATCTGTCCGTAATTCACTGCATAATAAACAGCCTCGTCGATATTGACTGGTTCTTTATTGAACTCTACCGCGAACCTGAGATCCTCGTCGATTAGACCATCGAGAAATCTTCGCACTAGATCTTCATCTCTCGCTCTCTTGCTTCGATAACCATGGGCCTTGTCGTACAAACGCTTGAGTTCTGCAGCATACTCCTCCAGGCTCTCATCTTGCCTCTGCGAGCGACGGCTAAAATTTGCAGCATACGATCTAGACGTTTCTATGCTTCTATAGCGGGTATCTAGTTCGTATTTCAATTCGCGGTAGTTGTCGAGCACTTCCCCCGGCAGTTGAGTGAATACAAATTGCGCTGCTGTCCCCTCTATTCTTGGAAGCAACTGATCTAACATATCAGACTCAGACCAGCCATAACGTCGAGCTAAGGCCTCGAACTGCGCTACCCACGTTGGCCAATCATTATTTCCATTAAACGGACACATTTTGATGGGCTGGCGTTGCACATGGCCATACGCCCCTGAGTTTGCTTCAAACCTGGTCCCCTGGGTCTGGCGGCAAGATGGGTAGCTCCTGCAGGTCGGCCCAGTCGTACTTCCTACCATGACACCCATACTATTATTGGCACTTCTGTTACCGCTGTAGCCAACACCAAGAGACCCACTTCCTAGCCTTGGCTCTTGAAATCTCTGATCCAGCGACTGATGGTAGTTGACTTCGAACCCGGAGTCGTCTCTGTAACTAGGCTCTCGGCATGGCCTGTGACTGTCTTCTGCTAAATTACTGTCGTTCCCGCTCAAACACCGGAACTGTCTGTGACTTGAAAAATAACCTGACTGGTCAGGAGCACTGAGATAGTCAGTCTCACTTACACGACTTGCCGGATTCGTACGATTTATCCCGTTATTTTCCAGTGCGTTTCTACTGCACGGCCGTGTGTCGGCTAACTGTAAACCCGGAGAACTCTCCCGAACCCCAATATTGTCTGTACAGCCTAAACTCTCATTGATCTGGCCTCTACTGACATAGCCGTTTGCTTGCTGTCCAGGTTCTCGGCCGTTCAGGGCTTTTATCGACTTAAGATCCCGGACTACGTCTTGTAAAAGAGACGCAATGCTTGTAATTTGATCCTGCATTGTTTCTTTCTCCACAATGTTTCCCTGATTCCTTAAATGGTTATGACTCTCTACCTGTGCCGGCGAGGGACTTGATAAACTATCGACTGTATTCATGGTACAGATATCTTGCTCTTCCTCTGCAATCTGCTGATTATCAGATCTAATACGAAAACTTATCTCCCCTGAGCTATCAACTGGGATCGGACTACTCATCTCCAGAAACTTATTATCGCTTATGCCCTTGATAGACTTATAAATGTTATTTAAACTTTAAAACTGTAGTGTCGGAGACTGTTCGTATCACTGGACCTGTTTATTTTATAACAGATCCCACCTCTGCCACCAAGAAATGTGTTACGAACTGGTTTAATGTAGTAGCTGGGAGTAGAAATGACCCAAGACCCTGAGTTGTGTTTTAACGTAATACAGCTATGTGGTGTATTCTGAATTTAATTCAAAGTATAAAGCGACAATATTCAGTGGGAATAATTATCAATAAACAGCTAACAATAGATGAGACTAGAGTTAAAAATACATGTTCTGGCAATTTCAATGAGTAGACCTAGATCTAGTTTCCCTTTTGATCACAGAGTTTGGTATAAAAATTAGACAGACTTATAATACGTAACGAACCGGCAATCTAGGAATGTTACTGTTAAAATTCCTCAAACAAAGTCAAAATAGTTCTGATGCAAATGACGTGACCGAGTTCTACAAGCTCAAGCGAAAGGAATCCCCCAACACGCAAAATCACGTTGCTTTTATAGTCTCCAGCCAAGCCACTGGCCCAAAAATGGTAGAACTACCCAGTTTTGGTAGAAGCTACCAATATCTGGCGGAAAGCCTGCTACCGAAATCGGGTCGCTACCAAAAACTGGTAAAAACGTCTACCCAAAGCGGGTAGAAAGGTTGTGAGAAAATGGCCGTGATCCCGTGTGAAAGTTAACACCACCAAAGATTAAGGCAAAATAAAAGGGATAAATGCAGTAACTATGTGTACCTAACAAGTAAAACTGTATAGCAGGATATTTAAACTTGCCGCCGAAGTGATGTCATCACCTTCTCGAAGCGTAACTATCCCACCATGCAAAGTTTAAAGATGGCTGACTATGGCTAGTTTTGGAATCTGTACAATGTTTTCAATCGCTAAAACGTGCGAAATATTCAGGGATAAGTGTGATAGCCTTGCTAGGATAAAGCTAAAGTGACATAATTTACACAAAAACAACTTTATGAACATACATGCTAGGATTGACACGATCTAGTGCAGTATATTCAAGCAAACAAGTCACGTTGACAGAGTGAAGGTCATTTACAGTGTAGCTTGGATTTACCACATTCAACTCTGGAAAGGACCTACTAGAACGAAAGGAACTACCATTTATTTCATGCGTAGACTGGCTGTTTATTTGGACTGAGCCAATTTACTCACTTAATCAATGGTTAGTTGCCATAAACACCCTTAGATCACAGAAATGGAAAATATGAACTGCACATGAAATGACTAGAGAAAATCAAAGGTAAAGTTTCTGTTGAGAACTGTTCACTGTTGAATGTTACAAGTTACACAGTTTATGAAAAATGTTTAGTCCTTGCTTTACAGTAATAACAACCCTGGGGTGTTTCAATATGAAATGAGCCATGCTCTGGAAAAAGGGGTTTTAATGTATCTCTGTGATGCACTTTAGTAAACAAGTCATCAAATAATTATAGATCCATAAAATATGTGTTGTCTAGACAATCTACTGGATCTGGCGGTAGAATGGTCCTTTGCCATCCAGAAAACTTACAACAAGAGGGCCATGATGGCCCTGGGTCGCTCACCTTAGTAGAGTGCCTTAAAGGTTTTTCTTTAATTTGACCATGTGACCTAGTTTTTGACCGCAGGTGACCCAATTTCAAACTCATATTTCATGAAGACAAACATTCTGACCAATTTTCAAGTCAATTGAGCACAAAATGTGGCCTCAAGTGCCCTCAAGATATTTCTTTAATTCGACCTAGTGACCTAGATTATAACCCCAGGTGACCCAAATTCGAACTGGTCTTTGACTATATCAAAAGAAACATTTTAACCAGTTTTCAAATCAAATGAATAATAAATGTGGCCTCTAGAGTGCCCACTAGCTATTTATTTCTTTAATTTGACCAAGTGAACTAGTTTATGACCCCAGCTGACCCAAATTCAGACTCATGTGAGATTTTACAAAGACAAATATTCTGACCAATTTTCAAGGCAATTAAGCAAATAATGTGGCCTCTAGAGTGCCCACAAGGTATTTCTTTATTTTGACCTAGTGACCTAGTTTATGGTTCCAGGTGACCCAAATCCAAACTAATCTGGTATTTCATCAAGACAAACATTCTGGCCAAATTTCAGGTCATCTGAGAAATAAATGTGGCCTCCAGAGTGCAAACAAGGTATTTCTTTAATTTGACCCAGTGAACTAGTTTATGACCCAAGTTGACCCAAATTAATCTTATGTGAGACTTTATAAAGACAAACTTTCTAACTAATTTTCAAGGCAGTTGAGCAAATAATGTGGCCTCGAGAGTGCCAACAAGGTATTTCTTTAATTTGACCTAGTGACCTAGTTTATGACCCAAGATGACCCAATTTTGAACTCAATGAACTTGTTGAGCTTAGGTGGGCAAACAAACTTAGAAGAGAATCACTACATACCAAATATCAAAGCTCTACACCTTCCAGTTTCAGAGATGATGATTCTTAAAATTTTCCTTCTCTGTTCCTATGTTCGAACTTGTGACCCCCGGGGCAGGGCCAACTTCTGCCCCAAGGGCATCATATGCACAGACTTAGTAGAGATCCACTAGGAGATGCTTCATGCCAAATATCAAAGCTCTATGCCTTCTAGTTTTAGAGAAGAAGATTTTTAAAGTTTTCCTTCTTTGTTCCTATGTTAGAAATTGTGACCCCCGGGGCGGGGCCAGTTTTGACCCCAGGGGCATCATATGAACAAACTTGGTAGAGGTCCACTAGGGGATGCTACATGCCAAATATCAAAGCTCTACGTCTTCAAGTTTCAGAGAAGAAGATTTTTAAAGTTTTCCTTCTTTGTTACTATGCTCAAACTTGTGACCCCCGGGGCAGGGCCAGTTTTGACCCCAGGGACATCATATGAACAAATTTGGTACAGATCCACTAGGAGATGCTATATGCCAAATATCAAAGCTCTACGCCTTCCAGTTTCAGAGAACATGATTTTTAAAGTTTTCCCTCTTTGTTCCTTTGTTCGAACTTGTGACCCCCGGGGCGGGGCCAGTTTTGACCCCAGGGACATCATATGAACAAACTTGGTAGAGGTCCACTAGGAGATGCTACATGCCAAATATCAAAGCTCTAAGCCTTCAAGTTTCAGAGAAGAAGATTTTTAAAGTTTTCCTTCTTTGTTACTATGCTCAAACTTGTGACCCCCGGGGCAGGGCCAGTTTTGACCCCAGGGGCATCATATGAACAAATTTGGTAGAGGTCCACTAGGAGATGCTTCATGCCAAATATCAAAGCTCTATGCCTTCTAGTTTTAGAGAAGAAGATTTTTAAAGTTTTCCTTCTTTGTTCCTATGTTGGAAATTGTGACCCCCGGGGCGGGGGCTGTTTTGACCCCAGGCGCATCATATGAACAAACTTGGTAGAAGTCCACTAGGAGATGCTACATGCCAAATATCAAAGCTCCATGCCTTCAAGTTTTAGAGAAGAAGATTTTTAAAGTTTTCCTTCTTTATGACTATGCTCAAACTTGTGACCCCCGGGGCTGGGCCAGTTTTGACCCCAGGGGCATCATATGAACAAACTTGGTACAGGTCCACTAGGAGATGCTACATACCAAATATCAAAGCTCTATGCCTTCTAGTTTTAGAGAAGAAGATTTTTAAAGTTTTCCTTCTTTGTTCCTATGTTGGAAATTGTGACCCCCGGCGCGGGGCCAGTTTTGACCCCAGGGACATCATATGTACAAACTTGGTAGAGGTCCACTAGGAGATGCTACATGCCAAATATCAAAGCTCTATGCCTTCAAGTTTTAGAGAAGAAGATTTTTAAAGTTTTCCTTCTTTGTTCCTATGTTGGAAATTGTGACCCCCGGGGCGGGGCCAGTTTTGACCCCAGGGGCATCAAATGAACAAACTTGGTAGAGGTCCACTAGGAGATGCTACATACCAAATATCAAAGCTCTGCGCCTTCTAGTTTCAGAGAAGAAGATTTTCAAAGATTTTGCTTTTTTTTCCTTTTTGTTGCCATGGCAACCAGAGTTGTGGGTGGAATTCAATTCTTTGAACAATTTTGGTAGAGCTTCACCCAAGGAACATCCCTGCCAAGTTTCATCAAGATTGGCCCATTGGTTTAGGAGAAGAAGATGTTTAAAGAAATTGTTGACGGACGACGGACGACAGACGCCGGACGCCGGACATAGGGCGATCACAATAGCTCACCTTTAGCACGTTGTGCTAAGGTGAGCTAAAAAGCAGAAAGTTTCAACGAATGTCAGCCTTCACGGACTGAGCAGGCTGACATGGGTTGATTTCTTTTGCAGGTGCATTAAGCCCCCTTTTCAAAGAGCATGGCTTAAATTATTGTTATGTTTGAAATGTAGAGAAATAACATCACAGTGCATGTGTGTTTGCAAAATTTCAGAACCCTAAGTTTTACCAACCTGAGTCAGACAACTTTTGAAAACATTTTGAGAAAAAGACAAAATGCTAGTATCCAGCATTTTCTATCTTAGCTACAGTTTTCTACCTTTTCAAAAGTTTCATCATTTGAGCCACAGTTAATTTTTTGTCTGTAAACGCTGTCAATACAGATGATTCTAAAATCTGTGGAATGACAAAGAGATAAGAGCCTTGAAAATCAAACGACATATGAGCCATGCTCTGTGAATGGGGAGCTTAATGCATGTGCAAAAAGTATTGACCCAGGTCAGCCTGCGCAGTACACGCAAAAACAAAATTTTATCTCAAACACCAACTTATGCAACATCCTATATATCTTCGACACTGACCACATGACTGTAGTTTCTCTTACATTGTAACAAGATCTGAGCCTGGTTAAAGTACAAAAAACGGAGCTCTATGGACAAGGACAAAGAATGCGCTCAAATATAATTTGTATCTAAGTTCACAAGGACAAAGTAAATCTGCTATTTATAGTTATAGTTTCCAAGGATCAAGCATTGAAAATTTTGGTGTTTTGTCCTCAATTCAAGTACAACAGAAATTTCCAACATGTATACTATGATCAGCTCTTATGCAATGACCCTGTACAGATAAATGTATATCCTTATCTCTTTACCACACAATACTCAGTTTTAACAGCCTGTGGGAGAAACCTTTTGAAAACATGCTAACCAGCATATTCTACTTTTCCCACAATGTTTTCTATCCTATCAGATTTAAATTCATTTTTATCAGTTTTGAATTTGTGCTCTGCAGAACTTTACAATTTGACAGAGATCAAAATTTGTCTTTTGGGAAAAAGTTAAAATAATGTCTGACACATGAAGCTTTTTCATGGCAAATGAAAGGGAAAGTCAAACTGTTTTTGTTCTGTAGGACAAGTGAACTCAAATGAAGGATGAATAAGATTTTCCAATTCACTTGTCGTACAGGACAAGATGGTTCTGAAAGATTTTTCAAGATTTTTCAAGCCCTGTATACAGGGTCCAATAATATGCTAAACACAAATAACATTTTACCCTCACGACTATGTGCAGACACCTGCTGGGATGATGGCATAAAGACCGGTTCTATAACTCCCTGCATAATTTTTTCCTCTTCCTGGACTGGTCCCCTATTAACTGACACTTGTGCAGGTGTAGGTGGTGCAGAATGTAGGATAATCTCTGAGCAGTGTAAAAATAGTGTCATTAATACCCAGACCTGTCAATTATTTTTATTCAAATATAGTGCTTTCATCAACAAGAGGGCCATGCTGGCCCTGTACCACTCCAATGCCTAATATATGTGCCATACATGTAACTGGCATCCACAGTCATTAAACTGTGGGAAATCCATATTGCAATGAAATTTAAATGAGAAAATAAGCCTTATCATCTAAAAAACTCATATTTTTTTCACATGCCAAGATGATGTTAATGAATGTAAGCTGGTCTTATTGAGTATTATTGTACCAAATATCAACAAACTCTGACAAAGAGTATTTTGAAAGGTCACTTTTCAACAAATGGGCTAAAATGGTCCTTCAGACTCATCCTTATTCCTAGAGAACAGTCTTGCTAAAGGTCTCTGATTCCATGCTACATATCAGCCATTACAATTCCAGGCCAGATGGTTTGGAACAAGATTTTCAAAGTTTTTTTTTTTCTAAAAAAGCCATATGAAAGTTACAACACCCTCAGGGCATAGCAATGTTTGACCATAGTCCATAATTAGTTGAATACTGGTCCACTAGATGAAGCTACAATGTTACCAGATAATAAAGGTCGACACTGAATGGTTGTAAAGAGAGAAGATCTTTAAAGTCTCCACAGTATAAGGACCCTGTAAAACATGTGATCCGCTTGGTAGGGCGTTTGGTGGAGGTCTATTTTAGGAAGATTTTTAAAGTTTTCTAAAAATAAGCAATGTAAAAACTTGTGATCCCACAAGGTGGGGCCAACTATGACCCCAGGCCTATCATGTGTACAGTCTTGAAAGAAGCTTTCTAAATGATGACACATACAACACATAATAGCTCTAGTTCTAAGGCTTAGAAACAAGAAGACTTTTAAACTTCTTACAATATCTAAGGCCCATGTAGAAATTCTGACCCTAGGGGGTGGGGCCAATCTTGATCCAAGGGCTAACAACCTTGGTAGAGGTCCACTAGATATAGGTACATGTCAAGTTTGGTAGCCCTATAGCATATGGTGTGGAGCAAGATGATGTTTACAGTTTTCACTATATAAGCCCATGTAAAACTTGTGATCCCAGGGGCAGCTAAATTTTTGACCCCAGGGCTAAAATTCAAACATTCTTGGTAAGTCCCTTAGATGAAGTAACATGCCAAATTTGGTAGCCGTAGGCCTTATTATTTCTGACAAGAAACTTTTAAAGATTTACAATACTTTTCACTTTTGTTGCCAGGGCAACCAGAGTTCTCACCAGAATCAAATTCTTTGAGGAAATTCTAAGGAAGGTCACGGCATGATCATTTCAGAGAAGTTTGGTCAAAATTGGATGGGTAGTTTCAGAAAAGATGTCTGGAATAAAAGTCAACACACAGATGGATGCACAGAGACACACAGGGCATGACCTAAAACATGAGGCCTGCAGTTAAACTTTCAACATTGTATTTTATATATATATGAAGACTTATGGAAAATGATTCTGAAGAATAAACTAGAGGCCCTTGAGGGCCTAAATTGCTCTACTAGCATTGATTTTGCTTTTTTTTTCTAGCATATGTTATGAATTCATGATGCAAAAAGGAAAAAAGCAAATACACCAAAAAATGGGGGGGGGGGGGGAATTTGTTGCAACTGGGTTTGAACCCATTAAGACAGCACAAGTAGGCATGGTGAATTGAACATAAAGTGAAGGAAAATTGAAGTACAATTTCTCAAAACCAACTGTTTGGAATCCAGTCAAATTTGATAGAGTTTCGGTGCTCACTGTTGTAAACAATCCCTGCAAGTTTCAAAAAAATGTGACTAATAATGTGGACTGTGTTGAGTAAACAATACTAAGTCATCAACTGGCTTTTCCTAAATTAATTGCTAGATTTTCTTCATTCTTAATAGAGTTGAATCCTTTGATGATACAAATAAGCTTTGCAAGTTTCTAAAGAATTCAATAAAAATGTGACTTAACTGCATAAATAAGAAATGTAAATTTTCAACTTTGAATGGCTCCTTTTTCCATATTGACTTTAATTTTTTTTTTCAAAATCAATAGGGTTCAAGCTATTGATAATATAAAGCAACTGTGCAAGTTTCATAAAAATTCAACCACAAATGCCGACGTTATCATGTAAACAAGCATTGTCCATTTTCAAATTTAATTGGCTACTTTTCCCATACTGATTGTTGATCTTTATTAAACCAATAGGGTTAAAGCCGTTGATGATACAAAGCAACTGTGCAAGTTTTATGAAAATACAATTACAAATGCAGACTTTACTGTGTAAACAAAAAATTGAAATTTTGAACTTTAAATGGCTACTTTTCCCACACTGATTGTCAGATTATTTTCAAAATCAATAGGGTTCAAGCAATTTATCAGATAAACGAACTGTGCAAGTTTCACGAAAATCATACTATAAAATGTAGACTTAATCGAGTAAACAAGAAATTGAAATTTTGAATTTTAAATGGGTACTTTTCCCACATTGACTGTCAGATTTTTTTCAAAATCAATTGGGTTCAAGCTATTGATAAGATAAACAAACTGTGCAAGTTTCACGAATATCCGACCACAAATGCAGACTTTATTGCGTAAACAAGAAATTGAAATTTTGAACTTTGAATGGCTACTTTTCCCAAACTGAGTCAGATTTTTTAGCTGACCTGAGCACGAAGTGCTAAGATGATGTATTGTGATCAGTCATTGTCCAGCGTCCATATGTCCATCAGTCCGTCTGTCCACAATTCCTTTAAACATCTTCTCCTCCTAAAACGGTAGGCCAATCATCTTGAAACTTGGCAGGCATGTTCCTTGGGTGAAGCTCTACCAAAGTTGTTAAAAGAATTGAATTAACCCATTAACTCTGGTTGCCATGGCAACAAAAAAGAGGAAAGTTACAACATCTTTAAAAATCTTCTTGTCTGAAACCAGAAAGCCCAGAGCTTTGATATTTGGTATGTAGTATCTTCTAGTAGTCCTCTACCAAGTTTGTTCAAATGATGCCTCTGGGGTCAAAATTGGCTGGGCCCCAGGGGTCACAAATTTGGGCAAAATCATATATAGAGCAAACTTTGAAAATCTTCTTGTCTGAAACTAGAAGGCCTAGAGTTTTGATAATTTATATGGATCATCTCCTGGTGAACCTCTACCAAGTTTGTTTAAATGATGCCCCTGGGGTCAAAATCAGCCCTGCCCCAGGGGTCACAAAGTAGGACATAAAGGTATATAGAGTGAACTTTTGTTTTGACTCATATCTTGAAAACTATACAGAGTTTTTACATCGAACTTGTAACATCTATCAACCACCATTACGAAATGCAGGACAACAAGTTTCACCCAGATTGACCATGCAACACCACAGTTATATACTTTTTTTTTTTTTTTTTTTTGCTGTGTCATGGAAAAAGGGGGCTTGACGTATATTTTCATTGTGGACCAATATCTCTTTAACTACAGGACAAAATGTCATGAAACTTCATCTTTATATTGTTTATTACAAGCCACAGACAATAGTTATTTGTTTTTTATTTCATGAAATGCCATGTCATGAAAAAAGGAGGCTAAATGTTTAATTTCATCATAGACCAATGACCATCTGTTTGTCTGTCTTTCAGGACAGATATCTTCTAAAATCCTTGACAAAAACTAATAGAAATTCATACAGGTGTTCCTAATGATGTCCGCTGATATCTATTGGTTTTTTTGCTTTTTTGATATCAAATACAGTCTCATAGGAAAAAGGGGCTTCATGTATATTATTGTTAAGGACCAATATACATGTGCATAGTTTAGATTAAGATCAGACTGTCTTTCAGGACAGATATCTTCTAAAATCCTTGACAAAAACTCATAGAAATTCATACATGTGTTCCTAATGATGTCCGCCAATATTTATTGTTTTTTTTACCTTTTTGATATCAAATACGGTCTCATAGGAAAAGGGGCTTCATGTATATTTCTGTTAAGGATCAATATACATGTACCTTCAACTCAAAATCCTGGACAAAAATTTATGAAAGTTTATACGTGTATTCCTTATGATAGTCCGCCAATATCATTATTTAGCTTTTTTGATTAAATGTTGTGTCATGGAAAAAGGGGGCTTCACATATATTTTCATTAAGGATTAATATCTCTTTAACTACAGGACAAAATGTTATGAAACTTCATTTTTAGTTTGTTTATCACAAGCCACAGACAATGGTTAGGCCTATTTGTTAGCTCACCTGAGCACGAAGAGCTGGGTGAGGTATTGTGATTTGTCAATTGACCTGAAAATTGGTCAGAATGTTTGTCTTGATGAAATCTCGGATTAGTTGGAATTTGGGTCACCTGGGGTCATAAACTAGGTCAAATTAAAGAAATACCTTGTGGACACTCTAGAGGCCACATTTCTTGCTCTGAAAAATGGTCAGAATGTTTGTCTTGATCAAATCTCAGACGAGTTCGAATGTGGGTCACCCGGGGTCATAAACTAGGTCACTAGGTCAAATTAAAGAAATACCTTGTGGGCATTTTAGAGGCCACATTTTTTACTCAATTGACCTGAAAATTGGTCAGAATATTTGTCTTGATGAAATCTTGAATGAGTTTGAATTTGGGTCACCTGGGGTCATAAACTAGGTCACTATGTTAAATTAAAGAAATACCTTCTGGGTGTTCTAGAGGCTACATTTCTTACTCAATTGACCTGAAAATTGGTAAGAATGTCTGTCTTGATCAAATCTCGGATGAGTTCAAATTTGGGTCTCCTGGGGTCATAAACTAGGTCACTAGGTAAAATTAAAGAAACACCTTGTGGACACACTAGAGGCCATATTTCTTACTCAATTGACCTGAAAATTGGTCAGAATGTTTGTCTTGATGAAATCACAGATGAGTTTGAATTTGGGCCACCTGGGGTCATAGAGTAGGTCACTAGGTCAAATCAAAGAAATACCTTGTGGACACTCTAGAGGCCACATTTTGAACTCAACTGACCTGAAAATTAGTCAGAATGTTTGTCCTGATGAAATCTTGGATGAGTTCGAATTTTGGTTACCTTGGGTCATAAACTAGGTCACTAGGTCAAATTAAAGAAATATGTTGAGGGCAATCTAGAGGCCACATTTCTTATTCAATTGACCTGAAAATTGCTCAGAATGTTTGTTATGATGAAATCTCGGATGAGTTTGAAATTGGGTTGCCTGGGGTCATTAACTAGGTCACTAGGTCAAATCAAAGAAATACCTTGTGGACACTCTGGAGGCCACATTTCTTACTCAATTGACCTGCAAATTGGTCAGAATGTTTGTCTTGATGAATCTCGATTGAGTCTGAATTTGGGTCACCTAGGTCATAAACTAGGTCACTAGGTCAAACTAAAGAAATACCTTGTGGACACTCTAGAGGCCACATTCTGCGCTCAATTGACTTGAAAATTGGTCAGAATCTTTGCCTTTATAAAATCTCAGATGAGTTCAAATTTGGGATACCTTGGGTCATAAACTAGGTCATAAACTAGGTCACTAGGTCAAATTAAAGAAATACCTTGTGGAAACTCTAGAGGCCATATCTCTTACTCAATTGACCTGAAAATTCGTCAAAATGTTTGTCTTGATGAAATTTTGGATGAGTTTGACTTTGGGTCACCTAGGGTCATAAACTAGGTCTCACTAGATCAACTTACAAAAATTCCTTGTGGGGGCTCTAGAGGCTACAATTAGTACTCGACTGACCTGGAAATTGATCAGCATGTTTGTCATGATAAAATCTTGGATGAGTTCAAAATTGAGTTATATTAACCCTTCACCACACAACTTTGAGATTTAATGACCCTAAAGAAGACGGGTCACTGGGTCACTAGGTCAAATTTAATGAAATATCTTGTGGGCGCTCTAGTGGCCACAATTCTTGCTCACATTGAAAATTGGTCAGTGTGTTTGTCTTTGTGATATCTCGGATGAGTTCAAAATTGGGTAAAATTGGGTCAAAAACAAGGTCACTGGGTCACATTGAAGAAATACCTTGTGGGCACTCTAGAGGCCACAATTCTAGCTAAACTGACCTGAAAATTGGTTTACATGTTCTACTTGATGATATCTCTTACCAATCAGAAATTGGGTCTCATAGGGTCCTAAACTAGGTCACTAGGTCAAATTCAAGAAATGTATGGTGGGCGTTCTAGAGGCCACAATTTTTGCTCAGCTGACCTGAAAATTGGCATGTTTGACTTGATAATATCTTGAATGAGATTGAAATTGGGTCACATAGGGTCATAATCTAGGTTACTATGTCAAATTACAGAAATACCTTGTGGGCACTCTAGAGGCGGCAGTTCTTGCCCAATTCACCTGAACCTTTGTTAACAAGTTTGTCTTGATATTTTGGATGAGTTTGAAATATGGTCTCATACGTTCATAAACTAGGTCACTTGGTCAAATTGAAAAAAATACATTTTGGACAGTCCAGAGGCCACATTTTCAGCTCAAATGACTTAACCACTGGTCAGAACGTTTGTCTTAATAATATCTCAGATGAGTTTTAAATTGGGTCATTATGACCCTGGGATGAAATTTCACCTATTGACTCAGGTGAGCGATCCAGGGCCATCATGGCCCTCTTGTTTCAAAATTGCTCGGCTTCAAGCTATTGATGAGATAAAAAAGCTATGCAAGTTTCACAAAAATCTGACCACAAATGCAGACTTGATCGCGTAAACAAGAAAGTGAAATTTTGAACTTTAAATGGCTACTTTTCCCACACTGATTGTCAGATTTTTTTTTTTTCAAAATCAATAGGGTTCAAGCTATTGATGAGATACACGAACTGTGCAAGTTTCACGAAAATTCGACCACAAATGAAGACTTTATCACGTAAACAAGAAAAAGACTAACAGACGGACAGACAGACGGACGACGGAAACCACGCCATTACATAAGCTCTACTGGCTATAAGCCAGTAGAGCTAAATATGGATTGCATGCACTGGTTTGATAATGTAAAACAGGTAATAAAGCATGTGCAGAAAATCAGAACAAAACCATGCTATAAATGGAATGAAACTATACAAATACAATGTAAAGAAAATTAATGTCAGCCATTGAGCAATTTTTTAATCATGTCATTTTAAAAGGTGTTATTTGCATGGTGGTAAACAGTCATATTTCTACTGCTTTATCATGGATGTAAATGGTCATATTTTTACAGGTTTCTTATTAACCTTTTCTTATCAACATATTACCAAACAATCCCGCGTTCAAGCAACACTATGCAAGAAGTATTAAGAAAACTGATGGAATAGGAGAAAGTGTTGTTTCTGATTCCAACTGTGGTTTTACCCTATTAACTCTTTACCACACAACAAATATTTTGAATTGTCCAAAGCATTGGCAAATGACAATTGAAATGTGGCTCAAATGATGGAATTTGTCTTTGATAGGATAAAAAACATTCTGGTAAAAGGAGAAAATGCTGGTTACCTGCATTTTCACCTTCTCCCACAATGTTTTCAAAAGGTTTCTTCCTTGGGGGTCGTTCAAACTGGGAATTGTGTGGATAAGGACTAAAATAAATCCCTTCATTGGAGCTATAATTAATTTACATAAAAGTGTGTCAGCAGATCTTTTAACTCTTAACTCTTTACCACACAATCATGGCTTTTAACAACCCTGAAGAAAAAGCCTTTTGAAAACATTGTACATAAAGCTACATGCCAAATTTGGTAGCCCTATGCCTTATGGTTTCAGACAAGAAGATTTTTAAAGATTTCGAATATTTTTCAGTTTTGTTGCCATGGTAACCAGAGTTTTTGAAGGAATCAAATTCTTTCAAGAAATTCTGAAGAGGACCATGGCAGGATCATTTCTGTGAAGTTTCATGAAAATTGGATGGGTAGTTTCAGAGAAGAAGATGTTTGAAATAAAAGTTAATGCACTGACGGACGGACGGACGGACGCACACACGACGGACACTGGGCCATGACATAAGCCCGCTGGCCTTTGGCCAGTGGAGCTAAAAATGCTGGTAGCCAGCATTTTCTTCTTTTCCCACAATGTTTTCTAATCTTCCCAAAGACAAATTTTAATTTTTGAGTCACATTTATTTTGTCGTCTGCAAATGCTTTCAAGCTGGACAAGTCTGAAATTTCATCATGTGGTAAAGTGTTAAATATGTACAAGAAAAACAACTTTGCTGTCTAATAAAGAATTGATAAGATAGCTCAAACCCATGTCCACAATCTTTCTCTGAAAACAATACAAGTGAACCAATCCACCAATCATATACAACTCAAGTGACCTGAAAAATTTTACACAGACTACTACTTCTGCCATATTTCACTCAAGAGATGTTGCCACACAAAGTCTCTGTGATACAGTCACCACTATCAGACATGACAAAACTGTGAGGTTCAGATAAATGGAGATATTCAATTCTTAACCCATAAACTGCGGAATCAATAAAATGGATCTTTGAACATAGGAAATATGGCCAATGTTTTGCATTTTAACTCTTTAATGACAACATTTTGTACTGGACCAAATGGAGAGCATTGCAGACAAAAACTGAACTCTTTACCACACAAGGAAAATGTAGACCAGTCCAAATTGAGAGCAACTGCAGACAGCCATTTAAATGTGACTCAAATGAGGAATTTTCCCTTTGATATGGTAAAAAACATTGTGGGAAGAGGAGACAATGCTACCAGCAATTTCTCCTTTTCTCTCAATGTTTTCAAAGGGTTTCTTCCTTAGGGTCGTTAACAGATGGAATTGTGTGGTAAAGGGTTAAATGAAGCTAAAATGATGATGTCCGTCTTAGATAGTGAAGAAAACATCCTTGAAAAAGGAGAAAATGCTGGTTACCAGCATTCTTTCCTTTTCCCCACAATGTTTTCAAAAGGCCTTTTCTCAGGGTTGTCAATATGCAGGATTGTGTGGTAAAGGGTTAAAGGTTGTTTCGGCCAAAACATGTTACTAAGTTACTGACAGTGTAAATCCAACATCAGACCACACATTAAATTCAGTACAGTCTGATCTTGACTTTAGCAGTCTGCATAAGCCAATGAATTTGTACACAGTGTCATAAATGTTAAAAATATCTTTCCTCCATAACTTTTGTTCTTTGTACTCATTAACCCTTTACCACACAACTGTGAGATTTAATGACCCTAAAGAGGAAGGCTTTTGAAAACAATTGGGGAAAAGAAGAAAATGCTGGTAAGCAGCCTTTTCTCCTCTTTTTCACAATGTTTTCTAACACCCCCCCCCCCCCCCCCCCCCATCAAAGACAGGAATCATCACTTGAGCTACATTCAATATGTCGTCTGCAAACTTGCAAGAGCACAAAATTTCATCATTTGGTAAAAAGTTGATCGTTTACCACACAATCCTAACTTTTAACCACCCTGAGTAAGAAAGCATTTGAAAATATTGTGGGAATAGAAGAAAATGCTGGTAACCAGCCTTTTGACCTCTTTTTCACAATGTTTTCTACCCCCATCAAAGACAGAAATCATCACTTGAGCTCCATTCAATATGTCATCTGTAAATGATTTTAGTTTGGTACAGAACAAAATTTGGTAAAGAGTTAAAAATGTCTCAATGTCTCCAGCGACAATTTCAATGAGACTCAGTACCTTACAACTAATTTTATACCATTCCAAATTGAAAGAATCTGCAGAAGATAAATTTGAAGGTGGTACAAAATTAACTTCAGTGCTTTGAAAGGGTAGAAAACATTATGGGAAATAAAGAAAATGCTGCTTATCAGCATTTTCTCCTTTTCCAACTATGTTTTCGAAAGGCCTCTTCCTCCGGTTTGTAAAAACACAGGATTGTGTAGTAATGGGTAAACCTTTAACCCTTAACAAATTTTAGACAAGACCAATTTCAAAGCATTTGCAGATGACAAATTCAGCTTTAGTACAGATGAGCTTTAGCTCTCTGATAGCAAAGGAAACATTGTGAGAAAAGGAGAAAATGCTGGTTACCAGCATTTTCTCCTTCTCCCACAATGTTTTCAAAAGCCTTCTTTCCCAGGGTCATGAAAACCCGGGATTGTTTGGTAAAGGGTTAAGGGGAGTTGAAACAGAAATCAAACTGAGGATACACTCTTGAACTTCAAACTACTCTGCAAATCTGTATCTCTAAATAGAAAACAATATCTCACCAACCTTTTGCCATCGTCTCATGCTCTACTGGAAAATGCAGGCTTCTTGCACTGACTTGTCTTTCCTTTTTACTCATGGCCTAATGTTAAAAAGTTAAATAAAAAAGTTTTTACATATAGACCTCTAAATGATGAACTCATTTCCAGATGACAAATTTTTGACTTGTACATTTTTGAAAGCATCTCATGACAACAAATTAACCCTCTACCAAACAACACTGAGTTTTAGCAACCCTAAGGATTAAGGCATTTGAAAACATTGTGGGAAAAGGAGAAAATGTTGGTTATGCTGCTAACCTGCATTTTCTACTTTTCCAACAATGTTTTTTCATCCTTTCAAAGACAAAGTTTGTCATTTGATCCACATTTAATTTGTCATCTGCCAATGCTTTCAATTTGGACCAGTCTAAAATTTTGTTGTTTGGTAAAGACTTAAATGTGCATTAAACGATAGGATTTGTCTTAGAAAAGCTAGAAAATATTGCAGGAAAAGGAGAAAATGTTGGTTACCAGCATCTTTTTTTCTCAAATTATTATTAGTTTTTTTTTAATCCTTCTTACTCAGGTTCATTTCACTTTTTACCAAACAACAAAATTTTGGACTGAACCAAATTGAAAGCATCTGCAGCTGACAAATTAAATGTTGCTAATTGTGGAAGTTGTCTTTGATAGGGTAGGAAACATTGTTGGAAAAGGAGAGAATGCTTGTTACCAGTATTTTCTCCTTTTCCTATAAATAATGTTTCCAAACACCTTCTATTTCAGGGTTGTCAAATGTTGGGCTTGCGTTGTAAAAGGGTTAAGCATGTGATTCTTTGGTAAAGGATTAACAAATTACTTGCTACAGAAGCATCTTTTGGTTTGGCAGCAGACCACATCTGGAAACATGGTAACAAAGAAACAGTTGTCTATTAGGAGGAATTTTTATGCATGCTTTTGAATATCCTTGGAAAATGGGGATTTTAGTAATTGACAGGAAGTAGGTTTTATCATGCAAAAGCCTTTGTATTAATGAAGAAATTTTCTCCTTTTCCTATATAGTTTTCTACACTTTCACATATACCTCATGATTAAGTCAATTATTAAAAATGGTGGCTTTTATGGATCCATTTTTATGTGATGGCTCAGCTGGTATTATGCGTCACAGAGATTCATTAAGCCCCCTTTCCACAGATCATGGTTCATTAATAAAATGTGCCTCAAATGTCTGAATTGAAAGCACCTTCAGACGAAATATCAGGTGTGGCTCAAATCATGGGTTTTGCCTGTAAAAGGGTCATAAACATTGTGGAAAAAGGGGAAAATGCTGGTTTTTTTTTTTTTTAACTAAGGACTGTTTGGTAAACAGTTAACTCTTTACCAAATGACAAAATTTTAGATTTGTACAAATTAAAAGCATTTGCAGACGATCAAATAAATGCGACTCAAAAATCATATTTGAGTTTAGAAGGGTAGAAAACATTGAAGAAAATGGAGAAAATGCTGGTCACCAGCATTTTCTAATTTTTCTATACTTTTCTCAAGCCTTCTTCTGTAGGGTTGCTAAATCTCGGGATCGTCTGGTAAAGGAATAATACATGCATGCTTAACTTGACATGAACTCTTTACCGGGCTATGAAATTTCAGACTTATCCTGAGTCAAAGAATTTTAAGACAACTAATTATATTTGGCTCAAATAATAGGATTTGTCTTTGAAAAGAGAAGAAAATACTGTGGAAAAAGGAGAACAGACTAGTGACCAGTAATTTCTACCTTTTTCCACAGTGTTTTTGAAAGTCTTTCTCCTTGGGGTCGTTTAAACATATAATTGTTTCCTAAAGCTTTACAGCAGTCTATGAAAGTCCCGGTGAAGTTATGTGTAATGAAAAAAATACAAGAAAATTCTGCTTTTTTTTTTTAAATCTTCACCAGACGACAAAATTTTAGCCTTGTCCAAATTGAAAGCATTTGCAGACAACAATTTCAATGTGGCTAAAACAGTGCAATTTTTCTTTGATAGGGTAGAAAACACTGTGGGAAAAGGAGAAAATGCTGGTTACCTGTATTTTCTCCTTTTCCCACAATGTTTTCAAAAGGCTTCTTTCCCAGGGTCGTTAAAATGCGATATTGTGTGGTAACGGGTTAACTCTTTACCACATAATCCTGACATTTAACTGAGAAAATACTGTGTAACTGATAACCAGCATTTTCTTTTTTTCCCACAATGTTTTCTGCACTCCCCAAAACAAATTATAAATATTTTTTTTTATTTCATTTTGTCCTCTGGAAACGCTTTCAATCTGGACCAGTCAAAAGTTTTGTCATTCAGTTAAGAGTTAACCACAAAATTTTAGACATGTCCAAATTGAAAGCATTTGCAGACAACAAGATGAATGTAACTCAAAAATTGAAATGTGTTTTTGGTACCAGTATTTTCTCCTTTTTCCACAATATTTTCAAAAGGCTTCTTCGTCAGGGTCGTTAAAACTCGGGATAGTCTGGTAAAGAGTTAATAGACAAATTTGTAGGTGCACTTGCAACAAATAGCTGATGTACATATTTAGAGAAGGAGAAATCACAAAAATAATCCATCTTTATGTCTGCCGTTACACTGTCTGTGGCTATCATGTTCTTTCTTAACCCTCTACCACATAATCCTGACTTTTAACGACCCTAAAGAAAAAGCCTTTTGAAAACATTGTGGTAAAAGGAGAAAATGCTGGTAACCAGCATTTTCTCCTTTTCCCACAATGTTTTCTACCCTTCCCAAAACAAATTTCAATTTTTGATGTACATTTGATTTGTTGTCTGCAGATACTTTCAATTTGGACTAGTCTAAAATTTTGTTGTATGGTAAAGAGTTAAATATAACAAGTATCTTTTATTTAGGTAAGCCTGAAATTGTGCATGACAAAACCAAGTAACACACAGAAATGTTGTTAATACACACCAAATCCACAGCAATTCACATCAGTCAGATTCATATTTTGCGTAGGCAAATATGTCATTGTTTTGGATGGAAAACTAATAGTGTCTTTTTTATTCCTTTCGTCACAATGTTTTTAAAAGTCATCTGCTTCAAGAAAGTGAAACATCAGCAGGAAGTAAAGTGATAACCCTTCACCACAAATCCCGACTTCAAACAACTCTGAAAAAGGAGCCTTGGAAAAACATTGTGGGTCTGATTTCCCCCTTTTCCAACAATGTTTCTGTCTTTTAGACACAAATTTCATCATTTGAGCCACATTTGTCACCTGCAAATGCTTTAAATTTGGACCAGTCTAAAGTTTTTTCATTTGGTAAACAGTTAAGCACTACATGTACATGTATATCTAAAAAGACAGGCTGAGTATTACTACTGTTATTGCAAATATTTGCTATGCTCAAATATCTATAATTTATTGCATAAAAAGGCAAAATAAGAAATGAATGCTAATGGTAATTAATATTAGTCATTAAAGCACATCACTGTGCGCAAATGTGCATGTCATACCCTCTTTCTTGGAGGACGGCCCCTTCTTGACCCTTGCTATTAAGACAAAATAATCTACTATTATCAAATAAAACAAAAGGCAAACTCACTTGATTGTTACTGACCAGTATTATGTTAATCCTTATCCTGCTGAATAAGTGAAATGAAATGTTCAAACCAGTAGTAAAAACCATGAATAATGCTATTTCAAACTTATTTTTAAGAAAAAAGGTACTTTCCTATTGGATAGTATAGATCCAAGATCAGACCTCATATTCTGTGCAGTCTGATCTTGATCTACATGGTCCGCAAAAGGTCAGAAAGTCGCACATAGCAGCCTAAGGGTCAATGTGAAGGAAATCGTTAAAATCAATCCTAAACTGTTTTATGTACTATCAGCTTCAAGCTATGAATAAAAAGTCTCTTCTAGTCTTCTATTAAACAGCCAACCCTTGTGTCACATTTTAGGACATCATGTGGAAAAAATCATCATAGACTTACAAGATCCCCTGGTTACCAGCATTTTCTCCTTTTCCAACAATATTTTCTACCCTGTCTAAAACAAATTCAATTATTAAATTTTACATCTGCAAATGCTTTCAATATGGACACACCTAGACTCTGACTGTCTGTTAATAGGTTGACAGGTTTGAAATGAGCTTTAACCTATGTTAGTCAGGGTGACAGCACTACAAGAATGCATGTTTAATTGAGCAAATACGGAAAAAAAAATCGAAGTGTATTTTCTCAAAACCTATTTTTGGAAACCAAGCCAAATTTGTAGGATGTTAGTGCTGATTGCAATAAATTATCCATGAAATTGTCAAAGAAATGTGACCAGCAATATAGACTTTGTTGGAAAAGCAAGACAAACTCATCAAACTGCTGCTTTTCCTAAAATTATTCTTTGACTTTCTTTGTTTTCAATAGTTTCAACTGAAACAAATGATCTGTGCTATTTTCAAAGAGTCTGATAAAAAATGTGACCCTTATAATCACATAAACCTTAAATTCCAGTTTCTAACTTTAAGAAGGCTATTTTTTTTAAAACTGATTGTCAGTCTTCCTTAAAATTGAAAAAGGATCCAGCTATTGGTGATGTAAAGAGAAAGAAAACCCAGTTTCACACTAATATGACATTTATGCAGACTTAAATGCATAAATAAGAAAAAAACCAATAGACAGATCGAAACCACTCTATGAAATCAGCACTTCTGGCCTACAGAAAGCGGACTTAAAAATGCTTATTTCAAAAAGGAAAGAAATGGTTAACTCTTTACCACACAACAAAATTTTAGACTTGTCAAATTGAAAGCATTTTCAGACAACAAAATAAATGCGACTCAAAAATTGAAATTTGTTTTGGGAAGGGTATAAAACATTGTGGGAAAAGGAGAAAATGCTGGTTACCAGCATTTTCTCCTTTTCCCACAATGTTTTCAAAAGTCCTCTTTTGGGGGGTTGTTAAAACTTGGAATTGTATGGTAAAGGGTTTTTGAAGAAAATTTTGACTAGGAAAAAAAATGGTATAGATACAATAGACATAAACTCTACTACAAGTAGTGCAATCAGAGAGAATAATTATAGAAAAAAATACACAAACTATAAAGATCACCTGACAGAAAAATTTTTCTCCACAAGGAGTGTTACTTCTATTCATAAATTTGAGCCATGTTCTGTCAAAAGGGGGCTTAATGCATCTGCAAGAAGCATTGACCTGTGTCAGCCTGTGCAGTCCGCACAGGAAAATTCATCCCAGATCCACTAGATTGGTAGACTAATTGGAATTTATGGATCTATAATTATGCGATCCACTAGATTGGCAGACTAATTGGAATTTATGGATCTATGATTATGTGATAACTTGCTTGATATAATGTATCACATAGAAATCCCTTTTACCAGAGCGTGGTTCATTTATATGGTAATAGAAAATTTTAGGATTATTCAAAAAGTAGTTTAGTACTGAGGAAACTATCATCAGAATGTTATCTAAATAATGATTAAAAAAAAAAAATTATGTCTACACAAAACTAAAACACACAGTTACATTTACAAAAATTCTATGTGTTGAGCTACAATAAGGGTTTAGAGCTTGACATTATTCAGATAAAAAGTTGGGATACCTACCCCCTGAGGTGTCCTCATGTCTTCATCAGATGACAAATCATGGACATGTTGCATAGCTTCTCTAACAGCCTGTGTACTGCGTAATGACTGGGAAGACTGGGCTCTCTTTAAGAAAATAGGCATGTGAATGATAAAATATCCTTTCTCATATTCAACCTTAGTGCACAAATAAACAAAACAAACATTTGAGCCATGCTCTGTGAAAAGGAGGTTTATTACATCTGCAAAAAATATCAACCCTGGACAGCCCTTTAGTTATTGGTCAATTTTCTACATGTCAAAGGACCAGTATACCTCATGACTCAGTCAGGTGTTAAACAAAATGCATTTTCTGGATCCACAAACATATGATGTCTTACTCGGTATCATGCTTCAAAGGGATGCATTAAATCCCCTTTTACCAGAACATTGCTCAAATGCCATTTATCTATTGCCATTATCAAGAAAGTCTCAACAAAGTAGCCAGTGTAGATAAACAAGAGGGCCATGATGGCCCTGGGTCGCTCACCTTAGTAGAGTGCCTTTAAGGTTTTTCTTTAATTTGACCATGTGACCTAGTTTTTGACTGCAGGTGACCCAATTTCAAACTCATATTTCATGAAGACAAACATGCTGACCAATTTTCAAGTCAACTGAGCAAAAAATGTGGCCTCGAGTGCCCTAAAGACATTTCTTTAATTTGACCTAGTGACCTAGATTATGACCCCAGGTGACCGAAATTTGAAATGGTCTTGGACTTGATCAAAAGAAACATTTTAACCAATTTTCAAATCAAATGAATAATAAATGTGGCCTCTAGAGTGCCCACTAGCTATTTCTTTAATTTGACCAAGTGACCTAGTTTATGACCCCAGTTGACCCAAATTCAGACTAATGTGAGATTTCACAAAGACAAACATTCTGACCAATTTTCAAGGCAATTAAGCAAATAATGTGGCCTCTAGAGTGCCCACAAGGTATTTCTTTATTTTGACGTAGTGACCTAGTTTATGGTTCCAGGTGACCCAAATCCAAACTCATCTGGTATTTCATCAAGACAAACATTCTGGCCAAATTTCAGGTCATTTGAGCAATAAATGTGGCCTCCAGAGTGCAAACAAGGTATTTCTTTAATCTGACCCAGTGAACTAGTTTATGACCCAAGTTTACCCAAATTAATCTTATGTGAGAGTTTATAAAGACAAACTTTCTAACTAATTTTCAAGGCAATTGAGCAAATAATGTGGCCTCGAGAGTGCCAACAAGGTATTTCTTTAATTTGACCTAGTGACCTAGTTTATGACCCAAGATGACCCAATTTTGAACTCAATGAACTTGTTGCGCTTAGATGGGCAAACAAACTTAGAAGAGAATCACTACATACCAAATATCAAAGCTCTATGCCTTCCAGTTTTAAAGGAGAATTTTAAAGTTTTCCTTCTTTGTTCATATGTTCGAACTTGTGACCCCCGGGGCTGGGCCAGTTTTGACCCAGGGGCATCATATGAACAAACTTGGTAGAGGTCCACTAGGAAATGCTACATACCAAATATCAAAGCTCTACACATTCCCGTTTAAGAGAAAAAGAAATTTAAAGTTTTCCTTCTTTGTTCCTATCTTCGAACTTGTGACCCCCGGGGCAGGGCCAGTTTTGACCCAGGGGCATCATATGAACAAACTTGGTAGAGGTCTACTCTGAGATGCAACATACCAAATATCAAAGCTCCACACCTTTCGATTTCAGAAAAGAAGAATTTTAAAGTTTTCCTTCTTTGTTCCTATGTTCGAACTTGTGACCCCAGGGTCTGGGCCAGTTTTGACCCAAGCAGCATCCTTGGAACAAACTTGGTAGAAGTCCACTAGGAGATGCTACATACCAAATATCAAAGCTCTATGCCTTCCCATTTAAGAGAAAAAAATAATTAAAGTTTTCCTTCTTTGTTCCTATGTTTGAACTTGTGACCCCCGGGGCAGGGCCAATTCTGACCCCAAGGGCATCATATGAACAAACTTAGTAGAGGTCTACTAGGCGATGCTACATACCAAATATCAAAGCTCTATGCCTCCCAGTTTCAGAGAAGATGATTCTTAAAGTTTTCCTTCTCTGTTCCTATGTTCGAACTTGTGACCCCCGGGACAGGGCCAACTTTTGCCCCAAGGGCATCATATGCACAAACTTGGTAGAGATCCACTAGGAGATGCTACATACCAAATATCAAAGCTCCATGCTTTCCTGTTTCAGAGAAGAAGATTTTTAAACTTTTCCTTCTTTGTTACTATGTTCGAACTTGTGACCCCCGGGGCGGGGCAAGTTTTGACCCCAGTGGCATCATATGTACAAACTTGGTAGAGGTCCACTAGGCGATGCTACATACCAAATATCAAAGCTCTACGCCGTCCAGTTTCAGAGAAGGTGATTTTTAAAGTTTTACCTCTTTGTTCCTATGTTCGAACTTGTGACCCCCAGGGCAGGGCCAGTTTTGATCCCAAGGGCATGATATGAACAAATTTGGTAGAAGTCCACTAGGAGATGCTTCATGCCAAATATCAAAGCTCTATGCCTTCTAGTTTTAGAGAAGATGATTCTAAAAGTTTCCTTCTTTGTTCCTATGTTGGAAATTGTGACCCCCGGGGCGGGGCCAGTTTTGACCCCAGGGCCATCATATGAACAAACTTGGTGGTGGTCCACTAGGAGATGCTACATGCCAAATATCAAAGCTCTATGCCTTCAGGTTATAGAAGAAGATTTTTAAATTTTTCCTTCTTTGTTACTATGCTCAAACTTGTGACCCCCGGGGCGGGGCCAGTTTTGACCCCAGGGGCATCATATGAACAAACTTGGTAGAAGCCCACTAGGCAATGCTACATACCAAATATCAAAGCCCTACGCCTTCCAGTTTCAGAGAAGATGATTTTTAAAGTTTCCCCTCTTTGTTCCTATGTTCGAACTTGTGACCCCCGGGGCAGGGCCAGTTTTGACCCCGAGGGCATCATATGAACAAACTTGGTAGAGGTCCACTAGGAGATGCTTCATGCCAAATATCAAAGCTCTATGCCTTCTAGTTTTAGAGAAGAAGAATTTTAAAGTTTTCCTTCTTTGTTCCTATGTTGGAAATTGTGACCCCCGGGGCGGGGCCAGTTTTGACCCCAGGGGCATCATATGAACAAACTTGGTAGAGGTCCACTAGGAGATGCTACATGCCAAATATCAAAGCTCTACGCCTTCAAGTTTTAGAGAAGAAGATTTTTAAAGTTTTCCTTCTTTGTGACTATGCTCAAACTTGTGACCCCTGGGGCGGGGCCAGTTTTGACCCCAGGGGCATCAAATGAACAAACTTGGTAGAGGTTCACTAGGAGATGCTACATACCAAATATCAAAGCTCTGCGCCTTCTAGTTTCAGAGAAGAAGATTTTCAAAGATTTTGCTTTTTTTTTCCTTTTTGTTGCCATGGCAACCAGAGTTGTGGGTGGAATTCAATTCTTTGAACAATTTTGGTAGAGCTTCACCCAAGGAACATCCCTGCCAAGTTTCATCAAGATTGGCCAATTGGTTTAGGAGAAGAAGATGTTTAAAGAAATTGTTGACGGACGCCGGACGCCGGACATAGGGTGATCACAATAGCTCACCTTTAGCACGTTGTGCTAAGGTGAGCTAAAAATCAGACCACATTTTTTGTGCAGCCTGATCTTGATCCACACTGATCACAGAAGCAATTATAGGTGAAAACAGCACTTTAACTCTTTACTACACAATCCCGAGTTGTAATGACCCTGAAAGAGAAGACTTGTGAAAACATTGTGGGAAAAGGAAACAATGCTGGTAACCCTTTCCCACAATTTTTTCTACCTCATCAAAGGCAGGAATCATCACTTGAGCTTCATTTAGTTTGTCGTCTGCAAATGCTTACAACTTGGTCCAGTCCAAAATTTTGTTGTTTGATAAACAGTTAAGTGATAACCCTTTGAATGTTTGGTCTAAAATCAGTCAATGTGGTAGGAGATGGATGGAAATATTTGGCAGATGATAAAGACTAAGATCAGACTGCAAGTATCTGTGAAGTCTGATCTTGACCCACACTCCCTGCCTCCCTGATGTTATCAGTTTTTACACATTTTGTATGCCGCATTATTTCAACAACAGCAAGGCAGCCGGACGGTGCATTTATCCATGCTTTGCTTAAGTTTCATGTTCTTTACAAGCTATATGCTGCTTTCCTCCCAAAGACAAAATCCTATCGTTCAACTCAATACCAAACAAAAAAAAAAGTTGACTCATCTAAATTGAAAGCATTTGCATATGTCAAAATAAATGCGACAAAAAACAGTGCAATTTGTTTTGGAAAGACAGAAAACATGGTAGAAAAAGGGAAATGCAGGTTTCTAGCATTTTCTCCTTTTCCAACAATGTTTTCAAAAGCCCTCTCCTTCAGGATAGCTTAAACTTCGGACTGCATGGTAAAGGGTTAATCCATATTTGATTTGTCGTCTGCAAATGCTGTAAATTTGGGGCAGTCTAAAAATTGTTGCCTATTAAAAGGGTTAGTAAAAACTGCGATACCTCTGATCTTTTGATTGGAACAGAATAAAGTGCCTCTGGATTGTTATGGATTTCTTGTGACTGCAGTGCTTCAATCATTCTTGCTGAAATTAGACAAGACTTGAATATGACAATACCTCCAAAAATACTGGAGACAGAGATCTTGAGCACTGCACTTATCCTCAGTGCGATCTATTTGTATTTGAAATTTCGAGTCAACAGCTTTTATACTTTGGAAGTCATGATCCGGACAAAAATACACAAAACAAAAAACAAAAAAAAAATTAGGGCAATAACTCCAAAAGTAATGAAGACAGAGTTACAGATTTTGTGTAATGCAGGTGTCCTCAATATGTATTTCAAGTTTTATGTCAATAGCTTTTAGAAGTACAGATTCAAGAATGGACAAGGTGACTCCAGTATATCCCCTCTCTTTCCCTCCCCCTTTGTTTCTGTCTGTGATGGACAAGTATTCACACCAGTTTCTTCACTATAAGATAAATAATATATAAGCTGTGCTCTGGCAAAAAGGGGTTTTGTGCATCTCTCTGATGCATTATACCAAGCAAGTCATCACATAAATATGGACCCATAAAATCAATTTTGTCTAACAACTGATTGAGTCATGAGGTAGACTGGACCACTGACATACAGAAAAAATTGACCAATAGCAAAATAGTTCGACCCAGGTCAGTCTGCACTGACTGCACAGGCTGACCTAAGTTGATACTTTTTGCAGATGCATTAAACCCCCTTTTCACAGCACATATCTCATATCTACTTTCAACAGCCAACAAAAAGCTAATATTGTACCTTGTTGGTGTTCATCAACATCATGTTCTCGTCTGTTAGATGGACCAGGTAACATTTCAGGTTCTCTGTCACTCAAACTTCTTCGTTTCTTAGCCACTGCCAGCATTTCCACTGATGAATATCTAAATTAGTTTTAAACAAGAGGGCCATGATGGCCCTGGGTCGCTCACCTTAGTAGAGTGCCTTTAAGGTTTTTCTTTAATTTGACCATGTGACCTAGTTTTTGACCGCAGGTGACCCAATTTCAAACTCATATTTCATGAAGACAAACATTCTGACCAATTTTCAAGTCAATTGAGTAAATAATGTGGCTTCGAGTGCCCTAAAGATATTTCTTTAATTTGACCTAGTGACCTAGATTATGACCCCAGGTGACCCAAATTTGAACTGGTCTTTGACTATATCAAAAGAAACATTTTAACCAATTTTCAAATCATATGAATAATAAATGTGGCCTCTAGAGTGCCCACTAGCGATTTCTTTAATTTGACCAAGTGACCTAGTTTATGACCCCAGTTGACCCAATTCAGACTAATGTGAGATTTCACAAAGACAAACATTCTGACCAATTTTCAAGGCAATTAAGCAAAGAATGTGGCCTCTAGAGTGCAAACAAGGTATTTCTTTATTTTGACCTAGTGACCTAGTTTATGGTTCCAGGTGACCCAAATCCAAACTCATCTGGTATTTCATCAAGACAAACATTCTGGCCAAATTTCAGGTCATCTGAGCAATAAATGTGGCCTCCAGAGTGCAAACAAGGTATTTCTTTAATTTGACCCAGTGAACTAATTTATGACCCATGTTGACCCAAATTAATCTTATGTGAGACTTTATAAAGACAAACTTTCTAACTAATTTTCAAGGCAATTGAACAAATAATGTGGCCTCGAGAGTGCCAACAAGGTATTTCTTTAATTTGACCTAGTGACCTAGTTTATGACCCAAGATGACCCAATTTTGAACTCAATGAACTTGTTGCACTTAGATGGGCAAACAAACTTAGAAGAGAATCACTACATACCAAATATCAAAGCTCTATGCCTTCCAGTTTTAAAGAAGAATTTTTAAGTTTTCCTTCTTTGTTCCTATGTTCGAACTTGTGACCCCCGAGGCTGGGCCAGTTTTGACCCAGGGGCATCATATGAACAAACTTGGTAGAGGTCCACTAGGAAATGCTACATACCAAATATCAAAGCTCTACACCTTCCCGTTTAAGAGAAAAAGAAATTTAAAGTTTTCCTTCTTTGTTCCTATCTTCAAACTTGTGACCCCCGGGGCGGGGCCAGTTTTGACCCAGGGGCATCATATGAACAAACTTGGTAGAGGTCTACTCTGAGATGCAACATACCAAATATCAAAGCTCCACACCTTTCAGTTTCAGAAAAGAAGAATTTTAAAGTTTTCCTTCTTTGTTCCTATGTTCGAACTTGTGACCCCAGGGGCTGGGCCAGTTTTGACCCAAGCAGCATCCTTGGAACAAACTTGGTAGAAGTCCACTAGGAAATGCTACATACCAAATATCAAAGCTCTATGCCTTCCCATTTAAGAGAAAAAAAAATTAAAGTTTTCCTTCTTTGTTCCTATGTTTGAACTTGTGACCCCCGGGGCAGGGCCAATTTTGACCCCAAGGACATCATATAAACAAACTTAGTAGAGGTCTACTAGGCGATACTACATACCAAATATCAAAGCTCTATGCCTTCTAGTTTTACAGAAGAAGATTTTTAAAGTTTTCCTTCTTTGTTCCTATGTTGGAAATTGTGACCCCCGGGGCGGGGCCAGTTTTGACCCCAGGGGCATCATATGAACAAACTTGGTAGAGGTCCACTAGGAGATGCTACATGCCAAATATCAAAGCTCTACGCCTTCAAGTTTCAGAGAAGAAGATTTTTAAAGTTTTCCTTCTTTGTTACTATGCTCAAACTCGTGACCCCTGGGGTGGGGCCAGTTTTGACCCCAGGGGCATCATATGAACAAACTTGGTAGAGGTCCACTAGACAATGCTACATACCAAATATCAAAGCTCTATGCCTTCCAGTTTCAGAGAAGATGATTTTTAAAGTTTCCCCTCTTTGTTCCTATGTTCGAACTTGTGACCCCCGGGGCAGGGCCAGTTTTGACCCCAAGGGCATCATATGAACAAACTTGGTAGAGGTTCACTAGGAGATGCTTCATGCCAAATATCAAAGCTCTATGCCTTCTAGTTTTACAGAAGAAGATTTTTAAAGTTTTCCTTCTTTGTTCCTATGTTGGAAATTGTGACCCCCGGGGCAGGGCCAGTTTTGACCCCAGGGGCATCATATGAACAAACTTGGTAGAGGTCCACTAGGAGATGCTACATGCCAAATATCAAAGCTCTACGCCTTCAAGTTTCAGAGAAGAAGATTTTTAAAATTTTTCTTCTCTGTTACTATGCTCAAACTTGTGACCCCAGGGGCGGGGCCAGTTTTGACCCCAGGGGCATCATATGAAAAAACTTGGTAGAGGTCCACTAAGCAATGCTACATACCACATATCAAAGCTCTACGCCTTCCAGTTTCAGAGGAGATGATTTTTAAAGTTTCCCCTCTTTGTTCCTATGTTCGAACTTGTGACCCCCGGGGCAGGGCCAGTTTTGACCCCGAGGGCATCATATGAACAAACTTAGTAGAGGTCCACTAGGAGATGCTTCATGCCAAATATCAAAGCTCTATGCCTTCTAGTTTTAGAGAAGAAGAATTTTAAAGTTTTCCTTCTTTGTTCCTATGTTGGAAATTGTGACCCCCGGGGCGGGGCCAGTTTTGACCCCAGGGGCATCATATGAACAAACTTGGTAGAGGTCCACTAGGAGATGCTACATGCCAAATATCAAAGCTCTATGCCTTCAAGTTTCAGAGAAGAAGACTTTTAAAGTTTTCCTTCTTTGTTACTATGCTCAAACTTGTGACCCCTGGGGCGGGGCCAGTTTTGACCCCAGGGACATCAAATGAACAAACTTAGTAGAGGTCTACTAGGAGATGCTACATACCAAATATCAAAGCTCTGCGCCTTCTAGTTTCAGAGAAGAAGATTTTCAAAGATTTTGCTTTTTTTTTCCTTTTTGTTGCCATGGCAACCAGAGTTGTGGGTGGAATTTAATTCTTTGAACAATTTTGGTAGAGCTTCACCCAAGGAACATCCCTGCCAAGTTTCATCAAGATTGGCCCAGTGGTTTAGGAGAAGAAGATGTTTAAAGAAATTGTTGACGGACGACGGACGACAGACGACGGACATAGGGCAATAACAATAGCTCACCTTTAGCACGTTGTGCTAAGGTGAGCTAAAAAGATCATGATATACTTCCCCTTAACCCTTTTGCAAATAGTCCTGAATTTCGAAGACCCTCTGGAAGAAGCTTTTAGGAAGCATTGTAGGAAAAGGAGAAAATGCTGGTAACAATAATTATTGCTCCTTGCCTCATTATGTTTTCCAAAGAATTGAAAAACAGTATTCTTCTTTCCTTCAAATATCTTTACAATTCATAGCAAATCTAAAAATTGCCTGCACAGAAATGGTTTGATGAATTACCACACAGTAATGAGCAACTGTTCATTTGTTGCACCATTTTTTATACAAACTATGTTATAGAAATGGTATTAGTGTTCTGTCAAGGATTATTGTAGGACAGAATGTTTTATCAACTTAAAGAAATAGGGGGACACTTTCAAAATCAGTGAGACAAAGGCACTCAAGGCTAATTCTTAAATTCAAATGGAAAAGGGACAGTCCCTCCAGTGTGTATTATGAAGGGACATCTTTTTAATACAATGGATATTATGTTGCAGAACACTGGATACACACTCAATATGAGGTCTCACCCTGCTTCTTCCATGACCTGATAGTCATACAGACTACTCTCTGGATCACTGAAAGGTTCATCCTCAGGCCTTGGATCCGGCACAGATTGTCTCCCTACCAGTGATGAATTCAAGACTTCCTGAGATCCTCCAAGACCTTCCACTGGAACCGGCTCCGGTGCAGGGGTGCGAGGAACAGCTGTAAAGGCTGCACTTGGAACTAAAGCAGGGTTGATATTGACCTGGTTAAAAAGTACATAATCTCATTATCTTCTGATTATTTCATCCCACATGACTGCTGCACCATTTTTTTTTTTAGAAAAAATTTCCTATTTGTACTTGTAACTGAACTAAATGACCTTGCAAATTTTTTAGATGTATCGAAGTCTTATCTTTCAGATACATAATAAAACTTACATTACTTGTAAATGAGTCTGAAGCATGTGCACTAAGCCCTTAACCAAACAACCCTTTATCTTAATGATCTTGGACAAGAAGGCTTATATGTGAAAAATGAGGGAAAATGCTGTTCATCTGCATTTTATTCCTTTTCCCACAATGGTTTCTTGCCTTTCACAGACAATTTTAGCAGCGTTTCAGAAAGTCAGCGTTTTTGATGCGCAAAATGAAAGCCTGACAGAACAAAATTAATACATCGCGTCTTCCTGAATGCAACATAAATCAGAATAAAAAAGGAACATAATGGATTGATTCAATGAATATATCTTACAAAATCATCAAGTTTGTAACTGCAAAATCATATCGAACCCGCTTTCTAACACTGAATTATTTGTTTCCAGTTTACACTGAATCAGTCTAAAACGTGACATTATTCCATGTGACATCTCTGTTGTCTCATCTAATATTACTGTATGGAATCCGTACTTAAACTTTTTGTCCACGTTTTAGACCCTGTTCAGTAATGGTCACCGCCTTGCTGGAGTAATCAGGATGACAGACGAAAGTTTCTATGAGGTCATTTTTTTTTACTTTTACCTTGAATACCACACTGTCATTTAAAACTCTTAGCATTATGCGACGTCTACAAACTTACAAAGATAAACAACATGTGAACAGAAAAGGAAGGTTATAGATCATGACGCACAAAATTTCTGAATGACCCCCGAAATTCCAAATAGCGAGTCACAGATGACCCCCAAAATTTATGAGCTAGCAGAAACACTGTCTTAGTAATGTTTGATCTGTCATCTGCAAATGCTTTTAGTTCAAACATCTGGAAAGTTGTGTTTTCTTGTAAAGTTTTAAAACTACCAGTTGAATGGTGATGATGATAAACAAGAGAAAACATACCCCAACTTTACTTTTACGTCTAAAGCACATCATTTTGTATCAAAACCTCATACAAGTATACAAATAATCCTTGCGCATAATATCAATAATACTTAAATATGCTTTCTCGAAATCGACACCATAAACACTTCTCCTGTCATAACCTTGTCTTTTCATCCTTATTTGTACACTCTCTAGAAATAAGCATTGGCAAACATTTGAAAAATCTGGTTTTATTTGTTCATATTCATTTTGAAAACGTTAAGCAGGCAATGATCAAATGATGTTAATTGTATGGAAAGGGTCACCATTTTCTCTTTTTCCAACAACATTTTCTACAGCCAATGTTCTCTTGGCCATTATAATGTAGAATTGTTTGGTAAAGGGTTCAACCTATGTAGCTCAATCACAATTGATTTTCCACCACCAGAATACCGTTTCCACAACTGGATTAGTGTCTCTTGTCCCAAACAGAATGTTAGAGGCAATAAACACACATGTTGAAAAGACTGTTGACTTGTTGAACTATACTGTACAGTACTGCCAAAACTTTTAATAGTTGGGCACCCACCTCCCCCAAATTACTTTATAAAAGGGAGAGAAGCCAGTCGTATTATTTTACGTTTTCCAATTACTGAAAGATAAAAGCATAAGATGGGAACATGAGTGACTTATTGATGCAAACTTTTCAATTATTCAGGGGAAACATATGCACAGTGTAGGACCGGAAGTATGCATTGTATGTGACTTGGGATTCTGTACAGTGACGATCTGTCACTTGGGTGTTAAAATTTGTGTTCACACGGTGAGTCAAGCTGGTAATTTCTCATTTATTTTGATAGTTATTGTAAACTATTCATATCTATTTATTTGCTTGTTTTGTGTCGATCATACCAGGAACGCGAATGTGCATTGTAAACTTTCCGTATAGCAATAGCGATGCCGTGATCAGTTGACCATTCTAAAAATACAGATGATTTTGTCCCAAAAAGACGCCGTTTTTATTCGATTACTCAACGTTAAAACCCCGTGTCTCAACGGAAAATGTATAAACAGTCTTTTTATTCATATCTTTGAGAAAATATGTCAAGGTTTGGTAACAAAGTTGACTACAACCTTCATTATCCTCTGTTTAAAATGGAACGTTGAGAAATTTTCGGCTGTACAGTCACCTGAGATCTATTAACAGCTTGCAAGTGACTGTACAAATTTCTTTTCTCAACATGTCGTTTTAAAAGATGGATAAGGAATATTGCAATCGACTTTGTGACCAAACTTTGACATGTTTTAACAACAATATAAACAAAGAAACTCTTTATACGTTTTTCGTTGAGAAAACGGGTTTTTAACGCTGAGTAATCGAGAAAAAACGGCAATGTTTTGGGATAAAATCATCTGTATTTCTAGCATGGTCAATGATCAAGACATACCCATTGCTCGCAGGAAGGTTCTCAGCGCACTTACGTGTTCCTGACATGGTCTATACATAACAGACTTATAACTGGATATGAATATTTTATAATAACTATCAAAATAAATGAAAAATCACCAGCTTTACTCACCTTGTGAACACAATTTTTACTACCAAGTGACTGATCGTCACTGTACAGAATCCCAAGTCACATACAATGCATACTTCCGGTCCTACACTGTGATATGCATCTCATCAAAAATTAATTTAAACTGCAAGGCAAACGTGCCGAGACACGACTTCTGTCGAAGATATTGCAATATTCGTAATGAAACGTCTTTAGTTATTGAATTGCAGAATGTGAAAAAGGTCTGATCTTTAAGTGACAGGACGGGTTTGATTGCATTTAGCTCATTATCGATGAACCAACCAGGTCATTCCTACGCCTAGGCTTTCTCCCTGCCATTCCGTGCATCCACTGTAAACAAGTGGTTGCGCATGCGTGACGGTGTTATAGTAATTTTAACCTCGAACAAGCTATCTTTCTTCATGACTTTGTAAACTTTCATGACACCGTTTCCATGCAGGAGGTGTCACACCTCACGATTTTTTTTCTACATTGAAAACAAAATGAAAATCGCCAAATTTGACCATCTATTTTACGTTATTAGCAAACCCATAAAGCTTTGCTGTTTGTTTTTATCGTAGAAAATATTTACTGGCCTACACAAGAAGTAAAAAATGGCACTTAAATCGATATTATTCTTTACAATCCCATCTCTAAAACAACTAAAAAAATCAAAGGACTGATAGTCCTGAGAGTCGCCTGGATGGTAATGGGTTAGAAGTTTTCACCCTTTTTTGTTCAAATATAGTAAACGCATTCGAGATACAAAATAACTCAACTATAAGACAGTATTATATGCAAGCATATTTCTAAGTTGTCATCCTAAAATTACAAACATATTAAAATTTACATTAAAACAAATATATGTGGTGAGAATTAAAATTTAGGCACAAGGAACAGGTTTAAAAAGTTCAAAGTCTCTTACCCCAGGCGACTTCATTTAAAAAATGGTTTTCAAAAGGTACAATCAATACAAAACAAGTCATTTTGTTGCAGTGATATCCACCTCCGAAACATATAGAAACATAATTATAAGAGGTATTTTGTTTTGCATGTAAATGACCTTTTTTTGTTATTGGTGAAAATATACATTAAGCCCCCTTTTTCCATGATAGGGAATTTCATTAAATAAAAACAAATACTGATTGTCTGTGGCTTATGATAAACAATATAAATATGAATTTTCATAAAATTTTGTCCAGTAGTTAAAGAGATTGGTCCAGAATGGAAATATACATCAAACCCCCTTTTGCTATGACACCGCTTTAAAAACAAAAACAAAATACAACCGAAAGACATCAAGCGCCCTTTTTCCATGACAAGGCATTACATTTTAAAAAAAAAGTGTATCGGCGGACTATCATGAGGACCACATGTATGAAGTTTCATTAACTTTCGTCAATGATTTTAGAACATATCTGTCTGAATAGACGGAAGATTGGACGGACGAACAGACGGACGGACAGACAACATGAAAACCATATCTCCCCCCCACCCCGAAATTCAATAGGGCGTAATAACAGTCTAAGTTAAATCAATATTTACAGTTCCTCCCTAGCTTGATAATGCCTGTAAAGAATGTGGACAAAAATTATGGTTCTAGTTTGATAAAAATGTTTTTCTAGTGCAGAATCTGGGTGACTTAACTTACATGTATATCTTCATTCTTACACATTTTGCTAAAACAAGCATTCTAAATAATTATTAGAATAGGGAATACATTTTCTCCCCAGATTTAGAGCAAGTTGTTTTATATGACACAAATTTTCTAAAATTGGACAACATGGTTATACATATATCGTTTAATTTCAATAATTGTCCTTTCCAAATACAGGATGCTAGATATGAAATTTGGGTATAATTGTTTATACAGTTTCAGAGGCTGTTATTTTGAAATGTTACTACTCAGTTCTGAAGCTTCTGTGAAGTTTATAGAAACAGAGCTGAACCACTTGAACAATTTTACAAGAGGACCATTTAGGCAACATCAGTATGGAACTCAATTGAACTTTGTCTTCTGGTATTGGATCTAGTGACAAACTTTTAGGCCAAAAATACTCTTTTGCGGCTCACCCATATCTAATCTAAGCCTGACAAGTTCCGTGAGTACTGGACTGAAAATAAATGGATTCTACAGTACTAGATCTATTACGGTTCTGTCTGATTTGACCTAGTGACAACCTTTTTCTTTTAACCCCTGGTGACCTACTTTCAGTTTTGTCAAAAAATATTATTAAGACAAACAGCCTGGCAATTTCATGATCATAGGACTGAAATGTCTCTGGAGCATACACCAATATTTGACTCAGTAATCTACTTGTCCTTTGGAAATAATTTGTATTTGTTGCTATCTGGGTTCAATTTTTGTCCACAGTGGACTCTAAGAATGTGGCTGCTACAGCTCAAGAAAAACAATATAACCCAATGGCATGATCGTCAGCCTTTTAACTTTGTCTCTGTTTTATAACGTCCCAGGAATTAGTACTGCTTCCACACCAATTGAAAATTTTAGAGATCTACATGTATGCTGCTTTGGCTTAAACTTAATGTTTGCGGTTCGCTCTAAATTACCCTTTACAACAACCCTAGACAAGATTACAAACACGCCAATAAAGAACTTGTTCGAGTGGGTTAACATTAATATGTTCTATTATATTTGAAATGTAGTGGAGTAAAAAGTCAAGTTCTCAGATTGCTGGTTGTTAGAACTGCGTAGTTTCAAGTCGAATTCCCGTCTGAATTCAGATTTTGGCAGTTACGAAAGCA
This sequence comes from Tridacna gigas, assembly GCA_945859785.2. Classification (NCBI taxonomy): domain Eukaryota; kingdom Metazoa; phylum Mollusca; class Bivalvia; order Cardiida; family Cardiidae; genus Tridacna; species Tridacna gigas. The sequence goes on along the minus strand of OX244034.2, from coordinate 6,621,478 downwards.
CCTTGCATACTGACACCCGCACTAATAAATTGTTGTTTCATAAATACTAGATCTAGGTTAATCGCACATTAAAAACAAACAGCAGACTTTTACAAATTCACCTCTTTAAAAACGAAAAACAATTAATCAAAAAAAGTATACTTTAAACACTCTCTCTGCATGGATCGGTAAAGCGTTAGGTCGGTGTACGTTGAAAATAAGGGCCGCTTTGAACAGCGACTGATTCATAAATATGTAAATTTATAAAGAATTCCGTGGTGCAAATGACGTTACACGTCACGTGATTATAAGATCTATATTTGTCGCACAGTTACATTCCAGAAAGCACCTGCTAAGCGATGACTTGGTACAGCCTAGAACCGTGCGCATTACATACGCTATGTACGATCTCTGTGCACCTAGAATATTGGTGTGCAAAGTATTTAAAGTCTAGAATAAAAAGCTCTGAAGAAGCAACGTGTAAGAATGTTTAAGAAGGCAATGCGACCATTCCAAGTCGTTATAAATTTGTTTTAAAAAAATAGCCAACTGTTGAGAAAATTCTCCACTGAAATCTTCAATGTCAACTCGGTATCGCCTTTCTCTTTCCGACCGTAAGTTGAGTGTTGAATTGTAATGAGACTTTTAACAATTAAGGACAGATCGTGAGATTCAGAATGTACTTGTAATGGGTAATTATCGAACCATTTTCACTGAGAACTGTCCACAAATAAAAGCGTGTCGTAGTAAAGACGGTTGTCGTCGGAGAGTATTTTTCAGTGTGTCCGCAAACTTTAGGTCACGACGTCTATTTTTAGATATATACATAATGCGCTATATTTAAAGATGACGTCTGTGTAAGCGACAGGATATCGTGTACCCATGTGGACGAAAAGATTGTTTCACAGGTTTAAACCGTTAAAAAGCTAAGTCTTTGTAGACATATTCATTATCACAAAGGCACAATTGTAAGTTACTTACGACAGAAACTGGGTTGTTTACCGAATAATTAAAAAACTATGTTTTATCTCGTAAACCGGAACTCGGCCAGGAAGCAGTACAAGGCCGGAGGTATGCCTACGTCACCCCATAGATCAGGATGATAACAATGAGAGCCTGGTTGCTACGCAACCAGGCGACTCAAAAACCGCTTCCTGGTTGTAGAGGTTCATTTCAGTAGTCACAGCCACAACATAGTGCCTCAAGAAATTACTGACTTGCTCTCGTTTTTAATAGAAATCATTAAATAAACACCTGAAACTTATTAAAGCCTGTCTTTTCGTTTTTTTCCTGATAAAACAGTGCAGCAGAATAAATTTGCTGTCCAGTATTCGTAACGGACTACTTTTGATAGTGTCCAGTCATTTCGACACCCGGTCATTTCGATACCTATTGGTAGTTTCGACCACTATTTTGGTCATTTCGACACCCCCCCAAAAAAAAATTTTTTTTTTTTGCAAAAAATGGTAGTTTCGACACCCGTTGATTTTCCCCATACCCTTATTTATGAAAAAAAAAAAAAAAAATGGTCATTATTTGCTCGTTATGTTGTAAGATGGGCAGATTTTTGTAAGATGCACAATATTTTTGCGTTTTATATCTGATCTTTGTGTTTACTACTTTTCTTACTCTATTGCAGATGGGCAACTATCTTTATGAATACATCGGTGGACTTCTATATGTTGAGGTTGTTAAACCCAGAAGAAAGATAATATGTTATTTGTTATTAATTATCGCCCTTGTACATGTACTTTTATGTTCTTTCAGGTTGCTTTCATAAATGAAAATTATGAAACAAACTGTTGATTACGTTGAATTAATTGTTTGTTATGTTTTATTTGAACGTGTCCATTGTTTTTCACAAATTATACCCTCTCATTTATCGTTTGCTTTAATTTGAGTGTTGTAGTAAATAATTTGTTAACGAAATGTTTTGAATATTAAATGAAAAAAATGACTTTAATTTATTTGAGGTATTACTGAGTTACTGGTATCCGAAAAAGTATTTAAAGCAAAGAAAATATTAATTAAGCCACACTTATTATACGTGCAGTTGGATAATACTGATTTACTTTAACCAAAAATTGTTGCAGCTGTTTTGTGTTTGTTATATAGTGAAGTTTTATAAATAAACGGGAGTTTGTATAAAAGTAGTGTTTTATTGCTTTATTTTCCTGCAATGGCAGATAATTGTGTTAAGTGCGGGAGTGTGATAGGAAGGAGACAACAGGCAGTTTCGTGTGATACCTGTAACAGATGGCAGCATCGGGCATGTGATACAGGTTATCCATATAAATTTGTAGAAATACATGTAACGCTATTTTTCCTCTACTACTTAAAACCAACTAAGATGAACATTATTATTGCCATACGGCTAAATTTTAGAGTTGCCAATATTAAAGGAATTTGCACACGACAATTCAAATGCTTATCAAATGCTAGCGATTGTGCTTGAATAAGTAGAAAATATTATGGGAAAAGGAGAAAATGCTGGTTACCAGCATATTTTTTCCCCACAATATTTTCACAAACCTTCTTTCTTGGGTCGATACAGCTCGTGATTGAGTGGTAAAGGGTTAAGATCATAATCATTTCTCACGGAAACGGACTACATTAATTAAAGTGCTAAATCATTTAACAATATTCACTATATATGTAAATCACGCCGTGTTTACTGACAACGAGCGAATGAGGCGTTGGAGACCATTGTAGAAGAAGGAAAAAAATTAATGTGAGCTTGTGTTTGATCCTGAAATGCTACGACAGTTTGACAATATATATATATATATATATATATATATAATAACACACACACACACACACACGTGTGTATGTGTGTGTGTGTGTGATTCATGTTATGTGAAAAGGGGGCTTAATACATCTTATAAAAGTATCGACACAGATCAGCCTACGCGGACCTAGATCGAAAGTTTTCGCCATTGGTAAATTTCCTGTAATCTAAAGTCCAGTTTACGTCATGATTCAGTCAATTGTTAAAGAAAAGTGGGTAATATGGATCCATAAGTATATTATCACTTGATTGGAACAATGCATCACGCAGATTCATTAAGTACCATTTTACAGAACGTACTCATATACTGCGACCAACTCAACTTGATTCCACCCCCCCCTCCCACAATTCGCGCCAAAACTTTGCAAAGAGAGATGATCAGACGTGGGTCGCTATTGGTTAATTCTCAGTATGTCTAAAGTCCAGGGTCCGTATTCACCAACCATTCTTAAGAATATTCTCAGTTTTATTCTCTAAGATTTTCTAAATTTGAGAGTAACACAACTTCTGACTGGCTAAACCAAATGGTTTAGCCAATCAGAAGTGCTGCTGCTTTCGAATGTAGAAAATTCTGGAGAATAAGACTAAGAACGCTCTTAAGAATGGTTGCTGAATACAAACCCTGCCTAAATCTGATAAAGGTATCGACAAAGATCAGCCTACGCGCACCTAAACTGGTACCCGTTGTATCTCCCGTAGCCATCCGATACGAAGATTGATAATAGGCTGCCAGTTTAACGCGCACCTGGGTCGAAACTTTTCGCCATTGGTCAATTTCTTGTCTGTCTAAAGTCCAGTGTACATCATGATTTAGTCTGTTGTTAAAGAAAATTGACCAATATGGATCCATAATTATGTTATCACTTGAATCAGTAATTTGCAGTTAAAATTATTTAAATGTTTAAACTATCTGATCATTAAAATGGACGAAAGATAAAGTGTACCAACCATGCTCTGTGAAAAGGAGCCTAACACATCTGCGAAAATGTATCGACTCAGAAACGAATTGTAGGGTCATATCTCTTATTTTATAATTTCTTGTTCCGATATACCGGTACTTCCTTTTAGAGAGAGAGAGAGAGATGACAAACAAATATATTTATGTAGTTAAGTTATTTATTAACTTTGTGTGCTTCGATGGTACGTTCTTTTCTTAATATTAAAGAATAAATGGTATGTTTTGTTGTGTCCTTGTCATAAATCACATTGGTTGGTTGAAACCACATTTTTGAAAACGTTGACGCAATATGAGAAAGAAAGAGATTGCAAGTTGTGGACCCACTCTTCATTTAAGCAAAAAGAAAAAGAAAAAAAATCCCAGCCCCAGCTTGGCCCATTTCATTCCCAACATTGATGAAAGTAAATGGGACAGGGATAACCTCTCTCACCGTTGACCAGTCTTCCGATGATTGTTATGTTGTAAAGCTGCCACTGCCCTGGAAAGAATATTGTGCGAAATACTCATAAAGGAAACTATACGAAATCATGGATCCATAAATGCAATGGTCGCCGCGATATAACTGAAAGAATCTTGTAAACGCCGTTAAACTCATGCACGACTCTGACAAGTGCGGATATATCTATGAATCATATGCTTGGAAGGAATATTGTGCCTAGTACTGCTAAAAGAAAATCAAGAAAAGCATGGATAGATGCACTGGTCGCCACGACATACCTGATCAATACAAAAACCGAACGTCGATACAACAATTACACTTGTCGAGGAAAGAGGGTGATCAAAACAAGACATCTGTCATTTCGACACCCGCTATCACTATCTACATTGCCTAATAATTATCATAAACTAATTATCATCAACTAATTATGCCCATTATTTAAACCTTGTGTATAACAAAAACCTATTTTGAACACACACTTGACACTACATTAATACAATGGGACAAAGTTAACATTTAAAGTAATTTAATTCTATGAACAAAATCATAAATAACGCTGAAAAAAAAAAAAAAATCGGGTGTCGAAATGACCAAATTTTGCAAAAAGATTTTCACCGGGGGTCGAATTGACCAAAAAGTGTCGAAATGACCGGGTGTCGAAATGACTGTCATTCCTTTTGATAACTACGAAACGGAAGCAGTTCGTATTTGTGCAACACCACTGTTTTCATCTAAAAGACACAATATTCTCTGTGAAAGTTGACCGATTTTCAGGTTCTCTATCCATATTTCGATACAGAATTTAATTTCCGATTGGAAGTAATTTTATTTCCGAATATAAAACTTATCGTTTCTTTCGAAAATAATGAACACACGACTTTTAATAATAAAGGTTTCTTTTTACTTTCGTTTTCACATAACCATGAAGATATCAAGTAGATCTTGATCTTTTCACATCAGACCTACTGTTCACAAAATTATAACTGTTATGAAGCAAGATATCACAGTTAGACTATAACGCACTTTTCAGACTGATGATTTGCATGATTACATTTTAAGACCAATTGGTTGAAAATAGAGGTATAGATCAGATGGATCTAGGTTGATCTCATTCTCTCTACACAACTCTAGTCTATTTCTACGCGAAAACTTCTGTTATTTCACTTATTAGTAGATCTTTTATCACATTATGACAATTCTTATGAGTACCCAAAGCACATATTTAGTGAAAAATATAGACAAATAATTCTTAGACCCTTGTTTTATGATTGCTGTGTACTGTGTTTATAAGCGTCCTATCATTTAGATCTAATTGCGTCTGCTTTTCTACACACTTGCTATGGCGTGTGTTGGGTGATTTGTCATTTCAAAAATCTGATTTCAGATTGGAGAGTGGAAATTGACACATAAAAGATGGTCTGTGGAGTCCATGGTTGTGAGGTAGATCTTCAGCCTCGTAATCATAAGGTCCTGAATTCGATATCTGGGAGCAGGTGTCATTGAACTTTAGGACTGTTCACTGGCCCACACATTTAGCGCGAGTACAGGTGTAGTTTCTAGGAAGCAGAATTGAGAGAGATTTGTACAAGATGTGAGAACTTGTTTCTCAATCAATGTGAAATACAATAAAACCTCCCCTCTCCCTACAACCACCCAGGCAATACGACCAACCTACTGTTACAAATGATTTTTGTGAGAACTGAATTTTTCCTTCTTAATTATCAATGATCACAAACCCAGAAATACGGACACCCTGCTATTCCGAAATTACGACCATCATTTTGAGTACCAATGAGAAATTACCTATAGATTTTAAACCCATGAAACGGCCACCAATTTTCACAACTTCTTTACGACTAGCTAATTTCCACATGTCCATAATTGTGAATTGTGGGCAGTGCTTCATGTACGAATATTCTTGGGTCTGATAGAATCAACAATCAGTTATCAGTCTTTTCTTTACCATTGTAACATGATTCTGTTTAGTGATCAGGCGGTTACCTTACATAATCAAAATGACCAATGAAGTGATAGGAATTAATTCGGCTTTTATGCGGTAATCAGGCCTGTATCACACATTGCTGACTCGGGTGAAAAATATGTCGACATCTGGGTAATTACAATTTTTTTTTTTAACATCCAGCCGTTGTAATTTGAGACGCTTGCCCAAGTTGGGTTGATAGCCAACGCTTGAGATGGGATAATACTTTTGTTTTTGTGGCACATTTAAGCCATACTTGTATCAAGGAGAATATGTGATTTGTAAACAAAAGAACACAACTGTTTATGGACAATTAGTAGGACTGTTCGAACATTCACTTCAACTCAAAATGGAAAAAACGTAATGGAAAAAAATTAACTGTAAATGTCAAGCTGTTCAATGATTAGCACTCATTTGAAATTCTTTTATCCATAAATGAAAATCAACACATGGAATATGAGGTCATCAGACTACACAAAATAAAAAAGCAGATCAAAACAGGGAATATGACAAGTTCTATCTGTAACATTGAATTAATTAGTCTTTAAGTTCAATTTCTTAATTTATGAACATATTTGACTGAAAGAGTTTAAATAGGCATTCATGAATTGGCATGCACTTACCTGTGCATCTAGTCATAAAATTCGAGAAACATTAACTTTTCAATGAATATGAGCATTTTCTTGTTGTCATTTTCACGTGTGGGCATAGGCTTCCCAGATTGAAATACATGTACATTACTTTGCACATAATTGAAATCTGCATAAATCTATAGTGAGTCCAGCTTCAATTCTAAATCTGGGTGGGTGAAACCCGTAAGTCAGACCACCCTGCCAATAAGACCATTTTTCAAAAGTACCACGGGTGTTCTTAATAGAAGAGTGTAACTGTAAATATGTATAAACTAAAAATAAAAATGCATTAAGAGAAAATTGGAAGAAGAAAACTTTCACTTTTGATAAAAATAGGAAACTAGGCCTTAAATTTTGGTGGTGAGGATGAAAATACTTTACATTTACCAATATTTCACTATCGATGTAATTGTAACTATTTTGGGATATATGATAAATGAATGTCACAAGTTTTGCATTGGCTTATATAGTGAAAACTTTAACAATCTTCTGTTTCTAAATTATAAGGCATAGGGCTACCAAATATGCCATGTAGCTTCATCTGATGGACATGTACTAAGATTCTTCAAATAGTAGCCCTGGGGCCAAAATTGGCTCTGATCCACGGGGTCACAAGTTTTACAGTGGCTTATTCAGTGAAAACCTTAAAAATCTTCCAAACCATAAGGCTAAGGGCTACCAGATTTTGTATGTAGCCTTATCCAGTGGGCCTCTACCAAGATAGTTCAAATTTTAGCCCTGGGGTCAGTCACAAGATTGGCTTATACAGTGAACACTTCAAAAATCTTCTAGCTCCTAAACGTAAGAAATTTTGAATATATAATTATTTATCTAGTAGACCTCTATCAAGTTTCTTCGAATTACAGACCTGGGATCAAAATCGACCCCACCCCACAAGTTACATGGTTTACATAGGTTCTTATAGTGAAAACTTTGGTGATCTTGTTCTTGACCGTGAGCCACAGCTGTAATATTTTATGAGTTTTATCACCTTGGCCTGCTCTGGAATTTTTTAAATTAAAGTCATGTCAAAATTGGCCCCACTCTGTGGGTCATAAATTTAACATGTGCTTGTAGAGTTGAAAATATAAATCTTCTCCCTCCTAACCATAAATCCTAATAGGGCTACCAAATTTGGCACATAGCTACATCTTGTAGATCACTTCTGAGTTTGTTCAAAATTTACCCCAGAGATTCCTTGCCTCAGGGGTCTCATGTTTTACAGGGGCTTTATATAGAGGAAACTTTGAAAATCTTCTTGTTTATAACCATATGGCCAAGACCTGTATTATTTTATTTTGTATGTGGCTTTATTTTGTGGACCAACCAGCATTCAAGGAATTATTGCTGTTTGGTAAAAAATGACCTTACCTTTGAGTCAAAACCTTCACTTGGGCTTTAATAGAGAACACTTTATAAGTCTTATTGTTTGAAACAATTTGGCCTAGAATTGTATTGTTTGGTATGTATGGTTTGTTCTTATTAGCCAGTGGAGCAATACAGGGCCATCATGGCCCTCCTGTTTTTACTGTCTACTAGCATTTTCTCCTTTTCCCACTATGTTTTTAAATGCCGTCTACTTCAGGGTCATTGAAAACATGGGATTGTGTTGTAAAGGGTTAATAATCCAGCTGTGATACGGTGCTAATCTGTCATCAGACATCATGCTATGTGTTAAAGGGGCATTGAATAAGTTTTTGACCCAAAATTGGGAGGGAGGGGTGGGGAAAAAAGACATTCTGTAACAAAATAACCATAAAGATTTGACTTTTGTCAGGCGAATATCAAGACCACGCTGCACAAAATGTTGAAATTTACTTGATTTGGGCCTTATTTCTGGACTGAAAATGTCTGTTAATGTTTATACTCTGGCTTTTTTTTTTCCAGGTTTTCATCCAAACAGACCAGTGACAATGGCCGAATCTGATGCACAGTCACCATGCCTCAAGCATAACGCAAACTGGAATAAGCGATTGTACTGGGCATTGAATAAACTGTATGATAATTTGATACCAAGGAAATACCAAAAGAGAGTTGGAGGTCTTCTGTGTACATGTTACAGGCGTGCAAATTTGCCACCACGAAGTAAGTTGAATACCATCTCTTAACCCTTTACCTCACGATCCCATTTTTAACGTCCCTCAAGCAGAAGGCTTTTGAAAGAATTTTGGGAAAAGGAGAGAATGCTGATAGCCAGCATTATCTTCTTTTCCCACAAATTTTACGAGGGCTGTTTGATAAATTTGTGGAATTTTGTTGTAAAAATAAAACTAGGAGACCAATTAAGGTCATTTGTAGCATACATATTGAACAATGTACTCTCGAAACATCATCTAAATTTCATTCAAATTCATAGAGAAATAAATTTTGAACAGAGAATTACTAAACACAGGTAAACGTACATTGCCGGTCACCGGATTAGAAGAAAAAAAAAGTCGCCATTACAAGTCAAGAGATCGGTGTACTTTTTCTTCATAATCCCCTTCAAGACCTGGTATTTGCTCAGTTTAGACATTTCTAGCTCCTATGTAAGGAAATACTTCTACAGTGGAACAAGACACACCTAAGTCATCCAATATGACAAGCCCTGTAACCCACCTGTGATTATTCACCTTGTCATGCGCTGTTTCCAAAATTGATGCTGTTACGCTGTGCTGTCCTTCCTTAGGATAATTGGCCTGGGCTTGGCTTGCCAAGCCCAAGGCCATAGGAATTGTATACCAAAATTACAACCCCATCCAAGCATTTACGGAAAAACCTGAGTCAAATATTTACGGAAAAACACGAGTGAAAGTAAAAAGTACCAAGTGCAATCCATCTGACTATGCTGAAGGAAACGACCCCTGTAAATAATAAGATATTTCGATTTGAACATCACAGTAAGGTTGAATTTCACAACAAACTTTGATAGATGTGCAATTTTAATTGTACGAAATTGTTGACAGAATTTGGGGCCCTAGTGAGGTTATTTATAACTGCAAATTCCTGCACTTAACAGTGAAAGAAACAATTGGCAAACCTCGGGTATCGTTGATCAAATGTTTTGATGTAGGTACGCAATCGACGGAGTTGTGACGAGTGCTGCTGCCGAGCACTAATCGGGATCGTTCGTTTATCCTTTTTCTACACACCATGTGAATGACAAATAATGATAGCGTATAGCAGACAATGTGTTCTTTCTTTGAAAAAGGTGTCGCAAAACCTAGGCAAGATTTTAATTTTCGTAAAATTACTGTGCACCTCTTGTCTGAAGTTATAAGTCTGTATTTGATTGTTATATATGCCTTATTTCTTCCTGTCAGAATTGTCCAGATATGACATCTTGGCCCATAACCATTTCGACCCATAGCAAACTCGGAACATACAATACCAAATATGTATTAAAGTTTGTAACATGAGCCATTGAAAACCAGTAATCTTTAAAAAACGATGAAATTTTAGACTTGTCTAAATTGAAAACATTTAGGAACGGCAAGTTAGATTTAGCTGAAATGTTGGTTATTGGCTGTGAAAGTGCAGAAAACCATGAAGGAAGAAAGAGAGCATTTTCTTTTTTTTCCAAAAGGTTTTCATGAGGCTATATCCTTGGAGTCCTTAAAACTCGAGAATGTGTGAGTTAAGTAACTGGTGGGTGTTTTATATTGAAGATCAGACGACACTCGGTACAATCTGATCTTGATCTCCATAGGTATTTAGGCTGACCTTTGTCGAAACTTTTTGCTTTTGGCAAATTTTCTGCATGTCAAAGGACCAGTGTACCTCATGATTCATTCGGTTGCTCCACAAAATTGATTTTATGGATCCATTAATATATGATGGCCTGTTTCGATTGATGGATCAAGGAGATGCATTAAACCCCCTTTTTCCAGAGCATGGCTCATTTGTGTTTTCCATAATCACAACCAGGACCTTTTCAAATTTATCAATCCTAAATGACTTTACTCAGATGAGGGCTTTAGGTCTAACAGCCCTCTTGTTCATGAAACTGGGATTTCCAACTTGGTTGATCATGGCAACTTAAGAGATACCATAGACTTTCAATGCGAAAGTTGAAAAGTGGCATTTACAGCAGATATTTTGACAAAACTTTTATAGAAATGTACCTTGAGCAGTCTTGTATCAACCATATGATTTTATTCAACTGGTAGTCTTTAGCTCATCTGTTTACGAAGAAAGTGTCATGCTATTGTCAAAGCTTATGCGTCATTGTCGTCGTGTAAAAACTTCAACATTTTTTAATATCTCTGTTATTCCTGAAGATATTCACTTGAAACTTGTACTAGTTATCTACTGTCAAAAGCAGTACCCATATAAAGGGCAGGTAACCATCAAGATATTTTTGACACAGTTACGCCCTTTTTTTATTGCTTTAAATTTTCAGAACCTTTGACATTTTATCATATCTGTCATTAATGAAGATACTTACTTCAAACTTGAACTTTTCGATAACTATTAAAAGGAGATTTCATTCAGTACAACAGAGGTAGGTAACCACCAAAATATTTTTGGCAAAGTAATTAGTTATGCCCCTTTTTCGACTGAGAACTTTTAGCTCAGCTGTTTTTAGAGACATGGTATTTTCATAGCCCTAGTGTCGTCATCTTTGTCGTTTGTGTCGTCGTCAAGCAAAATATTTGACATTTTACAATAGCTTTGTTATTACTGAAAATGTTTACTTAAAACTTGGACAAGTTGTTAAACCTTGGACAAGTTGTTAGCTATCAAAATGGAAACATAAACAATAAGGGTAAATAACTATCAAGTTATGCCCCTTTTTCAACTTTGTGTTTTCACTGAAAATCAACCGAGCATTGGCGCCAGAATGCTGACATCTTTGTATTTGTTGCCATAGAAACTAAAACTTAAAAATAAAAGAAATACGTAAAAGATTGTCTTCTCAGACACCAAATCGTGCTCTGTGATATTAGCCTTTGAAGACTTTGTGTTTTTCCTTGTCATTGCTCAAAGGACATGGTTACTATTTCAACCTATAGTGTGGTAAAATGAAAGAAAAATATGATTCATTGTTTGGTCATTGTGGATTTTTGCACTTTCCAGTAATATTCCCTGCTGTTGCACACTGCTAATTTTGGTTTGTTACCATGATTTGTTGCCAAAGCAACGTGAAGGAAGAAAATAGGAAGCAGAAAATCCTTTGAAAAGTATCTCCTTTCAGTCCATAAAGACCATGAGACCAAGGCTATACAAAAATACTCATTATATTGGCCTTTACAAATTTATGTTTTTCCATTCTGTTGTCAACTCCACAGACTGTCAGTGTGAGACATGTGGATATTTTTTATTACTCTGTACAAATGTGATAGCAGTTTTTAAGCCTGTACAAATGTGATAGCAACTTTGAGCTTCTGGGCCTCATTTTCCTACCTCTTCACCCTTTCTGGTAGCGAACAGGACTTGAGAACAGGAGGTCGCTGGTTTGATCCCCGGCTTGGCCAGTTTCTTTCCGAGGAATGATGATAGTCATCGTGACAGGATTCATTTCTCTCTCACCGCTGACCATTGTTTCGATGATGGTTATGTGGGAAAGCAGCCAGTGGCTTGAAAAGAATATTGTGCGGAGTATGGTAAAAGAAACTCCAGGAAAGCATGGATAGATGCACTGGCCGCCGAGATATAACTGAAATAATGTTGAAAACGGCGTTAAACACCATACAATCAATCAATCAATCAATCAATCAATCACCCTTTCTGGTGCCCAGGCCTTCAGCGCCTTCAGCACTGTGATTTTTAAGCAATGTTCTGAATCATTCCTTAATGGCTTGTGCCACTTTTAGACAAATAAAATACTACAGGAACTTGAAAATAGCAACTCCTAACTAAATTCTATGGTCTGTTTTGGTATTTTGCCGAGTCCAACACAAAATTTTATTGATGCATGAAATTCAACGTATAATACAGATGTCACTGCATCAAAAATTACCTTGCACTGACAAGACTAAAACTATGTTTGTACAGTAACCTGAAGTGCCACATCTATGAAGTTTTACAGAAATAACACTATGATGCTATTTCACTGTTTCCACAATTGGCGCCAGTTTTACACATTCCTGAACATACATTTTACACAGAATTACATGTTCCAATTCGGAAGAAAATCTGAGCCCAGTAGTGCACGTTAAATGGGTTACTATGGTTAAGAATATTTTGTGTTTAAAACATTTTAAAACCGCAAAATTTCAGTATCAAGTTTGAGATATATTCTTGCTATTATAGGCAAATGTTTAGCTTAAAATATCAAGAAACATGGTTTTAACAACAAAATTTCACAAATTAATCGAACAGCCTTCGTATAAACCTTTCAAAGACAGAAATCGTTTTGGCTATAATGGATTTGTCATCTGCAAATGCTTTCCGTTTAGTGGAGTGCAAAATTTTGTTGTTACATGTAGGTAAAGGGTTTAAAGCTTTTAAACCTTTACCACACAGTGAAAATGTATACTTGTCCAGATTGAAAACATTTGCAGACGACAAATTAAATGTAATTTAAAAATTGAAATTTGTTATGGAAAAAGTAGTTAACATTGTGGGAAAAGGAGAAAATGCTGGTTACCAGCTTTTTCTCCTTTTTCCACAATGCTTTCAAAAGGCTTCCTTTTCAGAGTTGTTAAAAGTCGGGATTGTGTGGTAAAAGGTTAAACTGTTTAACTGTTTTAGACAGCTTTTGGAAAAAGGAAAGAACCCTTTAGCAAAGTCAAAATTTTACACTTGTCTTTGAATGGTCAGAAAACATCGTAGGAAAAGGAGAAAATGCTGGTTACCAGCATTTTCTCCTTTTCCTACAATGTTTTCAATAGGCTGTTTCCTCAGGGTTGTTTGTGAAGTGAAAGGTTAGAACAGGACATTTTTTTGTTAATAGCATTATTTGTCCTTTTCTGCAAATATGTGTTGTTTGATTTGTACGAGTATTCAGTAAATTTCAATTTCAAATAATGCTACAGGTTGGCCATATTCTTAAGTCTGTACCAAGCATCAGAATTTTGGACTGGTCCAAAATGAAAGCATTCACAGACGACAGATAAAATGATACTCAAATGATTGGATGTAGGGTAGAAAACATGGTGGAAAAAGGAGAAAATGCTGGTAACCAGCATTTTTATCCTTTTCCCACATTGTTTTCATAAGCCTTCTTGCTGGGGGTTGTTGAAACTAGAGACTGTGTTGTAAAAAGATTAACTCTTTATCAGATGATCTTTTGCTGTAATGACCTTGACATATAAGGCTTTTCAAAACATCTTCGGAAAAGAGAAAATGTAGTTGACCAGCAATTTTTCCCACAATGTTTTCAATCCTTTCTGAGACAATTTCCTTCATTTGAGCTTAATATAATTATTTTGTCTGCAAATACTTTTAATGTTGACTAGTCTAGAGTTTTGTTGTCTCGTAAATAGATAAAGTTATTCACATACACATGAAATCTAAGGTCTCATATAGATTGTCATCCAGATAATTATGGTTCCAACAAATTTTCATGTTTTGAATAATTTTTAACGCTTTACCAAACAATTTGATTTTAGAAGCATTTTGCAGACAAAAAATTACATGTTGTTGAATTGTTGCACTTTGTCTATGGAAGGGAAGAGAACATTGTTGGCAAAGGAGGAATTGGTGGTTACCAGCTTTTTCTCCTTTTCTCACTGTTTTTCTATCCTTTCAAATAATTTCCATGATTGCTGTCAAAACACTGGTAAAGGGTTAATTGATTAAATCTTTATCACCTTCAGACAACTTGCCTTGCAGCAGACTATTTTTGAAACATTCTCAGCAATGATGTCACAGATCAAAACAAATGAGCCACACTCTGGCAAAAGGGGGCTTAATGCATTTCCATATACATTTCCATGATATAAAGCAAATCATCATATAATTGTGGATCCTAAAATCCGTTTTCTCTTACAACCGACAGAACCCCGAGGTAGACTTGCCCCTTGATGTACAGAAAATTGACTGATGGCAAAAGTTTTGGCCCAGGTCAGCCGCGGGGACTGCGCAGGCTGACCTGGGTTGATACCTTTCACAGATGCATTAAGCCCCCTTTTCACAGAGAATGGCTTAACCCTTTCCCAAATGACAAATTTTGGACTGGTCCAAATTGAAAGAGTTTGCAGACGACAATTTTAAATTTGATGAAAATGGCAGAAAGTTCTCAAAAAGGGTAGAAAACACTGTGGGAAAAGGAGAAATTGCTCGTTACGAGCAATTTCTCCTTTTCCAACAGTGTTTTCAAAAGACTTGTACTGCAGACACGTGAAAACCAGGGCTTGTTTGGGAAAGGGTTAAATATTTTATATAACAAGTACAAAGTCAAAATTACTATACTTGATGTATGTAACAATGCATTTGTTAAAGTCTCCCTCTCTTTCCCAAGTAGTCTGGTAGTCCATCATTTTTATCCTGGCTGCTTTCGAAGAAAAAATTGAGTCATTGTCATAGCCCTGGCATGCTCTGCATTGTCATCCTCTGTGTGGTAGGATAAAAACTGTAAAAAACTAAGACATTTTATAATATTGCTATCATTACTGAAGATATTTTTTTCAAACTTGGACTAGTAGTTGACTGTCAAAAAGAGAACCCATACAACAGGGGTAGGTAGCCACCAAAATATTTTTTACACCGTTATGCCTCTTTTTTGACTTGGAATTTAAAAAAGAACTTTGGCATTTTACAATATCTCTGCCATTATTGAAGATATTTACTTAAAAAATGGATAAGTTCTTTACTATCAAAAGGGATACCCAACAACAAGGGCAGGTAATCATAAACAAATTTTTGACAGCATTATTCCCTTTTTTAGCTCACCTGAGCACACGGTGCTCAAGGTGAGCTTTTGTGATTGTGCTGTGTCCAGCGTCCGTCATGTGTCATGTAGTCATCAACGTTTACCTTGTGTGTACTCTAGAGGCCACATTTTCAGCCAGATTCTCTTGAAACTTGGTCAGAATATTTGTCATGATAAAATCTTGGACAAGTTCAAAATTGGGTCACATGGGGTCAAAAAGTAGGTCACAGGGCCAGATCTTAGAAAAACCTTGTGTGCAATGTAAAGGCCACATTTTCAGCCTGATATGCATGAACAATGATCGGAATGTTTGTCTGGATAAAATTTTGAACATTTTTAAAATTGGGTCATAAAGGGTGAAAAAGTAGGTCAAAGGGTCAAATCTTAGAAAAACCTTGTGTGCACTCTAGAGGCCACATTTTCAGCCTGATACTCATGAAACTTGGTCATACTGTTTGTCTGGATAAAATCTTAGACATGTTTGAAATTGGGTCACATGGGATCAAAAAGTGGGTCACAGGCCAAAATCTTAGAAAAAGCTTGTGTGCATTCTAGAGGCCAGAAACTTGGTCAAAATGATTGTCTGGAGGAAATCATGGACAAATTTGAAATAAGGTGATTTGGGTCAAAAAGTAGGTCACCAGGGGCAAAATCTTAGAAAAACCTTGTGTACACTCTAGAAGCCACTTTTTCAGCTTGATACTCATGAGACTTAGTCAGAATGTTTGGATAAAATCTCGTACAAGTTCAAAATTGGGTCACGTTGGGTCAAAAAGTATGTCACTGGGCCAAATCCAAATTGTTGCAAAAAGAGAATTGCTTGTTATGAGCAATTTCTGTATTTACAACAATGATTTCACATATCAGAACAAATGTTTTATAAGACAAGTATAGAATGCATATAGTCAGAATTACTGAACCCTTTACCACACAATCCCTACTTTTAACGACCTAGAGAAGAAAGCCTTTTTAAAACATTGTGGGAAAAGGAAAAAAATGTTGGAAAACAGCATTTTCTCCTTTTCCCACAATGTTTCTACCCATTCCATTATTTGACTCACATTTAAATTGTCATCTGCTAATACTTTCAGTTTGGACCAGTCTCAGATTTTGTCATTTGGTAAAGAGTTAATGTATAGAATAAAGCATTTGTCAAGTCTTGCTCTCTTTCACATGTAGCCTTATATTCAACCTGACATTTCATCATTTTTAAGCACTTAATGGGAGGGAACACAGATGTCTTTCAAACTTGGCTGATATAAACCTTTACCAAACAACCCCGACTTATTTTTTCCCTGAAGAGGACAGCTTTTAAAAGTATTGTGGGAAAAGGAGAAAATGCTGGTAACCGGCTTCTTTTCCCACAATCTTTTTTATTCTTTGGGTCTTTGAAAGACATATTTGTAGTTATTAGTATCATACAGTGAGTGGCCATAAATATTCCGTAAAATTCCAAATTCCCATCGATTTACATGCATTTTTCAGTGTGCAAGAAAATTAATTGTGCTGCGTCTGATCAGTTGATCATAAGGAAAACCATATAACTAGAAAGTGAGGTTACCTGTGCTATGTACATTGCAGTTTTATAAGTGTTCATTACCTAACACCAAGGTTGTAGCTCTATAAAATAAAGTGTCAATGTAATAAACATTCTTTCGAAAAATATTGATCAGTTTTTAAACAGCTACATTGTACCGAGCCTGAAAATACATACTTCATTTTAAAATTTATTTAGCTCTATTTTCATAGAAGTTTCTAAACTACAGCTTTAGTTTTTAATCCACAATAAATTTGCAAATTAAGTTGGAAAAACATTAACCTGTTAGTCAATGGAGATTTGGACTTATTTATGGCCAGTAACTGTATAATTTTTAGCTGCACTGGGCATATGTCATGGCCCGGTGTCCGTCGTGTGTCTGTGGGTCCGTCCGTCTGTGCGTTAACTTTTATTTCAAACATCTTCTTCTCTGAAACTATTCATCCAATTTTCATGAAACCTCACAGAAATGATCCTGCCATGGTCCTCTTCAGAATCTCTTGAAAGAATTTGATTCCTTCAAAAACTCTGGTTGCCATGGCAACAAAACGGAAAAATATTGGAAATCTTTAAAAATCTTCTTGTCTGAAACCATAAGGCATAGGGCTACCAACTTTGGCATGTAGCTTTATGTAGTAGACCTCTATCAAGTTTCTTCAAATTATAGCCCTGAGGTCAAAATTGGCTCAGCCCCAGGGGTCACAAGTTTTACATAGGCTTATATAGTGAAAACTTTAAAAATCTTCTGTACCTAGCTATAAGACCTAGAGCTACCAAATTTTGAATGTAGCTATATCTAGTGGGCCCCTACCAAGCGGGCCAAAATTTTAGCCCTGGGGTCAAAATTGGCCCTGCCGCAGGGATCACAAGTTTTACATGGGCTTACATAGTGACAACTTAAGAAATCTTCCTGTTTTGACTTTTTTTTTTTTAAATTAGCCTTGCATCAGGGGTCTTATGTTTTACAGAGGCTTCATATGGACAAAACATGAAAATCACCTTATTTATAACCATACAGCATAGACTTGTATTATTTTGGCATGTGGCTTTATCTTGCAGACCTCTACCAGGGTTCAAGTAATTATAGCTCTGGGATCAAAAATGGCTTTGCCCTGCGGGTCTCAACTTTCACATGGGCTTTTACAGAGAAAACTTTGTAAGTCTTCATTTTGAAACCATTTGGCTTAGAATTGAAATGTTTAGTATTTGTGGTTTATATTTATAAGCCATTGGAGCGATACAGGGCCATCATGGCCCTCTTGTTTATCAGATAACTGTAATTGTTTGGCACTGGCAAAAGGGGGTTTAATGCATTTACCAAGTGCATTATAATTTGAGCCACGCTCTGGCAAAAGGGGGCTTAATGCATCTAATTTTTAGCTCCACTGGCCGAAGGCCAGCGGGCTTATGTCATGGCCCAGTGTCCGTCGTGCGTGTGTCCGTCCGTGCGTGCGTGCGTGCGTCCGTCCGTCCGTGCGTTAACTTTTATTTCAAACATCTTCTTCTCTGAAACTATTCATCCAATTTTCATGAAACCTCACAGAAATGATCCTGCCATGGTCCTCTTCAGAATTTCTTGAAAGAATTTGATTCCTTCAAAAACTCTGGTTGCCATGGCAACAAAACTGAAAAATATTGGAAATCTTTAAAAATCTTCTTGTCTGAAACCATAAGGCATAGGGCTACCAAATTTGGCATGTAGCTTTATGTAGTAGACCTCTATCATGTTTCTTGAAATTATAGCCCTGGGGTCAAAATTGGCTCTGCCCCAGGGGTCACAAGTTTTACATAGGCTTATATAGAGAAGACTTTAAAAATCTTCCTGTACCTAGCCATAAGGTCTAGAGCTACCAAATTTTGCATTTAGCTTGATCTAGTTGGGGTCTACCAAAAGTGCCAAAATTATAGTCCTGGGGTCAATTTGGCCTCATGCTTGGGGGGGGGGGGCTTTCACAAGATTTACATAGGCTTACATAGGGAAAACTTTTAAATCTTGGTGTACATAGCCATAAGGCTTAGGCTACCAAATTTTGCATAATTATAGCATTAATGGGTTCAGAAACCGTCTTGTTACTAGCCATAAGGCCAAGAACTCCCAAATTTGGCATGTTATTCTTCTAATACACATATTCCCCATTTAGTTCGACTGTAGCCCTGGGGTCAAAGTTTTATAAGGGCTTATATAGTGAAGACTTCTCTTCATGGTTTATATTTATAAGCCAGTGGAGCGATACAGGGCCATCATGGCCCTCTTGTTATATTATACCAAGCAAGTCATTACATAATTGTGGATCCATAAAATCCATTTTGTAGAACAACCGACTGAATCATGAAGTAGACTGGTCCTTGGGCATGCAGAAAATTGACCAATCGTGAAAAGTTTTGGCCCAGGTCAGCCGGCGCGGACTTTTCACAGAGGATGGCTTATTTATAAAGCCAGTTGTCTCATGAGTCTTTACCCTTTACCACACAATCCCGACCTTTAACAACCCTGAGAAAAAAGCCTTTTGAAAACATTGTGGGAAAAGGAGAAAATGCTGGTAAACAGCATTTTCTCCTTTTCCCACAATGTTTTCTCCTCTTCCCAAGGCAGATCTCGATTTGTGAGTCACATTTATTTTTGTTGTCTCTAAAAGCTTTCAATTTAGACTGGTCTAAAATTTTGTCATTTGGTAAAGGGTTAACACTGGCTGAAACATGAGTAAAGTGGTCTTTTAGCATGCAGAAAATTTAACAATGGCAAAAAGTTTCAACCCAGGTCAGCATGTGCAGGCTGATATAAGCTGATACTTGCTGCAGATGCAGTACACACCTTTTTTTGCAGAGTGCCAAGCCCCCGTAGCTCAGTCGGTAGCGTACAGGACTTGAGAACAGGAGGTCGCTGGTTCGATCCCCAGCTTAGCCAATTTCTTTCCAAGGATTGATGATAGTCATCGCGACAGGATTCATTCCTCTCTCACCGCTTACCATTGTTTTGACGATGGTTATATGGGAAAGCAGCCAGTGGCTTGGAAAGAATATTGTACAGAGTACTGGTAAAAGAAACTCCAGGAAAGCATGGATAGGTGCACTGGCCGCCGTGATATAACTGAAATAATGTTGAAAACGGTGTTAAACACCATACAATCAATCAATCAATTTTTTGCAGAACAATCCTGACTTTTAATCACCCTGAAGAGGAAGGCTTTTGAAAACATTGTGTAAAAAAGAAAAAAATGCTGGTAACCTTCATTTTCTCCTTTTCCCACAACGTTTTCTACCCTATCAAAGGCAAAAATAAACATTTGAGCTACATTAAATTTGTCATCTGCAAGTACTTTCAATTTGAACCAGTCTAAAATTTTGTCATTTGGTAAATGGTATTCAAATGATAAGAGATAATTTCTATACTGTTTGTTCAGATGACCCATTTTTGACTGTCAGCAGAGATGAATTGTATCAAGCTGCTAGTTCTATAGATGTTTTCATCCTCACCAATAATCGCCATGAAAACATCGAAGTCCTTAAAAGACTTATGCAATGGTTTAGAGATGACGGCCTTCTTCCAGCACAAGGAAGCTTACATCAGGGCCCTGTTCCTGGCCAGATTTCGGGTGTTTATAAGTTGTTGTATATCCTGAAGAAATGTATTCACAGAGATTACACATTTCTAGACTCACCCCTTCCACTTAATGCCCGAGGAGAGCCCGAAGCCAAGGAAAAAGTCCTAGAATTCCTTATAGAAAACTGTGACCACAATCTGGTTGGGAGTATCATTGGAAGAAGTGGTAATAAGTTGAAACCATTACTGAAGATGTATAAATGTCACATCAAAGTGGATAAAGTTACTATGGGCGATGACCAGAAGATAAAGGTTACGGTGAGGAAAAGGTCAAGTTCAATGGAAACCCTAGAGAGAGTGAAGAAAGCCATTGAAGATATGGCCAAGGAAGTTGTGCAGGAGGAGAATCGCTACCAAGAGCAAAGGAGAAGAGCTGATGAACAAGTTTGTACTATATTGTTATCCTGTGCTGAAGCGAGGTGATATAGTTTTTGCTTTGTCCGCCCGTCTGTTCATCTGTCCATCCATGACAGATATCTTCTAAAATCCTTGATGAAATTTGATGAAACTTCATACATGTGTTCCATAAGATAGTCCGTTGATATCCTTTTTTAGCTCAGCTGAGCACAGCATGCTCAAGGGGAGCTTTTAGGATCACCCGGTGTCCGTCGTTCGTCGTGTGTCGTCAACAATTCCTTAAACATCATCTCCTCCTAAACCACTGGGCCAATTTGGACCAAACTTGGCAGGAATGTTCCTTGGGAGGTCCTCTTTAAAAATTGTTCACAAAATTTGATTCTATCAAAAACTCTGGTTGCCAATGGCAATGAAAAGGAATTTTCTAAGAAATTCTTTAAAAATCTTCTCCTCTGAAACCACTGGTCAGATTTTGAAATAATTTCACAGGAATGTTCCTTGGGTGACCCTTTTCAAAACAGTTCGTGAAATTTTGATATGTCGAAAAACATGGCACTGGTGAATGGGGGCTACTTGCACTATATGGATATGAAGAAATTCTTAAAAATTCTTCTTCTCTGAAATTGCTGGTCAGATTTTAAAATAATTTCACAGAGATATTTCTTGGGTGACCCTTTTCAAAAATTGCTTGCGAAATTTTTATCTGTCAAGAAACATGGCTCTGGTGACTGGGGGCTACTTGCACTATACGGAAATGAAGAAATTCTTAAAAATTCTTCTTCTCTGAAACGGCTGGTCAAATTTTGAAATAATTTCACAGAGATGTTCCTTGGGTGACCCTTTTCAAAAAGTGTTCGCGAAATTTTGATCCGTCAAGAAACATGGCTCTGGTGACTGGGGGCTACTTGCACTATACTGCCGTGAAGAAATTCTTAAAAATTCTTCTTCTCTGAAACGGCTGGTAAGATTTTGAAATAATTTCACAGAGATGTTCCTTGGGTGACTCTTTTCAAAAGTTGTTCGCGAAATTTTGATCTGTCAAGAAACATGGCTCTGGTGACTGGGGGCTACTTGCACTATACTGCCATGAAGAAATTCTTAAAAATTCTTCTTCTCTGAAACGGCTGGTAAGATTTTGAAATAATTTCACAGAGATGTTCCTTGGGTGACCCTTTTCAAAAGTTGTTCACGAAATTTTGATCTGTCAAGAAACATGGCTCTGGTGACTGGGGGCTACTTGCACTATACAGATAATGAAGAATTTTTTAAAAATTATTCTTCTCTGAAACCTTTGGTCAGATTTTAAAATAATTTCACACAGATGTTGCTTGGGTGAGCCTTTTATTGTTCGCGAAATTTTGATCCATCAAGAAACATGGCTCTGGTAAATGGGGGCTACTTGCACTATACGGAAATGAAGAAATTTTTAAAAATTCTTCTTCTCTGAAACGGCTGGTCAGATTTTGAAATAATTTCACAGAGATGTTCCTTTGGTGACCCTTTTCAAAAATTGAAAAAAATCTGTCAAGAAACATGGCTCTGGTAACTGGGGTCGAATTAAAGCAATACCTTGTGGGCATTCTAGAGGCCACATTTTTTGCTCAATTGACTTGAAAATTTATCAGAATGTTTGCCTGAATTAAATCTTGGGTGAGATTGAAATTGGGTCATCTGGGGGTCATAAAGTAGGTCACTAGGTCAAATTAAAGAAATACCCTTTGGGCACTCTAGAAGCCACATTTTTTGTCTTGATGATATCTCAGAGGAGATCAAAATTGGGTCACATAGGGTCATAAACAATGTCACTGGGTCACATTGAAGAAATACCTTGTGGGCACTCTAGAGGCCACAATTCTAGCTAAATTGACCTGAAAATTGGTCTACATAGTTGACTCGATATCACGGATCAGTTAGAAATTGGGTCTCATAGGGTCATAAACTAGGTCACTGGGTCAAATTAAAGAAATGTATTGTGGGCACTGTAGAGGCCACAGTTTTTGCTCATCTCACCTGAAAATTTTTCAGCATGTTTGACTTGATGACATCTTAAATGGATTTGAAATTGGGTCACATAGGGTCATAATCTAGGTCACTAGGTCAAATTAAAGAAATACCTTGTGGGCACTCTAGAGGTGACAGTTCTTGCCCAATTCACCTGAACCTTGGTCAACAAGTTTGTTTTGATGTCTCGGATGAGTTTGAAATATGGTCACATAGGGTCATAAACTAGGTCACTAGGTCAAAATGAAGAAAGACATTTTGGACACTCCGGAGGCCACATTTTCAGCTCAACTGACCTGACAATTGGTCAGAATGTTTGTCTTAATAATATCTCAGATGAGTTTTAAATTGGGTCATTATGACCCTGGAGTGAAATTTCGCCTAATGACTCAGGTGAGCCATCCAGGGCCATCATGGCCCTCTTGACTTTTTAGCTCACCTGAGCAGGAAGTGCTAAGGTGAGGTATTGTGATGGGTCGTAGTCCAGCATCCGTCTGTCCGTCTGTCCACAATTCCTTTAAACATGTTCTCCTCCTAAACCGCTGGGCCAGTCTTGATGAAACTTGGCAGGGATGTTCCTTGGGTGAAGCTCTACCAAAGTTGTTCAAGGGATTGAATTCCACCCAGAACCCTGGTTGCCATGGCAACAGAAAGGCAAAAAATAGGAAAATCTTTGAAAATCTTCTTCTCTGAAACTGGAAGGCGTGGAGCTTTGATATTTGGCATGTAGCATCTCCTAGTGGACCTCTACCAAGTTTGTTCATATGATGTCCCTGGGGTCAAAACTTGTCCCGCCCCGGGGGTCACAAGTTCGAACATAGGAACAAAGAACCCTTTACCACACAATCCCTACTTTTAACGACCTAGAGAAGAAAGCCTTTTTAAAACATTGTGGGAAAAGGAAAAAAATGTTGGAAAACAGCATTTTTTCCTTTTCCCACAATGTTTCTACCCATTCCATTATTTGACTCACATTTAAATTGTCATCTGCTAATACTTTCAGTTTGGACCAGTCTCAAATTTTGTCATTTGGTAAAGAGTTAATGTATAGAATAAAGCATTTGTCAAGTCTTGCTCTCTTTCACATGTAGCCTTATATTCAACCTGACATTTCATCATTTTTAAGCACTTAATGGGAGGGAACACAGATGTCTTTCAAACTTGGCTGATATAAACCTTTACCAAACAACCCCGACTTATTTTTTCCCTGAAGAGGACAGCTTTTAAAAGTATTGTGGGAAAAGGAGAAAATACTGGTAACCGGCTTCTTCTCTGAAACTGGAAGGCGTGGAGCTTTGATATTTGGCATCTAGCATCTCCTGGTGGACCTCTACCAATTTTGTTCATATGATGCCCCTGGGGTCAAAACTGGCCCTGCCCTGGGGGTCACAAGTGTCGAACATAGGAACAAAGAAGGAAAACTTTAAAATTCTTCTTCTCTGAAACTGGAAGGCGTACAGCTTTGATATTTGGTATGTAGCATCTCCTAGCGGACCTCTACCTACTTTGTTCATACGATGCCCCTGGGGTCAAAACTGGCCCTGCCCGGGGGATCACAAGTTTCGAACATAGGAACAAAGAAGGAAAAAAAATTAAAATTCTTCTTCTCTGAAACTGGAAGGCGTGGAGCTTTGATATTTAGCATCTAGCATCTCCTAGTGGACCTCTACCAAGTTTGTTCATATAATCCCCCTCAGGTCAAAACTGGCCCCGCCCCGGGGGTTACAGGTGTCGAACATAGGAACAAAGAAGGAAAACTTTAAAATTCTTCTTCTCTGAAACTGGAAGGCGTAGAGCTTTGATATTTGGTATGTAGCATCTCCTAGTGGACCTCTACCAAGTGTGTTCATACGTTCCCCCTGGGGTCAAAACTGGCCCTGCCCCGGGGGTCACAAGTTCTAACATAGGAACAAAGAAGGAAAACTTTAATATTCTTCTTTTCTAAACCTTGAAGGCATAGAGCTTTGTTATTTGGTATGTAGTGAACCTGTTCTAAGTTTGTTAGCCCACCTGAGCACAACATGTTCAGTCAGTTCGAAATTGGGTCACCTGGGGTCATAAACTAGGTCACTAGGTCAAATTGTGGGCACTCTAGAGGCCACATTCATTGCTCAAATGACCTGAAATTTGGTCAGAATGTTTGTCTTGATAAAATCTTAGATGACTTTGGATTTGGGTCACCTGGGAACATAAACTACATCACTAGTTCAAATTAAAGTAATACCTTGTGGGCACTCTAGAGGCCACATTTTAGGCTCAATTGACTTGAAAATTGGTCAGAATGTTTGTTTTAATAAAATCTCACATGAGTCCGAATTTGGGTCATGTGGGGTCTTAAATTAGGTCACTAGGTCAAATTAAAGAAATACCTTGTGTGCACTCTAGAGGCCACATTTATTGTTCAATTGATTTGAAAATTGGTCAAAATGTTTGTCTTGATGAAATAGTGGGTGAGTTTGAAATTGGGTCAGCTGGGGTCATAAACTAGGTTACTGGGTCAAATTTAAGAAACACTTTGTGGGCACTTTAGAGGCCACATTTATTGCTCAATTAACTTGAAAACTGTTCAGAATGTTTGTCTTGATAAATTTTTTGATGAGTTCTAGGATGACTTTAAAATCAGGTCACCTGGGCTAATAATCTAGGTCACTAGGTCTAATTAAAGAAATACCTTTAGGGCACTCTAGAGGTCACATTTCTTGCTCAATTGACTTGAAATTGGTCAGAATGTTTGTCTTGATGAAATATTGGGTGAGTTTGAAATTGGGTCAGCTGGGGTCATAAACTAGGTTACTGGGTCAAATTTAAGAAACACTTTGTGGGCACTTTAGAGGCCACATTTATTGCTCAATTAACTTGAAAACTGTTCAGAATGTTTGTCTTGATAAATTCTTTTGATGAGTTCTAAATTGGGTCACGTGGGGTGATAAATTAGGTCACTAGGTCAACTTACGGAAATTCCTTGTGGATGCTCTAGAGGCCACATTTTAAGCTCAATTGACCTGACAATTGGTCAGAAATTGAATTATGCACATTGAGTGAATTTCGCCTATTGACTCAGGTGAGCGTCCAGGGCCATCATGGCCCTCTTGTTTATTTCATGCCATGTCATGGAAAAATGCAGCTTTTTTCGGCGGGGAATATCATTTCAACGAAATTGCTTGTTACCCCTTGGAGCGCTGAATAAACTTTTTTCCTGGAAGTATGACTGAAATAATTGCAATTTCATGGTTGCTTTTGTCTACAGTGTTTCAGCAAAGTGGACAGTGTAGATCTAAGATTAGGCTGCACATACATGTATGGTGCAGCCTGATCTTGATCTACATTGTCTGCAAGGGCAACTATAGTTGTGAAAGGCACTTTAATGGCTAATAAAGGCTTGATTTTTTAGCTCCACTGGCCGAAGGCCAGCGGGCTTATGTCATGGCCCGGTGTCCGTCGTGCGTGCGTGCGTCCGTCCGTCCGTCCGGTCGTCCGTCCGTCCGTTAACTTTTATTTCAAACATCTTCTTCTCTGAAACTACCCATCCGATTTTCACGAAACTTCACAGAAATGATCCTGACATGGTCCTCTTCAGAATTTCTTGAAAGAATTTGATTCCTTCAAAAACTCTGGTTGCCATGGCAACAAAACTGAAAAATATTGGAAATCTTTAAAAATCTTCTTGTCTGAAACCATAAGGCATAGGGCTACCAAATTTGGCATGTAGCTTTATGTAGTAGACCTCTATCAAGTTTCTTCAAATTATAGCCCTGGGGTCAAAATTGGCTCTGCCCCAGGGGTCACAAGTTTTACATAGGCTTATATAGAGAAAACTTTAAAAATCTTCTTGTCTGAAACCATAAGGCATAGGGCTACCAAATTTGGCATGTAGCTTTATGTAGTAGACCTCTATCATGTTTCTTGAAATTATAGCCCTGGGGTCAAAATTGGCTCTTCCCCAGGGGTCACAAGTTTTACATAGGCTTATATAGAGAAAACTTTAAAAATCTTCTTGTCTGAAACCATAAGGCATAGGGCTACCAAATTTGGCATGTAGCTTTATGTAGTAGACCTCTATCATGTTTCTTGAAATTATAGCCCTGGGGTCAAAATTGGCTCTTCCCCAGAGGTCACAAGTTTTATACATAGGCTTATATAGAGAAAACTTTAAATATCTTCTTGTCTGAAACCATAAGGCCTAGAGCTACCAAATTTGGCATTTAGCTTGATCTAGTTGGAGTCTACCAAAAGTGTCCAAAGTATAGTCCTGGGGTCAATTTGGCCTCATACTTGGAGGGGGGGGTTCACAAGATTTACATAGGCTTACATAGGGAAAACTTTTAAATCTTGGTGTACATAGCCATAAGGCTTAGGCTACCAAATTTTGCATATAATTATAGCATTATTTAGTGGACAGTTACAAAGAGGGCCCAAGTTACAGCTCTAGGATCAAGTTTGGCCCTGCACCAGGGATCACAAGTTTTACATGGGTTTATGGAGTGAAAAGTTCAGAAACCATCTTGTTACCAGCCATAAGGCCAAGAACTCCCACATTTGGCATGTTATTCTTCTAATACAATATTCCCCATTTAGTCAGACTGTAGCCATGAGGTCAAAGTTTTATAAGGGCTTATATAGTGAAGACTTTCTTCGTGGTTTATATTTATAAGCCAGTGGAGCGATACAGGGCCATCATGGCCCTCTTGTTTAACCTATTCTCCAATGATCACAGTGTTTTACTTACCCTGAGGAAAAAAGGTTTTGAAAACATGGTGGAGAAAGGAGAAAATGCTAGTAATCCACCCTTTCAAAGACAAATCCAATCACTTCAGCTGAATTGCACCTATTGTCAGAAAATACTTTCAATTTTGACAATTGATACATTTTGTTATGTGTTGACCCTTTAATAAATGACACATATTCAGACTGTTTCAGATTGAAAGCACTTGCAGACAACAAATTAAGCATGGTCCAAAAGATGGAAATTGTCTTTGAAAGGTGATAAAAAAGTGGGAAAAAGAGCAAATGCTTGTAGCCAGCATTTTCTCCTTTTCTCACAATGTAATTAAAAGGTGTCTCCCTCAGGGTAGTTTAGAATTTTAAATTGTTTGGTAAAGGATCAAAGACTTAACATTTGACCACTTGTGTTTTATACATTTAACATTGACACAAGATTCTGTACAAAAAAAAAATACTTCAAATTACTCTTTAACTCTTTAATGCACAGTCCTGAGTTTTAAGGACCCTAAGAGAGAAGCCTTTTGAAAACATTGTGGGAAAAGGAGAAAATGCTGGTAACCAGCATTTTCTTCTTTTCCCACAATGTTTTCTACCCTGTCAAAAACTTATTCCATGATTTGAGCTAAATTCAAATTCTTGTATGCAAATGCTTTCAATTTGGACAATTTTACATTTTTGTTGTGTGGAAAAGAGTTAAACCGGTACAAACACAGTCATATGTACAGTTCTTGTAGGCAATATGTTTGAAAAAGTATTAAAATGAGAAGAACATACTAGTTGTAAGCAGGGTTATAGTGAATGTAACCGCTAACACAGGCAGCTGAAGCAGCCTTAGATCAGACTGCACTAAATCAGACTGCACTAAATCTTAGATCAGACTGTTCATTGTTTGCATAAGCAACAAGTTTTGCTTATGAACTTTGAGGATCGCTTGCAGTGAAACATTCCCTTCACTCTTCACTTCAACAAGAATATAGACTTGTCTATATTGAAAACATTCACAGACAAATATGGAAATGTTTGCAGATGAATTTCAAAGTGTGACTCAAATTATACAATTGTGTTTGTAAAGGCTGAAAACATTGTGGGAAAAGGAGAAAATGCTAGCTACCAGCATTTTCTCATTTTCCCATAATGTTTTCAAAAGGCTTTTTTTCTCAGAGTTGGTAAAACTCGGGACCGTGTGGTAAAGACTTAAATCTCTCTGTGTGGTAAAGGGATATTATCAATCTTTATGCAGAACCCAGTAGTTCAGTGGTTATAATGGAACTAGTGATCTAGGGGTCATGTGTCAGAATCCCAGCTCAGCTTAACTCTTTTTCAAGGGTCTGTGATAGTCATTGAAAAAGGATTCACTCATCTCTCACTGCTTAACATTGTTAGCTCACCTGAGCACGAAGTGCTCTGGGTGAGTTATTGTGACCGGTCATCGTCCGTCGTCCGTCCGTTAACAATTTCTTTAAAAATCTTCTCCTCCAAAACCAGATGGCCAATCTTGATAAAACTTGGCAGGAATGTTCCTTGGATGAAGCTCTACAAAAATTGTTAAAAGAATTTAATTCCATGAAAAACTGTGGTTGCCATGGCAACAAAATGGCTGAAAATGGAAAAAATCTTTAAAAATCTTCTTGTGACAAACCATAAGGCCGAAAGCATTCATATTTTGTATGAAGCATCATTGGGTGACCCTTTACCAAAATTGTTAAAATTAATCCCATAGGGTCATATTTGGGCTTTGCCCGGGCGCACCCTAATTCACATAATAACAAAGAAGGAAATCTTTAAAAAATCATCTTCTGACAAACCATAATGCCTAGAGAATTCATATTTGGTTTGTAGCATTATATGATGATCCTAAACCTCAGTGGTCATATTTGGGCTTTGCCAGGGCACACCCTATTTTACATGGAAACAAAGAAGGAAATCTTTTAAAATCTTCTTGTGACAAACCATATTGGCTTGAGCATTCATATTTTGCATGTAGCATCATCTAGTGACCCTTTACAAAAATTGTTATAATTATCCCTTTGGGGTCATATTTGGGCTCTGGCGGGGCGCACACTATTTTACATAGAATTAAAGTTGGAAATCTTTTAAAATCTTTTTGTGACAAACCATAGGGGCCAAAGCATTCATATTTTGCATGTAACATCATTTGGTGACCCTTTATTAGCTCACCTAAGCACATAGTGCTCAGGGTGAGCTATTGTGATCGATCGTTGTCCGGCGTCCGTCCGTCCGTCCGTCCGTCCGTCCGTCCGTGTGTCCGTCCGTCCGTCCGTCCATGAACAATTACTTAAAAAATCTTCTCCTCTGAAACCGCCCAACAGATTTCAGTGAAACTTCACAGAAATGATCCTTAGGTGATGCACTTTCAGAATACTTCAAAGATTTGAATTCCATGAAGAACTCTGGTTGCCATGGCAACCGAAAGAAAAAACTTTAAAAATCTTCTTGTCCCAAACTGTAAGGGCTAGAGCTTTCATATATGGCATGTAGCATCATCTAGTGGCCCTCTACCAAAATACTTCAAATAATGGCCCTAGTGTGGAAATTGGCCCTATGTCGTGGGTTCTCGGATTTCACATAGAGATAAAGAAGGAAATCTGTAAAAATCTTCTTGTCCCAAACCGTAAGGGCTAGAGCTTTCATATTTGGCATGTAGCATCATATAGTGGCCCTCTACCAAAATACTTCAAATTATGGCCCTAGTGTTGAAAATGGCCCTATGTTGTGGGTTCTTGGATTTCACAAAGAGATAAAGAAGGAAATATGTAAAAATCTTCTTGTCCCAAACCGTAAGGGCTAGAGCTTTCATATTTGGCGTGTAGCATCATCTAGTGGCCCTCTACCAAAATACTTCAAATAATGGCCCTAGTGTTGAAAATGGCCCCATGTTGTGGGTTCTCGGATTTCACATAGAGATAAAGAAGGAAATCTGTAAAAATCTTCTTGTCCCAAACCGTAAGGGCTAGAGCTTTCATATTTGGCATGTAGCATCGTCTAGTGGCCCTCTACCATAATACTTCAAATTATGGCCCTAGTGTTGAAAATGGCCCTATGTTGTGGGTTCTCGGATTTCACATAGAGATAAAGAAGGAAATCTGTAAAAATCTTCTTGTCCCAAACCATAAGGGCTGGAGCTCTCATATATGGCATGTAGTATCATCTAGTGGCCCTCTACCAATATACCTCAAATAATGGCCCTAGTATGGAAATTGGCCCTATGTTGTGGGTTCTCGGATTTCACATAGAGATAAAGAAGGAAATCTGTAAAAATCTTCTTGTCCCAAACCGTAAGGGCTAGAGCTTTCATATATGGCATGTAGCATCATCTAGTGACCCTCTACCAAATACTTCAAATTATGGCCCTGGTGTTAAAAATTGGCCCTATGTTGTGGGTTCTCAGATTTCACATAGAGATAAAGAAGGAAATCTTTAAAAATCTTCTTGTCCCAAACCATAAGGGCTAGAGCTTTCATATGTGGCATGTAGCATCATCTAGTGGCCCTCTACCAAAATACTTCAAATTATGGCCCTAGTGTTGAAAATGGCCCTATGTTGTGGGTTCTCGGATTTCACATAGAGATAAAGAAGGAAATCTGTAAAAATCTTTTTGTCCCAAACTGTAAGGGCTAGAGCTTTCATATGTGGCATGTAGCATCATCTAGTGGCCCTCTACCAAAATACTTCAAATTATGGCCCTAGTGTTGAAAATGGCCCTATGTTGTGGGTTCTCGGATTTCACATAGAGATAAAGAAGGAAATCTGTAAAAATCTTTTTGTCCCAAACCTTAAGGGCTAGGGCTTTCATATTTGGCATGTAGCATCAGCTAGTGGCCCTCTACCAAAAAACTTCAAATTATGGCCCTAGTGTTGAAAATTGGCCCTATGTTGTGGGTTCTCGGATTTCACATAGAGATAAAGAAGGAAATCTTTAAAAATCTTCTTGTCCCAAACTGTAAGGGCTAGAGCTTTCATATGTGGCATGTAGCATCATCTAGTGGCCCTCTACCAAAATACTTCACATTATGGCCCTAGTGTTGAAAATGGCCCTATGTTGTGGGTTCTCGGATTTCGCATATAGATAAAGAAGGAAATCTGTAAAAATCGTCTTGTCCCAAACCTTAAGGGCTAGAGCTTTCATATATGGCATGTAGTATCATCTAGTGGCCCTCTACCAAAATACTTCAAATAATGGTCCTAGTGTGGAAATTGGCCCTATGTTGTGGGTTCTTGGATTTCACATAGAGATAAAGAAGGAAATCTGTAAAAATCTTCTTGTCCCAAACCGTAAGGGCTAGAGCTTTCATATATGGCATGTAGCATCATCTAGTGGCCCTCTACCAAAATACTTCAAATAATGGCCCTAGTGTTGAAAATGGCCCTATGTTGTGGGTTCTCGGATTTCACATAGAGATAAAGAAGGAAATCTTTAAAAATCTTCTTGTCCCAAACCATAAGGGCTAGGGCTTTCATATTTGGCATGTAGCATCATCTAGTGGCCCTCTACCAAAATACTTCAAATAATGGCCCTAGTGTTGAAAATGGCCCCATGTTGTGGGTTCTCGGATTTCACATAGAGATAAAGAAGGAAATCTTTAAAAAATTTTCTTGTCCCAAACCATAAGGGCTAGAGCTCTCATATATGGCAATTAGTATCATCTAGTGGCCCTCTACCAAAATACTTCAAATAATGGGCCTAGTGTGGAAATTGGCCCTATGTTGTGGGTTCTTGGATTTCACATAGAGATAAAGAAGGAAATCTTTAAAAATCTTCTTGTCCCAAACCGTAAGGGCTAGAGCTTTCATATATGGCATGTAGCATCATCTAGTGACCCTCTACCAAAATACTCCAAATTATGGCCCTGGTGTTAAAAATTGGCCCTATGTTGTGGGTTCTCGGATTTCACATAGAGATAAAGAAGGAAATCTTTAAAAATCTTCTTGTCCCAAACCGTAAGGGCTAGAGCTTTCATATTTGGCATGTAGCATTATGGTGTTGAGCTCAGTTGCATTTCAGGTGAGCGATTTAGGACCATCATGGTCCTCTTGTTTTAATGATGTTTATTTGGGAAAGTAGCCAGTGGCTAGCAGAAACTCTAGGAACACATGGCTGTAGTGATATGAAATAATGTTGACTATGACAATAAAAACAACATATAAAAAGCATTTTTTGTTGCAGCTTTCTTTGTTAAAAATTGAAACTTACCTTTCAGCACAGAAAAGATTTTGAGGAATTGCTTCATAGGACAAAAGAGATGAGTAGAACAGTCACCTGGAATGAGATTTTGAGAGCTTTGACTGGAAATGTTCGACACTACAGCCTGACTAGGGCAGTTGGCCATGACAGATTGAAAACATGGTTTGAGGAGATACAAAGAGAATGGGTTGACCCAGAAGTGAGTATATTCTACTCTTTTACGGTGCGTCCATTCTGAGAATTTCAAATGATTTTGGTCTTTAACCCTTTACCACACAATCCAGAGTTTTAACCACCCTAGGGAAAGGGGCTTTTGAAACCATTGTGGGAAAAGGAGAAAATGCCAGTCACCAGCATTTTCTCCTTTTCCCACATTTTCTGCACTGAGAAAAATAAATTTCATTTTTTGGGTAACAATATGTCATCAGCAAATGCTGTCAAATTGGACCAGTCTAAAACTTTGATGTTTGGCATATAGTAAATTTTTAGCTCCACTGGCCTTCGGCCGGTTTATGTCATGGCCTGGTGTCTGTCGTCCGTCTGTGCCTGTGTTTATTTCTTTTTCAAGCATCTGCTTCTCAGAAACTACCCATCCAATTTTGATGAAACTTGACAAAAATGATCCTGCCATGCCCTCTTCAGAATTCTTTCAAAGAATTTGATTCCAATGAAAACTCTGGTTGCCATGGCAACAAAATTGAAAAATATTGAAAATCTTTCAAGATCTTCTTGTCAGAAACCATGGGGCCTAGGGCTACCAAATTAGGCATGTAGTTTCATCTAATAGACCTCTACTAATTCCTTGAAATGATAGCCATGAGGGTCAAAATTGGCCTTGCCCCGGGGGTCACAATTTTTACATGGGCTTATATAGGAAAAACTTTAAAAAATCTTCTTGTCCAAAACCATAAGGCCTAGGGCTACCAAATTTTGCATGTAGCTTCATCTAATGGACTTCTATTAAGATCTTCAAATTATAGCCCTGGGGCCAAAATTGGCCCACCCTGGAGTTCACAAGTTATACATGGGCTTATATAGGGAAATCTTTAAAAATCTTCTTGTTCTAAACCATGTGGCCTAGATTTACCAAAATTAGCATGTAGCTTCATCTGATAGACATTTACTAAGATTATTCAAATTATAGCCCTGGGGCCAAAATTGGCCCTGCCCCACAGGGGGGAGGGAGGTCACAAGTTTTAGATGGGCTTATATACAGAAAACTTAAAAAATCTTCTGGTTCTAAATCATATGGCTTAGGGCTACCAAAATTGGCATGACCCTCCATCTAATAGACCCCTACTAAGATTCTTGAAATTAAAGCCCTGAGGCAAAAATTGACACTGCTCTGGGGCTCACAAGTTTTACAAGGGCTGTTATAGTGAAAACTTTAAAATCTTCTTGTTCTTAGCTATAGGGCCTAGGGCTACCAAATTTGGCATATAGCTTCATCTTGTGGATCTCTTCTGAATTCATTCAAAATATAGCCATTGTTCAAATCAAAATAAACCTTCTCATGTTTTATTAGAGATACTTTGGAAATCTTGTTTATTACCATACGGCTTAGACCTCTATTATTTGGTTCGTAGCTGTATCTTGTTGACCTCTACCAGGACTCAATTAATAATAGCTCATAATTATAGCTTGAAATCTTAATTATAGGTAAAAAATGGACTTGCTCTGGGTTACTATTTTCACATGGGTGTTTATTGAGAAACTTTATCATGTTCAAAACTTTTTTTTCTAAAAATTGTAATGTTTTGTGTATGGTTTGTACATATTAGCCAGTGGAGCGATACAGAACCATCATGGCCCTCTTGCTTATTTAGTTAGTTGTTTGTACAGTTACATGTATTTAACTCCTTACCAGACAAGGAAATTTGTAGACTTGTCCAAATTGATAGCAGTTGCAGAAAACATACAAAAGTGTGACTTACTATGACAGGTTGTTTTTTAGAATGGGTTGAAAATACTGTCAAAAAAAGACAGTATGCTGAATACAGCAATTTATCTATTTCCCAAAATGTTTTCATAAGATGATAATATTCGTTACATGTGTTTTCATGGTTATCTGTTGGAGTATATTTTTAGCTCACCTGAGAACGAAGTGCTCAGGATGAGCTATTGTGATCACTCACTGTTCGTCCGTCGTCCGTCCGTCCGTCCATCCGTTCACATTTTTTTGTTTACACTCTAGCATCTACAGATATTAACCAATCAGCACCAAAATTGGTCAAAATGTATATGACCATAAGATCTCGGATGAGTTCGATTATGGGTCTAATCGGACCAGAACGACTGGAGTTATTTGCCCTTGAATTAGAAAAATTGCCATATTTGACTTTGTTTACACTCTAGCATCTACATATATTAACCAATCAGCACCAAACTTGGTCAAAATGTATATGACCATAAGATCTCGGATGAGTTTGATTATGTGTCTAATCAGACAAGAACGACTGGAGTTATTTGCCCTTGAATTAGAAAAATTGCTATATTTGACTTTGTTTACACTCTAGCATCTACAAATAATAACCAATCAGCACTAAACTTGGTCTAAATATACATGACCATAAGATCTCGGATGAGTTCGATTTTGTGTCTAATTGGACCAGAACAACTGGAGTTATTTGCCCTTGAATTAAAAACATTGCTACATTTGACTTTGTTTACACTCTAGCATCTACAAATTTAAACCAATCGGCACCAAACTTGGTCAAAATATATATGACCATAAGATCTCCAATGAGTTTAATTGTAGGTCTAATAGGACCAG
The DNA here is from genome assembly GCA_945859785.2 of Tridacna gigas. Taxonomy (NCBI): domain Eukaryota; kingdom Metazoa; phylum Mollusca; class Bivalvia; order Cardiida; family Cardiidae; genus Tridacna; species Tridacna gigas. The sequence goes on along the minus strand of OX244034.2, from coordinate 6,585,707 downwards.
TTGTTGCTGTGTCATGGAAAAAGGGGGCTTGACTTATATTTTCATTGTGGACCAATATCTCCTTAACTACAGGACAAAATATCATGAAACTTCATCTTTTTATTGTTTATTGCAAGCCACAGGCAATAGTTATTTGTTTTTATTTCATGAAATGCCATGTCATGAAAAAAGGAGGCTAAATGTTTAATTTCGTCATGGACCAATGACCATCTGTTTGTCCATCTTTCAGGACAGATATCTTCTAAAATCCTTGACAAAAACTAATAGAAATTCATACAGGTGTACCTAATGATGTCCACTGATATTTATTGGTTTTTTTCCTTTTTGATATCAAATACTGTCTCATAGGAAAAAGGGGCTTCATGTATATTTCTGTTAAGGATTAATATACATGTATCTTCAACTCAAAATCCTGGACAAAAATTTGTGAAACTTCATATGTGTGTTCCTTATGATAGTCCGCCAATATCATTAGTTTAGCTTTTTTGATTAAATGTCGTGTCATGGAAAAAGGGGGCTTCACATATATTTTCATTATGGATTAATATCTCTTTAACTACAGGACAAAATGTTATGAAACTTCATCTTTATGTTGTTTATCACACGCCACAGACAATGGTTAGGCCTATTTGTTAGCTCACCTGAGCACAAAGTGTAGGGTGAGGTATTGTGATTCGTTGTTGCCCAGCATCCGTCTTTCCACAATTCCTTTAAACATCTTCTCCTCCTAAACCAATCATGTTGAAACTTGACAGGCATATTCCTTGGGTTAAGTTCTACCGAAGTTGTTTAAAGAATTGAATTAACCCTTTAACTCCAGGGGTCACAATTTTGGGCAAAATTGTATATAGAGCAAACTTTAAAAATGTTTTTGTCTGAAACTAGAAGGCCTAGAGCTATGATATTTGGTATGTGGCATTTCCTTGTGGACTTCTACCAATTTTGTTCAAATGATGCCCCTGGGTCAAAACAGGACATAAAGGTATACAGAATGAACTTAAGTCTTGTTCTATTTAATCCTTTACCACACAATCCCAAGTTTTAAGGCCTGTGAGAAATGAGGCTCTTGAAAATATTGTGGGAAAAAGAGGAAATACTTGTAACCAGCATGTTTTCCTTTTTCCACATTGTTTTCCACCCAACCAAAATCAAATTTAAATTTTTGAGTCACATTTATTTTGTTGTCAGCAAATGGTTTGAATTTGGACATGTCTTAACCCTTTAAGCGCCTTTCACTACTATAGTTGCCTTTGTGTCTAGTGTAGATCAAGATCAGACTGCACGAAATGTGCAGTCCAATCATTGATCTATACTGTCTGCTTTGTTGAAACACTGCAGACAAAAGGCACCCACACAGTTGTTATCATCTTGGACTCATTCTGGAATGAAAATGGCCTTTGGGTTTAAGGATTAAATTTTGTTGTTTGTCAATGATTTGAGCCAAGCCTGTTAGCTCATTACCTACAGGGCTAGCTATGCAGGGATGTCAAGTTTAAATCTCAGTTGGGCCAAGCACTCAGGTAACCAGCATTTTTTTTACTTTTTCCACAATGTTCTCTACCCATCCCATATCTAAGTTCATTTCTTGAGACAAATTTATTTTGTTGTCTGAAAATGCTTTGAATTATAGACCAGTCTAAAATTTTTGTTTGGTAAAGAGATAAAGATAGACCAAGTAATATGCATTTCAAGACTGTGTTGTAGGCAATACTATCTTGCAGAATATAAGGCATATATATCCAAGATCCAACTGCAGTCTGATCTTTATCTACACTGTCTGATAAAACATCCTGTCTTGTGTACCCTAGCCTTGGTTCCCACCTGATCATTTTTTCCTTTTATCTATGCAGGATGGACGGATGCAGTTTAAATTTGACATGAAGCCCCCTTTTTCCATGACACAGCAATAAATTCCAAAACCCTGACAATATGCGCTAGGTCACTTGATGTGTGAAAATTTCATCCAAATCTGTTGAGATATGTCTAGTAATTAAAGAGATATTGGTGAAAAATGAAATATAACATGAAGACCCCTTTTTCCATGATGCAGCTATAAATTGCAGAACCTTGACAATATGCGCTAGGTCACATGATGAGAAACATTGTGTGAAAACTTTTGAAAACATTGTGGGAAAAGGAGAAAATGCTGGTAACCAGCATTTTCTCCTTTTTCCCACCAAGTTTTCTACCCTATCAAAGAAATATTGTGTCACTTGAGCCAATATGAAAATGTTGTCTGCAAATGCTTTCAATTTGGACAGATCTAAAATTTTGCCGTGTGGTAAAGGGTTAAAGGCTTTGACAGCATTTTTCTGTCTGGCTGTTAGGATGTATCTTTGAACATTGTGTTCATTGTATTTTGAGTTCATTTTTGTTCATTCATTTAACTCTGTAGTACAGATTTTATCTTGTAAATCTTAGAAGTCATTATAATTTTTGTTCTTCACTTTGTGGTGTTTGTCTTAATTTATAAATAAGTTTATGAAAGCCCCCCCCTCCCCCCCTGCCGATAGATTTTGGGCATATACTCCACCATGAATTGAAGTACCATTTGAAAGATCTGTTCAGGTAGGGCCAAGGTCAGTGTCACACTTGAAGGTCAAATTTTTGTTAGCTGGACGCATTGAAAGGTTGGTGCAAGACTATTGCAAGTGTAAATACATTGTTTATGTGTTTACAATAGCAATTACCCATGAACATGTCCCTGGACAACCACTGTTGTTGTTGGTGTATTTAACAACATTATAATACTAACTTGTATAGAAAGTCTTGAATTGGCAAGCATTCTCTACTAAGTTTGTTCAAATCAGGCAACTTTTTGCCACACACCAAAAGGCGTAGGGCTTTGTTATTATTTCTTCAAAACTCTGTTCTGGAGGTATATAGGAGTCAGCTGTCAGTCCATCCACCCATCCATCAGTCTTCCTGTAGCATTTTCTTTTCAGAGCTAGTTCTCAACAATTACAGGACAGATTTCATTCAAACTTTAGAGAGACTCGGTGCCAAGCAAGAATGTGCATATTATATTTTGGTGACGGTTCATTGAATTTTTACAAAGTTATTTTCCTTTGATGAAATTTCTTGTTCTCCCTATTCTTCAACAACTATTGGACAAATATCATTCAAACTTCTCACAAATATTTATATAACCGGGTTTGGTTAAGAAAGATTATCTTCTTGTCTAAACCAAGAAGACCTAGAGCTTTGGCCTTGCACTTCGGTATTTGGCATTTATCTTCATTGTAGACCTTTACTGCTTGGTACTCAGGTGAGCGATATAGGACCATCATGGTCCTCTTGTTTAGCTTTTTTTCATAGTCATTCTATGGATTATAAGCAAATTAACTTTTTGTTTGTTTGTTAGTCGGAGGGATCTAGTGCCTCAAGCGGAAGTTCTAGTCGGGCCTTTGACAGACCAGGTCCGTCTATAGTTCACCAGAATCAGTTTAGTGATGAGGAAATGGAGGACACAGCTCTGAAAAGGGAACCAGCAGGAGCCTCTGGAGTATCATCAAACTTTGCCAACATTGCAAGTGGACCAGTACCGTCCACCAGTGGTTTTAGACCTGAGTCTTCACCACACATGAGTGCAGGGGCGTCCCTCATGGCCACTGCTAGTGGGTCTTCAAGCTTCAAACAGCCTCTGAGTGCAGCTCAAGAAGGGAGACTGAATATTAGTGAGAGAACATCCATATGTCTGGTTCATGACAGAAAATGGGTACCAACATACCAGTTTACTTTGACAAGGTGCTATCAACAGATCAAACTGGAGAAAAAATATGGAAGAGCTTTCAGCAGATTTGTTTGCTCTTGTGAGAGCAGCGTGCCAGGTAAGCTTCTAGTTTCCAGAGGTCAATTGCAGGGCGAGAAAAGCATAAACTCTTTACCAAACAACAGAACTTTAGACTTGACCAAATCAAAAACATTTGCAGATGATAAATTAAATCCCTGATGTTAAAATTGGCCCAGCTCCATGGGTCATTCATTTAACATGTGCTTATAGAGTGAAATACCATAAATCTTCTTGCCATAAACCCTAGGGCTATCAAATTTGGCACATAGCTTCGTTTTTTTAATGACTTCTGAATTTGTTCAAAATTTAGCCCTGGGATCAAAATTAGCCAGGAGCTTTGAGGAAACATTGAAAATCTGTTCGTTTATAACCATATGACTTAGTCAGTATTATTTTGTATGTGGGTTTGTGTTGTGGACCTCTACCAGAATTCTAGCAAGTATTGCTCTGTGGTCAAAAATGACCTAACCAGTGGGTCAGAACTTTCACATGGGCTTTTATAGAGCAAACTTTACAAGTCTTCTAGTTCGAAACCATTTTGTCTAGAATGGTAATGTTTGGTATGTATGGTTTGTATGTATTAGCCAGTGGAGTGATACAGGGCCATCATGGCCCTCTTGTTTATGTTTTAGAAGGTTACTGGGGCATTAACTCTGTAATACACAATCCTGAGCTTTAAAGCCCCTGGGAAATAAGACTTCTGAAAACATTGTTGGAAAAGGAGAAAATGGTGGTAACCAGCATTTTCTCCTCATCCCACAATGTTTTCTAACCTTTCAAAAACAAATCCAGTCATTTGAGCCACAACTGACATGTCCCTTGCAAGTGCTTTTAATTTGGTCAAGTCTGAAATATTCTTGTTTGGTAAATAATTGAACTAGATTTGACCCAGCCTGGTGGAGGGGCAGAAAGTCAGTGTTATGTATGAAAAATCATATGGACATGGCTCTTGACCCTTAGTTGAGGAAAAACAAAAGAAATGCTGGGAAAAAAGCCTCCATTAGGACTCAAGTCGACAACCTTCAAAACAAGTGTGAGACTCTACCAACTGAGCTGTGATGCCCACTGATACTTCATTATGTTAAAAATGTATTTACCATTTGTTAACCAATAACTGATGTACTACCGTTAGGTAACAGATAGGGAAATTTTAGAAAAAAATGAGTAGTTCTATGTGTGTTTTTTACATGTATTTCTCTCTATGCTTTAATTTTAAAGCCATCATCGCATGCAAATGAAAATTAGTAACCTTATGAATTGGTTTAACCCATTATCCTGACTTTTATTAACCCTGTAGGAGAGGGTTTTTGAAAACTTTGTGGGAATAGGAGAAAAAGCTGGTAACCAGCATTTTCTCCTTTTCCCACAATGTTTTCTACCAGATCATAGAAAAATTACACCACTTGAGCCACATTGAAATTTTCATCTGCAAATGCTTTCAGTTTGGACAAGGCTAAAATTTTGTCATCTGGTAAAGGGTTAAAACATTTTCAAATGATGGTGTTGGTCCTTTAATAAGTAGATAATATTGTGAGAAAAGGAGAAAATGCTGGTTATCAGCATTTTCTTCGTTTCCCACAATGCTTTCAAAAGCTTATTTTATTCAGGGTCATCAGAATATGGGATTGTTTGGTAAAAGGTTAATTTCCCTTAAAACTGTAATTTCATTTAATTTCCCAGATTGCCTTAGACATTTCGAAAGTGAAGCTCAAATGAAGGAGTCCTTCAAGAGGGTCATAGATAATATTGAAAACTGGCCGCAGGAGGTTCAAGACATAATGTCTCCCCTGGTCAGCCAGCTGAAGAAGGGCCGGGAAGCAGAAACTTGGCATAGTCTGTACAGATTTGTCTTCCTGTTTGATAGCATGCTTCAAGGACGGACAGACTGCCTCGAACAAAGCTACAGGCTACCCTATGGACCACAAGATTCAAATGAAGGTATAAGAAATTTGCCCTTTACGTCATTAGGCAGAGTTAAACTCATTACCACACAGCAAAAACAAACTTTCCAAATTGAAAGTATTTTGCAGACACGAACTTGAATATCTCTGAACTCATGGGATTTGACTTTTTTAGCTCACCTGAGCACAATGTGCTCAAGGGGAGCTTTAAGGATCACCCGTTCGTTCTGCGTCGTGCGTCGTTTGTCGTGCGTCGTCAACAATTCTTTAAACATCATCTCCTCCTAAACCACTGGGCCAATTTGGACCAAACTTGGCAGGAATGTTCCTTGGGAGGTCCTCTTTAAAAAGTGTTCACAAAATTTGATTCCATCAAAAACTCTGGTTGCCATGGCAATGAAATGGAATTTTCTAAGAAATTCTTTAAAAATCTTCTCCTCTGAAACCGCGGGTCAGATTTTGAAATAATTTCACAGGAATGTTCCTTGGGTGACCCTTTTCAAAATTTGTTTGCGAAATTCTGTTCCGTCAAGAAACATGGCTCTGGTGAATGGGGGCTACTTGCACTATATGGATATGAAGAAATTCTTAAAAATTCTTCTTCTCTGAAACCACTTGTCAGATTTTAAAATAATTTCACAGAGATATTTCTTGGGTGACCCTTTTTAAAAGTTGTTCGCGAAATTCTGATCCATCAAGAAACATGGCTCTGGTGAATGGGGGCTACTTGCACTATACGGAAATGAAGAAATTCTTAAAAATTCTTCTTCTCTGAAACAGCTGGTCAGATTTTAAAATAATTTCACAGAGATGTTCCTTGGGTGACCCTTTTCAAAAAGTGTTCTCGAAATTTTGATCCGTCAAGAAACATGGCTCTGGTGACTGGGGGCTACTTGCACTATACGGATATGAAGAAATTCTTAAAAATTCTTCTTCTCTGAAACCGCTGGTCAGATTTTAAAATAATTTCACAGAGATGTTCCTTGGGTGACCCTTTTCAAAAGCTGTTCGTGAAATTTTGATCCGTCAAGAAACATGGCTCTGGTGAATGGGGGCTACTTGCACTATACGGAAGTGAAGAAATTCTTAAAAATTCTTCTTCTCTGAAACGGCTGGTCAGATTTTGAAATAATTTCACAGAGATGTTCCATGGGTGACCCTTTTCAAAAAGTGTTTGCGAAATTTTGATCCGTCAAGAAACATGGCTCTGGTGACTGGGGTCAAATTAAAGCAATACCTTGTGGGCATTCTAGAGGCCACATTTTTTGCTCAATTGACTTGAAAATTTATCAGAATGTTTGCCTTAATTAAATCTTGGATGAGATTGAAATTGGGTCATCTGGGGTCATAAAGTAGGTCACTAGGTCAAATTGTCTTGATGATATCTCAGAGGAGTTCAAAATTGGGTTACCTAGGGTCATAAACAATGTCACTGGGTCACATTGAAGAAATACCTTGTGGGCACTCTAGAGGCCACAATTGTAGCTAAATTGACCTGAAAATTGGTCTACATATTTGACTTGATGATATCTCGGATCAATTAGAAACTAGGTCTCTGGGTCAAATTAAAGAGATGTATTGTGGGCACTGTAGAGGCCACAGTTTTTGCTCAACTCACCTGAAAATTTGTCAGCATGTTTGACTTGATGATATCTTAAATGGACTTGAAATTGGGTCACATAGGGTCATTATCTAGGTCACTAGATCAAATTACAGAAATACCTTGTGGGCACTGTAGAGGTGACAGTTCTTGCCCAATTCACCTGAACCCTGGTCAACAAGTTTGTTTTGATGTCTCGGATGAGTTTGAAATATGGTCACATAGGGTCATAAACTAGGTCACTAGGTCAAATTGAAGAAAGACATTTTGGACACTCCGGAGGCCACATTTTCAGCTCAGTTGACCTGACAATTGGTCAGAATGTTTGTCAGATGAGTTCTAAATTGAGTCATTATGACCCAGGAGTGGAATTTCGCCTAATAACTCAGGTGAGCGATCCAAGGCCATCATGGCCCTCTTGTATTGGATAGAAAACATTGTGGGAAGAGTAGAATATGGTGTTACCAGCATTTTCTTCTTTTCCCACAATGTTTTCAGAAGTTGTATTCCTCAAGGTTGTCAATACCCATGACTGTTGCAAAGTTTTATTAGCTTAGATCTTCGGCTTTTATTGAAGATTGCATTAAAAAACATTGTGTCAAACTGAAAATTGTCCAGTACAAACCATTTATGGCCTAGCCCTGGTAATGCAGTTGGTAAGCATACAGGACTTGAGAACAGGGGCTACTTGTTCGAATGCCTACTTGGGAGAATTTCCTTCCAAGGGTTGATGATAGTCATCGCAACAGGATACATTCCTCTCTTACCGTAGATCATTGTTTTGACATAGATTATGTGGGAAAGCAGGCAGTGGCTTGGAAAAAACATTGTACGAAGTACTAGTAACAGAATATCCAGGAAAGCATGGACAGGTGCACTGGCCACCTATCCATAAGTAATTGAAATGATATTGAAAATAGCTTTAAACACCATACAATCAATCAATTATTACATCAAGGACGAACTGCCTCCCACAAAAATACAGAGTACCTGAGGGGGCACAAGATTCAAACAAAGATACCAGAAATTTTACTGAAATCTATCTGAATTTTTGAAAACATTTAGGGAAAAGGAGAAAAGGCTGGACAGATCAAAAATGTTGGTGTGTTTGACCCCTTCCCATATGACAGATTTTAGACTCTTTCAAATTCTAAACATTAGCAGACAACAAATTCAAATTTGCTAGAAATGAGCTTAAGCTCTCTGAGAGAATAGAAACATTGTGGGAAAAGGAGAAAATTCTGGTTATCAGCATTTTCTCCTTTTCCAACACTGTTTTCAAAAGCCGTCTTTTCCAGGGTCGTGAAAGCCTGGGATTGTTTGGTAAAGAGTTAAGGGTTAAATCTTTACCAAACCATCCCAACATAATTACCTTGAGCTTTTGAAAACATTGTGGAAAAAAGAGAAAATGATGGTTACCAGCAGTGTCTCTTTTTCACTGCTTTTCTGCTTTTTAGCTCACCGTGAGCACAACGTGCTGAAGGTGAGCTATTGTGATCGTCCTATGTCAGGCGTCCGTCGTCTGTCGTCCGTCAACAATTTCTTTAAACATCTTCTTCTCCTAAACCACTGGGCCAATCTTGATGAAACTTGGCAGGGATGTTCCTTGGGTGAAGCTCTACCAAAGTTGTTCAAAGAATTGAATTCCACCCATAACTCTGGTTGCCATGGGAACAAAAACGAAAAAAATGCAAAATCTTTGAAAATCTTCTTCTCTGAAACTTGAAGGTGTAGAGCTTTGATATTTGGTATGTAGCATCTCCTAGTGGACCTCTACCAAGTTTGTTCATATGATGTCCCTGGGGTCAAAACTGGCCCCGCCCAGGGGATCACAAGTTCGAACATAGGAACAAAGAAGGAAAATTTTAAAAATCTTCTTCTCTGAAACTTGAAGGCGTAGAGCTTCGATATTTGGTATGTAGTATCTCCTAGTGGACCTCTACCAAGTTTGTTCATATGATGTCCCTGGGGTCAAAACTGGCCCCGCCCCGGGGGTCACAAGTTCGAACAAAGGAACAAAGAGGGAAAACTTTAAAAATCATGTTCTCTGAAACTGGAAGGCGTAGAGCTTTGATATTTGGCATATAGCATCTCCTAGTGGATCTGTACCAAATTTGTTCATATGATGCCCTTGGGGTCAAAACTGGCCCCGCCCCTGGGGTCACAAGTTCGAACATAGGAACAAAGAAGGAAAACTTTAAAATTTTTCTTTTCTGAAACCGAAAGGCATGGAGCTTTGATATTTGGTATGTTGCATCTCCTAGTGGACCTCTACCAAGTTTGTTCGTATGATGCCTCTGGGGTCAAAACTAGCCCCGCCCTAGGGGTCACAAGTTCAAACATAGGAACAAAGAAGGAAAACTTTGAATTTCTTTTTTGTCTTAAACGGGAAGGTGTAGAGCTTTGATATTTGGTATGTAGCATCTCCTAATGGACCTCTACCAAGTTTGTTCCAAGAATGCTGCTTGGGTAAAAACTGGCCCAGCCCGGGGGGGTCACAAGTTCGAACATAGGAACAAAGAAGGAAAACTTTAAAATTCTTCTTTGAAACTGGAAGGCGTAGAGCTTTGATATTTGGTTTGTAGTGATTCTCTTCTAAGTTTGTTTGCCCATCTAAGCACAACAAGTTCATTGAGTTCAAAATTGGGTCATCTTGGGTCATAAACTAGGTCACTAGGTCAAATTAAAGAAATACCTTGTTGGCACTCTCAAGGCAACATTTTTTGGCACAATTGCCTTGAAAATTGGTCAGAAAGTTTGTCTTTATAAAATCTCACATAAGTCTGAATTTGGGTCAACTGGAGTCATAAACTAGGTCACTGAGTCAAATTAAAGAAATACCTTGTTTGCACTCTGGAGGCCACATTTATTGCTCAAATGACCTGAAATTTGGCCAGAGTCTCTGTCTTGATGAAATATCAGATGAGTTTGGATTTGGGTCACCTGGAACCATAAACTAGGTCACTAGGTCAAATTAAAGAAATACATTATGAGCACTCTAGAGGCCACATTATTTGCTCAATTGCCTTGAAAATTGGTCAGAATGTTTGTCTTTATAAAATTTCACATGAGTCTAAATTTGGGTCAACTGGGGTCATAAACTAGGTCACTTGGTCAAATTAAAGAAATACCTAGTGGGCACTCTAGAGGCCACATTTATTATTCAGTTGATTTGAAAATTGGTTAAAATGTTTCTTTTGATAAAGTCCAAGACCAGTTCAAATTTGGGTCACCTGGGGTCATAAACTAGGTCACTAGGTCAAATTAAAGAAATACCTTGTTTGCACTCTGGAGGCCACATTTATTGCTCAAATGACCTGAAATTTGACCAGAATGTTTGTCTTGATGAAACTGGAAGGTGTGGAGCTTTGATATTTGGCATCTAGCATCTCCTAGTGGACCTCTACCAAGTTTTTTCATATGATGCCCCTGGGGTCAAAACTGGCCCAGCCCCGGGGGTCACAAGTTTCAAACATAGGAACAAAGAAGGAAAAATTTAAAAATCTGATTCTAGAAGGCGTAGAGCTTTGATATTTGGTATGTAGCATCTCCTAGTAGACCTCTACCAAGTTTGTTCATATGATGGCCCTGGGTTCAAAACTGGCCCCGCCCCGGGGTTCACAAGTTCGAACATAGGAACGAAGAAGGAAAACTTTAAAATTTTTCTTTTCTGAAACCGAAAGGCATAGAGCTTTGATATTTGGTATGTTGCATCTCCTAGTGGACCTCTACCAAGTTTGTTCATATGATGCCTCTGGGGTCAAAACTAGCCCCGCCCTAGGGATCACAAGTTCAAACATAGGAACAAAGAAGGAAAACTTTGAATTTTTTTTTCTTGTCTTAAACGGGAAGGTGTAGAGCTTTGATATTTGGTATGTAGCATCTCCTAATGGATCTCTACCAAGTTTGTTCATATGATGGCCCTGGGGTCAAAACTGGCCCCGCCCCGGGGTTCACAAGTTCGAACATAGGAACAAAGAAGGAAAACTTTAAAAATCTTCTTCTCTGATTCTAGAAGGCGTAGAGCTTTGATATTTGGTATGTAGCATCTCCTAGTAGACCTCTACCAAGTTTGTTCATATGATGGCCCTGGGGTCAAAACTGGCCCCGCCCCGGGGTTCACAAGTTCGAACATAGGAACAAAGAAGGAAAACTTTTAAATTCTTCTTCTCTGAAACTGGAAGGCATGGAGCTTTGATATTTGGCATCTAGCATCTCCTAGTGGACCTCTACCAAGTTTGTTCATATAATCTCCCTCGGGTCAAAACTGGCCCCGCCCCGGGGGTCACAAGTTTCGAACATAGGAACAAAGAAGGAAAACTTTAAAATTCTTCTTTTCTGAAACTGGAAGGCGTGGAGCTTTGATATTTGGTACATAGCATGTCCTACCAGACTTCTACCTAGTTTGTTAATACGATGCCCCTGGGGTCAAAACTGGCCCCGCCTGGGGGATCACAAGTTTTGAACATAGGAACAAAGAATGGAAACTTTAAAATTTTTCTTCTCTGAAACTAGAAGGCATGGAGCTTCGATATTTGGTATGTAGCATCTCCTAGTGGACCTGTACCAAGTTTGTTCATATGATCCCCCTTGGGTCAAAACTGGCCCTGCCCCAGGGGTCACAAGTTCTAACATAGGAACAAAGAAGGAAAACTTTAAAATTCTTCTTCTCTGAAACTGGCAGGCATAGAGCTTTGATATTTGGTATGTAGCATTTCCTAGTGGGCCTCTACCAAGTTTGTTCATACGATGCCCCTGGGGTCAAAACTGGCCCTGCCGTAGGGGTCACAAGTTCTAACATAGGAACAAAGAAGGAAAACTTTAAAATTCTTCTTTTCTAAAACCTTGAAGGCATAGAGCTTTGTTATTTGGTATGTAGTGAACCTGTTCTAAGTTTGTAAGCCCACGTTAGCACAACATGTTTAGTCAGTTCGAAATTGGGGTCATAAACTAGGTCACTAGGTCAAATTAAAGAAATACCTTGTGGGCACTCTAGAGGCCACATTCATTGCTCAAATGACCTGAAATTTGGTCAGAATGTTTGTCTTGATAAAATCTCGGATGAGTTTGAATTTGGGTCACCTGGGATCATAAACTAGGTCACTAGTTCAAATTAAAGTAATACCTTGTGGGCATTCTAGAGGCCACATTTTTGGCTCAATTGACTTGAAAATTGGTCAGTTGTTTGTCTTGATAAAATCTCACGTGAGTTTGAATTTGGGTAATGTGGGGTCTTAAATTAGGTCACTAGGTCAAATTAAAGAAATACCTTGTGTGCACTCTAGAGGCCACATAATTGTTCAATTGATTTGAAAATTGGTCAAAATGTTTGTCTTGATGAAATCTAGGATGACTTCAAAATTGGGTCACCTGGGCTCATAATCTAGGTCACTAGGTCTAATTGAAGAAATATCTTTAGGGCACTCTAGAGGTCACATTTCTTGCTCAATTGACTTGAAAGTTGGTCAGAATGTTTTTCTTGATGAAATATTGGGCGAGTTTGAACTTGGGTCAGCTGGGGTCATAAACTAGGTTACTGGGTCAAATTTAAGAAACACTTTGTGGGCACTCTAGAGGCCACATTTATTGCTCAATTAACTTGAAAACTGTTCAGAATGTTTGTCTTGATAAATTTTTTGATGAGTTCTAAATTGGGTCACGTGGGGTGATAAATTAGGTCACTAGGTCAACTTACGGAAATTCCTTGTGGACGCTCTAGAGGCCACATTTTAAACTCAATTGACCTGACAGTTGGTCAGAAATATAATTATTCACGTTGAGTGAATTTTGCCTATTGACTCAGGTGAGCGATCCAGGGCCATCATGGCCCTCTTGTCTTTTCTAATGTTTTGAGTAAGATTTAATGCTTCGGCCTCAAAGTCTTCTAATTTGGACGAGGCTAAAATGTTGTTGTCTGGCAAGGAGTTAGATACAAAAAGGAAGACATCAAGAAGGCTTATTTTTTATTTTTCCATTCATAAGTATATCTGTGTGTTTATGTCGCAATACTTTACAGACTGCTTTAACCATTTACCACACAATCCCAAGTTTTAACGAACCTGAGAATGAAGCCTTTTGAAAACATTATGGGAAAAGGAGAACATGCTGGTAACCAGTATTTTCTCCTTTTCCCACAATATTTTCTACCCTTCCCAAAACAAAGTCCAATATGTCAGTCACATTTTTTTTTGACGTCTGCAAATGCTTTCAATTTGTACAAGTCTAAAATTTTTATATTTGTTAAAGAGTGAACATATGCCAAACTGAAATAAATTATTGGACTGGTCCCAATTACATGTCAAAGCACTTGCAGACAGCAAATGTGGCTTATGTTTTGATATTTGTCCTTTGAAAGGGTAGAAAATATAGTTGAAAAAGGAGAAAATACAGGTTACCAGCCTTTTCTCCTTTTCCCACAATGTTTTAAAAAGCTTTTGGAATCAGGGTGGCTGAAACATGGGATTGATAGTTGAAGGTTCAGTGTTGTATAACTATAAATTGAAAAAATATTTTGTTGTACTACAAAGTTGTTGTTGCAGGCAGTATTGTATGTCAGCCGCAGGAAGAAGAAATGGATACAAGCCCCAGCCCAGGCACATCTAGTGTAAGAATACTTTATCTATCAAGTTAGATATGTTTGTATGGTGTTTTATGCCTTTTTCAACATTATTTCAGTTTTATAGCAGTGGCCAGTGTACCTACCAATGCTTTTTCAAAGTTTCCTTTATTTACCAGTACTTTGCATAATATTCTTCAGAAGCCACTGGCTGCTTTCCTATATAACCTTACCGAAACTATGATTAGCAGTGAAACAGGAATTAATTCTGGCACAATAATTATCACCAATCATTTGAAAGAAATTTGCTGAGCTTGGGAGACAAACCAGCAATGTCCAGGTTTCAAAAGCCCTCGACCTGGGATCATTTAAAGTTAGGATTGTGTTGTAGAGGGTTAAGAATGCATTTAGGTCCTCATTAAATTTTAATAAATTTTCTACGAGTACAAGAAATATGGTCACAAAAACCATGTAGTTGTCCATTTTGTCAAAGGAGATAGATTGCCACTCTTACAAACATGACAGTTTGCAACAAATACGCAGCTCAAATACAAACCACCCCAGCTGTGATTCGAATCCCTGTGGTAAAGACTGTCGTTTATCAAGGTTCCAATTAAAGACTGATACACTAACCACTGAGCTAAAGAATATCCTCCCTAATGCAGTAGCTAGGTATTGATTTTATACAGGAAGAATCTATGCAATAAGAAAGGAGTGATCTCTGGTAACACTGCCTTGAACAAGTCTTTATAATGGCAACTGTAAGGGAGTAGATCAAAGCAGACATACTCTTTTGTTCTAAAGATAAGACCCAAAATGACTTTGCTTTCAAGTGTTTCAGCGAAGTGGGCTGTGTAGATTTTGTGCAGTCAGATCTTGATCTACATTTGCACCAAAGGTAAAGAGATGCACTTAAAGGATTAATATTTTTTTTTTTCATCAGGTCAGTTGTCTATCATACAGCATTTGAGCCACACTGAAATTGTGGTCTCCAAATGCTTTCAATTTGGATAAGGCTAAAATTTTGTTGTGTGGTGAATGGTTAATATGCAGTGAAATTTGTGTGTCTATTCCTTGCAAAACAAATTTACTTACCTGCTGACAAAATTAATTCTTTACCACACAATCCTGAGTCTTAATGACCCTGAAGGCATTTGAGAACATTGTGGGAAAAGAAGAAAATGCTCGTAACAAACATTTTCTCCTTTTCCCACAATGTATTCTACCCCTTTCAAAGTTGGAAATCATCACTTGAGTTACATTTATTTTGAGGTGTGTACATGCTTTTGATTTGGTTGAGGTCTAAATATTGTAGCATGGTAAAGTGTCAAAGAGAAATAACCCTCTACAAAACCACAAATATTAGATGTGTGCTTGTTGAAAGCATTGGCAGATGACAAATTGAATGTGACCAAAATGATGAAATTTGCCTCTGAAAGGCTTGAAAACACTGTGGAAAAGGTGACAATACTGGGAACCAGCATTTTGTCCTTTTTCCATAATGTTTTCCCAAGCCGTCTCTCTGAGGATAGTTAACATTGTTTACATTGTAAACCTTGAATTGTTTGGTAAGGGGTAAAAACAGGAAATTTACACTTTCCCTAGATACTGGTATTTAATAACCATACTCTACCATGCAGGCTGTTGTTACTTCTGTTAGAAATACTCAAAATGTAGCTGGGGTTTACAGAAGTGAGGAATGTTATTTTCACGGCAAGAAGAAGAGAGCATCATTCCAGTGTGTTGTAAACTATTTACATGACAGCGCAGGTTTTCCCCGCAGATACAACATGCCTTTCTGTAGAGCTGTGTGCATCTGTAACGAAGATGGCAGTAAGTTACTAGCTTTAGTGAAATATTGATTCTTCAGATGTATGAGTCAACTCATTACCTGATGATGATATTTTGGACTCATCCAAATTGAAAATATTTTCAGTAAAAGTCATAGAAAGAGTCAGTCACGAGAGAAGGATTACCTTACCTTGTTCCATGAGTTGAGCCATGCTCTGTTAAAAAAAGGGTTTAATGCATCTGCAAAAAGTATTGACCCTGGTCTGCCCAGGCTTTGCTTTTTTTCAAAAGACCATTTTACCTGAGGATTTAGCTGTTTGTTAGACAAAAGGGATTTTATGGATCCATGATTATGTAATTACTTGCTTTATATAATGCATCATGGAGATGTGTTATACACCCTGTTGCCAGAACATGGCTTAGTTTCTTTTACCAGTCCTTTGCACAGTACTCTTTCCAGGCCATTGACTGTTTCCCCAAGTAAACATACTGAAACAATGTTCAATTGTTAGAGTGAAGTGAATCCTTTAGCCAACTATCATAAATTCTCAAATAGAAGTTGGTGAAGTTGGAATGGAATTCATGCCATTGTATTACAAGCCCTTTGTTGTGGGCACAGCAATCCATTGATTCCTTACTAGAATTTTTCGGCCTCTGTTTTGAGATTAGGAAAACATTGTGAGAGATGATCATTTTCTTGTGCCTAAGATACTGTTTTTTTTTTTTTTTTTCAAAATAAAAAAAAGATATCTCTCTAGTTTTTAGCTCTACAGGCTGAAAGCCAGCAGACCTTATGTCATGGCGTGGTTTCCGTCGGTCGTCCATCTGTCCATCCGTCTGGCTGTCTGTCCATATGTTAGTCTTTTTCTTGTTTACATGATATTCTGCATTTGTTGTCAGATTTTTTTGAAACTTGCACAGTTTGGTTTATCTCATCAATAGCCTGAACCCTATTGAATTTGAAAAAAATCTGACAATCAGTGTGGGAAATGTAGTCATTTAAAGTTCAAAATTTTTATTTCTTGTTTTTGGGATAAAGTCTGCATTTGTGGTCAGATTTTCGTGAAACTTACACAGTTTGTTTATCTCATCAATAGCTTGAACCCTTTTGATTTTGAAAAAAATCTGAAAATCAGGCAGAAAAGAAGCAATTTAAAGATCAAAAATTTCCTTGTCTTATTTACGCGATAAAGTCTGTCTTTCTGGTGGGATTTTCATCATACTTGCACTTGCTTTGTATCATAAACAGCTTGAACCCAATCGATTTTGAAAAAAAATTGACTATCGGTATGGGAAAAGTAGCCGGGAACCAGGGTGACGACACCAATATTTTTTAGCTCTGATATTACCTAAGAAATTAATACATTTACCGCTTATTTTGGGACTGGAGATATTAAGTTCTCTGTACGATTATGCAGGTTTGAAATATGGGACCAACTGACTTAGCGGAAGGACAGAGGTTTTGTTGATTTGGATAGAATTTGTGGATAAACGCGCGGACGGGCACGAATTCTGATTATAATCACGGCCATTGTTGTTTTGTATCACCCTTCTCTCACCCTACACTACCTACCCCTTTACGACATATGTGAAGTAATGCAAAGGGTAAAAACCTCGATCGGTACACAACCCACGCTCGACTGAATTCTGGTCAAGGGAGATAACTTTATAACTGACTCCTTTTTGTAAGGCAGCGGTTACTTGGCTTTCCTCGCTTATCTCGCTCACAATTAAAATGGGAGTTTGTATTACAATCTGGCGACATCGCATTGGGACTTTTTCAATGCCTGGTCACAGAGACATATTTCGATGTAAAACTTTGAATGTCTGTGGTAGCACACTTCTAAGGCTAACACTAATAATTGACTATCGGTATGGGAAAATTAGCCATTTAAATTTGAAAACATACAATTCTAGTTTATGCGATAATGGTGGCACTAAATTTTGTGGTTTAATTTTCATGAAACTTCCAAAGTTGCTTTATATTATCAATAGCTTGAACCATATTGATTTTGAAAGAAAAAAACATATAACAATTAGTATGGAGCCATTTAAAGTTGAAAATTTATATTTCTTGTTTATGCAATCAAGTCGCAGTTTTGATTCAATCTTTTATAACTTGCAAAGAATATTTGTACCACCAAGGGATTGAACTATATTAAGAATGAAGAAAGTCTAGCAATCGGTTTAGGAAAAGCAGCCATTTGATGACTTAGTATTGTTTACACAACACAGCCCGCATTATTAGTCTCATTTCTTTGAAACTTGCAGGGATTGTTTAAAACAATGAGTACTGAAACCCTATCAAATTTGGCTGGATTCCAAAAAATTGGTTTTGAGAAATTGTACGTCAGTTTTTTTTTCACTATTTGTTCAATTCACCATACCTACTTGTGCCGTCTTTGTGGATTCAAGCCCAGTTGCAACAACCCCCCCCACCCCCATTTTTGTGTGTGTTTGCTTTTTTCCTTTTTGAGTCTGTGGAATAGGCCCTAGGGAGATATTTTTCCCCCAAAAATACCTTTGAAATAGCAAAATTTGGGTTTTTACTATCAGTTTTATTTTTTTTTTATTTTACTTACTTAGCAGGTTAAGGGTTTACATGTATGAGAATGATTTATCATAATTCTGTTATTTTCATCATTTTTACAGATTCTCCACCTGTCTATCAGTCTCAAAATGACCTTCATGAAGGCTGTAGAAACATGAGAGAGAAGCTATCCAAATGGAGAGGGAGCAGTAGTGTTACTATCAAGCCATTAATCACTCTCTTGGAACAGTACTTAAACAGGGAAAGGGAGCTGGAGCGAGGATTTCAGAAATTTGTTTTCTTCTTCAACTGTGTTTATAAGAGAGATTTTGTACAGTTTGAAGAGAAAAAATAGCCCACTGTTGTTTATCTTATTCTCAGACCAATCTAAAACTTTTGTAAACTGCACAAAGGATGTACATTGGAAGGCAAGGAATTCCTTGTATTGTATTGAAAATGGAACAATTGCTTTTAGAATGATGCATCATTTTTAGCCCAATTCTTTATGAAAGTTGATCAAATTTTTGTCTTGATAATATCTCAAACAAATTTAAATTTGAGTCGTGTTGGGTGAAAAAGTAGGTTGCTGGGATAAATCCTAGAAAAGCCTTGTGTGCACTCTGGAGGCCATATATGCTGTTTGATTCTCATGAAAAGTTTTTCAGAATGTTTGTCTTCATGAAATCCAAGTTTAGTGAGAAATTGGGTCATTATGGGTTAAAATTTAGGTCACTGGAACCAATCTCCAAGAAACCTTTTGTGCACTGTAGTGGACACATTTTCAGTCAGATACCCGGGAAAAATGGTCAGAATGTTTGTCTTAATGATACTGCAAGGGAGTTTGAAAATGGATAAGATTTTGTAAAAAATTAGGTCACTTGGGAAAAAACTTTAAAAAAAACTTGTACACAAACTAGAGGTCTCATTTTCTCATGACTGTTTATCATAATGTTTGTTTTGATATTATCTCTAATACATATGAAAAGGGGTAACATCGGGTCAAACAACAGGTCACTAGAACAAATCATACCGGCACTTTCGAGGCCACTTTTTCAGTCAATCTCGCATGAAAATTGGGGCTGCTCTCATGTATATTAATGTACACACACAATCATTATATTTAGAAAAAAACTTAACCCTTGGGCTGCTAAGCGGGACTCAAAGACCTTTTGCAGACAGTGTAGATCATAATCAGACTGCACAGAACTTGCAGTCTGTCTGATCTTAGGTCTATACTGTCAGATAAGGAGATATCTCTCCCCCCTCCCCCACAACCCCCCCCCCCCCCCAATACCTTTGAATTGGCAATATTCTGGTTTTTAACATCAGCTTAAAAGCTTTATTTCATTAATTTAGCAGGATAAGGGTTAATTCCCAAGTACTCCGAGTACATTTTTTATGTGTTTTACATCATCACAAGGATCTCTTCAATTTTATGAATCCTGGATCACTTTTCTCAGGAGAGTGATATAGGGCCAATGGGCTCTTGTTATACTTATAGATTTTATGGAGTGTCGATTATTCATTCCTAATATTTTTAGCTCACCTGAGCACAAAGTGCTCATGGTGAGCTATTGTGATCTTGCTGTGTCCGTCGTACGTCGTGTGATGTGCGTCGTCCGTCGTCAACTTTTTACCTTGTGTATGCTCTAGATGCCACATTTTCAGTCTGATCCTCATGAAACTTGTTCAGAATGTTTGTCTTGATAAAATCTCGGATGAGTTCGAAATTGGGTCATGTGGGGTCAAAAACTAGGTCACTAGGTCAAATCTTCGAAAAACCTTGTGTACGCTTTAGAGGCTACATTTTCAGTCCAATCTTCATGAAACTTGGTCAGAATGTTTGTCTTGATAAAATCTCTGACGAGTTTGAAACTGGGTCATGTGGCGTCAAAAACTAGATCACTAGGTCAAATCTTAGAAAAACCTTGTGTACGCTCTAGAGGCCACATTTTCAGTCAGATACTTGTGAAATTTGGTCAGAAAGTTTGTCTTGATAAAGTCTGGGACGAGTTCGAAATTGGGTCATGTGGGGTGAAAAACTAGGTCACTAGGTCAAATCTTCGAAAAACCTTGTGTATGCTCTAGAGGCCACATTTTCAGACCAATCCTCATGAAACTTGGTCAGAATGTTTGTCTTGATAAAATCTCGAACAAGTTCAAAATTGGGTCATGTGTGGTCAAAAACTAGGTCACTAGGTCAAATCTTCAAAAAACCTTGTGTACGCTCTAGAGGCCACATTTTCAGTCAGATACTTGTGAAATTTGGTCAGAATGTTTGTCTTGATAAAATCTCAGACGAGTTCGAAATTGGGTCACGTGGGGTGAAAAACTAGGTCACTAGGTCAAATCTTCAAAAAACCTTGTGTACGCTCTAGAGGCCACATTTTCAGTCAGATACTTGTGAAATTTGGTCAGAAAGTTTGTCTTGATAAAATCTCGGACGAGTTCGAAATTGGGTCATGTGGGGTGAAAAACTAGGTCACTAGGTCAAATCTTCGAAAAACCTTGTGTATGCTCTAGAGGCCACATTTTCAGACCAATCCTCATGAAACTTGGTCAGAATGTTTGTCTTGAAAAAATCTCGAACAAGTTCAGAATTGGGTCATGTGTGGTCAAAAACTAGGTCACTAGGTCAAATCTTCAAAAAACCTTGTGTACGCTCTAGAGGCCACATTTTCAGTCAGATACTTGTGAAATTTGGTCAGAATGTTTGTCTTGAAAAAATCTCGAACAAGTTCAAAATTGGGTCATGTGTGGTCAAAAACTAGGTCACTAGGTCAAATCTTCAAAAAACCTTGTGTACGCTCTAGAGGCCACATTTTCAGTCAGATACTTGTGAAATTTGGTCAGAATGTTTGTCTTGATAAAATCTCAGACGAGTTCGAAATTGGGTCACGTGGGGTGAAAAACTAGGTCACTAGGTCAAATCTTCAAAAAACCTTGTGTACGCTCTAGAGGCCACATTTTCAGTCAGATACTTGTGAAATTTGGTCAGAAAGTTTGTCTTGATAAAATCTCGGATGAGTTTGAAATTGGGTCATGTGGGGTCAAAAACTAGGTCACTAGGTCAAATCTTGGAAAAACCTTGTGTACGCTATAGAAGCCACATTTTCAGTCCAATCCTCATGAAACTTGGTCAGAATGTTTGTTTTGATAAAATCTCGGACGAGTTCGAAATTGGGTCATGTGGGGTCAAAAACTAGGTCACTAGGTCAAATCTTCAAAAAACCTTGTGTACGCTCTAGAGGGCACATTTTCAGTCAGATACTTGTGAAACTTGGTCAGAATGTTTGTCTTGATAAAGTCTGGGACGAGTTCGAAATTGGGTCTTGTGGGGTAAAAAACTTGGTCACTAGGTTAAATCTTAGAAAAACCTTGTGTGCACTCTAGAGGCCACATTTTCAGTCAGATACTTGTAAAATTTGGTCAGAATGTTTGTCTTGACAAAATCTCGGACTAGTTCGAAATTGGGTCATGTCAGGTCAAAAACTAGGTCACTAGGTCAAATCTTCGAAAAACCTTGTGTGCGCTCTAGAGGCCACATTTTCAGTCAGATACTTGTGAAATTAGGTCAGAATGTTTGTCTTGATAAAATCTCGGACGTGTTCGAAATTTTTTGTCTTGATGATATCTCGGATGAGTTCAAAATTGGGTCACATAGGGTCATAAACAATGTCATTGGGTCACATTGAAGAAATACCTTTTGGGCACTCTAGAGGCCACAATTCTAGCTAGATTGACCTGAAAATTGGTCTACATATTTGACTTGATGATATCTTGGATCTATTAGAAATTGGATCTCATGGGGGTCATAAACTAGGTCACTGGGTCCAATTCAAGAAATGTATTGTGGGCACTGTGGAGGCCACAATTTTTGCTCAACTGACCTGAAAATTTGTCAGCATGTTTGACTTGATGATATCTTGAATGGATTTGAAATTGGACCACATAGGGTCATAATCTAGGTCACTAGGTCAAATTACAGAAACCCCTTGTGGGCACTCTAGAGGCGGCAATTCTTACCCAATTCACCTGAACCTTGGTCAACAAGTTTGTTTTGATGTTTCAGATGAGTTTGAAATATGGTCACATAGGGTCATATACAAGGTCACTACGTCAAATTGAAGAAAGACATTTTGGACACTCCGGAGGCCACATTTTCAGCTCAATGGACCTGACAGTTGGTCAGAATGTTTGTCTTAATAATATCTCAGATGAGTTTTAAATTGGGTCATTATGACCCTGGAGTGAAATTTGGCCTATTGACTCAGGTGAGCGATCCAGGGCCATCATGGCCCTCTTGTTTAATGTTGTGTTAGTCTTGAAACTTATTATCACTTTTGTCAAGGATGATAAATAAAAGTGTATTGGTTGATTGATTGCTACATCATGCAGTCATGTTTTATTTGTACTTGAAGTTTCCCAACTCAGCACAATGAAGATGAACATTTCAGCCAGTCTTAAGTGCTTAGAACTTTCGTAAAGTGAAAAGAAATGGCTTTCCACTCATAAGTACTTAACCCCTATACCTAACAATCTCGAGTTTTAACAGCCTGAGGGACAAGGCTTTTGGAAAAAATGTGACAAAAGGAGAAATTCCTGGGAACCAAGATTTCTCCTTTTCCCACAATGTTTTCTAACCGTTGAAAGACAAATACCATCAGCTGAGCCACATTCATGTTTTATCTATGTACTTGTACTTGAAATTTCTCACTTACTTGGTCGATTGTCAGATGTTGTTAAATTTCAGTCTGTCAGAGTAAACAAGTGATAAAAAGACCGATTTTAAAACGCTGTAAGTCCGGCCGTCTGGGTAGACGGGGCTATAGACTTGACAGCGGCTTTCTTTGATCCCTTCCCAGTTGCTTTAGTTGGAACAGGCATGTTTCTTTAAAAAAAAAAACTGATGAAATGCTGTCGGATCATCATCATCTTTAGCCTTCTTATCGTCGCAAGGTGGCATAGAGATGTTTGGCAAGTAGCTATTGCTTCTTTTACATCAACTTTAGACCGGACTACTAGATAAAACTATTAAATGGGCCATGTTCTGATGAAAGGAGGCTTAATGCATCTCCATCAATCACACTAAGCAAGTCAGCACATAATAATGGATTATAAAATCCATTTCGTCTAACAACCAGCTGAATCCTGGGTAAGAATGGTCCTTTGACATGCATAAAATATGCAAATAGTAAGAATTTTTTTACCCATGTCGGCCTGTGCGGACTGCACAGGCTGACATGAGTCGATACTTTTTTGCAGATTCATTTAGCATCATGTATTTTTAGACGGCAACGCTCCATGGTATAAATACGGAATACCATGTACAATAACTTTTCTGGTGCTTGCATTCCAATTCGAGCAGCGTTCGTTGTCTCCGCATGTTAATATTTTTCAAAGATTTGAATTTGACCTGTCTGCTAAGACGCACCACAGTCCTGTACGAGACAAATATTAATAAGCGGTGCGTAAATTGCCGCTAAAAAAGTGCAGGTGAAAAATGGCAATAAATAATAGGTCTGTAAAAAAATCAAGCCAATTTTTCACTACAAATTTCTCGAAATAAAATGATTTCAAATGGGGAAAATATGTTTTTTCAATGTTTACTGCAAATCCATGAATGTACAGTTTCTAAATATAGACATGGGGAAAACCAGGATTTGTGCAACAGACTGGCAACAAAAATAACATCCCTGCCTTGCTAGGCTTATACCGGGGCCTTTTACCCAAGCTTATAAGGGCTATGTTTATAAATGGCTGGTGCATAGGTTATATACTAGCTTACCATGGCCGGATGAATCATACAAGGTATGTTTTGGAAAGTAAACATACATTTTTGTTGAAATTCATTGCACTGATTGCCACCTTGAAAAGTAGTGCGGTTCTGTACCCAGAATGCCCCTATCAGATAGGTTATGAGAAAGGTGAGAAAATTTGATATCACATGAGACCGAAGGTCGAACGGGATGTCAAAATTTTTACTCTGCGAGAAGTACGGTTGAACTAAAACTTGGAAGAGTTCGAATACGCTGTCTCGGTGTAGACTCGAAAGAGTTCGCGTACACTATAACAAAATGGATATTCCGGAATGTGTAGAAATATGTATTGTATGGAAGATCTGCCAATCAAAATTCAAATAGAAATATTTTCTTGGATGACTGTAAATTATGAAGAAAACGGCGATATTCTTGATATTATTTTGAACTACATGTACTTCATGCCAATTTTAACTTCCTTGCGCTAAAGCCCAGGACCTATCGTATATACACATATAAACAATAGCAGGTTTAAAGTAGAAATGCATGTGTTTCCCTTTGGCAAGCGACAACATTAAATGGCTAAAACTTAATTGATATTGAGATGTTTTTAACCGA
This sequence comes from Tridacna gigas, assembly GCA_945859785.2. Classification (NCBI taxonomy): domain Eukaryota; kingdom Metazoa; phylum Mollusca; class Bivalvia; order Cardiida; family Cardiidae; genus Tridacna; species Tridacna gigas. Next base: position 6,561,159 of record OX244034.2, on the reverse strand, counting down.
AATATGTTCAATAGACACTTTAAATTCTGATCCCACATTAATTTACACCGCCATCCAACAAATACTCGTACAATCAATTTTTTACAGCACCATTCAAAGCGTTAAGTTGGAATGGCCCTTTTACGAAATTAGGTACATAGACAACAGTGATAAAGACTCTAAAGAGATTAGGTACATACACAACACTGATGAAATTCTAAAGAGATTAGGTACAGAGACAGCAGTAATGTAGAGTCTAAAGAGATTAGGTACATGCAAACAATGTTAAAGACTCTAAAGAGATTAGGTACATAGACAAAAGTGATGAAGACTCTAAAGAGATTAGGTACATACACAACATTGATGAAACTCTAAAGAGATTAGGTACGTAGACAACAGAGATGAAGACTCTAAAGAGAGTAGGTACATACACAACACTGATGAAACTCTATAGAGATTTGGTACATAGACAAAAGTGATGAAGACTCTAAAGAGATTAGGTACATACACAACACTGATGAATCTCTAAATAGATTACGTACATAGACAACAGAGATGATGACTCTAAAGAGATTAGGTATAAAGACAACGGTGATGAAGACTCTAAAGAGAGTAGGTACATACAAACAATGATGAAGACTCTAAAGAGATTTAGTACAGAGACAACAGAAATGAGGACTCTACAGAGATTAGGTTAGAATGTTTACCTTCATAATATCTTGGACAAGATTGAAAATGGGTCATGCTGGGTCTCAATGCAAATGCTTTGAATTTGGAACAGTCTTAATTCTTGTCGTTTGATAAAGACTGAACTGTCTCTTCTGTGCCTTACCCACAGTGCGCATAGGATAACTCAACATGGACAGACACTGTTAGGGAGCCTTTATTTCTGTGTTCTCTGGATATATAGAGTGCTTATTAAATATGAGAAACACATGGATAATTGAGTGGTTGTCTAATATGATTAAACTACTGTTGAAAACAGCATGAACTGCTGATGAGCATTTTATTTTCCTTGATTGTTCATTTTCAGATTCTATCACAAAGGGTATCAAGGCCAAGGGAGATTATCTGGGATGTCTATGTAATCTAGTCATTAACGGAGAGAGAGCTTATCTTGCTACAGGCATCGTCTTCTACGATGTTATTATGAATGGTTGCCCAATCAACTGATGAAATGTTCAAACATCACTTGTCTTTTTTGTGTGTGATTACTTTTGTTTATGGACAATTATTGAAAATGAATGTTTTAACAACTTTCATACAGAACTTGAACCTTTACCAAAAGACCACTTGATTTTACAGTGCATTATGAGACGGCTCTTGAAAGCATCTTTGGAAGAGATGAAAATGTTAGTTACTAGCACTTTCACCTTTTTCCATCATGTTTTTTCACCATTGTAGTACAAATCCCATTACTTGAGCCGCATCTTACGTGCTGTCTGCATCATGCTTTCAAAAGGAGAGTCAAAACTATTTTCATCTCATAGAGTTAACTCTTTTCCAAAAATTCCTAGTTTCTATGGCCCTCAGGGAGACATCTTTGGAAAATATTGTGGGAATAGAAGAAAATGCTGGTAAACAGTATTTTCTTCTTTTCCCACAATGTTTTCTAGCCTTTCTGATCCAAATTTGGATCATTTTTGACAGATTTGTCTTCTGCAAATGCCTTCAATTGGAGCTGGTCTAAACTTTTGTGTATGGTAGAGTAATCCATTGTTTGATATTTCATCAGCTCTGAGTGAAAGATCTGTCAAATTTCTTCAAAAAGATGTCTAAGGACAAAAAAGGATATAAGGATAAATTAAGGAATCAGTAAAATTTTGATGGCCAGTACTGAATGGAATTTACTTCGATATTTTTTGATAAAGATATTCTTCATTTTTTTTTTTCATGGCAGTTTTGTAATAACACAAATACGTCATTATTAAAGTTTTTGTAATGTTTATATGTCTGATGGACACAAAAATCATTGATATAGAACAGAACAGAAATTTTATTTTGACACATAAGCATACAAGCTCAGTTTTCATAACAATTAATTACAAAGCATGCAATGTATATGACATATTTCAAGTTACAAATACTGAAGAAAATGAACTATTTCAGTGATTAAGTAAACATTTTTTCTAGATATCTTAAAATGTGAGAGTGCTTTAAATGCTATTAATCTTTTCCTGCAATGTTTTGTATCATCAATCGAATTAAATTCAGTCGAGAGCTTTCGACAAGTTTTGACAAGATTTATCGCTGTGTAAAAGACTAGCATAATTGTATCTTAACTCTTTACCAGGTGGCAAAATTTTAGCCTTATCCAAATTGAAAGCATTTGCAGACGACAATTTAAGTGTGGCTGAAAAGTTGCAATTTTTCTTTGATAGGGTAGAAAAAATTGTAAGAAAAGGAGAAAATGCTGGTTACCAGCATTTTCTCCTTTTCTCACAAAGTTTTCAAAAGGCTTCTTCCCCAGGGTTGTCAAAAGTCGGCATTGTGTGGTAAAGGGTTAACTAATACCCATGCTCCTTAGTAGCACTATGACAAAAACTAATACAGTGCATTTTCGATTGATTTCGAATTCCTGACGGATGCCCGCCATTCTCAACCTGCAAACAACCGGGGTATTCCGGCACAATTTATGCCGGAACAAGTTAAACTCTTTCGAGTGCTTTCAACTCAACGCTTTCTACTTTTAGATTCACAAAGAAGTACAAGCATCAGGAAAGTTATTACAACATAATACATAATTCTTGTATTACATACCTACAACTTTCAACAACAAAAATTTGCAGATCTTTTATTCGTAAATTGGTACTTAAAATGAAACAAACAATGGTGTAGTAGCTACTAACATTTTTTATGAATGGCAGAAAACTATCGTATCGTAAATTTTGACCAATCAAATCGCAAGTCAATACATATGTTTTCCATGCGTGAGTTACAACATCAGAACCACAGTGTGTAGATATGGTTTTTTAGCTCACCTGAGCACAAAGTGCTCAGGATGAGCTATTGTGATCACTCACCGTCCATCCGTACGTCCATCCGTTCACATTTTTTTGTTTACACTCTAGCATCTACAAATATAAACCAATCAGCACCAAACTTGATCAAAATGTATATGACCATAAGATCTTGGATGAGTTTGATTATGGGTTTAATCGGACCTGAACGACTGGAGTTATTTGCCCTTGAATTAGAAAAATTGCTATATTTGACTTTGTTTACACTCTAGCATCTACAAATATTAACCAATCAGCACCAAACTTGAACAAAATGTATATGACCATAAGATCTTGGATGAGTTTGATTATGGGTTTAATCGGACCAGAACGACTGGAGTTATTTGCCCTTGAATTAGAAAAATTGCTATATTTGACTTTGTTTACACTCTAGCATCTACAAATATTAACCAATCAGCACCCAACTTAGTCAAAATGTATATGACCATAAGATCTCGGATGAGTTGTATTATGTGTCTAATCGGACCAGAATGACGAGTTATTTGCCCTTGAATTAGAAAAATTGCTATATTTGACTTTGTTTACACTCTAGCATCTACAAATATTAACCAATCAGCACCCAACTTGGTCAAAATGTATATGATCATAAGATCTCGGATGAGTTCTATTATGGGTTTAATCGGACTAGAACGACTGGAGTTATTTGCCCTTGAATTAGAAAAATTGCTACATTTGACTTTGTGTACACTCTAGCATCTATAAATTTAAACCAATCAGCACCAAACTTAGTCAATATTATATATGACCGTAAGATCTCGAATGAGTTTTATTGTAGGTCTAATAGGACCAGTTATTGCTGTGTCATGGAAAAAGGGGGCTTGATGTATATTTTCATTGTGAACCAATATCTCTTTAACTACAGGACAAAATGTCATGAAACTTCATCTTTTTAGCTCACCTTAGCACAACGTGCTAAAGGTGAGCTATTGTGATCGCCCTATGTCCGGCGTCCGTCGTCCGTCAACAATTTCTTTAAACATCTTCTTCTCCTAACCACTGGGCCAATCTTGATGAAACTTGGCAGGGATGTTCCTTGGGTGAAGCTCTACCAAAATTGTTCAAAGAATTGAATTCCACCCACAACTCTGGTTGCCATGGCAACAAAAAGGGAAAAAAAAGCAAAATCTTTGAAAATCTTCTTCTCTGAAACTAGAAGGCGCAGAGCTTTGATATTTGGTATGTAGCATCTCCTAGTGGACCTCTACCAAGTTTGTTCATATGATGCCCCCGGGGTCAAAACTGGCCCCACCCCAGGGGTCACAATTTCCAACATAGGAACAAAGGAGGAAAACTTTAAAAATCTTCTTCTGTAAAACTAGAAGGCATAGAGCTTTGATATTTGGCATGAAGCATCTCCTAGTGGACCTCTACCAAGTTTGTTCATATGATGCCCTTGGGGTCAAAACTGGTCCTGCCCCAGGGGTCACAAGTTCAAACATAGGAACAAAGAGGGGAAACTTTAAAAATCTTCTTCTCTGAAACTTGAAGGCATAGAGCTTTGATATTTGGTATGTAGCATTGCCTAGTAGACCTCTACCAAGTTTGTTCATATGATGCCCCTGGGGTCAAAACTGGCCCCACCCCGGGGGTCACCAGTTGGAGCATAGTAACAAAGAAGAAAAACTTTAAAAATCTTCTTCTGTAAAACCAGAAGGCATAGAGCTTTGATATATTGCATGATGCATCTCCTAGTGGACCTCTACCAAGTTTGTTCATATGATGCCCTTGGGGTCAAAACTGGCCCTGCCCCGGGGGTCACAAGTTTCGAACATAGGAACAAAGAAGGAAAACTTTGAAATTTTTCTTCTCTGAAACTGGACGGCGTAGAGCTTTGATATTTGGTATGTAGCATCTCCTAGCAGACCACTACCAAGTTTGTTCATATGATGCTCCTGGGGTCAAAACTGGTCCTGCCCCGGGGGTCACAAGTTTGAGCATAGTAACAAAGAAGGAAAACTTTAAAAATCTTCTTCTCTGAAACTTGAAGGCATAGAGCTTTGATATTTGGCATGTAGCATCTCCTAGTGGACCTCTACCAAGTTTGTTCATATGATGCCCCTGGGGTCAAAACTGGCCCCGCCACGGGGGTCACAATTTCCAACATAGGAACAAAGAAGGAAAACTTTAAAAATCTTCTTCTGTAAAACTAGAAGGCATAGAGCTGTGATATTTGGTATGTAGTATCGCCTAGTAGACCTCTACTAAGTTTGTTCATATGATGCCCTTGGGGTCAAAATTGGCCCTGCCCCGGGGGTCACAAGTTCAAACATAGGAACAAAGAAGGAAAACTTAAATTTTTTTTTTCTCTTAAATGGGAAGGCATAGAGCTTTGATATTTGGTATGTAGCATCTCCTAGTGGACTTCTACCAAGTTTGTTCCAAGGATGCTGCTTCGGTCAAAACTGGCCCATCCCCTGGGGTCACAAGTTCGAATATAGGAACAAAGAAGGAAAACTTTAAAATTCTTCTTTTCTGAAACCGAAAGGTGTGGCGCTTTGATATTTGGTATGTTGCATCTCAGAGTGGACCTCTACCAATTTTTAGCTCTACTGGCCGAAGGCCAGCGGGCTTATGTCATGGCCCGGTGTCCGGCGTGCGTCCGTGCGTCCGTCCGTGCATCCGTCCGTCTGTCCGTCCGTCCGTCAGTCCGTCCGTGCATCCGTCCGTCCGTGCGTTAACTTTTATTTCAAACATCTTCTTCTCCAAAACTACCCATCCAATTTTCATGAAACTTCACAGAAATGATCCTGCCATGGTCCTCTTCAGAATTTCTTGGAAGAATTTGATTCCTTCAAAAACTCTGGTTGCCATGGCAACAAAACTGAAAAATATTGGAAATCTTTAAAAATCTTCTTGTCTGAAACCATGTGGCATAGGGCTACCAAATTTGGCATGTAGCTTTATGTAGTAGACCTCTATCAAGTTTCTTCAAATTATAGCCCTGGGGTCAAAATTGGCTCTGCCCTAGGGGTCACAAGTTTTACATAGGCTTATATAGAGAAAACTTTAAAAATCTTCCTGTACCTAGCCATAAGGCCTAGAGCTACCAAATTTTGCATGTAGCTATATCTAGTGGGCCTCTACCAAGCAGGCCAAAATTTTAGCCCTGGGGTCAAAATTGGCCTCGCCACAGGGGTCACAAGTTTTACATGGGCTTACGTAGTGACAACTTAAGAAATCTTCCTGTTTTGATTTTTTTTTTTGAAATTAGCCTTGCATCAGGGGTCTTACGTTTTACAGAGCTTCATATTGACAAAACTTGAAAATCACCATATTTATAGCCATACAGCATAGACTTGTATTATTTTGGTATGTGGCTTTATCTTGTGGACTTCTACCAGGGTTCAAGTAATTATAGCTCTGGGATCAAAAAAAAAATGGCTTTGCCCTGCGGGTCTCAACTTTCACATGGGCTTTTACAGAGAAAACTTTGTAAGTCTTCATTTTGAAACCATTTGGCTCAGAATTGAAATGTTTAGTATTTATGGTTTATATTTATAAGCCAGTGGAGCGATACAGGGCCATCATGGCCCTCTTGTTTTTTTCACATGATGCCCCTGGGTCAAAACTGGCCCCGCCCCAGGGGTCACAAGTTCGAAGATAGGAACAAAGAAGGAAAACTTTAAATTTCTTTTTCTCTTAAACGGGAAGGTGTAGAGCTTTGATATTTGGTATGTAGCATTTCCTAGTGGACCTCTACCAAGTTTGTTCATATGATGCCCATGTGTCAAAACTGGCCCAGCCCCGGGGGTCACAAGTTCGAACATAGGAACAAAGAAGGAAAACTTTAAAATTCTTCTTTAAAACTGGAAGGCATAGAGCTTTGATATTTGGTATATAGTGATTCTCTTCTAAGTTTGTTTGCCCATCTAAGCACAACAAGTTCATTGAGTTCAAAACTGGGTCATCTGGAGTCATAAACTAGGTCACTAGGTCAAATTAAAGAAATACCTTGTTGGCACTCTCAAGGCCACATTATTTGCTCAATTGCCTTGAAAATTAGTTAGAAAGTTTGTCTTTATAAAGTCTCACATAAGATTAATTTGGGTCAACTTGGGTCATAAACTAGTTCACTGGGTCAAATTAAAGAAATACCTTGTTTGCACTCTGGAGGCCACATTTATTGCTCAAATGACCTGAAATTTGGCCAGAATGTTTGTCTTGATGAAATAGCAGATGAGTTTGGATTTGGGTCACCTGGAACCATAAACTAGGTCACTAGGTCAAAATAAAGAAATACCTTGTGGGCACTCTAGAGGCCACATTCTTTGCTTAATTGCCTTGAAAATTGGTCAGAATGTTTTTCTTTGTAAAATCTCACAGGAGTCTGAATTTGGGTCAACTGGGGTCATAAACTAGGTCACTTGGTCAAATTAAAGAAATAGGTAGTGGGCACTCTAGAGGCCACATTTATTATTCATATGATTTGAAAATTGGTTAAAATGTTTCTTTTGATATAGTCAAAGACCAGTTCAAATTTGGGTCACCTGGGGTCATAATCTAGGTCACTAGGTCAAATTAAAGAAATATCCTTAGGGCACTCGAGGCCACATTTTTTGCTCAATTGACTTGAAAATTGGTCAGAATGTTTGTCTTCATGAAATATGAGTTTGAAATTGGCTCACCTGCAGTCAAAAACTAGGTCACATGGTCAAATTAAAAAAAACCTTAAAGGCACTCTACTAAGGTGAGCGACCCAGGGCCATCATGGCCCTCTTGTTATTGTTTATTGCAAGCCACAGACAACAGTTATTTGTTTTTATTTCATGAAACGCCATGTCATGAAAAAAGGGGGCTAAATGTTTAATTTCGTCATTGACCAATGACCATCTGTTTTGACAAAAACTAATAGAAATTCATACAGGTGTTCCTAATGATGTCTGCTGATATTTATTTATTTTTTTTTCCTTTTTGATATCAAATACGGTCTCATAGGAAAAAGGGGTTTCATGTATATTTCTGTTAAGGATCAATATACATGTATCTTCAACTCAAAATCCTGGACAAAAATTTGTGAAACTTCATTCATGTGTTCCCTATGATAGTCCGCCAATATCATTAGTTTAGCTTTTTTGATTAAATGTCGTGTCATGGAAAAAGCGGGCTTCACATATATTTTCATTATGGATTAATATCTCTTTAACTACAGGACAGAATGTTATGAAACTTCATCTTTATGTCGTTTATCACAAGCCACAGACAATAGTTAGGCCTATATGTTAGCTCACCTGAGCACGAAGAGCTGGGTGAGGTATTGTGATTCGTCGTTGTCCAGCATCCGTCTTTCAACAATTCCTTTAAACATCTTCTCCTCCTAAACCAATCATGTTGAAACTTGACAGGCATATTCCTTGGGTGAAGTTCTACCAAAGTTGTTAAAAGAATTGAATTAACCCTTTAACTCCAGGGGTCACAATTTTGGGCAAAATTGTATATAGAGCAAACTTTAAAAATGTTTTTGTCTGAAACTAGAAGGCCTAGAGCTTTGATATTTGGTACGTGGCATTTCCTTGTGGACTTCTACCAATTTTGTTCAGATGATGCCGCTGGGTCAAAACAGGACATAAAGGTATACAGAATGAACTTTAAAAGTCTTGTCCTACTTAACCCTTTACCACACAATCCCAAGTTTTAACGCCTGTGAGAAATAAGGCTCTTGAAAATATTGTGGGAAAAAGAGGAAATACTTGTAACTAGCATGTTTTCCTTTTTCCACAATGTTTTCCACCCAACCAAAATCAAATTTAAGTTTTTGAGTCACATTTATTTTGTTGTCAGCAAATGGTTTGAATTTGGACAAGCCTTAACTCTTTAAGTGCCTTTCACTACTATAGTTGCCTTTGTGTCTAGTGTAGATCAAGATCAGACTGCACGAAATGTGCAGTCCGATCATTGATCTATACTGTCTGCTTTGTTGAAACACTGCAGACAAAAGGCACCCATGCAGTTGTTATCATCTTGGACTCATTCTGGAATGAAAATGGCCTTTGGGTTTAAGGATTAAATTTTGTTGTTTGTTAATGATTTGAGCCAAGCCTGTTAGCTCATTACCTACAGGGCTAGCTATGCAGGGATGTCAAGTTTAAATCTCAGTTGGGCCAAGCACTCAGGTAACCAGCATTTTTTTAACTTTTTCCACAATCTTCTCTACCCATCCCAGATCTAAGTTCATTTTTTGAGACAAATCTATTTTGTTGTCTGCAAATGCTTTGAATTATAGACCAGTCTAAAATTTTTGTTTGGTAAAGAGATAAAGATAGACCAAGTAATATGCATTTCAAGACTGTGTTGTAGGCAATACTATCTTGCAGAATATAAGGCATATATATCCAAGATCCAACTGCAGTCTGATCTTTATCTACACTTTCTGATAAAACATCCTGTCTTGCGTACCCCTAGCCTTGGTTCCCACCTGATCATTTTTTCCTTTTATCCAGGATGGACGGATGCAGTTTAAATTTGACATGAAGCGCCCTTTTTCCATGACACAGCAATAAATTCCAAAACCCTGACAATATGCGCTAGGTCACTTGATGTGTGAAAATTTCATCCAAACCTGTTGAGATATGTCCAGTAATCAAAGATATATTGGTGAAAAATGAAATATAACATGAAGCCCCCTTTTTCCATGATGCAGCTATAGATTGCAGAACCTTGACAATATGCACTAGGTCACATGATGAGAAACATTCTGTGAAAACTTTTGAAAACATTGTGGGAAAAGGAGAAAATGCTGGCAAGCAGCATTTTCTCTTTTTTCCCACAAAGTTTTCTACCCTATCAAAGAAATATTGTGTCACTTGAGCCAATATGAAAATGTTGTCTGCAAATGCTTTCAATTTGGACAGATCTAAAATTTTGCCATGTGGTAAAGGGTTAAAGGCTTTGACAGCATTTTTCTCTCTGGCTGTTAGCATGCATCTTTGTACATAGTGTTCATTGTATTTTGAGTTCTTTTTTGTTGATTCATTTAACTCTGTAGTACAGATTTTATCTTGTAAATCTTAGAAGTCATTATAATTTTTGGGCATATACTCCACCATGAATTGAAGTACCATTTGAAAGATCTGTTCAGGTAGGGCCAAGGTTAGTGTCACACTTGAAGGTCAAATTTTTGTAAGCTGGACGCATTGAAAGGTTGGTGCAAGACTATTGTAAGTGTAAATACATTGTTTATGTGTTTACAATAGCAATTACCCATGAACATGTCCCTGGACAACCACTGTAGTTGTTGGTGTATTTAACAACATTATAATACTAACTTGTATAGAAAGTCTTGAATTGGCAAACATTCTCTACTAAGTTTGTTCAAATCAGGCAACTTTTTGCCACACACCAAAAGGCCTAGGGCTTTGTTATTATTCCTTCAAAACTCTGTTCTGGAGGTATATAGGAGTCAGCTTGTCGGTCCATCCATCCATCAGTCTTTCTGTAGCATTTTCTTGTCAGAGCTAGTTCTCAACAACTACAGGACAGATTTCATTCAAACTTTAGAGAGACTCGGTGCCAAGCAAGAATGTGCATATTATATTTTGGTGACGGTTCATTGAATTTTTACAAAGTTATTTTCCTTTGATGAAATTTCTTGTTCTCCCTATTTTTCAACAACTATTGGACAAATATCATTCAAACTTCTCACAAATATTTATATAACCGGGTTTGGTTAAGAAAGATTATCTTCTTTTCTAAACCAAGAAGACCTAGAGCTTTGGCCTTGCACTTCGATATTTGGTATTTATCTTCATTGTAGACCTTTACTGCTTGGTACTCAGGTGAGCGATATAGGACCATCATGGTTCTCTTGTTTTTTCTGTCGTATGATATTTTATCCGCGTGCGACCATGTATTTGAGCCGAAAATTTTCAGATAAATAAAGAAAGGGGTGTTATGACGGTCGGGTCATCATACAGCCTATTAATCGATTTTCGTATCAACAACAGCTAATGCTGAAATGCTACTATGCAGAAATTTTTTTGCAGATTCGAAGCCAACTTGTTGCTACAGGATTCGTTCTCTTGTCACCGCTGACCTTTGATCGGGTGAAGATTGGGTGGGAAAGCAGCCAGTGGCTTTGGAAGGAAAGCGTAGAAAACATGGATAGGTGCACTGGCTGCCAAGACATAAAGGATCTGTGTTTATAGAAATTAAATTCTTTCTGATCATTTTCATTTCGCAATGCAGGGGTATACCTATCCGCAAAATAAGAGACAGATGGCGTAAAAGGCACTAGTATATGAATATGGAAACTCTTTTAGGATTCAATATGAATGAAAGTAAATGGCCAAAAATTGCCTCTTTTTCGCTCTTTGCATATAATTGTAAAGTGAAAATTTGAATTGGATTGATAAATCTCTATATATATTTTAAGATTAGATGTTAACCAAACTCATCATTGGAAATGGCATCTTCGCAAGCCAAAGTGACGATCACTACGTGGATCTTGCCCCTTGGCTGATGGAGTCGAAATTTGTTAGCCTCGCGATACGTGTAATCATTGGTTGCGGTCAGGACTGAAAGCACTAATCAAATAGCGCGTTACATATGATATCAAACATCAGCAGAACGTAAATAAAAAAATGACCACAGGAGAAATTTGTTTGATATGCTGGGAATCATAACCAACAAAATACAGACGAACAATATTTTCTTCAACATTCAGTGTCACAAATCAATTAAATGAAGTTTTAGGATACATCCCAACACCAGATGATGGACTCTCAAAGTACGTATGTGGCTTTTGCGTCGCAAAATCTAACAAGATTTCGAAAATAGATTTTGACTTGATCAATCGCCTGTCAAGTTTGCGATCTGAAAAGCAGCCAATTGATGGCGAATTACGGAGAAAGCATGCTAATCAAACTATAATTGGACTAAACCTTAGTGGCCAATTGTCAATTGTTGTTGTATGGTGCTTAACGCCGTTTTCAACATTATTTCAGTTATATCACTCCGGCCACTGCACCTATCCATGCTTTCCTGGAGCTTCTTTTACCAGTACTCCGCACAATATTCTTTCAAAGCCACTGGCTGCTTTCCCACATAGCCATCGTCGAAACAGTGGTCAGCGTTGAGGGAGGAATGAATCCTGTCGCGATGACTATCATCAATCCTGGCCAAGCCGGGGATCGAACCAACGACCTCCTGTTCTCAAGTCCTATACGCTATTGACTGACCTACGGGGGCTTGGCCCAATTGTCAAGGACCCCCGTTAAAACAAAAACAACGAAGTGCTTAACATATCTTAGAAAGGTAAACAACGAAATACCGAAAGAGTTATGTTACGCGAAGTTTGATTGGTTTTCGATGATGTAAATCTAGGGGTGATAACAACCAAAGTCCAGTAGGTGGCGCGTCGCCGTGCTAACAAATTTCGACTCGATCAGCCAAGGGATAAGATCCACGTAGTGATCGCCACCTTGGCTTGCGAAGATGGGGAAATGGGGGAGTTGAGCACTGCTAAAAATTGTGTGTCTGAAAATAAAGTCATGAAGATATACAGTTATTCATGGGTTATAGGATGACGATTACAAAAATACCAATTAGTACAATGAGAATCAGATTATCCCCTGTCATATTCATTTGCTGTGGTATGAGTAAGTGCTTGCAAATATGCCTGCAAGGGACCTTCAGAATAAACATGTCCACATTTTGAAAAATCGCAAACTAATTTATTCAGAGTTGAGCTTATTAATATTACCAGGAAGCAGGTCAAAAGCCAGGGCATTCAGCTATGTAAAAAAAAAAAAAAAAAAACAAGAAGGCCATGATGGCCCTGGATCGCTCACCTGAGTCAATAGGCCAAACATTCTGACCAAATTTCACAAGTATATGACTGAAAATGTGGCCTCCATAGCGTACACAAGGTTTTTCGAAGATTTGACATAGTGACCTAGTTTTTGACCACACATGACCCAATTTCGAACTCGTGTGAGATTTTATCAAGCCAAACATTCTGACCAAGTTTCGTAAGTATTTGACTGAAAATGTGGCCTCAAGAGCATACACTAGGTTTTTCGAAGATCTGAACCTAGTTTTTGACCCCACATGACCCAATTTCGAACTCGTCCCAGATTTTATCAAGACAAACATTCTGACCAAATTTGACAAGTATCTGACTGAAAATGTGGCCTCTAGAGCGCACACAAGGTTTTTCAAAGATTTGACCTAGTGACCTAGTTTTTGACCCCACAAGACCCAATTTCGGACTCGTCCCAGATTTTATCAAGAAAAACATTTAGACCAAGTTTCATGAGGATCGAACTGAAAATGTGGCCCCAAGAGCATACACAAGGCTTTTCTAAGATTTGACCTAGTGACCTAGTTTTTGACCACACATGACCCAATTTCAAACTCGTCTCAGATTTTATAAAGACAAACATTCTGCCCAAATTTCACAAGTATCTGACTGAAAATGTGGCCTCTAGAGCGTACACAAGGTTTTTCGAAGATCTGACCTAGTGACCTAGTTTTTTACCCCCCATGACCCATTTCGAACTCGTCCCAGATTTTAACAAGACAAACATTCTGACCAAGTTACACGAGTATCTGACTGAAAATGTGGCCTCTAGAACGTACACAAGGTTTTTCAAAGATTTGACCTAGTGACCTAATTTTTGACCCGACATGACCCAATTTCGAACTCGTCCCAGATTTTATCAAGACAATGATTGATTGATTGAATGGCGTTTTACGCTGCTTTCAACAATATTTCAGCCATATCACGGCGACAGCTGACATATTCATGTTTTTCCTGGGTTTCACCAGTACTATTTTATCAAGACAAACATTCTGACCAAGTTTCATGAGGATCGGACTGAAAATGTGGCCTCTAGAGCGTACACAAGGTTTTTCAAAGATTTGATCTAGTGACCTAGTTTTTGACCCCACATGACCCAATTTCGTACTAATCCAAGATTTTATCAAGACAAACATTCTGACCAAGTTTCATGAGGATCTGACTGAAAATGTGGCATCTAGAGCGTACACAAGGTTTTTCAAAGATTTGACCTAGTGACCTATTTTTTGACCCCACATGACCCAATTTCGAACCCGTCCGAGATTTTATCAAGAAAAACTTTCTGAACGAATTTCACAAGTATCTGACTGAAAATGCTGCCTCTAGAGCATACACAAGGTTTTTCTAAGATTTGACCTAGTGACCTAGTTTTTGATCCCACATGACCCAATTTCGAACTCGTCCGAGATTTTATCAGGACAAACATTCTGACCAAGTTTCATGAGGATTGGACTGAAAATGTGGCCTCTAGAATGAATGAATGAATGAATGAATGGAGTTTTATGGCCCGTCGACAGCAAAGGTCATTTTGGGCGCACTAACAACTAATGCAATGCATTTAATTCAGCAAACTGTAATGTTACGGACAAAGCTCAAAACATCAGCCGTGTAAACACTAAAAAGATAAGCAGGACTAGTGACAAAGTCTAAGAATACAGGTGGTCAATAGGACCTAAAATCATATCTTTTTATAGAGATTTACCTCTTTCAAAAAGTCAAAAATAAACTCTAACTTTACAGTGTCAAATAAATTGCTCATACTGTCAACATGAAAAAACCTGTCTCTTGTAGGCGCAAGGTCTATGCAGTCTACAAATATATGTTTGACAGTAAGAGATGCATTGCAGGAAATACATTGAGGTGCTTCTTCTCCTTTCAGGAGGTATGAGTGCGTCAGATATGTATGACCAATGCGAAGACGGGCCAATATAATTTCCTCGCGGCGACTTGTCCGCAACCCCGGAAGCCACTCGCCAAGAGCTGGCTTCACTGTAAACAACTTATTGTTTTGATTTACTGGGTCATTCCAGGATTGCTGCCATACACTTTGAATAAAATCATTCACTAATGGCTTAAAATCGTTAAAAGAAACTTTAAAAGGTAAAACTTCCAGTGACAATGCCTCCTTGGCAGCTTTATCTGCCTCTTCATTGCCACTGATACCAATATGGCTAGGGAGCCAACAGAAAACAATATCGGCTTTTTCACAGATTCCTGATAATTTTTCAAGGAGACTCTGTTTTCTCACCCTCAAGTGCTTGCATGGCAGATAAAGAATCCGTAAAAATAATGTAGCGCCAGTAAGCGTCTTGTTGAATATGGTTGAGAGCAAGGTCGACCGCTTTTAACTCCGCAGAAAAAATCGAAGAATTATTAGGAAGCCGAAACTGATATAACTCGCCATCGAGCACGGCAGCTGCAGCAACTTTGTTTCCTTCCTTAGAACCATCGGTATATATCTCTTCGTGAAGACAGTATTGTTCTTTTATTTCAAGGAATTTGTTTTTAAAAATCATGGGATCTGTGGTAGCTTTCTTGTCTGAAGCAAGATTATATATGTAGGTTGGACTTTTAGAAGTCCATAAAGGAACTTCAGAGATTTTACGTTGTGCTACATCCTCCAGACCGCAATCAATACAAGTTATGTCCGCTTCACAGCGCAAACCAAAAGGTGGTATTACATTTTCTCCATCCAAAAACTTATCTTTGTAGAGCGGCTCAAATACTGCTCTATGCGTGGGGTTGGCGGGATTTGACTTTAATTTTAAGTAATATTGCAAGGAAAGTTTCTTCCTGCGTAGATTTAAAGATGGTTCATTTGCCTCTGCATACAAACTATTGATAGGAGATGTTCTAAAGGCTCCAAGTGCTAAGCGTAAACCTTGGTTATGGATAGAATCCAATTTCCGAAGGTACGATTTCCGCGCTGAGCCATATACAATGCAGCCGTAATCTAACTTTGAACGGACGAGTGTTCTATAAAGTCTCAAAAGGACCTTTTTGTCGGCTCTCCAGTCCATACTGGAGACAACACGTAAGAGATTAAGAGCTTTTTGGCATTTATTGCTAAGGTAATTGATGTGAGGAATAAACGACAGCTTAGAGTCAAATAAAAGACCTAAAAATTTGAATTCCGGTACGACTTCAATTTGTACATCATCTAAATAAAGTTCTGGGTCCAAATGAAACTTTCTTGACTGGCAGAAATGCATGCATTTGGCCCTGGTTTTTGAAAATTTAAAACCATTTTCTCCTGACCATTTGGCTAAGTTGTTTAAAACTTGTTGCAACTGCCGTTCAATAGTATGCATATGCTTAGACCTATAGCAAATGCAGAAGTCGTCAACATATAAAAATCATTCCACACCAGGACAAACAGACTTAACAATATTGTTTATTTTGACACTGAAGAGTGTTACTGAAAGAATGCTTCCCTGGGGAACGCCCATTTCTTGTTCATGGGGGTTGGAGTAAGTATTTCCTACCCGGACTCTAAACTGACGTTCATTCAAAAATGCCGAAATGAAATAAGCAAGGCGACCTCTTACACCGAAATCATGGAGGTCGTTCTTGATTCCATACTTCCATGTGGTATCATACGCACTCTCTAGATCGAAAAATTCCCCCAGCCGGACGGGGGGTAGAATACGCCGGCTGCCAGTCCTGCAAAGTGGTAAGACCCCACCAATGGACCCGCCTGTTTGCCGTGGGTGGAGACTCGTAAGCCGGAAAAGAGGGTCCTGGTAGTTGAGGGGAGCCCAGGGATCTCCAGCTCTTCAACACACTGCTTCGGCCTCGGCTTCGGTCTAAACGAGAGCCTAGATGGGCCCGGTCTAGTGCAATCGGCTGGTCGTTTTTAGATTTTGGGCAATTTGAAAGTTACCTTTTTCAGTTTGAACACTACTGCTGATGTAAAAGAAAACTTCTACCTTTCCTTGTATCACAACGACCTTTAAAACAACTGCATGTATTACCAACCTTTTGATTTTGCACTTGCATGTATTCGTACAGCATCAATTTGTCAATTTTAACTGCATATCTTTTATATATTTTAGTCCCTAGTCTAATATAGGCACATGGGCTAATTGGGTTGTGTGGACTGTTTGGTCGGGCATTGACTTGCGTGGGTGCTTCCTTATCTTGGGATGTTGCCACGCATCCTTTGTCGGATTGTCTAGTTTGCATTGCCCGAGTATATCATTTGGGTAACCCTGACATGCAGAGCTGGATATTCCGCTCTATTGGCCATGTCCCCGTTGTAGGACTCCATGGTGGGTGGGGGCCACGAATGATGAATTTTAAATATCAAATCATGGATCACCCAAATAAAAAACGACCGCATGAACATCTGGAAAACGACTCTGCTTCAGCTGAATCGACAAATGGCTTTCCCCGGTTTCTTGTGATTGAATCTTGTAATACCGAACAACCTTTGACAAAGCTTTCGCCCTTCGTTATTGAAAAAGTATTAGTTTCGATTGCTGGATCACCAAAATCCGTGAAAAAGCTGAGAACTGGCGGCCTTCTTGTTGAGGTAGAAAAACCTCAACATGCAAAAAATCTGCTTGGGTTAAAGCAATTTTATAATATACCCTCAAAATGCTCCGCGCATGGCTCTCTGAACTCTTCAAGAGGAATAATACGCTGCCCAGATTTAGCCGGTGTTGAAGAACAAGAAATTGTGTCCGAACTGTCAAATCAAAATGTAATCGAAGCTAGACGGATCCGTGTTTATCGTGATAACGTCAGGCGAGACACGAATTCCATCATTCTTAAATTCAATACAGCAATTCTCCCAAAGACCTTGAAAATCGGATATTTGAAAGTGCCAGTTGACGTTTACATTCCGAATCCTTTGCAATGCTACAAGTGCTTTAAGTTCGGACATCATGAAAGGCAATGTAACGCCGACAACCATTGTAAACGATGTGGAACGAATGAAGCTGAGACCTTCCATCTTTATCCCTGTGAAAAACCTATGAAATGTTTGAATTGTGGTGAGGATCATTATTCCACATCTCGCACTTGCAAAATCTGGAAAAAAGAGAAAGAAATTATAACGATAAAATACCGAGAAAGCCTGTCATTTGCAGAAGCACGCAAGATTGTGGATGCACGTCATCATATTCCAGTGTCACAAGATCTAATGCTGCAAAAACAGTAAATCTAAAAGACGCTCAAACACAAACAAGTGAAGCATCGGTACAAACAGTTTCACCACAGAAACAGAGTTCTGCTTCTGCAAAAACGTCACAGAAACCTGTAACGAATAAGAAACCAGAAAAGCCCGCCCCAAAAAGTCCAAGTAAAGTTCAAAATAAAGTCACCTCGGATCGCCTCCCAAAGGGATCCGATGACCAAATTCAACAGCATAACCGCTTTCAGTGTCTTGATGAAGACATGGAGGCGGAAGACACCCTTGCAGAGTAACTTACAAATAAGCAGGGTCGTATCATCAAATTAAATAATAAGAAATGAATTGGCACATACTTCCAGTCCTCTGTGGTATCTTCCTTACAATAAACTCAGTCATGAATAACACCATTCTTCAATGGAATTGTCGCAGCATTAAAGCAAATCTCGAGGAATTACACCTTTTAATCAATGAAAAGAAACCAGTTGCAATATCTTTACAGGAGACCTTTCTTAAAGATTCCGACAAATTCTCCTTAAAGGGTCACTCCTGTTTCTGTAAAAACTTCAGTGGTAATGATAAAGCTTCAGGAGGAGTGGCAATAATTGTGAATAACAATATTACACACCATTTTGTCAAACTCGAAACTACTTTACAAGCCGTTGCTGTAAGCATTTCTTTAAATAAAACCATTACTCTCTGTTCTATTTATCTTCCACCCAGCTCGGCAATCGATATCAAGAAACTTGATGACCTCGTAGATCAATTGCCGAAACCTTTCATTTTAATGGGAGATTTCAATTCCCATCATACGTTGTGGGGATGTACAAATACGAATGACAAAGGTCAAACTTTACAAAATTTTATCACAGAGCATAATCTTGTTTTGCTCAACGATAAGTCTTCAACATATCTTCATCCTGCAACTGGTTCTTATTCATCTTTAGACTTAAGTATATGCAGTCCGGAAATTTTTACTGATTTAAATTGGAAGATCGATGACGACCTTCATGGAAGCGATCATTTCCCGATCGTAGTATCGGAAATTGGACCATCTGTACAAGAACGTCCAGAACGCTGGAAGCTTCATAAAGCAAATTGGGAAAAGTTCAAAATTCATTGCGAACAATCAGTTGATCCCAATGCTTTTGACGAATGTGAAAATCCAGCAGAACTGTTCACTTCCTTACTTTACTCGGCTGCAGAGAGATCAATTCCTCGGACGTCGACAAATCCAAAGCATCAAAGCAAACCATGGTTTAACGATGATTGTAAGAAGGCTATAGCTGAGCGAAAATCTGTTCTCAGAAATTTCAATCTGAGACCTACTCAAGAAAATCTTGCAAAGTTCAAAATTGCGCGTGCGAGAGCACGGCGAACTATAAAACAAAGTAAACGTGCGTCTTGGCGACAGTATGTATCCAGATTAAATTCTAGATCGTCTGTCAAAAAGACATGGGAGATGATACGAAAAATTAACGGCAAATGTACTTCCAATAGTGTTGGCCATCTTGATACTGATGATGGGAGCTTTACTTCTAAACATGACATTGCCAATGTGCTGGCCGATACGTTCGCCAAGAAGTCTTCTTCTGAAAATTACTCATCCACGTTTCGAAAACGCCAGGAAGTAAAAGAGAAATCCAAACTGAATTTTAAATCCAATAACAAGGAGCATTATAATAAAGATTTCACCATTAAAGAGCTGAAAAAGGCTCTTAAGAAATGTCATGACACTGCAGTTGGGTCTGATGATATACATTACCAGTTCCTTAAACACTTACCGTATCGTTCCCTCCATTGTTTACTCCAAATATTTAATCAGATCTGGAAGACAGGTGTTCTTCCAGACTCTTGGAAAGAAGCTATAGTTATACCTATACCAAAGCCAGGCAAAGATTCTACAAACCCAAGTAATTACCGCCCTATAGCCTTAACAAGTTGTATTTGTAAAACTATGGAAAGAATGGTAAATGACCGCCTAGTTTGGTTTTTAAAGAAAAATAAACTTATTTCCACAAACCAGTGCGGATTTCGTAAACAGAGAAGCACTCTTGATCACTTAGTACGCTTCGAGACTTTTGTACGTGAAGCCTTCATAAAGAAAAAACATGTTGTTTCTGTCTTTTTCGATTTAGAAAGTGCTTACGATACCACCTGGAAGTATGGCATTATGAACGACCTTTATGATTTCGGTATTCGAGGTCGCCTTGCTTATTTCATTTCTGCTTTTTTAGATGAACGTCAATTTAGAGTCCGAGTTGGAAATACACTGTCCAGCCCACACGAACAAGAAATGGGCGTTCCCCAGGGAAGTATCCTTTCAGTTACACTTTTTAGTGTTAAAATTAACAACATTGTTAAGTCTGTTTGCCCTGGAGTAGAATGCTTTCTGTATGTTGACGACTTCTGCATTTGCTATCGGTCAAAGCATATGCATACGATAGAAAGACAGCTTCAACAGGTCTTACATAATTTAAGCAACTGGTCGAACGAAAACGGTTTTAAATTTTCGAAAACCAAGACCAAATGTATGCATTTCTGTCAGTCGAGAAAATTTCATCTCGACCCGGAGCTGACATTAGATGGTGTCCGTATAGAAGTCGTCCCAGAATTCAAATTCTCAGGTCTTTTATTTGATTCTAAACTCACGTTCATCCCACATATTAACTATTTGAGCAATAAATGCCAAAAAGCTCTGAATCTTTTACGTGTTGTCTCCAGTATGGACTGGGGAGCCGACAAAAAAGTCCTCTTGAGACTTTATAGAACACTAGTCCGTCCTAAGTTAGACTACGGCTGCATTGTATATGGCTCAGCGCGGCACTCGTACCTTCGGAAATTGGATTCTATCCATAACCAAGGTTTACGCTTAGCACTTGGCGCCTTTAGAACATCTCCTATCAATAGCTTGTATGCTGAGGCAAATGAACCATCTTTAAATATACGCAGGAAGAAACTTTCCTTGCAGTATTACTTAAAATTAAAGTCAAACCCCGACAACCCTACGCATAAAGTAGTATTTAAACCGCTCTACAAGGATGAATTTCAAAAAAAGGAAAAAGTCATACCACCTTTTGGTTTACGCTGTGAAGCAGATATGAGTTGTGTTGATTGCGATCTTGAGGTTGTAGCCCAATATAAAATCTCTCAAGTTCCTTTATGGACTTCTAAAAGTCCAACCTATATATACAGTCTTGCTTCTGACAAGAAAGCTACAACATATCCAATGATTTTTAAAAATAAATTTCTCGAAATAAAAGAACAATACTGCCTTCACGAAGAGATATATACAGATGGTTCTAAAGATGGAAGCAAAGTTGCTGCAGCTGCCGTGCTCGATGGCGAAATATACCAATTTCGGCTTCCTAATAATTCTTCAATTTTTTCCGCGGAGCTAAAGGCGATCGACCTTGCTCTCAACCATATTCAAGAAGATGCTTACTGGCGCTATATTATCTTCACTGATTCATTATCTGCCATGCAAGCACTTGAGGGTGAGAAAACAGACAACCCATTAATAGTCGGTCTCCTTGAAAAACTGTCCGAAATATGTGAAAAAGCCGATATTGTTTTCTGTTGGCTCCCTAGCCATATTGGTATCAGTGGCAATGAAGAGGCAGATAAAGCTGCCAAGGAGGCATTGTCACTGGATGTTCTACCTTTTAAAGTTCCTTTTAATGATTTTAAACCATTGATAAATGTTTTTATCCGGAATGTTTGGCAGCAATCCTGGAATGACCCAACTAACAAAGATAACAAGTTGTTTACAGTGAAGCCAGCTCTTGGCGAGTGGCTTCCAGGGTTGCGGACAAGTCGCCGTGAAGAAATTATTTTGGCCCGTCTTCGCATTGGTCATACATACATGACACACTCGTATCTCCTTAAGGGAGAAGAAGCACCCCAATGTATTCCCTGCAATACACCTCTTACTGTTAAACACATACTTGTAGACTGTATAGACCTTGCACCTACAAGAGACAGGTTTTTTCATGTTGACAGTATGAGCAATTTATTTGATACTGTAAAGTTGGAGTCTATTTTTGACTTTTTGAAAGAGGTAAATCTCTATAAAAAGATATGATCTTAGGTTCTATTGACCATCTGTATTTTAGACCATATGTCACTAACGTCCTTTATTCTTTTAGTGTTTACACGGCTGAGATTTTAAAAGTCTTGTAGCTTTACAGTTTGATCAATTAAACGTATTGCATTAGTTGTTAGTGCGCCCAATATGACCTTTGATGTCGACGGGCCTTAAAACCTCACTCATTCATTCATTCATTCTAGATCGAAAAATACAGAAACAATATGTTCCTTTTTAATAAAAGCTTCGCGAATAAAAGTTTCAAAGCGAACTAAGTGGTCAAGAGTGCCTCTTTGTTTACGAAAGCCGCACTGGGCGGTAGCGATAAGTTTGTTTTTCTCTAGAAACCAAACAAGGCGGTCATTAACCATTCTTTCCATGGTTTTGCAAGTACAACTTGTTAAGGCTATAGGACGATAGTTTGCAGGATTCGTAGTCTTTACCTGGTTTTGGTATGGGAATTACTATTGCTTCCTTCCAGGAATCTGGAAGAGTACCAGTATGCCAGACTTGATTAAATATACTCAGTAAACATTCAAGGGATCGAAACGGTAAATGTTTCAAAAACTGATAATAGATGTCATCACATCCAACAGCAGTATCACGACATTTCTTCAGAGTCTTTTTGAGTTCTTTCAAAGTAAAATCCTTATTGTAATGCTCTGTATTATTTGACTTGAAATTCAGTTTAGTTTTTTCTTTTGTGTTTTGGAATTTTCGAAATGTAGTCGTATAGTTTGAGGAAGACGACTTCTCTGCAAAAGTTTCTGCCAAGACACTGGCAATATCTGTTTTGGATGTGACAACACCATCACCCGAATTTAAGTGCCCGACATTTAACGAGGAGCTTTTTCCATTAATTTTCCGAATCATATCCCAAGTCTTTTTAACAGACGATCTAGAATTTAATCTAGACACGTACTGTCGCCAAGACGCATGTTTACTTTGCTTGATAGTTCGTCGTGCTTTTGCACGTGCAATTTTGAACTTTGAAAGATTTTCCTGAGTCGGTCTCAGATTAAATTGTCTGAGAACAGACTTTCGCTCAGCTTTAGCCTTTTTGCAATCATCGTTAAACCATGGCTTGCTTGGATATTTAGGATTTGTCGATGTCCGAGGAATTGATTTTTCAGCAGCCGAATAAAGTAATGAAGTGAAAAGCTCTGCAGGATTCTCAAAATCATCAAAAGCAGTGGGATAAATTGATTGTTCGCAGTGAATTTGAACTTTTCCCAATTTGCCTGATGGAGCTTCCAGCGTTCTGGCCGTTCTTGTATTGATGGTCCAACTTCGGATACTTGAATCGGAAAATGATCACTTCCGTGAAGGTCATCATC
The DNA here is from genome assembly GCA_945859785.2 of Tridacna gigas. Classification (NCBI taxonomy): domain Eukaryota; kingdom Metazoa; phylum Mollusca; class Bivalvia; order Cardiida; family Cardiidae; genus Tridacna; species Tridacna gigas. Next base: position 6,537,806 of record OX244034.2, on the reverse strand, counting down.
AGCTTTCCAGTTAAAGTCTGGACAAATTCCAGGGCTGCAGATAGTTAAGTCTAAAGATGAATAAGAACCAGTGGCGGGATGAAGATACGTTGAGGACTTATCATTTAGAAGAGTGAGGTCGTGCCTCGTAATAAAATCTTCAATGATTCGACCTTTATCATTTGTAGTCCTACATCCCCACAGTGAATGGTGGGAATTAAAATCTCCCATTAAAATGAAAGGTTTTGGCAATTGGCCTATTAGATTATCAAGTTTCTTGACATCTATTGGCGAGCTCGGTGGGAGATAAATAGAACACAGAGTGATGGTCTTATTGAGGAAAATGTTTACCGCGACAGCTTGAAGTGTAGTTTCAAGCTTTACAAAATGGTGTGGAACGTTGTTATTCACAATTACGGCAACACCCCCTGAAGCTTTATCATTACAACTAAAGTTCTTGGAGTAACAAGAATGATATTTTAAAGTAAATTTGTCGGAGTCCTTAAGAAAGGTTTCCTGTAAACAAATTGCCACAGGTTTCCGTTCATTGACTAAGAAATTTAATTCCTCAAAGTTAGCTTTTATACTTCGACAATTCCATTGCAGAATATTATTACTCATGATAAGGTTAAAAGTAAGGCTAATACCACATAGTAATGGAAGTATATATTTGATCATCTTTTGTTATTGAGTTTAATAATTCGGCCTTGCCTATTTGCATTTTGATCTGCTAGCATATCTTCCGTCTCCATGTCTTCATCGAGACATTGGAAGCGGTTATGCTGCTGGATTTGGTCATCGGATCCCTTTGGAAGGCAATCCGAGGTGACCTTGTTTGGAGATTTGTTTCTCCTTTGGCTAGGGCTGCTCGGAGCCTTTGCCTGTGCTGGACTGCTATTAGTTTTTCTTGTGATAGATTCAGTAGAGACAGGATCTTTTTGAGAACATTGACCGTTTTTACTTGAAGCTGTAGACTTTTGTTGAACAGTTGTTTTGGTGTTTGCTACTTTTTCTTGAGGTTTTGTTTGAACAGCCGTATCACTTGTTTGAGTATGAGCATCATTGCGCTGTACGAGTTTTGCAGAAGTTGCTTTAGCATATGAAACACTCAAGTTATGTCTGGCTTCCACAATCTTCCTCGCTTCTGGAAAAGAGAGGCCTTCAGTATATTTCACTGTAACAATATCTTTTTCCTTTTTCCACACTGGGCAAGACCGAGAAGTTGCAATGTGTTCCCCCTTGCAATTAATACATCTGATTTCAAAATCACAATTATCATCAGACTTGTGGACAACGTTAGAGTTTCCACAACGACGGCACAGTTCTTCTCCTTGATTCAGCTTGCATTTTTTTTCATGATGCCCAAACTTGTAGCAGCAATAACATTGTAGTGGGTTGGGTATGTATACATCAACAGCCACTTTCAGATATCCTACCTTTAAGTATTTGGGCAAGATTGCCGTGTTAAAAGTTAAAACTAGGGTATTGGTGGGTCGTCTTACACCGTCTCTAAAAACAGTGATCCGTCTTGTAGCTGTAACATTTTGATCAGAGAGTTCCATAGTGATCTCCTCCTCAGAAATATCTGCGAGGTCCGGGCAACGAATGATCCCTTTTGACATGTTCAAACTACCGTGAGGAACACACTTGGCTGGAATATTAAAGAAGTGCTTAATTTTCATCAAGGTTCTTGCATGTACAGCTTTTTCAACTTCAATTAGGACCCTCTTTTCCGGCTTACGAGTCTCCAACCACGGCAAACAGGCGGGTCCATTGGTGGGGTCTTACCACTCTGCAGGACTGGCAGCCGGCGAATTCTACCCCCCGTCCGGCTGGGGGCTGTGGCCTCTAGAGCGTACACAAGGTTTTTTTCCAAGATTTGACCTAGTGACCTAGTTTTTGACCCCACATGACCCAATTTCGAACTCGTCCGAGATTTTATCAAGACATACATTCTGACAAAGTTTCATGAGGATCTGACTGAAAATGTGGCATCTAGAGCGTACACAAGGTAAAAAGTTGACGACGCACGACGGACACAGCACGATCACAATAGCTCACCATGAGCACTTCGTGCTCAGGTGAGCTAAAAAAAAAATGCCCCCTCCCCCATCAACCCCTTTCACACATCCGCAAATGCCTGAATATGTGTGTAAATTATTTTGCTCTAGCTCGGCTGATCACTTGTAAGAATAGCCGTATTTGACTGGTAATTACGGTTTTTCGTGTTGCCCTTTTTGTATTTTGCTGGTAAAATTCACGGTTTCGGAAACTTTCGTGAAGTAAAAACCTTACCATTTCAAATCGTCGTGACGGTTGTGCAGCACGAAACGGGTGCCTTGCAGGTGGACAGAGCTTAATATTCATTTCCGTGCTTCACGAAAGATGACCATTCCAATACGGCTACCGTATATTAGTTTATATTTGTCTATTTAAAATTACTTTACATGATAAACTCGGAGAACATGATTTGGATTTTTTTTTTTTTTTTTTTTTAAATCTAGTGAGCTGTATTATTGATACTAACAGACATAAATATTGAGCCACCAATAGGCCCCCTCCGCTATCGTAGGAATTTTAGGCACTATTACTATCTAAAACCCCAATGTCTCCTGAGCACTTTGTCAAAGTGTGCCACCCGCCGAGCGGGGCGTATCCGAGTTATAAATGTCAAAGGTCATCAAGTGTACTTTTGCATAGAAAGATATTAATGAATTTACCTTTCTGCAAACGCGAGTTTGGCACGCCCACCCTAGTAACACGGTATTTCGGTCGTTATGCCCGACAAACAAACCAGAAAATGGTGTCGAATACATAGAGAAAGAGAGATTATTTCAGTTTTATTCTAGCTTATGTTTCGCTGTAATTAAAGTAGCCAAAGCTTTTTTCCCAACTTTCCTTTCAGTTCGGACTGAATCGGCAAAGTAACAAGAAAAAATACTTTGAATAATGTCATATTTATGATAAATCGAAAAAAGAAAATAGCGCAAATACGTTCGTAATTCCATGTTTGGTCACAGTGTTTAAACCAAAAATACATTGTGAGTAGATAGCTGTCGGCATTATCCATAACTTATAATAGGGACATAAGTTTTTTAGACATTTCGTTAGTATATAACATGTCAGTTTGACAGTAAACAATATGAGAAAAGGATTTACAATTTAACCCCTTTCCAAACCCGTGCTTTAACGACCTTTGAAGAGGGAAACTTTTGAAAACTTTCTGATTTTTCTTAGATGTTTTCTACCCTTTCAAAAACAAATCTCACCACTGGAGCAACGTTTAATTTGTCAACCTCAAATGTTTTCAAAACAGACGAATCTAATATTTAGTTATCTGGTAAAGATTTAATTAACACATCTAACACCTGTTTGAGAGAAAATCAAGAAGTTCATTATGATGAAAATGTTATTTTAGGTATAGTTTATATCCCACCAGAAAACTCTCGATTGTTTTCAGCCGATGAATTTGAAGAAATGGAATGCGAAATAAGCTATAAATGTAATGAAAATAAGTATGTCTACGTTGCTGGCGATACCAACGGCCGAGTGGGCGCCATGCATGATTTCGTCATAGCTGATCCACATCTTCAAAATCTCTTTGATATCGATGACGACATCCAGTCGCAATTTCACAAGTATGAGATTCTGGATGAACTGTCCATTAACCTGCAAAGAAATTAATAAGATAATAAAGCAAATTCACATGGTTACAGACTCCTGAATATTTGTAAAACTAATAACATGTTTTTACAAAATGGCAGATTATCGTTGGATACAGATACTGGTCAGTACACTTTTAGAGACAGATCAGTTATTGATTATGTAATTGCTACGGCTGAATGCTTTAAAAATGTAGTTCATTTTGAAGTTCTTGAAACTGATAGTCTGTTTTCAGACGGCCTGGCACATTAGTAGCAAATTAAATATTGATCCCAGTACTGAACTCACAAGTTCAGAACCACAGTTGTCAAAACCAGCGCCCACCATTGTCCCAAGCTATGGAGCAAAATTTTGTAAGCAATATTAATCAAGAGCAGGTTGAAAATCTATTGTCTCGATTAAACTCTTACCCACAATCCCAGGAAACTATTGATTATATATCTAATGGGCTGCAGCTCATTTTCCAAAACGCAGCTAATAAATCATCCCAAAGCATAACGGGTAGAAATCCTCCAAAATCTGAAAAGAATTATCCCATAAATAAACTGTGGTTCGGTCCGCAATGTCACAAAGCTAGAGGAGCATATCATTCCGCCGAACGCAATTACAACAAAAACAAAAGTGAATCTAACAGGACAAATCTTTTCGAAAAACAAGTAAAACATATAAAAGGACTATGAACCACTTTATCAGTAAGGCAAAATTAAAAAATGAACAAAAACTCCGCGCAATGAGTGAAAAAAGTCCGAAAAACTATTGGAAATTCCTGAACAACATCAAACCTAAACACAAAAAGATCGAAACCCCATCAATGGAGGAATTTTTTGAGCATTTTAAGAGAGTAAATTCCAGTACAATAAACGATGACAGGTTTAACTATGAGCGAATGGAAGATCAACAATGTGATGAATTTTTAAACTCGCCCATTACAGAAAGTGAAATTAGGAAATGTATTCGAAACCTAAAAAATTCAAAAGCCGCCAGCCCTTCTGATAACATATTAAACGAATGCATCAAATCAACGACAGACAATTTAATTCACCTTTACACTAAACTTTTTAACGGGATCCTTGACGCGGGCATCATTCCTAGTACCTGGCTGGACGGCGCAATAATACCGATTTATAAAAACAAAGGTGATCCAAAAGATCCAATCAATTACAGGCCTATCACTATTTTAAGTTGTTTAGGTAAGCTTTTTACCTCTGTATTAAATGAAAGGTTGTCAGCCTTTTTATCACATAACTACATTTTGAATGAGAATCAAGCCGGATTCAGGAAAGAATATTCATGTATTGACCATATATTTACACTCCATTCACTTTTTGAAATTTTAAGGAAAGGAAAAAAGAAGCTCTTTGCAGTATTCGTGGATTTTTCTCAAGCATTTGACCGCGTTTGGCGAACAGGATTATGGCATAAACTACTAAGTAACTCCATAAATGGAAAATTCCTTACAGTTATCTATAATATGTACCAGAATATTAAATCCCGTGTTAAGCATGACGGCTCCTTTTCCCAAACGTTCGCCTGTGAGATTGGAGTCAGACAAGGCGAAAACTTATCCCCTCTGTTATTCTCATTATTCCTCAATGATCTCGAATTACACATGACCTCTAACGGTGCTAATGGGGTAGAGCTTAATTTCCCGGTTGATACAATATGGCTTAAACTGTTAGTAGTATCCAATATACCCGATCTGGCTCATTACCATTATACTAACGCAATCACTTAACAAAATAATCCATGGTTAAGTGAGCCAGCAATTTTAAGTTGCGCATGCAATTATGCATTCATTATCGTTTATCAAAATCAACCACGCTTAAGCACGCTGTGTAATTTATGCAATCCAACCACGATTAAGCATATGGCTAACCCTTATCCATTCAACCCGTCCTTAAGATTATAGCTAACCATTAAACATATTAACAATTTTATGTAACATTAACATGCTCATAAAATTAAAAACAAAATGGGGTTAACAAGTCAATCTGATTAAGGTCAGCAAACAAAATGGCATAACCTTTTTTATAAACATTTTTTTACTTAAATCAAATTTTTAAAAAATGAAAAAAATTAAAAAAATTTGATTAAGAAAAAAAACCAACACAACATGCTAGCCGGCTAACACATCAGCCAGACAATCCCTTACATCAAACAATTGCTTAACCTTTTTCCCAACCCATCAACCAACGCATAGCGCATCAGCCAACCAGTTACTTAACTAACCAACAAACCCTTACATCAGACAATTGCTTAACCTTTTTCCCAACCCATCAACCAACGCATGTCGCATCAGCTAACCGGCTTATGAGTTAGTGGGTGCCTTAAGATATTGATAAAAAATTTTTTATTTTTACTTGTTACAATACAACAAATAAAAATTTTTTAATATGTATTTTTTGGTCTTGCCCCCTGTGCTTCATACATTTTTTTTTTTTTTCTTCTTCAGTTAATTTTTTAATCCTATGATGCCCTCTCGCTAAAGTATCATAACTTCCATCCAAAAGTATATACCTTTTATCATCTTCAAAACTTAATGCTCTTTTGTTCATCATCACAGTGTTTAATTGATGAAGATAACTTCTTATTCCACCCATATTTGTATAATAATCCTTTCCTGTATCTAAACAATCCTTATAAGTTTTAAATCTTATTTCATTTTTAATAACAGACTTTTTTATCCCCTTACATCATTTGATTCCTGTATCATTTTCTTTATCTTCATATATAAATTTACCATTTTCATCTAAAATTGCTTTTGGATTAGGATTTTCTTTTGTTTCCTTTTCTCTTTTTAATGTTAGTTTTTTACAACAATATGTTTTTGCACCTACACTTACAAATTCAGTCATGATATCCCCTTTTAATTCATCCTTAAACATACCTAGTACATTTCTATTTTTTTCACTATATAATGGATGGTTGGGTGGGTATTCACTAAAATCATACATTATATCAGCATCTTTTTTCATATCTTCATACAAATCTTCAGTTTCTATTTCTAGTATATAACTATCTGTATCAGTATATAACATTCTTACTTTTTCACCATATATTTTCTTAAAATGTTCATAATAATCTAATAACATTGTTGTTTTACTAATATCTAGTATACTTGTACCTAAATAAATTGGCTTATCATATTTTAACTTTAATTTTTTCATATGAGCAGCAACTAAATCTGGAGAAAATATAGTATGATTATGATAGTTATGTTTTGCGGTTAGCTTTTTTAAACGTTCGTAATTTTTACCATTAACTAATTCTATATTTACTCTGTTTCTTATGTTTTCCATAGTTTTACCCAAAACAGCGTTCATCATTAACTTAAATAATTGTTCTAAAAAATCATTTTTGTCTTTTTTTGCATCTGTTCTTAATTTTACACACTTATCAATATATTTTTCAATATCACTACTTTCTTTAAATTTAATTCCTTCATGTATTTTTTTAAATTTTTAATCCTAAGCGTAAGTAAGTTTTTAAAGCTTCATAATGAAGTGTATATTTTTCTTTATCATTTAAGTTTGGAATTAATTTTTCTACTTTTCCTATTTTTAATCGTTCTGCTGCTAGAGGCATATCACTATGTTCATCATGTAATTTTTCTGGATATTCTAAATCAACCTCTAAAAAGCATGGGTAATTTTCCCAGTTTTTTAATTCTTCTGCTGTCATCCAAGCAAAATCACCTACAGGTAAAGGTTTAGTCATAGCCCATGGATAAAGACTGTTTTTATCAATATAGAGCAAATATATAGAAGGTTTTGTTGGGTCATACTTATCACCCATATATTTATTGTTAGCCTTTGCATATCTTTTACTACACATGCTTACACCACCCCTTTTTGTGTTTTCAATAAAGTAAAGTTTATCTCGGTCTGTTAGTAGTTCTAGTTTTATTTTACTATCTTTTAGCATTACATCATATCCATATCCTGGCAAAGTATAATACCAAGCAGGGTCTAAACCAAAATTTTCAAGACTAGAAAATCTAAAGTTTTCAATAATATCAGCTAAAAGTAAAACATCTACTTCATTGTATAGCTTTAAATAATCCTCAATTGTTTCCATCTTAAATTCTTTCCAAACTTTTAAAGCATGTTCATAATCTTTAGGTTCTATATGCTCTTTGTTTAAACTTGAATAAAATGCTTCTATAGGTGGTAGTTGTGTTTCTTTTAACTTATCAAAAGAATCTAACCATTCATATGGAAAAACCCCCTTTCTTCTTAGTAATTATACTTGGTCTTTTGTATAGTTGCGTTCTAATAAATTTTTAAAATCTTCATCTTTTAAATGTTTTGAAAGTTTATCTAAACTCTGTGGTAAAAATTTAAAACTGTCAAGAAACCTTAATTTAAGGTATTTTTTCTCCTCCACCTTAACATACTTACTAAAACTAATGTATTTTTCTTCACTGTTTGGTAAACAATCGATACGTCCATTAGTTTTACCAAGATAGTTAATAAAAATATGTGCATCATAACCACTTAAATTATGTAAAAAAACAGGGATAAAATTTGGAATTTTTGCTTTAAGATTACAATCATTATGTGCTGCACCACGATACTTACCAGTAAAATGACATTGATCTTTTACTTTATTATTTTTATCAGTAAATCTACCATTACATATCCAACAACGTGTTTCTTCTTTATATTTTTCTTCTTCATATTTTGATATTAACATTTTTTTAGGGTTTTTATAATATTTATCATAAAGTTGTTTAACATCCTCAGTTAATTTATCTATAAATTTTTTTTCTGCATCTTTACCTACATATCCTCTTAATTCTGGTTTTATAATATTTCTATCAAAACTACAAATTAAATACTTATAACTAATAGGTATATGCTTTTGTGTTTTAATAGTATTACTTTCTTCTTGACTTATATTTTCTATAGCTTCCAACAAGCATTCAAAATCAGCTATTATAATAAAAGGTACCATTATTTTTCTACAATAATTTTCGAATTCTTTTATGACTTCTTCTGGCTTTTCAGGGTTAGGCATTATTAAATCAACTCCATCATAATCTACACAACGTTTCATATGCTTTTCTAAAAGTTTTTTACTTCCAAAATGACCATTACAAAGCATACAATACTCAATAGTACCATTATCACTTACATGTTCTCTCATTAAAGCTTTAAAATTTTTTATTAAAACATAATGTGATTTTTCATCATCGTCAATATAAAGTAAATTTACATGATTTTGTCTTAAACTTTTTATAGCTCTAATTCGTCTCATTTTTTTCTTATCTGTATATTCATAAACATTAACACGAATTTTTGGATTTTGTCTTTCAAACTTATCTATATCAAGTAAAGAAACAGGATATTTAATTCCTTTCATATTTAAGCTATTTTTCTTAGATTTTAAATCACCATCAACTCTTTCTGCATTTTTTCTTTTGGATTTAAATGCCTTAAAATACAATCTGTAAAACATTCATCATTCTCACTTTTCATATTAATACATGCCTTTTTGTTAGCAATCCAATCAGGTAAAGGTATCCATCCACCAGCATTTAATGGTTCATAAACAACGGTATGCAATTTTAAATGAACCACACTATGAAATACCCACCCACTACCCTTTTTCAAAAAATTAACAAAATTTTCTAGAATTCTTTCCACCATTTTATAGTATAATTCTGTTACATTGGTTCCTTTTAAATTAATCTCATTTACATCAAAGGAAAAATTAGCTTTTACTATTTGTTCATTTTCACCCTCTCCTCTTTTCATAAAACATTGAAGATTCATTTTTACTTTAACCCCACGCTTACTTGTTAAAATTTTTTTGATTGATGGTTGTGTCAACTCTAAAAACTCTTGCGGTGTAGCAACTGGTATCCCTTCTATTTTATGTTCTTCAGCATAATTTTTTAAAGCAGATTTACTTAAATTTATATTAATTTGCTCTACTTTACTATATATATCTTTTATCTTCTTTTTTAAAGCATTAAGTTCAGGTGATATACTAGGTTGTACCACTCTAACATTTTCTAAACTTTTTAACAAATCATTAACTGAAGTAGTTGGTGGAGTAGTTGGTCTTTGTCTTGTTGTTGATGGTAAAGGTTGAGCTATAGTTGGTTGTAATATTGGCACATTTATATTTTCAACTCTTGTATCTAATATAGGACTACCCCCCAAATTTAAAAATTGAATTAATTCTTGTCGTCTTAAAAGTGAATAACCCCTTAATCCTCTATTTCTTGCTAATGCTCTTAATCCATTTACAGTATAATTATCATAATTGATATCCATATTTACTTTTTTTAAAATTAAAAATATCTCCTTAAGTCAAATTTTATTATTTTTTAAAAAATAATAAAATTATTGAATGTCAATTCTATATTTACCATTCCATACTCTACCATTCCAATTTTCAATCGTTTGAGGGCATCTATCTATAAACTTACTAGCCTTGTAAATTGATGGAAATGTTGTTTCTTCTTCAGTTTCAACATCCTTTAAGGTTACCTGCTTAGGATTTTTAGCAATATCTTTTAATCTATCATAATTAGGTACTTTTTTAAGTGGTATAGCTTCTTCAGGATACAATCCATGCTCTTTTAATACATCAATATATTTTTTCTTGTTCCAATAGGAATACCACTTAATATTGTTATATGTTAAAATTTTCTTAAAATCATCAATCTTTAGCTTATTTTTTATTTAAAATAAAAATTACTTAATACACTACACTCATTTTATTCCCATCACTCTGAAAGTTAATCATCCTGTCACTAAGTAAAACCGCATATGCCTCTGTATTTGCAGGAGGATTTGCAGTAAATGTTACCTTAATATGATTATCAGTAACAGAATACTTTAACCTTTCACTTTGCTTTGATAGGTCAAACACAAACAAAGGAAAAAGACTTTTAAAATCTGATGGAGTAATATTTGGATTTGAAACCAATTCATCCATGTTAAAAAACTTTTTTCTAAACAAAGCTGCTTCACTATATATTCTACTAAATTGATTTTGGGTAAAATTTATATCATAATCATAAACAGGATATTTTTTTGAACCTAACATTACATGGACACCCTTAACACCTAAGTTATCAAATATAGCTGGGTTTTGTTCTTGATTACCACTTTTGCCAGCTTGAAAAGCAACAATTAAAAAACGCGGCACTTCAGGAGATGATTTAGCTGATAGCCTCCAAGTAAAACCTGTTGCTGCTTGTGGTACCGCTATTGAGTCGCTTTGTATCATTCTATACCCAACTGGAAACTTTTCTTTCTTCTCGATAAATTTGTAAAGTTCCAACCTATTACCATCTTCCGGCTCCACATGAGGCATAAACCAAGATACTTTTTGTAACCTAACTCTACCAGGTTCATGTATAGCAGGATTGCCACCTGCAGCTGCAACAGTGTCAGACCTAAAAATTGGATCATTATCATTGTTTCTTGTTAAGGTTAGTGTTTGTTTCATACCATATAAAACTTTGTTGTAATCTTCACAAAAACCAAATATATGTTTCAATGGTATCCTAAAAGTAAATGTTCCAACTGGATTTGAACTAAAAATATACTGTCTTCTTACTGAAAAACCAGGATTATCATCATTGTTTGCAGCGTCATCGTTATCCTTATACCATAGTTGGTTTAGACCTTGTGATTTAGAAAAGTCATCAGGGTATTTTAACAACCCTAGCATTGTAGTAGTTTGACCAGGGTAATTAATACTTTCTATCTCTTGACCACTAAGTTGATATCTAATATTTTTAAACAAATACATCAACCCATTATTTGTTAAGGAAACATTATCAGCATTTGCTCCAAATGCAGTATAAGGTGTTCCATCTGCTTTTTCTAATTTACCTATAATTTCTAAATATGACTCAGAAGGATGATAAAAAATATCTTGAGTTTCGATATCAATCCTAATATTTCCTCCAGAGTTGTTTAAATTAGTTCCTGTAATAGGTAGATATTCATAATATTCATATTCATTAATACTATCATCTTTTAAAATCGGTGCTTTAATGTTTAAAATACCCATTTTTATTATATGCAATTATAATTTTTAAGTCAAAATTATAATTGAGTTGTGTTTTTAATATTCTAACCATAGTTGAGGGAATGATTTGTTTTCATCATTTACAAAAACACCCTTAAGTTTAATATTTTTAAGTTTTTCAGCAGAAAACTTTTTTCTCATTTTAGGATAAATTCTATTTCCGTAAAGAATGGTTACCTTAGGTATATCATTTTCTTCTAAATATTGATTTACATCTTCTTCAAATTCCTTAATGATATCAGCTTTTTCAGGTGACAATTTTAAAACAACCTTTTTATAATCATAACTTGTATTGGTAGTCTCTAAAACTTCACAATCTTCATTAAGTTTAAAGTTTGCAAAAAGGATACCAACCCTTTTAGTATTGTATTTTTCATATTTTGTTACTTCAAATTTAAGATTTGACATTTTTTTTATTTAATGTACATAATTTGCTTAACTTAAATTTATCTTTTTCATAATACTTTAACTCCGGAACCCCTACTATTTAATTTCTTAACTAAATCTTGTATAGCAATGGCACTACCATCTATTAAGATGTCAATATTTTGCGTTGCAGGTTGAGTTGTTGTAGTAGGCTTTTGAGTATATTTTTCTAAAATCTTTTTAGATTTTGGTGTCAAAGCCTTTTCAGCTAACTTTTTACCTGCATCAACTGCGACACTCTTTCCAACCTCTAATGCTTTCTTTGCTCCTTCCTTAGCTACACTTTTTCCAACATCAACTGCTGAAGATGCAATTTGTTTAGCTGCGCTGCTTGTAAATAGTCTTGTAAGAAAATTAGCTAAGGTATCAAATATCCCTGCTCCTCCATAAGCATAATTTCTTTTAAATCCTCTCTTTTGTGATGTAATCATTTTATAGTATAGACATTGAATTTTTATAACTCTTTGAATTTAATACACGTTGTCTTTTTAATTCATCACAAATACTTACCAACTCATTTCTTACACCTGTATTACCAGCTTCTTTACTTGCCATTAAAAGGTCTAATCTTTTTAATAGTGCGTTGGGGTCAGATGGGATAATGGTAATTCCTTCTCCAGCTGATTCTCTTCTTAAACTCGCTGCTTTTGTAGTCCTTTTCCAAATAGGTTTAACAAATCTCCATTTATCCCCCTTGTTGGCTTTGGGGTAAGGGTTGGCTGGGTTATTACCGCGGTGTAGGGCACTAGTTTGTTTCAAGATTTCAACATAATTTGAATAATCTTCAGCAGAATAGACATCACTTTTTGGGTTGTTCGATGTAATAAGTTCCCATAATCCATCTGTTGGTGGATATGATTCTGCACCAACCCAAAGACGCTCACAATCGTAATCAATCATTTTATCACCTATATAATAATTAATACCTTTCCTATTAATTCCAAATGTTTTATCAATATTTTCTTCATATTCTTCTTTTAATTCACTATATTTTTCATCTAATAATGAATATCCTACTTCTTCCTCTTCCTCTTTCTCAAGATCTTCAGAATCTTCAAGTTCACCAAGGATTGATAGTGATGGTTGAGGTAACTCTTTAGGCAATTGTTCAATCCCCTCTTTAATAGGTTTAAGTCCTTCTGTAATCTCCTTTGTTGCGACTTTTTGTGTTTCTGTAATAGGTCTAAAAAACTTTGAAAGGTCTTTTTGTAATTGAATTTCACCTGTTCTCTCTGCAAGCTGACTATCACGAATTCTTTTCTTTGTTGCAAGATATTCTTTTACAATTTGTTCCTTTTTCACAGGGTCTTTTATCTTTAAAAACGACATATTTTTTTAAGTAAAAAAATTTTTTATCTTATTTTTTTTAATCAGTATTACCTATCTCACATGCACAAGAACGTTTAAACTTAGGTGGTTTTAGTTTTAGTTTTAATGGGTTCCATTGTTTCTTTCCACTAGTCTCCTGAATTCCTCCCGTGCTTCCTGTTTCCCCTTCTCGATTAAGCTCGCCTGTTCCTCTAGCTTGCTTTTTTTCTTCGACTTAGCCCGTATCTCTTCCTTCATCACCTTGTATTTTTCAAGTTCATCCATGATTAAAGTAAATTCTGAATGGTCTATTTTGTTGTCTGATATTGCTTTTGATATATGTGTATTAAGAGTATCAAGTTTTGCATCAGCTAACATTTTAATCTGAAGATGTTTTTCTGATTTTGTTCTGGTTCTTCTAACTATAAACTTACCTACTAATGCTGAAAGTCCAACAGCTAAAGCACAACCTTCTAAAGCTATCGTTGCAGGTATCGCTACCACGGTACTTAATAGAGCTATTCCACCCGCTCCGGCTCCTATTGCTAAGGTGGTTAGTCCTGTTTCAACGTTATCCACAGTCTTGCTAATCTTTAAATACTTTTTACTTAACTGTTCTCTAATCCTTACTTCATTTTCAAGAAAATCTTGAATCTCTGATATCTTCTTAAGCCTAAAAGACTGACCATTGTCTCCTGCTGATATTATTGGTTCTAATGTTGGTGCATTTGGTATATTTCGTGCTTCTGGTAAGTTCGGATATATCTTTTCTGCTAGTTCCATTTTATTAATTACAACTATTTTTTTAAATAGAATTGTAAAGACAACATAAAAATTCACCTTCATTAATTTTTACTAGGTTACCAGAGTTGTTTGTAATTGTGGTAACCACATCAGGTGCATCCTCAAGAATAACATCATTTGATAAACTAAATTGCTTAATTTTTAGAGCATAAGATAGAGAAATTAAAACACCTCCCCTACTCATCATAAAACCAAAACCTAAAACAATGGTATTAGTTTCACCAGCTTTTAATATTAGGGGTTGTTGAGTATAAATATCCCAAGTAACAGGATTAACCTTTTTAGCTGGATGCTTAACTTCTACAGGTTTCCAAAAAATAGTTTTTGGTTGAAACATTTTTGGTTTATAATATTGCTCCTAATATAGGAATATTTCCAAATGGACTATTAGGTCCTAAAAGAAGACCTTTTCCATCATAAATTTTTGACCCTTGTTTTAAATACAATCCATCACCAACGGCACCTAACCCTTTACCTTTAGCTGGACCAAGATATAAACCTTCACCATCAGTTTCTACTTGGCATACACAACCACCTTTTTTAAGGTAAAAACCGTTACCCATTGCTTTTTGAACACCTGAAGAGGCTAACCCAGATAGGGCACCAACTCCTATAGCAGGTAAAACGGTTCTTGCTAATGTAGGTAGAACTGATGAAGCTAAACCTGCTAACAAAGGTAAAAATCCACCTTTAACTTTCATGTTGTGTTTAAGTTGCTTTTCTGTCATTCTAATTATGGTTCCCTTACCAGCTTCATAAGCTTTAGTAAGTTTATTTACTTGTGACTTTGTTAATACTATTACATCATTACCATGCAAATCTTCATAATTTAAACGAATACTTACCGGACAACTAGCTTTAACAGCATGATTTAGCTTTTGCTTTTGTCCTTCTGATATATTTACTTTAGCGTTAATGTAGTTTGTCATTTTATATTAACATATTTTTTTTATTTATTTTGCTTCTCTTATATGAAATCTGATTGTTAAATTCTCACCTCTAAGATTTAGTAAATTTCCATCTTGGTCTGTAATTGATACATTTAGGTTATGTATTTCATTTAATGTTAATGGTAGATAAACTAAATTTACTGGATTTTCTATTATTTTATAACCAGGTGACACATTAGGAAAAAAACTATAAATTGTATTTTTTTGAGAACCATTAACATAACTACCAGAAATTAAATCAATATTAACAAGTAAGCTATCAATACTTAAAATATTTACTACTTTTTCTGATTCGTGAAATCCTTGTAGATATTTTGCTTTGTTAAATCCTAATACTTTTCCGATACTTCTATTTTGGTTAAAATCAACCTGATAACCATTTTCAACATAAAGAACTGATTTTAAAGTATTAGTGTTTGCAGAGATATTAATATAATATTCTTCATTAACTGCGTCATAATGACCCTTTTTCCTCATTTCTTGTTGTATTACATCATTAATATCAACTAAATCATAGCTGCCTTCAGGTATTTTTAACTTAGCCCATGTTGCACCATTGTCAGGTGAATAAACAAAAGTACCGTTATTTTTATCAATATTAGGAAATGAATAATAAGTTTCAAGATTAACCAATGCTATTTCATATTCTTTATCTTTTTCTAATTGAAGTGGTGGAGTAAATCTTGTTTTAAACTCTGTTTTGTTGTCACTTACTATAATTTGGAATGATGTTTTATGATCAGTGTTTTTTACAATTTTTTCAAGCAATTCTTCCATTTTTATATTTACTAAAAATATATTTTAAAACAAAAATATATTTTTAATAATAGTTGTTGTAATTTTGTGGTATATAAAAGTTGTCAAATCCATTTCTATATTTACCGTTGTATTTGTTATTGGTTAAGTCAATTACAACAAATCCATGTGGCCTTTCCCAACAATTTTTACAAAAATTAACAAACTCAGTTTTTGTCATATCATCCCCCACATGGTCACTATAAATATGATTTAGATTTTTTAAGTCTTGTCTAAACAAGCATATAAAATTTGCGTTTTCTCTAATAGTTTGACGAGGTAATCTAAAATAATTTTGTGATAGATAAAAACAATCAGCGTTACTATGTCTTCCACGAACATAATAGCTTTCACATTTGTTTTGTCTTTCTAAAAGTAAATCATCAAATATCATTAAGTTTTTATTTTCCCCGTTTAAATCTCTCGGGTCAGGTACATCACAAGCATTTTCAAAAAATTCACAGTTAATATCTGATTTTTCTTTAATTGTTTTGCTCCATTCTTCAACTAACGCTGTAGGTGAAACATTATGGTTTTGAACATCATTTTTAAGTGAAAACAACCTTAATATATATTCTTTTGGTATTTTTTCTTCAAAAGCTTTTTTAAGTATGCGATATTCTGGTTGAAACAAACTTTTACCAAAAACGCATAAGTTGTCGTAATCTAACCAATCAGGTCTTAACAAAAGGTTAAGTAAAAGTGTAGTTTTACCACATCCTGATTTACCTACTATTAAACCTCTGATACTCCTAGGTAAAAGGGGATGATTAAATCTTTTTGCTAACGCTTCATTCCATGATAAATTAACAATATCCATATTTTATATTAAAAAAAATTATTTAATATAAAAAATGTATTGTGTTAAGTGTAAAAAACAAACTGAAACAACCGATTTTGAATGTGCGGTAAGTAAAAATGGTAGAAATATGAAACGGGGTAAGTGTAAAGAATGTGGAACAACTAAAACTCAGTTTATTAAAATAGATAAGAAGGGTGGTTCATTGTTAAACAAGGTTATTAATAACTTACCTGTTGAAATGCATTTACCTGGTCATAATTTTACTGGTCCTGGTACAAGGTTGAAAAAAAGATTAAATCCTGATTTAACACCTAAAGAATGGTCAAAGCCTGTAAATCGTGTTGATAAAGCAGCATATCATCATGATATATGTTATCTTAAACATGATGATACAGCAACAAGAAATGCTGTTTGTGATGTTAATATGCTTAAAGAGTTAAAAGGTATCTATAATCCAACAATTAAGGAAAAAATGGAGCGTGGTTTAGTTTCTTCATTAATTAGTACCAAGAAAAGATTTGGTATGGGAATTAAAAAAAAAATGACCAAAATATAACGCTAGCAGAAGAAGTACATAAACCTATAAAAAGAAAATTTAAGAAAAGGAGAGTTAGAGTAAATGGTATTGATAGGATATGGGCTGTAGATTTAGTAGATATGCAAGCATTTTCTAAATTTAATCGTGGTGTAAAATATCTTCTTGCTGTCATTGACATCTTTTCAAAATACGGGTGGCTAATACCATTAAAAGATAAAACAGGAAAATCTGTTTCTGTTGCATTGAAGAGTATTTTTAAGGAAAGAAAACCTGAGAAAATGTGGGTGGATAAAGGTAAAGAGTTTTATAACAAAGATGTTAAAGACTTGATTGAATTGTATTCTACTGAAAATGAGGAAAAATCAAGCGTTATTGAGAGATGGATTAGAACAATGAAAGAAAAAATGTGAAAGTATTTCTCTGCTCACTCAACAAATGTTTATATTAACATGTTACCAAATCTTGTTAAAGAATATAATAACACGAGGCATTCTTCTATTAAGATGACACCAACTGAAGCAAGTAAGAAGAAGAATGAAAATAAAGTTTGGAGAACATTGTATCCTGATTATAATCAAGTAAAAGAAGATATCAAACCAAAGTTTTCTGTTGGAGACAAAGTAAGGATAAGTAAAAAGAAAAAGACTTTTGAAAAAGGTTATACCACAAGATGGACTGAAGAGGTTTTTACAGTTTCAGAAGTAAAACATACATCGCCTATAACATATAAAATTGATGATTTAAATGGTGAAGAAATAAAAGGTACCTTTTATGAACCTGAACTACAAAAAACAAGTCAAGAGCTGTATAGGATAGAAAAGGTTATTAAAAGGGGAAAAAAGAAATCTCTTGTAAAGTGGAAAGGTTATTCTGATGAGTTTAATTCATGGGTTGATAACAGTGCTATTATAAATATTTAAATATATAAAAAAATGAAATATATAAAAATTGATAATGTAACTTTAAAAAATAAACCTTTAAGTAATTTTGAACTAAATGATGCTGCAAAAAAATTAAAATTAAAAAATTTTAGAGGAACATTTTTAAGAGATACCCTACCAAAAAACAATAAAAAAAAATGAATGTGGTATATTAAACCTTGATGACTCTAGCGGTCCTGGTACTCATTGTGTTGCATGGTTTAAAGATGGTAAAAAAAAAAAATTATTTTGATAGTTATGGTATTCAACCACCTAATGAAATTATAGATTATTTAAAACAACCTATACACTACAATACTGACCAATTACAACATGCAGGGGAAGTGTTTTGTGGTCATTTATGTTTATTTATTCTTAAAGAGTTATGCAATGATAATAAATTTCAAGATGTTTTAAATAAACTTTTTTAGTAATATTAAAAACGATGCCTGTTGATAAATTTGGAAGGATGGATGATGTTAAAACAAGCAGTGATGGTGTGTCACTTGCTTACATAAGTAATAATTTTTTACGTAAAGATGGAACAACCACCGTTACCGGTTCTATAAATATGAATGGCAACACATTAACGCGGGTTAGTAATCCAGTAAATCCACAAGATGTTGCGACAAAGGATTATGTTGATAATACAGCAGGGGGTGGGGTTGAATCACCACTATTAAAAGAAAATGGAAATTTTCTTGCTACTGCTCCATTCAATATGGGTTTTAAAAAAATACATAATCTACATGACCCTGAAGAACCACATGATGCTGCTACAAGAAGTTATGTGGATAAGGTTAGTAGAGAAAGTGTCATTGTTAAACGTAATGATGGAAGATTTGTTGCTACAGGAAATATAGATATGAGGAATTATGGGTTAATTAACGTCCTGTCACCAGCTGAACCTGATGATGTTGCAACAAAGGGGTATGTTGATAGTCAATCCACACCGTTTTTGTATAACTCCGCTGATAACTTTTACACTGCAATAGGAGAAATATCTATGGGTAACCGACGAATTCATTTTGTTGCTTCTCGAATTGAGAATAGTCATGCAGCAAATAAGTTTTATGTGGATACCGTTTTTGAGATAGCTACCGCAGGTGAAAAGGCTTTAACAAAAAACCAAGACGGGTCTTTTTCAATGGCTGGTAAAATAGATATGGGTGGAAACTCAATTACTGGCTTACCAAATCCAATAAATCATAACGCTGCTGCTAATAAAAATTATGTTGATAATGGAGGTGCCATTGTAAAAAATCCGGATGGAAGCTTTACAGCAATATCTGATGTAGATTTTCAAGGTTTTTCTATAAAAAACGCTGCGATACCTGTAGATGAGGGAGATTTAGTAACAAAATCTTACGTGGATGGGAGGGTATCGCTTCCTAAACCAATTATAAGCGTGTGTGCCGAGGAACAAGGTGCTTTATTAGATGGTAATTACGAGTTTTCTTTTGGTAATGGAAGCACCGGAGTAAGCCATGGGATAGGGGGTTATTGTATGTCTGCTCCTGGTAGAATTATAAGAGGGACTTTAATGGCTGTTAGAGGTAATGGTATTCTAAAAGAAGAGGCAAAAGTTAATTTAGTCGTAAATGGAGTTGAACAGGTTGACTACTCCATAGTAAAAAAGAAAGGAGAAGGTTGTAGTTGTGTAGTTTTTCCACAACCTTTAGTAATAGACCAATGTGATGTTATAAACTTTATAACAAGATCAAATAACCTGAATGCTAAAAACGCGTATTTGACGTTACTGATAGAGTTGGACTTGTAAAAATATTTAACCCAGTAAAAGGGTTAAATATTTAAAAAGGGTTTATCGATACACACACCAAGATCACGTGGTATAGTATTTCACAACTTTTTCCAATATTTTGCAATGCACTTTAGACTGGACTTTTGAGGGATATGGGCAGTATGTTATGATATTAATAATTTTTTGCTTTGTTTTTTCTAAAAATTAACTGTGTATGGTAATTGTATAAAATATGATTTTTATTTAATGATAATAAAGCAGTCTCACTTCCTTGTTGTAAAAAATTTATTACTAATAACGCGGTAACCTCTGGCGCGGTCTAACAACCCGTAAGTTAATACCATATCACAATGTTGTAAGGCTGCTATTTAAAAAAACAATATTAAGTATTTTATACAATTATTGATTGTACAAGTTAAACATTTTTTAGAAAACGGAGTAAAAAATGTTTGTTAATATTATAATGTTCCTCCATTTTGGTGTGTTAAGTGCATTAAATAACTTCCTCTTTCGTTTTCGGTGAGGGGGCATGAAAAAATGGTCTATATCATGGTAGTAGTTTAACGTTTTTCAACATTAGCTAAGACAGGAATATAAAGTTTAAGGCTCTCTGTGTTTGGGGTTCACAGAATTTATCTCAGATAAATACGTCCCCCGATATTCCTGTTAAATTTTACGTTTTATATCACTTTCAGTTTTGCAAACTGGACACTTGTTTGAATTTTCGTTTAAATCATCACAATCATTACATATAGGTATATGACCACAATTGCAAAAAAGTACATCAGGTTTTTTAGCTCCACTGGCCAAAGGCCAGCGAGCTATTGTCATGGCGTTGTGTCCGTCGTGCGTCCGTCCGTCCGTCCGTCCGTTCGTCCGTGCGTGCGTCCGTAAACTTTTTCTTTAAAAAACTTCTCCTCAGAAACTATTGACTGGATTTTTACCAAATTTCACAGGAATGTTCCTTTGGTGGTCCTCTTTCAAATTCCTTCAAATAATTGTGTTCCATGAAGAATTCTGGTTGCCATGGCAACCAAAGTAAAAAACCTTTAAAAATCTTCTCCTCCCAAACCGCTATTTGGATAGCATTATTATTTTGCAGGAATTTTCCTTAGATACAGGTTTACAGAATTCCTTTAAAAAAAAATGATCTGTCAAAAAACATGGCTTTTATGGGAGACTCATTTTCCTTTTATGGTATAAAGTAAAATCTTTGAAAAATTTCTTCTCTAAAACTATTCATTGGATTTCATTGTTGTTTTGCAGGTAAGTTCCAATGGTGGTTGTCTGCCAAATTGTTTCTATGTGGTTATATACCAAATTCCTTTTAAAAAAATGATACACCTAAAAACACATTTTTTTATAGACAAGGCTTATATTTCAAAAAAATGTTCTTCTCCAAAACTATTTATTGTGTTAGTTTTATCGACTAACAAAGAAAAAGGAAGAAAATTGGATTGACTTGACCTAGTCAGGGCTGTCCTATTTAAGCCCACACATTTTCCTTGGTATTAAGATCACAATTTACTCCAATGATATGCTATTAGTTAGTACTAGTAATAAAATATCACTGGCCATAAATAAGATAAAAGCTTGAGCACCTTTCACAACTTGAGCTTTTCAATTTTGCCTTATTACTAAGGCTGAGTAACCATGCCAAGATAAAAAAGAAAAAGTATTTTAATAACAAAACCCCCATGTTGTAGGTACTTTATAGTCCTTTTGATATAGAACAAGAGAACCTCTGCACTTTTATTAGTTCTGGTAAAGGTTTGTTGACCTACTAATGAGTAAATGCAGAGTGGACAGAAGGTGTGTAAATCCTGGTGACCTAGTACAAAGTGGGACAGGACTTTACATTTGTGATAAGGCATTAATGTTATCCAGTCAAACTGATCCCGCAACTTCAGTACACCAGAATTAATCTGTGCCCTGGAGCAGGATATTTATGTAAATGCATTTGTAGACCATTTTGTGTTGTTTGCCACAGAAGACATTCTAACTGTGACTGTGAAAAGTTGATTATTAGGGATTAGGTGTTCATTGTATGCCAGCATATTTCATTCTATCTGGTGTATTGATGTAAGTTGATCTATATTGCTATAACATTCATTCATTTGCCCTCCTAGCTGTTCTTTTAGATTACCCCTTTACCACACAATCACAACTTTTAACGACCCTGAGAAAGACATATTTTCTATTTTATATTTTGATGTTTCCCCACCCAAAATGGTTTGTGAAAGGACCTGTTGCAGACAACATATCTTCAAATTAGTAAGACATATATAAAAAAGGATAGAAATTATTGTGGGAAACTAAGAAAATGCTGGTTACCATTTTTTTCTTCTTTTCTCACAAGTTTTTTCCATACCTTTTTTCTTCAGTGAGCTAAAATGCAGGATTGAATGGTAATTGTTAAAAACTTCTTTTCGCCATTATAGAAATATCAGGCCTGTGGAGCGATACAGGCGCTCAAGCGCCTTTAGTTACTCATACAAATTACACATTCTGGTGAATAAAAGGTTTTCTTTTCATTGATGTTTTCTTTTTTAAGATTTTCTTTTCTAAGATTTTCAAGAACTTGTCTTAAACGTGCCGCATCTTGTTCATCTTCACTTTCACTAAAATTACCCATATATCTATTAATATGGTTGGTAAGATCACAAAGCTCAGTAAAAAGAGGATAGTTCACATCTTCTTCAGTTTCAAAATAAATAAAAAAATCTGTTTCTTCTCCTTGTTCAAAATAATTATAAATTTCATCACTATATTCACTTATAAATTTCATTGTGTCATCAAATTTTTTATAAAAATTTTCATCGGTTCCATCATTTTTAAAAAATATTTTTGTTAAATTTAATTTTCTTCCACTACTTCCATTACCTTCTTCATATTTTGATTTTACATTTAAATTTAACCAAAATGAAACTCCTGAATTTTCATATATCCATCTGCTATATTCATAATATATCCATGAGTTAGTATAATTTGCTTCATAAGGCATTGTATTATTTGAGTAATGACCAGAAAAAGTTATTTCTTTCATGTCATGGTTATATTTTGTATCTTCTTTTCCATTGTTTAGGTGAAAAAATAACATTCTTATGTAATCTAAATCTTTTAAGGTATTCACAACACTCATCTCACATAACATTTATACAACTTAACATAGAAAAATTCAATTTTTATTTTAAAATAAAATTTTTTAAAAAAATAATTTTTTTAAATTTTAAAATATTTAACCTAAAGGTTAAATATTTATAATTCTCTTTTAATGTTGGATGTTTTTCTACATACCGGGCATTTGTTTGTGTTTCCGATTTTATCACATGCTGAGCAAACGCATAAATGACCACAACTACAAAACAATATAGTAGGTGCAGTACTGTTACATATAACACATGATTCTTCTTTAAAGGATTTATCTGAGTTAGTTGGTTGTGGTTCTTCTGTTTCATTATCTTCATTTTCATCATCATCACTTTCTTCATCATATGGTATATCATTACCATCCTCATCAACCGGGCGTATAATTCTTTCAATTCCATATCTACTATACATTGTGCAGTAGTGACCTCCTTGAAAAAAGTTTTGATTACGTTTCCAAAATCTTCTAAAATCTTGGTAGCTAAAATCTTCACGGTTGTGAAAAAACATGATATCGGTGTTTTGTATAATCCCCATGCCTGGCTCTCTTTGTGGTTCTGTTCGTTCTGGAAATACCAATGGTGACCGGTTTAATTGTTGTAGTCGGTGGTTTATTTTTTCTAATTCTCTTTGACTTTTTTGCTTATATAGATGGTCTATTTTACTTTGTAGCTGGTCTTCTTGTAAATCAAGGGCGGTCTATTTGGGTTTGTAGCTGGCTTTTATGTAAAATAAGATGGTCTATTTGACTTTTTAGCTGCTTTATGTTTTCCATTTTATACACACTTATGATGTATATATTTTTGTTTAAGCTTAACAACAAAATTTTCAATTTTTATTAATTTTTATTTTTTAAATTTTTTAAATTTTTTTACAAAATCTTAAGCCACCCACTAATTCATAAGCCGGTTAGCTGATGCGTCATGCGTTGGTTGATGGGTTGGGAAAAAGGTTAAGCAATTGTCTGATGTAAGGGTTTGTTGGGGGTTATTGCATTGGTTAGCTGATGCGTCATGCGTTGGTTGATGGGTTGGTTTTTCTTTATTAAAATTTTTTTTTAATTTAATTTTATTTTATTTTATTTTTTTTTTTATTTTATTTATTTATTTATTTTTTTTTTATTTTAATTTAAGTAAAAAATTTTGGTAAAAAAGGTTAAGCCATTTTGTTTGCTGACCTTAATCAGATTGACTTGTTAACCCATTTTTGTTTTAATTTTATGAGCATGCTTAATGTTACATAAAATTGTTAATATGTTTAATGGTTAGCTATAATCTTAAGGACGGGTTGAATGGATAAGGGTTAGCCATATGCTTAATCGTGGTTGGATTGCATAAATTACACAGCGTGCTTAAGCGTGGTTGATTTTGATAAACGATAATGAATGCATAATTGCATGCGCAACTTAAAATTGCTGGCTCACTTAACCATGGATTATTTTGTTAAGTGATTGCGTTAGTATAATGGTAATGAGCCAGATCGGGTATATTGGATACTACTACTGTTATTATTACTCTACGCTGATGATACCGTTATCCTGTCTGACGATCCCATTGACTTTCAAAACAGCTTAGATATTTTCAATCAATATTGTTATGATTGGCATTTGACAGTCAATGCAAACAAAACGAAAGTGGTAATGTTCGGATCTAGACCCACAAATAACTTCATTTTTAATTTAGGCAATCACATACTAGATATTGCGGACACCTATCATTACTTAAGTGTTACCTTCTCAAGCAATGGATCATTCCCAAAAGCGCGAAAGCACGTGACAGAACAAGCAAATAAAGCTATGCATCTATTGTTTACAAAAATCAATAACTCAGACTTGCCTCTTGATCTAATCCTAAAACTTTTCGACCACACTGTCTTGCCCATACTCACCTACGGTTCTGAGGTTTTTGGTTTTGAAAATATTGAAATTTTAGAACGGGTCCATAATAACTTTTTAAGAAAAATAACTAAGGCAAGAAAATCAACACCAATGACTTTCCTGTATGGCGAACTTGGCAGATATCCAATTTCAATAACCATTAAAAGCCGTATGATTTCATTTTGGAATCGCGTTACGACAGGTAACAGAGAAAAACTTTCTTTCAAAACCTATAACCACATAATGAATATCTATGAAAATGATTTCAAATGGCCGAATACAATTAAGCAGATTCTAGTCTCCGTTGGAAGGCCTGATCTCTTGGAAAACCAGTTTTATCTAACCCATAAAGGCATCCATAAACAGGTAAAGCAAACATTAGTCGATCAATATAAACAAAGTTGGCATGAACAATTGCAAAACACTAACAAGGGTATAATTTACTTAAGTTTTAAACAAAGCCATTGTTTTGAAAATTATCTAAGAATAATTACTAAAAAGGACTACTTACGTCTTTTCAAATTTCGCACTGCTAACCATTCCTTCCCGGTTGAGACCGGTCGATACGATGGAACTCCTTTCGATGACAGGAAATGTCCTTTGTGCACATCAGATCGGGTGGGCTCTGAAAGTCATTATTTATTGGAATGTAGCCACTTCTAAAACGAAAGACGAATATACCTATCGGACATCATATATCAAAACGATATGAATATCGGTTCAGTTATGACGATATCAAACGTCCAAAAATTGAAAAGAATCAGCCGTTTTGTGAACATTATTTTGAACAAATTCAATCAAGCTGGTCAGTTCTTTCCCTGAATACCTTTTTGAGACAGTCTCAAACTTAAATATCAAAAAGAACGCAAGCCGAAACTGTTGTAACGCTGATAGGGTGGGAAACATGGTGGAGAAAGGGAGAATCGGCTATTAAAGCAATACCCCCTTTTTTTTCCCACAATGTTTTCCAACTCCAGCGGTCTCATTGCGCTGTGAGGAAAAGAGTACATACCAGGAAAGAGGTTAATTATAAGGTCCCCTCACATATTTACTGTAATACAAACAAAATTTTTAGTACTTACCAGTGTAAAGATAATCCCAAAGCCACACGTCCCTGCCGACAACTTCCAATCGTGACCGTTATCCACGCATAGTACAGTCGGCTGATATTGTCTGTGTAAAGATACTCGGGTAGTTGCACGCTTTGACCGAACATGACCTAGTTTATTGGCCTGGTCAGGCACGGTGTGGGGCGTGCATCACGTAGTGAATTTTATTTTTCTGCTTCAAAAGTTATTTCACCACATAAAAGATTCCTTCCCCAAATACAATTTCTTTGGAATATTATCAAGCAATTTCTGGTGAATTGGTGCCGATAATGTTCAGATTGCACCTCTACAGTGCGATACACTGTGACCCGCTCTAATTCGCATGCATATTAAGATATCCGTTCCTATACATGGTCACATACCGGTTGTTCTTGTTCTTTATATCTATATGTCTTATTCTTTACTTTGTTATGTAGCCTTATTGTATACATGTTATACTTGGGTTAATAAAGTAATGTTCTGTTCTGTCTATTGTAAGTGATCAATTAGGTGGTTTGTTGTATTTTAACAGATGTATGTTGTAAAAAACCTTTTAATTGGGGGTATATTTGGTCACTAGGGTGATTGTAAGGATTATACTGATTTTGAATGGACGTGCATTTATCAGTCATGCGACAATCGTTGGGAAAACAAACAATCGTTCGAACCAGGCAAAAGTTATATTAACTGTCACATGCAACCGTCTTTATGAAACAAGAATAACATATGAATGCTCTCTAAAGTATTACAACAAGAATCATATGATGATGTTCGCAATGTAAACTTATTTTTGAAACAGGGTGACGAGTGGCTGTCAATAAAATATCCTTCTTCCTGTCACTCGTTTCGTATGTAACGATTACGACTGTCTACGAGTAATGGTTTGGAATTTGAAATATGTACATGCAGTTAGATTTCAATATAGGTAGTTTAACAAAACAGTTTGGCATAACCGTTTTTTCTTTCCCAAAAGACTGGGAAAAAACCCTGCTTTTCTGTCGTTTGGTAAAGTGGCTGGTTTTTCGGAATCCTGGTTAAATCTACCGGCGACATTTTACGTAGATCTAGGTTTTTGGAAAGGATAAATTCAGTTTTCCTTTCAAGGTATATAATTTAACAATTATCTTACCACATGATTCTTACGTGTAACTTTAATCCATTTTGAAATAATTATTGTATAATCCAGTCTTAGAACTATGGTTTAAACAAAAAGAAAACCATTACATTTTCAATGGTAAAGTATATCACTTTGTCTGACCCTTGTGTTTAAATGACACGCTATACTGCGTTTTGATTGGATGATAGGACCTGTCAATCAAAATCGACAGAAAGGTCAGTTGCAATTCAGGTTGAATTTTCTTTTCATTTTCTACATTAAAAATGTCAGAAACATCTTCAGATGGGTTAAATCTATTGTCACAACCAATGTTTTACCGAAACAGGCACAAATATGACTCAAAAGACTGGAAGAACCGTAATTGGTCATGTTTGTAAGCTAAAAATGGCTGATAGCAAAAAACGTACCCATAGTATACAACATCATCTTCTATATCTCTTAGTTATACAGAACAGATGCTATGACAACCATTAGCCTTTTCATAATAATCAATGCTGTCTATAAGCTGCTTTAGCTATGCAAATCAGACTATTAACAGTACCAAAGGTTGATCTTTTTTAAATCTAACTTTTGCTGGAAACAAAGATAAAGTTTTGCTGCTACCCCTTAAGAATTCATTGTAGTCAGGATTGTATTAATCACTTCTATGGTCAACGGTGAGTAAATTACTGCATAAACTGGTAATGTAATAACAGTGAATAAATTGTTCAGACAGTTTTCTATATTGTGGCCCTTCATACGGTCCAAGATTAATATGAAGTGGTCTTTTAAAAATATATAATTATAACAATTATAATAGTGGTGCTTACAGTAGATCATTTTCGCACTATATGAAGTTTATTCATTATCACTTTCATCCCCATGAAGCACAAAGTATTTTTGATATATATGATATACATGTATTGCAAGTCTATGACATGAGTAATTACTCTGTATTTATCTTAAAAAATCTATGAAATTGCTTTTCTGTTCATAATGTTACAATTTTACTACAACTGAAAAGTATCACAAAGATGGTTTACATAAAACAAGGTATGAATAACTCTGGGGTTGTTCTTGATTCCAAGGTAGCATTTTGCAGAGCAGGATTTACTTTAGTCGAACTCAGAGACTTCCCTTCACAGCATAGTCTGCGAATGAGAAAGCATGTTAGAATTGAAGGAATTATACTCCATAAGATCACTGATCATTTCTTCCTCTAATAGGCAATTATTGTTGCATCACTGTGGAATAGTATAATAAAATGCAACCTATCATTTGTAATATGAGTGTCAGGTTTCTCGATCTATATGGTTTTTCATCCCTACCTCACAACCATGAGATGTATTCAACCGGACAATCTATTTCATAGTATTTCACAAAGCGCATAAATACATGTCACAAAGCACACAAAGCGCACACAGCGCAAACATACCAAACATCAATTTTCTCAATGTGCTAATGAAATGTGAAAACTGTTTAGGAAGTTCAGGATTGAAAATGTAAGACAGTTCACGCAGATTTTCTAATCTTAACAATTCTGGACACAAAGTTCTGATGACACTCAGTCCCTGCCTAACGTTTCCACATTGACTTGTAAAATGACCACAGAAAGAATGCAAAAGCTTCCAAACATACATGTAACACACTAACTCGCATAAAACCATCTTCTTTTAGATAGGTATTTAACATGAATGTGACTCTTGTACAAATATCTCACAATCACTATTTGTTCCACTTCAATACACGTTTTTAAGATTCCAGTATCAAAGCGCTGAGTGCACTGTTTAAATTGGAACCCCTATTTATCATGATAATACCTGACAATGAGAAAAAAATTCATGGAAATAATAATAAGCCCATGATCTTGATACAAACTGCAAACAAGAGCACCGCATGCAGATGTAATGCTCGGCTGCAAGTGCTTGATTTTCAGTGAAATTTCTAGGTCGAAAAAGGGGTATAACTGTGTAAAAATACTTTGATGTTATCTGCCACTGTTGTATGAGTTCCCCTTTTGATAATTATAGCTTGTCCGAGTTTGAAGAAAATATGTCCAGTAATGACAGAGATTTTTATAAAATGTCCAAGTTTTTGCACGAGGACGACGACGCAGACGACGACGACGCCGACAGGGCTATGACAATACATCGATGTTTTCTTCGAATACAGCCGAGCTGAAAATGTTCATCTGTTCATGCACAATAATAAAATTATGCTAATATCGAATGAGGAGGAGCTTCACACAAAGTATATAGCAGTAGGCATTTCCACTTTGAAATATGACAGGTACCTCCATATGCATGTGTGATAGAGAAAGAGAAAAAACAAAACCCATGCACAGGCCTTTTGCCCATAGTAGATATAAGAAGAGTCACAGCATGTGTATCAAACACGGTAAATAATAACTGACCAGCTGAAATATCAATAAAGATTTAGTGTCTATTGAGCGTGTGCAACATCAAACAAAAAACTGGGTAAAGGAAGCTTGTATCTATACTGATGATAAATCTCTAAAATACAATGTAACAGAGTAAGTGACTTGTTTGTATTGCAGTTTTAACAGCTTAGGTAATATCTCGGCGGTCAGTGCACCTACGCATGTGTTTCATGGCTTTCTCACGTCAGTAACGATACAACTTTCTTGTCAAGTTACTATTTTTCTCACTTGCACCAGATGTGAGAGGCAAAAAATCGCCAGAAAGAAAGTTTGCCTCAACCGGTATTGAACCAACAACCGCCAGGTCACAAGTCAGATACGGTAAGTACTGAGCTACTCGGGCGGACAATGACTGATTGAATACATAGATAAAAGAAATGTTGTTAGAACAAGATAATCTATGCAATAAAGGGATTACCATTTGAAAGATAATAATTTACATGAACAAAAACATACTAATGACAAAAAATGAACAGTGCTTTATAACACACGAAATGACCTTCATTTAAAACTTAAAGGGAAAAATATGATAAAAATAGTTAAAAGAATGGGGGAAAAAGCAAGGGCTCTTCATTACATATTTTTAGAATGAATGAATGAATGAATGAAGTTTTAAGGCCCGTCGACACCAAAGGTCATATTGGGCGCACTAACAACTAATGAAATTCGTTGAACTTGTCATACTGTAATGTTACGAACAAAAATTAAAATCTCATCTGTGTAAACATTAAAAAGAATAAATGACGTTAGTGGCATAAAGTCAAAAAATACGAATGGTCAATAGAACCTAAAATTATATCTTTTTATAGAGATTTACCTCTTTCAAAAACTCAAAAATACATTCGAACTTTACAGTATCAAACAACGTGCTCAGACTGTCGACTTGAAAAAACCTGTCTCTTATAGGTGCAAGGTCTACACAATCTGTGAGTATGTGTCTAACAGTTAGAGACATATTGCAGGGAATACATTGTGGTTCCCCTTCTCCTTTGAGAAGATATGAATGCGTCATATATGTGTGACCAATGCGAAGACGGGCCAAAATAATTTCTTCACGGCGACTTGTCCGCGATCCCGGAAGCCACTCGCCAAGTGTTGGCTTTACTGAAAGCAACTTGTTATGTTGGTTCACTGGGTCATTCCAGGATTGCTGCCATACATTTTGAATAAAATCATTTATTAATGGTTTAAAATCATTAAAAGGAATTCTAAAAGGCAAAACTTCCAGTGACAATGCCTCCTTGGCAGCTTTATCTGCCTCTTCATTGCCGCTGATACCAATATGGCTAGGGAGCCAACAGAAAACAATATCGGCTTTTTCACAGATTCCGGATAATTTTTCGAGGAGACTTACAATTAATGGGTTCTCAGTTTTCTCACTCTCAAGTGCTTGCATGGCAGATAACGAATCAGTGAAGATAATATAGCGCCAGTAAGCATCTTCTTGAATATGGTTGAGAGCAAGGTCGATCGCCTTTAGCTCCGCGGAAAAGATAGAAGAATTATTAGGAAGCCGAAATTGGTATATTTCGCCATCGAGCACGGCAGCTGCAGCAACTTTGCTTCCATCTTTAGAACCATCTGTATATATCTCTTCGTGAAGGCAGTATTGTTCTTTTATTTCGAGGAATTTATTTTTAAAAATCATTGGATCTGTTGTAGCTTTCTTGTCAGAAGCAAGATTGTATATATAGGTTGGACTTGTAGAAGTCCATAAAGGAATTTCAGAGATTTTATGTTGCGCTACAACCTCAAGATCGCAATCAACACAACTCATATCTGTTTCACAGCGTAAACCAAAAGGTGGTATGACTTTTTCCCTTTTTTGAAAGTCATTCTTGTAAAGCGGTTGAAATACTACTTTATGCGTAGGGTTGTCGGAGTTTGACTTTAATTTTAAGTAATACTGCAAGGAAAGTTTCTTCCTGCGTAAATTTAAAGATGGTTCATTTGCCTCAGCATACAAACTATTGATAGGAGATGTTCTAAAGGCGCCAAGTGCCAAGCGTAAACCTTGGTTATGGATAGAATCCAATTTCCGAAGGTACGATTGCCGCGCTGAGCCATATACAATGCAGCCGTAGTCTAACTTAGAACGGACAAGTGTTCTATAAAGTCTCAAAAGGACGTTTTTGTCGGCTCCCCAGTCCATACTGGAGACAACACGTAAAAGATTAAGAGCTTTTTGGCATTTATTGCTAAGGTAATTGATGTGAGGAATAAACGACAGTTTAGAGTCAAATAAAAGACCCAAGAATTTAAATTCATGGACGACTTCAATTTGTACTCCATCTAGTGTAAGTTCTGGATCTAAGTGAAATTTTCTTGACTGGCAGAAATGCATGCATTTGGTCTTGGTTTTTGAAAATTTAAAACCATTTTCCTCTGACCATTTTGCTAAGTTATTTAAAACTTGCTGTAACTGCCGTTCAATGGTATGCATATGCTTAGACCTATAGCAAATGCAGAAGTCGTCAACATATAAAAAGCATTCCACACCAGGACAAACAGACTTAACAATATTGTTTATTTTGACACTGAAGAGTGTTACTGAAAGAATGCTTCCCTGGGGAACGCCCATTTCTTGTTCATGGGGGTTGGAGTAAGTATTTCCTACCCGGACTCTAAACTGACGTTCATTCAAAAATGCCGAAATGAAATACGCAAGGCGACCTCTTATACCGAAATCATGGAGGTCGTTCATGATTCCATACTTCCATGTGGTATCATACGCACTCTCTAGATCGAAAAATACAGAAACAACATGTTCCTTTTTAATAAAAGCTTCGCGAATAAAAGTTTCGAAGCGAACTAAGTGGTCGAGAGTGCCTCTTTGTTTACGAAAGCCGCACTGGGCGGTAGCGATTAGTTTATTTTTCTCTAGAAACCAAACAAGGCGGTCATTAACCATTCTTTCCATGGTTTTGCAAATACAACTTGTTAAGGCTATAGGCCGATAGTTTGCAGGATTCGTAGAGTCTTTACCTGGTTTTGGTATGGGAATTACTATTGCTTCCTTCCAGGAATCTGGAAGAGTACCAGTATGCCAGACTTGATTAAATATACTCAGTAAACATTCAAGGGATCGAAACGGTAAATGTTTCAAAAACTGATAATGGATGTCA
The DNA here is from genome assembly GCA_945859785.2 of Tridacna gigas. NCBI lineage: Eukaryota > Metazoa > Mollusca > Bivalvia > Cardiida > Cardiidae > Tridacna > Tridacna gigas. Next base: position 6,505,032 of record OX244034.2, on the reverse strand, counting down.
TCACATCCAACAGCAGTATCATGACATTTCTTCAGAGCCTTTTTGAGTTCTTTCAAAGTAAAATCCTTATTGTAATGCTCTGTATTATTTGACTTGAAATTCAGTTTAGTTTTTTCTTTGATGTCTTGGAATTTTCGAAATATAGTCGTATAGTTTGAGGAAGACGACTTCTCTGCAAAAGTTTCTGCCAAGACATTAGCAATATCTGCTTTGGATGTGACAACACCATCATCCGAATTTAAATGCCCAACGTTTAACGAGGAACTTTTCCCATTAATTTTTCTAATCATATCCCATGTCTTTTTGACAGACGATCTAGAATTTAATCTAGATACGTACTGTCGCCAAGACGCACGTTTACTTTGTCTGATAGTTCGTCGTGCTTTTGCACGTGCTATTTTGAACTTTGAAAGATTTTCCTGAGTCGGTCGCAGATTAAATTGTCTGAGAACAGACTTTCGCTCAGCTATAGCCTTTTTGCAATCATCGTTAAACCATGGCTTGCTTGGATTCTTTGGATTTGTCGATGTCCGAGGAATTGACTTTTCAGCAGCCGAATAAAGTAAGGAAGTGAAAAGCTCTGCAGATTCTCACAATCATCAAAAGCAGTGGGATAAATTGATTGTTCGCAGTGAATTTTGAACTTTTCCCAATTTGCCTGATGGAGCTTCCAGCGTTCTGGCCGTTCTTGTATTGATGGCCCAACTTCGGATACTTGAATCGGAAAATGATCACTTCCGTGAAGGTCATCATCAGCTTTCCAGTTAAAGTCTGGACAAATTCCAGGGCTGCAGATAGTTAAGTCTAAAGATGAATAAGAACCAGTGGCGGGATGAAGATACGTTGAGGACTTATCATTTAGAAGAGTGAGGTCGTGCCTCGTAATAAAATCTTCGATGATTCGACCTTTATCATTTGTAGTCCTACATCCCCACAGTGCATGATGGGAATTAAAATCTCCCATTAAAATGAAAGGTTTTGGCAATTGGCCTATTAGATTATCAAGTTTCTTGACATCTATTGGAGAGCTCGGTGGGAGATAAATAGAACACAGAGTGATGGTCTTATTGAGGGAAATGTTTACCGCGACAGCTTGAAGTGTAGTTTCAAGCTTGACAAAATGGTGTGGAATGTTGTTATTCACAATTACGGCAACACCTCCTGAAGCTTTATCATTACAACTAAAGTTCTTGGAGTAACAAGAATGATATTTTAAAGAAAATTGGTCGGAGTCCTTAAGAAAGGTTTCCTGTAAACAAACTGCCACAGGTTTCCGTTCATTGACTAAGAAATTTAATTCCTCAAAGTTAGCTTTTATACTTCGACAATTCCATTGCAGAATATTATTACTCATGATAAGGTTAAAAGTAAGGCTAATACCACATAGTAATGGAAGTATATATTTGATCATCTTTTGTTACTGAGTTTAATAATTCGGCCTTGCCTATTTGCATTTTGATCTGCTAGCATATCTTCCGCCTCCATGTCTTCATCGAGACATTGGAATCGGTTATGCTGCTGGATTTGGTCATCGGATTCCTTTGGAAGGCGATCCGAGGTGACCTTGTTTGGAGATTTGTTTCTCCTTTGGCTAGGGCTGCTCGGAGCCTTTGCCTGTGCAGGACTGCTATTAGTTTTTCTTGTGATAGATTCAGTAGAGACAGGATCTTTTTGAGAACATTGACCGTTTTTACTTGAAGCTGTAGACTTTTGTTGAACAGTTGTTTTGGTGTTTGCTACTTTTTCTTGAGGTTTTGTTTGAACAGCCGTATCACTTGTTTGAGTATGAGCATCTTTGCGCTGTACGAGCTTTGCAGAAGTTGCTTTAGCATATGAAACACTCAAGTTATGTCTGGCTTCCACAATCTTCCTCGCTTCTGGAAAAGAGAGGCCTTCAGTATATTTCACTGTAACAATATCTTTTTCCTTTTTCCACACTGGGCAAGACCGAGAAGTTGCAATGTGTTCCCCCTTGCAATTAATACATCTGATTTCAAAATCACAATTATCATCAGACTTGTGGACAACGTTAGAGTTTCCACAACGACGGCACAGTTCTTCTCCTTGATTCAGCTTGCATTTTTTTTCATGATGCCCAAACTTGTAGCAGCAATAACATTGTAGTGGGTTGGGTATGTATACATCAACAGCCACTTTCAGATATCCTACCTTTAAGTATTTGGGCAAGATTGCAGTGTTAAAAGTTAAAACTAGGGTATTGGTGGGTCGTCTTACACCGTCTCTAAAAACAGTGATCCGTCTTGTAGCTGTAACATTTTGATCAGAGAGTGCCATAGTGATCTCCTCCTCAGAAATATCTGCGAGGTCCGGGCAACGAATGATCCCTTTTGACATGTTCAAACTACCGTGAGGAACACACTTGGCTGGAATATTAAAGAAGTGCTTAATTTTCATCAAGGTTCTTGCATGTACAGCTTTTTCAACTTCAATTAGAAGGCTTCCTGATCTTAGTTTTTTTTACTGACTTTGGAGATCCCACAAGTCCCACTAACACTTTTTCTATAACAAATGGAGACAATTTTGAAAGTGGCTGGTCAGGTACAGTTGAATCAATGAGTAAGAAGCGAGGAAAGACTGAGCTATTCGATTGTACATTTTCCTGGTCTGAATCTAGGTGATCACGGTTTCGTTTTTTGTTTTGATGATCCATATTTGAGTTTTTAATATTGATCATCCGTGGTCCCCGCCCACCGCGGAGCCCAACTGGGGGACATGGAGTGTGGAGCGGAGTATCCAGCTCCCCATGCCAGGGTTACCCCAGATGATATACTCGGGCAGCAAGGATAAGGCAAAGCGACATACAGCAGGCATGGCTAATTCCTGGGAATCAGAGAACAGCCATGGAAGCTGTTGTCCCATTCACGAAACCTATACCACCCAATTAGCCCATGAGCCTATATTAGACTAGGGTCTAAAACATGTAACGCAATGTAAAAACTAGTAATTTGAACATACTGACGATGTATGAATATGCCAAAACTTATGTAAAGGCTGTACAAGATGCCTACTGTATACAAAAAACTTTTCAAGTTCATGCAATGCTCATTTCATTTGGAAACAGTACAGGTATTAACTAAGTTTCGGTATGAATAAATGATGCCCAAATCTAAAAACGACCAGCCGATTGCACTAGACCGGGCCCATCTAGGCTCTCGTTTAGACCGAAGCCGAGGCCGAAGCAGTGTGTTGAAGAGCTGGAGATCCCTGGGCTCCCCTCAACTACCAGGACCCTCTTTTCCGGCTTACGAGTCTCCACCCACGGCAAACAGGCGGGTCCATTGGTGGGGTCTTACCACTCTGCAGGACTGGCAGCCGGCGTATTCTACCCCCCGTCCGGCTGGGGGGGCATATTTTTAGACCAGCAGTTTTACTATCAAACTCGAGGCATCTCATTTCCAACATTTATACTCAACCTCGTTTCATGACGCCAAACAGTTTACCTGACATACTTCTAAATAGATAACAATGGAAAAACAACAACCTTTGTTTCCATAGCAAAACCAAGCAGTCACAAATATGGCTGGCATGCATGAGAATGATGATGATTATGATTTTACAGAGCAAATGACCTCTCATTCCCTATTTTACCTTAAAAAGACTCTGAAAATGCCTTCAAAGATTGGATCCGGAGATTGAAACTCTGTTGGAGGTGAATACTTTGATAAATACTTAATAAAAATTTCAGTGAAACCTATGAAGAATCAAGTTTTAGGTGCTTAGATGCATTCATATTTGAACACTCCTCGTATTTTATTACCTAAGATCAATTGGGACTTACAGAAAGACTAAAATTACCAAAAAAAATGTCAATTGCTGATCAACTGATAAGGTGCAGTCAGAGGTACACTTGATGGCCTTTGACCCCTTTAACTTGCAAAAGCCCCACTCGCCAGATGGCAGACCTTGGAAATGTGCTCAGGAGACATTAGGGTGTAAGGAAATAATAGTCCCGAAAATTCGCCCGTGGGGGCGGAGAAAGGGAGGAAATACCCTCCTGGCTCATAGTCTATAAAGCTTAACCTTCTTATCTATCTATATCTTTCTACCCATCTATCTATCCATTCATTTTCTCTCTCTAATTCAATCACCCACTCAACATCTATCCATCATCCCCCAAAACGATCCAACAACCTCAAAAAGATATCCACCATTATCTCCAAAAAATGATCCAACCACCCCAAAACTATCCATAAAGCACGACCCCCAGCTGGGCGGGGGTATAGAAATAGCCTGGCTGTCGCACTACAGGATGGTAAAACCCCACCAATGTGCCTGCTCGTTTGCCGTGAGCTGCGACCTGTGTCACTTGATGAAGGGGTCCTGGTGGTTGAAACACACCACTTTGGCCTGGAGTTGAGTTAAACAGGAGGTCAGGCGGGCCCGACCTGATCAATCGGCTGGTCATGCCAAGCCCTAGGGCACTTGCTTCATTACTCTGCATCTTTATAAATATTTTTTGATCGTACAAATAGCTAATAAACCCTTAGCTCTACCATAATGCCTTAGAAGGCGGTGGCTCAGGGGTCAATCAAGTGAAAGTTTTGGCGTTTGACAGGCAATTGTATTGTCCTTGATTATGTTATAGGAGCTTGGTATAGCATCTGACGGGAAAGCAGTTGTCCAGTCTAGCCCTTTCGCTTGAGTATACCACCAATGTATCCCTGGCTTGTCCTGTGATAGGCTTCCCCAGGACAGGTCCCCATGTTGGGCTCCGGGGCGGGTGGGGAGCATTGGTGCTGAATTCTTATTAATTCATGATGGCCACCCAAAAAAACCCCAAGCTTGACGAAAATAAAAACAGTGATGGAAAGAGACCTTTTTCAGAATCTGATTCTGAAACTGAGCAAAGAAGTTTTACTTCCTCATCATCGTCAATCCATTTCCCTACTTTTATTATTATTGAATCTGTAGATCCTTTAAATCCTATCACAAAACTGTCACCTTTTGTCATAGAAAAACAACTCCTAAGTATTCTGGGTACACCGAAGACTGTGAAAAAGCTTAAAAACAACACCATCTTAGTCGAATGCTTCACAAGGCAACAGTCAGAAAACCTTTTAAAGCACAAAAAGTTTTTCCAGTCAGATGTAAAGATCTACCCTCACAAGACACTGAACTCTTCTAAAGGAGTGGTGCGATGTAAAGAGCTTTCTTTATGCTCCATCGCTGAAATTGAGGACGGTCTTAGGTCGCAGGGAGTTACAGATGTAAAACGCATCTCTGTTAGAAGAAATGGCGAAATGAGAACAACAAATACTTACATTTTGACTTTCTCGTCGCCAAACCTTCCTCAATCTGTGAAGATTGGATACATTTCTGCAAAGGTAGATCTCTATATCCCAAATCCTATGCGATGCTTTAAGTGCCAGCAGTATGGTCATCATATCAGTAAATGCCCCAGAGGTTCAGTTTGTGCTAAATGTGGATCAGACGAACAAAGCCATGATTATGACACATGTTCAAGCCCTCTTAAGTGCGCTAATTGCAAGGGTACCCATGCAGCCTTTTCAAGGGAATGTCCTATCTGGAAGGAAGAGAAAGAAATTTTAAACATAAAATATACAAAAAATATAACCTTTCCAGAGGCTAGGCAGCTAGTAAAGCAGCGTCAAGCTGATCAGACAAAATTTTCTTTCTCCCAAAGCTACGCTGATGTGACAGCCCCTGCCAAAGAGGATTGTCGCACTTGTGCCATCCTTGCCAAACTCATTCTCAGGAAATTTCCTGAGATAAAAAATGAATTAAGAGACATTCTACCGAAGCAAAATTTTTCTGCAGTCTCACAAGAAACATCTACATCTACTGCACCTAAACATTCAAACTCTTCCTCATCAGTCAAACCTCCCGCACCATCTACTTCTACATCCTCCGTTACAAGCTCAAAATCCGGTTCTCCTTCAGTTGAAAGCCAAAAACCTAGCCCTTCCAGTTCTCTTGATAAACCTAACCAAGATGCTCTTAAGACACCGTCGCGACCAAAGACACGTATCCAGTTGGCGAAAGATACGCCGTCCTCGTCTACCTGTAAGGATAAGCCAAAAAAATCTGACGATGAAGAAGTTTTTGAAACTCGTGTCTCTGACTCGGAAGTATCACAACTCGTCGATTCCGAAAATTCAGAACGGGGAAAAAAGAAAAACCGGAAGACTCGTGAAAGGAAAATCACAGTAAAAATTGGTAACCCGTCCATCTCGCTTTCAAATAAATATGACAAGCTTGAGAACATAACGGATGAGACAAATCAAGAAGACATTAACAAGAGTGAAGAAGAGATGGAGGAGGAGTCTGACGGCTCAGAGTGTGACTCTCCCTGGGCTCGTCATAAATCTGACTGGAATAAAGATCTACAGTCATGGCAAGACTCGATTCCTGAAACCAAATGTAATGAAAAATCGTAATAGCCAATATGGAGAGAAACATACTTCCTAGTTCATTTATTGTCTTAATCTTGTGTACAATCACTATGAGTAATATTATAGTACAGTGGAATTGTCGTGGTTTCAGGGCTAACTTTGAAGAGTTATCCCTTTTGATTAAAGACAATAAGCCAGTAGCAGTATGTTTACAAGAAACGTTTTTAAAAGCAACAGACAAATGCTCTCTGCAGAATTATTCTTGCTACAGTACTTCTGGTGGAAATGTAGGAAGAACATGCGGAGGAACTGCACTCCTGATTAATAATGCAGTTCCGCATAAGTATCTTTCTTTGAATACAAACTTACAGGCTACAGCTGCCAACTTGTCTTTAAATAAGAAGTTGACACTTTGTTCCATCTACCTTCCACCATGTAGTCTGATAAATATGACAGACCTGGATAATCTTATTTCCCAACTTCCTAAACCGTTTATCCTTCTGGGAGATTTTAATTCCCATCATACATTATGGGGTTGCAATTCAACAAATCAAAAAGGTCAATTATTAGAAGATTTCATATCCAAGAACGATCTATGTTTGCTCAATGACAAAAGTTTTACATACCTTCATCCTGCTACTGGCTCGTATTCATCTCTTGATTTAACCATCTGCAGCCCTGAATTGTTCCTTGACTTTACATGGAAAGTTTTAGATGATCTTTGTGGCAGTGACCATTTCCCAATATTATTAAGGGAAAGCGGCCCTTCTGTCCTTGATCGCCCGAGACGATGGAAACTTCACAAGGCTAATTGGAACTTATTCCAAGTCCGCTGTGAACAGTCCATTGTAATGGATAAGTTTACAACCTGTCAGGATCCAACGCAACTCATCACTTCTCTTATATACGATGCTGCAAAAGAGGCTATCCCGCAAACCACGACATCTCAAAAAAATCCAAATAAGCCCTTGTTTACGGAAGATTGCAAAAAAGCCATTTCACAGCGTAAATCTGCTCTCCAGGCCTTTAAGTTAAGACCTACGCAAGAAAATCATAATAAATTCAAGATAGCTCGAGCAAAGGCTCGTAGAACGATTAAACAATGCAAACGTGCGTCTTGGCGACAGTACGTATCTGGACTTAATTCTAGATCGTCTGTCAAAAAGACCTGGGAAATGGTGCGTAGAATTCAGGGTAGAAGTTGTCCTACAAATGTAAATTATCTGAACTCGGCAGGAAGTGAAAAGACTTCGAAAAAAGATATAGCAAACACACTAGCTGAAATTTTTTCCAAAAAATCCTCCTCTGCTAATTACTCTGAGACATTTCAAAGGTTTAAAACCCAAAGAGAAAAGGAAAGACTCAACTTCAAATCAAACAACAGAGAGTCATACAATAAACCCTTCTCTATTAAAGAACTTCGAATGTCTTTAAAGAAATGTCATGATACTGCTCCAGGTTCGGATGATATTCACTATCAGTTCCTGAAACATCTACCGTATAGTTCCTTACATTGTTTATTAGAGATCTTTAACCATATATGGGAAACGGGGATTTTCCCCGAATCATGGCGAGAAGCTATAGTTATTCCTATTCCCAAACTGGGTAAAGATAAAACAGATCCTGCAAATTACAGACCAATTGCGTTAACTAGCTGTATTTGCAAAACCATGGAAAGAATGGTCAATGACTGGCTTGTTTGGTACTTAGAAAAGCACAAGTTAATTACAAATTTTCAGTCGGGTTTTCGAAAAGAAAGAGGTACAATTGATCACCTTATTAAATTCGAAACTTTTATTCGCGAAGCTTTTATTAGGAAGGAACATGTCGTATCCGTCTTCTTTGACTTAGAAAGCGCCTACGACACAACATGGAAGTATGGTATCATGAATGATCTCCATTCATTTGGCATTAAAGGTCGTCTTGCCAAGTTTATAACTGCCTTCTTAAACGATCGTCAGTTCAAAGTTCGTGTTGGAGACACTTTTTCTGATCCACACCAACAGGAAATGGGTGTTCCTCAGGGCAGCATCCTTTCAGTGACACTATTTAGTGTCAAGATTAATAACATTATAAAATCAATAAATCCAGGAGTTGATTGCTTTCTCTATGTAGATGACTTCTGTATATGTTACAGATCAAAACATATGCATACGATTGAGAGACAATTGCAACAAGTACTAAACAACCTGCAGAAATGGTCGAATGAAAACGGTTTTAAATTTTCTAAAACCAAGACCAAGTGTATGCATTTTTGTCAGATGCGAAAGCATCATCCCGATCCGGATTTAAAACTAGATGGAAGTCGGATTGAGGTTGTCCAGCAATATAAGTTCTTGGGTCTTGTTTTTGACAGCAAACTGACGTTCATACCCCACATTAACTACCTTAAGGATAAATGTCAAAAGGCACTTAACCTCATGCGTGTTGTTTCCCACTTGGATTGGGGAGCAGATCGGAAAGTTCTTCTTCGGCTTTACCGATCTCTTATTAGATCAAAACTGGACTATGGATGCATTGTCTATGGATCTGCAAGAAAATCTTATATTCAAAAGCTAGACACTATCCATCATCAGGGTCTACGCTTAGCTTTAGGTGCCTTCAGGACTTCACCTATAAATAGTCTGTATGCAGAAGCAAATGAACCGTCTCTGTATTTACGGAGAGAAAAACTGGCCATGCAATACTTCCTTAAACTTAAGTCAAATCCAAACAACCCTACACATAATATAGTTTTTAATCCTCTTTACAAGGATTTATTTTTAGCAAAAGAAAGGTTTATACCACCATTTAGTTTACGTTGTGAACCCAACGTTGCTTGTCTTGATTTGGACTTGGAAGATATTGCTGTCAACTCTGTTCATGACACTCCTCCGTGGACTCTTAAAGATCCTCAGTTTCTGTATGACCTTGCGTCTGACAAGAAGGCAGATACTGACCCAGTGATATTTCAAACAAAGTATGCCGAAATCAAACAAATGTATTTTAACTTTGAACACGTCTATACAGACGGTTCAAAAGATGGTGAAAAAGTAGCTTCGGCTGCTGTTTTTGATGATGAAGTAATTACATTTCGGCTCCCAGATAATGCATCCATTTTTTCAGCTGAGCTAAAAGCAATTAGACTGGCTCTGGATAATATTGAATATCGAGGTGGATCCCGATATATCATTTTTACAGACTCTTTATCTGCAATGCAAGCCCTTGAGAATACCACTGATGAGAACCCTGTGGTGAAAGATACGCTTGAACACTTATCAAAAATTATTTCAGATGGTGCACGTTTGATATTTTGTTGGATTCCGAGCCACATGGGCATACGAGGTAATAATCGGGCAGACACTGCTGCAAAGTCTGCGTTATCTCAAGATATTTTACCTTTTAAGATTCCCTACTCAGATTTTAAACAACTTGTTGATGTGTTTATAAAGAAAGTATGGCAAACCTCTTGGGGCGACGCAATGAATGAACACAATAAACTCTTTGCTATCAAGCCTGTGTTAGGTGAATGGTCTCCAATGACAAGATGTCGCCGGGAAGAAATTGTTCTGTCCCGTTTAAGAATTGGACATTCATTTATAACCCATTCCTACCTCTTAAAGGGCGATGATCCACCAGAGTGCATTGCGTGTGCAGAACCATTCACCATAAAACACATACTTATAGACTGCATTGATATGGCAGACACACGGAAAAGGTTTTACAATGTAAGTTCCATGCGTCAGCTTTTTGAAACAGTGTGTCTGGACAAAATATTTGACTTTTTAAGAGAAATTAACATTTTTAACCTGATTTAACCTTATAACTCAGCCTTATAGCTCAGCTTTTGCTATCTTTTTTTATTAATTGTTACGTTCTAACGTTGTTGTCTTCTTAACTGTTAGTTTCAAAATTCCATCCGCAGTTCGCTTCTTAATATTTTTTTATTGTTTCCCATTATATTTATCTTATCCACATACTTTCTTTACTTTTTTCATTTTAGTAAAGCTAGTATTCACAATCTTAAATTTCTCATTTCAAGCTTTTGAGTAGATAGGGATTGCCCTGTCACTCAGTCACTCTGTTAAGTATGTCAAAACTACACATAGTCTTTCCTATTTTTATATTTTCAATTCGTACAAATCTTTTTAAGCACTAAACTTGTACTTTATCATCTTTAATACATGTACATGCGCGCTAAATGACCACAGCTGTCGATGCGCCATAAAACAACATTCATTCATTCATTCATTCCATAAAGCACTCTCCCTTTCTCTGCCTGTCTGTATATCTGTCTGTCTGTCTACAGGTCTGTATGTCTACAGGTCTGTCTCTCCCCAAATTTCTTTAAATATCTCGTATCCAATCCTCTGTGTGTATAACCAAACTATCTATACCCCACCACGTGTCAGCTTCGTTAAAGTCAACAATATTTACCCTCTTCTTTTTATTAATCAAATAATTGCTGTAAAAGTAAGTTTTTCATTAGCCTTGTGAACAACGGTGAAAGAGCGTAAGACCGCGGATAAGGGTCTTGAAGAAACTGGAACGATCAGGAAATAAGGTGAGCCACAAAAAGGCGAACGCTATCGAGGACGAACACAAAAATGACATCGATGCAAGTGTGTCATGTCATGGTTTTGTCCAGTTACACACCATACATGCACACACCATACAATGCTAATCAATCAAATGCCAATTTTACCACGCCTCTTTTGCTGTATATGGATACGTCGTATGAGGTTGGTCTACAAGGCACCCAAAGACACCCTACCATACCACCAATACACTAAAATGCTGCCTTTTTTCCATAAAAGAGCCTGAAACATGTTAATATAATATTTACTAATATATATTTTATATTCCAAATGTTTTCCAATTATTACGAGACATTTTACACATTTACACAGAGTGACTACCACATGCATTGCCAAGTGACGAGAAACCTGCATTCAGTGGTGTGCACATCATTTAGAGCGTTTTCTGGCCCTACTGTTGTAATCAGGGACCTGCATTCTATGGTTTGCACAGTTTTATTTATTTATTAATGTTTTTTTATTTTCGCTTCCTATCCCTACTGCGTTTTCAAGGGACCTCCATTGTATGGTGTACACATCATTTAAGCGTTTTCTGTCCCAACTGTTCTTAATTTTAAGGGACTTGCGCCCTATGGTGTGCATAGTGTTTTGGCGCACCCTGTCCCTGCTGCACCCTCAAGAGACCTTCGTTGTATGGTGTAAATTTTATTTACAGCATTTCCTGTCCATACTGTTCTTACAAAGAGACTAACATTCAATGGCGTGTACATCATTTGTCTATTTCGAGCGTGTTCCGTACCTACTGCAGTAGCCTGGGACCTTCTTTCTTCGGTATGCACAGTTTTTTTCTCCGTTTCCTGTCCCTACGGCATTTTCTAGGGACCTGCATTGTATGGTGCGCACATTATTTAGAGTGTCCCTACTGACGTAACCAGGGACCTGCATTTAATTCAGTTGTTTAACGTTTTATGTCCCTGCTGCAGTTACATGGGACCTGCAATATGGTGTGCACATTTTTAGGGCGTTTTCATTCCTTTTTGTCGTAACCCGTTACCTGCATTACATGATGTGCACATTATTTTTGGAGTTTTCTGTCCCAACTGCAGATGCAACGGACCTGCATTACATGGTGTGCACAGATTTTGGCGCCTCTCGTCCCTTTGTGGATAATTGGAAAAGGGTAGGACTCGCAACCTTGAGGCCCAGAGTCGAGACTTACTGGAAGGACTGGGTTTTTGTGGAAATGTCCATGGGCAAGACACGTCAGAGTCCCAACTTAGTACTAGTGAAGCCAAGGGCATACATGAATATATGACCTGTCGCAGCGATATGACTGGTATGATGTTGAAAGCGACGTAAAACCACCACTTAATTAATCAGCCCTATTGCATTTACAAGGAAGCTGCATTGTATCCATGGATGCACATTAATTAGAGCTTTATCTGACCCTACTGTTTTTCAAAGGGACTTGCATTCTTTGGTGTTGCACAGGCACCGTTTTTCGGTATTTTCAGTACGTATTGCAGTAACAAGGGACCTGCATTATATGGTGTGCACTTTATTTAGGGCATTTTCTGTCTCTACCTTCATCACCAGGGACCTGCATTCTATAATGTGCACAAGCTTTTTGTCGTTTCCTGTCCCTACTGCACTTTCAAGAGACCTGCATTGTATGGTGTGCAGAATATTAAGAGCTTTTTTGCCCCCACTGTTCTTAAGTCTTTACCACACGACAAAAATATAGACTTGTCCAAGTTCAAGGCATTTGCAGATGACAGTAAATGTGACTCAAAGGCCGAAATTTCTCTTTGGAAGTGTAGAAAACAAAGTGGGAAAAGATGAGAATGCTGGTTACAAGCATTTTCTCCTTTTCGAACAATGTTTTCAAACGCCTTCTTCCTTGGGGTAGTTAAAACCTGGGATCGTGTGATAAAGAGTTAAAAAGGATCTGCATTGTATGTTATGCACATTACACAGAGCATTATCTGTCCCTTTTGACATTACCAGGGACCTGTATTCTATGGTTTGCAGTCTTTTGGCATGTTCTGTCCATACTGCATTTAAAAGGGACCTGCATTGTATGGTGCGCACATTGTACAGAACATTATCTATCTCTTCTGACATTACCAGCGACATGCATTCTATGGTGTGCACATTCTTTTGGCGTGTTCTGCCAATACTGCACTTAAAAAGTACCTGCATTGTATGGTTTGCACTTTATACGGAGCATTAACTGACTCTTCTGACATTACCAGGGACCTGTTGCAGGGACAGACACTTCTCTATATAATGTGCACACCATACAATGCAGGTCCCTTGTAAATGCAGTATGGATAGAACACGCCAAAAGTCTGTGCACACCATAGAAAGCAGGTGGTGTGCACAGTCTTTTGGCGTGTTCTGTCCATCCTGCATTTACAAGGGACCTGTATTGTATGGTGTGCACATTATATAGAGCGTTGTCTGTCCCTGCTGCAGATACAAAGAACCTCCATTCTATGATGTGCATATAATTTAGGACATCTTGTCCCTAGTACAGTTACAAGGAAACTGCTTTCTATGGTGTGCACACTCTTTTAGGTGTTTACTGTCTTTACTACATTCTATGGTGTGCACATTTTGGGGGCATTTTCAGCCTTTACCGCAGTAGCCTAGACCTGCAGTCAAAGGTGTGCACTTTATTTGGGATGTTTCCGACTCTACTGAAGTAGCTTAGTTCCCCCAGCTGGGCGGGGGGATAGAAATAGCCCAGCTGTCGCACTACAGAAGGGGTAAGACCCCCCCACTGTGCCTGCCCGTTTGCCGTGGGCTGCAACTCGTGTCGTCTGATGACGGGATCCTGGTGGTTGAGTGGATTTAGAATATGGCCCTTGAATTGTTCTGTTTTCACAACACACCACTTTGGCCTTGAATTGGACTAAACGAGAGGTCAGGAGGGCCCGTCCTGATCAATCGGCTGGTCATGCCTAGCCCTAGGGTACTTGTATTACTGTGTATTATTTAAAAAATGCACATATTTGCAACAAGAATGTCAAATCATTTTCATCACTGTCGAACATATATATCAATACCCTAGAAGGCGGTGGCTCATGGGCTAATCGGGTGAAAGTTGGTATTTGATTGACACTTGTAACCGCCCAAAGACAGTCTATGCTTGGTGTGACATTCTGCGGGCCTACATTTGTCCGGTCTAGCCCTTTCACTTTCACCGATGTATCCTTGTCATGATCTGCGATTGGTTTCCCCAGATCATGTCCCCTTGTTGGACTCCGAGGCGGGTGGGGAGCATCGGTGATGAACAATATAAAACAAACATGGCAACACAAAAGAAAGCCAAGCGTGTTCTTTCCGATTCTGACTCGGAATCTGAAATTTCTTACAATTCTAATTCTACATTTGCTCGTTTCATTGTTATTGAGGCAGCTGACTCTTCTAAACCAGTCACAAAACTTTCTCCTTTCGTAATAGAGAAGACAATCTCTTCCATTTTGGGTACTCCAAAGTCAGTCAAAAAATTAAAAAATGAGACTCTGCTTGTTGAATGTCTTTCTCAACAGCAGGCCAAAAATCTCTTGTCTCATAAAAAGTTTTTCAATCTAGATGTTAAAGTGTACCCTCACAAAACTCTCAATACTAGCAAAGGAGTCATCAGGTGTAAGGAGCTCTCCTACTGTGACTCACTGGAAGAGATTAAAAGTAATCTTAAATCCCAGGCTGTGTCTGAGGTCAAAAGGATCTCCGTGTTCAGGAATGGTGTACGTAGGGAAACAAATACTTACATCCTAACATTTTCTACTCCGATTCTTCCTACTTCCATCAAAATAGGATTTCAATCAGTAAAGGTTGATGTGTATGTGCCAAACCCTCTGCGTTGCAACAAATGCCAGAGGTATGGCCATCACGAAAGTAATTGTAAAAGCACACCAGTCTGTCCAAAATGTGCTTTTGAGGGCTTAGACCATGACCCTAATACTTGTAACAGCCCTGTGCTTTGTTTTAATTGCAAGCGCTCTCATCCAACCTTTTCTAAAGACTGTTCAGTCTGGAAGGATGAGAAAGAAATCCTGTCTATAAAATTTAAAGAAAATGTTAGTTTTGTTGAAGCACGGAAGATAGTTGAAAAACGCAGAAATGACCAAACATTGTTGAATAGTTCAACAACATATGCAAAAGTGTCAACTGCAACGTCTGCACAGGAACATTGCTCTACTTGCGAACTCTTGGCCAAAAAACTTCTTGAAAAATTTCCAGAAATGGCCGATGAGTTAAAAAGCATAGTGCCAGACCTTCAATTGTCTAAATCCCTCATACATACACAGCCTGCAACAAAACCCAATACCTCCTCTTCTACCCCCAAAACACAAGCCTCCTCTGTTAAAGGTACAGAAAAACCTGTACTAAAGAATGATAAACCAACCCCCGAGCCTAAAAAACCTACTTCAACACACAAACAACCATCAGCCCCTACGAAGCAAAAACAACAAACTCCTAAATCACAAGCTCAACCAAAATCACCAAAGAAAAAGTCAACAGAAATACAGAGGCCAAAAGCTTCCACCTCCTCTAAAGACAAGATGCCTGTCCAGAAGGATTCATTACCTGTTTCAAACAGGTATGAACCTCTGAAGGACCAGGAAGAAAACATGGAAGAGGAGGAATTGGAGGGAGAGCTCTCCGATTCTGAACTCGCCCCTTCTCCAACTGACTGGGATAAGGATGTAGAATCCTGGTCAACATCAAAACCCGAGACTGAAGTCATAGTCCATATAAATACATAGGGTATATGAAATACCTACAGAAACATTTCATAACCCATGTTTACATTCTTTTAATGGGCATAATGGCTCACAATATTATACAATGGAACTGTCGAGGTCTAAAGTCAAATCATGAAGAGATTTCACTTTTAATTAATGACCACAATCCTGTTGCACTTTGTTTACAGGAAACTTTCCTGAAGGAATCTGACACTGTCTCTTTCAGATATCACTCAATTTATAATAAAATATACAAAGAGGGTGATAAGGCCCAGGGCGGCGTGTCTGTTATTGTAAATAACAACATCCCCCATACACAAATACCGTTAAACTCCTCTCTACAAGCTGTTGCTGTTCGTCTTTCCCTTCATAAAACCATTACTCTATGCTCTATTTACCTTCCCCCAAGTTCTCCTATCAATGAAAACAAGCTCAATGACCTCATCTCACAGCTACCATCTCCTTTCATATTGGCAGGAGATTTTAATGGTCATAATATTATCTGGGGTAGCAGTGATACAAATCAAAGAGGCTTACAACTAGAGAACTTTATCTCTAATAATTCTTTGTCAATTATGAATGACAATAATTCAAAAACATATCTTCATCCAGCAACTGGGTCTTACCTTCCCTTGACCTATCTCTGTGTAGCCCAGCCTTGCTTCAGGATTTTAATTGGAAAGTGGGAGACGACCTTTGTGGAAGCGACCACTTTCCAATTTTTATTACATCTTCTGAGCCATCTACATGTGAACGTCCAAAGAAATGGAAACTCTCCAAAGCCAACTGGGACCTTTTTCAAGTTCTCTGTGAGCAAAATATTACAAGAGATAAACTTGTAGATTGTGCTGACCCTGCAGAATTATTTTCCCGGCTGCTCATTGATGTGGCAAAACAGTCAGTTCCACAGACCTCGACAAAGCCAAAACGCCCAAATAAGCCGTGGTTCACTGATGATTGTAAGTCGGCTATAAAAGAACGGAAAGAAGCTCTCAGAAAATTCAACCTGAGACCCACTCCGGAAAACCATAACCTCTTCCGTATTTCCAGGGCAAAAGCCAGACAAACCATAAAAAGTAGTAAGCGTAAGTCTTGGAGGCATTTTGTTTCCAGACTTAATGCTAGAACGTCTACAAAAAAAGTCTGGGACATGATCAGAAAGATTAAAGGCAGTGCTTCTTCGCCTATTAAACATCTTTCTACAAACAATACAAATATTGAAAACCCTAAAGATATTGCAGATACTTTAGCCGATTCTTTTGCCAAGAAGTCCTCCTCTGAGAACTACTCTGAAAAGTTCCAAAGGAATAAAGTTAAAGAAGAAAAGAAAAGGCTGAATTTCAAATCCAACAATCTTGAGTTTTACAATAAACTGTTTTCATTCAAAGAACTCAAGTCTGCTTTAGACAAAGCCCATGATTCCTCTCCAGGTCAAGATAAAATACATTATCAATTTCTAAAGCATTTACCAGATACCACTCTATCAATCTTACTTGATATTTTCAATGATATCTGGCAAAAAGGTGATTTACCTTCCTCCTGGAAAGAAGCTTTGGTAATCCCAATTCCAAAACCAGGGAAAGATACTTCCGACCCAAACAGCTACAGACCCATAGCTCTCACAAGTTGTCTCTGTAAAACTTCAGAGCGAATGGTCAACACCCGCCTTGTTTGGTTTTTAGAAAAACAAAACCTCATTGTTGATGTTCAAAGTGGATTTAGACGTCAACGCAGTACAGTTGACCACCTTGTACGCTTTGAAACTTTTCTTAGGGAAACCTTCATAAAAAAAACAACATGTTGTATCAGTATTTTTTGACCTGGAGAGTGCTTATGACACTACCTGGAAATACGGAATTTTAAAGGACTTG
Source organism: Tridacna gigas (assembly GCA_945859785.2). Taxonomy (NCBI): domain Eukaryota; kingdom Metazoa; phylum Mollusca; class Bivalvia; order Cardiida; family Cardiidae; genus Tridacna; species Tridacna gigas. The sequence continues at coordinate 6,487,513 of OX244034.2, read as the reverse complement.
CATGACTTCGGTCTCAGAGGCCGCCTGCCTCTTTTTATATCTTCCTTTTTAAATAATCGCCTATTTCGTGTGAGGGTTGGCACAACCTTGTCAGATGCAAGGGAACAAGAAATGGGTGTGCCACAAGGATGTATCCTCTCTGTGACACTTTTTAGTATCAAGATCAACAGTATAATAAAGGCTATCAACCCTGGTGTGGATTGTTGTTTATATGTGGACGATTTCGTCATATGCTTTAGATCAAGCCATATGGCCATTATTGAAAGACAACTTCAGCAGTGTTTAAACAAACTGCAAATATGGTCTGATGAAAACGGTTTTAAGTTTTCAAAGACCAAAACAAAATGTGTTCACTTTTGTCAATTACGAGGTCATCATCCAGACCCAGAGCTACATCTTGACAACACAAGAATTGAAGTTGTACCTGAGTTTAAATTTTTAGGTGTCATCTTTGACAAGAAATTGTCCTTCCTGCCCCACATTAAAGCACGTAAAAAGAAATGCTATAAGGCACTTAATCTTCTAAAAACAGTCGCTCATTCGGACTGGGGAGCTGATAGGAAAGTTCTTCTACGTCTCTATCGCTCCCTCATTCGCTCAAAGTTAGACTATGGCTCCATTGTGTATGGTTCAGCCCGCAAATCATACTTGAAGATCCTTGACACAATCCACAATCAGGGTTTACGTTTGGCCCTTGGGGCTTTTCGAACTTCTCCTATTAACAGCCTGTATGTAGAGGCCAATGAGCCTTCTCTCTCTCATAGAAGGCTCAAACTATCCTTTCAATATCTGTTAAAACTGAAAGCAAACCCATCCAACCCTACACACAAAATTGTTTTTAACCCTGGCTGCAAAATTTTATTTGCTAGGAAGCCAAATGCAATAACTCCATTTGGTATCCGCATGGAACCTCATCTAGACAATCTCCATGTTGACATGAATGCCATTTGTGAAAACAAAATTCCTGATACCCCTCCATGGTTGATAAAGACTGCTGAATTTCGTTTTGATCTTGTAGCCCACAAGAAGTCAACCACAGATAGAGTTGTTTTCCAAACTCAGTACCAGGAAATAAAAGAGCAGTACAATTCCTATAAAACCATTTATACAGATGGATCTAAAGATGGGCACGCTGTTTCAGCAGCAGCAGTATTTGGTAATAAAAGTAAAAAATGTCGCCTTCCTGACAATACTTCAATTTTTTCTGCTGAAGTGAAAGCAATCGACCTTGCCCTGAGTCTTGCAGAGGAAAGTAGGTCTAATCGCTTTCTTCTGTTCTCAGACTCTCTCTCTACACTCCAGGCTCTTTATAATCAGAAAATTGATAACCCATCTATTTGTGCTGTTCTTGAGAGAATTTCCTCTCTCTCCGATACACACAAGTTTGTATTTTGCTGGCTTCCTAGTCACATGGGTATTCGAGGCAATGAAAAGGCCGATGAACTTGCCAAATCGGCATTGTCTCTACCCATATCTCATTTTAAAATACCTTACACAGATTTTAAAGCGTCCATTTTACCTTTCATCCAATCTCTTTGGCAATCCCAGTGGGATGCTGATCACTTCAACAAACTCCATTCCGTTAAACCAACCCTTGGCGAATGGTACCCCTCTTACAGGTCTGTTCGTCGAGAAGAGGTGATAATCACAAGGCTCCGAATCGGACATTCTCGGTTTACACACTCCTGGCTCTTAACCAGAGAAGATGCACCAGAATGTATTCAATGCAACGAACACCTTACAATAAAACATATTTTATTAGATTGCATTGACTTTCAACCAATTCGTGAGAAATACTACAATGTTGACAGTATGCACAACCTCTTTGAAACAGTCAACATTGATTCAATTATTACCTTTATCAAAGAGATTGGTCTATACAACAAGCTGTGATATTTTCTTAATTAACTTTTTAACCCGTTGTGTAAACTCATATTGCTACTGCTTAAACCTTTTTATCTCCAGTTTGCATCTCCTTAATGGGAGGATTACCTCTTTTGAGGACATCTTATCTCATTGGAGACGGGACCTCTTTAATGGGAGTGTTTTGATCCCATTGGAGGCTCCACCCTTTCTCTATTCACATTCTTAACTTTTTCGTCTGGAGCTTTGAGTAGGCAGGGATTGCCCAGCCACTCAATATTATATTTTATGCACATTATCAGTTACACATAACCTTTCATCATTTAAAGATTTTTTCTTATCATTTTAAGACTGTTCAAATTTTTTATCACAATCTTAAGTTTGCATCTCCTTAATGGGAGGATTACCTCTTTTGAGGGCATCTTATCTCATTGGAGACATTCATTCTTCATGTAAAGACTCCTTTATTATCAATTTAAGACTGTTCAAATCTTTTTATCGCAGTCTTAACATCATTATTCAAAACCTTTTTGAGTTAATAGGGAAGCCCTGTTGCTCAATTATATCTTTTATACATACTTAGATCACACATGATCCTTCTTAATTCAACTCTTTTACTGTCAGCATGCCTCAAATCTTTTTAGAAAAAAAAAAATCCGTCTTAACCGTTCATTCAACACAGATATGCGCGCTAAATGACCAAAGCTGTCGATGCGCCATAAAACAACATTCATTCATTCATTCATTGAAGTAGCTTAGAACTGCATCTTATGGTGTGCTAATTATTTTGGGTGTTTTGTGTCTTTACTACAGTTACGTAGACGTGCATTCTATCGTGTGCACATTGTTTTGGATGTTTTCTTTACTTACTATGGTGTGCACATTATTTTGGGTTGCTTTCCGTCCCTAATGCCGCTTAACGTGAGATCTGCTTTCTGTGGTGTGCATGCAGAATTTTTGGATAAAAATCAAATAGTGTTTGTCAAAAGTAAAGCCATCATGTATAAATTCAATTTATGGTTAAGTTTAGTTTAGGTCTTAATAAAATTGATGTCTGTGCGATAGAGATCAACACACAATATCTACTGCGAACCAGTCGGGAAACGCCAAGCCCCCGTAGCTCAGTCGGTAGCGTACAGGACTTGAGAACAGGAGGTCGCTGGTTCGATCCCCGGCTTGGTAAATTTCTTTCCGAGGATTGGTGATAGTCATTGCGACAGGATTCATTCCGCTCTCACTGCTGACTATTGCTTGGACGATGGTTATGTGGTAAAGCAGCCAGTGGCTTAAAAGAATATTGTGCGGAGTACTGGTAAAAAGAAACTTCAGGAAAACATGGATAGGTGCACTGGCCGCCTTGATATAACTGAAATAATGTTGAAAACGGCGTTAAACACCATACAATCAATCAATCAATCAGTCGGGAAACGCACGAGAATTTAGACATCGACCATAATTTCTAAAGCCACGCCTTAATTCTGCATTATGTGGTGTGTACCTGTCACGAATCTATCATTAGCATTATATGGTGTGTACTTAGCGACGGCTGTCATACCATAGGCCACGGTACTCATTCGGCATACCTCGGGTGATCTGGTGATCAAATCCCTCGGCTGTACCACGTAGCTTATACCTACACGGTACATTTCGTACGTCGCCGGATGCTCACCCTTTTACCGTTATTGAAATTATAAGGCTCCTCTTAAAAGAAAACATGAGTCACAATTTTGTATCGATAATTAGATATCTTTCTAAGAGTATTTCAGTCGGCAAACACTTTGTACATTCAATTTTTAGCGCAGTTTACCAATTCCGTTGGGAGCTTTTGTCCACAGATCGATAGATTTGAATAACTTTACCGTGGTTGTTCATGGCGTTGCTAAGCGATTTCCAGGGGCCCCGCCATGTTTAAGATCATGTGATTGGTACATATGTAGTTCAAAATGGAAGCCTCCTTTATACAGACGATGTTAGAGGTAGATACGGAATCAGCCGAGTTGTGATAAGTGCCACGTTGCTACGAAATTTTCATTACCGTTGCTATGAATAGCGTATTGGCGACAGCCTCTATATCGCATAATAGTAAGACAATCAAAGAAAATTTGACGCCCTGTCCCCTTTCAGAGATAATATTTAACCGATAACGGAGAAATAAATTTAGTTGCTGCTGCAGATGGGTTCACAAATGGTTTTTCTTGTGTACTCTGACCTTCGAAAATTCCAAACGGCTCTTGCTTTTAAGCAATAGCGATAATCTCTAAAAGTTTAAAAACATATTCAAACATAATAGATACAATAAATGATCAGTTCAGACATAGTTATGAGACTGCCCAGCAAATTCTTATGGCAGCACTTCTGACACCCATGAAGTATTTTCGCTACAAATTATCAGGGGTCACTGGTTAGAATCCTCAGCTGGGCTATTTTTTCCGGTATCTAATGATTGTCATTGCGGCAGAAATCATCCTCCTGTCATCGCTAATAGTCGTCTGAGTAAAGGTTAGGTGAGAAAGCTGCCAGTGGCTTGGGAAGAAATTAGAAATCCTGCTGAAGGGCATCCAATGGAAGCATCCATGGGTAGGTGCACTGGCCGATATAATCTTATTAAAATAATGTTTAAAGTGGCGTTAACGCCAAACATACAAATACATGTACCCGTATTTATTATTTGGTTCTGTGTATTTTCATTTCGCAAGGCAGGGTGTAGAAATCTGTTCACAAAATTTGTATAGATCAACACGCTTTGAACAATAACTATCTCTGAACATAGAAAGACGGCGTAAAGGCACTTGATTAATTCATGAACATTGTCAAAACTCTCCTGTGATTCGATATGAAGAGGAATAATGAGAGTTAAAATCGCCAGAAATTGCCTCTTTTTCTTGCTTTGCATATGGTTGAAAAGCAAAAATTTCAATTAAATCTAAAGATCTATATATTTTTCGAGATTAGAAGTTAATCCAAACCATCTTTGGAAAAGAAGCAGTTGCTGCTAAAAATGGTTTGTCCAAAAAAAAAAAAAAAAAAAAAGAAAAGAAAAAAAAGAAAAACAGTCATATGGTCATACAGTTATGTACAGTTTATAGGATGGCGCTTACAAAATATCAAATTACCAATTAGTTTAAGATCATCCCTTATCATATTTATTTGTTATGGCGTTAATAGGCCAGAACAATAAAGCTGTCCACTTTTTGAGAAATTGAAAGTTACTGTCATTTATTATTTGAGAAAATATCAATACGGAGAAGCAGGTCAAAGCCGGCGCATTCAGCTACATAAATAAATTATTCAAAATTTAGAGCATACTTGTATGCTCACCAGGTGCTACCAAATAGTATCTTTGAATATTTTCAACCCCAACCCGCCCTTCCCCGACCAGTTTTGCGGTAAGGTGCTTGAATGCGATATCTATAGTACTCCTTTCAGCGAGGGCGAGGACATGTTCTCCGCCAGCATTAGCAAGGCCTACGTAGCACCCATTTCGCACAATATGCAAGTGCGTATTAAACACACACACACACACACACACACAACGCGATCAAAGTTGTAAATCACATTATCATATACATACATTGATTTTTCTTTAGATCTGCGCGCCTTTTCAAAGTAAAAACGTGGATGAATTTGATGCACTGATGATTAGGGAATTTCTCTACGCTTTACAATAAATGCCACCCTCCCGCTCCCTCCCTCCCTCATCGGAAGTGTTTTAATTCTGGCTATACGCCTATGATTAGCCCCCTTCGCATATCTGATAATGCTTGAATACGTGTGTACATTGTTTGGCTGTATAGCTCTGCTCACCATTTGTAATTGTATCATGGTTTTTGTTTGTCCAACTGAGATTTTTCTAAATCTAGTAAGCTGCATATATTGATATTAAAACTTAACCTTTTTATCTATCTATAAAAAAATATACCCGTACATCTATCCATTCCTCTTCTCTCATATTAAAACCATACATCCATCCACCTCCCAAAATGACCCAACCACCCCCAAAAAAGGCTATCAAGCACTCTCCCTTTCTATCTGTCCCCAACTCTCCGAAAATATCTTTCACCCAATTCTCTACGCGTACGGTACCAAACTATCTATCCCGCGTCCACGTGTCAGCTTTCTCAAAATCAACAATATTCACTCATTCTCAATAAATTGGTGCATTCGATGTCGCCGGGTCTTATCTCACCGTACGGGATAAACTAGGTAAAACTGGTAGTGTCCAACAGTCAGTACCCATGTACTCTTTATAAAAACCAGAGACATGCAATACACACTAATCTATTAGCCGGTTCGTTTGGGCCAACGGTAGAGCTGCCAGAATTGGAGGAGATATTCCGGTGCGTTCGATTGGGCGTCTTCCGCTTTTAGAAGCTCTGCCGTCTCTTCCACTCGATATTTGGAAGAGCCGGCAGAGATTCGAAACAAAATGGCGGAAGCGGCCAACGAAACGCGAGTTGAAGAATGGTTTCTTTTCAGTTGACATCTGTTTTTATTGTTGTCATGTGCAAATATTCGTGTTTTTACTTGCTGAAAAGATTGCTCTTGCTCAGTATCCAATTTGCGGTGGTAAATATACAGTAAATACTGATTAATTCCTCCGCATGTCTTGAATCGCCCTCAGAATTTTTAGGGGCGAAATGTCTTGGGTTCGAAACGTTCTAATATCTCTCGAATTGGTATAAAAAGTATATATATTTTTATCACTAATTCGACTTATACTGATGAATACAAAGCTGCTATTTTGGGGATTGTTCAAGGCCTGTTTAGACAGAACAAGCTAGGGCCATTCTCATCAAATAGCCATTCTTCTACAAACAACAGCAGTTTGTTGTAAAAAGCCGCCATGTTGAATGATTCTAAATTCGTTCGATTGGCTTTCTGTTCTAATCGCTTCTGTGAATAGCATTCTCTTCTTAGCAGAGCCCAAACGAACCGGCTATATGTCTCTGTAAAAACCAAAGAAATGGGGGCGGGTCGCAAATATCAAAAAATTATTTCAGGCCAAACCAGTCAATTGGATGTGTTCGTTACTGTCGCCGAGCAAAAGCCAGAAAAGTAGATAACGATAAAATTATACAAGCACCTATTACACAGTTTCCTAAACTCCTTCATAGGTTTATAACTAATCAAAAATTAATTAGCATATTTGCTTGACGTTTTTCCATTCTGAATAGTATTTTTATCGTCGCGTGAGTCTGTGAAAATTAGTGTCGCCAGAATCTTTGAAATGTTCGTTAATGCTTTTGTTTGTCACCATATATCCAAAAAGGATTCTACTTACTATTCAATTTTGCACTTTTTATATTGTCTAAAATATGTGTAACACTTCAAACATAAATATGGGATCGAAATTTTAATGAGTGTTGCACTAGTTTGCTTTAAAGGGGAAGTCTGGTGATTTTTCATATCAAAGTGACATGTCCGTTACAATATTGAGATTTTCAGTTTATATCATAAACAAGTATATTAAACTAAACTGTCTACCGTGAAAAACCAGTGCTTTTTTTTGTTTTGTTTTGTTTCAAAACCGTTTGTATCCTACTAAAAAATCAAAACGATCCATTTAATTCCAATTTGACATGTTCGTGATTGACATTTTCGTTACATAGAAATTCAAACACACAAAATTTCTTAACACTTCCTCTTTTAATTTGATGAACATTTAATGCAACATCATCATTTTTTTATGAATGAGACAAAATTATTTTAGTTTGGACCTTTTCTGACAGATTTTCTTCGTCTTTACTGGTGGTGATTAGTTGATTTCAGCATTTGAACATATAATTAAATTAACCCTCTAGTCACTTGCTAATATTGATTATAGAAACATCAATCTAACATTTATTCCTCCTGTTCAAAGGATACGCAAGATATCTTGGAAATAAGCGTAAAAAAGAACATCTACCTTACAAAATAGTAACGAACACGTCTGTTCTTTGTAATCCTCCGAAACTTCTTCATGATACTTAGTTGAACTTTTTTAAATGAATCTAATTGTTGGACATTATACGACAAATAAAGGAACTGGTTCTAACTGAAATTCGGAGTGCGGATAAAAGCCCCATAGGCTAAAAGCCTCACGGACAAAAGCCTCATAGGATAAAAGCCCCATGCACTCAACAGAAATACAGACATACATATGTAAGCCTCATCATGTAAAACTTTGATTAATTTCTGACTTTTTATTGTATGTTTACGAAACAAACGCGTAACATGAGATTTAATTGACTCACTTGGTATTGAATATAAAAAGTCTATTGAATGATTGAATGTTTTTTTTCTACGCCGCTTTCAACATTACTTCAGTCATATCAAGGCGACAGCGCCCATATTCATCTATTTCCTGGGTTTTACCAGTACTAGGCTAGGGCTCTGAAGTGTCTTGCCCAAGGGCACACCCACGAAAAACCCAGTGGATCAGGTGGGGCTCGAACCTGGGGCCTCCAGGTTATGAGTTTTACACTATACCACTGAGCCACACAGGACCCCATTAAAAGTCTAATTTTATCAAGAATCTCAAAGTACAGTAAAGACGAAAAATAATTTGATAATTGGTTTTGCAAGGTTGCAAACATTTTATTGGCTGTCTTTAATCTCTGACTGACCTTATCATATATTTGAAAATATCCTTGTAAAATAAGATTATTCAACAGAAAATAAGGCCCAACCCTTGATCAGACGATCCCGTCTGTTTTTTTTTTTTTTTTTTTTTCCAGAACATTATAGAGATTAGAGGTCATTGCTCAACTTATCTGTCCATATTAACTTCAAATGGTTATCAATGATATCTCAGCTCATCTTGAAAACACAATGAAATTACTTGAAATTATTTATCAGCTCATACACCAAACTAAATTTCGCTTTTGCTAGAACATAGATAATAGATCACTAAAACCAAAAAGTTTGCAAATTTGAGGTTATGAAGTCATTCCTTGTAAAATATTCTTTTATTAATGACATGGGGTTTTTGACCTGTGGGGCAATTGCCCTTGGGGACTGTTATCCATGTGGCTTTTTTCCATGGGACTTTCGTCAGTGTGTTTATCTAGAAGTCAAAATTTGAATCATTACTATTGTTTCTTCATGACGATCATGTATTTTTCTCAACGAAAGAAGGTTAACGTTTGAAAATTTCAATACATTAAATCAATAAAATGAAGTTGTTTTTTCAACTTTTTTTAACCCGTCAGTGCACCCTCTTATTGAGAATGAGTGATTGACGATTTCTTTTTCATTAATTAATTACTGGAAAAGTAAGTTTTTCATACGCCTTGTAAACAGCGGGTGAAAGACAATAGGACGTGGACAAGGGTGTTGAAGAAACTAGAACAAACACGAAATATGACTAACTGCAAAAGGACGAATGGGATCAAGGCCAAACACCAGAAAATGACGTCATTTGAAGCAAACTTGTCGTTTTGCGTAGCCTATTACATACGTCATTGAAACTGAACGCATCACTGCAACTTTTTTTTTTCCAATTTTTTCTTGAATTCTTGTTATGATACGCGAACGTAGGCGAAATGATGTACAACTTGGGAAACTTTAACAAAAATTAACCGGAATTTAATCTTGTGGATTTAGTCTGGACTGTAATTGAATTCTCTTTTGTTATACCAGGGTTATAGAGTCATTACGCACTCCGAATTGAGACGTCTATTCAACAAAGTTTGTAGACATGTCAATATTAAAAGCATCTGAAGAGGACAAATTAAATGTAGCTCAAATATGATGTTAAACAATGAAGCATTGATGGAAAACGCTGTTAGAAGGGGAGATTTTTTTAAACAGTGTTTCCAAAGGTCCCCTTACCTAAGCTCGTTAAAAACGAGATTGTTCGGTAAAGAGTTATCAATGTGAATCTGAAGAGAAAAAATGGAAAGTAACCGTTCCAGCAATTGCCTCTTTTTCTTTAAACATTAATTAGTTTTGCATATTGTTGAAAAGCGAAAAAGAGATAAAAATCTAGCTTATAGTCGGAAACGGATCCGCACGGAGGTCAAGACTAGAGGCACTGGATCGCTCTACTGGCAGTGATTTTGCTCATTTACCAGCATACATAATGAATTCATGATACAAATATGAAAAAGACAAACGAATACATGCACACACACCTGTGAAGGAAAATGGGAGGAGGATGTTGCAACTGGGCTTGAACCCACTAAGACAGAGTAATAAGAAAGCGTGATGACTTGAACAAATAGTAAAATGTTCACGTACGTTTTTTTAAAACTAATTGTTTGGAAAACTGTCCATATTTGATGAGGTTTTTGTGCTCATTGTACTACACAGTCTCTGCAAAATTCAAAGAAATGGGATGAACAATGTGGACTTGGTTGAGTAAACCAGACTAAGTCATCAAATGGTTGCTTTCCCTGAACTGATTACTGGGTTTTCTTCAGGTAAATTGTTAATTTTAAACTTCAAATGGCTACTTTTTCCTTTCTATTTGTCAGATAATTTTAAAAAATCCGGCACAAATGCAGACTTTGAATTCTACTTTTCCCTAACTAACCGTCGAATATTTTTCAAAATCTATAGGGTTCAAGCCACTGTTGATTTAAAGAAATTGTGCATGTTTCACGAAAATACAACAAAAAAGGCCCGCCCGGGTAGCTCAGTGGTTAGCTTACCTGACTTGTGACCTGGTGGTTGTGAGTAAGATACCCGGTTGAGGCAAACTTTCTTTCCGACCATTTTTCACCTCTCACCTCTGATGCATGTGAGAAAAGTAGTTAGTGACTTGGAAAGAAAGTTGTGTTAGTACAGGTGCGAGAAAGCCAGGAAACACATGCTTAGATGCACTGACCGCCGTGATATGTTTAAAAGGCGATAAACTCCAATACAATCAATCGATCAACGACAACAAAATCATTGTTACAATCGACAGAGTTGAAAATTAGCGGCCCGAGTAGAATTCCGTAGTTTTTTTATTTTCAGTTTTGTGCACGGGACAGGAACAATTCCACGAGCATTTCCCGTTGCACAATATTTTTCTGACAATCAAAGGGGACCTAGTACAATTTATACATGTAGGTCCTTGAGACAAACGGAATTTTACGAGGGTTTTAGATGTTTGAAATCTCGCCAAGTATCCGTAAGAGCTAAAAAAAAAAAGGGAATTCTTCGAAAAAATAAAACCGAGGGCGCCTTGCCCTATAGCTTTTATTTCTCGAATAAATACCCCTTTTTAACCTCTAACCAACTTATTGATCGACTAAGTTTTTATTTTATATTAATAAAGTTTACAGCGACTTCATCCACCATAAAGTTTGTCCTACTTTTTATACAAAGACATGCACATGTACCATCTGACTATAAGGGCACGCTTACAATAGAGACTCATTTGTACGTCCCTGAACACAGCTATTGCATGTCGGGAAAGCTGCATTCAGTTACTATATATATATTCTAGCCTTATACTGAAACCGCATTCAAAACATATACTTTCTTTATATTATACCTTTCCAAAACCAAAAATTGTTCAATGATAGTTGCGCCGCCAATTCTTCTCATTAGTTTCCAAATATCTGAGGGTCTATGTCCTACAGGGCCCATTCTGTTCCCCCCCCCCCCCCCGTTTTTCCCTTCAAATTTCAGCCTTTTAAACTTTTTTCTAAGACTGGACTAGAACCCGAACTCTCAAGAAGTTCTATGTAGATCTATATTAAAAATCGAGGGAGTATCGATACATTTGCTGCGCGTCTCAAAACTGCGTGTTGATCCTCCAGCTTTATCTTGTGGACTTACTAACTCAACCATTGAGCTCAGCAAAGCGAAATACTGCAACGTTGCATTAACCCAGAGTTTTGCGGACGGTATAATGGACAGACACATGAAAAAAACTCAGATTTTTATTGAAATATATACGACCTGGCACGAGTTGGCATTTGAGATACAAGTTTTATTAAACGAATCCAGGAGAAATGCTACCGACCGAGCCTTTGGCGAGCTTAATGGAACTCTTTGCATTAAACCCAACATTTGTCAATCTTTTTTATCACATGGCTGCATCTCTAGAGTTATAGTTCATTATTTGTTAACATATAATGTGTTATAACATATGCCTACATGTACATATGTATTGAAATCTACATAAAACATATTCGCTTCTCTGACAGATGTGTACACCACGGACGAAAGTTAGTTACAATGAAGCTTGCCAATCATAAGTTTGTTTTGCATCTAAAGATGATATAGTACACAGCTTTGTCACGATCAGCTATCTTATCAGCGAATTTCACAAGAGAAATCATGGTCAGCAATTTTTTAGAAATAGGTGTATGATTACAGAGTTTGGACCAAATAAGACACAATTCAATGTGTAAGATAAGAAAATACCAAAAGACATAAATGTAGACATGTCAAAACTGAAAGCGTTTGCAGACGACAATTTAAATACAGCTTAAATGCTGTTTTCTTTCTTTGATGGGGCAGAAAACTTTGAGGGAAATGGAAAAATGCTCTTTTTCAAACAATGTTAATACAAAGCCTTCTCTGTTAGGGTCGTTAAAACATTGGATTGTGTAGTACCGGGTTAACTGAAAATAAAGATAGTTATCATAAATTGATATCCTGCAGAATATTGTGGGAAAAAAAGCCTTGCCCTGGATTTGCAGAAAAATATATGGGAAACTGCAGCTGTCAAACCTCGCATTCCTTTTGGAGGCCTCACATGATTCACTGGTGGGCCTGTCCTTGGGCAAGACTCTTCAGAGCCCTAGCCTGATGCTGGTGAAACCAAGGAAATACATGATTAACTGAAGTGTCGCCGTGAAAGAAGGAAATATGTTGAAAGCGGAGTAAAACACCATTTTATCAATCATTAAATATTCTAAACACAAGGAAAACAATGGCCCGAATAAATTTCCTTAGTTTCTACATGTTTAGCTTTGTGCACGAGACGGCAACATTTTTGTGAGCATTCCCTCGAGCACAATATCTTCATGACAATGTGGGAGGAGCTGGTGCGAAGCCACTTTTCATAGAGTTTCTAGATGTAGAAAATCTCGCCAAATATTGGTCTTAATTGACAAAATATAAGGTCAGTCATTAAATAAAAACATGATTGGACAGAAACTTGTTCGATAACTAATGTTGATTAGAAGATTACCGGGTTACTGAGCAGCCAGAGCTACCGTTCCATCATCTTATGAACCGTGTTCATAATTAAAATACATTTTATTTCGACATACTTTGTTTGAAACATCACTGGGTCAGTGCTTGCCCTCTTGTCGGAAGTAAGGTCATACAGAAACTTAGTACCTTTAAGAGTCCACGGCTCAAGAGTGTCATGTATAACATTTTCTTTAGTAAATAACAATTCCTTGTGAAAAGGATTTAAAATTTTTTACTATGTGTAGGGTTTACTGGGCCTGATTTAGGTTTCAACAAGTATTGCATGGCGGTTTATGTATTCTCTGCGTAGGTACAAAGATGGTTCATTGGCTCTGCATAAAGACTATTTATAAGTGAAGTCCTAAACACTCTTAGAGCTAAATACAGACCCTGATGATGGATGATGCTCAGCTTTAGAATATCAGATTTATCTTGCAGAACCAAAGACAATGCACACAAAGTCTAGGTTTGATCTGATAAGAGATCGTTAGAGCCGAATAACTTTCAGATCAGCTCCACAATCTAAGAGGAAAACGACACGTAGCAAATAAAGTGCCCTTTGACATTTACCTTTGAGGTAGTTTGAACTGGGGGATGAACGTCAATTTCGAATAACAGTTAAGCCCAAGAATGAAACTGTTGCACCACTTTATTCCGAATTCCAAGTTTCAGATCTGGATTGTGATGATGCTTTTGCATTCGACTGAAGTATATACACTTGAATTTGTTTTTTGAAAATTTAAAAGTGTTCTGATTAGATCAGTTTTGCAAGTTACTCAGTTACTCAATAGTTGCTGTAATTGCCTGCCAATAGTAAACACATGCCTTGACAAAAAAAAAAAAAGAAATGTGTGTTTCTAAAAATAGAAAGGTATACAACTTCAAACAACGACATCCCCAGCCGGTTAGGGGGGAATAGAAATATGCCGGTTGCCGCCCTGCAGTAGTGGTAAGACCCCACCAAATGGGCCTGCTTGTTTGCCGTGGGCTGCGACCCGTAATGCCTGATGGCGGGATTCTGGTGATTGAGTGAGCTCAGGGCCTGGCTAAACCCTGTTTTTGCAACACATCACTTTGGCCAAGAGTTGGGCTAAACGGGAATTCAGGAGGGCCCCGTACTGATCAATCGGCTGGCCATGCCATGCCCTTGGTACTCTTCATTTGCCGTCTTACTTCTCATTCATTTCTGTTCTTAAATCTTAGTCATGTTTCAAATATCCAATTTAAACCCAAGAAGGCGGTGGCTCAGGGTCAATCAGATGAAAGTTTTGGTGTATGACTGACACTTGTAACCTTCCAAAGACTATATATGCTTGGTCTGATTTTCTGCGGGAATACATTTGTCAAGTCTAGCCCTTTCACTCTGAGTATACCAATGATGTAGCCCTGGCATGGTCTGCGAATGGGATTTCCCCAGGTCTTGTCCCCTTGTTTGACTCCGAGGTGGGTGGGGAGCATCATTGGTGAAACTTTCTGAAATCAACATGACATCTCAAAAAAAAAAAAAGCCAAGCATTATGTGTGCAAACGCCATCTCTCAGATTCTGAATCTGATACCGAAACCTCATCTCCCCCTTATTCATCCATTCATTTCCCTCGATTTATTGTCGTACAATCACAAGATCCTTCCAAACCTATCACCAAACTTTCCCCCTTTTTGATTGAAAAACAGATCTCCAGCATATTTGGTTCTCCAAAGTCAGTTAAAAAACTGAAGGATGAGACTTTTTTTTTTTTTTTTGTGGAATGCTTTTCCAAACAGTAGAGCCTTAATCTCTTAAGACACAAAAAAATCTTCAATACTGACGTGAAAATCTTTTCTCATCCCACCCTCAATTCTTGCAAAGGAGTAATTGGATGCAAAGAATTGACATACTGTGATTCGTTGAAGGAAATCCAAGACAATCTCAAACTACAGGGTGTATCTGATGTAAAGCGTATCACAGTACACTGAGATGGGGTCGCCAGATCGACAAAATACTTATATTCTTACTTTCTGCTCTTTAAATCTCCCTTCATCTATCAAAATAGGCTTCCAGTCTGTCAAAGTAGACATTTATGTACCAAATCCTCTGCTCTGTGCTGCTTTAAATGCCAGAGGTTTGGCCACAACATCAGTAGATGCACAAACAAACCAGCATGCTCTAAATGTGCTTCTGAAAGTCTTTACCACAAATATGAATCCTGCACGAGTCCCCTCAGATGTGTAAACTGCAAGTTACCCTATTCTTCCGTTTCAGGAGATTGCCTTGTTTGACAGCAGGAAAAAGGAAGTGCTTACCATTAGGTACACAAGGAACTTAAGTTTCCCAAGGCAAGAAAGACTTGAACATGGCAAGAGAGATCAAGAGCAGGCAATTAGCAACCCTAGTTATGCTCATGTTGCAAGTCTTTCCACTGAGGAGGAATGCAATACTTGTCTTACACCGGCCAAGATTCTGTTACATAAATTCCCAGAAATGGTCATCGAGCTGAAAGAACTTTTACCAGTGGCTACCTTTAATAAAGTATCTCCAACCAAACCCATATCAGAACCACAAAAACCTATTAACCAGAATTCAAAAACCTCAAACACCCTGCATATTTCTTAGAAATCTACCAATGTATTATCTTTAGTAACACAATCCAAAGCAGCCGAGTCGTCATTTAAGCCTAAATAATCTTCAGCTAAACCCACAAGTAAACTACCAACTACTACATCGCCTAAGCCTCTCTCTGGTAATTCAGGAGTAGGTGGCAATTCTAGGGCAAATGGAAAATCAGCTGCTAAACGGACATTGTCAACCAATCGTAGTAGTACTACTACAGAGGTTAAGCATTCTTCTGCAAAATCTGAGGTCACTAGATCTCGACCTAGGGATAAACCCCGCAGGTCCTCATGTACAGTCACTGCCAGTCATGACAGCATACCTACTTCTAACAAATTTCAACAGTTACAGGATATGGATGCAGAGGATAATCCTACTGAGGAAGCTTCTCAGTCTAAATCCTCATTCCCAGGCAAGGTCGAAAGTGGCCTCAAGGTCTAGAAATATGGCTGCAAACAGAACGTCCTCTATTTTTAGCATAGAGGACGTCATGTTGCAACCTTACTGATCAATTGTGCTACTGCCCTATCTAAAGCCGGACTGAAAGGGATTTATGATGTTTTTTTTATTCTAAGTAGCGTTCCAAACGGGCCTTAACCATCCCCTCTAGCAATTTTCCAGGGTGGGAGGTAAGGCTAATAGGTCTATAAGATTTTGGATCAGCTGGATCCTTATTTTTCTTTTGCAGTGGGACCACACAGGCGAGCTTCCAGTCCTCCGGATAACTGCCCTCCCTCCAGATTTTATTAAATAAAGTAAGCCAAATGTTTAATGCAGAATCCGGCATATTTTTGAACATGATATATGCCAATTTGTCAAGTCCCGAGGCTGAATCCCTTCTGCTACTTATGCAATGTTTTGATTATTGAAGTGTGAAGTCAAAATTCAAAGGATTCGAATCAGATGTTACGCCTGGAGAGTTAATTTCTTTATAATGGTCTGTTTCAAATTTCTTTTGAAAGGCCAAGACCTCAGGTTCAATATTAGCGTCACTTGAAACATTTGCGTTATGTTTGGCAAGGGTATAAGCCTTGTCAAGTGGGGGGGTAACAAAATTTTGACTATTTGAAGTTAAAACAGGGATAGGGGCAGGGGCAGTTGAATTTTGAATTTCCTTTAATTCTGCTATGGATAGGAATTCGGCCGAAATATTTTTGTTAAGATCCTCGACATTTTTGTGGTAGACAGCTGCAAGGGATACTTCCTTACACAGAGTTTTAAATAAATCCCAATCCACTTTGCCAAAGATGAATTTTTCTTCAGTTTCGGGTTTTTTTTGTGTTGAAGTTATTTTTCATAATTGATATAAGGATCGGGAAGTGAATGGACCCCCAGTTGTCGTCAATGACTTGCCAAAACATTCTATTCGCTAATTTTGAACTCGTGAACGTTAGATCCAGGCATGTAAAAATGCCCCTGGCAGGATCTAACCTGGTGGGACTCCCATTTTTGAGCAGGATTAAATTTTGTTGTTCAACCCAATCATAAACTGCTGAATCATGGGAGTCTGACCTTGTGGCGCCAAGTAAGGGATGGTGTGCATTGAAATCACCAGTAATCACGAGCTCTGTAAGTTCACTCTTAGCCGAAATGAGTGAACTTATAGTTTCCAAAGACTGAAGGTCACACCCCCTCGAGTAAATATTAACCAGTATGCAAGGGAAATCTGGGTTGTAAATTTCGAACATCTGGAGTTCGATCTTTACTTCCCCATTTTGGTCCCTTGCATTGTCAACGTTTAGATTTTTGTAATTTATACCATTTTTAAAGTAGGTTGCCAAACCACCACAATAATTTCCATTTTTATTTTGAAAAAAATTGTTTTCAATTTGATACCCAGGAATAGATCTAGAAAAAATTTTATTGAATTTAGTTTCCTGGATACAAATGATATCTATGTTGTTTCCGTCAAGGAAAGTGTGTGGGTTGAAAGCCCACTCACATTAAGACTTAGTCTATTTTGAAACCTATCCATAGTTTAAAAAGGTCTGAAAATTCGTGTGGTTTTTTTTACCCCAAGGAAGGCCTGCGATGGAGCCGGCCCTAAGCGTCTGGTTCCACTCACAGTTTTGAGAGGGGAATTCAGACTCTTCAGTAGGGTCCCAGCAGGCCTAGGGAGGTTACTTGGTTTAGTCGGTCTCAACATTTTGTTTGGAGTGGCCCGATGTGCTGAATAGGCAGAAAAAGTATTGCGTCCATCACACTTTTCTCTTATTGTATCGAAAGTATTTTTTTGAAAGGCAGATATGAAAGAAGATATAAATTTGTTTCTAAGGTAATTTTCAGAGTACTTTCCATTTTTGATGTTTATATCTGCCAGGGGACCTTTCATATTTTCCCAAAATTTTGCCAAATCAAATCTACTTAAAAAGTTTGTGTCAAAAAAAGTCTCCGTTTGGGAGAATTTATCCGTTTTTTTGTGATAAATAGTCAGATTGTGTGGACGCATCACAAAACACTGGTTTATTTGGAACTAGTTTAGTGGTGGGGGGCGTGGTTTCTGTATACGATGAGATCCTACCGGCGACATCTGTGAGAGATGAAACCCCCTCTCTTTTAGGATTGCTGCTCCTACCCCGGCTGTTTTTAGTCAATAAAGAAGGGGAAGACTGTAAGGAAGAAGATTCCGAAATATCTATCGCTTCAGTGGGTTTAAAAGTTCCATTTTTAATAGGGGTAACTCTTGGGGTTAAATTAACCTCCACTGGTTTTATCATAAGTTTTTCAGAGTCTTTATTGACCGTGACCACTGGTGTATCTAGTTGAAGGTTGTTTTTTTCTGTGTTGTTGTTGTTGTTGTTAGGGGGGGATTTTACCTTTTTATTTTGATCTTCCTCAAGAGAAGATCTGGGGTTTACAGAAGAAAGTACTTCATTTTCTAAGACCGTGAGGAGAGGGGCAGCAAAATATTGGGGGCATGGACCACACATCGCTTTAGCTCGGGACCAGGAACAGCCCTGTGTATTTTTGTATTCCTGGACTTTGGAGTCCCAGAGAAAGATGGGACAACGGGGCGAACGCGAAGTGTGGTTTTCCCCCCCCCGCCCCCCTCCGCAGTTCACACATTTGACCATAGAGTTATGGCAGCTTCTGCTATTATGTTGTTCAGCACATCGGGCACACAGTTCTTTGTTAGGGCATCTGTTGGAGGTATGGCCAAATTGTTGACATTTGAAACACCTTAACGGTGGAGTAATATAGGAATCCACCTGTATATAGAAAATACGTGCCATTGACCCTGACACACCCCGGCAAAACATTGCCAAAGACTTTCAGGGCCACAGCAGGTGTGGGTTTACCAAATCTGTTGTTTTATCCTAGAGGCTTGCATTATGAATATTTCATTAGAACTAGAGTGTGCCTCCTGGGTTTGAACTAAATCCTCTGGATTTTGGTCCAGAGGAATATTATGAATGACCCCCTTGATCGTAACCATGTCGTCCGGGGTATATGAAAAACAGTCCAACCTACAGACGACAAGGGACGCCATATTCAACAATTTGCGCAACATTTGCGCAGATGACACCTCCAACAGAAGCCCTCCGTCCTTAAGGACTACTATTTTTTTGCTTATTCCCGCCAAGTCCCTATCCAAGCCTCGAGAAATGGTCATAGGGGAGATTTGCTTAAAGCCGGCACCTCTCCCAATTGGTCTGAGAAAAGCTTTATGTGACCAAGTATTGTTGGATGATAAATGGGCCTGGCTGGGATTTATAGGTGCCCCATACCTTTGTAGGTTAGAGAACATGTTGCTATGTATTGTAAATTGTAAATTCTAATTGTAATAATGACTGTTTTAACATGCACTGGGCAGCCGCAAAGCTGCTTGACCTTCAGTGCTTAATAGTTACACGGCTATTGTGTGGGATATAGAAAAAAAGCAAGTACAAACTAAATATTCGATGTATAAAAATACTATTTGTCGGTATATACATGAACACATAAACGAAGGAAGAGAGAGGGAAAAAAAAAAAAAAAAGTAGAAGATGACCAAAAAACTGAAGACTAAGTTGAGGATGTACAATAATGTACAACAATCTGTAGGTAGCTCAATAAAATATGAAACCAACAATACTAGTCTAGACAATTACGAACACAGCTCATAATTAACAAAGGAAAGTACGTTAAGCTTGGGAGACGAAACGGTCCAATGAAATCACACATAAAAAAAGAATGTGCGTCAATAATGTCTTATATAGCTGCATGGAAAAAGGTTAGTATGTGCTAATTAAAAAGGGAGAGACTTGTATAAAGGAATAACACGTTACACTAAAGGGACGAAAGTCTCTCAAATAGGCACGCATAAAATGGGGGTGGGGTAAGGTAGCCAACACTGTCGATTAAATAAACTGAAAATTAACGACACCCGATACGAAAAAACAAAAAACAAAAAATAGCAACTCAACGGGGAGAGGGTATACTTAGAAATAATCTCTCTGTAACCAATGGTCTCTCTAGTCAGCTTTCAGCTAAACTTTTTTTTTTTTTTTTTTTTTCTTTCTTTTTCTTTGTTTACGACTGATGACTTGAAAAGATGGCTACCGGATATTGTTGAGAATGAATGTGAATGCCGAGTCATCATCATCATCATGGGTTTGTTTACCCTCGCCATGCGGCATTGCGCCATGCGGCGAGCAGCTATTGGTTCTTTACTAATTATTGAGCGACTATTTTTTTGTTAAGACATTAATTTTTATCAGACAGTAACACCTCACGGTGTAAGAGAAAAAAAAAAAAAAAAAAAAGAAAAGTGGAAGTAAAAGCCAAAAGGGGCTTAGGTCAAAAACGACCTTTTTCAGGACCACGGTAGAAACAGAACACTGAAAAATAATATATATATAATACAGTTCCGAGAGGCATTACTTGTCTGATGACAAAATTTTCGGAACTTGTCCAGAAAATTGCCATTTGGTACGTACGACAGTGTTAATATCCTAAGTATTTGATTAGATGTTATCTGTTATTACGGAATAGAACCATACTATATATTTAGTCCCCTACCGGCGAAGCCGAAGGGGACTTTAAGTTTGCACTCCGTCCGTCTGTCTGTCCGTCAGTCCGGCAATTCAGTTTTCCGGACTTTTTTTCTAAACGCTGGTACATATTGAGCTGAGTTTTGCTGTGTAAGTCACCCACTATCACTTACAGATCAAGTTCGAGTTTCGTTCCGGTCCACTCGTTTTTCACGGATTTACTGGCCTTAGAGTTACAAAATTTCACCGATAAATCAGTTTTCCGGACTTTTTTCCTTAACGTTGGTAGGTGTTGATCTCAGATTTGCTGTGTAACGCAACCACCATGACTTACAGATCAAGTTCGACTTTCGTTCCGGTCCACTGGTTTTTCACGGATTTACGGGCCTTGGACTTCCATACCCCCAGCTGGGTAGGGGGATAGAAATAGCTCAGCTGTCGCACTACAGCAGGGGTAAGACCCCCCCACTGTGCCTGCCCGTTTGCCGTGGGCTGCAAATCGTGTCGTTCGATGACGGGATCCTGGTGGTTGAGTGCATTGAGGGCTCGGCCCTTTGATAGCTCTGTTTTCGCAACACACCACTTTGGCCTTGAATTGAACTAAATGAGAGGTCAGGAAGGCCCGTCCTGATCAATCGGCTGGTCATGCCTTGCCCTAGGGCATCTAATATGTTCTTTCTCTTATACCCTTCTCTCTATTAAAATTACTGTCCTCTCCATATCTAATCCACACTCTTTCCAGATTTCATATTTCTTGTTCTGCCCTAGAAGGCGGTGGCTCATGGGTCAATCGGGTGAAAGTTCTTTGGTATTTGGCTGACATTTGTAACCTCTCTATGATTGTCTAAGCTTGGTAGAACTTTCTGTGAGAATACATCTGTCCAGTCTAGCCCTTTCATACCGAGTATACCACTGATGTATCCCTGTCATGGTCTGCGAATGGGCTTTCCCCAGACCATGACCCCTTGTTGGGCTCCGTGGCGGGTGGGGAGCATCGGTGGTGAAATTTTATACACAAACATGGCGTCGCAAAAAAAAGGCCAAGCTCACTGAAAGCAAACGCCCTCTTTCAGATAGCGAATCTGAAACGGAAGCTTCTATTTCTACTTCTTCTTTTCACTATCCGTGTTTTATCGTTATCCAGTCCCAAGATCCTTCAAAACCCATAACAAAACTATCTCCTTTCGTAATAGAAAAACAAATTACCAGCATCCTTGGAACTCCAAAATCTGTCAAAAAACTCAAAGACCAGACCCTTTTAGTTGAATGTCTTACAAATCAACAAGCACTGAATCTTTTAAAAAACACAAAATTCTTTGACACAGATGTTAAAATTTTCCCACATCCTTCACTAAATTCTTGTAAAGGAGTAATTAGATGCAAAGAGCTTACTTACTGCAACTCTTTGCAAGAAATTAAAGACAACCTGAAACAACAAGGTGTATCCGATGTCCAACGGATTTCTGTACGCAGAGATGGAGAACAGAGACTCACAAACACATACATTTTAACATTTTCTTCACCTGTTCTTCCAACATCAATCAAGGTAGGCTTTCAAATTGTAAAAGTAGATGTGTATGTGCCAAATCCCTTGCGATGTTTTAAATGCCAGCGGTACGGCCATCACATCAGTAAATGTCCAAACCAAGAAACATGCTCTAAATGTGCTCATCAAGGACCTGATCATGACAGTACTACATGTTCAAATCCTCCTCTTTGCATTGATTGTAAGACTCCACACTCTACTTTTTTAAGAGAGTGTCCTGTATGGAGAGAAGAAAAAGAAATACTGTCCATTAAATACAACAATAATGTAAGCTTTCCAGAAGCAAGGAAAATATTTGAACAGCGCAAGAAAACCTCTTCTAGTCCTAGCTATGCAGGTGTTGTTGGCTCGTCAACTGAAAAGGACGACTGCAGCACTTGTAAAATTCGTGCGAAAGTTCTTCTTCAAAAATTTCCTGATGTAGCTACTGAGCTGAAAGAACTTCTCCCTCCATCCACCATGTCCAAACTAATTCCTGACTCTCCATCTGCGTCTAAAACAAACAAAACCCCTTCTGCAACCTCAAAACCCACAAACTCTCAAAGTATTTCTTCACAAAAAACTTCAAAGCCGTCTACCTCTTCGCAAAATATCTCTTAAAAAAAAAAAACTTCAAAGCCATCTCCCCCTTCACAACAGCCTCCAAAGAAACCCCAACCTCCATCTTCACACTCTACAATAAAATCTAATGTTTCATCTAAAGATAACAAATCTAATCATACACCTTGATCTCCTAAAAGGTCTTCTTCCAAACCTAAACCACAATCTAGAGATTCCCATGAATCTTGTGAAATCACAGTCGGAGTAATGATCCTGTCCCTACCTCCAACAGATTTTCGGAGCTAGAGGACATGGATGCAGATGCTGAAAATCTGGACGGTGAGGCTTCAGATTCAGAAGCCTCTATCTGGTTCATTTCTAAAGATAATTGGAACAAGGACACTGACACTTGGCACTCGTCCAAACCTGAGACAACTGTAATGAAGTCTTAATCAACCTATTTTAAAATGCATTGGTTTATAGCCTCTTTTTTTACTTTAGCTTTTATACTTTCTTCATGCACAATGGATACCATAATTCAGTGGAATTGTCGAGGTGTGAAGTCAAACTTTGACGAACTTTCCCTTTTAATTATTGATCACAAACCAGTTGCTGTTTGTCTTCAAGAAACCTTCCTTAAACGGGAGGATGATATCTCTATCAAATACCATTCCATTTACAATAAAGTCTTTACCGAAGGCAAGAAAGGTAGAGGTGGTGTTTCTGTTATTGTTAATAACAACATACCTCATAAAGTTATCTCTCTTAACACAAAATTGCAAGCTGTTGCCATCAGATTATCTTTACACAGTGCCGTTACACTATGTTCTTTATATCTCCCCCGAGCACACCTATTAATGAGACCAATCTGAATGATCTCATTTCCCAATTGCCATCCCCCTATATTCTTGCTGGGGACTTTAATGGTCACAATGTTATGTGGGGTTGCGATGACACTAACCAGAGAGGTTTACAGTTGGAGAGCTTCATTTCGAACAACTCTTTGTCTTTCATGAATGGTAAGTCCAAAACCTACCTACATCCAGCAACTGGATCGTACTCATCTATTGATTTAACCTTATGCAGCCCAGTCTTACTTCCCAATTTCAGTTGGAAAGTGAAAGAGGATTTGTGTGGAAGTGATCACTTCCCTATTATCTTTTCATCTACACAACCATCCAGCAGCATAAAACCACAGAAATGGAAGCTCTCCAAAGCCAATTGGAATAGATTTGAAACCCTCTGTGAACAGACCATTACACATGACAAATTTGGAGATTGCGATGATCCCGCAAAACTTTTCACTTCCCTATTAATTGATGCAGCTAAACAGTCCGTCCCTCAGACCTCGACAAATCCAAAACGTGCTGACAAGCCTTGGTACAATGATGATTGTAAACAGGCTGTCAGAGACAGAAAACAAGCCCTTAGAAAGTTTAACCTCAGACCTACCAAAGAAAATCATAACTTATTCCGTATTTCCAGGGCAAAGGCTCGTCGTACCATTAGAGAAAGTAAGCGCAAGGCTTGGAGACAATATGTCTCTAAATTAAATAGTAGAACTACTACTAAAAAAACCTGGGACATGATCAGAAAGATCAATGGCAAAGGCCAACCCCCTCTTAGTCACCTTGAAGTTAACTCTACTTCGTTGGAATCACCCCAGGATATAGCCGATGCTCTTGCCGACAACTTTTGCAAAAAGTCTTCCTCTGCAAACTATTCTGAAAAGTTTCAGAGGAATAAAGCCAGAGAAGAAAAGAAAAAACTTAATTTCAATTCTTCTAATTCAGAGCATTATAATAAACTCTTCACCTTTAAAGAATTAAAATCTGCTCTGAATAAAGCTCACGATTCTTCTCCCGGCCAAGATAAAGTTCATTGCCAGTTTTTAAAATACTTCTCTCTCTGTTTTACTTGATATTTTTAATGATATCTGGCAGTCCGGTGATTTTCCTTCGTCCTGGCGAGAGGCACTAGTCATTCCTATCCCAAAACCTGGCAAGGATGCTAGTGACCCAGCCAACTATCGTCCAATAGCTCTTACTAGTTGTCTCTGCAAGACTCTAGAACGTATGGTCAACGACAGGCTTGTCTGGATTTTAGAAAAAAACAACCTCATCGTTGACGTACAGAGTGGATTTCGTCGTCAACGTGGCACCATCGATCATCTTGTCCGCTTTGAAACCTTTGTCAGAGAAGCCTTTATTAATAGACAACATGTAGTATCTGTCCTTTTCGACCTTGAAAGCGCTTATGATATGACTTGGAAATACGGAATTCTTAAAGACTTACATGACTTTGGTCTTCGAGGCCGTCTTCCTCTTTTTATCTCAGCCTTCTTGGATGAACGTCTTTTCCACGTCCGAGTTGGTAATACTGTCTCGGGAGCCCGTGAACAGGAGATGGGTGTGCCCCAAGGATGTATTCTCTCTGTTACACTTTTTAGTGTAAAAATAAACAGTATAGTTAAAGCTATCTGTCCTGGTGTAGACTGTTCTCTTTATGTTGATGACTTTGTTATATGCTTCAGATCTCGAAATATGAATATTATTGAGAGACAACTTCAACAGTGTCTCAACAAACTCCAAACGTTGTCTGATGAAAATGGCTTCAAATTTTCAAAGTCCAAAACTAAGTGCATGCACCTATGTAATCTACGTGGTGTTCATCCAGACCCTGAACTGTATTTGGACAAAACTAAAATTGAAGTCGTTTCTGAATTTCAATTTCTCGGAGTCATCTTTGACAGAAAGCTTTCCTTCCTTTCTCACATCATTGCACTTAAAAAGAAGTGCAAGAAGGCTCTTAATCTTCTAAAGGTTGTGGCCCATTCTGAGTGGGGAGCAGACCGTAAAGTCCTCTTGCGGCTTTATCGGTCTTTAGTTCGCTCTAAATTAGACTATGGATCTATTGTATATGGATCTGCCCGTAAATCTTACCTTAAAATTCTCGATCCTATACACCACGAAGGTTGCGTCTTGTACTTGGAGCTTTCAGAACTTCTCCCGTCAATAGTCTCTATGTTGAGGCTAATGAACCTTCTCTTTCTTACAGGAGGGAAAAACTCTCACTTCAATATCTTTTAAAACTGAAGTCAAATCGTTTTAATCCAACTCATAAAGTTGTTTTTCAACCTCAATATAAACGTCTTTTTGAAAGGAAACCAAATGTTATTCCTCCATTTGGTATCCGCATGGAGCCCATTGTAGATAACCTTGGCATAGACACTGACTCTATAGCCGACTATAAAATCTCTGAAATCCCTCCATGGACACTAAACAGTGCAGAATTCAGATTTGACCTTGCATCTGACAAAAAGTCTGTCACGGATAGAGCTGTGTTTCATGCTAAATACAACGAGATAAAGGAGCATTATTTTTCCTTCAAACCAATCTATACAGATGGATCTAAAGAGGGAAATTCTGTAGCAGCTGCCGCTGCTTATGGAGAAAGGAGCTTAAAGTGCCGCCTTCCAAACAACTCCTCTATCTTCTCTGCTGGAATTAAAGCAATTGATCTTGCCCTTAATCTAGCCGAACATTGTAATTCCAACCGTTTCATTATCTTTTCGGACTCTTTGTCAACATTACAGGCCCTTTGAAATCAACGACTTGAGAATCCCTTAATCTGTACTTTACTTGAAAGGATCTCACAAATTTCTTCTATGAATAGATTGGTGTTCTGCTGGCTTCCAAGTCATGTAGGCATCAAAGGCAATGAATATGCCGATAGGTCTGCCAAATCTGCACTTAACCTTCCCATTTCAGATTTTAAAGTTCCACACACTGATTTTAAATCCTCTGTTTTAACACATATCCAGTCTTCTTGGCAATCCCAGTGGGATGCTGATGTTTTCAGTAAACTGCATTCAGTTAAACCTTCCCTTGGTGAATGGTACCCCGTTTACAGGTCTGTTCGTCGAGAAGAAGTGATAATTGCACGACTTCGAATTGGCCATTCACGCATTACACATTCCTGGCTCTTGACCAGAGATGATGCCCCTGAATGTATTCCATGCAGTGCATCCTTTTCTGTAAAACATATCCTACTAGATTGCATTGACTTTCAGCCAATTCGTTCAAAATATTTCAGCGTCAATAGTTTAAAAATCTTTTTGACTCTGTTGACGTTGAATCTATTATCGCTTTCATAAAGGAGATTGGCATTTACAATAAACTGTGATATTTGCTCTTTAGTTTCTTACCCATCTTTTTCCTCCAGCCGGACGGGGGGTAGAATACGCCGGCTGCCAGGCCTGCAGAGTGGTAAGACCCCACCAATGGACCCGCCTGTTTGCCGTGGGTGGAGACTCCTAAGCCGGAAAAGAGGGTCCTAGTAGTTGAGGGGAGCCCAGAGATCTCCAGCTCTTCAACACACTGCTTCGGCCTCGGCTTCGGTGTAAACGAGAGCCTAGATGGGCCCGGTCTAGTGCAATCGGCTGGTCGTTTTTAGATTTGGGCATCATTTGTTCATGCTGAAACTTAGTTAATATCTGTACTTGTCTCAAAATGTAGGATCATTGCATGAAACTTAAAGTTTTTGTTAATATTGCAAGTACCTTGTACAGCATTTACATAAGTTTTCGCATATACTCATACACCGTCAGTATGTTCAAATTAATAGTTTTTTAATTTGCTTTACGTTTTAGTCCCTGGTCTAATATAGGCTCATGGGCTAATCGGGTGGTATAGGTTTTGTGTTTGGGGCAGCAACTTCCATGGCGGTTCACTGATTCGCAGGAATTGGCCATGTCTGCTGATTGTCGCTGTGCTTTGTCTGTGCTGCCCGAGTATATCATCTGGGTAACCCTGGCATGGGGAGCTGGATACTCCGCTCCATAAACCATGTCCCCCAGTAGGGCTTCGCGGTGGGCGGGGACTGCAGATGATGAATTTGAACAATTAATCATGGATCATCAAAACAAAAAAAGAAACCGTGATCAGCTAGATGCAGACCTGGAAAATGTCCAATCGACAAACTCAGCCTTTCCTCGCTTCCTACTTATTGAGTCAACTGTGCCTGACCAGCCACTTTCGAAATTATCCCCTTTTGTGATCGAAAAAGTATTAGTTGGACTTACTGGATCGCCGAAGTCGGTAAAAAAGCTTAAATCCGGAAGCCTTCTCGTAGAAGTAGAAAAAGCTGTGCATGCTAAAACTCTTATGAAAATTAAGCACTTTTTCAACATCCCTGCCAAGTGTGTTCCTCACAGTAGTTTGAATACGTCAAAGGGCATCATTCGTTGCCCTGACCTCGCAGGTGTATCTGAACAAGAAATAACATCGGAACTTTCGGATCAAAACGTAACGGCTGCAAGACGAATTACCGTTTACAGAGATGGCGTCAGGAAACCCACCAATACAATAGTGTTGACATTTAACACAGCTATCCTGCCTAAATATTTGAAGGTGGGGTATCTGAAAGTCGTAGTGGATCTTTATGTACCCAACCCACTTCAATGCTATTGTTGTTTCAAGTTCGGGCATCATGAAAGCAAATGCAGGTATAACCAAGGTGAAGAATTCTGCCGACGTTGTGGCAATTCAAACCTAGTACACAAAAGTGAAAAATGTGAATTTGATATTACATGCATTAACTGTAAAGGGGAACATGTTGCAACCTCACGATCCTGTCCTGTGTGGAAAAAAGAAAAGGAAATTGTAACAGTCAAATACACGGAAGGTCTTTCATTTCCTGAAGCGAGGAAAATTGTAGAAGCAAGAAATACTTTAGGCGTTTCATATGCATCGGTATCGAAAGCAAATACATCAAAACCTGTTCAACGCAGGGATGCTTATACCCAAACAGCCGAAATTGGTGTACAGACAACAGAAAAAACAAGTAATAAGGAAAATGCACATCGGAATACCACAACAGCCAACAAAAGTAGCCAGAATACTGCATCAAGCCAACCAACTACAAAAAAGCCAAATACTGCGCAAGTACAGGCAAAGGCTCCAAGTAGCCCTAGCCAAAAGAGAAACAAATCTCCTTCTAAAGTCGTCTCGGATCGCCTTCCCAAGGGATCTGACGACCAAATTAAACAATTTAACCGCTTTGAATGTCTTGATGAAGACATGGAAGCGGAAGACTCAACAGCAGAGTCAAATACAAATAAGCAAGGAAGAATAATCAAACTCAACAACAAAAGATGAATAAATACATGCTTTTATTGCTTTGTGGTATCTTCTTTACCTTAAATTTAGCAATGAGTAATAACATTCTGCAATGGAATTGTCGAGTTTTAAAGCCAACTTTGAGGAATTAAATCTATTAATAAATGAACAAAAACCAGTAGCGGTTTGTTTACAGGAAACGTTTCTTAAAGACACTGACAACTTTACTTTAAAATATCACTCCTGTTATTTGAAAAACTTTAGTGGTAACAATAAATCTTCCGGTGGTGTTGCCGTCATTGTGAACAACAATGTTCCACACCATTCTATTAAGCTCGACACTACACTTCAAGCTGTCGCAGTAAACGTTTCTTTCAATAAGACCATTACTCTGTGCTCCATGTATCTTCCACCTAGCTCGTCACTTGATATAAAAAAAAACTTGATCATCTTATAGATCAATTGCCGAAGCCATTCATTTTAATGGGAGATTTTAATTCCCACCATACATTATGGGGATGTACAGACACGAATGACAAGGGTCGAACCATTGAAGAATTTATAACAAAACATGATCTTGTACTATTAAATGATAATTCTTCAACCTATCTTCACCCTGCTACTGGATCTTACTCATCTTTAGACCTTACTATATGCAGCCCTGAAATTGTTCCGGACTTTAACTGGAAGATTGGTGATGACCTACATGGAAGTGATCACTTCCCAATCCAGGTATCGGAAGTAGGACCTTCAGTACAACAACGTCCAGAACGTTGGAAACTTCATAAGGCTAACTGGGAACAGTTTAAGGTCCACTGCGAACAATCAATTTATCCCAGTGCTTTTGATGCCTGCGAAAATGCTGCTGAGCTTTTCACTTCCTTACTTTATTCGGCTGCTGAAAAATCAATTCCTCGGACATCGGCAAATCCAAAGAATCCAAACAAGCCATGGTTTAACGATGATTGCAAAAAGGCTATAGCTGAGCGAAAATCTGTTCTCAGACAATTTAATCTGCGACCGACTCGGGAAAATCTTTCAAAGTTTAAAATTGCACGTGCAAAAGCACGACGAACTATCAAGCAAAGTAAACGTGCGTCTTGGCGACTGTACGTATCTAGATTAAATTCTAGATCGTCTGTCAAAAAGACATGGGATATGATTAGAAAAATTAATGGGAAAAACTCCTCGTTAAATGTCGGGCACTTAAATTCGGATAATGGTGTTGTCACATCCAAAGCAGATATTGCCAATGTCTTGGCAGAAACTTTTGCAGAGAAGTCGTCTTCCTCAAACTATACGACAACATTTCGAAAATTCCAAGACATCAAAGAAAAAACTAAATTGAATTTCAAGTCAAATAATACAGAGCATTACAATAAGAATTTTACTTTGAAAGAACTCAAAAAAGCTCTAAAGAAATGCCATGATACTGCTGTTGGATGTGATGACATCCATTATCAGTTTTTAAAACATTTACCATTTCGATCTCTTGAATGTTTATTGAGTATATTTAATCAAGTCTGGCATACTGGTACTCTTCCAGATTCCTGGAAGGAAGCAATAGTAATTCCCATACCAAAACCAGGTAAAGACTCTACGAATCCTGCAAACTATCGCCCTATAGCCTTAACAAGTTGTATTTGCAAAACCATGGAAAGAATGGTTAATGATCGCCTTGTTTGGTTTCTAGAGAAAAACAAACTTATTGCTACCGCCCAATGCGGCTTTCGTAAACAAAGAGGCACTCTTGACCACTTAGTTCGCTTCGAAACTTTTATTCGCGAAGCTTTTATTAAAAAGGAACATGTTGTTTCTGTATTTTTCGATCTAGAGAGTGCTTATGATACCACATGGAAGTATGGAATTATGAACGACCTCCATGATTTCGGTATAAGAGGTCGCCTTGCTTATTTCATTTCGGCATTTTTGAATGAACGTAAGTTTAGAGTCCGGGTAGGAAATACCTACTCCAACCCCCATGAACAGGAAATGGGCGTTCCCCAGGGAAGCATTCTTTCCGTTACACTCTTTAGTGTCAAAATAAACAATATTGTTAAGTCTGTTTGTCCTGGTGTGGAATGCTTTTTGTATGTTGACGACTTCTGCATTTGATATAGGTCTAAGCATATGCATACCACTGAACGGCAGTTGCAACAAGTTTTAAACAACTTAGCCAAATGGTCAGGAGAAAATGGTTTTAAATTTTCAAAAACCAAGACCAAATGCATGCATTTCTGCCAGTCAAGAAAGTTTCATTTGGACCCAGAACTTTATTTAAATGATGTACAAATTGAAGTCGTCCCTGAATTCAAATTTTTAGGCCTTTTATTTGACTCTAAGCTGTCGTTTATTCCTCACATCAATTACCTTAGCAATAAATGCCAAAAACCTCTTAATCTCTTACGTGTTGTCTCCAGTATGGACTGGGGAGCCGACAAAAAAGTCCTTTTGAGACTTTATAGAACACTCGTCCGTTCAAAGTTAGATTACGGCTGCATTTATATGGCTCAGCGCGGAAATCGTACCTTCGGAAATTGGATTCTATCCATAACCAAGGCTTACGCTTAGCACTTGGCGCCTTCAGAACATCTCCTATCAATAGTTTGTATGCAGAGGCTAATGAACCATCTTTAAATCTACGCAGGAAGAAACTTTCCTTGCAGTATTACTTAAAATTAAAGTCAAATCCCGCCAACCCCACGCATAAAGCAGTATTTGAACCGCTCTACAAGGACAAGTTTTTAAATAGAGAAAATGTAATACCACCTTTTGGTTTGCGCTGTGAAGCGGACATAATTTGTATTGATTGCGATCTGGAGGATGTAGCACAACATAAAATCTCTGAAGTTCCTTTATGGACTTCTAAAAGTCCAACCTACATATATAATCTTGCTTCAGACAAGAAAGCTACCACAGATCCAATGATTTTTAAAAACAAATTCCTTGAAATAAAAGAACAATACTGTCTTCACGAAGAGATATATACCGATGGTTCTAAAGATGGAGACAAAGTTGCTGCAGCTGCCGTGCTCGATGGCGAGTTATATCAGTTTCGGCTTCCTAATAATTCTTCGATTTTTTCTGCCGAGTTAAAAGCCATCGACCTTGCTCTCAACCATATTCAACAAGACGCTTACTGGCGCTACATTATTTTTACTGATTCTTTATCTGCCATGCAAGCACTTGAGGGTGAGAAAACAGACAACCCATTAATAGTCAGTCTCCTGGAAAAATTATCAGGAATCTGTGAAAAAGCCGATATTGTTTTCTGTTGGCTCCCTAGCCATATCGGTATCAGTGGCAATGAAGAGGCAGATAAAGCTGCCAAGGAGGCATTGTCACTGGACGTTTTACCTTTTAAAGTTCCTTTTAACGATTTTAAGCCATTAGTGAATTATTTTATTCAAAATGTATGGCAGCAATCCTGGAATGACCCAGTAAATCAAAACAATAAGTTGTTTATAGTGAAGCCAGCTCTTGGCGAGTGGCTCCCGGGGTTGCGGACAAGTCGCCGCGAGGAAATTATATTGGCCCGTCTTCGCATTGGTCATACATATCTGACGCACTCATACCTCCTGAAAGGAGAAGAAGCACCTCAATGTATTTCCTGCAATGCATCTCTTACTGTTAAACATATATTTGTAGACTGCATAGACCTTGCGCCTACAAGAGACAGGTTTTTTCATGTTGACAGTATGAACAATTTATTTAATACTGTAAAGTTGGAGTCTATTTTTGAGTTTTTGAAAGAGGTAAATCTCTATAAAAAGATGTAATTTTAGGTTCTATTGACCATTTGTTTTTTATACGTAATACCAGCATAATTATTTGCTCTTAGTGTTTACACGGTATAGATTTTAATCTAATTTCGTAACCTTACAGTATATTCAATAAAA
This sequence comes from Tridacna gigas, assembly GCA_945859785.2. NCBI lineage: Eukaryota > Metazoa > Mollusca > Bivalvia > Cardiida > Cardiidae > Tridacna > Tridacna gigas. The sequence continues at coordinate 6,454,867 of OX244034.2, read as the reverse complement.
AGCATTGCATTAATTGTAATTGCGCCCAAAATGACCTTTGATGTCGACGGGCCATAAAACTTCATTCATTCATTCATTCATTCTTACCCATCTTTTTACATTCTTAACACACTTGTCTCAATGTTAAGCTCTCATTTCCTTTAAGCTACTATTCACAGTCTTAACCTTTTCATTTAAAACTTTGAGCAGGCAGGGAATGCCCAGTCACTCAATATTATATAAATATTATATTTTATGCAAATTAAAAGTTACACATAACCTTTCATCATTTAAAGTCACACATAATACTTCTTAATTCAACTCTTTTATCATTATTAATGTATTCAAACTTTTTCAGTTTAAACAATTCCACTTTTATTATCTTTTAACACAGATATGCGCGCTAAATGACCAAAGCTGTCGATGCGCCATAAAACAACATTTATTCATTCATTCATTCATTGGACTTACAAAATTTCACTGATAAATCAGTTTTCCGGACTTTTTTTTTGTCTAAATGCTGGTAGATATTCACCTGACTTGCTGTGTAAGTCAACCACCATGACTTACAGATCAAGTTCGAGTTTCGTCCCGCTCCACTGATTTTTTACGTATTTACGGGCCTTGGACTTACAAAATTTCACTGATAAAACATTTTTCCGCATTTTTTCTAAACGCTGCTACATATAGACCAGATTTTTGGTATGTATATCAACCACCATGACTTACACATCAAGTTCGAGTTTCGTCCCGGTTCACTGCTTTTTGACGCATTTACGGGCCTTTGACTTACAAAAATTCACTGATAAAACACTTTTCCACACTTTTTTTTTCTAAACGCTACTACATATAGAGCTGATTTTCGGTGTGTACATCAACCACCATGACTTACACATCAAGTTCGAGTTTCGTCCCGCTCCACTGCTTTTTGACGCATTTACGGGCTTTGGACTTAAAAAAATCACTGACATGCCAGCGATACATACGGCCGGTAGGGGACTGGGTATTGCTATGCAATACTATCAGAATGCTTGTTTTACTATATTTTTTATTTTTAATGACGGAGTTTTGTAAACAAGGTGTCAGAGCCGACCAGAGAGCTCTCAGAATAGAAGAGGGGAGAGAACATACACGTAAAATTTGGGGGACAGCCGTCAGTCCTGCCTGCTGTGCGGGGCGATCAGGACGACACTTTGCGGTAGGGGCATTAAGCCAAGACTACTGGGGTGCCCGTTCTTCCCTACCGCCCCTCCACAGCATGTCCCAAAATTGGTATAAACTAACTTAAAAGAAGAAGACTACGGGGGCTCAGAGCCGACATAGTAAAAGCCCCCTTGTCTCTAAATAATCTCAACTAAAAAATCAATTATCGACCCGGATCAGATCCGGGGCGAACTGACTGACGGCTGCCTCCCAAACTTGAAATTAAAACAATAAGCTAAGAAAGAAGCCTTAAAAAACATATACCTGGTCACAATGATCTTGCCTAGGACTAATCATAAAAAAGAAAGAGAGAAAAAAAGGGAAAAATAAATATCCCTTGTAAAGAAGGGAATACCCAGGCTTGACCTAGTTACCTGTAAATCCCAAAATATATTTTATATACATGGGATGTGGGATTATGTAAAAAGTAAGTTATGAAAAAAAAATCTGCCAAATATCTCACAAAAAAGAACTACAGGTACTGGAGGATGAAACCAAATATATACATAAACAGTTTAATAGCCAGTTTATAGTTCTAAACTGAAGACAAAAATAAATATATATATATATATACTTTGGGGGGAAGGGCGGGGGCGAAGAGCTCTCTGAAACACAAAAATCCGATACCGGGGCGATTATGGAGCGCACCGTTGGTCTTGTTCATAAAGAAAGAAAACAAGGAAAAGAACATTGTATAATTGAAACACTCCAAAATTAGCCCCCCTACCACACAAAGCCAACTACGCAAGAACTTATAAAAGAGTGTTGAGAAACCATTGTGGAAAAAGGAAAGAATGCTGATAACCAACATCGTCTCCTGATCCCAAAATATTCCCCACCCTCCTCGATATAGAGAAGTCCAAAATGTTCTATGGCAATGGGCCAGTGGGCAATAGAAAAATTATGATATATACATTGTCAGTACCTCCCAGCAAGGCACGAATATATATATGAAAAAAGTGAAAGCGCGTGCCTGAACGAAAGCACCCTGAGCTAAGCTCTGTTAAAAAAAGGGACCTAATGTATTTACCATAATCTGTTAAGAACAGATACGTTAAGAAAAATATAGGGCGCCTTCAATTTTACTGTAATAAAAAAGAAAGACGGGAGGTTTTAGTATACAGAATTAAAAGACCACGGCGCGTCCTTATCTTTGGTGACTGAAAATTAAATTTTGTCAGTCATCTGACAGTCTAAAATGGACGTCTCCAGTGCTCGAAATACAGATGTTTACAAAATATGTTTTCTATGATATACATTACATCCTCCCGAGAAAGAGCACTGGAGAACTTTCGCCTTGCAACCGAGTGAACGCTGCAGTCCAGCAGGAAATGCTCCGCGGAGTTAAGGACACCACAGGTGGGGCATATGGCCTAGCCCCCAAGTATGTGGTGCCCTAGGCTCCCTGGCAATAAATTGTAGCCTAGTCTCAGACGCGTCACACATTTATCCACCCTATTGTTGGTTGAATAACTGTATGGCGGTCTGAAACTCACTCCATTACCATAATAGGGCTGGCCCTTAAGCCGTTGTGCCAGCCCTTTTGAGCATTGTCCTTTAATAGATATTTTAGTCATAGAGTAGAGCTCTTTTGTTGCCAGGGGTATTTTATCTCCGACGGATCCCTCCAGAGCCCGCCTCGCACGTCGTCCGCTATCTCGATTCCCGTAAGACCGACATGCGCTGGACACCAACCAGTGGGTAACCTCTGATTTATTTAGGTGGCACTGATCGTAAATGGACAGAATATTTTCTAAGAGATCGGGCCGAGAGTTGCTATTTCTTAAAGCAAATGATTGTAAGGCCGAAAGAGAATCAGATAGAAAAACAACTTTGTGTGGTTTCCTGACCAGTGTCCAGTTTAATGCATATTGTATAGCAGTCAGTTCTGCGGCATAAATAGATAACCTGTCGCTGAGTCTTTTTGTTGTTTTGACCTTAAGGGCTAGTATAACCATTGCCGCGGAAACTGCTTAATTTTCATTTTTGCCACCATCAGTATAATTTTTTAAGTGCTTAACATAGCTGGAATTTACATGATCCTTTGTGATAGCCAAACTGTGAGAAGGAGGGTCACTTTTCTTAAGTTTCGAGCTCAGGGATATGTCGATTTTTGGTGGTACAAGCAGCCACAGCGCCGCGAAACGCGATCCAGAGTCCGCCGCACCGCTAGCGCCGGGAAGGTGTTCCTCCACCAAATTGGCCGTGGTGGCCCCAAACGGAAGAGCTGGGTTTTTAAATTTGCTCTTAGCAAAGAATCCTTTCCCAACGATCGTGTTCACCGGATTGCATGGCTTACTAGAAATCCGCGCCCAATATTTTACTTGTGCCTCCCTCCGCAGGGTTAAAGGCTCGATACCGGTTTCTAGTTCAAGATAAACGGAAGGGGTGGAGGGCAATGCTCTCAGGGCTATTATCAGGGCCTTTCGTTGGATATTGTCTAACATTTTAAGGGCCGATGTTGAGGCACAAGCATAGACTATGGCACCGTAGTCTAGTTTTGGACGTATTAGGGACTTCTACAAAAGAAGGAGCGAATTTCTATCCGAGCCAAAAATCGGTGCCCCTTAACATTCTCATGAGATTCAAGTCCCTCTGCCATTTTTCCGTTAAAGATTTTATATGAGGCAGTAACGAGAATTTGAGATCCAAAAGCATACCGAAAAATGTTTCTGTCTCTTCAAATTTAATTTTTGTGCCGCCTAAATATACGTCCAGTTCTTTTAAGTTTTTATTTCCAAAAATAATACCTACAGCTTTTGTTTTAGAGATTTAAAAGCCCCATTCTTGGGACCAGCGCCAGATGGAATCCAGCCCTGCCTGAGCCTTACGTTGCAGGGTTTTACCATCGGATCCCACTAGCCAGCCGCCAGAGTCATCGGCGAACTGGCTGATAACCATCCCTGTCCCCTCAGTTGCAGCAGGGAGATCGTTAACCAAAAGAGAAAATAGTAGAGGGGATAAAATGGCGCCTTAGTGGGTACCCCTTGTCCGTGTTTCTGCTTCCGAGAGAGTATCCCCTACCTTAACAGTGATTTTTTCTATCCAGCAGAAAGGCCCTAACATATTGAAAACATCGTCCGGTGATCTCACATTTCTTAAGTTTATAAAGAATCCCCGAGCGCCATGCAAGGTCGAAAGCGACCTCGAGGTCTAGAAATATTGCTACAACAGGACGTCCTCTATTTGTTGCATAGAGGACGTCATGTTGTAACCTAACCAACTGATCTAGTGTCGATCTGCCCTTTCTAAAGCCGGATTGAAAGGGATTTATTATATTTTTAGATTCAAGATAACGTTCCAAACGGGTCTTAACCATCCCCTCTAGCAATTTCCCAGGCTGGGGGGTAAGGCTTATAGGTCTGTAAGATTTTGGATCAGCTGGATCCTTGCTTTTCTTCAGCAGTGGGATTACACAGGCGAGCTTCCAGTATCGAGTATAGCTGCCCTTCTTCCAAATTTTATTTAAAAAAAAAAAAAAAAAAAGAGTCAAACATATTGAACATCAGATAGGAAATTTTGTCAAGCCCCGAGGCAGACTTTTTCCTGGTTTTGATGTAGTCTTTTGATTCGTTGAGTGTGAAGTCTAAATTTATGGGATCTAAATCTGATGTTTTACCTGGAGTGTTTATTTCTTCAAAATGGTCGGCTTCAATTTTTTGTTGAAAGGCCAAAACCTCAGGTTCTACGTTCGTTTCACTTAAGACCTTTGAATAATGTCGGACAAGCATGTTTGCCTTGTCCAAGGGACTAAACGAATTTTGACCATTTGAGGTAAGAACAGGGACAGGGGCATATGAATTTCCTTTAATTCTGCGAATTTTTTGCCAAAAGTCTTTTGAATATTTCGGGTCATGAGTCCCCCAGCTGGGCGGGGGGATAGAAATAGCCCAGCTGTCGCACTACAGAAGGGGTAAGACCCCCCCCCCCCACTGTGCCTGCCCGTTTGCCGTGGGCTGCAACTCGTGTCGTCTGATGACGGGATCCTGGTGGTTGAGTGGATTCAGGATATGGCCCTTGAATTGTTCTGCTTTCACAACACACAACTTTGGCCTTGAATTGGACTAAACGAGAGGTCAGGAGGGCCCGTCCTGATCAATCGGCTGGTCATGCCTAGCCCTAGGGCATTTCTCTTACCTTGTATCCATTATACACAAAATCTTTACAGAAAAAAAATCATCCATCCCTCTCTGTTATAGATATAAATAAATGCCCTAGAAGGCGGTGGCTCATGGGCTAATCGGGTGAAAGTTGGTATTTGATTGACACTTGTAACCGCCCAAAGACAGTCTATGCTTGGTGTGACATTCTGAGGGCCTACATTTGTCCGGTCTAGCCCTTTCACTTCGAGTATATTGCCGATGTATCCTTGTCATGATCTGTGTTTGGTTTCCCCAGATCATGTCCCCTTGTTGGGCTCCGAGGCGGGTGGGGAGCATCGGTAATGAATTAATTACAACTATCATGGCAACTCCAAAAAAGGCCAAGCGTTTACTTTCCGATTCAGATTCTGAATCAGATTCTTCTTTTACTTCTAACTCTACTTTTGCTAGGTTTATTGTCATAGAGTCAGCTGACACATCAAAAAGAATCACAAAATTATCACCTTTCATCATTGAAAAAACAATCTCTTCTATTTTAGGCACTCCAAAATCTGTAAAAAAAATTAAAAAATGAAACCCTGCTAGTTGAATGTTTTACCCAACAGCAGGCAAAAAATCTTTTAAACCACAAAAAATTCTTCAACCTGGATGTTAAGATATATCCCCATAAAACCTTAAACACAAGCAAAGGAGTCATCAGATGCAAAGAACTTTCCTACTGTGACTCCATAGAAGAGATTAAAACAAATCTACAACCTCAGGCTGTGTCTGACGTAAGGAGAATCTCTGTTTTTAGAGATGGGGTACGTAGAGATACCCATACATACATTTTAACGTTCTCAACTCCCTCCTTACCTGCTTCCATGAAGATAGGATTTCAGTCGGTGAATGTCGATGTGTATGTGCCAAACCCGCTGCGCTGCTATAAATGCCAGCGGTATGGACATCACGAAAGCAATTGCACAAACACCCCAGTTTGCCCAAAATGTGCTTTTGAGGGCCCCGACCATGATCCAAAAACTTGCGACAACCCAGTTCTGTGTTATAATTGCAAATCTTCTCATCCAACCTTCTCCAAAAACTGCTCAGTATGGAAGGATGAGAAGGAAATCCTATCCATCAAATTTAAAGAAAACATCAGTTTCTTGGAAGCTAGGAAAATAGTAGAAAAACGCAAAAATGATGTGACCTTATTGACTAGTGCAACATCTTATGCCAAAGTCACATCTCCCACATCTCCACAGGGACATTGTTCAACCTGTGAACTCTTGGCAAAAAAACTTCTAGAAAAGTTTCCAGAAATGGCCAACGAGTTGAAAAGCCTTGTCCCTGACATTCAACCATCCAAACCCCTCAAACAGACACAACCTACACCCAAACCCACTACTGCATCCTCTTCTCAAAAAGCACTATCTACCTCCTCCCAAAACAAAAAGAAAATCATTTCACAAGAAACAAACTCGTCATCTGACTCCCTTAAACTCAAATCAACACCCCCAGAGCCCTCTTCCTCTTCACAAAATACTTCTTCAAAAAAAGCTTCAAAGCCATCTGCCCCTTCAAAACAGCCTCCTAAGAAACCCCAACCTCCATCTTCACAGTCTACAAATAAACCTAGCGCTCCACCTAAAGATAACAAATCTTATCGTGTACCCCGATCACCAAAAAGATCTTCCTCGAAATCTAAACCACAGTCCAGAGATAACCATGGATCTTGTGAAGTAGCAGTCACAGTAGATGATCCGGTCCCTACCTCCAACAGATTTTCGGAGTTAGAGGACATGGATGCAGATACTGAAAATTTGGAAGGTGAGGCTTCAGATTCAGAAGCCTCTATCTGGTCCAGTTCTAAAGATCTTTGGAACAAGGACACTGACACTTGGCAGTCGTCCAAACCCGAGACAACTGTAATTAAATCTTAATCTATTTTAAAAATGTATTGGTTTACGGCCTCTTTTTTTACTTTAGCTTTTATACTCTCTTCATGCACTATGGATACCATAATCCAGTGGAATTGTCGAGGTCTAAAGTCAAACTTTGACGAACTTTCCCTTTTAATCAAAGATCACAAACCAGTTGCTGTTTGTCTGCAAGAAACCTTCCTTAAGCGGGAGGATGATATTTCTGTCAAATATCATTCCATTTACAATAAAGTCTTTACCGAAGGCGAGAAAGCTAGAGGTGGTGTTTCTATTATTGTCATTAACAACATTCCTCATAAAGTTATCTCTCTTAACACAAACTTGCAAGCTGTTGCCATCAGATTATCTTTACACAGTGCCGTTACACTATGTTCTTTATATCTCCCCCCAAACACACCTATTAATGAGACCAATCTGAATGATCTCATTTCCCAATTGCCATCCCCCTATATTCTTGCTGGGGACTTTAATGGTCACAATGTTATATGGGGTTGCAATGACACTAACCAGAGAGGTTTACAGTTGGAGAACTTCATTTCGAATAACTCTTTATCTTTCATGAATGATAACAAATCCAAAACCTACTTGCATCCAGCAACTGGATCTTACTCTTCTATTGATTTAACCTTATGCAGCCCAGTCTTACTTCCCGATTTCACCTGGAAAGTGACTGAGGATTTGTGTGGAAGTGATCACTTCCCTATTATCTTTTCATCTACACAACCATCCAGCAGCATAAAACCACAGAAATGGAAGCTCTCCAAAGCCAATTGGAATAGATTTGAAACCCTCTGTGAACAGACCATTACACATGACAAATTTGGCGATTGCGATGATCCCGCAAAACTTTTCACTTCCCTATTAATTGATGCAGCTAAACAGTCCGTCCCTCAGACCTCGACAAATCCAAAACGTCCTGACAAGCCTTGGTACAATGATGATTGTAAACAGGCGGTCAGAGACAGAAAACAAGCCCTTAGAAAGTTTAACCTCAGGCCTACTAAAGAAAATCATGACTTATTCCGTATCTCTAGGGCAAAGGCTCGTCGTACCATTAGAGAAAGTAAGCGCAAGGCTTGGAGACAATATGTCTCTAAATTAAATAGTAGAACTACTACTAAAAAAACCTGGGACATGATCAGAAAGATCAATGGCAAAGGCCAACCCCCTCTTAGTCACCTTGAAGTTAACTCTACTTCGTTGGAAACCCCCCAGGATATAGCTGATGCTCTTGCTGACACCTTTTGCAAAAAGTCCTCCTCTGCAAACTATTCTGAAAAGTTTCAGAGGAATAAAGCCAGAGAAGAAAAGAAAAAACTTAATTTCAATTCTTCTAATTTAGAGCACTATAATAAACTCTTCACCTTTAAAGAATTAAAATCTGCTCTGAATAAAGCTCACGATTCTTCTCCCGGACAAGATAAAGTTCATTACCAGTTTTTAAAACACTTACCTTTTACTTCTCTCTCTGTTTTACTTAATATTTTTAATGATATCTGGCAATCCGGTGATTTTCCTTTGTCCTGGCGAGAGGTACTAGTCATTCCTATCCCAAAACCTGGCAAGGATGCTAGTGACCCAGCTAACTATCGTCCAATAGCTCTAACTAGTTGTCTCTGCAAGACTCTAGAACGTATGGTCAACGACAGGCTTGTCTGGTTTTTAGAAAAAAACAACCTCATCGTTGATGTACAGAGTGGATTTCGTCGTCAACGTGGCACCATCGATCATCTTGTCCACTTTGAAACCTTTGTCAGAGAAGCCTTTATTAATAGACAACATGTAGTATCTGTCTTTTTCGACCTTGAAAGCGCTTATGATACGACTTGGAAATACGGAATTCTTAGAGACTTACATGACTTTGGTCTTCGAGGCCGTCTTCCTCTTTTTATCTCAGCCTTCTTGGATGAACGTCTTTTCCGTGTCCGAGTTAGTAATACGGTCTCGGGAGCTCGTGAACAGGAGATGGGTGTGCCCCAAGGATGTATTCTCTCTGTTACACTTTTTAGTGTAAAAATAAACAGTATAGTTAAAGCTATCTCTCCTGGTGTAGACTGTTCTCTTTATGTTGATGACTTTGTTATATGCTTCAGATCTCGAAATATGAATATTATTGAGAGACAACTTCAACAGTGTCTCAACAAACTCCAAACGTGGTCTGATGAAAATGGCTTCAAATTTTCAAAGTCCAAAACAAAATGCATGCACCTTTGTAATCTACGTGGTGTTCATCCAGACCCTGAACTGTATTTGGACAAAACCAAAATTGAAGTCGTTTCTGAATTTAAATTTCTCGGAGTCATCTTTGACAGAAAGCTTTCCTTCCTTCCTCACATCACTGCACTTAAAAAGAAATGCAAGAAGGCTCTTAATCTTCTAAAGGTTCTGGCCCATTCTGAATGGGGAGCAGACCGTAAAGTCCTCTTGCGGCTTTATCGGTCTTTAGTTCGCTCCAAATTAGACTATGGATCTATCGTATACGGATCAGCCCGTAAATCTTGTATTAAAATTCTCGATCCTATACACCACGAAGGCCTTCGTCTTGTACTCGGAGCTTTCAGAACTTCTCCCGTCAATAGTCTCTATGTTGAGGCTAATGAACCTTCTCTTTCTCACAGAAGGGAAAAACTCTCACTCCAATATCTTTTAAAACTGAAATCAAATCGTTTTAATCCAACTCATAAAGTTGTTTTTAAACCTCAATATAAACGTCTTTTTGAAAGGAAACCAAATGTTATTCCTCCATTTGGTATCCGCATGGAGCCCATTGTAGATAACCTTGGCATAGACATTGAGTCTATTGCCGACTATAAAATCTCTGAAATCCCTCCATGGACACTAAACAGTGCAGAATTCAGATTTGACCTTGCATCCGACAAAAAGTCAGTCACGGATAGAACTGTGTTTCATGCTAGATACAACGAGATAAAGGAGCATTATTTTTCCTTCAAACCAATCTATACAGATGGATCTAAAGAGAGAAATTCTGTAGCAGCTGCCGCTATTTATGGAGAAAGGAGCTTAAAGTGCCGCCTTCCAAACAATTCCTCTATCTTCTCTGCAGAAATTAAAGCTATTGATCTTGCCCTTAATCTAGCTGAACATTCCAATTCCAACCGTTTCATTATCTTTTCGGACTCTTTGTCAACATTACAGGCCCTTTCAAATCAACGACTTGAGAATCCCTTAATCTGTACTTTACTTGAAAGGATCTCACAAATTTCTTCTATGAATAGATTGGTGTTCTGCTGGCTTCCAAGTCATGTAGGCATCAAAAGCAATGAAAATGCCGATAGGTCTGCCAAATCTGCACTTAACCTTCCCATTTCAGATTTTAAAGTTCCACACACTGATTTTAAATCCTCTGTTTTAACACATATCCAATCTTCTTGGCAATCCCAGTGGGATGCTGATGTTTTCAATAAACTACATTCAGTTAAACCTTCCCTTGGTGAATGGTACCCCGTTTACAGGTCTGTTCGTCGAGAAGAAGTGATAATTGCACGACTTCGAATTGGCCATTCACGCATGACACATTCCTGGCTCTTGACCAGAGATGATGCCCCTGAATGTATTCCATGCAATGCACCCTTCTCTGTAAAACACATTCTACTAGATTGCATTGACTTTCAGCCAGTTCGTACAAAATATTTCAACGTCGATAGTTTAAAAAATCTTTTTGATTCTGTCAGCGTTGAATTCATTATCGCTTTCATAAAGGAGATTGGCATTTACAATAAACTGTGATATTTACTTTTTAGTTTCTTATCCACTTTTTTACATTCTTTACACATCTTTATATAAAATACCTTGTCAGCTGATCCACAATCTTACCTTTTTTAATCTAAAACTTTTGAGTAGGCATGGAATGCCCAGCCACTCAATATCATATTTTATGCACATTATAAATGACACATACTTCTTCTTCATTTTAAAAACTTCTTACTATCAATCCAACAGTTTTGCATCTCCTTAATGGGAGGATTAGCCCTCTTGGGGGCATCTTATCTCATTGGAGACAGGACCTCTTTAATGGGAGTGTTTTGATCCCATTGGAGGCTCCACACTTTCTCAATTTCAAGTTCTCATTACCTTTAAGCTACTATTCACATTCTTAACTTTTTCATTTAAAACTTTGAGTAGGCAGGGTTTATCCTGCCACTCAATATCATCTTTTATGCACATTAAATCTTAATTTAACACTTCTACTATCAATCCAACTGTTCAAATCCTTTAATCACATTCCTAACTTTGTGATTTAAAACTTTTTGAGTAGATAGGGATTGCCCTGTCACTCAATTATTTCCATTATACATATGAAGGTCACACATAACACTTCTTAATCCAACTCTTTTATCATTATTAATGTATTCAAACTTTTTTCAGTTTAAAAAATTTCACTTTTATTATCTTTTAACACAGATATGCGCGCTAAATGACCAAAGCTGTCGATGCGCCATAAAACAACATTCCGCCCCCAGCTGGGCGGGGGGATAGAAATTGTTCAGCTGCCGTCCTGCAGTAGTGGTAAGACCCCACCAAATGGACCCGCCTGTTTGCCGTGGGTGGAGACTCGTAAGCAGGAAAAGAGGGTCCTGGTAGTTGAGGGGAGCCCAGGGATCTCCAGCTCTCCAACACACTGCTTTGGCCTCGGCTTCTGTGTAAACGAGAGCCTAGATGGGCCCGGTCTAGTGCAATCGGCTGGTCGTTTTAGGATTGGGTGTATTTTATTTATTACTGTATTGTGTTGGGGGAGCTGTACGGGGGGAGGACATCTGTATCCTGGGTATAGATACCTCTTTCCTGCATGCGTCCTGCGATACACCTTGAAACCAATTTTTTTCTGATTATTAAGCAGACTTGGAATGTTTGATATTTTTCCGTCTTTTACTTACATAACTAGTTTGGTCTCCATTCTTGGAGGAATAATCCAATGCGTTTAACCCGTATTTTATGTTTGCTTGAAAAGTGCCCTTTCTACCTTTCCCTTTAGTATGTACTTTTAAAGTCCTGGTCTTATATAGGCTTACGGGCTAATTGGGTGTTGTGGATTTTTCGTTGGGACGTTGACTGCCATGGCAAATCCCTGATCTGGGGGACGACCCATGTTCTTTCCTTGTCGCTCCGACTTATTCAGGGCATCTGAGTATACCATCTGTGTAACCCTGGTATGGGGAGCTGGATACCCGCTCCATTGGCCATATCCCCTTGTTGGACTCCGCGGTGGGTGGGGTCATAGATGATGAACACTTCACTTACAATCATGGATCCCCAAAACAAAAAACGGACACGCGACCAACTTGATGCCGACTCTGAAACCACTCAATCGACCTCTCCTTTTCCTCGCTTTTTACTGATAGAATCAACTGTTCCTGACCAGCCTCTTAGTAAACTTTCTCCTTTTGTAATTCAAAAGGTTTTGTTGTCAGTTGCTGGAGAACCTAAGTCAGTGAAAAAGCTTTCTTCTGGTTCACTGTTAATTGAAGTAGAGAAACCTAAACATGCAGAAAACCTGATGAAAATAAAGCACTTCTTCCAGATCCCTGCTAAATGTTCTCCGCACGGAAGTTTAAATACCACACGAGGACTCATTCGATGCCAAGATCTTGCAGGTGTATCGGAAGATGAAATTGTACAGGAACTCTCCAAACAACATGTTACGGCCGCAAGACGCATTACAGTGTATAGAGACGGAATAAAGCGAGAGACCAACACGATTGTCCTTACCTTTAATTCTGCAATCTTACAGAAAACCTTGAAAGTTGGCTATTTGAATGTGGGTGTGGACCTGTATATTCCTAACCCGCTTCAATGTTACACATGCTACAAATACGGGCATCACGAACGTAAATGTACGAAAGCTAGTTCAGAAAGTCTCTGTAGACATTGCGGTGAACTGGCTCACACTCACGACACAGCAAATTGCAAAAATACTGTTAAATGCGCAAATTGTGGTGGTGAACATGTGGCCACTTCCCGAACATGTCCAGTGTGGAAACGAGAGAAAGAAATCGTTACAATCAAGCACAGAGAAAGTCTCTCGTTTCCAGAAGCAAGAAAAATAGTAGACAGTCGACAAAATCTAGCAAACCTGTATTCTGCCGTTACTAAATCGAATACGTACAAACCAAAAGAAGTGAAAACGCTCAGACACAAACTATCGATGTTGCAGTACAAACAGTTAGTCAGACGAAACCAGAGTCTACAAGTAAGAAAACACAGAAGCCAACTGAAAGTTCCAGAGGAAATAGAATTTCGAGTCAAGCATCAAGTCGCAACAAATCGCCAAAGAAATCGGATCGATTTCCAAAAGGATCCGATGATGAAATACAAAAGTTTAACCCCTTCCAGTGTCTTGATGAAGACATGGAGGCAGACGATGAAGTTGCAAATGCAAAGCAAGGTAAAATCACCAGATTACCATTACAAAAATGAATCATTTCATACTTCCTTTCCTAAATGTTGTTCTACTCTTTTTATCCTTAAGTATGACTAACAAGGTTTTGCAATGGAATTGTCGTGGTTTTTCAGCCAATGCTGAAGAATTATCTATTTTAATCGATAAATATAAACCAGTGGCAATATGTTTACAGGAAACCTTCTTTACAGACAATAGCAAAGTATCTCTGAAACATCACTCTATTTACCAGTCAAACTCCAATGGAGGTGATATAGAGCTCGTGGAGGAGTTGCAGTAGTAGTGAATAATTCTATTCCTCATCGCATTGTTAATACCAATACTACTATGCAAGCAACAGCTGTTAGCATTTCTTTGAATAAAACGATAACGATATGTTCCATATATTTGCCGCCAAGTATGCCTATAGATTCTACTAAACTAGATCAGCTGATTGACCAGCTTCCTAAGCCTTTCATTTTAATGGGCGATTTTAATGCCCATAGTACCTTATGGGGTTGTAGAGACACAAATGTTAAAGGTCGACAAATGGAAGATTTTATTTCCAAGCATGACCTCTGTCTCTTGAATGATAAAACTCACACATACCTACATCCTGCCACTGGCTCATATTCATCTCTAGATTTGACTATATGCAGTCCTGAAGTTGCTTCTGACTTCCATTGGAAGGTTGATGACGACCTTCATGGAAGCGATCATTTCCCGATTCTAGTATCGGAAATGGGACCTTCCATACAGCAACGGACAGAACGCTGGAAGCTTCATAGAGCGAATTGGGAACAATTCAAAGTAAACTGCGAACAATCAATCCATCAAAATGTTTTTGAAAACTGTAAAAATCCTGCGGAACTTTTTACTTCCTTAGTTTACTCTGCCGCAGAGAAATCAATTCCTAGAACCACGACAAATCCAAAGCGTCCAAGCAAATCATGGTTTAATGATGACTGCAAGAAAGCTATAGCAGAGCGTAAACGTATTCTCAGAAATTTCAATCTGAGACCGACTCAGGAGAATCTTACAAAATTTAAAATTGCACGTGCGAAAGCACGACGGACAATAAAACAAAGTAAACGAACGGCTTCCGACCTCAAATGGAAGGTTCATGACGACCTTCATGGAAGCGATCATTTCCCGATTCAAGTATCAGAAACGGGACCTTCGATACAGCAACGACCAGAACGCTGGAAACTTCATAAAGCCAATTGGGAACAATTCAAAATACGCTGCGAACAGTCTATCGATCAAAATGCATTCGAAAACTGTGAAAACCCTGCGGAACATTTTACTTCTTTAGTTTACTCTGCCGCAGAGAAATCAGTTCCAAGAACCTCGACAGATCCAAAGCATCCAAGCAAACCATGGTTTAATGATGACTGCAAAAAAGCTATAGCAGAGCGGAAACGTGTTCTCCGAGATTTCAATCTGAGACCGACTCAGGACAATCTTACAAAGTTTAAAATTGCACGTGCGAAAGCACGACGGACAATAAAACAGAGTAAACGTATGTCTTGGAGACAGTACGTATCTAGATTGAACTCTAGATCGTCTGTCAAAAAGACATGGGATATGGTCCGTAAAATTAATGGAAAAAACTCATATCAAAATGTTGGTCACTTAAATACTGATGATGGTGTCGTCACTTCCAAAACCGATATTGCCAATGCTTTGGCTGAAACATTTGCAGGAAAATCCTCCTCATCGAATTATTCCTCAAATTTTCAAAAATTTCAAAACATAAAAGAAAAAACTAAGTTAAATTTCAAATCGAATAATACGGAGCCATACAATAAGGACTTCTCTATGAAAGAACTGAAGAAAGCGTTAAAGAAATGCCACGACACTGCTGTTGGATGCGACGACATTCATTATCAGTTTTTGAAGCATTTGCCATATCGTTCTCTAGATTGTTTACTCAATATATTTAATCAGGTTTGGCAGACAGGTATTCTTCCCGATTCATGGAAGGAAGCCATAGTAATACCAATACCCAAACCGGGAAAAGATTCTTCTAATCCTGCAAACTATCGCCCTATGGCCTTAACAAGTTGCATTTGTAAAACCATGGAAAGAATGGTGAATGACCGTCTTGTTTGGTTTTTAGAGAAAAATAAATTAATAGCAACCGCTCAGAGCGGATTTCGTAAACAAAGAGGCACTCTTGATCATTTAGTTCCTTTTGAGACATTCATACGTGAAGGTTTTATTAAGAAAGAACATGTTGTTTCTGTGTTTTTTGATCTCGAAAGTGCCTACGATACAACATGGAAGTATGGAATTATGAATGACCTCTATGATTTCGGTATTCGAGGTCGCCTTGCTTATTTCATCTCGGCGTTTTTAAATGAGCGGCAGTTTAGAGTCAGAGTCGGTGATACTTTTTCTAACCCCCATGAACAAGAGATGGGCGTTCCCCAGGGATGTATTCTTTCAGTTACACTCTTTAGCGTAAAGATTAACAACATAATCAAATCTGTATGTCCTGGTGTGGGCCCCCAGCTGGGCGGGGGGGATAGAAATAGCTCAGCTGTCGCACTACAGCAGGGGTAAGACCCCCCCACTGTGCCTGCCCGTTTGCCGTGGGCTGCAACTCGTGTCGTTCGATGACGGGATCCTGGTGGTTGAGTGGATTCAGGGCTCGGCCGTTTGATAGCTCTGTTTTCGCAACACACCACTTTGGCCTTGAATTGAACTAAACGAGAGGTCAGGAAGGCCCGTCCTGATAAATCGGCTGGTCACGCCTTGCCCTAGGGCATCTAATATGTTCTTTCTCTTATACCCTTCTCTCCATTAAATTTACTGTCCTCTCCATATCGAACCCACACTCTTTCCAGATTTCATATTTCTTGTTCTGCCCTAGAAGGCGGTGGCTCATGGGTCAATCGGGTGAAAGTTCTTTGGTGTTTGGCTGACATTTGTAACCTCTCTATGATTGTGTAAGCTTGGTAGAACTTTCTGTGAGAATACATCTGTCCAGTCTAGCCCTTTCATACCGAGTATACCACTGATGTATCCCTGTCATGGTCTGCGAATGGGCTTTCCCCAGACCATGTCCCCTTGTTGGGCTCCATGGCGGGTGGGGAGCATCGGTGGTGAAACTTTAAACAGAAACATGGCGTCCCAAAAAAAGGCCAAGCTGAATGAAAGCAAACGTCCTCTTTCAGATAGTGAATCTGAAACAGAACCTCCACTTCCTACTTCCTCTTTTCATTCTCCACGTTTTATAATTATACAGTCCAAAGATCCTTCAAAACCTATAACAAAACTCTCACCGTTCGTAATAGAAAAACAAATCACTAGCATCCTTGGAACTCCCAAATCTGTCAAAAAACTTAAAGACCAGACCCTTCTAGTTGAATGTCTCACTAATCAACAAACACTGAATCTTTTAAAACACACAAAATTTTTCGACACGGATGTTAAAATTTTCCCACATCCTACACTCAATTCTTGTAAAGGAGTAATTAGATGCAAGGAGCTTTCCTACTGCAACTCCTTGCAAGAAATTAAAGACAACTTGAAACAACAAGGTATATCCGATGTTCAGCGAATTTCTGTACGCAGAGATGGAGAACAGAGACTCACAAACACATATATTCTGACATTTTCTTCACCTGTTCTTCCAACGTCTATCAAGATAGGTTTCCAAATTGTAAAAGTAGATGTGTATGTGCCAAATCCCTTGGGATGTTTTAAATGCCAGCGGTACGGCCATCACATCAGTAAATGTCAAAACCAAGAAACGTGCTCTAAATGTGCTCATCAAGGACCTGACCATGACAGTACTACATGTTCCAATCCCCCTCTCTGCATTAACTGCAAGTCTCCACACTCTACCTTTTCTAGAGAGTGTCCTGTATGGAGAGAAGAAAAAGAAGTCCTGTCCATTAAATATAACAATAATGTTAGCTTTCCAGAAGCAAGGAAAGTATTTGAACAAAGAAAGAAAACCTCTTCTAGTCCTAGCTATGCAGGTGTTGTTGGCTCGTCAACTGAAAAGGATGACTGCAGCACTTGTAAGATTCTAGCGAAAGTTCTCCCTCAAAAATTTCCTGATGTAGCTACTGAGCTGAAAGAACTTCTCCCTCCATCCACCTTGTCCAAACTAATTCCTGACTCTCCATCTGCGTCTACAACAAACAAAACCCCTTCTGCAACCTCAAAACCCACAAACTCTCAAAGTATTTCTACACAAAAAACTTCAAAGCCGTCTACCTCTTCACAAAATATCTCTTCAAAAAAACCTTCAAAACCATCTCCCCCTTCACAACAGCCTCCAAAGAAATCCCAACCTCCATCTTCACAGTCTACAATAAAATCTAATGTTTCATCCAAAGATAACAAATCTAATCATACACCTCGATCTCCAAAAAGGTCTTCTTCCAAACCTAAACCACAATCTAGAGATTCCCATGAATCTTGTGAAATCACAGTCAGAGTAAATGATCCTGTCCCTACCTCCAACAGATTTTCGGAGCTAGAGGACATGGATGCAGATGCTGAAAATCTGGAAGGTGAGGCTTCAGATTCAGAAGCCTCTATCTGGTCCATTTCCAAAGATACTTGGAACAAGGACACTGACACTTGGCACACGTCCAAACCCGAGACAACTGTAATGAAGTCTTAATCAACCTATTTTAAAATGCATTGGTTTACAGCCTCTTTTTTTACTTTAGCTTTTATACTTTCTTCATGCACAATGGATACCATAATCCAGTGGAATTGTCGAGGTCTGAAGTCAAACTTTGACGAACTTTCCCTTTTAATTAGTGATCACAAACCAGTTGCTGTTTGTCTTCAAGAAGCCTTCCTTAAACGGGAGGATGATAATATCAATCAAATACCATTCCATTTACAATAAAGTCTTTACCGAAGGCGAGAAAGCTAGAGGTGGTGTTTCTGTTATTGTTAATAACAACATACCTCATAAAGTTATCTCTCTTAACACAAACTTACAAGCTGTTGCCATCAGATTATCTTTACACAGTGCCGTTACACTATGTTCTTTATATCTCCCCCCGAGCACACCTGTTAATGAGACCAATCTGAATGATCTCATTTCCCAATTGCCATCCCCCTATATTCTTGCTGGGGACTTTAATGGTCACAATGTTATGTGGGGTTGTAATGACACTAACCAGAGAGGTTTACAGTTGGAGAACTTCATTTCGAACAACTCTTTGTCTTTCATGAATGATAACAAGTCCAAAACCTACCTACATCCAGCAACTGGATCTTATTCATCTATAGATTTAACCTTATGCAGCCCAGTCTTACTTCCCAATTTCACTTGGAAAGTGAAAGAGGATTTGTGTGGAAGTGATCACTTCCCTATTATCTTTTCATCTACACAACCATCCAGCAGCATAAAACCGCAGAAATGGAAGCTCTCCAAAGCCAATTGGAATAGATTTGAAACCCTCTGTGAACAGACCATTACACATGACAAATTTGGAGATTGCGATGATCCCGCAAAACTTTTCACCTCCCTATTAATTGATGCAGCTAAACAGTCCGTCCCTCAGACCTCGACAAATCCAAAACGTCCTGACAAACCTTGGTACAATGATGATTGTAAACAGGCTGTCAGAGACAGACAACAAGCCCTTAGAAAGTTTAACCTCAGACCTACCAAAGAAAATCATAACTTATTCCGTATTTCCAGGGCAAAGGCTCGTCGTACCATTAGAGAAAGTAAGCGTAAGGCTTGGAGACAATATGTCTCTAAATTAAATAGTAGAACTACTACTAAAAAAACCTGGGACATGATTAGAAAGATCAATGGCAAAGGCCAACCCCCTCTCAGTCACCTTGAAGTTAACAATACTTCGTTGGAAACCCCCCAGGATATAGCTGATGCTCTTGCTGACACCTTTTGCAAAAAGTCCTCCTCTGCAAACTATTCTGAAAAGTTTCAGAGGAATAAAGCCAGAGAAGAAAAGAAAAAACTTAATTTCAATTCTTCTAATTCAGAGCACTATAATAAACTCTTCACCTTTAAAGAATTAAAATCAGCTCTGAATAAAGCTCACGATTCTTCTCCCGGCCAAGATAAAGTTCATTACCAGTTTTTAAAACACTTACCTTTTACTTCCCTCTCTGTTTTACTTGATATTTTTAATGATATCTGGCAATCCGGTGATTTTCCTTCGTCCTGGCGAGAGGCACTAGTCATTCCTATCCCAAAACCTGGCAAGGATGCTAGTGACCCAGCTAACTATCGTCCAATAGCTCTTACTAGTTGTCTCTGCAAGACCCTAGAACGTATGGTCAATGACAGGCTTGTCTGGTTTTTAGAGAAAAACAACCTTATCGTTGATGTACAGACTGGATTTCGTCGCCAGCGTGGCACCATCGATCATCTTGTCCGCTTTGAAACCTTTGTCAGAGAAGCCTTTATTAATAGACAACATGTAGTATCTGTCTTTTTTCGACCTTGAAAGCGCTTATGATACGACTTGGAAATACGGAATTCTTAGAGACTTACATGACTTTGGTCTTCGAGGCCGTCTTCCTCTTTTTATCTCAGCCTTCTTGGATGAACGTCTTTTCCGTGTCCGAGTTGGCAATACTGTCTCGGGAGCCCGTGAACAGGAGATGGGTGTGCCCCAAGGATGTATTCTCTCTGTTACACTTTTTAGTGTAAAAATAAACAGTATAGTTAAAGCTATCTGTCCTGGTGTAGACTGTTCTCTTTATGTTGATGACTTTGTTATATGCTTCAGATCTCGAAATATGAATATTATTGAGAGACAACTTCAACAGTGTCTCAACAAACTCCAAACGTGGTCTGAAGAAAATGGCTTCAAATTTTCCAAGTCCAAAACAAAATGCATGCACCTTTGTAATTTACGTGGTGATCATCCAGACCCTGAACTGTATTTGGACAAAACTAAAATTGAAGTCGTTTCTGAGTTTAAATTTCTTGGAGTCATCTTTGACAGAAAGCTTTCCTTCCTTCCTCACATCACAGCACTTAAAAAGAAATGCAAGAAGGCTCTTAATCTTCTAAAAGTTGTGGCCCATTCTGAATGGGGAGCAGACCGTAAAGTCCTCTTGCGGCTTTATCGGTCTTTAGTTCGCTCCAAATTAGACTATGGATCTATCGTATACGGATCAGCCCGTAAATCTTGTCTTAAAATTCTTGATCCTATACACCACGAAGGCCTGCGTCTTGTACTTGGCGCTTTCAGAACTTCTCCCGTCAATAGTCTCTATGTTGAGGCTAATGAACCTTCTCTTTCTTACAGGAGGGAAAAACTATCGCTTCAATATCTTTTAAAACTGAAATCAAATCGTTTTAATCCAACTCATAAAGTTGTTTTTCAACCTCTGTATAAACGTCTTTTTGAAAGGAAACCAAATGTTATTCCTCCATTTGGTATCCGCATGGAGCCCATTGTAGATAACCTTGGCATAGACATTGAGTCTATTGCCGACTATAAAATCTCTGAAATCCCTCCGTGGACACTAAACAGTGCAGAATTTAGATTTGACCTTGCATCCGACAAAAAGTCCGTCACGGATAGAACTGTGTTTCATGCTAGATACAACGAGATAAAGGAGCATTATTTTTCCTTCAAACCAATCTATACAGATGGATCTAAAGAAGGAAATTCTGTAGCAGCTGCCGCTATTTATGGAGAAAGGAGCTTAAAATGCCGCCTTCCAAACAATTCCTCTATCTTCTCTGCAGAAATTAAAGCTATTGATCTTGCCCTTAATCTAGCTGAACATTCTAATTCCAACCGTTTCATTATCTTTTCGGACTCTTTGTCAACATTACAGGCCCTTTCAAATCAACGACTTGAGAATCCCTTGATCTGTACTTTACTTGAAAGGATCTCACAAATTTCTTCTATGAATATATTGGTGTTCTGCTGGCTTCCAAGTCATGTAGGCATCAAAGGCAATGAAAATGCCGATAGATCTGCCAAATCTGCACTTAACCTTCCCATTTCAGATTTTAAAGTTCCACACACTGATTTTAAATCCTCTGTTTTAACACATATCCAATCTTCTTGGCAGTCCCAGTGGGATGCTGATGTTTTCAATAAACTACATTCAGTTAAACCTTCCCTTGGTGAATGGTACCCCGTTTACAGGTCTGTTCGTCGAGAAGAAGTGATAATTGCACGACTTCGAATTGGCCATTCACGCATTACACATTCCTGGCTCTTGACCAGAGATGATGCCCCTGAATGTATTCCATGCAATGCATCCTTTTCTATAAAACATATCCTACTAGATTGCATTGACTTTCAACCAATTCGTTCAAAATATTTCAACGTCGATAGTTTAAAAAATCTTTTTGATTCTGTCAGCGTTGAATCTATTATCGCTTTCTTAAAGGAGATTGGCATTTACAATAAACTGTGATATTTGCTTTTTGAGTTTCTTACCCATGTTTTTACATTCTTTACACACTTTTCTCAATGTTAAGCTCTCATTTCCTTTAAGTTACTATTCACAGTCTTAACCTTTTCATTTAAAAAATTTGAGTAGGCAGAGTTTATCCTGCCACTCAATATCATATTTTATGCACATTAAAAAATGACACTCTTCTACTGTCAATCCAACTTTTTGTTCAAATCCTTTTATCACATTCCTAACTGTGATTTAAAACTTTTTGAGTAGATAGGGATTGCCCTGTCACTCAATTATTTCCATTATACATATGAAGATCACACATAACACTTCTTATCCAACTCTTTTATCATTATTAATGTATTCAAACTTTTTTCAGTTTGAACAATTTCACTTTTATTATCTTTTAACACAGATATGCGCGCTAAATGACCAAAGCTGTCGATGCGCCATAAAAAAAACAACATTCATTCATTCATTCATTCATGTCCTGGTGTGGAATGTTTTCTTTATGTCGACGACTTCTGCATTTGCTACAGGTCAAAACACATGCATACTATTGAGAGACAGCTCCGGCAGGTCCTGAACAATTTAAGCAAATGGTCTGAAGAAAATGGTTTTAAGTTTTCCAAAACAAAAACCAAGTGTATGCATTTTTGTAATTAAAGAAAGTTTCATCTTGGCCCAGACCTTACGTTGGATGGTGTTCGTATAGAAGTCGTCCAAGAGTTCAAATTTCTAGGCCTTTTATTTGATTCTAAGCTGTCGTTCATTCCTCACATCAATTACTTGAGCAATAAATGTCAGAAAGCTCTCAATCTTTTACGTGTAGTCTCCAGTATGGACTGGGGAGCAGATAAAAAAGTGTTATTGCGACTTTATAGGTCGCTTGTAAGATCAAAGTTGGATTACGGTTGCGCAGTGTACGGATCGGCACGTCAGTCATACTTGCGCAAACTTGATACCATTCATAATCAAGGCTTGCGTCTTGTACTGGGCGCATTTAGGACTTCTCCAATAAATAGTCTGTATGCAGAAGCAAACGAGCCTTCCTTGAATCTTAGGCGAAAGAAACTGTCAATGCAGTACTATATAAAACTGAAGTCAAACCCTGAAAATCCCACTCATAAAGTCGTATTTGAACCTTTGTATAAAGCCGATTTTTTAAAGAAAGAAAATGTAATACCTCCTTTCAGTCTCCGGTGCGAAGCTGATATCCAAAGTCTAGGCTTCGACCTTGATGATATAGCGGAGCAGAAGATTACAGATGTGCCTTTATGGACTTCCAACAGTCCGACATTTGTCTATGATCTAGCATCATACAAAAAGGCAACAACACATCCTACTATATTTAGAATCAAATATCTAGAAATAAAGACACAGTATTACAATTATGAACACATTTATACAGATGGTTCGAAAGAAGGTGACAGGGTTGCCGCGGCTGCTGTGCCGGACGGCGAACTATACCAGTTTCGTCTTCCAGATAAGTCTTCAATTTTTTCTGCAGAGCTAAAAGCTATAGACCTTGCTCTTGATCATATAAAGGAAGACGGTTACTGGCGCTACATCATTTTTACTGATTCACTCTCTGCCATGCAAGCACTTGATAATGAGAAGACTGATAATGCAATTATTGTTAATCTTTTAGATAAGCTCTCTGACATCTGCGGAACTACTGACATTGTTTTCTGTTGGCTCCCCAGCCACATTGGTATCAGTGGTAATGAAGAGGCAGATAGAGCTGCCAAGGAGGCATTATCACTTGATATTTTACCTTTTAAAGTCCCTTGTACCGATTTTAAACCTTCAATTAATACTTTTATTCAATCTGTATGGAATACTTCGTGGAGCGACCCATTAAATCATCAAAATAAACTTTTCTGTATTAAGCCAACTCTTGGAGAATGGCTGCCAGGCTCAAGGACTTGTCGCCGCGAAGAAATTGTTTTGACCCGTTTGCGTATCGGTCATACGCATCTTACGCACTCCTATCTCCTAAAAGGAGAGGAGGCGCCGCAATGCATCCCGTGCTGTACTCCTCTCACCGTGAAACATATATTAACCGAGTGCGTTGACTTAGCGCAAATACGCGATAAATACTACAAAGTAGACAACATGAGTCTTTTATTTGATACTGTGAAGATTGAATCATTACTTGAATACCTCAAAGAGGCAAATCTTTTCAGAAAAATTTAGTGTTTTATCTTCCTTGTTACATTCTAACTTAACTCGTTTTAAGGGCTTTTTTGGCCTTTCTGTTATTATTTTTATCCGTTAAACGTCACTTATGCGTACCTTTTACTTTTTACCCATATAGTTTTATACATTCCTAAATCAATACTTCACAGTATCGCTTTTTACCTTCGTATATGCGCCCAATATGACCTCAGCTGTCGACGGGCCATAAAACTCCATTCATTTATTCATTCATTTAAAACAACATTCATTCATTCATTTCGGGTCATGAACACAAGATTCGCAGAATTCTTGCCAATTTCGTTTTTTAGATTCTAGAATAATGGATTTTGCCAAAGAAACTTTATCTTGATAGGTGACCCGGTTGACTTCAC
The DNA here is from genome assembly GCA_945859785.2 of Tridacna gigas. Taxonomy (NCBI): domain Eukaryota; kingdom Metazoa; phylum Mollusca; class Bivalvia; order Cardiida; family Cardiidae; genus Tridacna; species Tridacna gigas. Next base: position 6,430,305 of record OX244034.2, on the reverse strand, counting down.
AAGGGTTTCTTTTCAAATTATTAAGGGTCTTTTTCCTCTCCTTGATTGCACTTTCGCAGGAATCATTCCACCAGGGGACCATCTTTTTTTGAGAGAGATTTTTATTTTTGGTTTTAACCGGAATCGAGCGTTTCGTCATGGACAAAAAAGTAGAAGTAATATTTTTATCAAATTCCTTAATATCAACAGCGTAAACATCTGCTAGGGAGACATCCTCACACAGGCTTTTAAAGGACTCCAAATCGGCTTTTTCGTGGATGAAATTTTCTTCGGAATTATTTTCGGTTGAATTTGAATTAAATTTTAGAATGAATATTAGGATTGGGAAATGATCAGAACTCCAACTATCATTAATTACTTGCGAAAAGATTTTGTTTGCCATTTTTGGACTCGTGAAAGTTAGATCCAGGCATGTAAAAAAGCCCCTTACGGGATCTGAACTGGTGGGGCTCCCATCGTTGAATAGTACAAGATCTTTTTGTTCGACCCACTAAAAGACTGCTTTTCCATGGGAGTCTGACCACTGGGCGCTCCATAAGGGTTGGTGTGAGTTAAAGTCACAAGAAATCACGAGTTCTTTAAGTTCACTCGAAGCCGAAATGAATGAACTTAGATTATTTAACGATTCAAGGTCACACCCCCTTGAATAAATATTTGCCAAAAGATAAGGTGTATCTGAGGACTGAATTTCAAAAACTTGGGTGCCCCCAGCTGGGCGGGGGGGATAGAAATTGTCCAGCTGCCGTCCTGCAGTAGTGGTACAACCCCACCAAATGGACCCGCCTGTTTGCCGTGGGTGGAGACTCGTAAGCAGGAAAAGAGGGTCCTGGCAGTTGAGGAGAGCCCAGGGATCTCCAGCTCTTCAACACACTGCTTTGGCCTCGGCTTCTGTGTAAACGAGAGCCTAGATGGGCCCGGTCTAGTGCAATCGGCTGGTCGTTTTAGGATAGGGCGTATTTTATGTCTAACTGTACTGTGTTAGAGGAGCTGTACGGGGGAGGACGTCTGTATTCTGGATACAGATGCCGCCTTCCTGCATGCATCCCGAGACACATCTTCAAAAAACCCATTTTGTTATTCTGAAGCAAACATGGAATATTTAATACCTTTTTTTCTACTATATACATAATTCATGACATCATTCCCATAGGAATAATCTAACATGTGCGTTAAATCTATATTTAACGTTTGCTTGAAAAGTGTTCATTTTACCTCTTACTATATTGATACCTACTTTTAAGTCCCAGTCTTATATAGGCTTATGGGCTAATTGGGTGGTATGGATTTTTCGTTGGGACTTTGACTACCATGGCAAATCCCTGATCTGGGGGACTACCCATGTTCTTTCCTTGTCGCTCCGACCTATTCATGTCATCTGAGTATACCATCTGGGTAACCCTGGCATGGGGAGCTGGTTTGCCGCTCCATACTCCATGTCCCCTTGTTGGGCTCCGTGGTGGGTGGGGGCTACGGATGATGAAATTTAAAAACACAAACATGGATCCCCAAACTAAAAAAAGAACACGCGATCAACTTGATGCAGACTCGGAAATTCCCCAACCGACTTCGCCTTTTCCACGATTTTTACTGATCGAGTCAACAGTTCCTGATCAACCGCTAAGTAAACTTTCCCCTTTTGTAATTCAAAAGGTTTTGGTGTCAATTGCCGGCTCGCCAAAGTCGGTGAAAAAGCTTTCATCTGGTTCACTGTTGGTTGAAGTAGACAAACCTAAACACGCTGAAAACCTTCTAAAGATCAAGCAGTTTTTCCAAATTCCTGCAAAATGTTCTCCGCACGGTAGTCTAAATACGTCACGTGGAATCATCCGTTGCCCAGATCTTGCTGGAGTATCGGAGGACGAAATCGTACAAGAGCTGGCTAATCAACAAGTTACTGCTGCTCGACGCATAACAGTATATAGAGATGGAATAAGGCGAGAAACTGACACAATCATTCTGACCTTTAGCTCGGCAATTCTACCCAAAACGTTGAAAATTGGTTATTTGAATGTGGGTGTAGACTGATACATTCCAAACCCTCTTCAATGTTATACTTGCTTCAAGTACGGACATCATGAACGAAAATGCAATAGGAATAGTTCTGATGCTCTGTGTAGACATTGCGGTGAGATGGCGAACACACACGATTCCAGTAATTGCACAAATACAGTTAAATGTGCCAACTGTGGAGGTGAACATGTCGCCACTTCCCGCACATGTCCAGTCTGGAAACGAGAGAAGGAAATTGTTACAGTCAAGTATAAAGAAAATCTCTCCTTTCCTGAGGCAAGGAAAATAGTAAACAGTCGCCTCAACTTGAACAACCTTTACTCGTCTGTCACTAAATCAAATTTGGCTACACCTAAAGAGATGAAAGACGTCCAAACACAGACTATTGATGTTGCCGTACAGACAATTAGCCAGACAAAACCAGATTCTACTGGTAAAAAAACACAAAAGCCTACCGAAAGTACAAAAGCAAGTAAAGGCCCTAGCACTGCATCAAATCGAAGCAAATCGCCAAAGAAAACTCATTCAGATCGTTTTCCAAAAGGATCTGATGACGAAATTAAAAAATTCAACCGCTTCCAGTGTCTCGATGAAGACATGGAAGCAGACGATGATATTGCAAAAACAAAGCAAGGTAAAATCACCAGACTACCTTCACAAACATGAATCATTACATACTTCATTTCTTACATGTTGTTTTTCTCCTCTTATACTATAGTATGAACAACAATATTTTGCAATAGAATTGTCGAGGTTTTTCAGCTAATGTTGAAGAACTATCAGTTATAATTGATAAATATAGACCAGTGGCATTATGTTTACAAGAAACCTTTCTTACAGATACTAGCAGAGTATCTTTAAAGCATCACTCTGTTTATCGGTCTAATTTCAATGGAGGTGAGAGAGCTCGAGGAGGAGTAGCAGTAGCAGTGAATAACTCTGTTCCTCACCGCAATATGAATCTTAATACTTCTTTGCAAGCAACAGCTGTTAGCATTTCTTTAAATAAAACGATAACAGTATGTTCTATTTACTTGCCTCCAAGTATACCCATTGATTGCTCTAAACTCGATGACCTGATTGATCAGCTTCCTAAACCATTCATTTTAATGGGCGATTTTAATGCCCACAATACCTTATGGGGTTGTAGAGACACAAATGTTAAAGGTCGACAGGTGGAAGATTTCATTTCCAAGCATGACCTCTGTCTCTTAAATGATAAAACTCACACGTACCTACATCCTGCCACTGGTTCATATTCATCCCTAGACTTGTCTATATGCAGTCCCGAAATTGCTTCCGACCTCAAATGGAAGGTTCATGACGACCTTCATGGAAGCGATCATTTCCCGATTCAAGTATCAGAAACGGGACCTTCGATACAGCAACGACCAGAACGCTGGAAACTTCATAAAGCCAATTGGGAACAATTCAAAATACGCTGCGAACAGTCTATCGATCAAAATGCATTCGAAAACTGTGAAAACCCTGCGGAACATTTTACTTCTTTAGTTTACTCTGCCGCAGAGAAATCAGTTCCAAGAACCTCGACAGATCCAAAGCATCCAAGCAAACCATGGTTTAATGATGACTGCAAAAAAGCTATAGCAGAGCGGAAACGTGTTCTCCGAGATTTCAATCTGAGACCGACTCAGGACAATCTTACAAAGTTTAAAATTGCACGTGCGAAAGCACGACGGACAATAAAACAGAGTAAACGTATGTCTTGGAGACAGTACGTATCTAGATTGAACTCTAGATCGTCTGTCAAAAAGACATGGGATATGGTCCGTAAAATTAATGGAAAAAACTCATATCAAAATGTTGGTCACTTAAATACTGATGATGGTGTCGTCACTTCCAAAACCGATATTGCCAATGCTTTGGCTGAAACATTTGCAGGAAAATCCTCCTCATCGAATTATTCCTCAAATTTTCAAAAATTTCAAAACATAAAAGAAAAAACTAAGTTAAATTTCAAATCGAATAATACGGAGCCATACAATAAGGACTTCTCTATGAAAGAACTGAAGAAAGCGTTAAAGAAATGCCACGACACTGCTGTTGGATGCGACGACATTCATTATCAGTTTTTGAAGCATTTGCCATATCGTTCTCTAGATTGTTTACTCAATATATTTAATCAGGTTTGGCAGACAGGTATTCTTCCCGATTCATGGAAGGAAGCCATAGTAATACCAATACCCAAACCGGGAAAAGATTCTTCTAATCCTGCAAACTATCGCCCTATAACCTTAACAAGTTGCATTTGTAAAACCATGGAAAGAATGGTGAATGACCGTCTTGTTTGGTTTTTAGAGAAAAATAAATTAATAGCAACCGCTCAGAGCGGATTTCGTAAACAAAGAGGCACTCTTGATCATTTAGTTCCTTTTGAGACATTCATACGTGAAGGTTTTATTAAGAAAGAACATGTTGTTTCTGTGTTTTTTGATCTCGAAAGTGCCTACGATACAACATGGAAGTATGGAATTATGAATGACCTCTATGATTTCGGTATTCGAGGTCGCCTTGCTTATTTCATCTCGGCGTTTTTAAATGAGCGGCAGTTTAGAGTCAGAGTCGGTGATACTTTTTCTAACCCCCATGAACAAGAGATGGGCATTCCCCAGGGATGTATTCTTTCAGTTACACTCTTTAGCGTAAAGATTAACAACATAATCAAATCTGTATGTCCTGGTGTGGAATGTTTTCTTTATGTCGACGACTTCTGCATTTGCTACAGGTCAAAACACATGCATACTATTGAGAGACAGCTCCGGCAGGTCCTGAACAATTTAAGCAAATGGTCTGCAGAAAATGGTTTTAAGTTTTCCAAAACAAAAACCAAGTGTATGCATTTTTGTAATTCAAGAAAATTTCATCTTGACCCAGACCTTACATTAGATGCTGTTCGTATAGAAGTCGTCCAAGAGTTCAAATTTCTAGGCCTTTTATTTGATTCCAAGCTGTCGTTCATTCCTCACATCAATTACTTGAGCAATAAATGTCAGAAAGCTCTCAATCTTTTACGTGTAGTCTCCAGTATGGACTGGGGAGCAGATAAAAAAGTGTTATTGTGACTTTATAGGTCGCTTGTATGATCAAAGTTGGATTACGGTTGCGCAGTGTACGGATCGGCACGTCAGTCATACTTGCGCAAACTTGATACTATTCATAATCAAGGCTTGCGTCTTGTACTGGGCGCATTTAGGACTTCTCCAATAAATAGTCTGTATGCAGAAGCAAACGAGCCTTCCTTGAATCTTAGGCGAAAGAAATTGTCAATGCAGTACTATATAAAACTGAAATCAAACCCTGAAAATCCCACTCATAAAGTCGTATTTGAACCTTTGTATAAAGCCGATTTTTTAAAGAAAGAAAATGTAATACCTCCTTTCAGTCTCCGGTGCGAAGCTGATATCCAAAGTCTAGGCTTCGACCTTGATGATATAGCGGAGCAGAAGATTACAGATGTGCCTTTATGGACTTCCAACAGTCCGACATTTGTCTATGATCTAGCATCATACAAAAAGGCAACAACACATCCTACTATATTTAGAATCAAATATCTAGAAATAAAGACACAGTATTACAATTATGAACACATTTATACAGATGGTTCGAAAGAAGGTGACAGGGTTGCCGCGGCTGCTGTGCCGGACGGCGAACTATACCAGTTTCGTCTTCCAGATAAGTCTTCAATTTTTTCTGCAGAGCTAAAAGCTATAGACCTTGCTCTTGATCATATAAAGGAAGACGGTTACTGGCGCTACATCATTTTTACTGATTCACTTTCTGCCATGCAAGCACTTGATAATGAGAAGACTGATAATGCAATTATTGTTAATCTTTTAGATAAGCTCTCTGACATCTGCGGAACTACTGACATTGTTTTCTGTTGGCTCCCCAGCCACATTGGTATCAGTGGTAATGAAGAGGCAGATAGAGCTGCCAAGGAGGCATTATCACTTGATATTTTACCTTTTAAAGTCCCTTTTACCGATTTTAAACCTTCAATTAATACTTTTATTCAATCTGTATGGAATACTTCGTGGAGCGACCCATTAAATCATCAAAATAAACTTTTCTGTATTAAGCCAACTCTTGGAGAATGGCTGCCAGGCTCAAGGACTTGTCGCCGCGAAGAAATTGTTTTGGCCCGTTTGCGTATCGGTCATACGCATCTTACGCACTCCTATCTCCTAAAAGGAGAGGAAGCGCCGCAATGCATCCCGCGCTGTACTCCTCTCACCGTGAAACATATATTAACCGAATGCGTTGACTTAGCGCAAATACGCGATAATTACTACAAAGTAGACAACATGAGTCTTTTATTTGATACTGTGAAGATTGAATCATTACTTGAATACCTCAAAGAGGCAAATCTTTTCAGAAAAATTTAGTGTTTTATCTTCCTTGTTACATTCTAACTTAACTTGTTTTAAGGGCTTTTTTGGCCTTTCTGTTATTATTTTTATCCGTTAAACGTCACTTATGCGTACCTTTTACTTTTTACCCATATAGTTTTATACATTCCTAAATCAATACTTCACAGTATCGCTTTTCACCTTCGTATATGCGCCCAATATGACCTCAGCTGTCGACGGGCCATAAAACTCCATTCATTCATTCGTTCATTCAAAAGCTTGGGTCTCAATTTTAGTCTCCCCATTTTGATCCCTAACATTGTTTACGTTTAGATTTTTAAAATTAATCCCATTTTTGAAAAAGGTGGCTAAACCACCGCAAAAATTTTCTTTGTTATTTTTAAATATTTTATTTTCTAACGTGTATCCAGGAATATTACGAGTTGTTTTTTCGTTAAATTTGGTTTCCTGGATACAAATGATGTCAATGCGGTTTGTGTTAAGGAATCTCTTAATCGATTATAGTGTGGGCCGAGAGCCCACACGCATTTAAACTTAAAATTTGGAGATGATTGTCCATGGCGAAATCAGTATGGTTTAAAAATCAGTTTTTTAACCCCGCGGAGTAGTTGCGAAGAACCCAGACTGAAGTGTCTAGATCCAACCACCGTCTTAAGTGGTAAATTCAGACACTTCAGCCTGGAACCCACAGGTTTAGGGAGGCTAGAGTGTTTAATTGGCCTCAACATTTTCTTCGGAGTGACCGATGTGCTGGTTTCTCCGAGACGGGGACGCGTCCACCCTATTTATCATCCTCTGATTTAGACGGGACAGGATCTTTTTGGAATTATGAAATAAAGGATGAAAAAAATTTATTTCTCAGGTAATTTTGGCTGTATTTTCCGCGTTATAGTGGAATCCATGATTAAAGTTCTCATTTTTTCCAAAAGAAGGTCTAAATTGACGTTATGTAAAAAATTTGTATCTATTACGGGATCCGTTGACACAGATCTGTCAATTTTTTTTTGTGGATTCCACTTCGGTGGACGCGTCACGCTTCTCGGATTTTTTATAATTTTGCCTGCATGGGGGGGGGGGGAAGGGTGAAACCTCTCCCAGCGACGAGTCCGTAGCGGTCACATCGGTCAGGGAAGGTTCACCCCTCTTTTTATCGGGAGTGCTGTTCCTGCCTCCGTTTTTGGGTCTAATATAAGGGGGGAAGGACATCGCTGGGCGTTCTCTTTAAATTTTTGATGGGAGAGACGGGGGGAGTTTCTGATTTATCCACCGATGTCTGATTTTTACTTTTTTTTTTAATCTTCTTGGGCCATGACTTGTTGTCTATCAAGACGAGTATGGGCAATGTCAGTAATTTGGGTTTTGTTTGTAAATTGTAGGGTCCTGACCTGTTCTGTTTGATTTACCTTAAAGGTAAATCGGGGTCCTTTGGAATAAGGGGACGGGTGGGTTTGACGAATTTTGCTGGGGGCAGGGAACAGCACCATTGGAAGGACATGGGCCACACGCCAGCTCGGCTCTTGTACTTTGGACGCCCACAAATATACCTGACACCGAGTCGAACGCGCCGTGTGGCTGCCCTGGCAATTTATTCAGCAGACTACGCTTGATTTGCATAGTCTGCTATTACGGACACCAGCATATCGGGCACAGGCTGTGTCGTTCGGACATTTGTTGGAGGTGTGCCCATATTTTTGACATTTAAAGCACCTAAGCGGCGGAGTTATAAAAGGAAAAACGGGAATAAAAAGATTGGACTTTGTTACCCTGACACACTCCGGCAAAACATTTCCAAAGAATGTCAGGGCAACAGCCGCTGTCGGTGCTCTGAGTCTGTTTTGGATTCTGGAGGTTTTCATAATAAAAATGTTTTCTAAGTTGATCTTAGCCTCCAGAGTTTGGACTAATTTTTGTGTGCTATAGTCCCCAAAAATATTATTTATTACCCCCCTGACCGTGACCATGTCGTCTGGGGTGTACGCAAAACAGCGTACTTCACAGACGACAATGGGGGTAATGTGTAATAACTTGCTCAACATTTGAGCTGAGCACACCTCCAACAACAAACCACCATCTTTAAGAATTACAATTTTCCTAGCAATCCCGGCCAGGGGTCCCTGCTAATGCCACGGGAGAGGGTCAAAGGAGATGTCTTCTTAAAGCCATCCCCTCGCCCGAGGGATCTGACGAAAGCCTTATATTCCCATGTGTTGTTTGAAAGCGGGTGGGCCTGTCCGGGATTGATGGGTTCGCCATATCGTTTAAGATTAGCCGACATGGCTCTACAGATAAATATATAAATAAGTATATAAATAAATACATATGTTGTGTGTATGGCAATATTGTTCTAGTAGATTTGACACTGGGCCGCCGCAAATATGCTTGACCTTCAGTGTAAAGCTAATGGATGGGTGGAGTAAATAAAGTAAAGGAACGCCCCAAAAAAAACCAAACAGTTCAAATATAAAATAAACCACAGGATATAAGGGCATGGGAAGTTATAAATAAACGCCAAGGAAAGGATACAAAAGGGGAGTATAAACTAGGAACTACAAGCTGAACAAAGGTACGAATACACTAAAGAACGAAGTATTCGGTTGAAAAAATAACGATACGGGGGTGGGGAAGCCAACACTGTCGATAATGTGAGAAAGAGTGAAAAACGCGACGATAAAAAACCCAATAACAGTTTGACGGGCGAGGGTATAATTATCAACTTGTGGTTTCTGTAAAGTGGCTATAATGGTTGATCGGCAGTAAGTTCATCTAGCGATTTCCGAAGATTTCTTCGTTGTCTTTGTTTATGCCCTATAAGATGCCTACCGGATGTGATGAATCATGAACCATCAAAAAATGATTATGAATGCCGAGTCATCATCATCATTGTTGGTCTTCTTTACCCTCGTCATGCGGCATAAAGCCATGTGGCGATCAGCTACTGGTTTTTTATATATATATTTTGCAGACAACTGGGTTTAAATACATATGTGTTTTTCTATTAATCAGACGGCAACACTCCACGGTTTAAAACGGTATAATGTAGAAAGGGGGCTAATAAAAGGAATATAAACCGGTAAGCCGAAAACGACCCTTTCAGGAGTACCATTAAAAAAATGGATAAAAATTGAATATATACAAAATTTACATAACTGTAGATCGTTGCCTATCTAGTTTAAAGTTTTAGACTAATCCATGGTTTTTTATGCTATTTATTGGACTCAACAGTGTTTGCAAATTCTAATTATATATAACAAAGAGTTATGGCACTGTTTCTACAATATATGATCACTCTAATTTGTACGCTTCCTCACATCACTGCACTTAAAAAGAAATGCAAGAAGGCTCTTAATCTTTTAAAGGTTGTCGCCCATTCTGAATGGTGAGCAGACCGTAAAGTCCTCTTGCGGCTTTATCGGTCTTTAGTCCGCTCCAAATTAGACTATGGATCTATTGTATACGGATCAGCCCGTAAATCTTGTCTTAAAATTCTCGATCCTATACACCACGAAGGCCTGCGTCTTGTACTTGGCGCTTTCAGAACTTCTCCCGTCAATAGTCTCTATGTTGAGGCTAATGAACCTTCTCTTTCTTACAGGAGGGAAAAACTCTCACTTCAATATCTTTTAAAATTGAAGTCAAATCGTTTTAATCCAACTCATAAAGTTGTTTTTAAACCTCAATATAAACGTCTTTTTGAAAGGAAACCAAATGTTATTCCTCCATTTGGTATCCGCATGGAGCCCATTGTAGATAACCTTGGCATAGACACTGAGTCTATTGCCGATTATAAAATCTCTGAAATCCCCCCATGGACACTAAACAGTGCAGAATTCAGATTTGACCTTGCATCCGACAAAAAGTCAGTCACGGATAGAACTGTGTTTCATGCTAGATACAATGAGATAAAGGAGCATTATTTTTCCTTCAAACCAATATATACAGATGGATCAAAAGAGGGAAATTCTGTAGCAGCTGCCGCTATTTATGGAGAAAGGAGCTTAAAGTGCCGCCTTCCAAACAATTCCTCTATCTTCTCAGCAGAAATTAAAGCTATTGATCTTGCCCTTATTCTAGCTGAACATTCTAATTCGAACCGTTTCATTATCTTTTCGGACTCTTTGTCAACATTACAGGCCCTTTCAAATCAACGACTTGAGAATCCCTTGATCTGTACTTTACTTGAAAGGATCTCACAAATTTCTTCTATGAATATATTGGTGTTCTGCTGGCTTCCAAGTCATGTAGGCATCAAAGGCAATGAAAATGCCGATAGGTCTGCCAAATCTGCACTTAACCTTCCCATTTCAGATTTTAAAGTTCCACACACTGATTTTAAATCCTCAGTTTTAACACATATCCAATCTTCTTGGCAATCCCAATGGGATGCTGATGTTTTCAATAAACTGCATTCAGTTAAACCTTCCCTTGGTGAATGGTACCCCGTTTACAGGTCTGTTCGTCGAGAAGAAGTGATAATTGCACGACTTCGAATTGGCCATTCACGCATGACACATTCCTGGCTCTTGACCAGAGATGATGCCCCTGAATGTATTCCATGCAATGCACCCTTCTCTATAAAACACATTCTACTAGATTGCATTGACTTTCAGCCAGTTCGTACAAAATATTTCAACGTCGATAGTTTAAAAAATCTTTTTGATTCTGTCAGCGTTGAATCTATTATCGCTTTCATAAAGGAGATTGGCATTTACAATAAACTGTGATATTTACTCTTTAGTTTCTTATCCACCTTTTTACATTCTTTACACATCCTTATATAAAATACCTTGTCAGCTGATCCACAATCTTACCTTTTTTAATCTAAAACTTTTGAGTAGGCAGGGAATGCCCAGCCACTCAATATCATATTTTATGCACATTGTCAGTTACACGTAACCTTTCTTCATTTAAAGACTCCTTTATTATCAATTTAAGACTGTTCAAATCTTTTTATCGCAGTCTTAACATCATTATTCAAAACCTTTTTGAGTTAATAGGGAAGCCCTGTTGCTCAATTATATCTTTTATACATACTTAGATCACACATTATCCTTCTTAATTTAACTCTTTTACTGTCAGCACGTCTCAAATCTTTTTAAGAAAAAATCCGCCTTAATCGTTCCTTCAACACAGATATGCGCGCTAAATGACCAAAGCTGTCGATGCGCCATAAAACAACATTCATTCATTCATTCATTTGTACGACTTGTAAATTATTGAATGGGGGAAAAATTAAGAGTCGAGGCCAACATCTTTCAGAGAGGTCCCTAAAATGTAAAACAAAGCAAAAATATACACTATAAGAGCTGCGGGGCGACCGTCAGTCCTGCCTGCTGTGCAGGGCGATCAGGACGACACCACTCAGTAGGGGCATGAAGCCAAGACTATTGGGGTGCTAGTTCTTTCCCTGCCGCCCTAATCACAGCAGGTCCCAAAATGGGTAAAGACTGTCCTAAGAGCAAAGAAAAATAAACCTTGACCAACAATACAACCCTAAAGGACTACGGGGCGTCTCAGAGCGGCATAATAAAGGCCCCGTGTCAATAAAAAATGGTATAAAAAAACTAGTATCGACCCGGGTCAGATCCGGGGCGAACTGACAGACGATCACCTCCCAACAATATTTAAATGAAAACAGGTTAAATTTAACTTTAAAAAAGAGTAATATACCTGGCCAACACAAACCTGCATGGGTTGAGAAAAAAGGTTAAAAATCCCGTGTAAATAGAGGAGCACCCATGTTTGGCTTGGTGACCTGTATACACCGTCTTATTCTTAGAATATGAGGGGTAAAACAGTCGTTAAAAAAAAGGAAAAGTCCCTATACTAATTACAGAAAGATTTAGTACAATGTACTTAACCAACAGGGACTATTTTAAAAAAGAGTTTATAAAAGGAGTTTAACGGCTCCAAAGCTAATAGAAAATTATAGGAAATGGGAACAAGAGAGGTCTCTGAAATTCAAAGTAAGATATAAACAAAAAAATACTTAGGTCTCAGAACTGGGATGGAATTCAAGAATACGCCTTGGCCTGCCTTAGAGTATGCACAAAACAGTATTTATGGTGGGCATACTGACTCATACAGCCTGACCCAACAAACGTGTAAAATAGGTCAGAGCGACTCCAGATAATTATTTATTTATTTACAAGTGAAAATGAAGTAGCGTGGACCTGAACGAAAACACCCTGAGCCAAGCTCTGGGAAAAAAAGGCCTAACGTAGCTGCGAAAAACATCGACCAAAGTCAGCTAGCGCAGTTTGCGCCAGCCTACCTGGGCCGAAACCCGTCGTTATTTGTCAATATTCTTTATGTCCAATGACCATTTTACTTCATGATTGAGTCAGTTGTCAAAATAATAATGATTACAGATCCAAAAATATACCTTTTAGGAAGATATATCAAACGTATAAGTTGATATAAAGTATGAATACATGTATATCGTAAAAAAAAATGTGAAAAGCGTCCGACTTAGCCGATTGAACAGACTGTTGTATTTAAAAAGAAACCAAGGCGTGTTCTTATTATGATTGACTTAATATTCAAATTTTATCAGTTGTCTGACAATCAGTTAGATACGTCTCCAGTGCTTTGAAAAAGGAGGAATGTAGAGCTTTAGACGGGAAAAGAATATTACGAATGTTAAACTCTGCGTCCTGGTGAAAAAGAGCACTGGAGAACTTTCGCCTCGAAACCGAGTGAACGCTGCAGTCCAGCAGGAAAAGTTTCGTGGAGTTACTGACACCACAGGTGGGGTATATGTTCGTTAATTTCCCCCCTCCCCCTTGTTGCTGACCCGGTTATGCCCCCTGACGACCAGCGTCCTTCGCCGGGTTGCTCAGCTGTGGGGAAGGGGGCTTATTTACCCTTGCCATGCGGCATTACGCCATGCGGCGAGCAGCTATTGGTTCTTTACTATTATTTAAAGATTATTTCATTCAGGCCGATATTTTACCCCCAGCTGGGCGGGGGGATAGAAATAGCTCAGCTGTCGCACTACAGCAGGGGTAAGACCCCCCCACTGTGCCTGCCCGTTTGCCGTGGGCTGCAACTCGTGTCGTTCGATGACGGGATCCTGGTGGTTGAGTGGATTCAGGGCTCGGCCGTTTAATAGCTCTGTTTTCGCAACACACCACTTTGGCCTTGAATTGAACTAAACGAGAGGTCAGGAAGGCCCGTCCTGATCAATCGGCTGGTCATGCCTTGCCCTAGGGCATCTAATATGTTCTTTCTTTTGTAGCCTTCTCTCAATCAAAATTACTATCTTCTCCATATTTAGTCCACACTCTTTTCATATTTCTTGTCCTGCCCTAGAAGGCGGTGGCTCATGGGTCAATCGGGTGAAAGTTTTTGGTGTTTGGCTGACATTTGTGACCTCTCAATGATCGTCTAAGCTTGGTAAGACTTTCTGCAAGAATACATCTGTCCAGTCTAGCCCTTTCATACCGAGTATACCACTGATGTATCCCTGTCATGGTCTCCGAATGGGCTTTCCCCAGACCATGTCCCCTTGTTGGGCTCCATGGCGGGTGGGGAGCATCGGTGGTGAAACTTTAAACAGAAACATGGCGTCCCAAAAAAAGGCCAAGCTGAATGAAAGCAAACGCCCTCTTTCAGATAGTGAATCTGAAACAGAACCTTCACTTCCTACTTCCTCTCTTCATTCTCCACGTTTCATAATTATCCAATCCAAAGATCCTTCAAAACCTATAACAAAACTCTCCCCGTTTATAATAGAAAAACAAATAACTAGCATCCTTGGAACTCCCAAATCTGTCAAAAAACTCAAAGATCAGACCCTTTTAGTTGAATGTATTACAAATCAACAGGCACTGAATCTCTTAAAACACAAAAAATTCTTTGACACAGACGTTAAAATTTTCGCACATCCTTCACTCAATTCTTGTAAAGGAGTAATTAGATGCAAGGAGCTTTCCTACTGCAACTCCTTGCAAGAAATAAAAGACAACCTAAAACAACAAGGAGTATCCGATGTTCAGCGAATTTCTGTACGCAGAGATGGAGAACAGAGACTTACAAACACATACATTCTAACATTTTCTTCACCTGTTCTCCCAACATCTATCAAGATAGGTTTCCAAATTGTAAAAGTAGATGTGTATGTGCCAAATCCCTTGCGATGTTTTAAATGCCAGCGATACGGCCATCACATCAGTAAATGTCAAAATCAAGAAACATGCTCTAAATGTGCTCATCAAGGACCTGACCATGACAGTACTACATGTTCAAATCCCCCTCTCTGCATTAATTGCAAGTCTCCACACTCTACCTTTTCTAGAGAGTGTCCTGTATGGAGAGAAGAAAAAGAAGTGCTGTCCATTAAATACAACAATAATGTTAGCTTTCCAGAAGCAAGGAAAATATTTGAACAAAGAAAGAAAACCTCTTCTAGTCCTAGCTATGCAGGTGTTGTTGGCTCGTCAACTGAAAAGGATGACTGCAGCACTTGTAAGATTCTAGCGAAAGTTCTCCTTCAAAAATTTCCTGATATAGCTACTGAGCTGAAAGAACTTCTCCCTCCATCCACCTTGTCCAAACTAATTCCTGACTCTCCATCTGCGTCTACAACAAACAAAACCCCTTCTGCAACCTCAAAACCCACAAACTCTCAAAGTATTTCTTCACAAAAAACTTCAAAGCCGTCTACCTCTTCGCAAAATATCTCTTCAAAAAAACCTTCAAAGCCATCTCCCACTTCACAACAGCCTCCAAAGAAACCCCAACCTCCATCTTCACAGTCTACAATAAAATCTAATGTTGCATCTAAAGATAACAAATCGTATCATACACCTCGATCTCCTAAAAGGTCTTCTTCCAAACCTAAACCACAATCTAGAGATTCCCATGAATCTTGTGAAATCACAGTCAGAGTGAATGATCCTGTCCCTACCTCCAACAGATTTTCGGAGCTAGAGGACATGGATGCAGATGCTGAAAATCTGGAAGGTGAGGCTTCAGATTCAGAAGCCTCTATCTGGTCCATTTCTAAAGATACTTGGAACAAGGACACTGACACTTGGCACACGTCCAAACCCGAGACAACTGTAATGAAGTCTTAATCAACCTATTTTAAAATGCATTGGTTTACAACCTCTTTTTTTACTTTAGCTTTTATACTTTCTTCATGCACAATGGATACCATAATCCAGTGGAATTGTCGAGGTCTGAAGTCAAACTTTGACGAACTTTCCCTTTTAATTAGTGATCACAAACCAGTTGCTGTTTGTCTTCAAGAAACCTTCCTTAAACGGGAGGATGATATCTCAATCAAATACCATTCCATTTACAATAAAGTCTTTACCGAAGGCGAGAAAGCTAGAGGTGGTGTTTCTATTATTGTCAATAACAACATTCCTCATAAAGTTATCTCTCTTAACACAAACTTGCAAGCTGTTGCCATCAGATTATCTTTACACAGTGCCGTTACACTATGTTCTTTATATCTCCCCCCCAATACACCTATTAATGAGACCAATCTGAATGATCTCATTCCCCAACTGCCATCACCCTATATTCTTGCTGGGGACTTTAATGGTCACAATGTTATGTGGGGTTGCAATGACACTAACCAGAGAGGTTTACAGTTGGAGAACTTCATTTCGAATAACTCTTTATCTTTCATGAATGATAACAAATCCAAAACCTACTTGCATCCAGCAACTGGATCTTACTCTTCTATTGATTTAACCTTATGCAGCCCAGTCTTACTTCCCAATTTCACTTGGAAAGTGAAAGAGGATTTGTGTGGAAGTGATCACTTCCCTATTATCTTTTCATCTACACAACCATCCAGCAGCATAAAACCGCAGAAATGGAAGCTCTCTAAAGCCAATTTGAATAGATTTGAAACCCTCTGTGAACAGACCATTACACATGACAAGTTTGGAGATTGCGATGATCCCGCAAAACTTTTTACTTCGCTGTTAATTGATGCAGCTAAACAGTCTGTCCCTCAGACCTCGACAAATCCAAAACGTCCTGACAAGCCTTGGTACAATGATGATTGTAAACAGGCTGTCAGAGATAGAAAACAAACCCTTAGAAAGTTTAACCTCAGACCTACCAAAGAAAATCATGACTTATTCCGTATTTCCAGGGCAAAGGCTCGTCGTACCATTAGAGAAAGTAAGCGCAAGGCTTGGAGACAATATGTCTCTAAATAAAATAGTAGAACTACTACTAAAAAAACCTGGGACATGATCAGAAAGATCAATGGCAAAGGCCAACCCCCCCTCAGTCACCTTGAAGTTAACAATACTTCGTTGGAAACCCCCCAGGATATAGCTGATGCTCTTGCTGACACCTTTTGTAAAAAGTCTTCCTCTGCAAACTATTCTGAAAAGTTTCAGAGGAATAAAGCCAAAGAAGAAAAGAAAAAACTTAATTTCAATTCTTCTAATTCAGAGCACTATAACAAACTCTTCACTTTTAAAGAATTAAAATCTGCTCTGAATAAAGCTCACGATTCTTCTCCTGGCCAAGATAAAGTTCATTACCAGTTTTTAAAACACTTACCTTTTACTTCTCTCTCTGTTTTACTTGATATTTTTAATGATATCTGGCAGTCCGGTGATTTTCCTTCGTCCTGGCGAGAGGCACTAGTCATTCCTATCCCAAAACCTGGCAAGGATGCTAGTGACCCCGCCAACTATCGTCCAATAGCTCTTACTAGTTGTCTCTGCAAGACTCTAGAACGTATGGTCAACGACAGGCTTGTCTGGTTTTTAGAAAAAAACAACCTCATCGTTGATGTACAGAGTGGATTTCGTCGTCAACGTGGCACCATCGATCATCTTGTCCGCTTTGAAACCTTTGTCAGAGAAGCCTTTATTAATAGACAACATGTAGTATCTGTCTTTTTCGACCTTGAAAGCGCTTATGATACGACTTGGAAATACGGAATTCTTAAAGACTTACATGACTTTGGTCTTCGAGGCCGTCTTCCTCTTTTTATCTCAGCCTTCTTGGATGAACGTCTTTTCCGTGTCCGAGTTGGTAATACTGTCTCGGGAGCCCGTGAACAGGAGATGGGTGTGCCCCAAGGATGTATTCTCTCTGTTACACTTTTTAGTGTAAAAATAAACAGTATAGTTAAAGCTATCTGTCCTGGTGTAGACTGTTCTCTCTATGTTGATGACTTTGTTATATGCTTCAGATCTCGAAATATGAATATTATTGAGAGACAACTTCAACAGTGTCTCAACAAACTCCAAACGTGGTCTGAAGAAAATGGCTTCAAATTTTCCAAGTCCAAAACAAAATGGATGCACCTTTGTAATTTACGTGGTGTTCATCCAGACCCTGAACTGTATTTGGACAAAACTAAAATTGAAGTCGTTTCTGAGTTTAAATTTCTTGGAGTCATCTTCGACAGAAAGCTTTCCTTCCTTCCTCACATCACTGCACTTAAAAAGAAATGCAAGAAGGCTCTTAATCTTTTAAAGGTTGTGGCCCATTCTGAATGGGGAGCAGACCGTAAAGTCCTCTTGCGGCTTTATCGGTCTTTAGTCCGCTCCAAATTAGACTATGGATCTATTGTATACGGATCAGCCCGTAAATCTTGTCTTAAAATTCTCGATCCTATACACCACGAAGGCCTGCGTCTTGTACTTGGCGCTTTCAGAACTTCTCCCGTCAATAGTCTCTATGTTGAGGCTAATGAACCTTCTCTTTCTTACAGGAGGGAAAAACTATCGCTTCAATATCTTTTAAAACTGAAGTCGAATCGTTTTAACCCAACTCATAAAGTTGTTTTTAAACCTCAATATAAACGTCTTTTTGAAAGGAAACCAAATGTTATTCCTCCATTTGGTATCTGCATGGAGCCCATTGTAGATAAC
Source organism: Tridacna gigas (assembly GCA_945859785.2). Classification (NCBI taxonomy): domain Eukaryota; kingdom Metazoa; phylum Mollusca; class Bivalvia; order Cardiida; family Cardiidae; genus Tridacna; species Tridacna gigas. The sequence goes on along the minus strand of OX244034.2, from coordinate 6,412,046 downwards.
CTTGGCATAGACATTGAGTCTATTGCCGACTATAAAATCTCTGAAATCCCTCCATGGACACTAAACAGTGCAGAATTCAGATTTGACCTTGCATCCGACAAAAAGTCAGTCACGGATAGAACTGTGTTTCATGCTAGATACAACGAGATAAAGGAGCATTATTTTTCCTTCAAACCAATCTATACAGATGGATCTAAAGAGGGAAATTCTGTAGCAGCTGCCGCTATTTATGGAGAAAGGAGCTTAAAGTGCCGCCTTCCAAACAATTCCTCTATCTTCTCTGCAGAAATTAAAGCTATTGATCTTGCCCTTAATCTGAATGAATGAATGTTGTTTTATGGCGCATTGACAGCTTTGGTCATTTAGCGCGCATATCTGTGTTAAAGATAATAAAAGTGAAATTGTTTAAATGGAAAAAAGTTCGAATATATTAATAATGATAAAAGAGTTGGATTAAAAAGTGTTATGTGTGACCTTCATATGTATAATGGAAATAATTGAGTGAGAGGGCAATCCCTATCTACTCAAAAAGTTTTAAATCACAGTCAGGAATGTGATAAAAGGATTTCAACAAAAAGTTGGATTGATAGTAGAAGAGTGTCATTTTTTAATGTGTATAAAATATGATATTGAGTGGCAGGATAAACCCTGCCTACTCAAAGTTTTAAATGGAAAGGTTAAGACTGTGAATAGTAGCTTAAAGGAAATGAGAGCTTAACATTGAGAAAAGTGTGTAAAGAATGTAAAAAGATGGGTAAGAAACTCAAAAAGCAAATATCACAGTTTATTGTAAATTCCAATCTCCTTTATGAAAGCGATAATAGATTCAACGCTGACAGAATCAAAAAGATTTTTTAAACTATCGACGTTGAAATATTTTGTACGAACTGGCTGAAAGTCAATGCAATCTAGTAGAATGTGTTTTACAGAAAAGGGTGCATTGCATGGAATACATTCAGGGGCATCATCTCTGGTCAAGAGCCAGGAATGTGTAATGCGTGAATGACCAATTCGAAGTCGTGCAATTATCACTTCTTCTCGACGAACAGACCTGTAAACGGGGTACCATTCACCAAGGGAAGGTTTAACTGAATGTAGTTTATTGAAAACATCAGCATCCCACTGGGACTGCCAAGAAGATTGGATATGTGTTAAAACAGAGGATTTAAAATCAGTGTGTGGAACTTTAAAATCTGAAATGGGAAGGGCCCGCAGCTGGGCGGGGGGATAGAAATAGCTCAGCTGTCGCACTACAGCAGGGGTAAGACCCCCCACTGTGCCTGCCTGTTTGCCGTGGGCTGCAACTCGTGTCGTTCGATGACGGGATCCTGGTGGTTGAGTGGATTCAGAGCTCGGCCCTTTGATGGCTCTGTTTTCGCAACACACCACTTTGGCCTTGAATTGAATTAAACGAGGGGTCAGGAAGGCCCGTTCTGATCAATCGGCTGGTCACGCCGAGCCCTAGGGTGTTTCTCTGACTTTGTTCTCTTTAATCATACACAGATACATCATTTCTTTGTCATCAGTTGCTGTATGTCAATACCCTAGAAGACGGTGGCTCATGGGCTAATCGAGTGAAGGATGGTGTTTGATTGACATTTGTAACCGCCCAAAGTTAGTCTATGCTTGGTAGGACATTCTGCGGGCCTACATTTGTCCGGTCTAGCCCTTTCACTTCGAGTATATCACCGATGTATCCCTGTCATGATCTGTGTTAGGTTTCCCCAGATCATGTCCCCATGTTGGACTCCGAGGCGGGTGGGGAGCATCGGTGATGAATATTCAAAAACAACTATGGCTTCTCAAAAAAAGGCCAAGCGTTTACTGTCCGACTCCGATTCAGAATCGGATATTTCAAGACCAACAACATTTGCTCGCTTTTTAGTTATTGAATCAGTTAACTCTTCTAAACCTATTACAAAACTGTCTCCTTTCGTAATTGAAAAATCTATCTCTTCAATTTTAGGCACTCCTAAATCTGTAAAAAAGCTTAAGAATGAAACCTTACTTGTTGAATGCTTCTCGCAACAACAGGCTAGAAACCTGCTTGGGCACAAAAAACTGTTCAATTGTGAAGTGAAGATTTTTCCTCACAAGACACTTAATACCTCAAAGGGAGTCATCAGATGCAAAGAACTTTCCTACTGTGACTCCATAGAAGAGATTAAAACAAACCTACAACCTCAGGCTGTGTCTGACGTAAAAAGAATCTCTGTTTTTAGAGATGGAGTACGCAGAGATACCCATACATACATTTTAACGTTCTCAACTCCCTCCTTACCTGCTTCCATTAAGATAGGATTTCAGTCGGTGAATGTCGATGTGTATGTGCCAAACCCGCTGCGTTGCTATAAATGCAAGCGGTATGGACATCACGAAAGCAATTGCACAAACACCCCTGTTTGCCCAAAATGTGCTTTTGAGGGCCCCGACCATGATCCAAAAACTTGCGACAACCCAGTTCTGTGTTATAATTGCAAGTCTTCTCATCCAACCTTCTCCAAAAACTGCTCAGTATGGAAGGATGAGAAGGAAATCCTATCCATCAAATTTAAAGAAAACATCAGTTTCTTGGAAGCTAGGAAAATAGCAGAAAAACGCAAAAATGATGTGACCTTATTGACTAGTGCAACATCTTATGCCAAAGTTACATCTCCCATATCTCCAAAAGGACATTGCTCAACCTGTGAACTCTTGGCAACAAAACTTCTAGAAAAGTTTCCAGAAATGGCCAACGAGTTGAAAAGCCTTGTCCCTGACATTCAACCATCCAAACCCCTCAAACAGACACAACCTACACCCAAACCCACTACTGCATCCTCTTCTCAAAAAGCACCATCTACTTCCTCCCAAAACAAAAAGAAAATCATTTCACAAGAAACAAACTCGTCATCTGACTCCCTTAAATCAACACCCCCAAAGCCCTCTTCCTCTTCACAAAATACTTCTTCAAAAACAGCTTCAAAGCCATCTGCCCCTTCAAAACAGCCTCCTAAGAAACCCCAACCTCCACCTTCACAGTCTACAAACAAATCTAACGCTCCACCTAAAGATAACAAATCGTATCATGTACCCAGATCACCAAAAAGATCTTCCTCAAAATCTAAACCACAGTCTAGAGATAACCATGAATCCTGTGAAATAGTGCCCCCAGCTGGGTGGGGGGATAGAAATAGCTCAGCTGTCGCACTACAGCAGGGGTAAGACCCCCCCACTGTGCCTGCCCGTTTGCCGTGGGCTGCAACTCGTGTCGTTCGATGACGGGATCCTGGTGGTTGAGTGGATTCAGGGCTCGGCCGTTTGATAGCTCTGTTTTCGCAACACACCACTTTGGCCTTGAATTGAACTAAACGGGAGGTCAGGAAGGCCCGTCCTGATCAATCGGCTGGTCATGCCTTGCCCTAGGGCATCTAATATGTTCTTTCTCTTATACCCTTTTCTCTATTAAAATTACTGTCCTCTCCATATCTAATCCAGATTTCATAGTTCTTGTTCTGCCCTAGAAGGCGGTGGCTCATGGGTCAATCGGGTGAAAGTTCTTTGGTATTTGGCTGACATTTGTAACCTCTCAATGATTGTCTAAGCTTGGTAGAACTTTCTGCGAGAATGCATCTGTCCAGTCTAGCCCTTTCATACCGAGTATACCACTGATGTATCCCTGTCATGGTCTGCGAATGGGCTTTCCCCAGACCATGTCCCCTTGTTGGGCTCCATGGCGGGTGGGGAGCATCGGTGGTGAAATTTTACACACAAACATGGCATCCCAAAAAAAGGCCAAGCTCAATGAAAGCAAACGCCCTTTATCAGACAGTGAATCCGAAACTGAACCTTCAATTTCTACTTCTTCCTTTCACTCTCCACGTTTTATAATTATCCAATCCCAAGATCCTTTAAAACCAGTAACAAAACTCTCTCCTTTCATAATAGAAAAACAAATAACTAGCATCCTTGGAACTCCAAAATCTGTCAAAAAACTTAAAGACCAAACCCTTCTAATTGAATGTCTCACTAATCAACAAGCACTGAATCTTTTAAAACACACAAAATTCTTTGACAGAGACGTTAAAATTTTCCCACATCCTTCACTCAATTCTTGTAAAGGAGTAATTAGATGCAAGGAGCTTTCCTACTGCAACTCCTTGCAAGAAATTAAAGACAACCTAAAACAACAAGGTGTATCTGATGTTCAGCGGATTTCTGTACGCAGAGATGGAGAACAGAGACTCACAAACACATACATTTTGACATTTTCTTCACCTGTTCTTCCAACATCAATCAAGGTAGGCTTCCAAATTGTAAAAGTAGATGTGTATGTGCCAAATCCCTTGCGATGTTTTAAATGCCAGCGATACGGCCATCACATCAGTAAATGTCAAAATCAAGAAACATGCTCTAAATGTGCTCATCAAGGACCTGACCATGACAGTACTACATGTTCAAATCCCCCTCTCTGTATTAATTGCAAGTCTCCACACTCTACCTTTTCTAGAGAGTGTCCTGTATGGAGAGAAGAAAAAGAAGTGCTGTCCATTAAATACAACAATAATGTTAGCTTTCCAGAAGCAAGGAAAATATTTGAACAAAGAAAGAAAACCTCTTCTAGTCCTAGCTATGCAGGTGTTGTTGGCTCGTCAACTGAAAAGGATGACTGCAGCACTTGTAAGATTCTAGCGAAAGTTCTCCTTCAAAAATTTCCTGATGTAGCTACTGAGCTGAAAGAACTTCTCCCTCCATCCACCTTGTCCAAACTAATTCCTGACTCTCCATCCGCATCTACAACAAACAAAACCCCTTCTGCAACCTCAAAACCCACAAACTCTCAAAGTATTTCTTCACAAAAAACTTCAAAGCCGTCTACCTCTTCGCAAAATATCTCTTCAAAAAAACCTTCAAAGCCATCTCCCCCTTCACAACAGCCTCCAAAGAAACCCCAACCTCCATCTTCACAGTCTACAATAAAATCTAATGTTTCATCTAAAGATAACAAACCTAATCATACACCTCGATCTCCTAAAAGGTCTTCTTCCAAACCTAAACCACAACCTAGAGATTCCCATGAATCTTGTGAAATCACAGTCAGAGTAAATGATCCTGTCCCTACCTCCAACAGATTTTCGGAGCTAGAGGACATGGATGCAGATGCTGAAAATCTGGAAGGTGAGGCTTCAGATTCAGAAGCCTCTATCTGGTCCATTTCTAAAGATACTTGGAACAAGGACACTGACACTTGGCACACGTCCAAACCCGAGACAACTGTAATGAAGTCTTAATCAACCTATTTTAAAATGCATTGGTTTACAACCCCTTTTTTTACTTTAGCTTTTATACTTTCTTCATGCACAATGGATACCATAATCCAGTGGAATTGTCGAGGTCTGAAGTCAAACTTTGACGAACTTTCCCTTTTAATTAGTGATCACAAACCAGTTGCTGTTTGTCTTCAAGAAACCTTCCTTAAACGGGAGGATGATATCTCAATCAAATACCATTCCATTTACAATAAAGTCTTTACCGAAGGCGAGAAAGCTAGAGGTGGTGTTTCTGTTATTGTTAATAACAACATACCTCATAAAGTTATCTCTCTTAACACAAACTTGCAAGCTGTTGCCATCAGATTATCTTTACACAGTGCCGTTACACTATGTTCTTTATATCTCCCCCCAAGCACACCTGTTAATGAGACCAATCTGAATGATCTCATTTCCCAATTGCCATCCCCCTATATTCTTGCTGGGGACTTTAATGGTCACAATGTTATGTGGGGTTGTGATGACACTAACCAGAGAGGTTTACAGTTGGAGAACTTCATTTCGAACAACTCTTTGTCTTTCATGAATGACAACAAATCCAAAACCTACCTACATCCAGCAACTGGATCTTACTCATCTATTGATTTAACTTTATGCAGCCCAGTCTTACTTCCCAATTTCACTTGGAAAGTGAAAGAGGATTTGTGTGGAAGTGATCACTTCCCTATTATCTTTTCATCTACACAACCATCCAGCAGCAAAAAACCACAGAAATGGAAGCTCTCCAAAGCCAATTGGAATAGATTTGAAACCGTCTGTGAACAGACCATTACACATGACAAATTTGGAGATTGCGATGATCCCGCAAAACTTTTCACTTCCCTATTAATTGATGCAGCTAAACAGTCCGTCCCTCAGACCTCGACAAATCCAAAACGTCCTGACAAGCCTTGGTACAATGAAGATTGTAAGCAGGCTGTCAGAGACAGAAAACAAGCCCTTAGAAAGTTTAACCTCAGACCTACCAAAGAAAATCATAACCTATTCCGTATTTCCAGGGCAAAGGCTCGTCGTACCATTAGAGAAAGTAAGCGCAAGGCTTGGAGGCAATATGTTTCTAAATTAAATAGTAGAACTACTACTAAAAAAACCTGGGACATGATCAGAAAGATCAATGGCAAAGGCCAACCCCCTCTCAGTCACCTTGAAGTTAACAATACTTCGTTGGAAACACCCCAGGATATAGCTGATGCTCTTGCTGACACCTTTTGTAAAAAGTCTTCCTCTGCAAACTATTCTGAAAAGTTTCAGAGGAATAAAGCCAGAGAAGAAAAGAAAAAACTTAATTTCAATTCTTCTAATTCAGAGCACTACAATAAACTCTTCACTTTTAAAGAATTAAAATCTGCTCTGAATAAAGCTCACGATTCTTCCCCTGGCCAAGATAAAGTTCATTACCAGTTTTTAAAACACTTACCTTTTACTTCTCTCTCTGTTTTACTTGATATTTTTAATGATATCTGGCAGTCCGGTGATTTTCCTTCGTCCTGGCGAGAGGCACTAGTCATTCCTATCCCAAAACCTGGCAAGGATGCTAGTGACCCAGCCAACTATCGTCCAATAGCTCTTACTAGTTGTCTCTGCAAGACTCTGGAACGTATGGTCAACGACAGGCTTGTCTGGTTTTTAGAGAAAAACAACCTTATCGTTGATGTACAGAGTGGATTTCGTCGCCAGCGTGGTACCATCGATCATCTTGTCCGCTTTGAAACCTTTGTCAGAGAAGCCTTTATTAATAGACAACATGTAGTATCTGTCTTTTTCGACCTTGAAAGCGCTTATGATACGACTTGGAAATACGGAATTCTTAAAGACTTACATGACTTTGGTCTTCGAGGCCGTCTTCCTCTTTTTATCTCAGCCTTCTTGGATGAACGTCTTTTCCGCGTCCGAGTTGGTAATACTGTCTCGGGAGCCCGTGAACAGGAGATGGGTGTGCCCCAAGGATGTATTCTCTCTGTTACACTTTTTAGTGTAAAAATAAACAGTATAGTTAAAGCTATCTGTCCTGGTGTAGACTGTTCTCTTTATGTTGATGACTTTGTTATATGCTTCAGATCTCGAAATATGAATATTATTGAGAGACAACTTCAACAGTGTCTCAACAAACTCCAAACGTGGTCTGAAGAAAATGGCTTCAAATTTTCCAAGTCCAAAACAAAATGCATGCACCTTTGTAATTTACGTGGTGTTCATCCAGACCCTGAACTGTATTTGGACAAAACTAAAATTGAAGTCGTTTCTGAGTTTAAATTTCTTGGAGTCATCTTTGACAGAAAGCTTTCCTTCCTTCCTCACATCACTGCACTTAAAAAGAAATGCAAGAAGGCTCTTAATCTTTTAAAGGTTGTGGCCCATTCTGAATGGGGAGCAGACCGTAAAGTCCTCTTGCGGCTTTATCGGTCTTTAGTCCGCTCCAAATTAGACTATGGATCTATTGTATACGGATCAGCCCGTAAATCTTGTCTTAAAATTCTCGATCCTATACACCACGAAGGCCTGCGTCTTGTACTTGGAGCTTTCAGAACTTCTCCCGTCAATAGTCTCTATGTTGAGGCTAATGAACCTTCTCTTTCTTACAGGAGGGAAAAACTCTCACTTCAATATCTTTTAAAACTGAAGTCAAATCGTTTTAATCCAACTCATAAAGTTGTTTTTAAACCTCAGTATAAACGTCTGTTTGAAAGGAAACCAAATGTTATTCCTCCATTTGGTATCCGCATGGAGCCCATTGTAGATAACCTTGGCATAGACACTGAGTCTATTGCCGATTATAAAATCTCTGAAATCCCTCCATGGACACTAAACAGTGCAGAATTCAGATTTGACCTTGCATCCGACAAAAAGTCAGTCACGGATAGAACTGTGTTTCACGCTAGATACAATGAGATAAAGGAGCATTATTTTTCCTTCAAACCAATATACACAGATGGATCAAAAGAAGGAAATTCTGTAGCAGCTGCCGCCATTTATGGAGAAAGGAGCTTAAAGTGCCGCCTTCCAAACAATTCCTCTATCTTCTCTGCAGAAATTAAAGCTATTGATCTTGCCCTTAATCTAGCTGAACATTCTAATTCCAACCGTTTCATTATCTTTTCGGACTCTTTGTCAACATTACAGGCCCTTTCAAATCAACGACTTGAGAATCCCTTGATCTGTACTTTACTTGAAAGGATCTCACAAATTTCTTCTATGAATAGATTGGTGTTCTGCTGGCTTCCAAGTCATGTAGGCATCAAAGGCAATGAAAATGCCGATAGGTCTGCCAAATCTGCACTTAACCTTCCCATTTCAGATTTTAAAGTTCCACACACGGATTTTAAATCCTCTGTTTTAACACATATCCAATCTTCTTGGCAGTCCCAGTGGGATGCTGATGTTTTCAATAAACTGCATTCAGTTAAACCTTCCCTTGGTGAATGGTACCCCGTTTACAGGTCTGTTCGTCGAGAAGAAGTGATAATTACACGACTTCGAATTGGCCATTCACGTATTACACATTCCTGGCTCTTGACCAGAGATGATGCCCCTGAATGTATTCCATGCAATGCATCCTTTTCTATAAAACATATCCTACTAGATTGCATTGACTTTCAACCAATTCGTTCAAAATATTTCAACGTCGATAGTTTAAAGGATCTTTTTGATTCTGTCAGCGTTGAATCTATTATCGCTTTCATAAAGGAGATTGGCATTTACAATAAACTGTGATATTTACTCTTTAGTTTCTTATCCACCTTTTTACATTCTTTACTTTGAGTAGGCAGGGATTGCCCAGCCACTCAATATTATATTTTATGCACATTATCAGTTACACATAACCTTTCATCATTTAAAGACTTTTTCTTATCATTTTAAGACTGTTCAAATTTTTTATCACAATCTTAAGTTTGCATCTCCTTAATGGGAGGATTACCTCTTTTGAGGGCATCTTATCTCATTGGAGACATTCATTCTTCATTTAAAGACTCCTTTATTATCAATTTAAGACTGTTCAAATCTTTTTATCGCAGTCTTAACATCATTATTCAAAACCTTTTTGAGTTAATAGGGAAGCCCTGTTGCTCAATTATATCTTTTATACATACTTAGATCACACATGATCCTTCTTAATTTAACTCTTTTACTGTCAGCATGTCTCAAATCTTTTTAGAAAAAAATCCGCCTTAATCTTTCCTTCAACACAGATATGCGCGCTAAATGACCAAAGCTGTCGATGCGCCATAAAACAACATTCATTCATTCCTGTGAAATAGCAGTCACAGTAGATAATCCGGTCCCTACCTCCAACAGATTTTCGGAGTTAGAGGACATGGATGCAGATACTGAAAATCTGGAAGGTGAGGCTTCAGATTCAGAAGCCTCTATCTGGTCCATTTCTAAAGATACTTGGAACAAGGACACTGACACTTGGCACACGTCCAAACCCGAGACAACTGTAATTAAATCTTAATCTATTTTAAAATGTATTGGTTTACGGCCTCTTTTTTTACTTTAGCTTTTATACTCTCTTCATGCACTATGGATACCATAATCCAGTGGAATTGTCGAGGTCTAAAGTCAAACTTTGACGAACTTTCCCTTTTAATCAATGATCACAAACCAGTTGCTGTTTGTCTGCAAGAAACCTTCCTTAAGCGAGAGGATGATATTTCTGTCAAATATCATTCCATTTACAATAAAGTCTTTACCGAAGGCGAGAAAGCTAGAGGTGGTGTTTCTATTATTGTCAATAACAGCATTCCTCATAAAGTTATCTCTCTTAACACAAACTTGCAAGCTGTTGCCATCAGATTATCTTTACACAGTGCCGTTACACTATGTTCTTTATATCTCCCCCCAAACACACCTATTAATGAGACCAATCTGAATGATCTCATTTCCCAATTGCCATCCCCCTATATTCTTGCTGGGGACTTTAATAGTCACAATGTTATGTGGGGTTGCAATGACACTAACCAGAGAGGTTTACAGTTGGAGAACTTCATTTCGAATAACTATTTATCTTTCATGAATGATAACAAATCCAAAACCTACTTGCATCCAGCAACGGGATCTTACTCTTCTATTGATTTAACCATATGCAGCCCAGTCTTACTTCCCAATTTCACTTGGAAAGTGGAAGAGGATTTGTGTGGAAGTGATCACTTCCCTATTATCTTTTCATCTACACAACCATCCAGCAGCATAAAACCACAGAAATGGAAGCTCTCCAAAGCCAATTGGAATAGATTTGAAACTATCTGTGAACAGACCATTACACATGACAAATTTAGAGATTGCGATGATCCCGCAAAACTTTTCACCTCCCTATTAATTGATGCAGCTAAACAGTCCGTCCCTCAGACCTCGACAAATCCAAAACGTCCTGACAAGCCTTGGTACAATGAAGATTGTAAACAGGCTGTCAGAGACAGAAAACAAGCCCTTAGAAATTTTAACCTCAGACCTACCAAAGAAAATCATAACCTATTCCGTATTTCCAGAGCAAGGGCTCGTCGTACCATTAGAGAAAGTAAGCGCAAGGCTTGGAGACAATATGTTTCTAAATTAAATAGTAGAACTACTACTAAAAAAACCTGGGACATGATTAGAAAGATCAATGGCAAAGGCCAACCCCCTCTCAGTCACCTTGAAGTTAACAATACTTCGTTAGAAACACCCCAGGATATAGCTGATGCTCTTGCCGACACCTTTTGCAAAAAGTCTTCCTCTGCAAACTATTCTGAAAAGTTTCAGAGGAATAAAACCAGAGAAGAAAAGAAAAAACTTAATTTCAATTCTTCTAATTCAGAGCACTATAATAAACTCTTCACCTTTAAAGAATTAAAATCTGCTCTGAATAAAGCTCACGATTCTTCTCCCGGCCAAGATAAAGTTCATTACCAGTTTTTAAAACACTTACCTTTTACTTCTCTCTCTGTTTTACTTGATATTTTTAATGATATCTGGCAGTCCGGTGATTTTCCTTCGTCCTGGCGAGAGGCACTAGTCATTCCTATCCCAAAACCTGGCAAAGATGCTAGTGACCCAGCCAACTATCGTCCAATAGCTCTTACTAGTTGTCTCTGCAAGACTCTAGAACGTATGGTCAACGACAGGCTTGTCTGGTTTCTAGAAAAAAACAACCTCATCGTTGATGTACAGAGTGGATTTCGTCGTCAACGTGGCACCATCGATCATCTTGTCCGCTTTGAAACCTTTGTTAGAGAAGCCTTTATTAATAGACAACATGTAGTATCTGTCTTTTTCGACCTTGAAAGCGCTTATGATACGACTTGGAAATACGGAATTCTTAAAGACTTACATGACTTTGGTCTTCGAGGCCGTCTTCCTCTTTTTATCTCAGCCTTCTTGGATGAACGTCTTTTCCGCGTCCGAGTTGGCAATACTGTCTCGGGAGCCCGTGAACAGGAGATGGGTGTGCCCCAAGGATGTATTCTCTCTGTTACACTTTTTAGTGTAAAAATAAACAGTATAGTGAAAGCTATCTGTCCTGGTGTAGACTGTTCTCTTTATGTTGATGACTTTGTTATATGCTTCAGATCTCGAAATATGAATATTATTGAGAGACAACTTCAACAGTGTCTCAACAAACTCCAAACGTGGTCTGAAGAAAATGGCTTCAAATTTTTCAAAGTCCAAAACTAAGTGCATGCACCTATGTAATCTACGTGGTGTTCATCCAGACCCTGAACTGTATTTGGACAAAACTAAAATTGAAGTCGTTTCTGAATTTAAATTTCTCGGAGTCATCTTTGACAGAAAGCTTTCCTTCCTTCCTCACATCACTGCACTTAAAAAGAAATGCAAGAAGGCTCTTAATCTTCTAAAGGTTGTGGCCCATTCTGAATGGGGAGCAGACCGTAAAGTCCTCTTGCGGCTTTATCGGTCTTTAGTTCGCTCCAAAGTAGACTATGGATCTATCGTATACGGATCAGCCCGTAAATCTTGCCTTAAAATTCTTGATCCTATACACCACGAAGGCCTGCGTCTTGTACTTCGCGCTTTCAGAACTTCTCCCGTCAATAGTCTCTATGTTGAGGCTAATGAACCTTCTCTTTCTTATAGGAGGGAAAAACTATCGCTTCAATATCTTTTAAAACTGAAGTCGAATCGTTTTAACCCAACTCATAAAGTTGTTTTTAAACCTCAATATAAACGTCTTTTTGAAAGGAAACCAAATGTTATTCCTCCATTTGGTATCTGCATGGAGCCCATTGTAGATAACCTTGACATAGACATTGAGTCTATTGCCGACTATAAAATCTCTGAAATCCCTCCATGGACACTAAACAGTGCAGAATTCAGATTTGACCTTGCATCCGACAAAAAGTCAGCCACAGATAGAACTGTGTTTCATGCTAGATACAATGAGATAAAGGAGCATTATTTTTCCTTCAAACCAATCTATACAGATGGATCTAAAGAGGGAAATTCTGTAGCAGCTGCCGCTATTTATGGAGAAAGGAGCTTAAAGTGCCGCCTTCCAAACAATTCCTCTATCTTCTCTGCAGAAATTAAAGCTATTGATCTTGCCCTTAATCTAGCTGAACATTCTAATTCCAACCGTTTCATTATCTTTTCGGACTCTTTGTCAACATTACAGGCCCTTTCAAATCAACGACTTGAGAATCCCTTGATCTGTACTTTACTTGAAAGGATCTCACAAATTTCTTCTATGAATAGATTGGTGTTCTGCTGGCTTCCAAGTCATGTAGGCATCAAAGGCAATGAAAATGCCGATAGGTCTGCCAAATCTGCACTTAACCTTCCCATTTCAGATTTTAAAGTTCCACACACTGATTTTAAATCCTCAGTTTTAACACATATCCAATCTTCTTGGCAATCCCAATGGGATGCTGATGTTTTCAATAAACTGCATTCAGTTAAACCTTCCCTTGGTGAATGGTACCCCGTTTACAGGTCTGTTCGTCGAGAAGAAGTGATAATTGCACGACTTCGAATTGGCCATTCACGCATGACACATTCCTGGCTCTTGACCAGAGATGATGCCCCTGAATGTATTCCATGCAATGCACCCTTCTCTATAAAACACATGCTACTAGATTGCATTGACTTTCAGCCAGTTCGTACAAAATATTTCAACGTCGATAGTTTAAAAAATCTTTTTGATTCTGTCAGCGTTGAATCTATTATCGCTTTCATAAAGGAGATTGGCATTTACAATAAACTGTGATATTTACTCTTTAGTTTCTTATCCACCTTTTTACATTCTTTACACATCCTTATATAAAATACCTTGTCAGCTGATCCACAATCTTACCTTTTTTAATCTAAAACTTTTGAGTAGGCAGGGAATGCCCAGCCACTCAATATCATATTTTATGCACATTGTCAGTTACACGTAACCTTTCTTCATTTAAAGACTCCTTTATTATCAATTTAAGACTGTTCAAATCTTCTTATCGCAGTCTTAACATCATTATTCAAAACCTTTTTGAGTTAATAGGGAAGCCCTGTTGCTCAATTATATCTTTTATACATACTTAGATCACACATAATCCTTCTTAATTTAACTCTTTTACTGTCAACACGTCTCAAATCTTTTTAAGAAAAAATCCGCCTTAATCGTTCCTTCAACACAGATATGCGCGCTAAATGACCAAAGCTGTCGATGCGCCATAAAACAACATTCATTCATTCATGAAATGGGAAGGTTAAGTACAGATTTGGCAGACCTATCGGCATTTTCATTGCCTTTGATGCCTACATGACTTGGAAGCCAGCAGAACACCAATCTATTCATAGAAGAAATTTGTGAAATCCTTTCAAGTAAACTACAGATTAAGGGGTTCTCAAGTCGTTGATTTGAAAGGGCCTGTAATGTTGACAAAGAGTCTGAAAAGATGATGAAACGGTTGGAATTAGAATGTTCAGCTAGATTAAGGGCAAGATCAATAGCTTTAATCTCTGCAGAGAAAATAGAGGAATTGTTTGGAAGGCGGCACTTTAAGCTCCTTTCTCCATAAATAGCGGCAGATGCTACAGAATTTCCCTCTTTAGATCCATCTGTATAGATTGGTTTGAAGGAAAAATAATGCTCCTTTATCTCGTTGTATCTAGCATGAAACACAGTTCTATCCGTGACTGACTTTTTGTCGGATGCAAGGTCAAATCTGAATTCTGCACTGTTTAGTGTCCATGGAGGGATTTCAGAGATTTTATAGTCGGCAATAGACTCAATGTCTATGCCAAGGTTATCTACAATGGGCTCCATGCGGATACCAAATGGAGGAATAACATTTGGTTTCCTTTCAAAAAGACGTTTATACTGAGGTTTAAAAACAACTTTATGAGTTGGATTAAAACGATTTGATTTCAGTTTTAAAAGATATTGAAGCGATAGTTTTTCCCTCCTATAAGAAAGAGAAGGTTCATTAGCCTCAACATAGAGACTATTGACAGGAGAAGTTCTGAAAGCTCCAAGTACAAGACGCAGGCCTTCGTGGTGTATAGGATCGAGAATTTTAAGGCAAGATTTACGGGCTGATCCGTATACAATAGATCCATAGTCCAATTTGGAGCGAACTAAAGACCGATAAAGCCGCAAGAGGACTTTACGGTCTGCTCCCCATTCAGAATGGGCCACAACCTTTAGAAGATTAAGAGCCTTCTTGCATTTCTTTTTAAGTGCAGTGATGTGAGAAAGGAAGGAAAGCTTTCTGTCAAAGATGACTCCGAGAAATTTAAACTCAGAAACGACTTCAATTTTAGTTTTGTCCAAATACAGTTCAGGGTCTGGATGAACACCACGTAAATTACAAAGGTGCATGCACTTTGTTTTGGACTTTGAAAATTTGAAGCCATTTTCTTCAGACCACGTTTGGAGTTTGTTGAGACACTGTTGAAGTTGTCTCTCAATAATATTCATATTTCGAGATCTGAAGCATATAACAAAGTCATCAACATAAAGAGAACAGTCTACACCAGGACAGATAGCTTTAACTATACTGTTTATTTTTACACTAAAAAGTGTGACAGAGAGAATACATCCTTGGGGTACACCCATCTCCTGTTCACGGGTTCCCGAGACAGTATTACCAACTCGGACGCGGAAAAGACGTTCATCCAAGAAGGCCGAGATAAAAAGAGGAAGACGGCCTCGAAGACCAAAGTCATGTAAGTCTTTAAGAATTCCGTATTTCCAAGTCGTATCATAAGAGCTTTCAAGGTCGAAAAAGACAGATACTACATGTTGTCTATTAATAAAGGCTTCTCTGACAAAGGTTTCAAAGCGGACAAGATGATCGATGGTGCCACGTTGGCGACGAAATCCACTCTGTACATCAACGATGAGGTTGTTTTTTTCTAGAAACCAGACAAGCCTGTCGTTGACCATACGTTCTAGAGTCTTGCAGAGACAACTAGTAAGAGCTATTGGACGATAGTTGGCTGGGTCACTAGCATCTTTGCCAGGTTTTGGGATAGGAATGACTAGTGCCTCTCGCCAGGACGAAGGAAAATCACCGGACTGCCAGATATCATTAAAAATATCAAGTAAAACAGAGAGAGAAGTAAAAGGTAAGTGTTTTAAAAACTGGTAATGAACTTTATCTTGGCCGGGAGAAGAATCGTGAGCTTTATTCAAGGCAGATTTTAATTCTTTAAAGGTGAAGAGTTTGTTATAATGCTCTGAATTTGAAGAATTGAAATTAAGTTTTTTCTTTTCTTCTCTGGCTTTATTCCTCTGAAACTTTTCAGAATAGTTTGCAGAGGAAGACTTTTTGCAAAAGGTGTCGGCAAGAGCATCAGCTATATCCTGGGGTGATTCCAACGAAGTATTGTTAACATTAAGGTGACTGAGAGGGGGTTGGCCTTTGCCATTGATCTTTCTAATCATGTCCCAGGTTTTTTTAGTAGTAGTTCTACTATTTAATTTAGAGACATATTGTCTCCAAGCCTTGTGCTTACTTTCTCTAATGGTACAACGAGCCTTTGCCCTGGAAATACGGAATAGGTTATGATTTTCTTTGGTAGGTCTGAGGTTAAACTTTCTAAGGGCTTGTTTTCTGTCTCTGACAGCCTGTTTACAATCTTCATTGTACCAAGGCTTGTCGGGACGTTTTGGATTTGTCGAGGTCTGAGGGACGGACTGTTTAGCTGCATCAATTAACAGCGAAGTAAAAAGTTTTGCGGGATCATCGCAATTTCCAAATTTGTCATGTGTAATGGTCTGTTCACAGAGGGTTTCAAATCTATTCCAATTGGCTTTAGAGAGCTTCCATTTCTGCGGTCTTACACTGCTGGATGGTTGTGTAGATGAAAAGATAATAGGGAAGTGATCACTTCCACACAAATCCTCTTTCACTTTCCAAGTGAAATTAGGAAGTAAGACTGGGCTGCATAAAGTTAAATCAATAGATGAGTAAGATCCAGTTGCTGGATGTAGGTAGGTTTTGGATTTGTTGTCATTCATGAAAGACAAAGAGTTGTTCGAAATGAATCTCTCCAACTGTAAACCTCTCTGATTAGTGTCATCGCAACCCCACATAACATTGTGACCATTAAAATCCCCAGCAAGAATATAGGGGGATGGCAATTGGGAAATGAGATCATTCAGATTGGTCTCATTAATAGGTGTGTTTGGGGGGAGATATAAAGAACATAGTGTAACGGCACTGTGTAAAGATAATCTGATGGCAACAGCTTGCAAGTTTGTGTTAAGAGAGATAACTTTATGAGGTATGTTGTTATTAACAATAACAGAAACACCACCTCTAGCTTTCTCGCCTTCGGTAAAGACTTTATTGTAAATGGAATGATATTTGACAGAAATATCATCCTCTCGCTTAAGGAAGGTTTCTTGCAGACAAACAGCAACTGGTTTGTGATCATTGATTAAAAGGGAAAGTTCGTCAAAGTTTGACTTTAGACCTCGACAATTCCACTGGATTATGGTATCCATAGTGCATGAAGAGAGTATAAAAGCTAAAGTAAAAAAAGAGGCTGTAAACCAATACATTTTAAAATAGATTAAGATTTAATTACAGTTGTCTCGGGTTTGGACGATTGCCAAGTGTCAGTGTCCTTGTTCCAAGTATCTTTAGAAATGGACCAGATAGAGGCTTCTGAATCTGAAGCCTCACCTTCCAGATTTTCAGTATCTGCATCCATGTCCTCTAACTCCGAAAATCTGTTGGAGGTAGGGACCGGATCATCTACTGTGACTGCAATTTCACAGGATCCATGGTTATCTCTGGACTGTGATTTAGATTTCGAGGAAGATCTTTTTGGTGATCGGGGTACATGAGAAGATTTATCTTTAGGTGGAACGTTTGATTTATTTGTAGACTGTGAAGATAGAGGTTGGAGTTTCTTAGGAGGCTGTTTTGAAGGGGCAGATGGCTTTGAAGCTTTTTTTGATGAAATATTTTGCGAAGAGGAAGAGGGCTTTGGGGTTTTTTGTGAAGGAATACTTTGAGAGTCTGTGGGTTTTGGGGGCGCAGAAGAGGGTTTGTTTGTTTTAGATGCAGGCTGAGTCTGAGAGGAAGGTGTTGTAACCTCGATATTGGGAAGGAGAGCTTTCAGTTCACTAGTCATTTCAGCAAACTTTTGGAGAAGTTTTTTAGCCAACAGTTCGCAGGTTGGACAATGTCCATTTGCAGGCAAAGGAGATGCAACATTTGCATATGTTGTGCTTTTGCTCAACAATGCCTGATCAGACCTGCGTTTTTCAACTGTTTTCCTGGCTTCCAAAAAGCTAACATTCTCCTTAAACTTGATTGATAGGATTTCTTTCTCATCTTTCCAAACTGAACATTCTTTGGAATAGGTAGGATGAGAAGACTTGCAATTGACACAGAGAAGAGGATTATTGCAAGTCTTTTGGTCATGGTTTTCCCCTTCAAAAGCACATTTCGGACATACAGGGGTACTTTTGCAATTGCTTTCATGGTGGCCATACCGCTGGCATTTATAGCAACGAAGTGGGTTTGGTACATATACATCGACATTGACCAATTGAAATCCTACCTTAATAGAAGTAGGTAAAGAGGGTGTAGAGAACGTTAAAATGTAGGTGTGGGTATCTCTACGTACCCCATCTCTAAAAACAGAGATTCTCTTGACGTCAGACACTGCCTGGGATTGTAGATTAGTCTTAATCTCGTCTATAGAATCACAGTATGAAAGTTCCTTACATCTGATGACTCCTTTGCTGGTATTTAAGGTCTTATGTGGGTATATTTTAGCATCCAAATTGTAGAACTTTTTATGGCCTAAAAGGTTTTTTGCCTGCTGTTGGGTAAAGCATTCAACAAGCAGGGTTTCGTTTTTCAATTTCTTAACTGATTTTGGAGTACCTAAGATAGACGAGATTGTCTTTTCTATAATAAAAGGTGAGAGCTTTGTAATTTCTTTTGATTTGTCAGCAGACTCTATCACAATAAACCTAGCAAAAGTAGAGTGAGTAAAAGAATGAATGAATGAATGAAGTTTTATGGCCCGTCGACATCAAAGGTCATTTTGGGCGCAGTTACAATTAATGCAATGCTTTTTATTGAATATACTGTAAGGTTACGAAATTAGATTAAAATCTATACCGTGTAAACACTAAGAGCAAATAATTATACTGGTATTACGTATAAAAAACAAATGGTCAATAGAACCTAAAGTTACATCTTTTTATAGAGATTTACCTCTTTCAAAAACTCAAAAATAGACTCCAACTTTACAGTATTAAATAAATTGTTCATACTGTCAACATGAAAAAACCTGTCTCTTGTAGGCGCAAGGTCTATGCAGTCTACAAATATATGTTTAACAGTAAGATATGCATTGCAGGAAATACATTGAGGTGCTTCTTCCCCTTTCAGGAGGTATGAGTGCGTCAGATATGTATGACCAATGCGAAGACGGGCCAATATAATTTCCTCGCGGCGACTTGTCCGCAACCCCGGAAGCCACTCGCCAAGAGCTGGCTTCACTGTAAACAACTTATTGTTTTGATTTACTGGGTCATTCCAGGATTGCTGCCATACACTTTGAATAAAATCATTCACTAATGGCTTAAAATCGTTAAAAGGAACTTTAAAAGGTAAAACTTCCAGTGACAATGCCTCCTTGGCAGCTTTATCTGCCTCTTCATTGCCACTGATACCAATATGGCTAGGGAGCCAACAGAAAACAATATCGGCTTTTTCACAGATTCCTGATAATTTTTCAAGGAGACTGATTATTAATGGGTTGTCTGTTTTCTCACCCTCAAGTGCTTGCATGGCAGATAAAGAATCTACAAAGATAATATAGCGCCAGTAAGCGTCTTGTTGAATATGGTTGAGAGCAAGGTCGATTGCTTTTAACTCCGCAGAAAAAATAGAAGAATTATTAGGAAGCCGAAACTGATATAACTCGCCATCGAGCACGGCAGCTGCAGCAACTTTGTCTCCATCTTTAGAACCATCAGTATATATCTCTTCATGAAGGCAGTATTGTTC
This sequence comes from Tridacna gigas, assembly GCA_945859785.2. Taxonomy (NCBI): domain Eukaryota; kingdom Metazoa; phylum Mollusca; class Bivalvia; order Cardiida; family Cardiidae; genus Tridacna; species Tridacna gigas. The sequence goes on along the minus strand of OX244034.2, from coordinate 6,392,278 downwards.
TTTTATTTCAAGGAATTTAGTTTTAAATATCATAGGATCTGTCGTAGCTTTCTTGTCTGAAGCAAGATTATATATGTAGGTTGGACTTTTAGAAGTCCATAAAGGAACTTCAGAGATTTTATGTTGTGCTACATCCTCCAGATCGCAATCAAGACAGTTCATATCTGCTTCACAGCGCAAACTAAAAGGTGGTATTACTTTTTCTCTCTTTCGAAATTCATCCTTGTACAGTGGTTTAAATACTGCTTTATGCGTGGGGTTGGTGGGATTTGACTTTAATTTTAAGTAATATTGCAAGGAAAGTTTCTTCCTGCGTAAATTTAAAGATGGTTCATTTGCCTCTGCATACAAACTATTGATAGGAGATGTTCTAAAGGCGCCAAGTGCTAACCGTAAACCTTGGTTATGGATAGAATCCAATTTCCGAAGGTACGATTTCCGCGCTGAGCCATATACAATGCAGCCGTAATCTAACTTAGAACGGACGAGTGTTCTATAAAGTCTCAAAAGGACTTTTTTGTCGGCTCCCCAGTCCATACTGGAGACAACACGTAAGAGATTAAGAGCTTTTTGGCATTTATTGCTAAGGTAATTGATGTGAGGAATAAACGACAGCTTAGAGTCAAATAAAAGACCTAAAAATTTGAATTCAGGGACGACTTCAATTTGTACATCATCTAAATAAAGTTCTGGGTTCAAATGAAACTTTCTTGACTGGCAGAAATGCATGCATTTGGTCTTGGTTTTTGAAAATTTAAAACCATTTTCTCCTGACCATTTGGCTAAGTTGTTTAACACTTGTTGCAACTGCCGTTCAATGGTATGCATATGCTTAGACCTATAGCAAATGCAGAAGTCGTCAACATACAAAAAGCATTCCACACCAGGACAAACAGACTTAACAATATTGTTTATTTTGACACTAAAGAGTGTAACGGAAAGAATGCTTCCCTGGGGAACGCCCATTTTCTGTTCATGGGGGTTGGAGTAAGTATTTCCTACCCGGACTCTAAACTGACGTTCATTCAAAAATGCCGAAATGAAATAAGCAAGGCGACCTCTTATACCGAAATCATGGAGGTCGTTCATGATTCCATACTTCCATGTGGTATCATATGCACTCTCTAAATCGAAAAATACAGAAACAACATGTTCCTTTTTAATAAATGCTTCGCGAATAAAAGTTTCGAAGCGAACTAAGTGGTCAAGAGTGCCTCTTTGTTTACGAAAGCCACACTGGGCGGTAGCAATAAGTTTGTTTTTCTCTAGAAACCAAACAAGGCGGTCATTAACCATTCTTTCCATGGTTTTGCAAATACAACTTGTTAAGGCTATAGGACGATAGTTTGCAGGATTCGTAGAGTCTTTACCTGGTTTTGGTATGGGAATTACTATTGCTTCCTTCCAGGAATCTGGAAGAGTACCAGTGTGCCAGACTTGATTAAATATACTCAGTAAACATTCAAGGGATCGAAACGGTAAATGTTTTAAAAACTGATAATGGATGTCATCACATCCAACAGCAGTATCATGACATTTCTTCAGAGCCTTTTTGAGTTCTTTCAAAGTAAAATCCTTATTGTAATGCTCTGTATTATTTGACTTGAAATTCAGTTTAGTTTTTTCTTTGATGTCTTGGAATTTTCGAAATGTAGTCGTATAGTTTGAGGAAGACGACTTCTCTGCAAAAGTTTCTGCCAAGACATTAGCAATATCTGCTTTGGATGTGACAACACCATCATCCGAATTTAAATGCCCGACGTTTAACGAGGAACTTTTCCCATTAATTTTCCTAATCATATCCCATGTCTTCTTGACAGACGATCTAGAATTTAATCTAGATACGTACTGTCGCCAAGACGCACGTTTACTTTGTTTGATAGTTCGTCGTGCTTTTGCACGTGCAATTTTGAACTTTGAGAGATTTTCATGAGTCGGTCGTAGATTAAATTGTCTGAGAACAGACTTTCGCTCAGCTATAGCCTTTTTGCAATCATCGTTAAACCATGGCTTGCTTGGATTCTTTGGATTTGTCGATGTCCGAGGAATTGACTTTTCAGCAGCCGAATAAAGTAAGGAAGTGAAAAGCTCTGCAGGATTTTCGCAGGCATCAAAGGCACTGGGATGAATTGATTGTTCGCAGTGGACTTTGAACTGTTCCCAGTTAGCCTTGTGGAGTTTCCAACGTTCTGGACGTTGTTGTACAGAAGGTCCTATTTCCGATATCTGGATCGGGAAGTGATCACTTCCATGAAGGTCATCACAAACCTTCCAGCTAAAGTCTGGATAAATTCCAGGGCTACATACAGTAAGGTCTAAAGCGGAGTACGAACCAGTAGCAGGATGAAGATAGGTTGAAGACTGATCATTGAGCAGAACAAGGTCGTGTTTCGTAACAAATTCTTCAATGATTTTACCCTTGTCATTCGTGTCTGTACATCCCCATAGAGTATGGTGGGAATTAAAATCTCCCATTAAAATAAAAGGCTTCGGCAATTGGTCTATTAGATCATCAAGTTTCTTGACATCAATTGGCGACCCTGGTGGAAGATACACAGAACACAAAGTAAAGGTTTTGTTTAGAGAAATGTTTACCGCGACAGCTTGCAAGGTAGTTTCAAGCTTAACAAAATGGTGAGGAACACCATTATTCACAAGAACGGCAACACCTCCTGAAGCTTTATAATTGCCACTATTGTGTCTAAAGTAACAAGAGTGGTGCTTTAAAGTAAACTTGTCGGAGTCTTTAAGAAATGTCTCCTGTAAACAAATTGCTACTGGTTTTTGTTCATTGATTAAAAGGTTCAATTCCTCGAGGTTTGCTTTAATGCTACGACAATTCCATTGCAGAATATGATTATTCATTGCTAGAGTTAGAGTAAGAAAGATACCATAGAACAATGGAAGTATGTATTGATTCATTTCTTATTTAATTTGATAATGCGACCTTGCTTATTTGTATTTGATGGTTCTGCATGATTAGCATCCGCCTCCATGTCTTCATCATCGAGACACTGGAAGCGGTTATGCTGAAGAATTTGGTCATCAGACCCCTTTGGGAGGCGGTCTGAGAGGACCTTTTTAGGAGATTTGGTTGGACTCTTAGGGGCAGTTTTCTCTGGTTTTTTGTTCACTACAGGTTTCTGAGATTGTTTCACATTTGTAGGCGTTTGGTTCTGTGGCGTATTCGTTTGTGTTGATGTATCAATTGTTTGAGTTTGAGCATCTTTGAGTTCGATCGAATTCGTTTTATTAGATTTCAGTACGGTGGAAAAGGAGAGATTGTAACGGGCTTCAACAATCTTTCTGGCTTCAGGGAATGATAAGCCCTCTTTATATTTGACTGTAACAATCTCTTTTTCCTTTTTCCAAATTTTGCATGACCTAGAGGTAGAGGGATGATTTTCACCACAGTTTACACATTTCATATCCTTGGTGCATATGTTTTCGTTATGGGTGATTATAGTATCCCCACAACGTCTGCAGAGTTCATCTCCTCCATGCAACCTGCATTTTTTCTCATGGTGTCCGTACTTGAAACATGCATAACACTGAAGCGAGTTAGGTATGTATACGTCCACAGGCACTTTCAAATATCCGACTTTGAGGCATTTTGGTAGAATAGAGGTGTTGAATGTCAAAACAATGGTGTTAGTACTCCTTTTAACATTATCTCTGAAAACCGTGATTCGTCGAGCTGCAGTTACATTCTGGTCTGCCAAATTGGAAACTATTTCTTCTTCTGTCACACCTGCAAGATCCGGACATCGGATGATTCCCCTAGATGTATTTAAAGAGGTGTGGGAGTAACATTTGGCAGGGATTTCAAAAAAGCGAGATAGTTTCAACAAGTTTTGAGCATGTTTCGATTTCTCGACTTCAACCAGAAGTGAACCAGAGTTTAACTTTTTAACAGACTTTGGCGATCCTGCTAGAGAAACTAAAACTTTCTCTATTATGAAGGGTGACAGTTTCGTCAAAGGATGATCTGCTTTGGTCGATTCAATGATTAAAAATCGAGGAAAAGAAGGTGATTGTTCGTTGTCCGAGTCCATATCCAATTGGCCGCGTGTTCGTTTTTTGGTTTGTTGTTCCATGTTTAAATTTATAAATTTCGTCATCCACGGACCCCGCCCTCCATGGAGCCCAACAAGGGGGCATGTATAGTGGAGCGGCATTCCAGCTCCCCATGCCAGGGTTACCCAGATGATATACTCGGGCAACATAGATAAAGAGGAGCGACCTCCAGCAGTCATGGCCTATTCCTGGGAATCAGAGAATATCCATGGAAGCTGATGCCCCAACCCCAGAATCCCCGCCACCCAATTAGCCCATGAGCCTACATTAGACTAGGGACTAAAAACATGTAAAACAACTTAAAACAGTAAGTTGGACAAGGTAGCAATGTTTAATTGATTCAAATCTACGCAAGAGCTGTAGAGAATACGTGCACTACTGAGAAAACTTCTCAAATGCATGCAATCATTATTTGTCAAAAACATTACAGTGACTTTAATCAAGTTTGAACAAGAAAAGTCGTGCCCAAATCTAAAAGCGACCAGCCGATTGCGCTAGACCGGGCCCATCTAGGCTCTCGTTTAGACCGAAGCCGAGGCCGAAGCAGTGTGTTGAAGAGCTGGAGATCCCTGGGCTCCCCTCAACTACCAGGACCCTCTTTTCCGGCTTACGAGTCTCCACCCACGGCAAACAGGCGGGTCCATTGGTGGGGTCTTACCACTCCGCAGGACTGGCAGCCGGCGTATTCTACCCCCCGTCCGGCTGGGGGGGGTGAGTAAAAGAAGTATCTGATTCAGAATCTGAATCTGAAAGAACGCGCTTGGGTTTTTTTGGGGTTGCCATGATAGTTGTATTAATTCATTGCCGATGCTCCCCACCCGCCTCGGAGCCCAACAAGGGGACATGATCCGGGGAAACCAAACACAGATCATGACAAGGATACATCGGCAATATACTCGAAGTGAAAGGGCTAGACCGGACAAATGTAGGCCCTCAGAATGTCACACCAAGCATAGACTGTCTTTGGGCGGTTACAAGTGTCAATCAAATACCAACTTTCACCCGATTAGCCCATGAGCCACCGCCTTCTAGGGCATTTATTTATATCTTTGACAGAGAGGAAAAAGATTTGATATTCTTCTGTGAATTTTTGTGTACGATAAAACGATACACAGTTAAGAGAAATGCCCTAGGGCTAGGCATGACCAGCCGATTGATCAGGACGGGCCCTCCTGACCTCTCGTTTAGTCCAATTCAAGGCCAAAGTGGTGTGTTGTGAAAGCAGAACAATTCAAGGGCCATATCCTGAATCCACTCAACCACCAGGATCCCGTCATCAGACGACACGAGTTGCGGCCCACGGCAAACAGGCAGGCACAGTGGGGGGGTCTTACCCCTGCTGTAGTGCGACAGCTGAGCTATTTCTATCCCCCCGCCCAGCTGGGGGCATGCCCTTAATCTAGCTGAACATTCTAATTCCAACCGTTTCATTATCTTTTCGGACTCTTTGTCTACATTACAGGCCCTTTCAAATCAACGACTTGAGAATCCTTTGATCTGTACTTTACTTGAAAGGATCTCACAAATTTCTTCTAAGAATAGATTGGTGTTCTGCTGGCTTTCAAGTCATGTAGGCATCAAAGGCAATGAAAATGCCGATAGGTCTGCCAAATCTGCACTTAACCTTCCCATTTCAGATTTTAAAGTTCCACATACTGATTTTAAATCCTCTGTTTTAACACATATCCAATCTTCTTGGCAATCCCAGTGGGATGCTGATGTTTTCAATAAACTACATTCAGTTAAACCTTCCCTTGGTGAATGGTACCCCGTTTACAGGTCTGTTCGTCGAGAAGAAGTGATAATTGCACGACTTCGAATTGGCCATTCACGCATGACACATTCCTGGCTCTTGACCAGAGATGATGCCCCTGAATGTATTCCATGCAATGCACCCTTCTCTATAAAACACATTCTACTAGATTGCATTGACTTTCAGCCAGTTCGTACAAAATATTTCAACGTCGATAGTTTAAAAAATCTTTTTGATTCTGTCAGCGTTGAATCTATTATCGCTTTCATAAAGGAGATTGGCATTTACAATAAACTGTGATATTTACTCTTTAGTTTCTTATCCACCTTTTTACATTCTTTACACATCCTTATATAAAATACCTTGTCATCTGATCCACAATCTTACCTTTTTTAATCTAAAACTTTTGAGTAGGCAGGGAATGCCCAGCCACTCAATATCATATTTTATGCACATTGTCAGTTACACGTAACCTTTCTTCATTTAAAGACTCCTTTATTATCAATTTAAGACTGTTCAAATCTTTTTATCGCAGTCTTAACATCATTATTCAAAACCTTTTTGAGTTAATAGGGAAGCCCTGTTGCTCAATTATATCTTTTATACATACTTAGATCACACATTATCCTTCTTAATTTAACTCTTTTACTGTCAGCACGTCTCAAATCTTTTTAAGAAAAAATCCGCCTTAATCGTTCCTTCAACACAGATATGCGCGCTAAATGACCAAAGCTGTCGATGCGCCATAAAACAACATTCATTCATTCATTCATTGCCTTAAAATTCTCGATCCTATACACCACGAAGGCCTGCGTCTTGTTCTTGGAGCTTTCAGAACTTCTCCCGTCAATAGTCTCTATGTTGAGGCTAATGAACCTTCTCTTTCTTACAGGAGGGAAAAACTATCGCTTCAATATCTTTTAAAACTGAAATCAAATCGTTTTAATCCAACTCATAAAGTTGTTTTTAAACCTCAGTCTAAACGTCTTTTTGAAAGGAAACCAAATGTTATTCCTCCATTTGGTATCCGCATGGAGCCCATTGTAGATAACCTTGACATAGACATTGAGTCTATTGCCGACTATAAAATCTCTGAAATCCCTCCATGGACACTAAACAGTGCAGAATTCAGATTTGACCTTGCATCCGACAAAAAGTCAGTCACGGATAGAACTGTGTTTCATGCTAGATACAACGAGATAAAGGAGCATTATTTTTCCTTCAAACCAATCTATACAGATGGATCTAAAGAGGGAAATTCTGTAGCAGCTGCCGCTATTTATGGAGAAAGGAGCTTAAAGTGCCGCCTTCCAAACAATTCCTCTATCTTCTCTGTAGAAATTAAAGCTATTGATCTTGCCCTTAATCTAGCTGAACATTCTAATTCCAACCGTTTCATTATCTTTTCGGACTCTTTGTCAACATTACAGGCCCTTTCAAATCAACGACTTGAGAATCTCTTGATCTGTACTTTACTTGAAAGGATCTCACAAATTTCTTCTAAGAATAGATTGGTGTTCTGCTGGCTTTCAAGTCATGTAGGCATCAAAGGCAATGAAAATGCCGATAGGTCTGCCAAATCTGCACTTAACCTTCCCATTTCAGATTTTAAAGTTCCACACACTGATTTTAAATCCTCTGTTTTAACACATATCCAATCTTCTTGGCAATCCCAGTGGGATGCTGATGTTTTCAATAAACTGCATTCAGTTAAACCTTCCCTTGGTGAATGGTACCCCGTTTACAGGTCTGTTCGTCGAGAAGAAGTGATAATTGCACGACTTCGAATTGGCCATTCACGCATTACACATTCCTGGCTCTTGACCAGAGATGATGCCCCTGAATGTATTCAATGCAATGCACCCTTCTCTATAAAACACATTCTACTAGATTGCATTGACTTTCAGCCAGTTCGTAGAAAATATTTCAGCGTCGATAGTTTAAAAAATCTTTTTGATTCTGTCAGCGTTGAATCTATTATCGCTTTCATAAAGGAGATTGGCATTTACAATAAACTGTGATATTTACTCTTTAGTTTCTTATCTACCTTTTTACATTCTTTACACATCTTTATATAAAATACCTTGTCAGCTGATTCACAATCTTACCTTATTTAATCTAAAACTTTTGAGTAGGCAGGGAATGCCCAGCCACTCAATATCATATTTTCTGCACATTGTCAGTTACACGTAACCTTTCTTCATTTAAAGACTCCTTTATTATCAATTTAAGACTGTTCAAATCTTTTTATCGCAGTCTTAACATCATTATTCAAAACCTTTTTGAGTTAATAGGGAAGCCCTGTTGCTCAATTATATCTTTTATACATACTTAGATCACACATGATCCTTCTTAATTTAACTCTTTTATTAGTATTACTATATTCAAACTTTTTTCAGTTTAAACAATTTCACTTTTATTATCTTTTAACACAGATATGCGCGCTAAATGACCAAAGCTGTCGATGCGCCATAAAACAACATTCATTCATTCATTCATTCATTAAAAAATCTTTTTGATTCTGTCAGCGTTGAATCTATTATCGCTTTCATAAAGGAGATTGGCATTTACAATAAACTGTGATATTTACTTTTTAGTTTCTTATCCACCTTTTTACATTCTTTACACATCTTTATATAAAATATCTTGTCAGCTGATTCACAATCTTACCTTTTTTAATCTAAAACTTTTGAGTAGGCATGGAATGCCCAGCCACTCAATATCATATTTCATGCACATTATAAATGACACATACTTCTTCTTCATTTCAAAAACTTCTTACTATCAATCCAACATTTTTGCATCTCCTTAATGGGAGGATTAGCCCTCTTGGGGGCATCTTATCTCATTGGAGACAGGACCTCTTTAATGGGAGTGTTTTGATCCCATTGGAGGCTCCACACTTTCTCAATTTTAAGTTCTCATTACCTTTAAGCTACTATTCACATTCTTAACTTTTTCATTTAAAACTTTGAGTAGGCAGGGTTTATCCTGCCACTGGCCCCCAGCTGGGTGGGGGGATAGAAATAGCTCAGCTGTCGCACTACAGCAGGGGTAAGACCCCCCCCACTGTGCCTGCCCGTTTGCCGTGGGCTGCAACTCGTGTCGTTCGATGACGGGATCCTGGTGGTTGAGTGGATTCAGGGCTCGGCCGTTTGATAGCTCTGTTTTCGCAACACACCACTTTGGCCTTGAATTGAACTAAACGGGAGGTCAGGAAGGCCCGTCCTGATCAATCGGCTGGTCATGCCTTGCCCTAGGGCATCTAATATGTTCTTTCTCTTATACCCTTTTCTCTATTAAAATTACTGTCCTCTCCATATCTAATCCAGATTTCATAGTTCTTGTTCTGCCCTAGAAGGCGGTGGCTCATGGGTCAATCGGGTGAAAGTTCTTTGGTATTTGGCTGACATTTGTAACCTCTCAATGATTGTCTAAGCTTGGTAGAACTTTCTGCGAGAATGCATCTGTCCAGTCTAGCCCTTTCATACCGAGTATACCACTGATGTATCCCTGTCATGGTCTGCGAATGGGCTTTCCCCAGACCATGTCCCCTTGTTGGGCTCCATGGCGGGTGGGGAGCATCGGTGGTGAAATTTTACACACAAACATGGCATCCCAAAAAAAGGCCAAGCTCAATGAAAGCAAACGCCCTTTATCAGACAGTGAATCCGAAACTGAACCTTCAATTTCTACTTCTTCCTTTCACTCTCCACGTTTTATAATTATCCAATCCCAAGATCCTTTAAAACCAGTAACAAAACTCTCTCCTTTCATAATAGAAAAACAAATAACTAGCATCCTTGGAACTCCAAAATCTGTCAAAAAACTTAAAGACCAAACCCTTCTAATTGAATGTCTCACTAATCAACAAGCACTGAATCTTTTAAAACACACAAAATTCTTTGACAGAGACGTTAAAATTTTCGCACATCCTTCACTCAATTCTTGTAAAGGAGTAATTAGATGCAAGGAGCTTTCCTACTGCAACTCCTTGCAAGAAATTAAAGACAACCTAAAACAACAAGGTGTATCTGATGTTCAGCGGATTTCTGTACGCAGAGATGGAGAACAGAGACTCACAAACACATACATTTTGACATTTTCTTCACCTGTTCTTCCAACATCAATCAAGGTAGGCTTCCAAATTGTAAAAGTAGATGTGTATGTGCCAAATCCCTTGCGATGTTTTAAATGCCAGCGATACGGCCATCACATCAGTAAATGTCAAAATCAAGAAACATGCTCTAAATGTGCTCATCAAGGACCTGACCATGACAGTACTACATGTTCAAATCCCCCTCTCTGTATTAATTGCAAGTCTCCACACTCTACCTTTTCTAGAGAGTGTCCTGTATGGAGAGAAGAAAAAGAAGTGCTGTCCATTAAATACAACAATAATGTTAGCTTTCCAGAAGCAAGGAAAATATTTGAACAAAGAAAGAAAACCTCTTCTAGTCCTAGGTATGCAGGTGTTGTTGGCTCGTCAACTGAAAAGGATGACTGCAGCACTTGTAAGATTCTAGCGAAAGTTCTCCTTCAAAAATTTCCTGATGTAGCTACTGAGCTGAAAGAACTTCTCCCTCCATCCACCTTGTCCAAACTAATTCCTGACTCTCCATCCGCGTCTACAACAAACAAAACCCCTTCTGCAACCTCAAAACCCACAAACTCTCAAAGTATTTCTTCACAAAACACTTCAAAGCCGTCTACCTCTTCGCAAAATATCTCTTCAAAAAAACCTTCAAAGCCATCTCCCCCTTCACAACAGCCTCCAAAGAAACCCCAACCTCCATCTTCACAGTCTACAATAAAATCTAATGTTTCATCTAAAGATAACAAACCTAATCATACACCTCGATCTCCTAAAAGGTCTTCTTCCAAACCTAAACCACAATCTAGAGATTCCCATGAATCTTGTGAAATCACAGTCAGAGTAAATGATCCTGTCCCTACCTCCAACAGATTTTCGGAGCTAGAGGACATGGATGCAGATGCTGAAAATCTGGAAGGTGAGGCTTCAGATTCAGAAGCCTCTATCTGGTCCATTTCTAAAGATACTTGGAACAAGGACACTGACACTTGGCACACGTCCAAACCCGAGACAACTGTAATGAAGTCTTAATCAACCTATTTTAAAATGCATTGGTTTACAACCCCTTTTTTTACTTTAGCTTTTATACTTTCTTCATGCACAATGGATACCATAATCCAGTGGAATTGTCGAGGTCTGAAGTCAAACTTTGACGAACTTTCCCTCTTAATTAGTGATCACAAACCAGTTGCTGTTTGTCTTCAAGAAACCTTCCTTAAACGGGAAGATGATATCTCAATCAAATACCATTCCATTTACAATAAAGTCTTTACCGAAGGCGAGAAAGCTAGAGGTGGTGTTTCTGTTATTGTTAATAACAACATACCTCATAAAGTTATCTCTCTTAACACAAACTTGCAAGCTGTTGCCATCAGATTATCTTTACACAGTGCCGTTACACTATGTTCTTTATATCTCCCCCCGAGCACACCTGTTAATGAGACCAATCTGAATGATCTCATTTCCCAACTGCCATCCCCCTATATTCTTGCTGGGGACTTTAATGGTCACAATGTTATGTGGGGTTGTGATGACACTAACCAGAGAGGTTTACAGTTGGAGAACTTCATTTCGAATAACTCTTTGTCTTTCATGAATGACAACAAATCCAAAACCTACCTACATCCAGCAACTGGATCTTACTCATCTATTGATTTAACTTTATGCAGCCCAGTCTTACTTCCCAATTTCACTTGGAAAGTGAAAGAGGATTTGTGTGGAAGTGATCACTTCCCTATTATCTTTTCATCTACACAACCATCCAGCAGCAAAAAACCACAGAAATGGAAGCTCTCTAAAGCCAATTGGAATAGATTTGAAACCCTCTGTGAACAGACCATTACACATGACAAATTTGGAGATTGCGATGATCCCGCAAAACTTTTCACTTCCCTATTAATTGATGCAGCTAAACAGTCCGTCCCTCAGACCTCGACAAATCCAAAACGTCCTGACAAGCCTTGGTACAATGAAGATTGTAAGCAGGCTGTCAGAGACAGAAAACAAGCCCTTAGAAAGTTTAACCTCAGACCTACCAAAGAAAATCATAACCTATTCCGTATTTCCAGGGCAAAGGCTCGTCGTACCATTAGAGAAAGTAAGCGCAAGGCTTGGAGACAATATGTTTCTAAATTAAATAGTAGAACTACTACTAAAAAAACCTGGGACATGATTAGAAAGATCAATGGCAAAGGCCAACCCCCTCTCAGTCACCTTAATGTTAACAATACTTCGTTGGAATCACCCCAGGATATAGCTGATGCTCTTGCCGACACCTTTTGCAAAAAGTCTTCCTCTGCAAACTATTCTGAAAAGTTTCAGAGGAATAAAGCCAGAGAAGAAAAGAAAAAACTTAATTTCAATTCTTCTAATTCAGAGCACTATAATAAACTCTTCACCTTTAAAGAATTAAAATCTGCTCTGAATAAAGCTCATGATTCTTCTCCTGGCCAAGATAAAGTTCATTACCAGTTTTTAAAACACTTACCTTTTACTTCTCTCTCTATTTTACTTGATATTTTTAATGATATCTGGCAGTCCGGTGATTTTCCTTCGTCCTGGCGAGAGGCACTAGTCATTCCTATCCCAAAACCTGGCAAAGATGCTAGTGACCCAGCCAACTATCGTCCAATAGCTCTTACTAGTTGTCTCTGCAAGACTCTAGAACGTATGGTCAACGACAGGCTTGTCTGGTTTTTAGAAAAAAACAACCTCATCTTTGATGTACAGAGTGGATTTCGTCGTCAACGTGGCACCATCGATCATCTTGTCCGCTTTGAAACCTTTGTTAGAGAAGCCTTTATTAATAGACAACATGTAGTATCTGTCTTTTTCGACCTTGAAAGCGCTTATGATACGACTTGGAAATACGGAATTCTTAAAGACTTACATGACTTTGGTCTTCGAGGCCGTCTTCCTCTTTTTATCTTAGCATTCTTGGATGAACGTCTTTTCCGCGTCCGAGTTGGCAATACTGTCTCGGGAGCCCGTGAACAGGAGATGGGTGTGCCCCAAGGATGTATTCTCTCTGTTACACTTTTTAGTATAAAAATAAACAGTATAGTTAAAGCTATCTGTCCTGGTGTAGACTGTTCTCTTTATGTTGATGACTTTGTTATATGCTTCAGATCTCGAAATATGAATATTATTGAGAGACAACTTCAACAGTGTCTCAACAAACTCCAAACGTGGTCTGAAGAAAATGGCTTCAAATTTTCAAAGTCCAAAACTAAGTGCATGCACCTATGTAATCTACGTGGTGTTCATCCAGACCCTGAACTGTATTTGGACAAAACTAAAATTGAAGTCGTTTCTGAATTTAAATTTCTCGGAGTCATCTTTGACAGAAAGCTTTCCTTCCTTCCTCACATCACTGCACTTAAAAAGAAATGCAAGAAGGCTCTTAATCTTCTAAAGGTTGTGGCCCATTCTGAATGGGGAGCAGACCGTAAAGTCCTCTTGCGGCTTTATCGGTCTTTAGTTCGCTCCAAATTAGACTATGGATCTATCGTATACGGATCAGCCCGTAAATCTTGCCTTAAAATTCTTGATCCTATACACCACGAAGGCCTGCGTCTTGTACTCGGCGCTTTCAGAACTTCTCCCGTCAATAGTCTCTGTGTTGAGGCTAATGAACCTTCTCTTTCTTACAGGAGGGAAAAACTATCGCTTCAATATCTTTTAAAACTGAAGTCGAATCGTTTTAACCCAACTCATAAAGTTGTTTTTAAACCTCAATATAAACGTCTTTTTGAAAGGAAACCAAATGTTATTCCTCCATTTGGTATCCGCATGGAGCCCATAGTAGATAACCTTGGCATAGACACTGAATCTATTGCCGACTATAAAATCTCTGAAATCCCTCCATGGACTCTAAACAGTGCAGAATTCAGATTTGACCTTGCATATGACAAAAAGTCTGTCACGGATAGAACTGTGTTACATGCTAGATACAACGAGATAAAGGAGCATTATTTTTCTTTCAAACCGATCTATACACATGGATCTAAAGAGGGAAATTCTGTAGCAGCTGCCGCTATTTATGGAGAAAGGAGCTTAAAGTGCCGCCTTCCAAACAATTCCTCTATCTTCTCTGCAGAAATTAAAGCTATTGATCTTGCCCTTAATCTAGCTGAACATTCTAATTCCAACCGTTTCATTATCTTTTCTGACTCTTTGTCAACATTACAGGCCCTTTCAAATCAACGACTTGAAAACCCCTTAATCTGTAGTTTACTTGAAAGGATCTCACAAATTTCTTCTATGAATAGATTGGTGTTCTGCTGGCTTCCAAGTCATGTAGGCATCAAAGGCAATGAAAATGCCGATAGGTCTGCCAAATCTGCACTTAACCTTCCCGTTTCAGATTTTAAAGTTCCACACACTGATTTTAAATCCTCTGTTTTAACACATATCCAATCTTCTTGGCAATCCCAGTGGGATGCTGATGTTTTCAATAAACTACATTCAGTTAAACCTTCCCTCGGTGAATGGTACCCCGTTTACAGGTCTGTTCGTCGAGAAGAAGTGATAATTACACGACTTCGAATTGGCCATTCACGCATTACACATTCCTGGCTCTTGACCAGAGATGATGCCCCTGAATGTATTCCATGCAATGCACCCTTCTCTATAAAACACATTCTACTAGATTGCATTGACTTTCAGCCAGTTCGTAGAAAATATTTCAGCGTCGATAGTTTAAAAAATCTTTTTGATTCTGTCGGCGTTGAATCTATTATCGCTTTCATAAAGGAGATTGGCATTTACAATAAACTGTGATATTTACTCTTTAGTTTCTTATCTACCTTTTTACATTCTTTACACATCATTATATAAAATACCTTGTCAGCTGATTCACAATCTTACCTTTTTTAATCTAAAACTTTTGAGTAGGCAGGGAATGCCCAGCCACTCAATATCATATTTTATGCACATTGTCAGTTACACGTAACCTTTCTTCATTTAAAGACTCCTTTATTATCAATTTAAGACTGTTCAAATCTTTATCGCAGTCTTAACATCATTATTCAAAACCTTTTTGAGTTAATAGGGAAGCCCTGTTGCTCAATTATATCTTTTATACATACTTAGATCACACATGATCCTTCTTAATTTAACTCTTTTACTGTCAGCATGTCTCAAATCTTTTTAGAAAAAAATCCGCCTTAATCGTTCCTTCAACACAGATATGCGCGCTAAATGACCAAAGCTGTCCATGCGCCATAAAACAACATTCATTCATTCATTCATTATCCTGCCACTCAATATCATATTTTATGCACATTAAATCTTAATTTAACACTTCTACTATCAATCCAACTTTCTGTTCAAATCCTTTAATCACATTCCTAACTTTGTGATTTAAAACTTTTTGAGTGGATAGGGATTGCCCTGTCACTCAATTATTTCCATTATACATATGAAGGTCACACATAACACTTCTTAATCCAACTCTTTTATCATTATTAATGTATTCAAACTTTTTTCAGTTTAAACAATTTCACTTTTATTATCTTTTAACACAGATATGCGCGCTAAATGACCAAAGCTGTCGATGCGCCATAAAACAACATTCATTCATTCATTCAGGCCGATATTTATTGAACAGATTGCAATACCTCACAGTTTAAAAAAAAAGGGAGTTAAAAATATGTACGTAAAAAGGAATGAAGGGGTAACGGTCAGAACGACCCTTCCCAGGACCACGTTAAAAAGAAAATTAAAAAAAAAAACTATATACATACATTACAATGCTGTGAGGCATTACATGTCTGAATACAATTTTTTTAACTCGTCCGGTAAAATGCTATTTGGTACGTACCGTAGTGTTCATATCCTATATTTTTATACTTAATCAACCTAGCATGTTAGTCCTTAATCACCAGTTGGAACCTAAGTATATATAATTTAACTATTATATTTTTAATGGCGGGTTTGTAGATACATATACTAGAAATTATAGACAAAACATTAAACAAAGCGTGAAAGTCGGCTAGAGAGCTCATACAAAAAAGGGAGGGGGGAAGGACGCGGGAATGTACACGTAAAAGTTGTGGGACAGCCGTCAGTCCTGCCTGCTGTGCGGGGCGATCCGGACGACACCTCGCAGTAGGGGCATAAAGCCAAAGCTACTGGGGTGCCCGTTCTTTCCCTACCACCCCTCCACAGCAGGTCCCAAAAGGGTAGAAACTGCATTTAAAAGAAAAGGCTAAACACTGAAAATAAATACAGCCCTAAGGGGCACGACTACGGAGGCTCAGAGCGTACACAGTAAAAGCTCCCGTGTCAGTAAATAATTTTAACTGAAAAATCAATTATCGACCCGGATCAGATCCGGGGCAAACTGACTGACGGCTGTCTCCCAAACTCTAAAGTAAAACACTCGTCTAAGAAAAGGGGCTTGTTAAAAGAATATACATGGTCACAATGATCTTGCTTGGGGCTGATCACAAAAAAGAATTAAACATGGTAAAAATCCCTTGTAAATAGGGGAATACCCAAGCATGACATTGCTACCTGTAAATCCCAAAGTATATTAAATATACATGGGATGTAATGCTTTATAAAAAAAAGGGGGGGGGTTATAAAAGTTATAAAAGGGAACTGGCAATAATTCTTCCTTGTGCAAAGGAAAAGGAAGAAAAAAAAAAAAAAAAAAACACACATGGTAAAATGTGCTCTTATTACTAGCCAGTAATTTGCGTCATCTATATTTATAGACGATTTACAAAAAGAAAAAGAAATGTATTCAGAAAAGGGGGGGTAAGGGGGGGGGGGAGGAGCTCTCTAACACAAAATAAGAACAAAAATTTGTGAGTCAAAAACTGGAACGCGTTAGGAGCGCGCCAATGGTCATATATCCAAATACAAAAAGCAAGGTAATCTAACCCTTTATACTTAAAAAAAAAAAAAAAAAACATGCAATGGCAACAACGCAGAACCGTGGGAGGGAACGTAGTTGAAACACTCTGGAAGAAGGAGAAGATGCAGATTAACAGCACCATCTCCCGCCCCCAGAACTATTCCCACCCTCCAAAATTTACAAAAACA
Source organism: Tridacna gigas (assembly GCA_945859785.2). Taxonomy (NCBI): domain Eukaryota; kingdom Metazoa; phylum Mollusca; class Bivalvia; order Cardiida; family Cardiidae; genus Tridacna; species Tridacna gigas. Next base: position 6,375,302 of record OX244034.2, on the reverse strand, counting down.
AAAGCGTTGTGTGGCATGGTAATGAGACATATGGTAGTACAGAAAATCTATAATAAAACCTAACGATGTAAAGGATACTACCTATAAGAGGCCTCCAATGCAGTAATGAATTCTGTCTTGCAACCGAGTGAACGCGGCAGTCCAGCAGAAAATGTTCCGTGGAGTTGCGGACACCACAGGTGGGGCATATGGCCGAACCCCCAATTATGTGGTGCCCTAGGCTCCCTGGCAATAATGGCCTCGGCTTCTGTGTAAACGAGAGCCTAGATGGGCCCGGTCTAGTGCAATCGGCTGGTCGTTTTAGGATAGGGCGTATTTTATGCATAACTGTACTGTGTTAGAGGAGCTGTACGGGGGGAGGACATCTGTATTCTGGGTATAGATGCCATCTTCCTGCATGCATCCCGAGACACATTTTGAAAAAACCTATTTTGTTATTCTCAAGCAAACTTGGAATATTTAATACTCTTTTCTCTACTATGTACGTAATTCATGACTTCATTCCCATAGGAATAATCTAACTTGTGCGTTAAATCTATACTTAACGTTTGCTTGAAAAGTGTCCACTTTACCTCTTACTTTATTGGTACCTACCTCTAAGTCCCAGTCTTATATAGGCTTATGGGCTAATTGGGTGGTATGGATTTTTCGTTGAGACTTTGACTGCCATGGTAAATCCCTGATCTGGGGGCCTACCCATGTTCTTTTCCTTATCGCTTCGACTTATTAATGACATCTGAGTATACCATCTGTGTAACCCTGGTATGGGGAGCTGGATATCCGCTCCGTTGGCCATATCCCCTCGTTGGACTCCGCGGTGGGTGGGGTCATGGATGATGAACACATTACCCATAATCATGGATCCCCAAAACAAAAAAAAGAACTGGACTCTGACTCAGAAAATGAAACTTGAAATGCCAATCTCTACCCTCGATTTTTAATCATTGAATCGACCGATCCTAGCAGACCCCTGTCAAAACTATCTCCTTTTGTGATTGAGAAATGTATTTCGTCTATTGCAACATCTCCGAAATCTTGCCAAAAGTTGAAATCTGGTGCTCTGCTCGTCGAAATGACCAACAAAGTACACGTAGAATCACTTCTGAAGCTAAAACAATTCTTCTCTATTCCATGTCAGTGTAAGCCACACGCCTTCTTAAACAGGCCCCCAGCTGGGTGGGGGGATAGAAATAGCTCAGCTGTCGCACTACAGCAGGGGTAAGACCCCCCCACTGTGCCTGCCCGTTTGCCGTGGGCTGCAACTCGTGTCGTCCGATGACGGGATCCTGGTGGTTGAGTGGATTCAGGGCTCGGCCGTTTGATAGCTCTGTTTTTGCAACACACCACTTTGGCCTTGAATTGAACTAAACGAGAGGTCAGGAAGGCCCGTCCCGATCAATCGGCTGGTCATGCCTTGCCCTAGGGCATCTAATATGTTCTTTCTTTTGTAGCCTTCTCTCAATCAAAATTACTATCTTCTTCATATTTATCACACTCTTTTCATATTTCTTGTCCTGCCCTAGAAGGCGGTGGCTCATGGGTCAATCGGGTGAAAGTTTTTGGTGTTTGGCTGACATTTGTGACCTCTCAATGATCGTCTAAGCTTGATAAGACTTTCTGCGAGAATACATCTGTCCAGTCTAGCCCTTTCATACCGAGTATACCACTGATGTATCCCTGTCATGGTCTGCGAATGGGCTTTCCCCAGACCATGACCCCTTGTTGGGCTCCGTGGTGGGTGGGGAGCATCGGTGATGAAAATTTATACACAAACATGGCATCGCAAAAAAAGGCCAAGCTTACTGAAAGCAAACGCCCTCTTTCAGATAGTGAATCTGAAACGGAAGCCTCAATTTCTACTTCTTTTCACTCTCCGCGTTTTATCGTCATTCGGTCCCAAGATCCTTCAAAACCCATAACAAAACTATCTCCTTTCATAATAGAAAAACAGATTACCAGCATCCTTGGAACGCCAAAATCTGTCAAAAAACTCAAAGATCAGACCCTTTTAGTTGAATGTATTACAAATCAACAGGCACTGAATCTCTTAAAACACAAAAAATTCTTTGACACAGACGTTAAAATTTTCGCACACCCTTCACTCAATTCTTGTAAAGGAGTAATTAGATGCAAGGAGCTTTCCTACTGCAACTCCTTGCAAGAAATTAAGGACAACCTAAAACAACAAGGTGTATCCGATGTTCAGCGAATTTCTGTACGCAGAGATGGAGAACAGAGACTTACAAACACATACATTCTAACATTTTCTTCACCTGTTCTCCCAACATCTATCAAGATAGGTTTCCAAATTGTAAAAGTAGATGTGTATGTGCCAAATCCCTTGCGATGTTTTAAATGCCAGCGATACGGCCATCACATCAGTCAATGTCAAAATCAGGAAACATGCTCTAAATGTGCTCATCAAGGACCTGACCATGACAGTACTACATGTTCCAATCCCCCTCTCTGCATTAATTGCAATTCTCCACACTCTACCTTTTCTAGAGAGTGTCCTGTATGGAGAGAAGAAAAAGAAGTGCTGTCCATTAAATACAACAATAATGTTAGCTTTCCAGAAGCAAGGAAAATATTTGAACAAAGAAAGAAAACCTCTTCTAGTCCTAGCTATGCAGGTGTTGTTGGCTCGTCAACTGAAAAGGATGACTGCAGCACTTGTAAGATTCTAGCAAAAGTTCTCCTTCAAAAATTTCCTGATGTAGCTACTGAGCTGAAAGAACTTCTCCCTCCATCCACCTTGTCCAAACTAATTCCTGACTCTCCATCTGCGTCTACAACAAACAAAACCCCTTCTGCAACCTCAAAACCCACAAACTCTCAAAGTATTTCTTCACAAAAAACTTCAAAGCCGTCTACCTCTTCGCAAAATATCTCTTCAAAAAAATCTTCAAAGCCATCTCCCCCTTCACAACAGCTTCCAAAGAAACCCCAACCTCCATCTTCACAGTCTACAATAAAATCTAATGTTTCATCTAAAGACAACAAATCTAATCATACACCTCGATCTCCTAAAAGGTCTTCTTCCAAACCTAAATCACAATCTAGAGATTCCCATGAATCTTGTGAAATCACAGTCAGAGTAAATGATCCTGTCCCTACCTCCAACAGATTTTCGGAGCTAGAGGACATGGATGCAGATGCTGAAAATCTGGAAGGTGAGGCTTCAGATTCAGAAGCCTCTATCTGGTCCATTTCTAAAGATACTTGGAACAAGGACACTGACACTTGGCACACGTCCAAACCCGAGACAAGTGTAATGAAGTCTTAATCAACCTATTTTAAAATGCATTGGTTTACAACCTCTTTTTTTACTTTAGCTTTTATACTTTCTTCATGCACAATGGATACCATAATCCAGTGGAATTGTCGAGGTCTGAAGTCAAACTTTGACGAACTTTCCCTTTTAATTAGTGATCACAAACCAGTTGCTGTTTGTCTTCAAGAAACCTTCCTTAAACAGGAGGATGATATCTCAATCAAATACCATTCTGTTTACAATAAAGTCTTTACCGAAGGCGAGAAAGCTAGAGGTGGTGTTTCTGTTATTGTTAATAACAACATACCTCATAAAGTTATCTCTCTTAACACAAACTTGCAAGCTGTTCCCATCAGATTATCTTTACACAGTACCGTTACACTATGTTCTTTATATCTCCCCCCGAGCACACCTATTAATGAGACCAATCTGAATGATCTCATTTCCCAATTGCCATCCCCCTATATTCTTGCTGGGGACTTTAATGGTCACAATGTTATGTGGGGTTGCAATGACACTAACCAGAGAGGTTTACAGTTGGAGAACTTCATTTCGAATAACTCTTTATCTTTCATGAATGATAACAAATCCAAAACCTACTTGCATCCAGCAACTGGATCTTACTCTTCTATTGATTTAACCTTATGCAGTCCAGTCTTACTTCCCGATTTCACCTGGAAAGTGAAAGAGGATTTGTGTGGAAGTGATCACTTCCCTATTATCTTTTCATCTACACAACCATCCAGCAGTATAAAACCACAGAAATGGAAGCTCTCCAAAGCCAATTGGAATAGATTTGAATCCCTCTGCGAACAGACCATTACACATGACAAATTTGGAGATTGCGATGATCCCGCAAAACTTTTCACTTCCCTATTAATTGATGCAGCTAAACAGTCCGTCCCTCAGACCTCGACAAATCCAAAACGTCCTGACAAGCCTTGGTACAATGATGATTGTAAACAGGCTGTCAGAGACAGAAAACAAACCCTTAGAAATTTTAACCTCAGACCTACCAAAGAAAATCATAACTTATTCCGTATTTCCAGGGCAAAGGCTCGTCGTACTATTAGAGAAAGTAAGCGCAAGGCTTGGAGACAATATGTTTCTAAATTAAACAGTAGAACTACTACTAAAAAAACCTGGGACATGATCAGAAAGATCAATGGCAAAAGCCAACCCCCTCTTAGTCACCTTGAAGTTAACAATATTTCGTTAGAATCACCCCAGGATATAGCGGATGCTCTTGCCGACAGCTTTTGCAAAAAGTCCTCCTCTGCAAACTATTCTGAAAAGTTTCAGAGGAATAAAGCCAGAGAAGAAAAGAAAAAACTTAATTTCAATTCTTCTAATTCAGAGCACTATAATAAACTCTTCACTTTTAAAGAATTAAAATCTGCTCTGAATAAAGCTCACGATTCTTCTCCTGGCCAAGATAAAGTTCATTACCAGTTTTTAAAACACTTACCTTTTACTTCTCTCTCTGTTTTACTTGATATTTTTAATGATATCTGGCAGTCCGGTGATTTTCCTTCGTCCTGGCGAGAGGCACTAGTCATTCCTATCCCAAAACCTGGCAAAGATGCTAGTGACCCAGCCAACTATCGTCCAATAGCTCTTACTAGTTGTCTCTGCAAGACTCTAGAACGTATGGTCAACGACAGGCTTGTCTGGCTTTTAGAAAAAAACAACCTCATCGTTGATGTACAGAGTGGATTTCGTCGTCAACGTGGCACCATCGATCATCTTGTCCGCTTTGAAACCTTTGTTAGAGAAGCCTTTATTAATAGACAACATGTAGTATCTGTCTTTTTCGACCTTGAAAGCGCTTATGATACGACTTGGAAATACGGAATTCTTAAAGACTTACATGACTTTGGTCTTCGAGGCCGTCTTCCTCTTTTTATCTCAGCCTTCTTGGATGAACGTCTTTTCCGTGTCCGAGTTGGCAATACTGTCTCGGGAGCCCGTGAACAGGAGATGGGTGTGCCCCAAGGATGTATTCTCTCTGTTACACTTTTTAGTGTAAAAATAAACAGTATAGTTAAAGCTATCTGTCCTGGTGTAGACTGTTCTCTTTATGTTGATGACTTTGTTATATGCTTCAGATCTCGAAATATGAATATTATTGAGAGACAACTTCAACAGTGTCTCAACAAACTCCAAACGTGGTCTGAAGAAAATGGCTTCAAATTTTCCAAGTCCAAAACAAAATGCATGCACCTTTGTAATTTACGTGGTGTTCATCCAGACCCTGAACTGTATTTGGACAAAACTAAAATTGAAGTTGTTTCTGAGTTTAAATTTCTTGGAGTCATCTTTGACAGAAAGCTTTCCTTCCTTCCTCACATCACAGCACTTAAAAAGAAATGCAAGAAGGCTCTTAATCTTCTAAAGGTTGTGGCCCATTCTGAATGGGGAGCAGACCGTAAAGTCCTCTTGCGGCTTTATCGGTCTTTAGTTCGCTCCAAATTAGACTATGGATCTATCGTATACGGATCAGCCCGTAAATCTTGTCTTAAAATTCTTGATCCTATACACCACGAAGGCCTGCGTCTTGTACTTGGCGCTTTCAGAACTTCTCCCGTCAATAGTCTCTATGTTGAGGCTAATGAACCTTCTCTTTCTTACAGGAGGGAAAAACTATCGCTTCAATATCTTTTAAAACTGAAATCAAATCGTTTTAATCCAACTCATAAAGTTGTTTTTAAACCTCAGTATAAACGTCTGTTTGAAAGGAAACCAAATGTTATTCCTCCATTTGGTATCCGCATGGAGCCCATTGTAGATAACCTTGGCATAGACACTGAGTCTATTGCCGATTATAAAATCTCTGAAATCCCTCCATGGACACTAAACAGTGCAGAATTCAGATTTGACCTTGCATCCGACAAAAAGTCAGTCACGGATAGAACTGTGTTTCACGCTAGATACAATGAGATAAAGGAGCATTATTTTTCCTTCAAACCAATATACACAGATGGATCAAAAGAAGGAAATTCTGTAGCAGCTGCCGCCATTTATGGAGAAAGGAGCTTAAAGTGCCGCCTTCCAAACAATTCCTCTATCTTCTCTGCAGAAATTAAAGCTATTGATCTTGCCCTTAATCTAGCTGAACATTCTAATTCCAACCGTTTCATTATCTTTTCGGACTCTTTGTCAACATTACAGGCCCTTTCAAATCAACGACTTGAGAATCCCTTGATCTGTACTTTACTTGAAAGGATCTCACAAATTTCTTCTATGAATAGATTGGTGTTCTGCTGGCTTCCAAGTCATGTAGGCATCAAAGGCAATGAAAATGCCGATAGGTCTGCCAAATCTGCACTTAACCTTCCCATTTCAGATTTTAAAGTTCCACACACTGATTTTAAATCCTCTGTTTTAACACATATCCAATCTTCTTGGCAATCCCAGTGGGATGCTGATGTTTTCAATAAACTACATTCAGTTAAACCTTCCCTCGGTGAATGGTACCCCGTTTACAGGTCTGTTCGTCGAGAAGAAGTGATAATTGCACGACTTCGAATTGGCCATTCACGCATTACACATTCCTGGCTCTTGACCAGAGATGATGCCCCTGAATGTATTCCATGCAATGCACCCTTCTCTATAAAACACATTCTACTAGATTGCATTGACTTTCAGCCAGTTCGTACAAAATATTTCAACGTCGATAGTTTAAAAAATCTCTTTGATTCTGTCAGCGTTGAATCTATTATCGCTTTCATAAAGGAGATTGGCATTTACAATAAACTGTGATATTTACTCTTTAGTTTCTTATCCACCTTTTTACATTCTTTACTTTGAGTAGGCAGGGATTGCCCAGCCACTCAATATTATATTTTATGCACATTATCAGTTACACATAACCTTTCATCATTTAAAGACTTTTTCTTATCATTTTAAGACTGTTCAAATTTTTTATCACAATCTTAAGTTTGCATCTCCTTAATGGGAGGATTACCTCTTTTGAGGGCATCTTATCTCATTGGAGACATTCATTCTTCATTTAAAGACTCCTTTATTATCAATTTAAGACTGTTCAAATCTTTTTATCACAGTCTTAACATCACTATTCAAAACCTTTTTGAGTTAATAGGGAAGCCCTGTTGCTCAATTATATCTTTTATACATACTTAGATCTCACATGATCCTTCTTAATTTAACTCTTTTACTGTCAGCATGTCTCAAATCTTTTTAGAAAAAAATCCGCCTTAATCGTTCCTTCAACACAGATATGCGCGCTAAATGACCAAAGCTGTCGATGCGCCATAAAACAACATTCATTCATTCATTCATTCCTTCTTAAACACATCACGGGGTATTATTAGGTGCCCCGACCTTGCAGAAGTGTCCACCGAAGATATCACTGAGGGACTAGCAGACCAAAATGTTACTAATGCTCGAAGAATCACCGTATTTAGAGATGGCGTCAAACGTGAAACCAACACGATTATACTTACATTTCAAACGGCAATTATTCCAAAATTTTTGAAGGTTGGCTATCTGAAAGTACCTGTAGACTTATACACATTCCTAACCTATTGCAGTGTTACTCATGTTTTAAATTTGGACATCATGAAAGCAGGTGTAGTTCTGGTGCTGAAAACAAATTATGTAGGCGCTGTGGTGAGCTTTTAAGTACTCATACAAGTCCATGGGCTAACGATTGCCAGAAGAAATGCAAATGCATAAGTTGGGGTGGCGAGCATATGGCAACTTCAAGGTCATGTCCAGTCTGGCAGCGGGAGAAGGAGATTGTAACTGTTAAATACAGAGAGGGTCTCTCTTTTCAGGATGCCAGAAAGGTAGTTAGTAGCAGAGTTGTACTACCAGGCTCATGTGCCATGGCTACCAGAGGTAAATCGATAAAAGTACCAGAGTCAAAAGATGCCCAGACACAAACAGATATCGGAGTTCAAACTGAAACAAGCATGCCTTCCCCCAAATCAAATACAGATAAGACTTCTGTTAAACTAGTTCAGCCTTCAGTAGCGAGCCAAAAAAGTCCGTTGAAAAATAACAGAACGAAAAACAATGAATGAATGAATGAATGAATGAGTGAGGTTTTAAGGCCCGTCGACATCAAAGGTCATATTGGGCGCACTAACAACTAATGCAATACGTTTAATTGATCAAACTGTAAAGCTACAAGACTTTTAAAATCTCAGCCGTGTAAACACTAAAAGAATAAAGGACGTTAGTGACATATAGTCTAAAAATACAGATGGTCAATAGAACCTAAAATCACATCTTTTTATAGAGATTTACCTCTTTCAAAAAGTCAAAAATAGACTCCAACTTTACAGTATCAAATAAATTGCTCATACTGTCAACATGAAAAAACCTGTCTCTTGTAGGTGCAAGGTCTACACAGTCTACAAGTATGTGTTTAACAGTAAGAGGTGTATTGCAGGGAATACATTGCGGTGCTTCTTCTCCCTTAAGGAGATACGAGTGTGTCATGTATGTATGACCAATGCGAAGACGGGCCAAAATAATTTCTTCACGGCGACTTGTCCGCAACCCTGGAAGCCACTCGCCAAGAGCTGGCTTCACTGTAAACAACTTGTTATCTTTGTTACCTGGGTCATTCCAGGATTGCTGCCAAACATTCCGGATAAAAACATTTATCAATAGTTTAAAATCATTAAAAGGAACTTTAAAAGGTAGAACATCCAGTGACAATGCCTCCTTGGCAGCTTTATCTGCCTCTTCATTGCCACTGATACCAATATGGCTAGGGAGCCAACAGAAAACAATATCGGCTTTTTCACATAGTTCGGACAGTTTTTCAAGGAGACCGACTATTAATGGGTTGTCTGTTTTCTCACCCTCAAGTGCTTGCATGGCAGATAATGAATCAGTGAAGATAATATAGCGCCATTAAGCATCTTCTTGAATATGGTTGAGAGCAAGGTCGATCGCCTTTAGCTCCGCGGAAAAAATTGAAGAATTATTAGGAAGCCGAAATTGGTATATTTCGCCATCGAGCACGGCAGCTGCAGCAACTTTGCTTCCATCTTTAGAACCATCTGTATATATCTCTAGAACGAAAAACAAAAAGAATACCATAAAAGAGTCGGATCAAGTTCCCAAAGGATCCGACATCCCAATACATTTACACAATCGCTTCCAGTTCAGTGATGAACAGGAGGAGATCGATGTGGATGATCCCGTTGCGGAATCAAATAAGCAAGGTAAAATTATTAGAATATCTTTACAAAAATGAATACTTCCATGTTTCAATTTCTATGTTCTGTCATACTCATCTGTACTTTACCAATGAGTAATGCAATAGTGCAATGGAATTGTCGTGGTTTAAATACTAACATTGAGGAGTTGTCCCTATTAGTCAATGAACACAAACCAGTAGCACTATGCTTACAGGAAACTTTTCCTAAAGAAACTGATGTTTTTACATTCAAACATCATTCAAGCTATCGCACAGCCTCATCCGTTTGTCACCGTGCCAGTGGTGGAGTTTTTTCATGTTGACAGTATGAGCAGTTTATTTGATACTGTAAATTTGGAGTTTATTTTTGACTTTTTGAAAGAGGTAAATCTCTATAAAAAGATATGATTTTAGGTCCTATTGACCATCTGTATTCTTAGACTTTGTCACTAGTCTTGTTTATCCTTTTAGTATTTACACAGCTGATATTTTAAGCTTTGTCCGTAACATTACAGTTTGCTCAATTAAATGCATTGCATTAGTTGTTAGTGCGCCCAAAATGACCTTTGCTGTCGACGGGACCACTGTACAAGGCTGAATTTCGAAAGAGAGAAAAAATTGTACCACCTTTCAGTTTGCGCTGTGAAGAGGATATGAGTTACCTTGATTGCAATCTTGGAGATGTAGCGAAACATAAAATCTCTGAAGTTCCTTTATGGACTTCGAAAAGTCCAACTTATATATACAGCCTTGCTCCAGACAAGAAAGCTACAACAGATCCAATGATTTTCAAAAATAAATTCCTCGAAATAAAAGAACAATACTGCCTTCACGAAGAGATATATACAGATGGTTCTAAAGATGGAAGCAAAGTTGCTGTAGCTGCCGTGCTCGATAGCGAAATATACCAATTTCGGCTTCCTAATAATTCTTCAATTTTTTCCGCGGAGCTAAAGGCGATCGACCTTGCTCTCAACCATATTCAAGAAGATGCTTACTGGCGCTATATTATCTTCACTGATTCATTATCTGCTATGCAAGCACTTAAGGGTGAGAAAACGGACAACCCATTAATAGTCGGTCTCCTTGAAAAACTGTCCGAACTATGTGAAAAAGCCGATATTGTTTTCTGTTGGCTCCCTAGCCATATTGGTATCAGTGGCAATGAAGAGGCAGATAAAGCTGCCAAGGAGGCATTGTCACTGGATGTTTTACCTTTGAAAGTTCCTTTTAATGATTTTAAACCATTGATAAATGTTTTTATCTGGAATGTATGGCAGCAATCCTGGAATGACCCAGGTAACAAAGATAACAAGTTGTTTACAGTGAAGCCAGCTCTTGGCGAGTGGCTTCCAGGGTTGCGGACAAGTCGCCGTGAAGAAATTATTTTGGCCCGTCTTCGCATTGGTCATACATACATGACACATTCATATCTCCTTAAGGGAGAAGAAGCACCCCAATGTATTCCCTGCAATACACCTCTTACTGTTAAACACATACTTGTAGACTGTATAGACCTTGCACCTACAAGAGACAGGTTTTTTCATGTTGACAGTATGAGCAATTTATTTGATACTGTAAAGTTGGAGTCTATTTTTGACTTTTTGAAAGAGGTAAATCTCTATAAAAAGATATGATTTTAGGTTCTATTGGCCATCTGTATTTTTAGACTATATGTCATTAACGTCCTTTGTTCTTTTAGTATTTACACAGCTAAGATTTTAAAAGTCTTGTAACTTTACAGTTTGATCAGTTAAACGTATTGCATTAGTTGCTAGTGCGCCCAATATGACCTTTGATGTTGACGGGCCTTAAAACCTCACTCATTCATTCATTTGCCCCCAGCTGGGCGGGGGGATAGAAATAGCTCAGCTGTCGCACTACAGCAGGGGTAAGACCCCCCCACTGTGCCTGCCCGTTTGCCGTGGGCTGCAACTCGTGTCGTCTGATGACGGGATCCTGGTGGTTGAGTGGATTCAGGATATGGCCCTTGAATTGTTCTGCTTTCACAACACACCACTTTGGACTTGAATTGGACTAAACGAGAGGTCAGGAGGGCCCGTCCTGATCAATCGGCTGGTCATGCCTAGCCCTAGGGTACTTGTATTACTGTGTATTATTTGAAAAATGCACATATTTGTAACAAGAATGTCAAATCATTTTCCTCACTGTCTAACATATATATCAATGCCCTAGAAGGCGGTGGCTCATGGGCTAATCGGGTGAAAGTTGGTATTTGATTGACACTTGTAACCGCCCAAAGACAGTCTATGCTTGGTGTGACATTCTGAGGGCCTACATTTGTCCGGTCTAGCCCTTTCACTTCGAGTATATTGCCGATGTATCCTTGTCATGATCTGTGTTTGGTTTCCCCAGGTCATGTCCCCTTGTTGGGCTCCGAGGCGGGTGGGGAGCATCGGCAATGAATTAATACAACTATCATGGCAACCCCAAAAAAACCCAAGCGCGTCCTTTCAGATTCAGATTCTGAATCAGATACTTCTTTCACTCACTCTACTTTTGCTAGGTTTATTGTGATAGAGTCAGCTGACAAATCAAAAGAAATTACAAAGCTCTCGCCTTTTATTATAGAAAAGACAATCTCGTCTATCTTAGGTACTCCAAAATCAGTTAAGAAATTGAAAAACGAAACCCTGCTTGTTGAATGCTTTACCCAACAGCAGGCAAAAAACCTTTTAGGCCATAAAAAGTTCTACAATTTGGATGCTAAAATATACCCACATAAGACCCTAAATACCAGCAAAGGAGTCATTAGATGTAAGGAACTTTCATACTGTGATTCTATAGACGAGATTAAGACTAATCTACAATCCCAGGCAGTGTCTGACGTCAAGAGAATCTCTGTTTTTAGAGATGGGGTACGTAGAGACACCCACACCTACATTTTAACGTTCTCTACACCCTCTTTACCTACTTCTATTAAGGTAGGATTTCAATTGGTCAATGTCGATGTATATGTACCAAACCCGCTGCGTTGCTATAAATGCCAGCGGTATGGCCACCATGAAAGCAATTGCAAAAGTACCCCTGTATGTCCGAAATGTGCTTTTGAAGGGGAAAACCATGACCAAAAGACTTGCAATAATCCTCTTCTCTGTGTCAATTGCAAGTCTTCTCATCCTACCTATTCCAAAGAATGTTCAGTTTGGAAAGATGAGAAAGAAATCCTATCAATCAAGTTTAAGGAGAATGTTAGCTTTTTGGAAGCCAGGAAAACAGTTGAAAAACGCAGGTCTGATCAGGCATTGTTGAGCAAAAGCACAACATATGCAAATGTTGCATCTCCTTTGCCTGCAAATGGACATTGTCCAACCTGCGAACTGTTGGCTAAAAAACTTCTCCAAAAGTTTCCTGAAATGACTAATGAACTGAAAGCTCTCCTTCCCAATGTCGAGGTTACAACACCTTCCACTCAGACTCAGCCTGCATCTAAAACAAACAAACCCTCTTCTGCACCCCCAAAACCCACAGACTCTCAAAGTATTCCTTCACAAAAAACCCCAAAGCCCTCTTCCTCTTCACAAAATATTTCATCAAAAAAAGCTTCAAAGCCATCTGCCCCTTCAAAACAGCCTCCTAAGAAACCCCAACCTCCATCTTCACAGTCTACAAATAAATCTAACGCTCCACCTAAAGATAACAAATCTTCTCATGTACCCCGATCACCAAAAAGATCTTCCTCAAAATCTAAACCACAGTCCAGAGATAACCATGGATCCTGTGAAATTGCAATCACAGTAGATGATCCGGTCCCTACCTCCAACAGATTTTCGGAGTTAGAGGACATGGATGCAGATACTGAAAATCTGGAAGGTGAGGCTTCAGATTCAGAAGCCTCTATCTGGTCCATTTCTAAAGATACTTGGAACAAGGACACTGACACTTGGCAATCGTCCAAACCCGAGACAACTGTAATTAAATCTTAATCTATTTTAAAATGTACTGGTTTACGGCCTCTTTTTTTACTTTAGCTTTTATACTCTCTTCATGCACTATGGATACCATAATCCAGTGGAATTGTCGAGGTCTAAAGTCAAACTTTGACGAACTTTCCCTTTTAATCAATGATCACAAACCAGTTGCAGTTTGTCTGCAAGAAACCTTCCTTAAGCGGGAGGATGATATTTCTGTCAAATATCATTCCATTTACAATAAAGTCTTTACCGAAGGCGAGAAAGCTAGAGGTGGTGTTTCTATTATTGTCAATAACAACATTCCTCATAAAGTTATCTCTCTTAACACAAACTTGCAAGCTGTTGCCATCAGATTATCTTTACACAGTGCCGTTACACTATGTTCTTTATATCTCCCCCCAAATACACCTATTAATGAGACCAATCTGAATGATCTCATTTCCCAACTGCCATCACCCTATATTCTTGCTGGGGACTTTAATGGTCACAATGTTATGTGGGGTTGCAATGACACTAACCAGAGAGGTTTACAGTTGGAGAACTTCATTTCGAATAACTCTTTATCTTTCATGAATGATAACAAATCCAAAACCTATTTGCATCCAGCAACTGGATCTTACTCTTCTATTGATTTAACCTTATGCAGCCCAGTCTTACTTCCCAATTTCACTTGGAAAGTGAAAGAGGATTTGTGTGGAAGTGATCACTTCCCTATTATCTTTTCATCTACACAACCATCCAGCAGCATAAAACCGCAGAAATGGAAGCTCTCCAAAGCCAATTGGAATAGATTTGAAACCCTCTGTGAACAGACCATTACACATGACAAGTTTGGAGATTGCGATGATCCCGCAAAACTTTTTACTTCGCTGTTAATTGATGCAGCTAAACAGTCTGTCCCTCAGACCTCGACAAATCCAAAACGTCCTGACAAGCCTTGGTACAATGATGATTGTAAACAGGCTGTCAGAGACAGAAAACAAACCCTTAGAAAGTTTAACCTCAGACCTACCAAAGAAAATCATGACTTATTCCGTATTTCCAGGGCAAAGGCTCGTCGTACCATTAGAGAAAGTAAGCGCAAGGCTTGGAGACAATATGTCTCTAAATTAAATAGTAGAACTACTACTAAAAAAACCTGGGACATGATCAGAAAGATCAATGGCAAAGGCCAACCCCCCCTCAGTCACCTTGAAGTTAACAATACTTCGTTGGAAACCCCCCAGGATATAGCTGATGCTCTTGCTGACACCTTTTGTAAAAAGTCTTCCTCTGCAAACTATTCTGAAAAGTTTCAGAGGAATAAAGCCAGAGAAGAAAAGAAAAAACTTAATTTCAATTCTTCTAATTCAGAGCACTATAATAAACTCTTCACCTTTAAAGAATTAAAACCTGCTCTGAATAAAGCTCACGATTCTTCTCCTGGCCAAGATAAAGTTCATTACCAGTTTTTAAAACACTTACCTTTTACTTCCCTCTCTGTTTTACTTGATATTTTTAATGATATCTGGCAATCCGGTGATTTTCCTTCGTCCTGGCGAGAGGCACTAGTCATTCCTATCCCAAAACCTGGCAAGGATGCTAGTAACCTGGCAAGGATGCTAGTTACCCAGCCAACTATCGTCCAATAGCTCTTACTAGTTGTCTCTGCAAGACTCTAGAACGTATGGTCAACGACAGGCTTGTCTGGTTTCTAGAAAAAAACAACCTCATCGTTGATGTACGGAGTGGATTTCGTCGTCAACGTGGCACCATCGATCATCTTGTCCGCTTTGAAACCTTTGTCAGAGTAGCCTTTATTAATAGACAACATGTAGTATCTGTCTTTTTCGACCTTGAAAGCGCTTATGATACGACTTGGAAATATGGAATTCTTAAAGACTTACATGACTTTGGTCTTCGAGGCCGTCTTCCTCTTTTTATCTCAGCCTTCTTGGATGAACGTCTTTTCCGTGTCCGAGTTGGTAATACTGTCTCGGGAGCCCGTGAACAGGAGATGGGTGTGCCCCAAGGATGTATTCTCTCTGTTACACTTTTTAGTGTAAAAATAAACAGTATAGTTAAAGCTATCTGTCCTGGTGTAGACTGTTCTCTCTATGTTGATGACTTTGTTATATGCTTCAGATCTCGAAATATGAATATTATTGAGAGACAACTTCAACAGTGTCTCAACAAACTCCAAACGTGGTCTGAAGAAAATGGCTTCAAATTTTCCAAGTCCAAAACAAAATGCATGCACCTTTGTAATTTACGTGGTGTTCATCCAGACCCTGAACTGTATTTGGACAAAACTAAAATTGAAGTCGTTTCTGAGTTTAAATTTCTTGGAGTCATCTTCGACAGAAAGCTTTCCTTCCTTCCTCACATCACTGCACTTAAAAAAAAATGCAAGAAGGCTCTTAATCTTTTAAAGGTTGTGGCCCATTCTGAATGGGGAGCAGACCGTAAAGTCCTCTTGCGGCTTTATCGGTCTTTAGTCCGCTCCAAATTAGACTATGGATCTATTGTATACGGATCAGCCCGTAAATCTTGTCTTAAAATTCTCGATCCTATACACCACGAAGGCCTGCGTCTTGTACTTGGAGCTTTCAGAACTTCTCCCGTCAATAGTCTCTATGTTGAGGCTAATGAACCTTCTCTTTCTTACAGGAGGGAAAAACTCTCACTTCAATATCTTTTAAAATTGAAGTCAAATCGTTTTAATCCAACTCATAAAGTTGTTTTTAAACCTCAATATAAACGTCTTTTTGAAAGGAAACCAAATGTTATTCCTCCATTTGGTATCCGCATGGAGCCCATTGTAGATAACCTTGGCATAGACACTGAGTCTATTGCCGATTATAAAATCTCTGAAATCCCTCCATGGACACTAAACAGTGCAAAATTCAGATTTGACCTTGCATCCGACAAAAAGTCAGTCACGGATAGAACTGTGTTTCATGCTAGATACAATGAGATAAAGGAGCATTATTTTTCCTTCAAGCCAATATATACAGATGGATCAAAAGAGGGAAATTCTGTAGCAGCTGCCGCTATTTATGGAGAAAGGAGCTTAAAGTGCCGCCTTCCAAACAATTCCTCTATCTTCTCTGCAGAAATTAAAGCTATTGATCTTGCCCTTACTCTAGCTGAACATTCTAATTCCAACCGTTTCATTATCTTTTCGGACTCTTTGTCAACATTACAGGCCCTTTCAAATCAACGACTTGAGAATCCCTTGATCTGTACTTTACTTGAAAGGATCTCACAAATTTCTTCTATGAATAGATTGGTGTTCTGCTGGCTTCCAAGTCATGTAGGCATCAAAGGCAATGAAAATGCCGATAGGTCTGCCAAATCTGCACTTAACCTTCCCATTTCAGATTTTAAAGTTCCACACACTGATTTTAAATCCTCTGTTTTAACACATATCCAATCTTCTTGGCAGTCCCAGTGGGATGCTGATGTTTTCAATAAACTGCATTCAGTTAAACCTTCCCTTGGTGAATGGTACCCCGTTTACAGGTCTGTTCATCGAGAAGAAGTGATAATTGCACGACTTCGAATTGGCCATTCACGCATGACACATTCCTGGCTCCTGACCAGAGATGATGCCCCTGAATGTATTCCATGCAATGCACCCTTCTCTATAAAACACATTCTACTAGATTGCATTGACTTTCAGCCAGTTCGTACAAAATATTTCAACGTCGATAGTTTAAAAAATCTTTTCGATTCTGTCAGCGTTGAATCTATTATCGCTTTCATAAAGGAGATTGGCATTTACAATAAATTGTGATATTTGCTTTTTGAGTTTCTTACCCATGTTTTTACTTTCTTTACACATCTTTATATAAAATACCTTGTCAGCTGATTCACAATCTTACCTTTTTTAATCTAAAACTTTTGAGTAGGCAGGGAATGCCCAGCCACTCAATATCATATTTTATGCACATTATCAGTTACACGTAACCTTTCTTCATTTAAAGACTCCTTTATTTTCAATTTAGGACTGTTCAAATCTTTTTATCGCAGTCTTAACATCATTATTCAAAACCTTTTTGAGTTAATAGGGAAGCCCTGTTGCTCAATTATATCTTTTATACATACTTAGATCACACATGATCCTTCTTAATTTAACTCTTTTACTGTCAGCATGTCTCAAATCTTTTTAGGAAAAATCCGCCTTAATCGTTCCTTCAACACAGATATGCGCGCTAAATGACCAAAGCTGTCGATGCGCCATAAAACAACATTCATTCATTCATTCATTCATTCTGTCGACGGGCCATAAAACCCCATTCATTCATTCATTCCCTGGCAATAAACTGTAACCTAGTCTCAGACGCGTCACACATTTATCCAGCATATTACTGGCAGAATACTTGTGTGGCGGTCTGAAACTCACTCCACTACCATAATAGGGCTGGCTCATGAGTCATTCTGCAAGCCCTTTTGACCGTTTTTCTTTTATGGATCCTTTTGTTATGGCATAGAGCCCTTTGGTTGCCAGGGGTATTTTATCTTCAACGGGTCCCTCCAGAACGCGCTTCGCCGCGTCGTCTGCTATCTCGTTCCCCATAAAACCGACATGAGCTGGACACCACACAAGGGTAACCTCTGAATTATTCAGGTGGCACTGATCGTAAATGGACAAAATATTTTCTAAAAGATCAGGCCGAGAGTTGCTACTCCTTAAAGATAATGACTGAAGGGCCGAAAAAGAATCACATAGAATAGTAGCTTTGTGTGGTTTATTGATCAGTGTCCAGTCTAATGCATATTGAATAGCAGTCAGTTCTGCGGCATATATAGATAGCCTGTTGCTGAGTCTTTTTTATGTTTTAACCTTAAGGGCTGGTATAACCATTGCCACAGAAACTGCTGAATTTTCACTTTTACTACCATCAGTATAAATTTTAAGATGTTCAGCATATTTCGAATTTACGTGATCCTCTGTAAGTGCCAAAATGTGGAAGGGAGGGTGGCTTTTGGTACATTTCGAGCTTAGAGATGTGTCAACTATTGGTGGGACGAGAAGCCACGGCGCCGCGAAACGCGATCTGGAGTCCGCTACACTGCTTACATCGGGAAGGTATTCCTCCACCAGCTTGGTTGTGGTGGCCCCAAACGGAAGAGCCGGTTTTTTATACCTGCTCCTAACAAAGAACCCCTTCCCGCCGATCGCGTTCACTGGGTTGCACGGCTTGCTAGTAATTCGCGCCCAGTATTTAACGTTTTGGGCCTCCCTACGCAGGGTTAAAGGCTCGATTCCGGCTTCAAATTCTAAATAAGCCGAAGGGGTGGAAGGCAGTGCCCTCAGAGCAATTATCAGGGCCCTTCGCTGGATATTATCTAACATTTTTAGTGCATTTGTTGAAGCACAGGCGTAGAGTATGGCACCGTAGTCTAGCTTTGGACGTATTAGGGACTTATAGAGAAGGAGGAGCGAGTTTTTATCAGAGCCAAAATCGGTGCCCCTTAACATTCTCATAAGATTTAAGTCCCTTTGACTCTTTTCTGTTAACTGTTTTATGTGAGGCAGTAACGAGAATTTACGATCCAAAAGCATACCCAAAAAAGTTACTGTCTCATCGAATTTAATTTTTGTGTCGCCTACATGTACGTCCAGTTCTTTTAAGTTTTTATTTCCGAATATAATATCTATAGTTTTAGTTTCTGAGATTTTAAAGCCCCATTCCTGGGACCAGCGCCAGATGGAATCCAGCCCTGCCTGTGCTTTACGTTGCAGGGTTTGACCATCGGATCCCATTAGCCAGCCGCCGGAGTCATCGGCGAATTGGCTGATAACCATCCCTGTCCCCTCAGTTACAGCAGGGAGATCATTTACCAAAAGAGAAAATAGTAGAGGGGATAAAATGGCGCCTTAGGGGTACCCCTTGTCAACGTTTCCGCTTCCGAGAGGGTATCCCCCACCTTAACAGTAATTTTCCTATCCAGCAGAAAGGCCCTAACATAATTAAAGCATCGCCCAGTGATCCCACATTTCTTAAGTTTATAGAGGATCCCCGAGTGCCATGCAAGGTCGAAAGCGGCCTCGAGGTCTAGAAATATGACTACAATAGAACGTCCTCTTTTTTTAGCATAGAGGACGTCATGTTGTAGCCTTGCCAACTGATCGATTGTAGATCTTCCCTTTCGGAAGCCGGACTGAAAGGGATTTACGATGTTTTTTTATTCTAGATAGCATTCCAAACGGGTCTTAACCATCCCCTCTAGCAATTTCCCAGGGTGGGATGTAAGGCTAATGGGTCTGTAAGATTTAGGATCAGAAGGATCTTTGTTCTTTTTTTGCAGTGGGATAACGCAGGCGAGCTTCCACTCTTGAGGAAAACTGCCCTCTTTCCAAATTTTATTAAATAAATTAAGCCATATGTCCAGGGTCGAATCAGACATATGTTTAAACATTGTGTAGGATAATTTATCAAGCCCAGAGACGGAATTTTTTCTGCTACTGATGCAGTCCTTTAGTTCCTGTAAAGTGAAGTCTAAATTTATAGTGTTCGAACGTACATCCTCAAGTGGAGAGTTTATGTCTTCAAAATGGTCATGTTCGAATTGTTGTTGAAAGGCCAAAACCTCAGGCTCAACATTTGTTTCACTTGAAACCTTAGCATAATGCTGGACAAGCATATTTGCCTTGTCTGTAGGGCTAATTGAATTTTTGCCATTTAAAGTTAAAACAATCAGTTACACATAACCTTTCTTCATGTAAAGACTCCTTTATTATCAATTTAAGACTGTTCAAATCTTTTTATCGCAGTCTTAACATCATTATTCAAAACCTTTTTGAGTTAATAGGGAAGCCCTGTTGCTCAATTATATCTTTTATACATACTTAGATCACACATGATCCTTCTTAATTCAACTCTTTTACTGTCAGCATGCCTCAAATCTTTTTAGAAAAAAATCCGTCTTAACCGTTCCTTCAACACAGATATGCGCGCTAAATGACCAAAGCTGTCGATGCGCCATAAAACAACATTCATTCATTCAAAGTTAAAACAGGGACAGGGGCGTATGAATTTCCTTTTATTCTGTGAATTTTTTGCCAAAAATCTTTAGAGTTTTTCGGGTCATGTACACAAGATTCACAGAGAATTCTTGCCAATTTTGTTTATTACTTTCTAGTATAATATTTTTTGCCAAAGATACCTTATTTTGGTAGGTGACCCGGTTGACTTCACAAGGGTTTCATTTTAAATTGTTTAGGGCCTTTTTCCTCTCCTTGACTGCGTTTTCACATGCTTCGTTCCACCAGGGGACAGTTTTCTTGGTTGTTGTTTTTTTAGTTGAAACCGGGATCGAGCCCCTAGCTATGGACAGACATTTTTCTGAGATATTTTTAAGAAAGGTCTCGACGTTGTCATTGTAGACTTCTGTTAGAGAGATTTCCTCACATAAATTTTTGAATAAATCCAAATCCGCCTTTTCGAAAAGAAATTTTTCATCTGTATTAGAGTTTTCAGAAAGTGTGTTTGAATTGTAAAAAGAGATTAGGATTGGGAAGTGATCAGAGCCCCAATTATCATTTATTAGCTGCCAAATAGCGCGATTTGCTAATTTTGCACTCGTGAATGTTAGATCCAAGCATGTAAAAATGCCCCTCCCGGGATCTAACCCGGTGGGACTTCCATCGTTGAGCAGTACAAGATCTTTTTGTTCTACCCACTCAAAGACTGCTCTTCTATGGGAGTCTGACCTCTGGGCGCCCCATAAGGGATGATGTGAATTAAAGTCACCAGTGAACACGAGTTCTTTAAGCTCACTCTTAGCCGAAATGAGTGAACTTAAATTATTTAAAGATTCAAGGTCACACCCCCTTGAATATGTTTGCCAAAATGTGAGGAATACCTGAAGAGTAAATTTCAAAAGCTTGTACTTCAATTTTGATTTCCCCGTTTTGATCTCTAACATTGTCTACATTCAAATTTTTGAAATTAATACCATTCTCAAAGAAAGTTGCGAGACCCCCACAGAAATTTTTATTGCTATTTTTGAAGATTTTGTTTTCGAGTGTGAATCCAGGAAAAAGCCTACTGTTTGTATTGAATTTTCATTGATTTGGATCTCACACTGAGTCGCTGCGTCACACACCTCTGTTGGAGAGGAAGCATCTTCCAACGACGTAGCCACTGAAGTTACGTCAGTAAGAGATGGCTCCTCCCCCTTATTTTTAGACACTTTTTTGGAGAAGTTATTCCTGCCACCACGGTTCGAACTAGGGAGGATTGAAGGGGTAGAATGAATATTGTTACAAAGAGATTCCGAAGTTTTTGGTTCAGTGGAAGTTTGATTAGTAACTGATGACAGGGACGTGATAGGCGAAAGATTGTTTTCCACTGAATCTGTTTTGACTTGATTATCGGAATCTCTCGGGGCCTTAACCTCTGGACTTACCAGCTGGGTTTGGGCAATGTTTATTTCTTGTGCATTTTTTGTATATATTAGGGACCTAACTCTGGTATTTGCGTTCACTTTAAAGGTGAATCTTGGGCCTTGGGAAAAGTTGCAAGGTTTAATTTGGTCAGACTGATTGCAAACCGTGGCCGCAGGAGTGGCAAATGCTTCTGGGCAGCCCCCACACAAATCCACAGCCTTCGCCCATGAGCACCCCGGGTATTCCTACAGTCTTGGACCTTAGAAGCCCAGAGGTACACAGAGCAGCGGGTGGATCGTGCCGTGTGACTGCCCCTACAATTAGCACAGCAGACATTTTCTGTTTGGCAATGTCTGCTGTTATGATCCCCAGCACATCGGGCGCATAATTCTTTATTTTGACATCTGTTGGAGGTGTGTCCGAAGCCCTGACATTTAAAGCACCTGAGCGGGGGAGTAATGTAAGACTCCACCGGCATGTAGAAATTTGAACCAGTAACCCTGACACAATCCGGCAAAACATTGCCAAAAAATGTCAGGGCCACTACTGTTGTAGGTGCTCTAAACCTATTGAGAATTCTGGAGGCCTTCATGATGAAAATGTTATTATTGTTGACCTGGGCCTCCAGGTTGTGGCCTAATTCCTCTGTACTATAGTCCAGAGGAACGTTGTAAATAACTCCCCTTACTGTCACCATATCATCCGGGGTGTACGCAAAACAGTGTACACCACAGACAATAAGGGGGGGTCATCTGCAAAAGTTTTCTCAACATTTGTGCCGAACACACCTCCAGCAGAAGCCCTCCGTCTTTTAAAACAACAATTTTGTTACCAATCCCGGACAGGTCCCTGCTTATTCCTCGGGAAAGAGCCAGGGGAGATATATTTCGAAAACCCGGTCCCCTCCCGAGGGGCCCAACGAAGGCTTTGTAGGACCAAGTATTGTTACTAAGCAGGTGGGCCTGACCGGGATTTATAGGTTCTCCATATTGTTTTAAATTTTGGGACATTTTGTGCTTCTATCTGATTATTAATTACATGTATATTACGAAGTTGCACTGGGCCGCCACAAAACTGTTTGACCTTCAGTGCTATAAAAGTATATTGTGGGGACAGGAAAATTAATAACAAAACAACTGATATAACATTAAAAACAGCACTGGGTCTATATAAAATGGTAAATAACTGACCTACAGTGCGAAGAAGCAAAGGGTTGAAAATATAGTGGGAGGGGTAAAAGAAAACTATAGCAGACGACGTAGGATGTTTTCACATAATAAGTAATTAAATGTACTAGTATATCAATATATAGACCAATAACTGGTCTCTAATGTAAGCCAAGTTTATATAAAGTTGGAATGGGACCACAAAACAAACTAAAAGATTGCTCTAAGATTGGAAGTGGGTGGGATATGTACACTATCAGACGTGATGCAAAATGATTTCTCGAGAGAGCAAAAAAAAAAAACACGAGTGTAAAGAACCGATAACTGGTCAAGGGAGGGTATACCCAAATCTGTCGTAGCTATTTGTTCTTGGTAAGCCGTAGTAGTGTGAAAGGTCGATCAAATTCTTCTAGGACCCCCTTGTTTACTTCTTTCAAAAAAAATGGCTAACCGGAAGTGATTGTTGTGAACGATGTTTTGTCAACATCATCATCATCGTTCGGTTTTTTACCCTCGCCATGCGGCATAAAGCCATGTGGCGAGCAGCTGTTGGTTTTTTATCTATTTTATTGCAGACAATTGGGTTTTTCTATTAATCAGACGGCAACACTCCTCGGTTTAAAAAGTAAAGTATAAAAAAGGGGCTAATAAAAGAATACAAGCCGGTAGGCCGAAAAAGACCCTTTTAGGACCACCATTAAAAAACACGTGTAAAAAAAGAATATATACAAAATGTACATGGCCGTAGAGCGTTGCCTGTCTAATTATAAAGTTTTAGACTAATCCATGGTTTTACATGCAATTTCTTTTTACTCAACAGTGTTGGCAGATTCTAATTATTTCTAACTATAGCTATAATGGCACTGTTCGTACTATGTAATTTCAAAATCCCTTTAATTTTTATTCCCAATATCTTATAAAGAAAATAAATTTATAGTCGAGGCCAAAATCTTACAGAGAGCTCTCTAAAAAGTAGAACAAAACAAAAATTTACACTATAAGAGCTGCGGGGGGACCGTCAGTCCTGCCTGCTGTGCAGGGCGATCAGGACGACACCACTCAGTAGGGGCATAAAGCCAAGACTACTGGGGTGCTAGTTCTTTCCCTGCCGCCCTAACCACAGCAGGTCCCAAAATGGGTAAAAACTGCTCTAAAAGAGAAATTAAACTTTAACCAAAAATACAACCCTATAGGGGCAGGACTACAGGGGGCTCAGCTCGGCATAATAAAAGCCCCTGTGTCAATAAAAAATGGTCTAAAAAATCGAATATCGACTCAGATCAGATCCGAGGCGAACTGACTGGCGATCCCCTCGCAGCGATATATGTAAAACAATGAAATTAAATTCAACTTTAAAACGGACAGTATACCTGGCCAACACAAACCCGCATGAGTTGAGTAGATGAGGTTAAAAGTCCCTTGTAAAAAAGGGAGCACCCATGCTGGGCTCGGTGACCTGTAAACCCCGCCATATACTTAGTAAATGAAGGGTAAAACAGTCTTTAAAAAGAAAAAGAAAAGTTCCTATACTAATTATGGAGAATCGAAGCACAATGTACGACTCAATAGGGACTAATCTTAAAAAAGTTGTTTAAAAGAAGGGTACCGGCTTCTAAGCCAGTAGAAAAAAAAAAAAAAAAAAAAAACCAAGAGAACTCTCTGCAATTCTAGTAGGAAAAAAAAAAAATACTTAAGTCTCAAGACTGGGGCGGATTTAAGGGCACGCCTTGGCCTGCTTAAAAGTATGCACAACAAATTTTGTAGTGGATATAACTGACTCATATATCTGGATCCAACAAACACGTAAAATGGGCCAGAACAACACAAAATAATTATAGTTTTTTTACAAGTGTAAATGAAGCAGCGCGTCCCTTAACAAGCATACCCTAAGCTATGGGAAAAAGGACCTGATGCAGCTGCGAAAGGCAACGATCAGAGTCGGCCAGCGCAGTTTTTGCGAGCCGACTTGGGCCGAGACCCCCCGCTATTTGTCAATGTCCAAGGGCCGCCCTACTTCATGATTGAGTCAGTTGTCAAAATGATAATAATAATGATACCAGATTCATAAAAACATATAAGTTGGTATAGTATATAAGTGCATAAGTAAAAAATTTAAATTTATCCCATTGAGGGAACTGTTTTATTTAAATATAGACCAAGTCGTGTTATTATTATGACTGACTGTGTAATCAAATTTTATCAGTCATTTGACAGTCAATTAAATATGTCTCCAGTGCTTTGAAAGTAGAGGACTGCAGAGCCCTTGACGGAAAAAGAATATTACAAATATTAAACTCTGCGTCCTCATGAAAAAGAGCACTGGAGAACTTTCGTCTGGCAACCGAGTGAACGCTGCAGTCCAGCAAGAAATGTTCCGTGGAGTTACGGACACCACAGATGGGGCATATGGCCGAACCCCCAATTATGTGGTGTCCAAGGCTCCCTGGCAATAAATTGTAGCCAAGTCTCAGACGCGTCACGCATTTATCCACCCTTTTGTTGGTTGAATAACTGCGTGGCGGTCTGAAACTCACTCCACTACCATGATAGGGCTGGCCCTGAAGTCGTTGTGCCAGCCCTTTTGACCATTTTTCTTTAATGGATATTTTTGTCATGGAGTAAAGCTCTTTGGTTGCAAGAGGTATTTTTTTCTCCGACGGGACCCTCCAGAGCGCGCTTTGCCGCGTCGTCAGCCATCTCGTTCCCCGTAAAACCGACATGTGCTGGACACCACACAAAGGTAACCTCTGATTTATTCAGATGGCACTGATCATAAATGGACAAAATATTTTCTAGTAGATCAGGCCGAGAGTTGCTATTCCTTAAAGAAAGTGATTGAAGAGCCGAAAGAGAATCAGATAGAATAGCAACTTTGTGTGGTTTATTGACCAGTGTCCAGTTTAGTGCATATTGTATGGCAGTCAGTTCCGCGGCATAAATAGATAACCTGTCGCTGAGTCTTTTTGATGTTTTAACCTTAAGGGCTGGTATAACCATTGCCGCGGAAACTGCTGAATTTTCATTTTTACTTCCATCAGTATAAATTTTTAAGTGCTCAGCGTAGCTCGAATTTACATGATCCTCCGTGATAGCCAAAATATGAGAAGGAGGGTCAATTTTAGTCAATTTCGAGCTGAGGGATATGTCGACTTTTGGTGGTACGAGAAGCCACGGGGCGGCGAAACGCGATCCAGAGTTCGCTGTACTGCTAAAGCCGGGAAGGTGTTCCTCCACCAGACTGGCTGTGGTGGCCCCGAATGGAAGAGCTGGGTTTTTAAATTTGCTCTTAGCAAAGAACCCCTTCCCAACGATCGCGTTCACCGGGTTGCCAGGCTTACCAGAAATCCGCGCCCAGTATTTAACTTGTTGAGCCTCCCTCCGCAGGGTCAAAGGCTCGATACCGGCTTCCAGTTCAAGATACACAGAAGGGGTGGAGGGCAGTGCTCTCAGGGCTATTATCAGGGCCTTTCGCTGGATATTATCAAGCATTTTTAGTGCAGTTGTTGAAGCACAAGCATAGACTATGGCACCGTAGTCTAGCTTTGGACGTATTAGGGACTTATAGAGAAGAAGGAGCGAGTTTTTATCAGAGCCAAAATCAGTGCCCCTTAACATTCTCATAAGGTTTAAGTCCCTTTGACACTTTTCTGTTAACTGTTTTATGTGAGACAGTAACAAGAATTTACGATCCAAAAGCATACCCAAAAATGTTACTGTCTCCTCAAATTTAATTTTTGTGTCGCCTAAATATACGTCCAATTCTTTTAAGTTTTTGTTTCCGAAAATAATCCCTACTGTTTTTGTTTTAGAAATTTTAAAGCCCCATTTTTGGGACCAGCGCCAAATGGAATCCAGTCCTGCCTGTGCCTTACGTTGCAGGGTTTGACCATCGGATCCCACTAGCCAGCCGCCAGAGTCATCGGCAAACTGGCTGATAACCATCCCTGTCCCCTCAGTTGCAGCAGGGAGATCGTTAACCAAAAGAGAAAACAGTAGAGGGGATAAAATGGCGCCTTGGGGGGTACCCCTTGTCAGCGTTCCAGCTTCCGAGGGAGTATCCCCTACCTTAACAGTAATTTTTCTATCCAGCAAAAAGGCCCCAACATATTGAAAGCATCTTCCGGTGATCCCACATTTCTTAAGTTTGTAAAGAATCCCCGAGTGCCATGCAAGGTCGAAAGCGGCCTCGAGGTCAAGAAATATTGCTACAACAGAACGGCCTCTATTTTTAGCATAGAGGACGTCATGTTGTAACCTAACCAACTGATCTAATGTCGATCTGCCCTTTCTGAAGCCAGATTGAAAGGGATTTATTATATTTTTAGATTCAAGATAACTTTCCAAACGTGCCTTAACCATCCCCTCTAGCAATTTCCCAGGGTGGGAGGTAAGGCTTATTGGTCTATAAGATTTGGGATCAGCTGGATCCTTATTTTTCTTTTGAAGTGGGATCACACAGGCGAGCTTCCAGTCCCGAGGATAGCTGCCCTCCTTCCAGATTTTGTTGAAAAAGAAAAGCCAAATGTCTAGAGTGGAGTCAGACATGTTCTTGAACATTTGATAAGAAATTTTGTCAAGTCCCGAGGCAGAATTTTTCCTGCTATTGATGCAGTCTTTTAATTCGTTAAGTGTGAAGTCTAAGTTTATGGGATCTAAAATTGATGTTTCACCTGGAGAGTTTATTTCTTCAAAATGGTCAGCTTCAAATTTTTGTTGAAAGGCCAAAACCTCCGGTTCTACATTAGTTTCACTTGAGACCTTTGAATAATGCTGGACAAGCATGTTTGCCTTGTCCAAGGGACTAATCAAATTTTGACCATTTGAAGTAAGGACAGGGACAGGGGCATATGAATTTCCTTTAATTCTGCGAACTTTTTGCCAAAAATCTTTTGAATTTTTCGGGTCATGAACACAGGATTCGCAGAATTCTTGCCAATTTTGTTTTTTAGATTCTATTATAATTGACTTTGCCAAAGAAACTTTGTCTTGATAAATGACCCGGTTGACTTCACAAGGGTTTCTTTTTAGATTATTTAGGGCCTTCTTTCTCTCCTTGACTGCACTTTCGCAGGAATCGTTCCACCAGGGGACCATCTTTTTTGGGGTAAGATTCTTATTTTTATTTTTGACCGGAATCGAGCGTTTCGCCATGGACAAAACGTAGAAGTAATATTTTGCTGAAATTCCTCAATATCATCTGAGTAAACATCTGCCAGGGAGATACCCTCACACAGATTTTTAAAAGACTCCTAATCCTCTTTTTCATATATATATTTTTCTTCGGAATTATTTTCAAGTGAATTTGAATTAGATTTTAGGATGGATATGAGGATTGGGAAATGGTCCGAGTTCCAACTATCGTTGATTACTTGCCAAAAGGTCTTATTTGCTATTTTTGTACTCGTGAATGTTAGATCAAGGCATGAAAAAATGCCCCTAGCAGGATCTAACCTGGTGGGGCTCCCATCGTTAAGCAGTACCAAATCTTTTTGTTCGACCCACTCAAAGACTGCTCTTCCATGGGAGTCTGACCTCTGGGCGCCCCATAAGGGATGGTGTGAATTAAAGTCACCAGTGATCACGAGTTCTTTAAGTTCACTCGAAGCCGAAATGAGTGAACTTAGATTATTTAGTGCCCCCAGCTGGGCGGGGGGATAGAAATAGCTCAGCTGTCGCACTACAGCAGGGGTAAGACCCCCCCACTGTGCCTGCCTGTTTGCCGTGGGCTGCAACTCGTGTCGTTCGATGACGGGATCCTGGTGGTTGAGTGGATTCAGAGCTCGGCCCTTTGATGGCTCTGTTTTCGCAACACACCACTTTGGCCTTAAATTGAATTAAACGAGGGGTCAGGAAGGCCCGTTCTGATCAATCGGCTGGTCACGCCGAGCCCTAGGGTGTTTCTCTGACTTTGTTTTCTTTTAATCATACACAGCTACATCATTTCTCTGTCGTCAGTTGCTGTATGTCAATACCCTAGAAGGCGGTGGCTCATGGGCTAATCGGGTGAAAGTTGGTGTTTGGTTTACACTTGTAACCGCCCAAAGTTAGTCTATGCTTGGTAGGACATTCTGCGGGCCTACATTTGTCCAGTCTAGCCCTTTCACTTCGAGTATATTACCGATGTATCCTTGTCATGATCTGAGTTGGATTTCCCCAGATCATGTCCCCTTGTTGGACTCCGAGGCGGGTGAGGAACATCGGTGATGAATATAAAACAAAAACTATGGCTTCTCAAAAAAAGGCCAAGCGTGTACTCTCTGACTCTGATTCAGAGTCAGAATATTCAACACCTTCTTTATCATTTGCACGTTTTTTAGTCATTCAATCTGTAGACTCTACCAAACCCGTTACAAAACTATCTCCTTTCATTATTGAAAAATCCCTTTCGGCAATCCTTGGTACACCCAAATCTGTTAAAAAACTTAAAAACGAAACCCTGCTTGTTGAGTGCTTTTCGCAACAACAGGTTAGAAACCTACTTGGACACAAGAAACTTTTCAATCTTGATGTGAAAATATTTCCTCACAAGACCCTTAATACCTCCAAGGGGATCATTAGATGCAAAGAATTAAGCTTCTGTGACTCTTTGGAGGAAATCAAATCAAACCTCAAAAGCCAGGCTGTGTCTGATGTGAAAAGAATTTCAGTTCTCAGAGATGGCATTCGTAGAGATACACATACGTACATCTTAACATTCTCTACGCCAACTCTCCCTACTTCAGTTAAAATTGGATTCCAATCGGTCAAGGTTGATGTTTACGTGCCTAATCCGTTGCGCTGTTATAAATGCCAGCGGTACGGCCATCATGAAAGTAACTGCAGAAGCACACCTGTTTGTCCCAAATGTGCTTTTGAAGGGGAAAACCATGACCAAAAGACTTGCAATAACCCTCTTCTCTGTGTCAATTGCAAGTCTTCTCATCCTACCTATTCCAAAGAATGTTCAGTTTGGAAGGATGAGAAAGAAATCCTGTCAATCAAGTTTAAGGAGAATGTTACCTTTTTGGAAGCCAGGAAAACAGTTGAAAAACGCAGGTCTGATCAGGCATTGTTGAGCAAAAGCACAACATATGCAAATGTTGCATCTCCTTTGCCTGCAAATGGACATTGTCCAACCTGCGAACTGTTGGCTAAAAAACTTCTCCAAAAGTTTCCTGAAATGACTAATGAACTGAAAGCTCTCCTTCCCAATGTCGAGGTTACAACACCTTCCACTCAGACTCAGCCTACATCTGAAACAAACAAACCCTCTTCTGCACCCCCAAAACCCACAGACTCTCAAAGTATTCCTTCACAAAAAACCCCAAAGCCCTCTTCCTCTTCGCAAAATATTTCTTCAAAAAAAGCTTCAAAGCCATCTACCCCTTCAAAACAGCCTCCTAAGAAACCCCAACCTCCATCTTCACAGTCTACAAATAAATCAAACGTTCCACCTAAAGATAACAAATCTTCTCATGTACCCCGATCACCAAAAAGATCTTCCTCAAAATCTAAACCACAGTCCAGAGATAATCATGGATCCTGTGAAATTGCAGTCACAGTAGATGATCCGGTCCCTACCTCCAACAGATTTTCGGAGTTAGAGGACATGGATGCAGATACTGAAAATCTGGAAGGTGAGGCTTCAGATTCAGAAGCCTCTATATGGTCCATTTCTAAAGATACTTGGAACAAGGACACTGATACTTGGCACACGTCCAAACCCAAGACAACTGTAATTAAATCTTAATCTATTTTAAAATGTATTGGTTTACGGCCTCTTTTTTTACTTTAGCTTTTATACTCTCTTCATGCACTATGGATACCATAATCCAGTGGAATTGTCGAGGTCTAAAGTCAAACTTTGACGAACTTTCCCTTTTAATCAATGATCACAAACCAGTTGCTGTTTGTCTGCAAGAAACCTTCCTTAAGCGGGAGGATGATATTTTTGTCAAATATCATTCCATTTACAATAAAGTCTTTACCGAAGGCGAGAAAGCTAGAGGTGGTGTTTCTGTTATTGTTAATAACAATATACCTCATAAAGTTATCTCTCTTAACACAAACTTGCAAGCTGTTGCCATCAGGTTATCTTTACACAGTGCTGTCACACTGTGTTCTTTATATCTCCCCCCAAGCACACCTATCAATGAGAACAATCTGAATGATCTCATTGCCCAATTGCCATTCCCCTATATTCTTGCTGGGGACTTTAATGGTCACAATGTTATGTGGGGTTGTGATGACACTAACCAGAGAGGTTTACAATTGGAGAACTTCATTTCGAACAACTCTTTGTCTTTCATGAATGATAACAAGTCCAAAACCTACCTACATCCAGCAACTGGATCTTACTCTTCTATTGATTTAACCTTATGCAGCCCAGTCTTACTTCCCAATTTCACTTGGAAAGTGAAAGAGGATTTGTGTGGAAGTGATCACTTCCCTATTATCTTTTCATCTACACAACCATCCAGCAGTGTAAGACCGCAGAAATGGAAGCTCTCTAAAGCCAATTGGAACAGATTTGAAACCCTCTGTGAACAGACCATTACACATGACAAGTTTGGAGATTGCGATGATCCAGCAAAACTTTTTACTTCGCTGTTAATTGATGCAGCTAAACAGTCTGTCCCTCAGACCTCGACAAATCCAAAACGTCCTGACAAGCCTTGGTACAATGAAGATTGTAAACAGGCTGTCAGAGACAGAAAACAAGCCCTTAGAAAGTTTAACCTCAGACCTACCAAAGAAAATCATAACCTATTCCGTATTTCCAGGGCAAAGGCTCGTCGTACCATTAGAGAAAGTAAGCGCAAGGCTTGGAGACAATATGCCTCTAAATTAAATAGTAGAACTACTACTAAAAAAACCTGGGACATGATTAGAAAGATCAATGGCAAAGGCCAACCCCCTCTCAGTCACCTTGAAGTTAACAATACTTCGTTGGAAACCCCCCAGGATATAGCTGATGCTCTTGCTGACACCTTTTGTAAAAAGTCCTCCTCTGCAAACTATTTTGAAAAGTTTCAGAGGAATAAAGCCAGAGAAGAAAAGAAAAAACTTAATTTCAATTCTTCTAATTCAGAGCACTATAATAAACTCTTCACCTTTAAAGAATTAAAATCAGCCCTGAATAAAGCTCACGATTCTTCTCCCGGCCAAGATAAAGTTCATTACCAGTTTTTAAAACACTTACCTTTTACTTCTCTCTCTGTTTTACTTGATATTTTTAATGATATCTGGCAGTCCGGTAATTTTCCTTCGTCCTGGCGAGAGGCACTAGTCATTCCTATCCCAAAACCTGGCAAGGATGCTAATGACCCAGCTAACTATCGTCCCATAGCTCTTACTAGTTGTCTCTGCAAGACCCTAGAACGTATGGTCAATGACAGGCTTGTCTGGTTTTTAGAGAAAAACAACCTTATCGTTGATGTACAGAGTGGATTTCGTCGCCAGCGTGGTACCATCGATCATCTTGTCCGCTTTGAAACCTTTGTTAGAGAAGCCTTTATTAATAGACAACATGTAGTATCTGTCTTTTTCGACCTTGAAAGCGCTTATGATACAACTTGGAAATACGGAATTCTTAAAGACTTACATGACTTTGGTCTTCGAGGCCGTCTTCCTCTTTTTATCTCGGCCTTCTTGGATGAACGTCTTTTCCGCGTCCGAGTTGGCAATACTGTCTCGGGAGCCCGTGAACAGGAGATGGGTGTGCCCCAAGGATGTATTCTCTCTGTTACACTTTTTAGTGTAAAAATAAACAGTATAGTTAAAGCTATCCGTCCTGGTGTAGACTGTTCTCTCTATGTTGATGACTTTGTTATATGCTTCAGATCTCGAAATATGAATATTATTGAGAGACAACTTCAACAGTGTCTCAACAAACTCCAAACGTGGTCTGAAGAAAATGGCTTCAAATTTTCCAAGTCCAAAACAAAATGCATGCACCTTTGTAATTTACGTGGTGTTCATCTAGACCCTGACCTGTATTTGGACAAAACTAAAATTGAAGTCGTTTCCCAGTTTAAATTTCTTGGAGTCATCTTTGACAGAAAGCTTTCCTTCCTTCCTCACATCACTGCACTTAAAAAGAAATGCAAGAAGGCTCTTAATCTTCTAAAGGTTGTGGCCCATTCTGATTGGGGAGCAGACCGTAAAGTCCTCTTGCGGCTTTATCGGTCTTTAGTTCGCTCCAAATTAGACTATGGATCTATCGTATACGGATCAGCCCGTAAATCTTGCCTTAAAATTCTTGATCCTATACACCACGAAGGCCTGCGTCTTGTACTTGGCGCTTTCAGAACTTCTCCCGTCAATAGTCTCTATGTTGAGGCTAATGAACCTTCTCTTTCTTACAGGAGGGAAAAACTATCTCTTCAATATCTTTTAAAACTGAAGTCGAATCGTTTTAACCCAACTCATAAAGTTGTTTTTAAACCTCAATATAAACATCTTTTTGCAAGGAAACCAAATGTTATTCCTCCATTTGGTATCCGCATGGAGCCCATAGTAGATAACCTTGGCATAGACACTGAATCTATTGCCGACTATAAAATCTCTGAAATCCCTCCATGGACTCTAAACAGTGCAGAATTCAGATTTGACCTTGCATCCGTACTTTACTTGAAAGGATCTCACAAATTTCTTCTATGAATAGATTGGTGTTCTGCTGGCTTCCAAGTCATGTAGGCATCAAAGGCAATGAAAATGCCGATAGGTCTGCCAAATCTGCACTTAACCTTCCCATTTCAGATTTTAAAGTTCCACACACTGATTTTAAATCCTCTGTTTTAACACATATCCAATCTTCTTGGCAATCCCAGTGGGATGCTGATGTTTTCAATAAACTGCATTCAGTTAAACCCTCCCTTGGTGAATGGTACCCCGTTTACAGGTCTGTTCGTTGAGAAGAAGTGATAATTGCACGACTTCGAATTGGCCATTCACGCATTACCCATTCCTGGCTCTTGACCAGAGATGATGCCCCTGAATGTATTCCATGCAATGCACCCTTCTCTATAAAACACATTCTACTAGATTGCATTGACTTTCAGCCAGTTCGTACAAAATATTTCAACGTCGATAGTTTAAAAAATCTTTTTGATTCTATCAGTTACACATAACCTTTCATCATTTAAAGACTTTTCCTTATCATTTTAAGACTGTTCAAATTTTTTATCACAATCTTAAGTTTGCATCCCCTTAATGGGAGGATTACCTCTTTTGAGGGCATCTTATCTCATTGGAGACATTCATTCTTCATTTAAAGACTCCTTTATTATCAATTTAAGACTGTTCAAATCTTTTTATCACAGTCTTAACATCATTATTCCAAACCTTTTTGAGTTAATAGGGAAGCCCTGTTGCTCAATTATATCTTTTATACATACTTAGATCACACATGATCCTTCTTAATTTAACTCTTTTACTGTCAACATGTCTCAAATCTTTTTAGAAAAAATCCGCCTTAATCGTTCCTTCAACACAGATATGCGCGCTAAATGACCAAAGCTGTCGATGCGCCATAAAACAACATTCATTCATTCATTAGATTATTTAGAGATTCAAGGTCACACCCCCTTGAATAGATATTTGCCAAAATGTAAGGGGTATCTGAGGAGTAAATTTCAAAAGCTTGGGTCTCAATCTTGGTCTCCCCATTTTGATCCCTAGCATTGTTTACATTAAGATTTTTAAAATGGACACCATGTTTAAAAAAGGTGGCTAAACCACCGCAAAAATTGTCGTTGTTGTTTTTGAAAATTTTATTCTCTAAAGTGTATCCAGGAATATTGCGAGTTGTTCTTTCGTTAAATTTGGTTTCCTGGATACAAATGATGTCGATACTGTTATTAACAAGGAATCTCTTAAGTTCTGTTGTAGTGTAGGCGGAGAGTCCACACGCATTTAAACTTAAAATTTGAAGGTATTTGGCCATGGCGAAATTAGTATGGTTTAAAAATCTGTTTTTTGGCCCCGCGGAGTAAGTGGGGAGAACCTAGACTGAAGCGCCTAGATCCAACCACCGTTTTAAGTGGAGAATTCAGGCACTTCAGTCTGGAACCCGTAGGTTTAGGGAGGCTGGATGGTTTAATTGGCCTCGACATTTTTTTCGGAGTGGCCCGACGTGCTGGTTTTTCCGAGTCAGGGACGCGTCCACCCTCTTTATCATCCTCTGATTTGATTTGGGCAGGATCTTCTTGAAATGATGAAATAAATGGTGATAAAAATTTGTTTCTTAAGTAATTTTAGTTGTAATTTCCGCTTTTTATAGTGGGATCCATGACTAAATTTCTCATTTTTGCCAAAAGATGATCTAAATTGAATTTTTGTAGAAAATTGGTGTCTAATACAGAATCCGTTGATGCGGATCTGTCAATCTTTTTTATGGATTCCACTTGGGTGGACGCGTCTCGCTTCTCGGATTGTTCTTTTTGCCTGGGGGGAGGGGGGTTGAAACCTCCCCCAGCGATGAGTCCGTAGAGGTCACATCGGTGAGAGAGGGTTCACCCCTCTTTTTATCAGGAGTGCTGTTCCTGCCTCCGTTATGAGGTCTGATATTGGTAGGGGTATGTGGTGATGTTGAGTTTAGGGAAGATTCCGACACTGAGGTGACATCGGTGGTTGTCTTTAATTCTTTTATGGGAGAAATGGGGGGAGTTTCAGTTTTGTCCACCGATGTCTGCTTTTTATTATTTGGGGAATCTTCGTGGGCCATAACTTTTTGTCTGTCAAGACGAGTGTGGGCTATGTCAATAATTTGTTTTTTGTTTGTGTATTGAAGGGTCTAATCTGTTCTGTTTGGTTTACCTTAAAGGTAAATCGGGGTCCTTTAGAAGAAGGGGAGGGGAGTGGGTTTGCCGAATTTCGCTGGGGGCAGAGAACAGCACCAATAGAGGGACATGGGTCACAGGGTCTCGGCCCGGGCCCAAGAGCAACCGTGAGCGTCCTTGTACATTTTTTTTTTTTTTTTTTTTTTTTATTAGCCACGTCAACTGGTATGATGGGAGTCGTGGCCATCTCCCACCATACCTTACAATTCAATGTTAGTAGGTTTCTAAATAATTTGTTAGCACTCTTAAACAAAAGATGTTTCATATACCTAACAAAAATTGTATTTTTTGTAGATTTATTCCATCACTTGAATGTGGCCTTATTAAGAGAAAGAGAGAGAGAGAGAATCAGAAATCAGGGTAAAAAAAAAATGAAATAGATGTAAGTATGTGTGTGTGTGTGGGTGAGTGGATATGTGCATATGGAGTAAAGAAATTGGAATCCTTCAGAAATTTTATAGAAATTCGTTAATATTTACTACCTGTGCACTATACTGGCAAAGGAGACTTTGATAAACATGTTCTACAATTGTCATGTGACATTTGTCAATTTCATGCGTGTTTGTGCATTTATGAATATTCAAGGTCAAGTTTAGAGTATTTTTAAAACCGATCATTGAGGGTATTTTTTGTTTATTCCTACAGTGATAAATATATTTCTTAAGTTCTAAAAGTAGCCTGTCTAATGGTACGTTTGATGTACGTGTGCCTAAAAGTAAAGTTCGACTATCAATTTGCAGTGTATGGTCAAAAGTACTTAAAATTGTTGCTATATTATTAATTAATGATTTGGTGTGTTCACAGTCATGAAATAAATGTAGAATAGTTTCTTCATATTGTTTACAAAATGTACATGAGTTAGTATTTATCAATTTCATTTTAAAAAGCAGAGAATTTGTTGGAATTATTCTATGTATTATTCTTGTTTGAAACCACTGTGTATAAGTGTCTTTTGTGCATTTAAACACATTTCCATGAACTTGCTTCCAATCTATATTTATGTGGTTATATAATGAGTCCCACTTAACTCTACTCGAAGGTATTTCATCGTTGTGTGTCAAAATATTATAAACATGTTTATTTATGTTACTTTTAGTAAGCATATGAAAGAAATAATAACTAATAGAAGGATTATGACATCCATTTAAAGCATCCTTTTTAATCAAAATGTGATTTTTTGAAAGGAAAGTTTTAACTTGTACTCTTGTACTTTGGACGCCCACAAATAAATCGGGCACAGACACGACCGGGCCGTGTGGTTGCCCTGGCAATTTTTACAGCAGACTACGCTTGAATTGCATAGTCTGCTATTATGTGCACCAGCACATCGGGCACAAGCTGTGTCATTTGGACATTTGCTGGAGGTGTGCCCATATTTTTGACATTTGAAACACCTGAGAGGCGGAGTAATATAAGGAAAAACTGGAATGAATAGATCGGATTCTGTTACCCTGACACACTCTGGCAAAACCTTGCCAAAGAATGTCAGGGCAACAGCCGCCGTGGGTGCTCCAAATCTATTTTGGATTCTGGAGGCTTTCATAATAAAAATGTTTTCTAAGTTGACCTTAGCCTCCAGAGTTTGGACTAATTCCTCTGGACTGTAGTCCAGAGGAATATTATGTATTACCCCCCTGACCGTAACCATGTCGTCTGGGGTGTACGCAAAACAACGTACTCCGCAGACGACAAGGGGGGGCAATATGTAAAAGTTTGCTCAACATTTGAGCTGAGCACACCTCCAACAACAGACCACCATCTTTTAGTACTACTATTTTTCTTGTAATTCCGGCCAGGTCCCTGCTAATGCCTCGGGAGAGAGCCAAAGGAGATGTCCTCTTAAAACCATGACCTCTCCCGACGGGTCTAATGAACGCCTTAAAGGCCCATGTATTGTTAGAGAGTAAGTGGGCCTGACCGGGATTAATGGGTTCACCATAATTTTTTAAGTTAGCCGACATGGCTCTATAAAGATAAATAAATAAATAAATGAATATATAAATACATATGTTGTGTGTAATTATGGCTATTTGTTAATTTATAGTAGATTTGACACTGGGCCGCCGCATATATGCTTGACCTTCAGTGTTGAGCTATTGAGTGGACTGTGTAATATAAAATAAAGTAACTCCAAAACAGCAAGAAAGAAAAATATAAAATAAGTTACTGGGATATATGAAGGGGTGACAGATACAAAACAAACAAAACTCAATCACCAAGACATACTATAACATGTCTTTGCTCCATAAAATATCTATACAGAAAAAGGATATTACTAAGCTGAGAGTACGAACTGATTAAGGGACGATGGGTTGGTTTAAAGAAAAACAGATCGATGCAGGGTGGGGGTGGGGGCAACACTGTTGAGAATGGGAGAGATAGCAAAATACGCGTCGATAAAAAACCAATAACTGTTCGACCGGCGAGAGTATACCTAGATAAGTACAGCTGATGCGTAGTAACAGCAGGATCTCTAGTACAAAATGGATCTCTAGTACAAAATGGAAAATTTTCTTTGTTTACTATCGTCTAAAATGGCTACCGGAAATCTGTGTGGGATGTTTTGTCAACATCATCATTGTTGCTTTGTTTACCCTCGCCATGCGGCATTGCGCCATGCGGCGAGCAGCTATTGGTTCTTTACTAAGAATAACAGTCTATTTGTATGGAATCTATATATTATGACAGACATGAACACCTCACGGTTTAAGAAAACAAAAAAAATAAAAATATTTGCGTAAAAGCCAAAAGGGGCTAAGTCAAAAACGACCCTTTTCAGGACCAGAATAAAAAAATCTATAAAATATTTATAATGTAACAAAATATTTACATATAGTACAGGGCCGTGAGGCATTGCATGTCCGAACACAAAATTTAGTACTTGTCTTGAAAATTGCTATTTGGTACGCTCGACAGTGTCAATATCCTAAATATTCAATTTCTAATTAATATCATTTATTACCATGGGTTAAAAGCAAACTAGTTGTCTTGTCTATGTTGTGTTTTTCTTTTGATATTTACCTATAACGGAGGTTTATAGCTAAACGAAGCGTCAAAGCCGACTAGAGAGCTCTTCAAAAAGGGGGGGGGGGTGGAGAAAATATACACGTAAAAATTGAGGGACAGCCGTCAGTCCTGCCTGCTGTGCGGGGCGATCAGGACGACACCTCGCAGTAGGGGCATTAAGCCAAAACTACTGGGGTGCCCGTTCTTTCCCTACCGCCCCTCCACAGTAGGTCCCAAAATGGGTAAAAACTAAATTAAAGGTGAAAAAGATAAACCTTGACCAAAAATACAACCCTAACGGGTAGGACTACAGGGACTCAGAGCTAACATAATAAAAGCCCCTGTGTCAGTAAATAATCTCCGCTAAAAAATCAATTATCGACCCGGATCAGATCCGGGGCGAACTGACTGACGGCTGCTACTCAAAATTGTAATTAAAACAATAAGTTAAGAAAATGGTGTTTAAAAACATATACATGATCACAATGATCATGCCTAGGACTTATCACAAATTAGAGAGAAAAAATAAATAAAAATAAAAAAATAAATAAATAAATAAATAAATAAAAATCCCTTGTAAGGAGGGGAATACCCATGCATGACCGAATGACCCGTAAATCCCAAGATACATTTAATATACCTGGGATATGAAATAGTATAAGAAATAGTTTAAAAACAAAATACTGGCAATAAATAAAAAAAAAAAAAAAAAAAAAAAAATACTTATTTGAATACTAAGATATATCTTAGTTAATATAGAAGTAGCCAGTTTGTTTAACCATTCTGGAAAAAAAAAAAAGGGGGGGGACAATTGAAGAGCTCTCTATAAAACAACAAATAAAGCAAAGACAAGAAAAGTCCAATACTGGGGCGATTTAGGAGCGTGCCATTGGTCTATTTTAGACAAGAAAAATTAAAAGGAAAAACTTGCCAGTAAAACATACCAAGACATTAGCCCACCACCACACAAAATTTCCTGGTGAAAAATTGGCATAAGGGTGTTATTGAAACATTGTGGAAAAAGGAAAAGATGCAGGTAAACAGCATCGTCTCCCTTTCCCACAATATTTCCCACCCCTCTTGGTCAGGAAAAGTATAAAGTGTGTTGTGTGGCAATGGACCAATGGGTAGTATAAAGTAATATTCTGTAATATTAATGTCTCCCACAAGGCACAAACATATATAAAAGGTATTTGTGCAAAACTAATGGAAAGCACCCTAAACAAGGTACTGAAAAAAAATTACCTAGTATTGGGAGCCTTTATTTTATTAGAGAACTAAATGGGAGACTTTATCTTACAAAAAAAAGAAGACCATGGCACGTCCTTATCTGAGATGACTGAAGATCAAATTTTGTCTGTCATCTGGCAGTCTAAAATATATGTCTCCAGTGCTAAAAATACTGATATTTGGAATGCTTTGGAAGGGTAAAGAATATTTTTGATATTAAACGAAATATCCTTCCAAAAGGGAGCACTGGAGAACTTTTGCCTTGCCGCCGAGTGAACGCTGCAGTCCAGCAAGAAATGTTCCGTGGAGTGACGGACACCACAAGTGGGGCATATGGCCGAACCCCCAATTATGTGGTGTCCAAGGCTCCCTGGCAATAAATTGTAGCCAAGTCTCAGACGCGTCACGCATTTATCCACCCTTTTGTTGGTTGAATAACTGCATGGCGGTCTGAAACTCACTCCACTACCATGATAGGGCTGGCCCTGAAGTCGTTGTGCCAGCCCTTTTGACCATTTTTCTTTAATGGATATTTTAGTCATGGAGTAAAGCTCTTTGGTTGCCAGGGGTATTTTATCTCCGACGGGACCATCCAGAGCGCGCTTCGCTGCGTCGTCAGCTATCTCGTTCCCCATAAAACCGACATGTGCTGGACACCACACAAAGGTAACCTCTGATTTATTCAGGTGGCACTGATCATAAATGGACAGAATATTTTCTAACAGATCAGGCCGAGAGTTACTATTCCTTAAAGAGAGTGATTGTAAAGCCGAAAGAGAATCAGATAGAATAGCAACTTTGTGTGGTTTATTGACCAGTGTCCAGTTTAGTGCATATTGTATAGCAGTCAGTTCCGCGGCATATATAGATAACCTGTCGCTGAGTCTTTTTGATGTTTTAACCTTATGGGCTGGTATAACCATTGCCGCGGAAACTGCTGAATTTTCATTTTTACTTCCATCAGTGTATATTTTTAGGTGCTCAGCATAGTTCGAACTTACATGATCCTCCGTAACAGCCAAAATGTGAGAAGGAGGGTCAATTTTAGTGAATTTCGAGCTGAGGGATATGTCGACTTTCGGTGGTATGAGAAGCCACGGGGCCGCGAAACGCGATCCAGAGTCCGCTGCACCGCCAACGCCGGGAAGGTGTTCCTCCACCAAATTGGCTGTGGTGGCCCCGAACGGAAGAGCTGGGTGTTTGTATTTGCTCTTGAAAAAGAACCCCTTCCCCACGATCACGTTCACCGGGTTGCATGGTTTACTTGAAATACGCGCCCAGTATTTCACTTGTTGAGCCTCCCTCCGCAGGGTTAAAGATCGATTCCGGCTTCAAGTTCTAGATAGACAGAGGGAGTGGAGGGCAGAGCTCTCAGGGCTATTATCAGGGCCTTTCGCTGGATAATTTCTACCATTTTAAGTGCCGATTTTGTGGCACTGGCATAGACTATGGCACCGTAGTCTAGCTTTGGACGTATTAGGGACTTGTAGAGAAGCAGGAGCGAGTTTTTATCAGAGCCAAAATCAGTGCCCCTTAGCATTCTCATGAGGTTTAAGTCCCTTTGACACCTTTCTGATAACATTTTTATATGAGGCAGTAACGAGAATTTACGATCCAAAAGCATACCCAAAAATGTTACTGTCTCCTCAAATTTAATTTTTGTGCCGCCTAAATATACGTCCTATTCTTTTAGGTATTTGTTTCCGAAAATAATCCCTACAGTTTTTGTTTTTGAAATTTTAAAGCCCCATTCCTGGGACCAGCGCCAAATGGAATCCAGTCCTGCCTGTGCCTTACGTTGCAGGGTTTGACCATCGGATCCCACTAGCCAGCCACCAGAGTCATCGGCGAATTGGCTGATAACCATCCCTGTCCCCTCAGTTGCAGCAGGGAGATCGTTAACCAAAAGAGAAAATAGCAGAGGGGATAAAATGGCGCCTTGGGGGGTACCCCTTGTTAGCGTTTCCGCTTCTGAGAGGGTATCCCCCACCTTAACTTTAATTTTTCTATCATGCAGGAAGGCCCTGACATAATTAAAGCATCGCCCAGTGATCCCACATTGTTTGAGTTTATAGAGAATCCCCGAGTGCCATGCAAGATCGAAAGCGGCCTCGAGGTCTAGAAATATGGCTACAACAGAACGTCCTCTATTTTTAGCAAAGAGGACGTCATATTGTAACCTTACCAACTGATCAGTAGTGCTTCTGCCCTTTCTAAAGCCGGACTGAAAGGGATTTATGATGTTTTTGGATTCTAAATATCGTTCCAAACGTGCCTTAACCATCCCCTCTAGCAATTTCCCAGGGTGGGAGGTAAGGCTTATAGGTCGATAGGACTTAGGATCAGAAGGATCTTTATTCTTTTTTTGCAGTGGGATCACACAGGCTAGCTTCCATTCCTGTGGAAAACTGCCCTCTTTCCAGATTTTATTAAAAAGAGTAAGCCATATGTCCAGGGTCGAATCAGACATATGCTTAAACATAGAATATGACAATTTGTCTAGTCCCGAGGCAGAATTTTTTCTGCTATTAATGCAGTCCTTTAATTCTTGCAATGTGAAGTCTAAGTTTATTATATTAGAATTTGGAACCTCATGTGGAGAGTTAATGTCTTCAAAATGGTCGATTTCAAAATTTTGTTGGTAGGTCAAAACCTCATGCTCAATATTTGTATCACTAGAAACTTTAGCATAATGCTGGGCAAGCATGTTTGCCTTGTCCAAGGGGCTGATTGAATTTTTGCCATTTGAAGTTAGAACAGGGACAGGGGCATATGAATTTCCTTTTATTCTGTGAACTTTTTGCCAAAAATCTTTAGAATTTTTAGGGTCATGAACACATGATTCACAGAATTCTTGCCAATTTTGTTTTTTTGATTCTAAAATAACATTTTTTGCCAAAGGTACTTTATTTTGGTAGGTGACCCGGTTGACTTCACAGGGGTTTCTTTTTAGATCATTTAGGGCCTTTTTTCTCTCCTTGACTGCGTTTTCGCATACTTCATTCCACCAAGGTACTGTTATTTTAGTTATGTTTTTGTTGCTTGTAACCGGAATCGAGCCTTTAGCTATGGGCAGACATTTTTCCGAAATATTTTTTAGAAAAATTTCGACATGTTCATGGTAGACATCTGTTAGAGAGATATCCTCACATAAAATTTTAAAAAGATCCCAATCCGCCTTTTCAAAAATAAATTTTTCCTCTAAGTTAGGATTTTTAGTTGCTAAATTTGATTTTGAGCTATATAGAGAGATTAGGATTGGGAAATGATCTGATCCCCAATTGTCATTAATTACTTGCCAAACAGATTTATTTGCTAATTTTGAACTCGTGAAAGTTAGATCCAGGCATGAAAAAGTGCCCCTAGCAGGATCTAACCTGGTGGGGCTCCCATCGTTGAGCAGTACCAGATCTTTTTGTTCAACCCACTCAAAAACTGCTCTTCCATGGGAGTCTGACCTCTGGGCGCCCCATAGGGGATGGTGTGAGTTAAAGTCACCAGTAATCACGAGTTCCTTAAGTTCAGTCTGAGCCGAAATGATTGAACTTAGATTATTTAAGGATTCAAGGTCACACCCCCTTAAATATATATTTGCCAAAATGTGAGGAATTCCAGAAAAGTAAATTTCAAATGCCTGTACTTCAATTTTAATTTCCCCATTTTGATCTCTAACATTGTCTACATTCATATTTTTGTAGTTGAATCCATTTTTGAAATATGTGGCTAAGCCGCCACAGAAGTTGTCTTTATAATTTTTGAAAATTTTGTTTTCTAAAGTGTATCCAGGTATTTTACGAGTTATTTTATCTTTGAATTTAGTTTCCT
The DNA here is from genome assembly GCA_945859785.2 of Tridacna gigas. NCBI lineage: Eukaryota > Metazoa > Mollusca > Bivalvia > Cardiida > Cardiidae > Tridacna > Tridacna gigas. The sequence continues at coordinate 6,331,487 of OX244034.2, read as the reverse complement.
GAATACATATTATATCAACATTATTTAGATCAATAAATCTTTTTAAATCTGTAATGGTGTGGGCCGAAAGCCCACACGCATTAAAGCTTAGAATATTGTGAAATCTGTCCATAGTTAATTAATAAGGTTTAAAAATTTGTTTTTTCACCCCGCGGAAAGACTGCGGTGAGGCCAGACTGAAGCGCCTGCTCCCGCCCACTGTCTTAAGTGGGGAGTTCAAGCTCTTCAGTCTGGACCCAACAGGTTTAGGGAGGCTACTCGGTTTAGTCGGCTTCAACGCTCTGTTTGGGGTGGCCCGGCGTGCTGAGTTAGCAGTGGTGATGTCGCGGCGACTCAGCTTGTCTTCCTGAGACTCTGAAGGAAGGTTTTTTTGAAATGAAGAAAGAAAGGAAGACAAGAATTTATTTCTTAAGTAATTTTCAGTATATTTACCAGTTTGGATATTGTTGTCCGTCAACAGAATTCTCATGTTTTTCAAAAGAATATTCAAATCAAATTTGTTCATGAAATTAGTTTCCAAAAAACTTTCTGTTTGGACAGTTTTCTCAGTAGTTTGAATTTCGTGCTGAGTCGCAGCGTCACACCCCCGCGTTTTCAAATCATTGCCTATGGGGGAGGATATTTCTCCCAACGATGCAGCCTCTGAGGTTACATCAGTGAGAGAAAGCTCCTCCCGGGAACTTTTAGAGCCTGAACTGGACGTGCTACTCCCGCTACCACGGCTAAAACTTAAAGGACTACAAGAAGAGGGAGTGGAGCTAACTTTAGGAAAAGAAGACTCTGAGATATTATCTATTTTGGTGGAGGCCAAGTTATTATTTCTTATTGGGCTGACAGTGGGGGTTATATCGTTTGCCACCACCAACTTGTTTTTAACCTTTAACTCGGAGTCTCTGGGGGCCTTAACCTCTGGTCTAACCAGTTTAGTATGGGCAATGTCTGTTGTTTTCTCATTCATGGTATGTTGAAGGGTCCTAACCTGCATTTTTTCATTTACTTTAAAAGTAAATCTTGGACCTGTAGATGGGAAGGAAGATTGTTTTATCTCAGACTTTCCAGTATCCGTGGTAACAGGAGCAGCAAATGCTTCTGGGCAGTCCCCACACAACTCCATAGCCCGAGCCCATGAGCACCCCCGGGCATTTTTACATTCTTGTACTTTGGAAGCCCAGAGGTACACAGGGCAGCGGGTAGAGCGTGAGGTATGACCGCCCCTACAATTCGCACAGCAGACATTTTGTGATTGGCAATGTCTGCTGTTATGATCCCCAGCACATCGGGCACAAGTCTCGTTCTTATGACATCTGCTGGCGGTGTGTCCGAACCCTTGACACTTAAAACAACGTAACGGAGGAGTGATGAAAGACTCCACCGGCATATAAAAATGGGAACCAATGACCCTGACACATTCCGGCAAAGCGTTGTCAAAAAAAGTCAAGGCCACTGCCGTTGTTGGTGCTTTAAACCTATTTAATATCCTGGAGGCCTTCATAATGAAGATATTTTTATTGTTGACCTGGGCTTCCAGGGTTTGGACTAATTCCTCTGGATTATAATCCAGAGGAATGTTGTAAACTACCCCCCTGACCGTGACCATATCATCTGGAGTGTACGCGAAACAGCGCACACCACAGACGATAAGAGGGGTCATTTGCAATAGCTTCCTAAGCATCTCGGCCGAACACACCTCCAGCAGAAGCCCTCCGTCCTTTAACACAACCACCTTGTTGCCGATCCCAGTCAGGTCCCTACTAATACCTCGGGAGAGAGCCAATGGAGAAATAGTGCGAAAGCCTGGTCCTCTCCCGAGAGGCCTAACAAAGGCTTTATACGTCCATGTATTATTTGAAAGCAGGTGGGCCTGACTGGGATTAATTGGTTCACCATATAGTTTTAAATTTAAAGACATTTGGGATAACCCGTGGCAATATTTTATAATGAAAATTATCTATCTGTTGTTTATGCACTGGGCCGCCACAAAACTGCTTGACCTTCAGTGCTAAAAAGGTTTTAATTAATTAAAAGGGGTTGGGAATAAAAACAACAACAACAACAGCAAGACATTAGCAGCAGCACACTGTTATGAAAGTAAAGTGCCTAGAAAGCTGCAATAACAAAGGGGGTGGGGTATCATATACAGCAGACGACAAAAGTGTGTCTGACTATTTAAAAATAAAAGATCAAATGGGTTAATAATATACTGATACTAAACAGGAAAGAGCAACAATAATTATGGTCTCTCTTATAACCCAAACTTGTAGAGAAAGGGCTGCAACCAAGGTTGAAACATATAAGAAAAGCTCTTAACAGGTAGAAAAAAGTGGGTGGGATAAAGACACTGTGGAACGTTTTGCTGATAAAATAATAATAATATGAAATCGAGCGTAAAGAACCGGTAGCTGTTCGAGGGGAGGGTATACCTTCGACCTGATTGCTGTTTTGGAATTAATGGCTAGGTCTGTTGTTGATTTCACGAAGATTTTCTGGAGAGCCACTTTGTTTACTTCTTAGTTTGAAAATGGCAGACCGGAAGTGAATGTCATGTTTTGTCAACATCATCATTGTTGCTTTGTTTACCCTCGCCATGCGGCATTGCGCCATGCGGCGAGCAGCTATCGGTTCTTTACTAAGAATAACATTCTATTTGTATGGAATCTATATATTATGACAGACATGAACACCTCACGGTTCAAGAAAACAAAAATAAAAATATTTGCGTAAAAGCCAAAAGGGGCTGAGGTCAAAAACGACCCTTTTCAGGACCACAATAAAAAAAATCTATAAAATATTTATAATGTAACAAAATATTTACATATAGTACAGGGCCGTGAGGCATTGCATGTCCGAACACAAAATTTAGTACTTGTCTTGAAAATTGCTATTTGGTACGCTCGACAGTGTCAATATCCTAAATATTCAATTTCTAATTAATATCATTTATTACCATGGGTTAAAAGCAAACTAGTTGTCTTGTCTATGTTGTGTTTTTCTTTTGATTTTTACCTATAACGGAGGTTTATAGCTAAACGAAGCGTCAAAGCCGACTAGAGAGCTCTTCAAAAAAGGGGGGGATGGAGAAAATATACACGTAAAAATTGAGGGACAGCCGTCAGTCCTACCTGCTGTGCAGGGCGATCAGGACGACACCTCGCAGTAGGGGCATTAAGCCAAAACTACTGGGGTGCCCGTTCTTTCCCTACCGCCCCTCCACAGTAGGTCCCAAAATGGGTAAAGACTAAATTAAAGGTGAAAAGGATAAACCTTAACCAAAAATACAACCCTAACGGGTAGGACTACAGGGACTCAGAGCTAACATATTAAAAGCCCCTGTGTCAGTAAATAAACTCCGCTAAAAAATCAATTATCGACCCGGATCAGATCCGGGGCGAACTGACTGACGGCTGCTACTCAAAATTGTAATTAAAACAATAAGTTAAGAAAATGGTGTTTAAAAACATATACATGATCACAATGATCATGCCTAGGACTTATCACAAATTAGAGGAAATAAAAAAAAAAAAAAAAAAAAAAAAAAAATCCCTTGTAAGGAGGGGAATACCCATGCCTGACCAAATGACCCGTAAATCCCAAGATACATTTAATATACCTGGGATATGAAATAGTATAAGAAATAGTTTAAAAACAAAATACTGGCAATAAACAAAAAAAAAAAAAAAAAAACTTATTTGAATACTAAGATATATCTTAGTTAATATAGAAGTAGCCAGTTTGTTTAACCATTCTGAAAAAAAAAAAAAAAAAAAAAGAAAGTTAAGGGGAACAATTGAAGTGCTCTCTATGGAACAACAAATAAAGCAAAGACAAGAAAAGTCCAATACTGGGGCGATTTAGGAGCGTGCCATTGGTCTATTTTAGACAAGAAAAATTAAAAGGAAAAACTTGCCAGTAAAACATACCAAGACATTAGCCCACCACCACACAAAATTTCCTAGTGGAAAAATGGCATAAGGGTGTTATTGAAACATTGTGGAAAAAGGAAAAGATGCAGGTAAACAGCATCGTCTCCCTTTCCCACAATATTTCCCACCCCTCTTGGTCAGGAAAAGTATAAAATGTGTTGTGTGGCAATGGACCAATGGGTAGTATAAAAGTAATATTCTGTAATATTAATGTCGCCCACAAGGCACAAACATATATAAAAGGTATTTGTGCAAAACTAATGGAAGGCACCCTAAACAAGGTACTGAAAAAAATTAACTAGTAATGGGAGCCTTTATTTTATTAGAGAACTAAATGGGAGACTTTATCTTACAAAAAAAAGAAGACCATGGCACGTCCTTATCTGAGATGACTGAAGATCAAATTTTGTCTGTCATCTGGCAGTCTAAAATATATGTCTCCAGTGCTAAAAATACTGATATTTGGAATGCTTTGGAAGGGTAAAGAATATTTTTGATATTAAACGAAATATCCTTCCAAAAAGGAGCACTGGAGAACTTTTGCCTTGCCGCCGAGTGAACGCTGCAGTCCAGCAAGAAATGTTCCGTGGAGTTACGGACACCACAAGTGGGGCATATGGCCGAACCCCCAATTATGTGGTGTCCAAGGCTCCCTGGCAATAAATTGTAGCCAAGTCTCAGACGCGTCACGCATTTATCCACCCTTTTATTGGTTGAATAACTGCGTGGCGGTCTGAAACTCACTCCACCACCATGATAGGGCTGGCCCTGAAGTCGTTGTGCCAGCCCTTTTGACCATTTTTCTTTAATGGATATTTTAGTCATGGAGTAAAGCTCTTTGGTTGCCAGGGGTATTTTATCTCCGACGGGACCATCCAGAGCGCGCTTCGCCGCGTCGTCAGCTATCTCGTTCCCCATAAAACCGACATGTGCTGGACACCACACTAAGGTAACCTCTGATTTATTCAGGTGGCACTGATCATAAATGGACAGAATATTTTCTAACAGATCAGGCCGAGAGTTACTATTCCTTAAAGAGAGTGATTGTAAAGCCGAAAGAGAATCAGATAGAAAAGCAACTTTGTGTGGTTTATTGACCAGTGTCCAGTTTAGTGCATATTGTATAGCAGTCAGTTCCGCGGCATATATAGATAACCTGTCGCTGAGTCTTTTTGATGTTTTAACCTTAAGGGCTGGTATAACCATTGCCGCGGAAACTGCTGAATTTTCATTTTTACTTCCATCAGTGTATATTTTTAGGTGCTCAGCATAGCTCGAACTTACATGATCCTCCGTAACAGCCAAAATGTGAGAAGGAGGGTCAATTTTAGTGAATTTCGAGCTGAGGGATATGTCGACTTTCGGTGGTACGAGAAGCCACGGGGCCGCGAAACGCGATCCAGAGTCCGCTGCACCGCCAACGCCGGGAAGGTGTTCCTCCACCAAATTGGCTGTGGTGGCCCCGAACGGAAGAGCTGGGTTTTTGTATTTGCTCTTGAAAAAGAACCCCTTCCCCACGATCACGTTCACCGGGTTGCATGGTTTACTTGAAATACGCGCCCAGTATTTCACTTGTTGAGCCTCCCTCCGCAGGGTTAAAGGCTCGATTCCGGCTTCAAGTTCTAGATAGACAGAGGGAGTGGAGGGCAGAGCTCTCAGGGCTATTATCAGGGCCTTTCGCTGGATAATTTCTACCATTTTAAGTGCCGATTTTGTGGCACTGGCATAGACTATGGCACCGTAGTCTAGCTTTGGACGTATTAGGGACTTGTAGAGAAGCAGGAGCGAGTTTTTATCAGAGCCAAAATCAGTGCCCCTTAGCATTCTCATGAGGTTTAAGTCCCTTTGACACCTTTCTGATAACATTTTTATATGAGGCAGTAACGAGAATTTACGATACAAAAGCATACCCAAAAATGTTACTGTCTCCTCAAATTTAATTTTTGTGCCGCCTAAATATACGTCCAATTCTTTTAGGTTTTTGTTTCCGAAAATAATCCCTACAGTTTTTGTTTTTGAAATTTTAAAGCCCCATTTCTGGGACCAGCGCCAAATGGAATCCAGTCCTGCCTGTGCCTTACGTTGCAGGGTTTGACCATCGGATCCCACTAGCCAGCCACCAGAGTCATCGGCGAATTGGCTGATAACCATCCCTGTCCCCTCAGTTGCAGCAGGGAGATCGTTAACCAAAAGAGAAAATAGCAGAGGGGATAAAATGGCGCCTTGGGGGGTACCCCTTGTTAGCGTTTCCGCTTCTGAGAGGGTATCCCCCACCTTAACTTTAATTTTTCTATCATGCAGGAAGGCCCTGACATAATTAAAGCATCGCCCAGTGATCCCACATTGTTTGAGTTTATAGAGAATCCCCGAGTGCCATGCAAGATCGAAAGCGGCCTCGAGGTCTAGAAATATGGCTACAACAGAACGTCCTCTATTTTTAGCAAAGAGGACGTCATGTTGTAACCTTACCAACTGATCAGTAGTGCTTCTGCCCTTTCTAAAGCCGGACTGAAAGGGATTTATGATGTTTTTGGATTCTAAATATCGTTCCAAACGTGCCTTAACCATCCCCTCTAGCAATTTCCCAGGGTGGGAGGTAAGGCTTATAGGTCGATAGGACTTAGGATCAGAAGGATCTTTATTCTTTTTTTGCAGTGGGATCACACAGGCTAGCTTCCATTCCTGTGGAAAACTGCCCTCTTTCCAGATTTTATTAAAAAGAGTAAGCCATATGTCCAGGGTCGAATCAGACATATGCTTAAACATAGAATATGACAATTTGTCTAGTCCCGAGGCAGAATTTTTTCTGCTATTAATGCAGTCCTTTAATTCTTGCAATGTGAAGTCTAAGTTTATTATATTAGAATTTGGATCCTCATGTGGAGAGTTAATGTCTTCAAAATGGTCGATTTCAAAATTTTGTTGGTAGGTCAAAACCTCATGCTCAATATTTGTATCACTAGAAACTTTAGCATAATGCTGGGCAAGCATGTTTGCCTTGTCCAAGGGGCTGATTGAATTTTTGCCATTTGACGTTAGAACAGGGACAGGGGCATATGAATTTCCTTTTATTCTGTGAACTTTTTGCCAAAAATCTTTAGAATTTTTAGGGTCATGAACACATGATTCACAGAATTCTTGCCAATTTTGTTTTTTTGATTCTAAAATAACATTTTTTGCCAAAGATACTTTATTTTGGTAGGTGACCCGGTTGACTTCACATTAGATCATTTAGGGCATTTTTTCTCTCCTTGACTGCGTTTTCGCATACTTCATTCCACCAAGGTACTGTTATTTTAGTTATGTTTTTGTTGCTTGTAACCGGAATCGAGCCTTTAGCTATGGACAGACATTTTTCCGAAATATTTTTTAGAAAAATTTCGACATGTTCGTGGTAGACATCTGTTAGAGAGATATCCTCACATAAAATTTTAAAAAGATCCCAATCCGCCTTTTCAAAAATAATTTTTTCCTCTAAGTTAGGATTTTTAGTTGCTAAATTTGATTTTGAGCTATATAGAGAGATTAGGATTGGGAAATGATCTGATCCCCAATTGTCATTAATTACTTGCCAAACAGATTTATTTGCTAATTTTGAACTCGTGAAAGTTAGATCCAGGCATGAAAAAGTGCTCCTAGCAGGATCTAACCTGGTGGGGCTCCCATCGTTGAGCAGTACCAGATCTTTTTGTTCAACCCACTCAAAAACTGCTCTTCCATGGGAGTCTGACCTCTGGGCGCCCCATAGGGGATGGTGTGAGTTAAAGTCACCAGTAATCACGAGTTCCTTAAGTTCAGTCTGAGCCGAAATGATTGAACTTAGATTATTTAAGGATTCAAGGTCACACCCCCTTGAATATATGTTTGCCAAAATGTGAGGAATTCCAGAAAAGTACATTTCAAATGCCTGTACTTCAATTTTAATTTCCCCATTTTGATCTCTAACATTGTCTACATTCATATTTTTGTAGTTGAATCCATTTTTGAAATATGTGGCTAAGCCGCCACAGAAGTTGTCTTTATAATTTTTGAAAATTTTGTTTTCTAAAGTGTATCCAGGTATTTTACGAGTTATTTTATCTTTGAATTTAGTTTCCTGAATACATATTATATCAACATTATTTAGATCAATAAATCTTTTTAAATCTGTAATGGTGTGGGCCGAAAGCCCACACGCATTAAAGCTTAGAATATTGTGAAATCTGTCCATAGTTAATTAATAAGGTTTAAAAATTTGTTTTTTCACCCCGCGGAAAGACTGCGGTGAGGCCAGACTGAAGCGCCTGCTCCCGCCCACTGTCTTAAGTGGGGAGTTCAAGCTCTTCAGTCTGGGCCCAACAGGTTTAGGGAGGCTACTCGGTTTAGTCGGCTTCAACGCTCTGTTTGGGGAGGCCCGGCGTGCTGAGTTAGCAGTGGTGATGTCGCGGCGACTCAGCTTGTCTTCCTGAGACTCTGAAGGAAGGTTTTTTTGAAATGAAGAAAGAAAGGAAGACAAGAATTTATTTCTTAAGTAATTTTCAGTATATTTACCAGTTTGGATATTGTTGTCCGTCAACAGAATTCTCATGTTTTTCAAAAGAATATTCAAATCAAATTTGTTCATGAAATTAGTTTCCAAAAAACTTTCTGTTTGGACAGTTTTCTCAGTAGTTTGAATTTCGTGCTGAGTCGCAGCGTCACACCCCCGCGTTTTCAAATCATTGCCTATGGGGGAGGATATTTCTCCCAACGATGCAGCCTCTGAGGTTACATCAGTGAGAGAAAGCTCCTCCCGGGAACTTTTAGAGCCTGAACTGGACGTGCTACTCCCGCTACCACGGCTAAAACTTAAAGGACTACAAGAAGAGGGAGTGGAGCTAACTTTGGGAAAAGAAGACTCTGAGATATTATCTATTTTGGTGGAGGCCAAGTTATTATTTCTTATTGGGCTGACAGTGGGGGTTATATCGTTTGCCACCACCAACTTGTTTTTAACCTTTAACTCGGAGTCTCTAGGGGCCTTAACCTCTGGTCTAACCAGTTTAGTATGGGCAATATCTGTTGTTTTCTCATTCATGGTATGTTGAAGGGTCCTAACCTGCATTTTTTCATTTACTTTAAAAGTAAATCTTGGACCTGTAGATGGGAAGGAAGATTGTTTTATCTCAAACTTTCCAGTATCCGTGGTAACAGGAGCAGCAAATGCTTCTGGGCAGTCCCCACACAACTCCATAGCCCGAGCCCATGAGCACCCCCGGGCATTTTTACATTCTTGTACTTTGGAAGCCCAGAGGTACACAGGGCAGCGGGTAGAGCGTGAGGTATGACCGCCCCTACAATTCGCACAGCAGACATTTTGTGATTGGCAATGTCTGCTGTTATGATCCCCAGCACATCGGGCACAAGTCTCGTTCTTATGACATCTGCTGGCGGTGTGTCCGAACCCTTGACACTTAAAACAACGTAACGGAGGAGTGATGAAAGACTCCACCGGCATATAAAAATGGGAACCAATGACCCTGACACATTCCGGCAAAGCGTTGCCAAAAAAAGTCAAGGCCACTGCCGTTGTTGGTGCTTTAAACCTATTTAATATCCTGGAGGCCTTCATAATGAAGATATTTTTATTGTTGACCTGGGCCTCCAGGGTTTGGACTAATTCCTCTGGATTATAATCCAGAGGAATGTTGTAAACTACCCCCCTGACCGTGACCATATCATCTGGAGTGTACGCGAAACAGCGCACACCACAGACGATAAGAGGGGTCATTTGCAACAGCTTCCTAAGCATCTCGGCCGAACACACCTCCAGCAGAAGCCCTCCGTCCTTTAACACAACCACCTTGTTGCCGATCCCAGTCAGGTCCCTACTAATACCTCGGGAGAGAGCCAATGGAGAAATAGTGCGAAAGCCTGGTCCTCTCCCGAGAGGCCTAACAAAGGCTTTATACGTCCATGTATTATTTTGAAAGCAGGTGGGCCTGACTGGGATTAATTGGTTCACCATATAGTTTTAAATTTAAAGACATATGGGATAACCCGTGGCAATATTTTATAATGAAAATTATCTATCTGTTGTTTATGCACTGGGCCGCCACAAAACTGCTTGACCTTCAGTGCTAAAAAGGTTTTAATTAATTAAAAGGGGTTGGGAATAAAAACAACAACAACAACAGCAAGACATTAGCAGCAGCACACTGTTATGAAAGTAAAGTGCCTAGAAAGCTGCAATAACAAAGGGGGTGGGGTATCATATACAGCAGACGACAAAAGTGTGTCTATTTAAAAATAAAAGATCAAATGGGTTAATAATATACTGATACTAAACAGGAAAGAGCAACAATAATTATGGTCTCTCTTGTAACCCAAACTTGTAGAGAAAGGGCTGCAACCAAGGTTGAAACATATAAGAAAAGCTCTTGACAGGTAGCAAAAAGTGGGTGGGATAAAGACACTGTGGAACGTTTTGCTGATAAAATAATAATAATATGAAATCGAGCGTAAAGAACCGGTAGCTGTTCGAGGGGAGGGTATACCTTCGACCTGATTGCTGTTTTGGAATTAATGGCTAGGTCTGTTGTTGATTTCACGAAGATTTTCTGGAGAGCCCCTTTGTTTACTTCTTAGTTTTGAAAATGGCAGACCGGAAGTGGATGTTTTGTCAACATCATCATCATTGTTGCTTTGTTTACCCTCGCCATGCGGCATTGCGCCATGCGGCGAGCAGCTATTGGTTCTTTACTAAGAATAACAGTCTATTTGTATGGAATCTATATATTATGACAGACATAAACACCTCACGGTTAAAGAAAACAAATGAATGAATGAATGAATGTTGTTTTACGGCGCATCGACAGCTTTGGTCATTTAGCGCGCATATCTGTGTTGAAGGAACGATTAAGGCGGATTTTTCCTAAAAAGATTTGAGACATGCTGACAGTAAAAGAGTTAAATTAAGAAGGATCATGTGTGATCTAAGTATGTATAAAAGATATAATTGAGCAACAGGGCTTCCCTATTAACTCAAAAAGGTTTTGAATAATGATGTTAAGACTGCGATAAAAAGATTTGAACAGTCTTAAATTGATAATAAAGGAGTCTTTAAATGAAGAAAACTTACGTGTAACTGACAATGTGCATAAAATATGATATTGAGTGGCTGGGCATTCCCTGCCTACTCAAAAGTTTTAGATTAAAAAAGGTAAGATTGTGAATCAGCTGACAAGGTATTTTATATAAAGATGTGTAAAGAATGTAAAAAGATGGGTAAGAAACTCAAAAAGCAAATATCACAGTTTATTGTAAATACCAATCTCCTTTATGAAAGCGATAATAGATTCAACGCTGACAGAATCAAAAAGATTTTTTAAACTATCGACGTTGAAATATTTTGTACGAACTGGCTGAAAGTCAATGCAATCTAGTAGAATGTGTTTTATAGAAAAGGGTGCATTGCATGGAATACATTCAGGGGCATCATCTCTGGTCAAGAGCCAGGAATGTGTAATGCGTGAATGGCCAATTCGAAGTCGTGCAATTATCACTTCTTCTCGACGAACAGACCTGTAAACGGGGTACCATTCACCGAGGGAAGGTTTAACTGAATGTAGTTTATTGAAAACATCAGCATCCCACTGGGATTGCCAAGAAGATTGGATATGTGTTAAAACAGAGGATTTAAAATCAGTGTGTGGAACTTTAAAATCTGAAATGGGAAGGTTAAGTGCAGATTTGGCAGACCTATCGGCATTTTCATTGCCTTTGATGCCTACATGACTTGGAAGCCAGCAGAACACCAATCTATTCATAGAAGAAATTTGTGAGATCCTTTCAAGTAAAGTACAGATCAAGGGATTCTCAAGTCGTTGATTTGAAAGGGCCTGTAATGTTGACAAAGAGTCCGAAAAGATAATGAAACGGTTTGAATTAGAATGTTCAGCTAGATTAAGGGCAAGATCAATAGCTTTAATTTCTGCAGAGAAGATCGATGAATTGTTTGGAAGGCGGCACTTTAAGCTCCTTTCTCCATAAATAGCGGCAGCTGCTACAGAATTTCCCTCTTTAGATCCATCTGTATAGATTGGTTTGAAGGAAAAATAATGCTCCTTTATCTCGTTGTATCTAGCATGAAACACAGTTCTATCCGTGACAGACTTTTTGTCAGATGCAAGGTCAAATCTGAATTCTGCACTGTTTAGTGTCCATGGAGGGATTTCAGAGATTTTATAATCGGCAATAGACTCAGTGTCTATGCCAAGGTTATCTACAATGGGCTCCATGCGGATACCAAATGGAGGAATAACATTTGGTTTCCTTGCAAAAGGATGTTTATATTGAGGTTTAAAAACAACTTTATGAGTTGGGTTAAAACGATTCGACTTCAGTTTTAAAAGATATTGAAGCGATAGTTTTTCCCTCCTGTAAGAAAGAGAAGGTTCATTAGCCTCAACATAGAGACTATTGACGGGAGAAGTTCTGAAAGCGCCGAGTACAAGACGCAGGCCTTCGTGGTGTATAGGATCAAGAATTTTAAGGCAAGATTTACGGGCTGATCCGTATACGATAGATCCATAGTCTAATTTGGAGCGAACTAAAGACCGATAAAGCCGCAAGAGGACTTTACGGTCTGCTCCCCATTCAGAATGGGCCACAACCTTTAGAAGATTAAGAGCCTTCTTGCATTTCTTTTTAAGTGCAGTGATGTGAGGAAGGAAGGAAAGCTTTCTGTCAAAGATGACTCCAAGAAATTTAAACTCAGAAACGACTTCAATTTTAGTTTTGTCCAAATACAGTTCAGGGTCTGGATGAACACCACGTAAATTACAAAGGTGCATGCATTTTGTTTTGGACAGTATTGCCAACTCGGACGCGGAAAAGACGTTCATCCAAGAAGGCCGAGATAAAAAGAGGAAGACGGCCTCGAAGACCAAAGTCATGTAAGTCTTTAAGAATTCCGTATTTCCAAGTCGTATCATAAGCGCTTTCAAGGTCGAAAAAGACAGATACTACATGTTGTCTATTAATAAAGGCTTCTCTGACAAAGGTTTCAAAGCGGACATGGTGATCGATGGTACCACGCTGGCGACGAAATCCACTCTGTACATCAACGATAAGGTTGTTTTTTTCTAGAAACCAGACAAGCCTGTCGTTGACCATACGTTCCAGAGTCTTGCAGAGACAACTAGTAAGAGCTATTGGACGATAGTTGGCTGGGTCACTAGCATCCTTGCCAGGTTTTGGAATAGGAATGACTAGTGCCTCTCGCCAGGACGAAGGAAAATCACCGGACTGCCAGATATCATTAAAAATATCAAGTAAAACAGAGAGAGAAGTAAAAGGTAAGTGTTTTAAAAACTGGTAATGAACTTTATCTTGGCCAGGGGAAGAATCGTGAGCTTTATTCAGAGCAGATTTTAATTCTTTAAAAGTGAAGAGTTTATTATAGTGCTCTGAATTAGAAGAATTGAAATTAAGTTTTTTCTTTTCTTCTCTGGCTTTATTCCTCTGAAACTTTTCAGAATAGTTTGCAGAGGAAGACTTTTTACAAAAGGTGTCAGCAAGAGCATCAGCTATATCCTGGGGGGTTTCCAACGAAGTATTGTTAACATTAAGGTGACTGAGAGGGGGTTGGCCTTTGCCATTGATCTTTCTAATCATATCCCAGGTTTTTTTAGTAGTGGTTCTACTATTTAATTTAGAGACATATTGTCTCCAAGCCTTGCGCTTACTTTCTCTAATGGTACGACGAGCCTTTGCCCTAGAAATACGGAATAAGTCATGATTTTCTTTGGTAGGTCTGAGGTTAAACTTTCTAAGGGCTTGTTTTCTGTCTCTGACAGCCTGTTTACAATCTTCATTGTACCAAGGCTTGTCAGGACGTTTTGGATTTGTCGAGGTCTGAGGGACGGACTGTTTAGCTGCATCAATTAATAGGGAAGTGAAAAGTTTTGCGGGATCATCGCAATCTCCAAATTTGTCATGTGTAATGGTCTGTTCACAGACGGTTTCAAATCTATTCCAATTGGCTTTGGAGAGCTTCCATTTCTGTGGTTTTATGCTGCTGGATGGTTGTGTAGATGAAAAGATAATAGGGAAGTGATCACTTCCACACATATCCTCTTTCACTTTCCAAGTGAAATTGGGAAGTAAGACTGGGCTGCATAAAGTTAAATCAATAGATGAGTAAGATCCAGTTGCTGGATGTAGGTAGGTTTTAGATTTGTTGTCATTCATGAAAGACAAAGAGTTGTTCGAAATGAAGCTCTCCAACTCTAAACCTCTCTGGTTAGTGTCATTGCAACCCCACATAACATTGTGACCATTAAAGTCCCCAGCAAGAATATAGGGGGATGGCAATTGGGAAATGAGATCATTCAGATTGGTCTCATTAACAGGTGTGCTTGGGGGGAGATATAAAGAACATAGTGTAACGGCACTGTGTAAAGATAATCTGATGGCAACAGCTTGCAAGTTTGTGTTAAGAGAGATAACTTTATGAGGTATGTTGTTATTAACAATAACAGAAACACCACCTCTAGCTTTCTCGCCTTCGGTAAAGACTTTATTGTAAATGGAATGGTATTTGATTGAGATATCATCCTCCCGCTTAAGGAAGGTTTCTTGCAGACAAACAGCAACTGGTTTGTGATCATTGATTAAAAGGGAAAGTTCGTCAAAGTTTGACTTTAGACCTCGACAATTCCACTGGATTATGGTATCCATAGTGCATGAAGAGAGTATAAAAGCTAAAGTAAAAAAAGAGGCCGTAAACCAATACATTTTAAAATAGATTAAGATTTAATTACAGTTGTCTCGGGTTTGGACGATTGCCAAGTGTCAGTGTCCTTGTTCCAAGTATCTTTAGAAATGGACCAGATAGAGGCTTCTGAATCTGAAGCCTCACCTTCCAGATTTTCAGTATCTGCATCCATGTCCTCTAACTCCGAAAATCTGTTGGAGGTAGGGACCGGATCATCTACTGTGACTGCTATTTCACAGGATTCATGGTTATCTCTAGACTGTGGTTTAGATTTTGAGGAAGATCTTTTTGGTGATCTGGGTACATGATACGATTTGTTATCTTTAGGTGGAGCGTTAGATTTGTTTGTAGACTGTGAAGGTGGAGGTTGGGGTTTCTTAGGAGGCTGTTTTGAAGGGGCAGATGGCTTTGAAGCTGTTTTTGAGGAAGTATTTTGTGAAGAGGAAGAGGGCTTTGGGGGTGTTGATTTAAGGGAGTCAGATGACGAGTTTGTTTCTTGTGAAATGATTTTCTTTTTGTTTTGGGAGGAAGTAGATGGTGCTTTTTGAGAAGAGGATGCAGTAGTGGGTTTGGGTGTAGGTTGTGTCTGTTTGAGGGGTTTGGATGGTTGAATGTCAGGGACAAGGCTTTTCAACTCGTTGGCCATTTCTGGAAACTTTTCTAGAAGTTTTGTTGCCAAGAGTTCACAGGTTGAGCAATGTCCTTGTGGAGATATGGGAGATGTGACTTTGGCATAAGATGTTGCACTAGTCAATAAGGTCACATCATTTTTGCGTTTTTCTACTATTTTCCTAGCTTCCAAGAAACTGATGTTTTCTTTAAATTTGATGGATAGGATTTCCTTCTCATCCTTCCATACTGAGCAGTTTTTGGAGAAGGTTGGATGAGAAGACTTGCAATTATAACACAGAACTGGGTTGTCGCAAGTTTTTGGATCATGGTCGGGGCCCTCAAAAGCACATTTTGGGCAAACAGGGGTGTTTGTGCAATTGCTTTCGTGATGTCCATACCGCTGGCATTTATAGCAACGCAGCGGGTTTGGCACATACACATCGACATTCACCGACTGAAATCCTATCTTAATGGAAGCAGGTAAGGAGGGAGTTGAGAACGTTAAAATGTACGTATGGGTATCTCTGCGTACTCCATCTCTAAAAACAGAGATTCTTTTTACGTCAGACACAGCCTGAGGTTGTAGGTTTGTTTTAATCTCTTCTATGGAGTCACAGTAGGAAAGTTCTTTGCATCTGATGACTCCCTTTGAAGTATTAAGTGTCTTGTGAGGAAAAACCTTCACTTCACAATTGAACAGTTTTTTGTGCCCAAGCAGGTTTCTAGCCTGTTGTTGCGAGAAGCATTCAACAAGCAAGGTTTCATTCTTAAGCTTTTTTACAGATTTAGGAGTGCCTAAAATTGAAGAGATAGATTTTTCAATTACGAAAGGAGACAATTTTGTAATAGGTTTAGAAGAGTCAACTGATTCAATAACTAAAAAGCGAGCAAATGTTGTTGGTCTTGAAATATCCGATTCTGAATCGGAGTCGGACAGTAAACGCTTGGCCTTTTTTTGAGAAGCCATAGTTGTTTTTGAATATTCATCACCGATGCTCCCCACCCGCCTCGGAGTCCAACATGGGGACATGATCTGGGGAAACCTAACACAGATCATGACAGGGATACATCGGTGATATACTCGAAGTGAAAGGGCTAGACCGGACAAATGTAGGCCCGCAGAATGTCCTACCAAGCATAGACTAACTTTGGGCGGTTACAAATGTCAATCAAACACCAACCTTCACTCGATTAGCCCATGAGCCACCGCCTTCTAGGGTATTGACATACAGCAACTGATGACAAAGAAATGATGTATCTGTGTATGATTAAAGAGAACAAAGTCAGAGAAACACCCTAGGGCTCAGCGTGACCAGCCGATTGATCAGAACGGGCCTTCCTGACCCCTCGTTTAATTCAATTCAAGGCCAAAGTGGTGTGTTGCGAAAACAGAGCCATCAAAGGGCAGAGCTCTGAATCCACTCAACCACCAGGATCCCGTCATCGAACGACACGAGTTGCAGCCCACGGCAAACAGGCAGGCACAGTGGGGGGGGTCTTACCCCTGCTGTAGTGCGACAGCAGAGCTATTTCTATCCCCCCGCCCAGCTGGGGGCATAAAGAAAAACAAAAATAAAAATATTTGCGTAAAAGCCAAAAGGGGCTGAGGTCAAAAACGACCCTTTTCAGGACCACAATAAAAAGATCTATAAAATATTTATAATGTAACAAAATATTTACATATAGTACAGGGCCGTGAGGCATTGCATGTCCGAACACAACATTTAGTACTTGTCTTGAAAATTGCTATTTGGTACGCTCGACAGTGTCAATATCCTAAATATTCAATTTCTAATTAATATCATTTATTACCATGGGTTAAAAGCAAACTAGTTGTCTTGTCTATGTTGTGTTTTTCTTTTGATTTTTACCTATAACGGAGGTTTATAGCTAAACGAAGCGTCAAAGCCGACTAGAGAGCTCTTCAAAAAGGGGGGGGGGGAATGGAGAAAATATACACGTAAAAATTGAGGGACATCCGTCATTCCTGCCTGCTGTGCGGGGCGATCAGGACGACACCTCGCAGTAGGGGCATTAAGCCAAAACTACTGGGGTGCCCGTTCTTTCCCTACCGCCCCTCCACAGCAGGTCCCAAAATGGGTAAAGACTAAATTAAAGGTGAAAAGGATAAACCTTGACCAAAAATACAACCCTAACGGGTAGGACTACAGGGACTCAGAGCTAACATAATAAAAGCCCCTGTGTCAGTAAATAATCTCCGCTAAAAAATCAATTATCGACCCGGATCAGATCCGGGGCGAACTGACTGACGGCTGCTACTCAAAATTGTAATTAAAACAATAAGTTAAGAAAATGGTGTTTAAAAACATATACATGATCACAATGATCATGCCTAGGACTTATCACAAATTAGAGAAAAAAAAAATAATAATAATAAAAATCCCTTGTAAGGAGGGGAATACCCATGCATGACCAAATGACCCGTAAATCCCAAGATACATTTAATATACCTGGGATATGAAATAGTATAAGAAATAGTTTAAAAACAAAATACTGGCAATAAACAAAAAAAAAAAACTTATTTGAGTACTAAGATATATCTTAGTTAATATAGAAGTAGCCAGTTTGTTTAATCATTCTGAAAAAAAAAAAAAAAAAAAGGAAGAAAAAATTAAGGGGGACAATTGAAGAGCTCTCTATGGAACAACAAATAAAGCAAAGACAAGAAAAGTCCAATACTGGGGCGATTTAGGAGCGTGCCATTGGTCTATTTTAGACAAGAAAAATTGAAAGGAAAAACTTCCCAGTAAAACATACCAAGACATTAGCCCACCACCACACAAAATTTCCTTGTGAAAAATTGGCATAAAGGTGTTATTGAAACATTGTGGAAAAAGGAAAAGATGCAGGTAAACAGCATCGTCTCCCTTTCCCACAATATTTCCCACCCCTCTTGATCAGGAAAAGTATAAAGTGTGTTGTGTGGCAATGGACCAATGGGTAGTATAAAGTAATATTCCGTAATATTAATGTTTCCCACAAGGCACAAACATATATAAAAGGTATTTGTGCAAAACTAATGGAAAGCACCCTAAACAAGGTACTGAAAAAAAATTACCTAGTATTGGGAGCCTTTATTTTATTAGAGAACTAAATGGGAGACTTTATCTTACAAAAAAAAGAAGACCATGGCACGTCCTTATCTGAGATGACTGAAGATCAAATTTTGTCTGTCATCTGGCAGTCCAAAATATATGTCTCCAATGCTAAAAATACTGATATTTGGAATGCTTTGGAAGGGTAAAGAATATTTTTGATATTAAACGAAATATCCTTCCAAAAAGGAGCACTGGAGAACTTTTGCCTTGCCGCCGAGTGAACGCTGCAGTCCAGCAAGAAATGTTCCGTGGAGTTACGGACACCACAAGTGGGGCATATGGCCGAACCCCCAATTATGTGGTGTCCAAGGCTCCCTGGCAATAAATTGTAGCCAAGTCTCAGACGCGTCACGCATTTATCCACCCTTTTGTTGGTTGAATAACTGCGTGGCGGTCTGAAACTCACTCCACTACCATGATAGGGCTGGCCCTGAAGTCGTTGTGCCAGCCCTTTTGACCATTTTTCTTTAATGGATATTTTAGTCATGGAGTAAAGCTCTTTGGTTGCCAGGGGTATTTTATCTCCGACGGGACCATCCAGAGCGCGCTTCGCTGCGTCGTCAGCTATCTCGTTCCCCATAAAACCGACATGTGCTGGACACCACACAAAGGTAACCTCTGATTTATTCAGGTGGCACTGATCATAAATGGACAGAATATTTTCTAACAGATCAGGCCGAGAGTTACTATTCCTTAAAGAGAGTGATTGTAAAGCCGAAAGAGAATCAGATAGAATAGCAACTTTGTGTGGTTTATTGACCAGTGTCCAGTTTAGTGCATATTGTATAGCAGTCAGTTCCGCGGCATATATAGATAACCTGTCGCTGAGTCTTTTTGATGTTTTAACCTTATGGGCTGGTATAACCATTGCCGCGGAAACTGCTGAATTTTCATTTTTACTTCCATCAGTGTATATTTTTAGGTGCTCAGCATAGCTCGAACTTACATGATCCTCCGTAACAGCCAAAATGTGAGAAGGAGGGTCAATTTTAGTGAATTTCGAGCTGAGGGATATGTCGACTTTCGGTGGTACGAGAAGCCACGGGGCCGCGAAACGCGATCCAGAGTCCGCTGCACCGCCAACGCCGGGAAGGTGTTCCTCCACCAAATTGGCTGTGGTGGCCCCGAACGGAAGAGCTGGGTTTTTGTATTTGCTCTTGAAAAAGAACCCCTTCCCCACGATCACGTTCACCGGGTTGCATGGTTTACTTGAAATACGCGCCCAGTATTTCACTTGTTGAGCCTCCCTCCGCAGGGTTAAAGGCTCGATTCCGGCTTCAAGTTCTAGATAGACAGAGGGAGTGGAGGGCAGAGCTCTCAGGGCTATTATCAGGGCCTTTCGCTGGATAATTTCTACCATTTTAAGTGCCGATTTTGTGGCACTGGCATAGACTATGGCACCGTAGTCTAGCTTTGGACGTATTAGGGACTTGTAGAGAAGCAGGAGCGAGTTTTTATCAGAGCCAAAATCAGTGCCCCTTAGCATTCTCATGAGGTTTAAGTCCCTTTGACACCTTTCTGATAACATTTTTATATGAGGCAGTAACGAGAATTTACGATACAAAAGCATACCCAAAAATGTTACTGTCTCCTCAAATTTAATTTTTGTGCCGCCTAAATATACGTCCAATTCTTTTAGGTTTTTGTTTCCGAAAATAATCCCTACAGTTTTTGTTTTTGAAATTTTAAAGCCCCATTCCTGGGACCAGCGCCAAATGGAATCCAGTCCTGCCTGTGCCTTACGTTGCAGGGTTTGACCATCGGATCCCAATGTTTTGTCAAACATCATCATCATTGTTGCTTTGTTTACCCTCGCCATGCGGCATTGCGCCATGCGGCGAGCAGCTATTGGTCCTTTACTAAGAATAACAGTCTATTTGTATGGAATCTATATATTATGACAGACATGAACACCTCACGGTTCAAGAAAACAAAAATAAAAATATTTGCGTAAAAGCCAAAAGGGGCTGAGGTCAAAAACGACCCTTTTCAGGACCACTATAAAAAGATCTATAAAATATTTATAATGTAACAAAATATTTACATATAGTACAGGGCCGTGAGGCATTGCATGTCCGAACACAAAATTTAGTACTTCTCTTGAAAATTGCTATTTGGTACGCTCGACAGTGTCAATATCCTAAATATTCAATTTCTAATTAATATCATTTATTACCATGGGTTAAAAGCAAACTAGTTGTCTTGTCTATGTTGTGTTTTTTTTTTGATTTTTACCTATAACGGAGGTTTGTAGCTAAACGAAGCGTCAAAGCCGACTAGAGAGCTCTTCAAAAAGGGGGGGGATGGAGAAAATATGCACGTAAAAATTGAGGGACATCCGTCAGTCCTGCCTGCTGTGCGGGGCGATCAGGACGACACCTCGCAGTAGGGGCATTAAGCCAAAACTACTGGGGTGCCCGTTCTTTCCCTACCGCCCCTCCACAGCAGGTCCCAAAATGGGTAAAGACTAAATTAAAGGTGAAAAAGATAAACCTTGACCAAAAATACAACCCTAACGGGTAGGACTACAGGGACTCAGAGCTAACATAATAAAAGCCCCTGTGTCAGTAAATAATCTCCGTTAAAAAATCAATTATCGACCCGGATCAGATCCGGGGCGAACTGACTGACGGCTGCTACTCAAGATTGTAATTAAAACAATAAGTTAAGAAAATGGTGTTTAAAAACATATACATGATCACAATGATCATGCCTAGGACTTATCACAAATTAGAGAAAAAAAAAAAATCCCTTGTAAGGAGGGGAATACCCATGCATGACCAAATGACCCGTAAATCCCAAGATACATTTAATGTACCTGGGATATGAAATAGTATAAGAAATAGTTTAAAAACAAAATACTGGCAATAAACAAACAAAAAAAAAACTTATTTGAATACTAAGATATATCTTAGTTAATATAGAAGTAGCCAGTTTGTTTAACCATTCTGAAAAAAAAAAAAAAAACGAAGAAAAAATTAAGGGGGACAATTGAAGAGCTCTCTATGGAACAACAAATAAAGCAAAGACAAGAAAAGTCCAATACTGGGGCGATTTAGGAGCGTGCCATTGGTCTATTTTAGACAAGAAAAATTAAAAGGAAAAACTTGCCAGTAAAACATACCAAGACATTAGCCCACCACCACACAAAATTTCCTAGTGAAAAATTGGCATAAGGGTGTTATTGAAACATTGTGGAAAAAGGAAAAGATGCAGGTAAACAGCATCGTCTCCCTTTCCCACAATATTTCCCACCCCTCTTGGTCAGGAAAAGTATAAAATGTGTTGTGTGGCAGTGGACCAATGGGTAGTATAAAAGTAATATTCTGTAATATTAATGTCTCCCACAAGGCACAAACATATATAAAAGGTATTTGTGCAAAACTAATGGAAGGCACCCTAAACAAGGTACTGAAAAAAATTAACTAGTAATGGGAGCCTTTATTTTATTAGAGAACTAAATGGGAGACTTTATCTTACAAAAAAAAGAAGACCATGGCAAGTCCTTATCTGAGATGACTGAAGATCAAATTTTTTCTGTCATCTGGCAGTCTAAAATATATGTCTCCAATGCTAAAAATACTGATATTTGGAATGCTTTGGAAGGGTAAAGAATTTTTTTGATATTAAACGAAATATCCTTCCAAAAAGGAGCACTGGAGAACTTTTGCCTTGCCGCCGAGTGAACGCTGCAGTCCAGCAAGAAATGTTCCGTGGAGTTACGGACACCACAAGTGGGGCATATGGCCGAACCCCCAATTATGTGGTGTCCAAGGCTCCCTGGCAATAAATTGTAGCCAAGTCTCAGACGCGTCACGCATTTATCCACCCTTTTGTTGGTTGAATAACTGCGTGGCGGTCTGAAACTCACTCCACTACCATGATAGGGCTGGCCCTGAAGTCGTTGTGCCAGCCCTTTTGACCATTTTTCTTTAATGGATATTTTAGTCATGGAGTAAAGATCTTTGGTTGCCAGGGGTATTTTATCTCCGACGGGACCATCCAGAGCGCGCTTCGCCGCGTCGTCAGCTATCTCGTTCCCCATAAAACCGACATGTGCTGGACACCACACAAAGGTAACCTCTGATTTATTCAGGTGGCACTGATCATAAATGGACAGAATATTTTCTAACAGATCAGGCCGAGAGTTACTATTCCTTAAAGAGAGTGATTGTAAAGCCGAAAGAGAATCAGATAGAATAGCAACTTTGTGTGGTTTATTGACCAGTGTCCAGTTTAGTGCATATTGTATAGCAGTCAGTTCCGCGGCATATATAGATAACCTGTCGCTGAGTCTTTTTGATGTTTTAACCTTATGGGCTGGTATAACCATTGCCGCGGAAACTGCTGAATTTTCATTTTTACTTCCATCAGTGTATATTTTTAGGTGCTCAGCATAGCTCGAACTTACATGATCCTCCGTAACAGCCAAAATGTGAGAAGGAGGGTCAATTTTAGTGAATTTCGAGCTGAGGGATATGTCGACTTTCGGTGGTACGAGAAGCCACGGGGCCGCGAAACGCGATCCAGAGTCCGCTGCACCGCCAACGCCGGGAAGGTGTTCCTCCACCAAATTGGCTGTGGTGGCCCCGAACGGAAGAGCTGGGTTTTTGTATTTGCTCTTGAAAAAGAACCCCTTCCCCACGATCACGTTCACCGGGTTGCATGGTTTACTTGAAATACGCGCCCAGTATTTCACTTGTTGAGCCTCCCTCCGCAGGGTTAAAGGCTCGATTCCGGCTTCAAGTTCTAGATAGACAGAGGGAGTGGAGGGCAGAGCTCTCAGGGCTATTATCAGGGCCTTTCGCTGGATAATTTCTACCATTTTAAGTGCCGATTTTGTGGCACTGGCATAGACTATGGCACCGTAGTCTAGCTTTGGACGTATTAGGGACTTGTAGAGAAGCAGGAGCGAGTTTTTATCAGAGCCAAAATCAGTGCCCCTTAGCATTCTCATGAGGTTTAAGTCCCTTTGACACCTTTCTGATAACATTTTTATATGAGGCAGTAACGAGAATTTACGATACAAAAGCATACCCAAAAATGTTACTGTCTCCTCAAATTTAATTTTTGTGCCGCCTAAATATACGTCCAATTCTTTTAGGTTTTTGTTTCCGAAAATAATCCCTACAGTTTTTGTTTTTGAAATTTTAAAGCCCCATTCCTGGGACCAGCGCCAAATGGAATCCAGTCCTGCCTGTGCCTTACGTTGCAGGGTTTGACCATCGGATCCCAATGTTTTGTCAAACATCATCATCATTGTTGCTTTGTTTACCCTCGCCATGCGGCATTGCGCCATGCGGCGAGCAGCTATTGGTCCTTTACTAAGAATAACAGTCTATTTGTATGGAATCTATATATTATGACAGACATGAACACCTCACGGTTCAAGAAAACAAAAATAAAAATATTTGCGTAAAAGCCAAAAGGGGCTGAGGTCAAAAACGACCCTTTTCAGGACCACTATAAAAAGATCTATAAAATATTTATAATGTAACAAAATATTTACATATAGTACAGGGCCGTGAGGCATTGCATGTCCGAACACAAAATTTAGTACTTCTCTTGAAAATTGCTATTTGGTACGCTCGACAGTGTCAATATCCTAAATATTCAATTTCTAATTAATATCATTTATTACCATGGGTTAAAAGCAAACTAGTTGTCTTGTCTATGTTGTGTTTTTCTTTTGATTTTTACCTATAACGGAGGTTTGTAGCTAAACGAAGCGTCAAAGCCGACTAGAGAGCTCTTCAAAAAGGGGGGGGATGGAGAAAATATGCACGTAAAAATTGAGGGACATCCGTCAGTCCTGCCTGCTGTGCGGGGCGATCAGGACGACACCTCGCAGTAGGGGCATTAAGCCAAAACTACTGGGGTGCCCGTTCTTTCCCTACCGCCCCTCCACAGCAGGTCCCAAAATGGGTAAAGACTAAATTAAAGGTGAAAAAGATAAACCTTGACCAAAAATACAACCCTAACGGGTAGGACTACAGGGACTCAGAGCTAACATAATAAAAGCCCCTGTGTCAGTAAATAATCTCCGTTAAAAAATCAATTATCGACCCGGATCAGATCCGGGGCGAACTGACTGACGGCTGCTACTCAAGATTGTAATTAAAACAATAAGTTAAGAAAATGGTGTTTAAAAACATATACATGATCACAATGATCATGCCTAGGACTTATCACAAATTAGAGAAAAAAAAAAATCCCTTGTAAGGAGGGGAATACCCATGCATGACCAAATGACCCGTAAATCCCAAGATACATTTAATGTACCTGGGATATGAAATAGTATAAGAAATAGTTTAAAAACAAAATACTGGCAATAAACAAACAAAAAAAAAACTTATTTGAATACTAAGATATATCTTAGTTAATATAGAAGTAGCTAGTTTGTTTAACCATTCTGAAAAAAAAAAAAAAAACGAAGAAAAAATTAAGGGGGACAATTGAAGAGCTCTCTATGGAACAACAAATAAAGCAAAGACAAGAAAAGTCCAATACTGGGGCGATTTCGGAGCGTGCCATTGGTCTATTTTAGACAAGAAAAATTAAAAGGAAAAACTTGCCAGTAAAACATACCAAGACATTAGCCCACCACCACACAAAATTTCCTAGTGAAAAATTGGCATAAGGGTGTTATTGAAACATTGTGGAAAAAGGAAAAGATGCAGGTAAACAGCATCGTCTCCCTTTCCCACAATATTTCCCACCCCTCTTGGTCAGGAAAAGTATAAAATGTGTTGTGTGGCAGTGGACCAATGGGTAGTATAAAAGTAATATTCTGTAATATTAATGTCTCCCACAAGGCACAAACATATATAAAAGGTATTTGTGCAAAACTAATGGAAGGCACCCTAAACAAGGTACTGAAAAAAATTAACTAGTAATGGGAGCCTTTATTTTATTAGAGAACTAAATGGGAGACTTTATCTTACAAAAAAAAGAAGACCATGGCAAGTCCTTATCTGAGATGACTGAAGATCAAATTTTGTCTGTCATCTGGCAGTCTAAAATATATGTCTCCAATGCTAAAAATACTGATATTTGGAATGCTTTGGAAGGGTAAAGAATTTTTTTGATATTAAACGAAATATCCTTCCAAAAAGGAGCACTGGAGAACTTTTGCCTTGCCGCCGAGTGAACGCTGCAGTCCAGCAAGAAATGTTCCGTGGAGTTACGGACACCACAAGTGGGGCATATGGCCGAACCCCCAATTATGTGGTGTCCAAGGCTCCCTGGCAATAAATTGTAGCCAAGTCTCAGACGCGTCACGCATTTATCCACCCTTTTGTTGGTTGAATAACTGCGTGGCGGTCTGAAACTCACTCCACTACCATGATAGGGCTGGCCCTGAAGTCGTTGTGCCAGCCCTTTTGACCATTTTTCTTTAATGGATATTTTAGTCATGGAGTAAAGATCTTTGGTTGCCAGGGGTATTTTATCTCCGACGGGACCATCCAGAGCGCGCTTCGCCGCGTCGTCAGCTATCTCGTTCCCCATAAAACCGACATGTGCTGGACACCACACAAAGGTAATCTCTGATTTATTCAGGTGGCACTGATCATAAATGGACAGAATATTTTCTAACAGATCAGGCCGAGAGTTACTATTCCTTAAAGAGAGTGATTGTAAAGCCGAAAGAGAATCAGATAGAATAGCAACTTTGTGTGGTTTATTGACCAGTGTCCAGTTTAGTGCATATTGTATAGCAGTCAGTTCCGCGGCATATATAGATAACCTGTCGCTGAGTCTTTTTGATGTTTTAACCTTAAGGGCTGGTATAACCATTGCCGCGGAAACTGCTGAATTTTCATTTTTACTTCCATCAGTGTATATTTTTAGGTGCTCAGCATAGCTCGAACTTACATGATCCTCCGTAACAGCCAAAATGTGAGAAGGAGGGTCAATTTTAGTGAATTTCGAGCTGAGGGATATGTCGACTTTCGGTGGTACGAGAAGCCACGGGGCCGCGAAACGCGATCCAGAGTCCGCTGCACCGCCAACGCCGGGAAGGTGTTCCTCCACCAAATTGGCTGTGGTGGCCCCGAACGGAAGAGCTGGGTTTTTGTATTTGCTCTTGAAAAAGAACCCCTTCCCCACGATCACGTTCACCGGGTTGCATGGTTTACTTGAAATACGCGCCCAGTATTTCACTTGTTGAGCCTGTTTTGTCAAATGATCTTTTTTCCTTTATATATCAGCAGAGGAGGATTGACCTAAATTCAGAAATAATTAAAGCTCGCAGCGCGGACGTGGTCGAAGGCTACCTTCAACCAATCACAGACGTCCTCTCATCAGGACGTTCGGTATGGAAATCGTTCATTTCAAGAAATTTCTCATATTAGAATCCATCTAGAGAAATTGCGATGAAGCCAGAGTTAAAAATTCCCAATGATCTGGACAGCCATACACTTTCTTTACATGTGCCGAAAATTTAATGAAGATCAGTAAATTGTGAAGGAAGCCATCGATCAGCAAAAATGGCATCAATACCGTTCGAGCTTGAGTCGAAAAACGGATTGACCTACATACGGTTGGAATTAATATTAAATCAACCAATCGGAAGCGTTCTCTCATAAGAACGTTATAACAGCGACTTTCGAGTAAATTTTTTTCCGGTTTTCAAATCCTTCTAGTGCTTCTGCAGTTATTCCGGGGAAAGAAATCTTAATTGATATGGATAGGCATACTGTTCAATTACGTGTGTAGAAAATTTGGTAAGGATCAGGCACATGTGTAGGTAGCAATCGATCGGCAAAAATGAGAAAAAATCATCCGAGCTTGAGCCCTGAAACGGATTGAAAATTGTACCAATCAGAGACGTCCTTATATCAAAATGTTCGGTTCTGCATATTTGAAGTGAATTAAGACAGGGAATAACTTGTGTGCCTATGCCTGGTATGAAGAGCAGAGGGCAGACTCTAGATGCTCTAGAAAGCGTATTTGGGCACAAAATCACAGCATCAAACAAATATTAAAAATGAAAAGTAATACTAATAATTGACAATGTAAGAAGGAAGTTTTTCGAATATTTGTGTGGCCCTTAAAAGGGCCGTTTATATTTCAGTTGTATCCTGGTTTTTAACCACCGAATCCGTAGAGAGTCCTACCCTGCCTCTTTAGGGCATATACAACATCCATGGCGGTAACTGTCTTTCTCTTGGCGTGCTCAGTGTAGGTGACTGCATCTCTGATCACGTTCTCGAGGAAAACTTTCAGCACTCCTCTGGTCTCTTCGTAGATAAGCCCCGAAATTCTCTTCACACCACCTCGACGAGCAAGACGGCGAATAGCTGGCTTGGTGATACCCTGGATATTGTCACGCAAAACTTTTCTATGACGCTTAGCGCCTCCTTTTCCGAGACCTTTACCTCCTTTTCCACGTCCAGACATTTTGACGAAGTTTGCTAGTGGATAGTATCGACTAGTATGATTGTTCCTTTGGTAGGTAGGTAGGTTTCTCACCCCTCCTCCTGGTAGCTGACCCGCCTATCCCCCCTGGCGACCAGGGTCCTTCGACGGGTTGCTCAGCTGTGTAGGAAGGGTATTTTTTTACCCTCGCCATGCGGCATAAAGCCATGTGGCGAGCAGCTATTGGTTTTTTTTCCGTATTATTGCAAGACTATAAATACTTTTTCAATTAAGTTAGATTTTGTTCAAACGGCAACGCTCCACGGTTTAAAAAGACGCAAATAAGAAAAACAAGTAAAAGGTAACACCGGGCTAGCCGCAACGAACCCTTTCAGGACCACTTTTAAAATATTAATTTAAGAATATATATAATACACACATATTTACAAGGTGTACAACTCGTGGAGCGTTGCCGGTCTCGTTTTATCACTACATTTTAAACTTGTCTATTTTCTTTTTCGCGAAAGTGTTGGATTCTACAGTGTTGGCGCTTCATAATTGTCGTGTAAAAAGGTCATTGTGTTGTACTAGAGGATTAATAATATGCTTTTCCCATAATTTTTGATAATGACAAAATATTAAATTTAAACTAAATAGTTTAAATTCGTATTGTGTCGAGGCCAAGATTTTTCAGAGAGCTCTCTCTCAAAAAAGAAATTATACAAGACAAAAAATTATATACACGTAAAAACTGTGGAGCGACCGTCAGTCCTGCCTGCTGTGCAGGGCGATCAGGACGACACCACTCAGTAGGGGCATAAAGCCAAGACTACTGGGGTGCTAGTTCTTTCCCTGCCGCCCTATCCACAGCAGGTCCCACAAGGAGTAAAAACTGCCATAAAAAGAAAAGGTAAACTTTCACCAAAAATACAACCCTAGAAGGTAGGACTACGGGGGCTCAGAGCAGACATATATAAAAGCCCCCGTGTCAATAAAAAATAGCTTAAAAGATCAATTATCGACACGGATCAGATCCGTGGCGAACTGACTGACGATCACTTAACAGCTAGAGATATAAATCAGAGGATTTAAAGAAAAAGAAATAAAAGGAAATTTCTATACCTAGTCACCAAAAACATAAACAAAAACCAGCATGGGTTGAGCAAGGAAGAAGAAAATGTAAAATTCCCTTGTAAATAGGGGAACACCCATGCTTGGCTTGGTGACCTGTAAATCCCCCCAAATACTTAGTATATGGGGGTATAACATATAATTATAAAAGGAGACCCTGTGTTTTATAATACAAAATTTAGCTTATGAATGAACACAAGGGCCTAAACAAATTTAAAAAATGCATGTAAAAGAAACCATACCAATATGAAAAATTGGTATATAGAAAAAGAAAAGGAAAAAGTACGGTCATGAGAGCTCTCTGAAATTTCAGTCAAAGAATTAGGAACTGAACTGGGGCGGATTTGTTGGGGAGCGCCTTGGTATGAAATAAAAGTATATATATAAAAAACCTAAGGATTTCGATTTTCAAGACGTGCTCCGGTTTGAACGGACTTAAATCTTGTCTGTCATCTGACAGTCCAATAAATATGTCTCAAGTGCTTTGAAAGTGGAGGACCGTAGAGCTTTAGATGGAAATAAAATGTTTTGGATATTGAAGTCTACGTCCTCCCGAAAGATAGCACTTGAGAGTTTCTGCCTCGCAACCAGGTGGACGCCACAGTCCAGCAGAAAGTGCTCCGTGGAGTTTCGGACACCACAGGTAGGGCAAATGGCCGAACCCCCAAATATATGGTGCCCTAGGCTCCCTGGCAATAAATTATAGCCCAGCCTCAGACGCGTCACACATTTATCCACCCTTTTATTGGTTGAATACCTGTGTGGCGGTCTGAAACTCACTCCATTTCCATAAATGGGCTGGCTCTTAAGTCTGTCCGCCAGCCCCTTTGACCACTTTTTTTTAATTGAAGTTTTCAAAATGGAGTATACTTCAGTGGTTGCCAGGGGTATTTTATCTCCAACGGGTCCCTCCTGAGCGCGCTTCGCCGCATCGTCCGCTACCTCATTCCCAACAAAACCGACATGAGCTGGACACCACACAAAGGTAACCTCTGAATTATTCAGGTGGCACTGATCATAAATGGACAGAATATTTTCTAGAAGATCAGGCCGGGAGTTGCTATTCCTTAAAGATAATGATTGGAGGGCCGAAAGAGAATCAGATAGAATAGCAACTTTGTGTGGTTTGTTGACCAATATCCAGTCTAATGCATAATTTATAGCTGTCAGTTCCGCGGCATATATAGATAACCTGTCGCTGAGTCTTTTTGATGTTTTAACCTTAAGGGCTGGTATAACCATTGCCGCGGAAACTGCTAGATTTTCGTTTTTACTTCCGTCAGAGAAAATTTTTAAGTGCTCAGCATACCTCGAATTTACATGATCCTCCGTAATTGCCAAAATTTGTGAAGGAGGATCATTTTTCGTAAATTTCGAGCTAAGGGATGTGTCGACTTGGGGAGCTTTGAGAAGCCACGGCGCCGCGAAGCGCGATCTGGAGTCCGCTACACTGTTAACATTGGGAAGGTGTTCCTCCACCAAATTGGCGGTTTTGGCCCCAAAAGGAAGAACTGGGTTTTTATATTTGTTTTTATAAAAGAACCCCCTCCCAACGATTGCGTTCACCGGGTTGCACGGCTTACTTGAAATCCGCGCCCAGTACTTTACTATTTGTGCCTCTCTCCGCAGAGTTAAAGGCTCGATTCCGGCTTCCAGTTCAAGATAAATTGAGGGGGTAGACGACAGTGCCCCCAGGGCTATTATCAGTGCCCTACGCTGGATACCGTCTAACATTTTAAGTGCAGATGGTTTAGCACAGGCATAGACTATGGCACCGTAGTCTATCTTTGGACGTATTAGGGACTTATAGAGAAGAAGGAGCGAATTTTTGTCCGAGCCAAAATCGGTGCCCCTTAACATTCTCATGAGATTTAAGTCCCTCTGGCACTTTGTCATTAAAGTTTTTATGTGAGGCAGTAACGAGAATTTGCGATCCAAAAGCATACCCAAAAATGTTACTGTCTCCTGAAATTTAATTTTTGTGCCGCCTAAATATACGTCCAATTCTTTTAGATTTTTATTTCCGAAAATAATCCCTACAGTTTTAGTTTTAGAAATTTTAAAGCCCCATTCCTGGGACCAGCGCCAAATGGAATCCAGCCCTGCCTGTGCCTTACGTTGCAGGGTTTGACCATCGGATCCCATTAGCCAGCCGCCGGAATCATCGGCGAACTAGCTGATAACCATCCCTGTCCCCTCAGTTGCAGCAGGGAGATCGTTAACCAAAAGAGAAAACAGTAGAGGGGATAAAATGGCGCCCTGGGGGGTACCCCTTGTTAGCGTTTCCGCTTCCGAGAGAGTATCCCCTACCTTAACAGTAATTTTTCTATCCAGCAGAAAGGCCCTGACATATTGAAAGCATCGTCCGGAGATCCCACATTTCTTAAGTTTATAGAGAATCCCCGAGTGCCATGCAAGATCAAAAGCGGCCTCGAGGTCAAGAAATATGGCTACAACAGAACGCCCTCTATTTTTGGCATAGAGGACGTCATGTTGTAGCCTAACCAACTGATCAAAAGTCGATCTGCCCTTTCGGAAGCCAGACTGAAAGGGATTTATGATGTTTTTAGATTCAAGATAGCGTTCCAAACGGGCCTTAACCATCCCCTCCAGCAATTTTCCAGGGTGGGAGGTAAGGCTTATAGGTCTGTAAGATTTTGGATCAGCTGGATCCTTATTTTTCTTTTGTAGTGGGACCACACAGGCGAGCTTCCAGTCCCGAGGATAGCTGCCCTCCTTCCAGATTTTATTGTAAAAGGAAAGCCAAAGGTCCAGTGTGGTATCGGACATATTCTTGAACATTGTATACGAAATTTGGTCAAGTCCCGAGGTAGAATTTTTCCTGCTATTGATGCAGTCTTTTAGTTCTTTAAGTGTGAAGTCTAAATTGATAGGATCTGAATTAAATGTTACGCCTGGAGAGTTAATTTCTTCGAAATGGTCTGTTTCAAAAGTTTTCTGATAGGCCAAAACCTCAGGCTCTACATTTGTTTCACTGGAAACCTTAGAATAATGTCGGACAAGCGTATTGGCTTTGTCCAAGGGGCTAATCGAATGTTGACCATTTGAAGTGAGAACAGGGACAGGGGCATATGAATTTCCTTTAATTCTGCGAATCTTTTGCCAAAAATCTTTAAAATTTTTCGGGTCGTGAACACAGGATTCGCAGAATTCTTGCCAATTTTGTTTTTTAGATTCTAAAACAACTGATTTAGCCAGAAAAACTTTATTTTGATAGGTGACCCGGTTGACTTCACAGGAGTTTCTTTTCAGATTGTTAAGGGCCTTTTTTCTCTCCCTGACTGCACTTTCACAGGAATCGTTCCACCAGGGGACCATTTTTTTTTTTTTTGAAAGATATTTCTTTTTCACCGGAATCGAGCGTTTCGCCATGGACAAAAAGGTAGAAGTAATTTTTTTATTGAAGGAATCGATATCCTCGTCGTAAACATCTGTTAGGGAGACATCCTCACATAAGCTTTTAAACGAGTCCCAATCCGCTTTTTCGTAGATAAATTTTTCTTCAGAATCGTTTTCTTTAGAATTTGGACTAGAATTTAGAATTGATATGTGGATTGGGAAGTGGTCAGAATTCCAAGAATCATTAATTACTTGCCAAAACATACTATTTGCCAATTTTGGACTCGTGAAAGTTAGATCGAGGCACGAAAACGTGCCTCTTGCGGGATCTAACCTGGTGGGACTCCCATCGTTGAGTAGTACAAGATCATTTTTTTCGACCCAATCAAAGACTGCTCTTCCATGGGAGTCTGACCTCAGGGCGCCCCATAAGGGATGGTGTGAGTTAAAGTCACCAGTGATCACGAGTTCTTTAAGTTCACTCGATGCCGAAATGAGTGAACTTAAATTGTTTAGAGATTCAAGGTCACACCCCCTTGAATAGACGTTTGCCAAAATGTAAGGAGTATCTGAGGAGTAGATTTCGAAAGCTTGGGTCTCAATTTTGATCTCCCCATTTGAATCCCTAGCACTGTTTACGTTTAAATTTTTGAAATTTAGTCCATTTCTGAAAAAAGTACCCAAACCGCCACAAAAGTTACCGTTACTATTTTTAAAGATTTTGTTTTCGAATGTGTATCCAGGAATATTTCTAGTTGTGTTTTCGTTAAGTTTAGTTTCCTGGATACATATGATATCAAAGTTGTTTAGATCGAGGAATCGTTTTAATTCAGTCATGGTGTGGGCCGAAAGCCCACACGCATTGAAACTTAGAATTTGGATTGTTTTGTCCATGGTGAAATTAATAAGGTTTGAAAATCTGCTTTTTAACTCCGCGGAGTAAAAAGGGGGATCCCAGGCTGAAATGTCTGGACCCGACCGCCGTTTTAAGCGGTGAGTTCAGGCCCTTCAGCTTGCGTCCCACAGGTTTTGGGAGGCTGGATGGTCTTGTTGGCCTCGACACTTTTTTTGGTGTTGTCCGACGTGCTGGTTTCTCTGGGACAGGGGCAGGGATGCATCCGCCCTCTTTATCATCCTCAGATTTTGGAATAAATGGTTTTGGAGTTATTGAGTCTTTTTGAAATGAGGAGATAAACGATGCCAAAAATTTATTTCTTAAGTAATTTTGACTATAATTTCCGTTTTTTATAGTGGAATCCATGACTAAAATTTTCATTTTTTCCAAAAGTAGATCTAAATTAAATTTCTGTAGAAAGTTTGTATCTAAAGAAGGTTCCGTTTCAACTGATTTGTCTATTTTTCCTATGGATTCCACTTGGGTGGATGCGTCTTGTTTTTCTAACTTTTCTAACTTTATGGGGCTTTGCATTTGTTTGCCGGAGGGGGTTGAAACCTCTCCCAACGACGAGTCCATTGCGGTCACGTCGGTGAGGGAAGGTTCCCCCCCTTTTTTATCAGGAGTGCTGCTTCTGTCCTTTTTTATTACTTTAATAGAAGGGGAGGTACGGGAAATAGAAGTGCAAGAAGAAGTTTCCGAGATCATGGTTACATCGGTAGGCGTGGTCTTCACAATGTTTATTGGAGAAATGGGAGGAGTTTTAGATTTTCCTACCGATGTTTGTTTTGTAATTATTGTGGAAGCTTCTAGGGCCATGACTTTTTGTCGGTCAAGACAAGTATGGGCAATTTCTGTAGTTTGATTTTTATTGATATATTGTAGGGTCCTGACTTTTTCTGTTTGATTTACCTTAAAGGCGAATCGGGGTCCTTGGGGAGAAGAGGAGGGGATTGAGCCAGACGAATTTTGTTGGGGGACAGAAGCAGCACTATTATGAGGGTATGGACCACACGCCTGCTCCGCAAGTGCCCAGGAACACCCGTGAGCGTCCTTGTACTCTTGTATTTTGGACGCCCACAGGTACACCGAACACCGACTGGAACGGGCCGTGTGACCATTCTGGCAATTTGTGCAGCAGACTACGCTTGAATTGCATAGCCTGCTGTTATGTGGACCAGCACATCGGGCGCAGGTTGTTTCATTAGGACATTTCTTGGAGGTGTGCCCGTATTTCTGACATCGGAAGCACCGAAGCGGCGGAGTGATAAATGCCTCTACAGGGATAAACAGGTCAGAGTCAGTTACCCTGACACACTCTGGCAAAACATCCCCAAAGAATGTCAGGGCAACAGCCGCCGTCGGTGCTCCGAAACGATTTAAAATTCTGGAGGCTTTCATTATGAAAATATTCTTAGATTTAACCTGTGCCTCCAGAGTTAGGACCAATTCCTCTGGACTATAATCCATAGGAATGTTATGTATTACTCCCCTGACCGTGACCATGTCGTCTGGGGTGTAAGCAAAGCAGCGCACACCACAGACGACAAGGGGGGTAATATGTAGTAACTTGCTCAACATTTGAGCCGAGCACACCTCCAACAAAAGACCGCCATCTTTTAAAACAACTATTCTTTTAGCAATCCCGGACAGGTCCCTGCTAATGCCTCGTGAAAGGGTCAGAGGAGATGTCTTCTTAAAGCCATCTCCTCTCCCGAGGGGCCTAACGAAGGCCTTGAAGGACCAGGTATTGTTAGAAAGCAGGTGGGCCTGTCCGGGATTGATGGGTTCACCATACTTTTGTAGATTTTCAGACATTTTGAAAAAAGAAAATATATACTAAATAAATGGTACAAGTATATCTATGTAGTGTCTGTGAAATGATGAATCTGTTTGACACTGGGCCGCCGCAAAACGCTTGACCTTCAGTGTATACTATGTTGTTGTAGGGTGAAATAGATAAAAAAAGAAAAACCCAAGAGTATCAATGAATAAAACAACCTTTATATGTCACACAAAAAGGGAAATAATGGACATACAACAGCAATGACCTTACAAAGGGCTGTAACCACAGATTGGTCGGAGGTACGACACAACTATGGGGCAAAAGCACTGTGAAAAAAAAAAATAACGATATAGGAGGGGGTAGTCCAAAATTTAGACGTATACATGCTTATTTACCTTTCAACATTTATCATCGGACATTTCACATTTGATTTTTCTTATTGCATGTAACGTCTAAACGGGTCCCATTCAGTTTTATGTAGCAAATCCGATCATCTTTAAAACCAGAATTATAACAAAAGAGAACTTCATTTACCTGTAGATAGAACTTTTTTTGAAAATATTCAGCCGCTGTCTTGATAAATAATGGGCAGATTCATTCAGAATTCAATAAAATCACTCGCAAGTTGGATTGCCGACAGAGTCGCCGCCATGTTTTTCAGTCATGCAGACGGTTGCATAACAAATAAGAATCGACTTTAAGTTTATGAACGAAATCTGTTACAACAATCAAACAAGACCGAAGCGAACAAAATTTCGTTTTAAAAAAAGACATAATACCATTCTGTAAGTTGCATTGACCCGCACATGACGGTTCGTTCGGAACAATCATATCTCTTCCACGGCAATTCATAACAAAACAGAGTGGTGTTGAATCGGAATGGATTTAGCTCATAAATAGGCAAGTTTTGGACAAATATCCTTTTTTAATCGAGAAATTATTCATTTATCTTACTTCTGACGTATATTTTATTGAACAAGTTCACTTGAAAGTATCCAAATTTGCTGTTCAAACAGCGACAAAATTCGATGTCGGAGTTTGCTAAAGGAAACTATGAAGGAGCCGATAAGACCCTACGTACACGATGAATGTCAGAATGAAAAATAACGTACGTATGGGCTTATAAATAGGACTAAGGAGGGGGGGAACCGAACACTGAAGAATATGTATTTTACGCGATAGATAAAAAAAACCAATAGCAGCTCGACGGACGAGGGTATACTTAACGATAGCTCTGTACAAATGTGGATTCAGCTTTCGTCTTGGTTTCGATGATATGTACGTTTCTGTTCCGAACCCCTTTGTTTACTTTCTTCTCGGTAAAAATGGCTGCCCGGAAGTGATGAATGGTGAATGATTGATTGTTCCTTTCCAGCAAATGGCAAATATATATATATACAACGTCAATTGACCACAGAATTTAGCTTTGACATGCTGACCTATTTAGCCTGACCCAACTGCGGTGAAAAGTAGGTCAGAGCGACTCTTAATTATTTTAATTATTAACCAATGAGAATGAAGCAGCGCGAACGTGATCGAGAGCACCTCAGATTTTCAGATTTTTTTTGCTTCCGCTTTTCCTCTAACATGCGATTTTCACCTTCAATTTCTTTGGTAAAAAAATCTCTAGGGTCAAAAATGTTGATATTGTCGCGGAGAATGGATTACTAGCTAAGCCTTGACTGCAATTCAGCCTCTCAGTAGATCACGGTAACATACAAAAATAATGCAAACTTTGCCATTTTACCAATTCTGGGTTGTCACTGCTAAGGTCAATATTAAGCCCGAAAACGCTGATCATTTCTTTACAATTAATAAGAGTAAAAAATTAAATGAAAATAAAATATAATTCAATAATTTATGGGTAAATAAAATAGTAACAGACTAGGTAACTGTAAATTGCTTATTGGGAGGACTATATTTTCATCGACAATTCTTTGGGAGGAAGGCTCTCGAGATACTTTGTGGCCCTTAAAAGGGCCGTTGAGATAATATGAGTTGGTCGGCTTAAATTTAAGCACGTTCTCCTCGAATTCGGCGGGCGAGCTGGATGTCCTTTGGCATAATGGTGACACGTTTGGCATGGATAGCACACAAGTTGGTGTCTTCGAATAAACCTACAAGATAGGCTTCGCTTGCTTCCTGAAGAGCCATAACAGCCGAACTTTGGAACCTGAGATCTGTCTTGAAGTCCTGAGCAATTTCACGGACAAGTCGTTGGAAAGGCAGTTTCCTGATGAGAAGCTCTGTACTCTTCTGATAACGTCTGATCTCACGAAGAGCAACTGTTCCTGGCCTGTATCTGTGAGGCTTCTTCACACCGCCGGTCGCAGGTGCACTCTTTCGTGCGGCTTTCGTTGCCAATTGTTTTCTTGGAGCTTTACCTCCGGTAGATTTTCTCGCAGTTTGCTTGGTTCTCGCCATCTTGCTGGATAGTGAATGTGCCAAAAATGGTTGGTTATTTCCGTTTATTTATCGTCGCTACCGGTTGCCCATCTGAGCGACGCCCCCAGAAGACGGTTAGTTGTTACGGGGGATAGTGCAAGGATACAGGTCGAAACTACTGAGAGCTTCGCCTGGTTCTTTAACGTGCTCGGCGTATAGCACCGTCACACGGGACCTCGGTTTAATGTCTCATCCGAAAGACTATTAGTAATTTTTAGTTGGCCTGCCGGGGATACGAACACACAATCTGTAGGACATTGTGTTCACGAGTCCTACGGTCTACCTACTGAGCCAAAAATTGTTCATCATCATCGTTGGGTTTTTTTACCCTCGCCATGCGGCATAAAGCCATGTGGCGAGCAGCTATTGGTTTTTTATCTATTTTGTTACAGACAATTGGGTTTTTCTATTAATCAGACGGCAACACTCCACGGTTTAAAAGGTATAGTATAAAAAAAGGGGTTAATAAAAGAATACAAGCCGGTAGGCCGAAAACGACCCTTTTAGGACCACCATTAAAAAACACGTGTAAAAAAAGAATATATACAAAATGTACATGGCCGTGGAGCGTTGCCTGTCTAATTTATAAAGATCCATAGTTTTACATGCAATTTCTTAGGACTCAACAGTGTTGGTAGATTCTAATTATTTCTACTAAAGCTATAATGGCACTGTTCGTACTATGTATTTTTTTAGTCCCTTTAATTTATATTACCAATATCTTATTCCAAAAAAAAAAAAAATAGTCGAGGCCAAAAACTTACAGAGAGTTCTCTAAAAAGTTGAACAAAAGAAAAATTTACACTATAAGAGCTGCGGGGGGACCGTCAGTCCTGCCTGCTGTGCAGGGCGATCAGGACGACACCACTCAGTAGGGGCATAAAGCCAAAACTACTGGGGTGCTAGTTCTTTCCCTGCCGCCCTAACCACAGCAGGTCCCAAAATGGGTAAAAAATGCTCTAAAAAGGGAAATTAAACTGTTACCAAAAATACAACCCTATAGGGGCAGGACTACAGGGGACTCAGCTCGGCATAATAAAAGCCCCTGTGTCAGTAAAAAATGGTCTAAAAAATCGAATATCGACCCAGATCAGATCCGGGGCGAACTGACTGGCGATCCCCTCGCAGCGATATATATAAAACAATGAAATTAAATTCAACTTTAAAACGGACAATATACCTGGCCAACACAAACCCGCATGAGTTGAGTAGATGAAGTTAAAAATCCCTTGTAAAAAAGGG
This sequence comes from Tridacna gigas, assembly GCA_945859785.2. Taxonomy (NCBI): domain Eukaryota; kingdom Metazoa; phylum Mollusca; class Bivalvia; order Cardiida; family Cardiidae; genus Tridacna; species Tridacna gigas. The sequence continues at coordinate 6,292,879 of OX244034.2, read as the reverse complement.
AGCACCCATGCTGGGCTCGGTGACCTGTAAACCCCGCCATATACTTAGTAAATGGGGGGTAAAACAGTCTTTAAAAAGAAAAAGAAAAGTTCCTATACTAAATATGGAAAATCTAAGTACAATGTACTTACTCAATAGGGACTAATCTTAAAAAGCTGTTTAAAAGGAGGGTACCGGCTTCAAAGCTAGTAGAAGGAGGAAAAAAAAAAAAACCCAAGAGAACTCTTTGCAATTCTAGTAGGGAAAAAAAATAAAAAATACTTAAGTCTCAAGACTGGGGCGGATTTAAGGACACGCCTTGGCCTGCTTTGAAATATGCACCAAAAAATTATAGTGGATATAACTGACTCATATATCTGGACCCAACAAAACGTAAAATGGGCCAGAACAACAAAAAATAATTATGGTTTATTTGAAAATGTAAATGAAGCAGCGCGTCCCTGGACGAACACAGCCAAAGCTGTGGGGAAAAAAAAAAAAAAAAACCTGATGCAGCTGCGAAAAATAACGATCCGAGTCGGACAGCGCGGTATGAGCAACCCGACTCGGTCCGAGACCCTTCGCTACTTGTTAATGCTTTTTGTTTTTATGTCCAAGGACCGCCCTACTTCATGATTGAGTCAGTTGTCAAAAAGATAATATTAATAATAATACCAGATTCATAAAAGATATAGAAGTTGGTATAGTAAATAAGTGCATAAGTAAAAAATTTAGTTTTATCCCATTAAGGGAACTGTTTTGTTTAAATATAGACCAAGGCGTGTTATTATTTTGAGTGACTGTATTCAAATTTTGTCAGTCATTTGACAGTCAATTAGATACGTCTCCAGTGCTTTGAAAGTAGAGGACCGCAGAGCCCTTGACGGAAAAAGAATATTAAAAATGTTAAACTCTGCGTCCTCATGAAAAAGAGCACTGGAGAACTTTCGTCTCGCAACCGAGTGGACGCTACAGTCCAGCAGAAAATGTTCCGTGGAGTTACGGACACCACAGGTGGGGCATATGGCCGAACCCCCAATTATGTGGTGTCCTAGGCTCCCTGGCAATAGATTATAGCCAAGTCTCAGACGCGTCACACATTTATCCACCCTTTTGTTGGTTGAATAACTGTGTGGCGGTCTGAAACTCACTCCACTACCATGATAGGGCTGGCCCTTAAATCGTTGTGCCAGCCCTTTTGACCATTTTTCTTTAATGGATATTTTAGTCATGGAGTAAAGCTCTTTGGTTGCCAGGGGTATTTTATCTCCGACGGGACCATCCAGAGCGCGCTTCGCCGCGTCGTCAGCTATCTCGTTCCCCATAAAACCGACATGTGCTGGACACCACACAAAGGTAACCTCTGATTTATTCAGGTGGCACTGATCATAAATGGACAGAATATTTTCTAACAGATCAGGCCGAGAGTTGCTATTCCTTAAAGAAAGTGATTGTAAAGCCGAAAGAGAATCAGATAGAATAGCAACTTTGTGTGGTTTTTTGACCAATGTCCAGTTTAGTGCGTATTGTATAGCAGTTAGTTCTGCGGCATAAATAGATAACCTGTCGCTGAGTCTTTTTGATGTTTTAACCTTAAGGGCTGGTATAACCATTGCCGCGGAAACTGCTAGATTTTCGTTTTTACTGCCGTCAGTGAAAATTTTTAAGTGCTCAGCATACCTCGAATTTACATGATCCTCCGTAATTGCCAAAATTTGTGAAGGAGGGTCATTTTTCGTAAATTTCGAGCTAAGGGATGTGTCGACTTGGGGAGCTTTGAGAAGCCACGGTGCCGCGAAGCGCGATCTGGAGTCCGCTACACTGTTAACATTGGGAAGGTGTTCCTCCACCAAATTGGCGGTTTTGGCCCCAAAAGGAAGAACTGGGTTTTTATATTTGTTTTTATAAAAGAACCCCTTCCCAACGATTGCGTTCACCGGGTTGCACGGCTTACTTGAAATCCGCGCCCAGTACTTTACTATTTGTGCCTCTCTCCGCAGAGTTAAAGGCTCGATTCCGGCTTCCAGTTCAAGATAAACTGAGGGGGTAGACGACAGTGCCTTCAGGGCTATTATCAGTGCCCTACGCTGGATACCGTCTAACATTTTAAGTGCAGATGGTTTAGCACAGGCATAGACTATGGCACCGTAGTCTATCTTTGGACGTATTAGGGACTTATAGAGAAGAAGGAGCGAATTTTTGTCCGAGCCAAAATCGGTGCCCCTTAACATTCTCATGAGATTTAAGTCCCTCTGGCACTTTATCATTAAAGTTTTTATGTGAGGCAGTAACGTGAATTTGCGATCCAAAAGCACACCCAAAAATGTTACTGTCTCCTGAAATTTAATTTTTGTGCCGCCTAAATATACGTCCAATTCTTTTAGATTTTTATTTCCGAAAATAATCCCTACAGTTTTAGTTTTAGAAATTTTAAAGCCCCATTCCTGGGACCAGCGCCAAATGGAATCCAGCCCTGCCTGTGCCTTACGTTGCAGGGTTTGACCATCGGATCCCATTAGCCAGCCGCCGGAATCATCGGCGAACTGGCTGATAACCATCCCTGTCCCCTCAGTTGCAGCAGGGAGATCGTTAACCAAAAGAGAAAACAGTAGAGGGGATAAAATGGCGCCCTGGGGGGTACCCCTTGTTAGCGTTTCCGCTTCCGAGAGAGTATCCCCTACCTTAACAGTAATTTTTCTATCCAGCAGAAAGGCCCTGACATATTGAAAGCATCGTCCGGAGATCCCACATTTCTTAAGTTTATAGAGAATCCCCGAGTGCCATGCAAGATCAAAAGCGGCCTCGAGGTCAAGAAATATGGCTACAACAGAACGCCCTCTATTTTTGGCATAGAGGACGTCATGTTGTAGCCTAACCAACTGATCAAAAGTCGATCTGCCCTTTCGGAAGCCAGACTGAAAGGGATTTATGATGTTTTTAGATTCAAGATAGCGTTCCAAACGGGCCTTAACCATCCCCTCCAGCAATTTTCCAGGATGGGAGGTAAGGCTTATAGGTCTGTAAGATTTTGGATCAGCTGGATCCTTATTTTTCTTTTGTAGTGGGACCACACAGGCGAGCTTCCAGTCCCGAGGATAGCTGCCCTCCTTCCAGATTTTATTGTAAAAGGAAAGCCAAAGGTCCAGTGTGGTATCGGACATATTCTTGAACATTGTATACGAAATTTGGTCAAGTCCCGAGGTAGAATTTTTCCTGCTATTGATGCAGTCTTTTAGTTCTTTAAGTGTGAAGTCTAAATTGATAGGATCTGAATTAAATGTTTCACCTGGAGAGTTAATTTCTTCGAAATGGTCTGTTTCAAAAGTTTTCTGATAGGCCAAAACCTCAGGCTCTACATTTGTTTCACTGGAAACCTTAGAATAATGTCGGACAAGCGTATTGGCTTTGTCCAAGGGGCAAATCGAATGTTGACCATTTGAAGTGAGAACAGGGACAGGGGCATATGAATTTCCTGTAATTCTGCGAATCTTTTGCCAAAAATCTTTAGAATTTTTCGGGTCGTGAACACAGGATTCGCAGAATTCTTGCCAATTTTGTTTTTTAGATTCTAAAACAACTGATTTAGCCAGAAAAACTTTATTTTGATAGGTGACCCGATTGACTTCACAGGGGTTTCTTTTCAGATTGTTAAGGGCCTTTTTTCTCTCCCTGACTGCACTTTCACAGGAATCGTTCCACCAGGGGACCATCTTTTTTTTTGAAAGATATTTCTTTTTAACCGGAATCGAGCGTTTCGCCATGGACAAAAAGGTAGAAGTAATTTTTTTATTGAAGGAATCGATATCCTCGTCGTAAACATCTGCTAGGGAGATATCCTCACATAAGCTTTTAAACGAGTCCCAATCCGCTTTTTCGTAGATAAATTTTTCTTCAGAATTGTTTTCTTTAGAATTTGGACTAGAATTTAGAATTGATATGTGGATTGGGAAGTGGTCAGAATTCCAAGAATCATTAATTACTTGCCAAAACATACTATTTGCCAATTTTGGACTCGTGAAAGTTAGATCGAGGCACGAAAACGTGCCTCTTGCGGGATCTAACCTGGTGGGACTCCCATCGTTGAGTAGTACAAGATCATTTTTTTCGACCCAATCAAAGACTGCTCTTCCATGGGAGTCTGACCTCAGGGCGCCCCATAAGGGATGGTGTGAGTTAAAGTCACCAGTGATCACGAGTTCTTTAAGTTCACTCGATGCCGAAATGAGTGAACTTAAATTGTTTAGAGATTCAAGGTCACACCCCCTTGAATAGACGTTTGCCAAAATGTAAGGAGTATCTGAGGAGTAGATTTCGAAAGCTTGGGTCTCAATTTTGATCTCCCCATTTGAATCCCTAGCACTGTTTACGTTTAAATTTTTGAAATTTAGTCCATTTCTGAAAAAAGTACCTAAACCGCCACAAAAGTTACCGTTACTATTTTTAAAGATTTTGTTTTCGAATGTGTATCCAGGAATATTTCTAGTTGTGTTTTCGTTAAGTTTAGTTTCCTGGATACATATGATATCAAAGTTGTTTAGATCGAGGAATCGTTTTAATTCAGTCATGGTGTGGGCCGAAAGCCCACACGCATTGAAACTTAGAATTTGGATTGTTTTGTCCATGGTGAAATTAATAAGGTTTGAAAATCTGCTTTTTAACTCCGCGGAGTAAAAAGGGGGATCCCAGGCTGAAATGTCTGGACCCGACCGCCGTTTTAAGCGGTGAGTTCAGGCCCTTCAGCCTGCGTCCCACAGGTTTTGGGAGGCTGGATGGTCTTGTTGGCCTCGACACTTTTTTTGGTGTTGTCCGACGTGCTGGTTTCTCTGGGACAGGGGCAGGGATGCATCCGCCCTCTTTATCATCCTCAGATTTTGGAATAAATGGTTTTGGAGTTATTGAGTCTTTTTGAAATGAGGAGATAAACGATGCCAAAAATTTATTTCTTAAGTAATTTTGACTATAATTTCCGTTTTTTATAGTGGAATCCATAACTAAAATTTTCATTTTTTCCAAAAGTAGATCTAAATTAAATTTCTGTAGAAAGTTTGTATCTAAAAAAGGTTCCGTTTCAACTGATTTGTCTATTTTTCCTATGGATTCCACTTGGGTGGATGCGTCTTGTTTTTCTAACTTTTCTAACTTTATGGGGCTTTGCATTTGTTTGCCGGAGGGGGTAGAAACCTCTCCCAACGACGAGTCCATTGCGGTCACGTCGGTGAGGGAAGGTTCCCCCCCTTTTTTATCAGGAGTGCTGCTTCTATCCTTTTTTATTACTTTAATAGAAGGGGAGGTACGGGAAATAGAAGTGCAAGAAGAAGTTTCCGAGATCATGGTTACATCGGTAGGCGTGGTCTTCACAATGTTTATTGGAGAAATGGGAGGAGTTTTAGATTTTCCTACCGATGTTTGTTTTGTAATTATTGTGGAAGCTTCTAGGGCCATGACTTTTTGTCGGTCAAGACAAGTATGGGCAATTTCTGTAGTTTGATTTTTATTGGTATATTGTAGGGTCCTGACTTTTTCTGTTTGATTTACCTTAAAGGCGAATCGGGGTCCTTGGGGAGAAGAGGAGGGGATTGGGCCAGACGAATTTTGTTGGGGGACAGAAGCAGCACTATTATGAGGGTATGGACCACACGCCTGCTCCGCAAGTGCCCAGGAACACCCGTGAGCGTCCTTGTACTCTTGTATTTTGGACGCCCACAGGTACACCGAACACCGACTGGAACGGGCCGTGTGACCATTCTGGCAATTTGTGCAGCAGACTACGCTTGAATTGCATAGCCTGCTGTTATGTGGACCAGCACATCGGGCGCAGGTTGTTTCATTAGGACATTTCTTGGAGGTGTGCCCGTATTTCTGACATCGGAAGCACCGAAGCGGCGGAGTGATAAATGCCTCTACAGGGATAAACAGGTCAGAGTCAGTTACCCTGACACACTCTGGCAAAACATCCCCAAAGAATGTCAGGGCAACAGCCGCCGTCGGTGCTCCGAAACGATTTAAAATTCTGGAGGCTTTCATTATGAAAATATTTTTAGATTTAACCTGTGCCTCCAGAGTTAGGACCAATTCCTCAGGACTATAATCCATAGGAATGTTATGTATTACTCCCCTGACCGTGACCATGTCGTCTGGGGTGTAAGCAAAGCAGCTCACACCACAGACGACAAGGGGGGTAATATGTAGTAACTTGCTCAACATTTGAGCCGAGCACACCTCCAACAAAAGACCGCCATCTTTTAAAACAACTATTCTTTTAGCAATCCCGGACAGGTCCCTGCCAATGCCTCGTGAAAGGGTCAGAGGAGATGTCTTCTTAAAGCCATCTCCTCTCCCGAGGGGCCTAACGAAGGCCTTGAAGGACCAGGTGTTGTTAGAAAGCAGGTGGGCCTGTCCGGGATTGATGGGTTCACCATACTTTTGTAGATTTTCAGACATTTTGAAAAAAGAAAATATATACTAAATAAATGGCACAAGTATATCTATGTAGTGTCTGTGAAATGATGAATCTGTTTGACACTGGGCCGCCGCAAAACGCTTGACCTTCAGTGTATACTATGTTGTTGTAGGGTGAAATAGATAAAAAAAGAAAAACCCAAGAGTATCAATGAATAAAACAACCTTTATATGTCACACAAAAAGGGAAATAATGGACATACAACAGCAATGACCTTACAAAGGGCTGTAACCACAGATTGGTCGGAGGTACGACACAACTATGGGGCAAAAGCACTGTGAAAAAAAAATAACGATATAGGAGGGGGGGAACCGAACACTGAAGAATATGTATTTTACGCGAAAGATAAAAAAAACCAATAGCAGCTCGACGGACGAGGGTATACTTAACGATAGCTCTGTACAAATGTGGATTCAGCTTTCGTCTTGGTTTCGATGATATGTACGTTTCTGTTCCGAACCCCTTTGTTTACTTTCTTCTCGGTAAAAATGGCTGCCCGGAAGTGCAAAAATTGTTCGAGGCCCGCTATTTATCCGGTTGAAAACATCCCAGTACGTGATTGGCTGAAATAAAATGTCAGAGCTTAAGGCTGTAAAACGGATTGAAAATCTGACCAATCACAAGCGTTCTTTTATTACACAGTTCGGAGTTACACCGAATGGCTGATAAGAGAACTTATCTGATTGGTCCAAATTTCAATCCGTTTTAGGGCTCAAGCTCTGCCAGTTTTTGTCCTCTTTTAATCTCTTGATTTAACAAGCTATTTTGAACATATTTTGTTGCCATACCTTACATATAATCTATATACAATAAAGATCATGGAAAAGCAAATTTGTTAATCTTGAAAAAAAAAAAAAAATCATTCATTCATTAATTCACTACTTTATTCAATCTCTCTCTCTCTCTCTCTCTCTCTCTCTCTCTCTCTCTCTGTGAAGTTTTGAAGTTTACTAAATTTGGACCAATCAGGAGTCTTCTCTTATCAAGGCGTTCGGATTACAACGAACGAGTTATAAGAGAACGTTTCTGATTGGTTCAAATTTCAATCCGTTTTAGGGCTCAAGCTCTGCCATTTTTTCCCCTATTTGAAATCCCTTGATTTAACAATCTCTCTGTGTGATTTTTTCAGGCAGACTTCCAGTGAATTAAATGCTAGCTATTCTGAACATATTTTGTTGCCAGACCTTACATAAAATCTATATACAATAAAAATCATGGAAAAGCAAATTTGTTAATCTTAGAAGAAAAAAAAAATCAGTCTTTCATTCACTAATTTATTCAATCTCTCTCTCTCTCTCTCTCTCTCTCTCTCTCTCTATGTCTCTGTAAAGTTTTGAAGTTTACTATATTTTGACCAATCAGGAGTGTTCTCTTATCAGGGCGTTCGGATTACAACGAACGAGCTATAAGAGAACGTTTCTGATTGGTTAAAATTTCAATCCGTTTTAGGGCTCAAGCTCTGCCAGTTTTTCCCCTATTTGAAATCTCTTGATTTAACAATCTCTTTGCGTGATTTATTCCGGCAGGCTTCCAATGAATTAATTCCTAGCTTTTCTGAACATGTTTTGTTGCCATACCTTACATAAAATCTATATACAATAAAAATCATGGAAAAGCAAATTTGTTAATCTAAAAAAAAAAAAAAATCAGTCATTCATTCATTATTTTATTCAATCTCTCTCTCTCTCTCTATGTCTCTGTGAAGTTTTGAAGTTTACTATATTTTGACCAATCAGGAGTGTTCTCTTATCAGGGCATTCGGATTACAACGAACGAGCTATAAGAGAACGTTTCTGATTGGTTAAAGTTTCAATCCGTTTTAGGGCTCAAGCTCTGCCAGTTTTTCCCCTATTTGAAATCTCTTGATTTAACAATCTCTTTGTGTGATTTATTCCGGCAGGCTTCCAGTGAATTAATTCCTAGCTATTTTGAACATGTTTTGTTGCCATACCTTACATAAAATCTATATACAATAAAGATCATGGAAAAGCAAATTTGTTAATCTAAAAAAAAAGAAAATCAGTCATTCATTCACTAATTTATTCAATCTCTCTCTCTCTCTCTCTCTCTCTCTCTCTGTGAAGTTTTGAAGTTTACTAAATTTAGACCAATCAGGAGTGTTCTCTTATCAAGGCGTTCGGATTACAACGAACGAGTTATAAGAGAACGTTTCTGATTGGTTAAAATTTCAATCCGTTTTAGGGCTCAAGCTCTGCCAGTTTTTCCCCTATTTGAAATCTCTTGATTTAACAATCTCTTTGTGTGATTTATTCAGGCAGGCTTCCAATGAATTAATTCCTAGCTATTTTGAACATATTTTGTTGCCATACCTTACATAAAATCTATATACAATAAAAATCATGGAAAAGCAAATTTGTTAATCTTAGAAAAAAAAAAATCAGTCATTCATTCACTAATTTATTCAATTTCTCTCTTTCTCTTTCTCTCTCTTTCTCTCTCTCTCTCTCTCTCTCTCTCTGAAGTTTTGAAGTTTACTATATTTTGACCAATCAGAAGTGCTCTCTTATCAGGGCGTTCGGATTACAACGAACGAGTTATAAGAGAACGTTTCTGATTGGTTCAAATTTCAATCCGTTTTAGGGCTCAAGCTCTGACATTTTTTCCCCTTTTTTATCCTTTTATTTAACCACCTCTTTTTGTGTAATATATTCAGTCAGGTTTCCATGGAATTACTTTCCAGTTAGCTTGAACATATAATTTACATGATATTCATGTACAAAAATGAGGAATGGAAGCAAATCTCCTGAACCACAAGTTCAAAATCCCCTTTTATTTATTCATTTATTCACACTCTCTCTCTCTTTAAGGTACACTTAAAATGTTGAGGTATGCGTTTCAATTATCCATGTAGTCTAGTAATCTTTTAAAGGATTTCGGACAGCTGCGTAGGAAAAGGCGGACCGACAAATAATTACAAATTAAATTACTCAAGCTTGAGCCCCAAAACCGATTGAAATTATGGACCTAAGCTTGGGCAATGTTATTTGGCAGTTTTTACCAGCCCGTCTCTTCCCGAGCAATAGGCTGATCCTTGAAAAAAAAAATCTGCACGGATAATTAAGTGCTGGACCACTTTGACAATTTGAAAAAAAGAAGTTCTCTCATGTAATTGATGGTCCTGAAAAGGACCTTTTTTATTTTCCCTGAAATTCGATATGTCCCAGGTTTTTATTTTTTTGCAGCCGCCTTTTTCGCTGCTGGCTTCTTGGTAGCCGGTTTCTTAGCTGCGGGCTTCTTCTTTGGAGTAGCCTTCTTTGATTTCTTATCGCTAGAAGCCTTCTTGCTAGGCGTCTTCTTGGCAGCTGCCTTCTTTTTCGGTGTGGCTTTCTTCGCTTTTGCCTTCTTTTCTCCGGTCGCTTTCTTGGGTGTTTTCTTCACGGCAGCCTTTTTCTTTGCTGGTTTGGCCTTTTTTGGTTTGGTCGCTTTCTTAGCTGTTTTCTTGACTTCACCAAGCCGGAAAGAACCAGACGCACCTGTTCCTTTCGACTGCTTCAGGGTTCCATTCTTAACCCCGGCTTTAAGTGCTACTTTCAGGTGGTTGTTTACGGCTGTTTCGTTTGGCCCTACACTGAAATTCTTGAGAATGTATTTCAGAAGCGCCTGTCTTGATGAACCACCTCTCTCTTTCAAGGAACCGATAGCCTGGGAGATCATTTCGCTGTATTTAGGGTGGTTTGCAGGCTTTTTAGGCTTGCTAGCCTTCTTCACTTTTGGTGTCGCTGGAGCTGCGTCTGCCATCTTGCCTTAACTCTTCCTCGTGATAGAAAGAATGAACAATTACATCATCATCAGTTGTCTTTTTTACCCTCGCCATGCGGCATAAAGCCATGTGGCGAGCAGCTATTGGTTTTTTTTTTTTTTTTTTCCATTTATCAATGTATTACTAAGATTTTCCTATATCCCATCGACACACCACGGATAAAAAAGAAACAAATAAAAGGATATATATTAAAAGGACTGGAAGTAAAACCGGTAGCCATAGGAAAACGAAAAACGGCCCTTTCAGAACCACCGTAAAATTATTTATAAATAAGAAATCTAGTGAATATTTACATTATTTACAAAAACCGTGGTGCGCCGCAGGTCAATTTTTGAAATGGATTTTTCTATTTTTTTTTTCCAATTGTGGGATGCATACGACAGTGTTGGCAATTGTGTTTTAATATAAATAGCACTATAAAATTGATAGTGCAAATCTATTGATTAAGCTACAAAAAGGATAGCAACAAACAATACGTTGACATACAAACAATATGTTGACATAAATTGAGACCGACTTTACAGAGAGCTCCTTAAAAAAAAAAAAAAAAAGGGGGGGGGGGCGGAGATGAATGACTAGGGAGAAATGTACACGTAAAAATTGGGGGACAGCCGTCAGTCCTGCCTGCTGTGCGGGGCGATCAGGACGACACCTCGCAGTAGGGGCATTAAGCCAAACCTACTCGGGTGCCCGTTCTTTCCCTACCGCCCCTCCACAGCAGGTCCCAAAATGGGTAATACCTGAGTTAAAAAGTAGAAGGCTAAACAGTGACAAAAAATACAGCCCTAACGGGCAGGACTACGGGGACTCAGAGCAAACATAATAAAAGCCCCCGTGTCTCTAAATAATACTAGCTAAGAAACCAATTATCGACCCGGGTCAGATCCGGGGCGAACTGACTGACAGCTGCCTCTCAAATTCGAAACAAAACAATAATCTAAGAGGAAAAAATCTTAAGAACAATATACTTAGCCACAATGATCCGGCCTAGGACTGATCACAAAACAGCTAAAATTCCCTTGTAAAAAGGGGGAATACCCATGCCTAATCTTGTAGCCTGTAAGCCCCCACATATAGTTACCATAAGTGGGGTATATTATACACTCCACCAAACAATCCCCTGTCTTGGTCTTTTACAAATACTTTCGATTTGGGGGAATCCCTGTTTTTGTGGTTTGATGAAGAGTTACTGACTAAGAATCAAAGTAAAATGTGCCGGTGTGTCCCTGACGTAATTTTTAAATTATTGAAAAAAAAAAAAATGGAAGAGGGGGGAGCTCTCTGAAATATAATTCAGTAAAAAAGGAAAATCACTAATAGGTACTGGGCGGATTTTGCATGACGCACCGTTGGTCTGAAGTATATTGAAAACAGGCCTATATGCAAAGATCATGAAAGCAATAGTTTGCAATAAACAAAAGAACTGCTATATAAGGGAGTTATAGAAAACTGTGGTAGAAAGAGAAAACGCTGTAGACGACTGTTTTCTCTCTCTCCCGCAGTGTCCCCCACTGAGGACGCTGTTGGAGAACATAAAACTATTTTACATTGAACCAAAGAGAATATGCATATGCAATTAAATCATAATTCTTAAAAAAAAAAAAAAAAAAAAATCAGACCACGGCTTGTCCTGATTTGACTGAATTTTTAAATTTTGTCAGTCATTTGACAATCTATTAGATATGTCTCCAGTGCTTTGAAGACTGAAGATTGGAGGGCTTTTGACTGAAATAAAATATTCCGTATAGAAAAATTTTGACCCTCCCGTAGTAGAGCACTGGAGAACTTGTCTCTAGCAACCGTGTGGATACGACAGTCCAACAGAAAATGGTCCGTTGAATAGCGGACACCACAAGTGGGGCAAATGGCCGAACCCCCAAATACGTGGTGCCCTATGCTACCCGGCAATAAATTATAGCCAAGCCTCAGACGCGTCACGCATTTATCCACCCTATTACTGGAAGAATATCTGCATGGCGGTCTGAAACTCACCCCACTCCCATGAAAAGGCTGGCCCATCAGGCGATCGGCCAGCCCTTTTGACCACTTTTCCTTGATGGACATTTTGATAATGGAGTAAAGCTCAGTGGTTGCCAGGGGTATTTTATCTTCAATCGGACCATCCAGAGTGCGCCTGGCTTCAGCATCAGCCATCTCATTCCCTCCAAAACCAACATGAGCTGGACACCACACAAGAGTAACCTGGATTCCATTAAGGTGGCACTGATCGTATATAGATAGGATATTTTCTAATAGATCAGGCCTGGAGTTGCTATTTCTTAAAGAAAGAGATTGAAGAGCCGAAAGAGAGTCTGATAAAATAGCAACTTTGTGTGGTTTTTTGACCAATGTCCAGTTTAAAGCATATTGAATTGCAGTTAATTCTGCGGCGTATATTGATAACCTGTCGCTGAGTCTTTTTGAAGTTTTGACCTTGAGGGCTGGTATAACTATTGCCGCAGAGACTGCTGATTTTTCGTCTTTACTTCCATCTGTATAAACTTTTAAGTGCTCAGCGTAGTTCGAATTTATATAATCCTCCGTAATAGAACAAAATTTGGGGAGAAGGATCATTTTTGCTAAATTTCGAACTAAGGGATATGTCGACTATAGGGGACGTAAGAAGCCACGGAGAGCCAAAGCGCGACCGCAAGCCTGCCACACTGATATCATCGGGAAGGAGTTCTTCAACCAAATTGATGGTGGAGGCCCCAAAAGGGAGGTTGGGTTTTTTAAATTTACTTTTTACAAAGAACCCCTTCCCGAGGATTTCATTCACAGGGTTGCAGGGTCTACTCAGAATTCGCGCCCAGTACTTCATTGTTTGTGCCTCCCTCCTTAGGGACAGGGGCTCGATTCCGGCTTCAAGTTCTAAATAAACTGCTGGAGTAGAAGGCAGCGCTCTAAGAGCTATTATCAGGGCCCTTCGCTGTATATTATCTAGCATTTTTAGTGCCGATGTCGAGGCACAAGCATAGACTATGGCACCGTAGTCTAGCTTTGGACGTATTAAGGACTTGTAGAGAAGAAGGAGCGAATTTTTATCCGAGCCAAAATCGGTGCCCCTTAACATTCTCATGAGATTCAAGTCCCTCTGACACTTTTCTGTTAACAATTTTATATGAGGCAGTAACGAGAATTTACGATCTAAAAGCATACCCAAAAATGTTACTGTCTCAACGAATTTAATTTTTGTGTCGCCTAAATATACGTCCAATTCTTTTAAATTTTTGTTACCGAATATAATTCCAACTGTTTTTGTTTTAGAAATTTTAAAGCCCCATTTTTGGGACCAGCGCCAAATGGAATCCAGCCCTGCCTGTGCCTTACGTTGCAGGGTTTGACCATCGGATCCCATTGGCCAGCCGCCAGAATCATCGGCGAACTGGCTGATAACCATCTCTGTCCCCTCCGTTGCATCAGGGAGATCATTAACCAAAAGTGAAAATAGTAGAGGAGATAAGATGGCGCCTTGGGGGGTACCCCTTGTCAGCGTTTCCGCTTCCGAAAGAGTATCCCCCACCTTAACAGTAATTTTTCTATCCTGCAGAAAGGCCCTAACATATTGAAAGCATCGCCCCGTAATCCCACACTGTTTAAGTTTATAAAGAATCCCCGAGTGCCAAGCAAGGTCGAAAGCGGCCTCGAGGTCTAGAAATATGGCTGCAACAGAACGTCGAAGAATTACAAACGGCCCTGCACACTAATATACACGACGGATAGGATAGAATTAAGAGCGCGGACCCGGTCGAAAGCACCCTCCACGTTAATAAAACGTAGGGGGGGGGGGTTAGAGACTTCTTTTCCAAATTTTGTGTTTTTGTTACTTCTGAAACATAGGAATAAATCGCAAAATCTCACAACCTCAGGGGTTTGAGACATTCTAATGTATAACCTTGCTGTTTTTAATTTTCTACCTCTCAGTCTAACCCTATCAACTCATCCAGGTTGTAAAATACATGCATAGTTACCTGCAAAACGGAGAGGTTGGCTACATGTTGGAAAGGAGTGACGCCCTGTAACATCTTCAGTGATAGGCTTTCGTAGAGTTCTGTACACCCTCTCTCTCTCTCTCTCCCTCCCTCCCTCCCTCCCTCTCTCATCGCAATGACAATCTTGAGAAAAGTAAATATTCGAGTAGAATGGTGGCCCTTAAAAGGGCCGTTGTAGTGCTGATAGCAATTTGAGATATTTACTTCTGTGGCTTCTGGGTCTTCTTGGGCAGAAGAACAGCTTGAATGTTAGGCAGTACGCCACCCTGTGCAATGGTTACTCCAGAGAGGAGTTTGTTCAATTCTTCGTCATTTCTGATAGCTAGCTGTAAGTGACGGGGAATGATTCTGCTCTTCTTGTTATCTCGTGCAGCGTTTCCTGCCAATTCCAAAGCTTCAGCGGCCAGATACTCTAAAACTGCAGCCAAGTATACTGGTGCACCGGCTCCAACGCGCTCTGCATAGTTTCCCTTACGAAGCAGACGATGAATTCTTCCGACAGGGTACTGAAGTCCGGCCCTGGTAGATCGGCTCTTAGCCTTTCCCTTGGTCTTTCCACCTTTTCCACGTCCAGACATGATTTCTGTTGCAATATGCGATTTCTCAAGGCAAATTGTGAATGCCGAGTGACTGCGACCTTCATTTATATACTACAAGTAAGGGGATTGACCTACTTTGCTACAGAATTAAGCTTGACCAATGAAATTTCTGTATACATGGATAAATCTGATAATTATGATAGCCAATCAGACAACTTGTACTACAAGCATGCTAGGCGGAACGCACACGACCTCCGTTTATTTTTCATGTGCAATGGGATTGACCTACTTTATTACAGAATTAAGCTCACCCAATGAAAATTGTTGTTACACATATGTTAGCCAATGAGAGAGCTCGTTCTAGACGCACACTAGGCACGATGAAGGATTCGGGAAAGAATAATATTGCTGAACAAATTCTACTCCAGATCGTTTTTTTAACTAAATTAACGCAAGTTTTCAAGCACTGTTTAGGAAATTTACTACTAACTGGCGTAAACTTGTGTGTGCGAGCGCTTTCTGGCTTGGTCTTTTATATACCTATCTCTCTCTCACTCTTTTTTTCAGGAATTAAAAAAAAAAAAAAATGTGATGCCTAAATCTATTTTCTTACTGTTGTCACTAAAACACACACACACATACATACATACACAAACACACAAAGGGGTGGGGCTGCATTGACAGTGAGGAAAAGAACTTTCTAGATAGTTGGTGGCCCTGATAAGGGCCGTTTTTTTTTTTTTTTTTTAACGCAACAGGAGCGCTCTATTTGCTGCTGGTGTACTTTGTCAAGGCCTTAGTGCCTTCGCTGACTGCGTGCTTGGCCAATTCGCCGGGTAACAGAAGGCGAACAGCGGTCTGGACCTCTCTACTGGTAATGGTCGATCGTTTGTTATAGTGAGCCAGTCTGGATGCTTCGGCAGCAATTCTTTCGAAGATGTCATTGACAAAGCTGTTCATAATGGACATAGCTTTGCTTGAAATACCAGTGTCTGGGTGCACTTGTTTCAAAACTTTGTAAATGTAAATGGCGTAGGATTCCTTCCTCCTCTTCCTTTTCTTTTTGTCGGTAACACGGACCGCTTTAGCCTTTGTGGCGGCTTTCTTGGATCCCTTCCCGGTTACTTTAGCTTGAGCAGGCATGTTTCAATCAAATCTGAATGAAATAATGTTTTGTCAACATCATCATCGTTCGGTTTTTTACCCTCGCCATGCGGCATAAAGCCATGTGGCGAGCAGCTATTGGTTTTTTATCTATTTTATTGCAGACAATTGGGTTTTTCTATTAATCAGACGGCAACACTCCTCGGTTTAAAAAGTAAAGTATAAAAAAGGGGCTAATAAAAGAATACAAGCCGGTAGGCCGAAAAAGACCCTTTTAGGACCACCATTAAAAAACACGTGTAAAAAAAGAATATATACAAAATGTACATGGCCGTAGAGCGTTGCCTGTCTAATTTATAAAGTTTTAGACTAATCCATGGTTTTACATGCAATTTCTTTTTACTCAACAGTGTTGGCAGATTCTAATTATTTCTAACTATAGCTATAATGGCACTGTTCGTACTATGTAATTTCAAAATCCCTTTAATTTTTATTCCCAATATCTTATTAAGAAAATAAATTTATAGTCGAGGCCAAAATCTTACAGAGAGCTCTCTAAAAAGTAGAACAAAACAAAAATTTACACTATAAGAGTTGCGGGGGGACCGTCAGTCCTGCCTGCTGTGCAGGGCGATCAGGACGACACCACTCAGTAGGGGCATAAAGCCAAGACTACTGGGATGCTAGTTCTTTCCCTGCCGCCCTAACCACAGCAGGTCCCAAAAAGGGTAAAAACTGCTCTAAAAGAGAAATTAAACTTTAACCAAAAATACAACCCTATAGGGGCAGGACTACAGGGGGCTCAGCTCGGCATAATAAAAGCCCCTGTGTCAATAAAAAATGGTCTAAAAAATCGAATATCGACTCAGATCAGATCCGAGGCGAACTGACTGGCGATTCCCTCGCAGCGATATATGTAAAACAATGAAATTAAATTCAACTTTAAAACGGACAGTATACCTGGCCAACACAAACCCGCATGAGTTGAGTAGATGAGGTTAAAAGTCCCTTGTAAAAAAGGGAGCACCCATGCTGGGCTCGGTGACCTGTAAACCCCGCCATATACTTAGTAAATGAGGGGTAAAACAGTCTTTAAAAAGAAAAAGAAAAGTTCCTATACTAATTATGGAGAATCTAAGTACAATGTAATACTCAATAGGGACTAATCTTAAAAAAGTTGTTTAAAAGAAGGGTACCGGCTTCTAAGCCAGTAGAAGAAAAGGGAAAAAAAACAAAAAACCAAGAGAACTCTCTGCAATTCTAGTAGGAAAAAAAAAATACTTAAGTCTCAAGACTGGGGCGGATTTAAGGACACGCCTTGGCCTGCTTAAAAGTATGCACAACAAATTTTGTAGTGGATATAACTGACTCATATATCTGGACCCAACAAACACGTAAAATGGGCCAGAACAACACAAAATAATTATAGTTTATTTACAAGTGTAAATGAAGCAGCGCGTCCCTGAACAAGCATACCCTAAGCTATGGGAAAAAGGACCTGATGCAGCTGCGAAAGGCAACAATCAGAGTCGGCCAGCGTAGTTTTTGCGAGCCGACTTGGGCCCCCCGCTATTTGTCAATGTCTTTTTTTTTTTTTTTTTTATGTCCAAGGACCGCCCTACTTCATGATTGAGTCAGTTGTCAAAATGATAATAATAATGATACCAGATTCATAAAAACATATAAGTTGGTATAGTATATAAGTGCATAAGTAAAAAATTTAAATTTATCCCATTGAGGGAACTGTTTTATTTAAATATAGACCAAGGCGTGTTATTATTATGACTGACTGTGTAATCAAATTTTATCAGTCATTTGACAGTCAATTAAATATGTCTCCAGTGCTTTGAAAGTAGAGGACTGCAGAGCCCTTGACGGAAAAAGAATATTACAAATATTAAACTCTGCGTCCTCTTGAAAAAGAGCACTGGAGAACTTTCGTCTGGCAACTGAGTGAACGCTGCAGTCCAGCAAGAAATGTTCCGTGGAGTTACGGACACCACAAGTGGGGCATATGGCCGAACTCCCAATTATGTGGTGTCCAAGGCTCCCTGGCAATAAATTGTAGCCAAGTCTCAGACGTGTCACGCATTTATCCACCCTTTTGTTGGTTGAATAACTGCGTGGCGGTCTGAAACTCACTCCACTACCATGATAGGGCTGGCCCTGAAGTCGTTGTGCCAGCCCTTTTGACCATTTTTCTTTAATGGATATTTTTGTCATGGAGTAAAGCTCTTTGGTTGCCAGGGGTATTTTTTCTCCGACGGGACCCTCCAGAGCGCGCTTCGCCGCGTCGTCAGCCATCTCGTTTCCCGTAAAACCGACATGTGCTGGACACCACACAAAGGTAACCTCTGATTTATTCAGATGGCACTGATCATAAATGGACAAAATATTTTCTAGTAGATCAGGCCGAGAGTTGCTATTCCTTAAAGAAAGTGATTGAAGAGCCGAAAGAGAATCAGATAGAATAGCAACTTTGTGTGGTTTATTGACCAGTGTCCAGTTTAGTGCATATTGTATAGCAGTCAGTTCCGCGGCATAAATAGATAACCTGTCGCTGAGTCTTTTTGATGTTTTAACCTTAAGGGCTGGTATAACCATTGCCGCGGAAACTGCTGAATTTTCATTTTTACTTCCATCAGTATAAATTTTTAAGTGCTCAGCGTAGCTCGAATTTACATGATCCTCCGTGATAGCCAAAATATGAGAAGGAGGATCACTTTTAGTCAATTTCGAGCTGAGGGATATGTCGACTTTTGGTGGTACGAGAAGCCACGGGGCGGCGAAACGCGATCCAGAGTTCGCTGCACTGCTAAAGCCGGGAAGGTGTTCCTCCACTAGACTGGCTGTGGTGGCCCCGAATGGAAGAGCTGGGTTTTTAAATTTGCTCTTAGCAAAGAACCCCTTCCCAACGATCGCGTTCACCGGGTTGCCAGGCTTACCAGAAATCCGCGCCCAGTATTTAACTTGTTGAGCCTCCCTCCGCAGGGTCAAAGGCTCGATACCGGCTTCCAGTTCAAGATACACAGAAGGGGTGGAGGGCAGTGCTCTCAGGGCTATTATCAGGGCCTTTCGCTGGATATTATCAAGCATTTTTAGTGCAGTTGTTGAAGCACAAGCATAGACTATGGCACCGTAGTCTAGCTTTGGACGTATTAGGGACTTATAGAGAAGAAGGAGCGAGTTTTTATCAGAGCCAAAATCAGTGCCCCTTAACATTCTCATAAGGTTTAAGTCCCTTTGACACTTTTCTGTTAACTGTTTTATGTGAGACAGTAACAAGAATTTACGATCCAAAAGCATACCCAAAAATGTTACTGTCTCCTCAAATTTAATTTTTGTGCCGCCTAAATATACGTCCAATTCTTTTAAGTTTTTGTTTCCGAAAATAATCCCTACTGTTTTTGTTTTAGAAATTTTAAAGCCCCATTTTTGGGACCAGCGCCAAATGGAATCCAGTCCTGCCTGTGCCTTACGTTGCAGGGTTTGACCATCGGATCCCACTAGCCAGCCGCCAGAGTCATCGGCAAACTGGCTGATAACCATCCCTGTCCCCTCAGTTGCAGCAGGGAGATCGTTAACCAAAAGAGAAAACAGTAGAGGGGATAAAATGGCGCCTTGGGGGGTACCCCTTGTCAGCGTTCCAGCTTCCGAGAGAGTATCCCCTACCTTAACAGTAATTTTTCTATCCAGCAAAAAGGCCCTAACATATTGAAAGCATCTTCCGGTGATCCCACATTTCTTAAGTTTGTAAAGAATCCCCGAGTGCCATGCAAGGTCGAAAGCGGCCTCGAGGTCAAGAAATATTGCTACAACAGAACGGCCTCTATTTTTAGCATAGAGGACGTCATGTTGTAACCTAACCAACTGATGTAATGTCGATCTGCCCTTTCTGAAGCCAGATTGAAAGGGATTTATTATGTTTTTAGATTCAAGATAACTTTCCAAACGTGCCTTAACCATCCCCTCTAGCAATTTCCCAGGGTGGGAGGTAAGGCTTATTGGTCTATAAGATTTGGGATCAGCTGGATCCTTATTTTTCTTTAGAAGTGGGATCACACAGGCGAGCTTCCAGTCCCGAGGATAGCTGCCCTCCTTCCAGATTTTGTTGAAAAAGAAAAGCCAAATGTCTAGAGTGGAGTCAGACATGTTCTTGAACATTTGATAAGAAATCAAGTCCCGAGGCAGAATTTTTCCTGCTATTGATGCAGTCTTTTAATTCGTTAAGTGTGAAGTCTAAGTTTATCGGATCTAAAATTGATGTTTCACCTGGAGAGTTTATTTCTTCAAAATGGTCAGCTTCAAATTTTTGTTGAAAGGCCAAAACCTCCGGTTCTACATTAGTTTCACTTGAGACCTTTGAATAATGCTGGACAAGCATGTTTGCCTTGTCCAAGGGACTAATCAAATTTTGACCATTTGAAGTAAGGACAGGGACAGGGGCAAATGAATTTCCTTTAATTCTGCGAACTTTTTGCCAAAAATCTTTTGAATTTTTCGGGTCATGAACACAGGATTCGCAGAATTCTTGCCAATTTTGTTTTTTAGATTCTATTATAATTGACTTTGCCAAAGAAACTTTGTCTTGATAAATGACCCGGTTGACTTCACAAGGGTTTCTTTTTAGATTATTTAGGGCCTTCTTTCTCTCCTTGACTGCACTTTCGCAGGAATCGTTCCACCAGGGGACCATCTTTTTTGGGGTAAGGTTCTTATTTTTATTTTTGACCGGAATCGAGCGCGTTTCGCCATGGACAAAAACGTAGAAGTAATATTTTGCTGAAATTCCTCAATATCATCTGAGTAAACATCTGCCAGGGAGATACCCTCACACAGATTTTTAAAAGACTCCCAATCCGCTTTTTCATATATATATTTTTCTTCGGAATTATTTTCAAGTGAATTTGAATTAGATTTTAGGATGGATATGAGGATTGGGAAATGGTCCGAGTTCCAACTATCGTTGATTACTTGCCAAAAGGTCTTATTTGCTATTTTTGTACTCGTGAATGTTAGATCAAGGCATGAAAAAATGCCCCTAGCAGGATCTAACCTGGTGGGGCTCCCATCGTTAAGCAGTACCAAATCTTTTTGTTCGACCCACTCAAAGACTGCTCTTCCATGGGAGTCTGACCTCTGGGCGCCCCATAATGGATGGTGTGAATTAAAGTCACCAGTGATCACGAGTTCTTTAAGTTCACTCGAAGCCGAAATGAGTGAACTTAGATTATTTAGAGATTCAAGGTCACACCCCCTTGAATAGATATTTGCCAAAATGTACGGGGTATCTGAGGAGTAAATTTCAAAAGCTTGGGTCTCAATCTTGGTCTCCCCATTTTGATCCCTAGCATTGTTTACATTAAGATTTTTAAAATGGACACCATGTTTAAAAAAGGTGGCTAAACCACCGCAAAAATTGTCGTTGTTATTTTTGAAAATTTTATTCTCTAAAGTGTATCCAGGAATATTGCGAGTTGTTCTTTCGTTAAATTTGGTTTCCTGGATACAAATGATGTCGATACTGTTATTAACAAGGAATCTCTTAAGTT
This sequence comes from Tridacna gigas, assembly GCA_945859785.2. Lineage (NCBI taxonomy): Eukaryota > Metazoa > Mollusca > Bivalvia > Cardiida > Cardiidae > Tridacna > Tridacna gigas. Next base: position 6,271,472 of record OX244034.2, on the reverse strand, counting down.
CTGTTGTAGTGTAGGCGGAGAGTCCACACGCATTTAAACTTAAAATTTGAAGGTATTTGGCCATGGCGAAATTAGTATGGTTTAAAAATCTGTTTTTTGGCCCCGCGGAGTAAGTGGGGAGAACCTAGACTGAAGCGCCTAGGTCCAACCACCGTTTTAAGTGGAGAATTCAGGCACTTCAGTCTGGAACCCGTAGGTTTAGGGAGGCTGGATGGTTTAATTGGCCTCGACATTTTTTTCGGAGTGGCCCGACGTGCTGGTTTTTCCGAGTCAGGGACGCGTCCACCCTCTTTATCATCCTCTGATTTGATTTGAGCAGGATCTTTTTGAAATGATGAAATAAAGGATGATAAAAATTTGTTTCTTAAGTAATTTTGGTTGTAATTTCCGCTTTTTATAGTGGGATCCATGACTAAATTTCTCATTTTTGCCAAAAGATGATCTAAATTGAATTTTTGTAGAAAATTGGTGTCTAATACAGAATCCGTTGATACGGATCTGTCAATCTTTTTTATGGATTCCACTTGGGTGGACGCGTCTCGCTTCTCGGATTGTTCTTTTTGCCTGGGGGGAGGGGGGGTTGAAACCTCCCCCAACGATGAGTCCGTAGAGGTCACATCGGTGAGAGAGGGTTCACCCCTCTTTTTATCAGGAGTGCTGTTCCTGCCTCCGTTATGTGGTCTGATATTGGTAGGGGTATGTGGTGATGTTGAGTTTAGGGAAGATTCCGACACTGAGGTGACATCGGTGGTTGTCTTTAATTCTTTTATGGGAGAAATGGGAGGAGTTTCAGTTTTGTCCACCGATGTCTGCTTTTTATTATTTGGGGAATCTTCCTGGGCCATAACTTTTTGTCTGTCAAGACGAGTGTGGGCTATGTCAATAATTTGTTTATTGTTTGTGTATTGAAGGGTCCTGATCTGTTCTGTTTGGTTTACCTTAAAGGTAAATCGGGGTCCTTTAGAAGAAGGGGAGGGGAGTGGGTTTGCCGAATTTCGCTGGGGGCAGAGAACAGCACCAATAGAGGGACATGGGTCACAGGCCGTCTCGGCCCGGGCCCAAGAGCAACCGTGAGCGTCCTTGTACTCTTGTACTTTGGACGCCCACAAATAAATCGGGCACAGACACGACCGGGCCGTGTGGTTGCCCTGGCAATTTTTACAGCAGACTACGCTTGAATTGCATAGTCTGCTATTATGTGCACCAGCACATCGGGCACAAGCTGTGTCATTTGGACATTTGCTGGAGGTGTGCCCATATTTTTGACATTTGAAACACCTGAGAGGCGGAGTAATATAAGAAAAAACTGGAATGAATAGATCGGATTCTGTTACCCTGACACACTCTGGCAAAACCTTGCCAAAGAATGTCAGGGCAACAGCCGCCGTGGGTGCTCCAAATCTATTTTGGATTCTGGAGGCTTTCATAATAAAAATGTTTTCTAAGTTGACCTTAGCCTCCAGAGTTTGGACTAATTCCTCTGGACTGTAGTCCAGAGGAATATTATGTATTACCCCCCTGACCGTAACCATGTCGTCTGGGGTGTACGCAAAACAACGTACTCCGCAGACGACAAGGGGGGCAATATGTAAAAGTTTGCTCAACATTTGGGCTGAGCACACCTCCAACAACAGACCACCATCTTTTAGTACTACTATTTTTCTTGTAATTCCGGCCAGGTCCCTGCTAATGCCTCGGGAGAGAGCCAAAGGAGATGTCCTCTTAAAACCATGACCTCTCCCGACGGGTCTAATGAACGCCTTAAAGGCCCATGTATTGTCAAGGTAGGTTTCTCACCCCTCCTCCTGGTAGCTGACCCGCCTATCCCCCCTGGCGACCAGGGTCCTTCGACGGGTTGCTCAGCTGTGTAGGAGGGGTATTTTTTACCCTCGCCATGCGGCATAAAGCCATGTGGCGAGCAGCTATTGGGGTTTTTTTTCCGTATTATTGCGAGACTATAAATACTTTTTCAATTAAATTAGATTTTGTTCAAACGGCAACGCTCCACGGTTTAAAAAGACGCAAATAAGAAAAACAAGTAAAAGGTAACGAACCCTTTCAGGACCACTTTTAAAATATTAATTTAAAAAAAATATATATACACACATATATACAAGGTGTACAACTCGTGGAGCGTTGCCGGTCTCGTTTTATCACTACATTTTAAACTTGTCTATTTTCTTTTTCGCGAAAGTGTTGGATTCTACAGTGTTGGCGCTTCATAATTGTCGTGTAAAAAGGTCATTGTGTTGTACTAGAGGATTAATAATATGCTTTTCCCATAATTTTTGATAATGACAAAATATTAAATTTAAACTAAATAGTTTAAATTCGTATTGTGTCGAGGCCAAGATTTTTCAGAGAGCTCTCTCTCAAAAAAGAAATTATACAAGACAAAAAATTATATACACGTAAAAACTGTGGAGCGACCGTCAGTCCTGCCTGCTGTGCAGGGCGATCAGGACGACACCACTCAGTAGGGGCATAAAGCCAAGACTACTGGGGTGCTAGTTCTTTCCCTGCCGCCCTATCCACAGCAGGTCCCACAAGGAGTAAAAACTGCCATAAAAAGAAAAGGTAAACTTTCACCAAAAATACAACCCTAGAAGGTAGGACTACGGGGGCTCAGAGCAGACATATATAAAAGCCCCCGTGTCAATAAAAAATAGCTTAAAAGATCAATTATCGACACGGATCAGATCCGTGGCGAACTGACTGACGATCACTTAACAGCTAGAGATATAAATCAGAGGATTTAAAGAAAAAGAAATAAAAGGAAATTTCTATACCTAGTCACCAAAAACATAAACAAAAACCAGCATGGGTTGAGCAAGGAAGAAGAAAATGTAAAATTCCCTTGTAAATAGGGGAACACCCATGCTTGGCTTGGTGACCTGTAAATCCCCCCAAATACTTAGTATATGGGGGTATAACATATAATTATAAAAGGAGACCCTGTGTTTTATAATACAAAATTTAGCTTATGAATAAACACAAGGGCCTAAACAAATTTAAAAAATGCATGTAAAAGAAACCATACCAATATGAAAAATTGGTATATAGAAAAAGAAAAGGAAAAAGTACGGTCATGAGAGCTCTCTGAAATTTCAGTCAAAGAATTAGGAACTGAACTGGGGCGGATTTGTTGGGGAGCGCCTTGGTATGAAATAAAAGTATATATATATATATAAAAAACCTAAGAATTTCGATTTTCAAGGCGTGCTCCGGTTTGAACGGACTTAAATCTTGTCTGTCATCTGACAGTCCAATAAATATGTCTCAAGTGCTTTGAAAGTGGAGGACCGTAGAGCTTTAGATGGAAATAAAATGTTTTGGATATTGAAGTCTACGTCCTCCCGAAAGATAGCACTTGAGAGTTTCTGCCTCGCAACCAGGTGGACGCCACAGTCCAGCAGAAAGTGCTCCGTGGAGTTTCGGACACCACAGGTGGGGCAAATGGCCGAACCCCCAAATATATGGTGCCCTAGGCTCCCTGACAATAAATTATAGCCCAGCCTCAGACGCGTCACACATTTATCCACACTTTTATTGGTTGAATACCTGTGTGGCGGTCTGAAACTCACTCCATTTCCATAAATGGGCTGGCTCTTCAGTCTGTCCGCCAGCCCCTTTGACCACTTTTTTTTAATTGAAGTTTTCAAAATGGAGTATACTTCAGTGGTTGCCAGGGGTATTTTATCTCCAACGGGTCCCTCCAGAGCGCGCTTCGCCGCATCGTCTGCTACCTCATTCCCAACAAAACCGACATGAGCTGGACACCACACAAAGGTAACCTCTGAATTATTCAGGTGGCACTGATCATAAATGGACAGAATATTTTCTAGAAGATCAGGCCGGGAGTTGCTATTCCTTAAAGATAATGATTGGAGGGCCGAAAGAGAATCAGATAGAATAGCAACTTTGTGTGGTTTGTTGACCAATATCCAGTCTAATGCATAATTTATAGCTGTCAGTTCCGCGGCATATATAGATAACCTGTCGCTGAGTCTTTTTGATGTTTTAACCTTAAGGGCTGGTATAACCATTGCCGCGGAAACTGCTAGATTTTCGTTTTTACTTCCGTCAGTGAAAATTTTTAAGTGCTCAGCATACCTCGAATTTACATGATCCTCCGTAATTGCCAAAATTTGTGAAGGAGGGTCATTTTTCGTAAATTTCGAGCTAAGGGATGTGTCGACTTGGGGAGCTTTGAGAAGCCACGGCGCCGCGAAGCGCGATCTGGAGTCCGCTACACTGTTAACATTGGGAAGGTGTTCCTCCACCAAATTGGCGGTTTTGGCCCCAAAAGGAAGAACTGGGTTTTTATATTTGTTTTTATAAAAGAACCCCCTCCCAACGATTGCGTTCACCGGGTTGCACGGCTTACTTGAAATCCGCGCCCAGTACTTTACTATTTGTGCCTCTCTCCGCAGAGTTAAAGGCTCGATTCCGGCTTCCAGTTCAAGATAAATTGAGGGGGTAGACGGCAGTGCCCTCAGGGCTATTATCAGTGCCCTACGCTGGATACCGTCTAACATTTTAAGTGCAGATGGTTTAGCACAGGCATAGACTATGGCACCGTAGTCTATCTTTGGACGTATTAGGGACTTATAGAAAAGAAGGAGCGAATTTTTGTCCGAGCCAAAATCGGTGCCCCTTAACATTCTCATGAGATTTAAGTCCCTCTGGCACTTTGTCATTAAAGTTTTTATGTGAGGCAGTAACGTGAATTTGCGATCCAAAAGCATACCCAAAAATGTTACTGTCTCCTGAAATTTAATTTTTGTGCCGCCTAAATATACGTCCAATTCTTTTAGATTTTTATTTCCGAAAATAATCCCTACAGTTTTAGTTTTAGAAATTTTAAAGCCCCATTCCTGGGACCAGCGCCAAATGGAATCCAGCCCTGCCTGTGCCTTACGTTGCAGGGTTTGACCATCGGATCCCATTAGCCAGCCGCCGGAATCATCGGCGAACTGGCTGATAACCATCCCTGTCCCCTCAGTTGCAGCAGGGAGATCGTTAACCAAAAGAGAAAACAGTAGAGGGGATAAAATAGTGCCCTGGGGGGTACCCCTTGTTAGCGTTTCCGCTTCCGAGAGAGTATCCCCTACCTTAACAGTAATTTTTCTATCCAGCAGAAAGGCCCTGACATATTGAAAGCATCGTCCGGAGATCCCACATTTCTTAAGTTTATAGAGAATCCCCGAGTGCAATGCAAGATCAAAAGCGGCCTCGAGGTCAAGAAATATGGCTACAACAGAACGCCCTCTATTTTTGGCATAGAGGACGTCATGTTGTAGCCTAACCAACTGATCAAAAGTCGATCTGCCCTTTCGGAAGCCAGACTGAAAGGGATTTATGATGTTTTTAGATTCAAGATAGCGTTCCAAACGGGCCTTAACCATCCCCTCCAGCAATTTTCCAGGGTGGGAGGTAAGGCTTATAGGTCTGTAAGATTTTGGATCAGCTGGATCCTTATTTTTCTTTTGTAGTGGGACCACACAGGCGAGCTTCCAGTCCCGAGGATAGCTGCCCTCTTTCCAGATTTTATTGTAAAAGGAAAGCCAAAGGTCCAGTGTGGTATCGGACATATTCTTGAACATTGTATACGAAATTTGGTCAAGTCCCGAGGTAGAATTTTTCCTGCTATTGATGCAGTCTTTTAGTTCTTTAAGTGTGAAGTCTAAATTGATAGGATCTGAATTAAATGTTTCACCTGGAGAGTTAATTTCTTCGAAATGGTCTGTTTCAAAAGTTTTCTGATAGGCCAAAACCTCAGGCTCTACATTTGTTTCACTGGAAACCTTAGAATAATGTCGGACAAGCGTATTGGCTTTGTCCAAGGGGCTAATCGAATGTTGACCATTTGAAGTGAGAACAGGGACAGGGGCATATGAATTTCCTTTAATTCTGCGAATCTTTTGCCAAAAATCTTTAGAATTTTTCGGGTCGTGAACACAGGATTCGCAGAATTCTTTCCAATTTTGTTTTTTAGATTCTAAAACAACTGATTTAGCCAGAAAAACTTTATTTTGATAGGTGACCCGGTTGACTTCACAGGGGTTTCTTTTCAGATTGTTAAGGGCCTTTTTTCTCTCCCTGACTGCACTTTCACAGGAATCGTTCCACCAGGGGACCATCTTTTTTTTTTGAAAGATATTTCTTTTTAACCGGAATCGAGCGTTTCGCCATGGACAAAAAGGTAGAAGTAATTTTTTTATTGAAGGAATCGATATCCTCGTCGTAAACATCTGCTAGGGAGATATCCTCACATAAGCTTTTAAACGAGTCCCAATCCGCTTTTTCGTAGATAAATTTTTCTTCGGAATCGTTTTCTTTAGAATTTGGACTAGAATTTAGAATTGATATGTGGATTGGGAAGTGGTCAGAATTCCAAGAATCATTAATTACTTGCCAAAACATACTATTTGCCAATTTTGGACTCGTGAAAGTTAGATCGAGGCACGAAAACGTGCCTCTTGCGGGATCTAACCTGGTGGGACTCCCATCGTTGAGTAGTACAAGATCAATTTTTTCGACCCAATCAAAGACTGCTCTTCCATGGGAGTCTGACCTCAGGGCGCCCCATAAGGGATGGTGTGAGTTAAAGTCACCAGTGATCACGAGTTCTTTAAGTTCACTCGATGCCGAAATGAGTGAACTTAAATTGTTTAGAGATTCAAGGTCACACCCCCTTGAATAGACGTTTGCCAAAATGTAAGGAGTATCTGAGGAGTAGATTTCGAAAGCTTGGGTCTCAATTTTGATCTCCCCATTTGAATCCCTAGCACTGTTTACGTTTAAATTTTTGAAATTTAGTCCATTTCTGAAAAAAGTACCCAAACCGCCACAAAAGTTACCGTTACTATTTTTAAAGATTTTGTTTTCGAATGTGTATCCAGGAATATTTCTAGTTGTGTTTTCGTTAAGTTTAGTTTCCTGGATACATATGATATCAAAGTTGTTTAGATCGAGGAATCGTTTTAATTCAGTCATGGTGTGGGCCGAAAGCCCACACGCATTGAAACTTAGAATTTGGATTGTTTTGTCCATGGTGAAATTAATAAGGTTTGAAAATCTGCTTTTTAACTCCGCGGAGTAAAAAGGGGGATCCCAGGCTGAAATGTCTGGACCCGACCGCCGTTTTAAGCGGTGAGTTCAGGCCCTTCAGCTTGCGTCCCACAGGTTTTGGGAGGCTGGATGGTCTTGTTGGCCTCGACACTTTTTTTGGTGTTGTCCGACGTGCTGGTTTCTCTGGGACAGGGGCAGGGATGCATCCGCCCTCTTTATCATCCTCAGATTTTGGAATAAATGGTTTTGGAGTTATTGAGTCTTTTTGAAATGAGGAGATAAACGATGCCAAAAATTTATTTCTTAAGTAATTTTGACTATAACCTCCGTTTTTTATAGTGGAATCCATAACTAAAATTTTCATTTTTTCCAAAAGTAGATCTAAATTAAATTTCTGTAGAAAGTTTGTATCTAAAGAAGGTTCCGTTTCAAATGATTTGTCTATTTTTCCTATGGATTCCACTTGGGTGGATGCGTCTTGTTTTTCTAACTTTTCTAACTTTATGGGGCTTTGCATTTGTTTGCCGGAGGGGGTTGAAACCTCTCCCAACGACGAGTCCATTGCGGTCACGTCGGTGAGGGAAGGTTCCCCCCTTTTTTATCAGGAGTGCTGCTTCTATCCTTTTTTATTACTTTAATAGAAGGGGAGGTACGGGAAATAGAAGTGCAAGAAGAAATTTCCGAGATCATGGTTACATCGGTAGGCGTGGTCTTCACAATGTTTATTGGAGAAATGGGAGGAGTTTTAGATTTTCCTACCGATGTTTGTTTTGTAATTATTGTGGAAGCTTCTAGGGCCATGACTTTTTGTCGGTCAAGACAAGTATGGGCAATTTCTGTAGTTTGATTTTTATTGATATATTGTAGGGTCCTGACTTTTTCTGTTTGATTTACCTTAAAGGCGAATCGGGGTCCTTGGGGAGAAGAGGAGGGGATTGGGCCAGACGAATTTTGTTGGGGGACAGAAGCAGCACTATTATGAGGGTATGGACCACACGCCTGCTCCGCAAGTGCCCAGGAACACCCGTGAGCGTCCTTGTACTCTTGTATTTTGGACGCCCACAGGTACACCGAACACCGACTGGAACGGGCCGTGTGACCATTCTGGCAATTTGTGCAGCAGACTACGCTTGAATTGCATAGCCTGCTGTTATGTGGACCAGCACATCGGGCGCAGGTTGTTTCATTAGGACATTTCTTGGAGGTGTGCCCGTATTTCTGACATCGGAAGCACCGAAGCGGCGGAGTGATAAATGCCTCTACAGGGATAAACAGGTCAGAGTCAGTTACCCTGACACACTCTGGCAAAACATCCCCAAAGAATGTCAGGGCAACAGCCGCCGTCGGTGCTCCGAAACGATTTAAAATTCTGGAGGCTTTCATTATGAAAATATTTTTAGATTTAACCTGTGCCCCCAGAGTTAGGACCAATTCCTCTGGACTATAATCCATAGGAATGTTATGTATTACTCCCCTGACCGTGACCATGTCGTCTGGGGTGTAAGCAAAGCAGCGCACACCACAGACGACAAAGGGGGTAATATGTAGTAACTTGCTCAACATTTGAGCCGAGCACACCTCTAACAAAAGACCGCCATCTTTTAAAACAACTATTCTTTTAGCCATCCCGGACAGGTCCCTGCTAATGCCTCGTGAAAGGGTCAGAGGAGATGTCTTCTTAAAGCCATCTCCTCTCCCGAGGGGCCTAACGAAGGCCTTGAAGGACCAGGTATTGTTAGAAAGCAGGTGGGCCTGTCCGGGATTGATGGGTTCACCATACTTTTGTAGATTTTCAGACATTTTGAAAAAAGAAAATATATACTAAATAAATGGTACAAGTATATCTATGTAGTGTCTGTGAAATGATGAATCTGTTTGACACTGGGCCGCCGCAAAACGCTTGACCTTCAGTGTATACTATGTTGTTGTAGGGTGAAATAGATACAAAAAGAAAAACCCAAGAGTATCAATGAATAAAACAACCTTTATATGTCACACAAAAAGGGAAATAATGGACATACAACAGCAATGACCTTACAAAGGGCTGTAACCACAGATTGGTCGGAGGTACGACACAACTATGGGGCAAAAGCACTGTGAAAAAAAAAATAACGATATAGGAGGGGGGGGGAACCGAACACTGAAGAATATGTATTTTACGTAATAGATAAAAAAACCAATAGCAGCTCGACGGACGAGGGTATACTTAACGATAGCTCTGTACAAATGTGGATTCAGCTTTCGTCTTGGTTTCGATGATATGTGCGTTTCTGTTCCGAACCCCTTTGTTTACTTTCTTCTCGGTAAAAATGGCTGCCCGGATGTGATGATTGGAATGATGTTTTGTCAATCATCATCATCAGTTGTCTTTTTTACCCTCGCCATGCGGCATAAAGCCATGTGGCGAGCAGCTATTGGTTTTTTTTTTTCTTTCATTTATCAATGTATTACTAAGATTTTCCTATATCCCATCGACACACCACGGATAAAAAAGAAACAAGTAAAAGGATATATATTAAAAGGACTGGAAGTAAAACCGGTAGCCATAGGAAAACGAAAAACGACCCTTTCAGAACCACCGTAAAATTATTTATAAATAAGAAATCTAGTGAATATTTACATTATTTACAAAAACCGTGGCGCGCCGCTGGTCAATTTTTGAAATGGATTTTTCTATTTTTTTTTTCCAATTGTGGGATGCATACGACAGTGTTGGCAATTGTGTTTTAATATAAATAGGACTATAAAATTGATAGTGCAAATCTATTGATTAAGCTACAAAAAGGATAGCAACAAACAATACGTTGACATACAAACAATATGTTGACATAAATTGAGACCGACTTTACAGAGAGCTCCTTAAAAAAAAAAAAAAAAAAGGGGGGGGGGGCGGAGATGAATGACTAGGGAGAAATGTACACGTAAAAATTGGGGGACAGCCGTCAGTCCTGCCTGCTGTGCGGGGCGATCAGGACGACACCTCGCAGTAGGGGCATTAAGCCAAACCTACTGGGGTGCCCGTTCTTTCCCTACCGCCCCTCCACAGCAGGTCCCAAAATGGGTAATACCTGAGTTAAAAAGTAGAAGGCTAAGCAGTGACAAAAAAAAACAGCCCTAACGGGCAGGACTACGGGGACTCAGAGCAAACATAATAAAAGCCCCCGTGTCTCTAAATAATACTAGCTAAGAAACCAATTATCGACCCGGATCAGATCCGGGGCGAACTGATTGACAGCTGCCTCTCAAATTCGAAACAAAACAATAATCTAAGAGGAAAAAATCTTAAGAACAATATACTTGGCCACAATGATCCGGCCTAGGACTGATCACAAAACAGCTAAAATTCCCTTGTAAAAAAGGGGAATATCCATGCCTGATCTTGTAGCCTGTAAGCCCCCACATATAGTTACCATAAGTGGGGTATATTATACACTCCACCAAACAATCCCCTGTCTTGGTCTTTTACAAATACTTTCGATTTGGGGGAATCCCTGTTTTTGTGGTTTGATGAAGAGTTACTGACTAAGAATCAAAGTAAAATGTGCCGGTGTGTCCCTGACGTAATTTTTAAATTATTGAAAAAAAAAAAATGGAAGAGGGGGGAGCTCTCTGAAATATAACTCAGTAAAAAAGGAAAATCACTAATAGGTACTGGGCGGATTTTGCATGACGCACTGTTGGTCTGAAGTATATTGAAAACGGGCCTATATGCATAGATCATGAAAGCAATAGTTTGCAATAAACAAAAGAACTGCTATATAAGGGGGTTATAGAAAACTGTGGTAGAAAGAGAAAACGCTGTAGACGACTGTTTTCTCTCTCTCCCGCAGTGTCCCCCACTGAGGACGCTGTTGGAGAACATAAAACTATTTTACATTGAACCAAAGAGAATATGCATATGCAATTAAATCATAATTCTTAAAAAAAAAAAAAATCAGACCACGGCTTGTCCTGATTTGACTGAATTTTTAAATTTTGTCAGTCATTTGACAATCTATTAGATATGTCTCCAGTGCTTTGAAGACTGAAGATTGGAGGGCTTTTGACGGAAATAAAATATTCCGTATAGAAAAATTTTGACCCTCCCGTAGTAGAGCACTGGAGAACTTGTCTCTAGCAACCGTGTGGATACGACAGTCCAACAGAAAATGGTCCGTTGAATAGCGGACACCACAAGTGGGGCAAATGGCCGAACCCCCAAATACGTGGTGCCCTATGCTACCCGGCAATAAATTATAGCCAAGCCTCAGACGCGTCACGCATTTATCCACCCTATTACTGGAAGAATATCTGCATGGCGGTCTGAAACTCACTCCACTCCCATGAAAAGGCTGGCCCATCAGGCGATCGGCCAGCCATTTTGACCACTTTTCCTTGATGGACATTTTGATAATGGAGTAAAGCTCAGTGGTTGCCAGGGGTATTTTATCTTCAATCGGACCATCCAGAGCGCGCCTGGCTTCAGCATCAGCCATCTCATTCCCTCCAAAACCGACATGAGCTGGACACCACACAAAAGTAACCTGGATTCCATTAAGGTGGCACTGATCGTATATAGATAGGATATTTTCTAATAGATCAGGCCTGGAGTTGCTATTTCTTAAAGAAAGAGATTGAAGAGCCGAAAGAGAGTCTGATAAAATAGCAACTTTGTGTGGTTTTTTGACCAATGTCCAGTTTAAAGCATATTGAATTGCAGTTAATTCTGCGGCGTATATTGATAACCTGTCGCTGAGTCTTTTTGAAGTTTTGACCTTGAGGGCTGGTATAACTATTGCCGCAGAGACTGCTGATTTTTCGTCTTTACTTCCATCTGTATAAACTTTTAAGTGCTCAGCGTAGTTCGAATTTATATAATCCTCCGTAATAGCCAAAATTTGGGGAGAAGGATCATTTTTGCTAAATTTCGAACTAAGGGATATGTCGACTATAGGGGACGTAAGAAGCCACGGAGAGTCAAAGCGCGACCGCAAGTCTGCCACACTGATATCATCGGGAAGGAGTTCTTCAACCAAATTGATGGTGGAGGCCCCAAAAGGGAGGTTGGGTTTTTTAAATTTACTTTTTACAAAGAACCCCTTCCCGAGGATTTCATTCACAGGGTTGCAGGGTCTACTCAAAATTCGCGCCCAGTACTTCATTGTTTGTGCCTCCCTCCTTAGGGACAGGGGCGCGATTCCGGCTTCAAGTTCTAAATAAACTGCTGGAGTAGAAGGCAGCGCTCTAAGAGCTATTATCAGGGCCCTTCGCTGTATATTATCTAGCATTTTTAGTGCCGATGTCGAGGCACAAGCATAGACTATGGCACCGTAGTCTAGCTTTGGACGTATTAGGGACTTGTAGAGAAGAAGGAGCGAATTTTTATCCGAGCCAAAATCGGTGCCCCTTAACATTCTCATGAGATTCAAGTCCCTCTGACACTTTTCTGTTAACAATTTTATATGAGGCAGTAACGAGAATTTACGATCTAAAAGCATACCCAAAAATGTTACTGTCTCAACGAATTTAATTTTTGTGTCGCCTAAATATACGTCCAATTCTTTTAAATTTTTGTTACCGAATATAATTCCAACTGTTTTTGTTTTAGAAATTTTAAAGCCCCATTTTTGGGACCAGCGCCAAATGGAATCCAGCCCTGCCTGTGCCTTACTTTGCAGGGTTTGACCATCGGATCCCATTAGCCAGCCGCCAGAATCATCGGCGAACTGGCTGATAACCATCCCTGTCCCCTCCGTTGCATCAGGGAGATCATTAACCAAAAGTGAAAATAGTAGAGGAGATAAGATGGCGCCCTGGGGGGTACCCCTTGTCAGCGTTTCCGCTTCCGAAAGGGTATCCCCCACCTTAACAGTAATTTTTCTATCCTGCAGAAAGGTCCTAACATATTGAAAGCATCGCCCCGTAATCCCACACTGTTTAAGTTTCTAAAGAATCCCCGAGTGCCAAGCAAGGTCGAAAGCGGCCTCGAGGTCTAGAAATATGGCTGCAACAGAACGTCCTCTATTTTTAGCATAGAGGACGTCATGTTGCAACCTTACCAACTGATCAATTGTGCTTCTACCCTTTCTGAAGCCGGACTGAAAGGGATTTATAATGTTTTTTGATTCTAAGTAGCGTTCCAAACGGGCCTTAACCATCCCCTCTAGCAATTTCCCAGGGTGGGAGGTAAGGCTAATAGGTCTGTAAGATTTTGGATCAGCTGGATCCTTATTTTTCTTTTGCAGTGGGATCACACAGGCGAGCTTCCAGTCCTCCGGATAACTGCCCTCCCTCCAGATTTTGTTAAATAAAATAAGCCAAATATTTAATGCACAGTCCGGCATATTTTGGAACATGATATATGCCAATTTGTCAAGTCCCGAGGCTGAATCCCTTCTGCTACTTATGCAGTCTTTTAATTCTTGAAGTGTGAAGTCAAAGTTCAAAGGATTCGAATCAGATGTTACGCCTGGAGAGTTAATTTCTTCATAATGGTCTGTTTCAAATTTCTTTTGAAAGGCCAAGACCTCAGGTTCAATATTAGTGTCACTTGAAACCTTTACGTAATGTTTGGCAACGGTATTAGCCTTGTCGAGGGGGGTAACAAAATTTTGACCATTTGAAGTTAAAACAGGGATAGGGGCAGTTGAATTTCCTTTAATTCTGCGAATTTTTTGCCAAAAATCTTTCGAATTTTTTGGGTCATGAACGCAGGATTCGCAGAAGTCTTGAAAATTTTGTTTTTTACTTTCTAATATAATTGATTTTACCAAAGAAACCTTTTGAAGGTAGGTGACCCGGTTGACTTCACAGGGGTTTCTTTTGAAAATTTTTAGGGCCTTTTTTCTCTCCTTGACTGCGTTTTCACATAATTCGTTCCACCACGGGACCATTTGTTTGTCATTGTGGTTTTTTTTGCTCACCGGAATCGAGCTTTTAGCTATGGATAGGAATTTGGCCGAAATATTTTTGTTAAATTCCTCTACATTATTATGGTAGACAGCTGCAAGGGATACTTCCATACATAGAGTTTTAAACAAATCCCAATCCGCCTTTCCAAAGTTGAATTTTTCTTCAGTTTCGGGTTTTTTTTAATTGAAGGTACTTTTCATAATTGATATAAGGATTGGGAAGTGGTCGGACCCCCAGTTGTCGTCAATTACTTGCCAAAACATTCTATTTGCTAATTTTGAACTCGTGAATGTTAGATCCAGGCATGTAAAAATGCCCCTGGCGGGATCTAACCTGGTGGGACTCCCATCGTTGAGCAGGATTAAATTTTGCTGTTCAACCCAATCATAAACTGCGGAACCATGGGAGTCTGACCTTGTGGCGCCCCATAAGGGATGGTGTGCATTGAAATCACCAGTAATCACGAGCTCTTTAATTTCACTCTTAGCCGAAATGAGTGAACTTATAGTTTCCAGAGACTCAAGGTCACACCCCCTCGAGTAAATATTAACCAGTATGTATGGAAAATCTGGGTTGTAAATTTCGAACATCTGGAGTTCGATCTTTACTTCCCCATTTTGGTCCCTTGCATTGTCAACGTTTAGATTTTTATAATCTATACCATTTTTGAAGTAGGTTACTAAACCACCACAATAATTTCCATTTTTATTTTGAAAAATTTTGTTTTCAATTTGATACCCAGGAATAGATCTAGAAAATTTTTGATTGAATTTAGTTTCCTGGATACTAATGATATCGATGTTATTTCCGTCAAGGAAATGTTTGATATCCGAAAGAGTGTGGGTTGAAAGCCCACACGCATTAATACTTAGTATATTTTGAAACCTATCCATAGTTTAGAAAGGTTTGAAGATTTGCTTTTTTACCCCAAGGAAGGGCTGTGATGGAGCCGGGCCGAAGCGTCTGGTTCCACTCACAGTTTTGAGAGGGGAATTTAGACTCTTCAGTCGGGCCCCAGCAGGCCTAGGGAGGCTACTTGGTTTTGTCGGTCTCAACATTTTGTTTGGAGTGGCCCGATGTGCTGAACAGGCGGAAAAAGTATAGCGTCCCTCATTCTTTACTCCTACTGTATCGAAAGTATTTTTTTGAAAGGCAGATATGAAAGAAGATATAAATTTGTTTCTAAGGTAATTTTCAGAGTATTTTCCATTTTTGATGTTTATATCTGCCAGGAGACCTTTCATATTTTCCAAAAGTTTTGCCAAATCAAACCTATTTAAAAAATTTGCTTCAAAAAAGGTCTCCGTTTGGGAGGATTTGTCCGTTTTTTGTGGTAATGAGTCGGATTGTGTGGACGCGTCACAACACTCTGGTTTATTTGGAACTAGTTTAATGGAGGGGGGCGTGGTTTCTGCATACGATGTGACCCTATCGGTGACATCTGTGAGTGATGAAGCCCCCTCTCTTTTAGGGGTGCTGCTCCTACCCCGGCTATTTTTAGACAATAAAGAAGGGGAAGACTGTAGGGAAGAAGACTCCGAAATATCTATTGCTTCAGTGGATTTAAAAGTTCCATTTTTAATCGGGGTAACTGTTGGGGTTAAATTAACATCTACTGCTTTTGTCATAAGCTTTTCCGAGTCTTTTTTGGCCGTGACCACCGGTGTATCCAGTTGAAGGTTGGGTTTTTCTGTGTTGTTGTTGTTTTTGTTAGGGGGGGACTTTACTTTTTTATTTTGATCTCCCTCAAGAGGAGATCTGGGGCTTACAGAAGGAAGTACATCATTTTCTATGACTATGTGGGAAGGGGCAGCAAAGTATTGGGGGCATGGACCACACATCGCTTCAGTTCGGGACCAGGAACAACCCTGTGTATTTTTGTTATTCCTGGACTTTGGAGGCCCAGTGATATATAGGACAACGGGGCGAACGCGAGGTGTGGTTCCCCCCCGCAGTTCACACATTTCACCATAGAGTTGGGACAGCTTCTGCTATTATGTTGTTCAGCACAACGGGCACACAAATCTTTGTTAG
Organism: Tridacna gigas; assembly: GCA_945859785.2. Lineage (NCBI taxonomy): Eukaryota > Metazoa > Mollusca > Bivalvia > Cardiida > Cardiidae > Tridacna > Tridacna gigas. The sequence continues at coordinate 6,255,473 of OX244034.2, read as the reverse complement.
GGCATCTGTTGGAGGTATGGCCAAACTTTTGACATCTAAAACACCTTAAAGGTGGAGTAATATATGGTTCCACCGGTATATAAAAGTGTGAGCCATTGACCCTGACACACTCCGGCAAAACATTGCCAAAGAATGTCAGTGCCACAGCAGGTGTGGGTTTCCCAAATCTATTGTTTATCCTGGAGGCTTGCATTATGAATATTTCATTAGAGCTAGAGTGTGCCTCCAGGGTTTGGACTAAATCCTCTGGATTTTGGTCCAGAGGAATATTATGAATGACCCCCTTGACCGTAACCATGTCGTCCGGGGTATATGAAAAACAATCTAATCCACAGACGACAAGGGGCGCCATATTCAACAATTTGCGCAACATTTGCGCAGATGACACCTCCAACAGAAGCCCTCCGTCCTTAAGGACTACTATTTTTTTGCTTATTCCCGCCAGGTCCCTATCCAAGCCTCGAGATAGGGTCATAGGGGAGATTTGCTTAAAACCGGCACCTCTCCCAATTGGTCTGAGAAAGGCTTTGTATGACCAAGTATTGTTGGATAATAAATGGGCCTGGCTGGGATTTATAGGTGCCCCATACCTTTGTAGGTTTGAGGACATGTTGCTAGGTATTACAAATTGTAACTTCTAATTATAGTAAGGTCTGTTTTAAAATGCACTGGGCCGCCGCAAAGCTGCTTGACCTTCAGTGCTATATAGTTACAGGGCTATTGAGTGGGATGTAGAAAAAAGCAAGAACAAACTAGATATTCGATGAATAAAAATACTATTTTGTCGGAATATACATTAACACATAGACGCAGGAAGAGAGAGAGAGTGAAAGAAAAAAGAAAAAAAATGGGAGTGGCAGATGACCAAAAAGGAAAAAAAAAAGAAGACTAAGATAAAGATGTACAGTAATGTACAACAATGTGTATGTAAGTCAATGAAATATGAAGCCTATGTTACTAATCTAGCCAATGGTAAACACAGCTCATAAATAACAGAGGTACGTTAAACTTGAGAGACGAAACGGTCTCATGGAACCACACATAAAAAGAAACGTGTCAGTTATGTCTTATATATCTGCGTAGAAAACAGGTCGTATGTGCTGATTAAAAAGGGAGAGACTTGTACAAAGGAGTACGACTTAAGGCCTATACCTAGGGACGAAATACGAAAACTTGTTACACTAAAGGAACGAAAGTCTCTCCATTTGGGACGCATAAAACGGGGGTGGGGTAAGTAGCCAACACTGTCGATTAAATAAACTGAAAATTTACGACACCCGATTAAAAAAAAAAAAAAACCAACAGCAACTCAACGGGGCGAGGGTATACTTAGAAAGACTCCTCTTGTAACCAATGGTCTTGCTAGTCTTGCTAGTCAACTTTCAGCGAAGCTTGTTTTTCTTTTTCTTTGTTTTCTTTGTTTACATCTGATATCTTGACAAAATGGCTACCGGATGTCGATTGATGATGTTTTGTCAAATGATCTTTTTTCCTTTATGTATCAGCTGAAGAGGATTGACCTCAATTCAGTAATAATTAAAGCTCGCAGCGCGGACCCGGTCGAAGGCTACCTTCAACCAATCACAGACGTCCTCTCATCAGGACGTTCGGTATGGAAATCGTTCATTTCAAGAAATTTCTCATATTAGAATCCATCTAGAGAAATTGCGATGAAGCCAGAGTTAAAAATTCCCAATGATCTGGACAGCCATACACTTTCTTTACATGTGCCGAAAATTTAATGAAGATCAGTAAATTGTGAAGGAAGCCATCGATCAGCAAAAATGGCATCAATACCGTTCGAGCTTGAGTCGAAAAACGGATTGACCTACATACGGTTGGAATTAATATTAAATCAACCAATCGGAAGCGTTCTCTCATAAGAACGTTATAACGGTGACTTTCGAGTAAATTTTTTTCCGGTTTTCAAATCCTTCTAGTGCTTCTGCAGTTATTCCGGGGAAAGAAATCTTAATTGATATGGATAGGCATACTGTTCAATTACGTGTGTAGAAAATTTGGTAAGGATCAGGCACATGTGTAGGTAGCAATCGATCGGCAAAAATGAGAAAAAATCATCCGAGCTTGAGCCCTGAAACGGATTGAAAATTGGACCAATCAGAGACGTCCTTATATCAAAATGTTCGGTTCTGCATATTTGAAGTGAATTAAGACAGGGAATAACTTGTGTGCCTATGCCTGGTATGAAGAGCAGAGGGCAGACTCTAGATGCTCTAGAAAGCGTATTTGGGCACAAAATCACAGCATCAAACAAATATTAAAAATGAAAAGTAATACTAATAATTGACAATGTAAGAAGGAAGTTTTTCGAATATTTGTGTGGCCCTTAAAAGGGCCGTTTATATTTCAGTTGTATCCTGGTTTTTAACCACCGAATCCGTAGAGAGTCCTACCCTGCCTCTTTAGGGCATATACAACATCTATGGCGGTAACTGTCTTTCTCTTGGCGTGCTCAGTGTAGGTGACTGCATCTCTGATCACGTTCTCGAGGAAAACTTTCAGCACTCCTCTGGTCTCTTCGTAGATAAGCCCCGAAATTCTCTTCACACCACCTCGACGAGCAAGACGGCGAATAGCTGGCTTGGTGATACCCTGGATATTGTCACGCAAAACTTTTCTATGACGCTTAGCGCCTCCTTTTCCGAGACCTTTACCTCCTTTTCCACGTCCAGACATTTTGACGAAGTTTGCTAGTGGATAGTATCGACTAGTATGATTGTTCCTTTCCAGCATCATCATCGTTGGGTTTTTTTACCCTCGCCATGCGGCATAAAGCCATGTGGCGAGCAGCTATTGGTTTTTTTTATCTATTTTGTTACAGACAATTGGGTTTTTCTATTAATCAGACGGCAACACTCCACGGTTTAAAAGGTATAGAATAAAAAAGGGGTTAATAAAAGAATACAAGCCGGTAGGCAGAAAACGACCCTTTTAGGACCACCATTAAAAAACACGTGTAAAAAAAGAATATATACAAAATGTACATGGCCGTGGAGCGTTGCCTGTCTAATTTATAAAGATTTAGACTAATCCATAGTTTTACATGCAATTTCTTTGGACTCAACAGTGTTGGTAGATTCTAATTATTTCTACTATAGCTATAATGGCACTGTTCGTACTATGTATTTTTTTAAGTCCCTTTAATTTATATTACCAATATCTTATTACAAAAAAAAAAAAAAAAAAAAAAATTATATAGTCGAGGCCAAAAACTTACAGAGAGTTCTCTAAAAAGTTGAACAAAACAAAAATTTACACTATAAGAGCTGAGGGGGGACCGTCAGTCCTGCCTGCTGTGCAGGGCGATCAGGACGACACCACTCAGTAGGGGCATAAAGCCAAAACTACTGGGGTGCTAGTTCTTTCTTCCTTTCCAGCAAATGGCAAATATATATATATACAACGTCAACTGACCACAGATTTTAGCTTTGACATGCTGACCTATTTAGCCTGACCCAACTGCGGTGAAAAGTAGGTCAGAGCGACTCTTAATTATTTTAATTATTAACCAATGAGAATGAAGCAGCGCGAACGTGATCGAGAGCACCTCAGATTTTCAGATTTTTTTTTGCTTCCGCTTTTCCTCTAACATGCGATTTTCACCTTCAATTTCTTTGGTAAAAAAATTTCTAGGGTCAAAAATGTTGATATTGTCGCGGAGAATGGATTACTAGCTAAGCCTTGACTGCAATTCAGCCTCTCAGTAGATCACGGTAACATACAAAAATAATGCAAACTTTGCCATTTTACCAATTCTGGGTTGTCACTGCTAAGGTCAATATTAAGCCCGAAAACGCTGATCATTTCTTTACAATTAATAAGAGTAAAAAATTAAATGAAAATAAAATATAATTTAATAATTTATGGGTAAATAAAATAGTAACAGACTAGGTAACTGTAAATTGCTTATTGGGAGGACTATATTTTCATCGACAATTCTTTGGGAGGAAGGCTCTCGAGATACTTTGTGGCCCTTAAAAGGGCCGTTGAGATAATATGAGTTGGTCGGCTTAAATTTAAGCACGTTCTCCTCGAATTCGGCGGGCGAGCTGGATGTCCTTTGGCATAATGGTGACACGTTTGGCATGGATAGCACACAAGTTGGTGTCTTCGAATAAACCTACAAGATAGGCTTCGCTTGCTTCCTGAAGAGCCATAACAGCCGAACTTTGGAACCTGAGATCTGTCTTGAAGTCCTGAGCAATTTCACGGACAAGTCGTTGGAAAGGCAGTTTCCTGATGAGAAGCTCTGTACTCTTCTGATAACGTCTGATCTCACGAAGAGCAACTGTTCCTGGCCTGTATCTGTGAGGCTTCTTCACACCGCCGGTCGCAGGTGCACTCTTTCGTGCGGCTTTCGTTGCCAATTGTTTTCTTGGAGCTTTACCTCCGGTAGATTTTCTCGCAGTTTGCTTGGTTCTCGCCATCTTGCTGGATAGTGAATGTGCCAAAAATGGTTGGTTATTTCCGTTTATTTATCGTCGCTACCGGTTGCCCATCTGAGCGACGCCCCCAGAAGACGGTTAGTTGTTACGGGGGATAGTGCAAGGATACAGGTCGAAACTACTGAGAGCTTCGCCTGGTTCTTTAACGTGCTCGGCGTATAGCACCGTCACACGGGACCTCGGTTTAATGTCTCATCCGAAAGACTATTAGTAATTTTTAGTTGGCCAGCCGGGGATACGAACACACAATCTGTAGGACATTGTGTCCACGAGTCCTACGGTCTACCTACTGAGCCAAAAATTGTTCATCATCATCATCGTTGGGTTTTTTACCCTCGCCATGCGGCATAAAGCCATGTGGCGAGCAGCTATTGATTTTTTATCTATTTTGTTACAGACAATTGGGTTTTTCTATAAATCAGACGGCAACACTCCACGGTTTAAAAGGTATAGTATAAAAAAAGGGGTTAATAAAAGAATACAAGCCGGTAGGCCGAAAACGACCCTTTTAGGACCACCATTAAAAAACACGTGTAAAAAAAGAATATATACAAAATGTACATGGCCGTGGAGCGTTGCCTGTCTAATTTATAAAGATCCATAGTTTTACATGCAATTTCTTAGGACTCAACAGTGTTGGTAGATTCTAATTATTTCTACTATAGCTATAATGGCACTGTTCGTACTATGTATTTTTTAAGTCCTTTTAATTTATATTACCAATATCTTATTACAAAAAAAAAAAAAAAAAAAAAAATAGTCGAGGCCAAAAACTTACAGAGAGTTCTCTAAAAAGTTGAACAAAAGAAAAATTTACACTATAAGAGCTGCGGGGAGACCGTCAGTCCTGCCTGCTGTGCAGGGCGATCAGGACGACACCACTCAGTAGGGGCATAAAGCCAAAACTACTGGGGTGCTAGTTCTTTCCCTGCCGCCCTAACCACAGCAGGTCCCAAAATGGGTAAAAAATGCTCTAAAAAGGGAAATTAAACTGTTACCAAAAATACAACCCTATAGGGGCAGGACTACAGGGGACTCAGCTCGACATAATAAAAGCCCCTGTGTCAGTAAAAAATGGTCTAAAAAATCGAATATCGACCCAGATCAGATCCGGGGCGAACTGACTGGCGATCCCCTCGCAGCGGTATATATAAAACAATGAAATTAAATTCAACTTTAAAACGGACAATATACCTGGCCAACACAAACCCGCATGAGTTGAGTAGATGAAGTTAAAAATCCCTTGTAAAAAAGGGAGCACCCATGCTGGGCTCGGTGACCTGTAAACCCCGCCATATACTTAGTAAATGGGGGGTAAAACAGTCTTTAAAAAGAAAAAGAAAAGTTCCTATACTAAATATGGAAAATCTAAGTACAATGTACTTACTCAATAGGGACTAATCTTAAAAAAGCTGTTTAAAAGGAGGGTACCGGCTTCAAAGCTAGTAGGAAAAAAGAAAAAAAAAAAAAAAAAAAACCCAAGAGAACTCTTTGCAATTCTAGTAGGGGAAAAAAAAAATACTTAAGTCTCAAGACTGGGGCGGATTTAAGGACACGCCTTGGCCTGCTTTGAAATATGCACCACAAAATTATAGTGGGTATATCTGACTCATATATCTGGACCCAACAAAAACGTAAAATGGGCCAGAACAACAAAAAATAATTATGGTTTATTTGAAAATGTAAATGAAGCAGCGCGTCCCTGGACGAACACAGCCTAAACTGTGGGAAAAAAAAAAAAAAAAAACCTGATGCAGCTGCGAAAAGTAACGATCCGAGTCGGACAGCGCAGTATGAGCAACCCGACTCGGTCCGAGACCCTTCCTTACTTGTTAATGCTTTTTGTTTTTATGTCCAAGGACCGTGAGTCAGTTGTCAAAATAATATTATTAATAATAATAATAATACCAGATTCATAAAAAGATATAGAAGTTGGTATAGTAAATAATAAATTGTTCGAGGCCCGCTATTTATCCGGTTGAAAACATCCCAGTACGTGATTGGCTGAAATAAAATGTCAGAGCTTAGGCTGTAAAACGGATTGAAAATCTGACCAATCACAAGCGTTCTTTTATTACACAGTTCGGAGTTACACCGAATGGCTGATAAGAGAACTTATCTGATTGGTCCAAATTTCAATCCGTTTTAGGGCTTCAAGCTCTGCCAGTTTTTGTCCTCTTTTAATCTCTTGATTTAACAAGCTATTTTGAACATATTTTGTTGCCATACCTTACATATAATCTATATACAATAAAGATCATGGAAAAGCAAATTTGTTAATCTTGAAAAAAAAAAATCATTCATTCATTAATTCACTACTTTATTCAATCTCTCTCTCTCTCTCTCTCTCTCTCTCTCTCTCTGTGTGTGTGAAGTTTTGAAGTTTACTAAATTTGGACCAATCAGGAGTCTTCTCTTATCAAGGCGTTCGGATTACAACGAACGAGTTATAAGAGAACGTTTCTGATTGGTTCAAATTTCAATCCGTTTTAGGGCTCAAGCTCTGCCATTTTTTCCCCTATTTGAAATCTCTTGATTTTTTCCCCTATTTGAAATCTCTTGATTTAACAATCTCTCTGTGTGATTTTTTCAGGCAGACTTCCAGTGAATTAATTGCTAGCTATTCTGAACATATTTTGTTGCCAGACCTTACATAAAATCTATATACAATAAAAATCATGGAAAAGCAAATTTGTTAATCTTAGAAGAAAAAAAAAATCAGTCTTTCATTCACTAATTTATTCAATCTCCCTCTCCCTCTCTCTATGTCTCTGTAAAGTTTTGAAGTTTACTATATTTTGACCAATCAGGAGTGTTCTCTTATCAGGGCGTTCGGATTACAACGAACGAGCTATAAGAGAACGTTTCTGATTGGTTCAAATTTCAATCCTTTTAGGGCTCAAGCTCTGCCAGTTTTTCCCCTATTTGAAATCTCTTGATTTAACAATCTCTTTGCGTGATTTATTCCGGCAGGCTTCCAATGAATTAATTCCTAGCTTTTTTGAACATGTTTTGTTGCCATACCTTACATAAAATCTATATACAATAAAAATCATGGAAAAGCAAATTTGTTAATCTAAAAAAAAAAAAATCAGTCATTCATTCACTATTTTATTCAATCTCTCTCTCTCTATGTCTCTGTGAAGTTTTGAAGTTTACTATATTTTGACCAATCAGGAGTGTTCTCTTATCAGGGCATTCGGATTACAACGAACGAGCTATAAGAGAACGTTTCTGATTGGTTAAAATTTCAATCCGTTTTAGGGCTCAAGCTCTGCCAGTTTTTCCCCTATTTGAAATCTCTTGATTTAACAATCTCTTTGTGTGATTTATTCCGGCAGGCTTCCAGGGAATTAATTCCTAGCTATTTTGAACATGTTTTGTTGCCATACCTTACATAAAATCTATATACAATAAAGATCATGGAAAAGCGAATTTGTTAATCTAAAAAAAAAAAAGATCTGTCATTCATTGACTAATTTATTCACTTTCTCTCTCCCCCTCTCTCTCTCTCTCTCTCTCTCTCTCTCTCTCTGTGAAGTTTTGAAGTTTACTAAATTTAGACCAATCAGGAGTGTTCTCTTATCAAGGCGTTCGGATTACAACGAACGAGTTATAAGAGAACGTTTCTGATTGGTTCAAATTTCAATCCGTTTTAGGGCTCAAGCTCTGCCAGTTTTTCCCCTCTTTGAAATCTCTTGATTTAACAATCTCTTTGTGTGATTTATTCAGGCAGGCTTCCAATGAATTAATTCCTAGCTATTTTGAACATATTTTGTTGCCAGACCTTACATAAAATCTATATACAATAAAAATCATGGAAAAGCAAATTTGTTAATCTTAGAAAAAAAAAATCAGTCATTCATTCACTAATTTATTCAATTTCTCTCTTTCTCTTTCTCTCTCTTCCTCTCTCTCTCTCTCTCTCTGAAGTTTTGAAGTTTACTATATTTTGACCAATCAGGAGTGCTCTCTTATCAGGGCGTTCGGATTACAACGAACGAGTTATAAGAGAACGTTTCTGATTGGTTCAAATTTCAATCCGTTTTATGGCTCAAGCTCTGACATTTTTTCCCCTTTTTTATCCTTTTATTTAACCACCTCTTTTTGTGTAATATATTCAGTCAGGTTTCCAGGGAATTACTTTCCAGTTAGCTTGAACATATAATTTACATGATATTCATGTACAATAATGAGGAATGGAAGCAAATCTCCTGAACCACAAGTTCAAAATCCCCTTTTATTTATTCATTCATTCACACTCTCTCTCTCTTTAAGGTACACTTAAAATGTTGAGGTATGCGTTTCAATTATCCATGTAGTCTAGTAATCTTTTAAAGGATTTCGGACAGCTGCGTAGGAAAAGGCGGACCGACAAATAATTACAAATTAAATTACTCAAGCTTGAGCCCCAAAACCGATTGAAATTATGGACCTAAGCTTGGGCAATGTTATTTGGCAGTTTTTACCAGCCCGTCTCTTCCCGAGCAATAGGCTGATCCTTGAAAAAAAAAAATCTGCACGGATAATTAAGTGCTGGACCACTTTGACAATTTGAAAAAAAGAAGTTCTCTCATGTAATTGATGGTCCTGAAAAGGACCTTTTTTATTTTCCCTGAAATTCGATATGTCCCAGGTTTTTATTTTTTTGCAGCCGCCTTTTTCGCTGCTGGCTTCTTGGTAGCCGGTTTCTTAGCTGCGGGCTTCTTCTTTGGAGTAGCCTTCTTTGATTTCTTATCGCTAGAAGCCTTCTTGCTAGGCGTCTTCTTGGCAGCTGCCTTCTTTTTCGGTGTGGCTTTCTTCGCTTTTGCCTTCTTTTCTCCGGTCGCTTTCTTGGGTGTTTTCTTCACGGCAGCCTTTTTCTTTGCTGGTTTGGCCTTTTTTGGTTTGGTCGCTTTCTTAGCTGTTTTCTTGACTTCACCAAGCCGGAAAGAACCAGACGCACCTGTTCCTTTCGACTGCTTCAGGGTTCCATTCTTAACCCCGGCTTTGAGTGCTACTTTCAGGTGGTTTTTTACGGCTGTTTCGTTTGGCCCTACACTGAAATTCTTGAGAATGTATTTCAGAAGCGCCTGTCTTGATGAACCACCTCTCTCTTTCAAGGAACCGATAGCCTGGGAGATCATTTCGCTGTATTTAGGGTGGTTTGCAGGCTTTTTAGGCTTGCTAGCCTTCTTCACTTTTGGTGTCGCTGGAGCTGCGTCTGCCATCTTGCCTTAACTCTTCCTCGTGATAGAAAGAATGAACAATTACATCATCATCAGTTGTCTTTTTTACCCTCGCCATGCGGCATAAAGCCATGTGGCGAGCAGCTATTGTTTTTTTTTTTTTTTTTTTTTCCATTTATCAATGTATTACTAAGATTTTCCTATATCCCATCGACACACCACGGATAAAAAAGAAACAAATAAAAGGATATATATTAAAAGGACTGGAAGTAAAACCGGTAGCCATAGGAAAACGAAAAACGGCCCTTTCAGAACCACCGTAAAATTATTTATAAATAAGAAATCTAGTGAATATTTACATTATTTACAAAAACCGTGGTGCGCCGCAGGTCAATTTTTGAAATGGATTTTTCTATTTTTTTTTCCAATTGTGGGATGCATACGACAGTGTTGGCAATTGTGTTTTAATATAAATAGCACTATAAAATTGATAGTGCAAATCTATTGATTAAGCTACAAAAAGGATAGCAACAAACAATACGTTGACATACAAACAATATGTTGACATAAATTGAGACCGACTTTACAGAGAGCTCCTTAAAAAAAAAAAAAAAAAAGGGGGGGGGCGGAGATGAATGACTAGGGAGAAATGTACACGTAAAAATTGGGGGACAGCCGTCAGTCCTGCCTGCTGTGCGGGGCGATCAGGACGACACCTCGCAGTAGGGGCATTAAGCCAAACCTACTGGGGTGCCCGTTCTTTCCCTACCGCCCCTCCACAGCAGGTCCCAAAATGGGTAATACCTGAGTTAAAAAGTAGAAGGCTAAACAGTGACAAAAAATACAGCCCTAACGGGCAGGACTACGGGGACTCAGAGCAAACATAATAAAAGCCCCCGTGTCTCTAAATAATACTAGCTAAGAAACCAATTATCGACCCGGGTCAGATCCAGGGCGAACTGACTGACAGCTGCCTCTCAAATTCGAAACAAAACAATAATCTAAGAGGAAAAAATCTTAAGAACAATATACTTAGCCACAATGATCCGGCCTAGGACTGATCACAAAACAGCTAAAATTCCCTTGTAAAAAGGGGGAATACCCATGCCTAATCTTGTAGCCTGTAAGCCCCCACATATAGTTACCATAAGTGGGGTATATTATACACTCCACCAAACAATCCCCTGTCTTGGTCTTTTACAAATACTTTCGATTTGGGGGAATCCCTGTTTTTGTGGTTTGATGAAGAGTTACTGACTAAGAATCAAAGTAAAATGTGCCGGTGTGTCCCTGACGTAATTTTTAAATTATTGAAAAAAAAAAAAAAAAAATGGAAGAGGGGGGAGCTCTCTGAAATATAACTCAGTAAAAAAGGAAAATCACTAATAGGTACTGGGCGGATTTTGCATGACGCACCGTTGGTCTGAAGTATATTGAAAACAGGCCTATATGCATAGATCATGAAAGCAATAGTTTGCAATAAACAAAAGAACTGCTATAAAAGGGGGTTATAGAAAACTGTGGTAGAAAGAGAAAACGCTGTAGACGACTGTTTTCTCTCTCTCCCGCAGTGTCCCCCACTGAGGACGCTGTTGGAGAACATAAAACTATTTTACATTGAACCAAAGAGAATATGCATATGCAATTAAATCATAATTCTTAAAAAAAAAAAAAAAAAAAAAAAAAAAATCAGACCACGGCTTGTCCTGATTTGACTGAATTTTTAAATTTTGTCAGTCATTTGACAATCTATTAGATATGTCTCCAGTGCTTTGAAGACTGAAGATTGGAGGGCTTTTGACGGAAATAAAATATTCCGTATAGAAAAATTTTGACCCTCCCGTAGTAGAACACTGGAGAACTTGTCTCTAGCAACCGTGTGGATACGACAGTCCAACAGAAAATGGTCCGTTGAATAGCGGACACCACAAGTGGGGCAAATGGCCGAACCCCCAAATACGTGGTGCCCTATGCTACCCGGCAATAAATTATAGCCAAGCCTCAGACGCGTCACGCATTTATCCACCCTATTACTGGAAGAATATCTGCATGGCGGTCTGAAACTCACCCCACTCCCATGAAAAGGCTGGCCCATCAGGCGATCGGCCAGCCATTTTGACCACTTTTCCTTGATGGACATTTTGATAATGGAGTAAAGCTCAGTGGTTGCCAGGGGTATTTTATCTTCAATCGGACCATCCAGAGCGCGCCTGGCTTCAGCATCAGCCATCTCATTCCCTCCAAAACCAACATGAGCTGGACACCACACAAGAGTAACCTGGATTCCATTAAGGTGGCACTGATCGTATATAGATAGGATATTTTCTAATAGATCAGGCCTGGAGTTGCTATTTCTTAAAGAAAGAGATTGAAGAGCCGAAAGAGAGTCTGATAAAATAGCAACTTTGTGTGGTTTTTTGACCAATGTCCAGTTTAAAGCATATTGAATTGCAGTTAATTCTGCGGCGTATATTGATAACCTGTCGCTGAGTCTTTTTGAAGTTTTGACCTTGAGGGCTGGTATAACTATTGCCGCAGAGACTGCTGATTTTTCGTCTTTACTTCCATCTGTATAAACTTTTAAGTGCTCAGCGTAGTTCGAATTTATATAATCCTCCGTAATAGAACAAAATTTGGGGAGAAGGATCATTTTTGCTAAATTTCGAACTAAGGGATATGTCGACTATAGGGGACGTAAGAAGCCACGGAGAGCCAAAGCGCGACCGCAATCCTGCCACACTGATATCATCGGGAAGGAGTTCTTCAACCAAATTGATGGTGGAGGCCCCAAAAGGGAGGTTGGGTTTTTTAAATTTACTTTTTACAAAGAACCCCTTCCCGAGGATTTCATTCACAGGGTTGCAGGGTCTACTCAGAATTCGCGCCCAGTACTTCATTGTTTGTGCCTCCCTCCTTAGGGACAGGGGCTCGATTCCGGCTTCAAGTTCTAAATAAACTGCTGGAGTAGAAGGCAGCGCTCTAAGAGCTATTATCAGGGCCCTTCGCTGTATATTATCTAGCATTTTTAGTGCCGATGTCGAGGCACAAGCATAGACTATGGCACCGTAGTCTAGCTTTGGACGTATTAAGGACTTGTAGAGAAGAAGGAGCGAATTTTTATCCGAGCCAAAATCGGTGCCCCTTAACATTCTCATGAGATTCAAGTCCCTCTGACACTTTTCTGTTAACAATTTTATATGAGGCAGTAACGAGAATTTACGATCTAAAAGCATACCCAAAAATGTTACTGTCTCAACGAATTTAATTTTTGTGTCGCCTAAATATACGTCCAATTCTTTTAAATTTTTGTTACCGAATATAATTCCAACTGTTTTTGTTTTAGAAATTTTAAAGCCCCATTTTTGGGACCAGCGCCAAATGGAATCCAGCCCTGCCTGTGCCTTACGTTGCAGGGTTTGACCATCGGATCCCATTAGCCAGCCGCCAGAATCATCGGCGAACTGGCTGATAACCATCCCTGTCCCCTCCGTTGCATCAGGGAGATCATTAACCAAAAGTGAAAATAGTAGAGGAGATAAGATGGCGCCTTGGGGGGTACCCCTTGTCAGCGTTTCCGCTTCCGAAAGAGTATCCCCTACCTTAACAGTAATTTTTCTATCCTGCAGAAAGGCCCTAACATATTGAAAGCATCGCCCCGTAATCCCACACTGTTTAAGTTTATAAAGAATCCCCGAGTGCCAAGCAAGATCGAAAGCGGCCTCGAGGTCTAGAAATATGGCTGCAACAGAACGTCGAAGAATTACAAACGGCCCTGCACACTAATATACACGACGGATAGGATAGAATTAAGAGCGCGGACCCGGTCGAAAGCACCCTCCACGTTAATAAAACGTAGGGGGGGGGGGTTAGAGAATTTTTTTCCAAATTTTGTGTTTTTGTTACTTCTGAAACATAGGAATAAATCGCAAAATCTCACAACCTCAGGGGTTTGAGACATTCTAATGTATAACCTTGCTGTTTTTAATTTTCTACCTCTCAGTCTAACCCTATCAACTCATCCAGGTTGTAAAATACATGCATAGTTACCTGCAAAACTGAGAGGTTGGCTACATGTTGGAAAGGAGTGACGCCCCGTAACATCTTCAGTGATAGGCTTTTGTAGAGTTCTGTACACCCTCTCTCTCTCTCCCCCTCCCTCCCTCCCTTCCTCTCTCATCGCAATGACAATCTTGAGAAAAGTAAATATTCGAGTAGAATGGTGGCGCTTAAAAGGGCCGTTGTAGTGCTGATAGCAATTTGAGATATTTACTTCTGTGGCTTCTGGGTCTTCTTGGGCAGAATAACAGCTTGAATGTTAGGCAGTACGCCACCCTGTGCAATGGTTACTCCAGAGAGGAGTTTGTTCAATTCTTCGTCATTTCTGATAGCTAGCTGTAAGTGACGGGGAATGATTCTGTTCTTCTTGTTATCTCGTGCAGCGTTTCCTGCCAATTCCAAAACTTCAGCGGCCAGATACTCTAAAACTGCAGCCAAGTATACTGGTGCACCGGCTCCAACGCGCTCTGCATAGTTTCCCTTACGAAGCAGACGATGAATTCTTCCGACAGGGTACTGAAGTCCGGCCCTGGTAGATCGGCTCTTAGCCTTTCCCTTGGTCTTTCCACCTTTTCCACGTCCAGACATGATTTCTGTTGCAATATGCGATTTCTCAAGGCAAATTGTGAATGCCGAGTCATCATCATCGTTGGGTTTTTTTACCCTCGCCATGCGGCATAAAGCCATGTGGCGAGCAGCTATTGGTTTTTTATCTATTTTGTTTTGTGCTTTGAAATATGCACCACAAAATTATAGTGGATATATCTGACTCATATATCTGGACCCAACAAAAACGTAAAATGGGCCAGAACAACAAAAAATAATTATGGTTTATTTGAAAGTGTAAATGAAGCAGCGCGTCCCTGGACGAACACAGCCTAAGCTGTGGGAAAAAAAAAAAAAAAAAACCTGATGCAGCTGCGAAAAGTAACGATCCGAGTCGGACAGCGCGGTATGAGCAACCCGACTCGGTCCGAGACCCCTCGCTACTTGTTAATGCTTTTTGTTTTTATGTCCAAGGACCGCCCTACTTCATGATTGAGTCAGTTGTCAAAAAGATAATAATAATAATAATAATATTAATAATGATAAAATGCCGAGTGACTGCGACCTTCATTTATATACTACAAGTAAGGGGATTGACCTACTTTGCTACAGAATTAAGCTCGACCAATGAAATTTCTGTATACATGGATAAATCTGACAATTATGATAGCCAATCAGACAACTTGTACTACAAGCATGCTAGGCGGAACGCACACGACCTCCGTTTATTTTTCATCTGCAATGGGATTGACCTACTTTATTACAGAATTAAGCTCACCCAATGAAAATTGTTGTTACACATATGTTAGCCAATGAGAGAGCTCGTTCTAGACGCACACTAGGCACGATGAAGGATTCGGGAAAGAAAAATATTGCTGAACAAATTCTACTCCAGATCGTTTTTTTAACTAAATTAACGCAAGTTTTCAAGCACTGTTTAGGAAATTTACTACTAACTGGCGTAAACTTGTGTGTGCGAGCGCTTTCTGGCTTGGTCTTTTATATACCTATCTCTCTCTCACTCTTTTTTTCAGGAATTAAAAAAAAAAAAAAAATGTGATGCCTAAATCTATTTTCTTACTGTTGTCACTAAAACACACACACACATACATACATACACAAACACACAAAGGGGTGGGGCTGCATTGACAGTGAGGAAAAGAACTTTCTAGATAGTTGGTGGCCCTGATAAGGGCCGTTTTTTTTGTTTTTTTTTTAACGCAACAGGAGCGCTCTATTTGCTGCTGGTGTACTTTGTCAAGGCCTTAGTGCCTTCGCTGACTGCGTGCTTGGCCAATTTGCCGGGTAACAGAAGGCGAACAGCGGTCTGGACCTCTCTACTGGTAATGGTCGATCGTTTGTTATAGTGAGCCAGTCTGGATGCTTCGGCAGCAATTCTTTCGAAGATGTCATTGACAAAGCTGTTCATAATGGACATAGCTTTGCTTGAAATACCAGTGTCTGGGTGCACTTGTTTCAAAACTTTGTAAATGTAGATGGCGTAGGATTCCTTCCTCCTCTTCCTTTTCTTTTTGTCGGTAACACGGACCGCTTTAGCCTTTGTGGCGGCTTTCTTGGATCCCTTCCCGGTTACTTTAGCTTGAGCAGGCATGTTTCAATCAAATCTGAATGAAATAATGTTTTGTCAACATCATCATCGTTCGGTTTTTTACCCTCGCCATGCGGCATAAAGCCATGTGGCGAGCAGCTATTGGTTTTTTATCTATTTTATTGCAGACAATTGGGTTTTTCTATTAATCAGACGGCAACACTCCTCGGTTTAAAAAGTAAAGTATAAAAAAGGGGCTAATAAAAGAATACAAGCCGGTAGGCCGAAAAAGACCCTTTTAGGACCACCATTAAAAAACACGTGTAAAAAAAGAATATATACAAAATGTACATGGCCGTAGAGCGTTGCCTGTCTAATTTATAAAGTTTTAGACTAATCCATGGTTTTACATGCAATTTCTTTTTACTCAACAGTGTTGGCAGATTCTAATTATTTCTAACTATAGCTATAATGGCACTGTTCGTACTATGTAATTTCAAAATCCCTTTAATTTTTATTCCCAATATCTTATTAAGAAAATAAATTTATAGTCGAGGCCAAAATCTTACAGAGAGCTCTCTAAAAAGTAGAACAAAACAAAAATTTACACTATAAGAGTTGCGGGGGGACCGTCAGTCCTGCCTGCTGTGCAGGGCGATCAGGACGACACCACTCAGTAGGGGCATAAAGCCAAGACTACTGGGGTGCTAGTTCTTTCCCTGCCGCCCTAACCACAGCAGGTCCCAAAAAGGGTAAAAACTGCTCTAAAAGAGAAATTAAACTTTAACCAAAAATACAACCCTATAGGGGCAGGACTACAGGGGGCTCAGCTCGGCATAATAAAAGCCCCTGTGTCAATAAAAAATGGTCTAAAAAATCGAATATCGACTCAGATCAGATCCGAGGCGAACTGACTGGCGATTCCCTCGCAGCGATATATGTAAAACAATGAAATTAAATTCAACTTTAAAACGGACAGTATACCTGGCCAACACAAACCCGCATGAGTTGAGTAGATGAGGTTAAAAGTCCCTTGTAAAAAAGGGAGCACCCATGCTGGGCTCGGTGACCTGTAAACCCCGCCATATACTTAGTAAATGAGGGGTAAAACAGTCTTTAAAAAGAAAAAGAAAAGTTCCTATACTAATTATGGAGAATCTAAGTACAATGTACTATTCAATAGGGACTAATCTTAAAAAAGTTGTTTAAAAGAAGGGTACCGGCTTCTAAGCCAGTAGAAGAAAAGGGAAAAAAAACAAAAAACCAAGAGAACTCTCTGCAATTCTAGTAGGAAAAAAAAATACTTAAGTCTCAAGACTGGGGCGGATTTAAGGACACGCCTTGGCCTGCTTAAAAGTATGCACAACAAATTTTGTAGTGGATATAACTGACTCATATATCTGGACCCAACAAACACGTAAAATGGGCCAGAACAACACAAAATAATTATAGTTTATTTACAAGTGTAAATGAAGCAGCGCGTCCCTGAACAAGCATACCCTAAGCTATGGGAAAAAGGACCTGATGCAGCTGCGAAAGGCAACAATCAGAGTCGGCCAGCGTAGTTTTTGCGAGCCGACTTGGGCCCCCCGCTATTTGTCAATGTCTTTTTTTTTTTTTTTTTTATGTCCAAGGACCGCCCTACTTCATGATTGAGTCAGTTGTCAAAATGATAATAATAATGATACCAGATTCATAAAAACATATAAGTTGGTATAGTATATAAGTGCATAAGTAAAAAAATTAAATTTATCCCATTGAGGGAACTGTTTTATTTAAATATAGACCAAGGCGTGTTATTATTATGACTGACTGTGTAATCAAATTTTATCAGTCATTTGACAGTCAATTAAATATGTCTCCAGTGCTTTGAAAGTAGAGGACTGCAGAGCCCTTGACGGAAAAAGAATATTACAAATATTAAACTCTGCGTCCTCTTGAAAAAGAGCACTGGAGAACTTTCGTCTGGCAACTGAGTGAACGCTGCAGTCCAGCAAGAAATGTTCCGTGGAGTTACGGACACCACAAGTGGGGCATATGGCCGAACTCCCAATTATGTGGTGTCCAAGGCTCCCTGGCAATAAATTGTAGCCAAGTCTCAGACGTGTCACGCATTTATCCACCCTTTTGTTGGTTGAATAACTGCGTGGCGGTCTGAAACTCACTCCACTACCATGATAGGGCTGGCCCTGAAGTCGTTGTGCCAGCCCTTTTGACCATTTTTCTTTAATGGATATTTTTGTCATGGAGTAAAGCTCTTTGGTTGCCAGGGGTATTTTTTCTCCGACGGGACCCTCCAGAGCGCGCTTCGCCGCGTCGTCAGCCATCTCGTTTCCCGTAAAACCGACATGTGCTGGACACCACACAAAGGTAACCTCTGATTTATTCAGATGGCACTGATCATAAATGGACAAAATATTTTCTAGTAGATCAGGCCGAGAGTTGCTATTCCTTAAAGAAAGTGATTGAAGAGCCGAAAGAGAATCAGATAGAATAGCAACTTTGTGTGGTTTATTGACCAGTGTCCAGTTTAGTGCATATTGTATAGCAGTCAGTTCCGCGGCATAAATAGATAACCTGTCGCTGAGTCTTTTTGATGTTTTAACCTTAAGGGCTGGTATAACCATTGCCGCGGAAACTGCTGAATTTTCATTTTTACTTCCATCAGTATAAATTTTTAAGTGCTCAGCGTAGCTCGAATTTACATGATCCTCCGTGATAGCAAAAATATGAGAAGGAGGATCACTTTTAGTCAATTTCGAGTTGAGGGATATGTCGACTTTTGGTGGTACGAGAAGCCACGGGGCGGCGAAACGCGATCCAGAGTTCGCTGCACTGCTAAAGCCGGGAAGGTGTTCCTCCACTAGACTGGCTGTGGTGGCCCCGAATGGAAGAGCTGGGTTTTTAAATTTGCTCTTAGCAAAGAACCCCTTCCCAACGATCGCGTTCACCGGGTTGCCAGGCTTACCAGAAATCCGCGCCCAGTATTTAACTTGTTGAGCCTCCCTCCGCAGGGTCAAAGGCTCGATACCGGCTTCCAGTTCAAGATACACAGAAGGGGTGGAGGGCAGTGCTCTCAGGGCTATTATCAGGGCCTTTCGCTGGATATTATCAAGCATTTTTAGTGCAGTTGTTGAAGCACAAGCATAGACTATGGCACCGTAGTCTAGCTTTGGACGTATTAGGGACTTATAGAGAAGAAGGAGCGAGTTTTTATCAGAGCCAAAATCAGTGCCCCTTAACATTCTCATAAGGTTTAAGTCCCTTTGACACTTTTCTGTTAACTGTTTTATGTGAGACAGTAACAAGAATTTACGATCCAAAAGCATACCCAAAAATGTTACTGTCTCCTCAAATTTAATTTTTGTGTCGCCTAAATATACGTCCAATTCTTTTAAGTTTTTGTTTCCGAAAATAATCCCTACTGTTTTTGTTTTAGAAATTTTAAAGCCCCATTTTTGGGACCAGCGCCAAATGGAATCCAGTCCTGCCTGTGCCTTACGTTGCAGGGTTTGACCATCGGATCCCACTAGCCAGCCGCCAGAGTCATCGGCAAACTGGCTGATAACCATCCCTGTCCCCTCAGTTGCAGCAGGGAGATCGTTAACCAAAAGAGAAAACAGTAGAGGGGATAAAATGGCGCCTTGGGGGGTACCCCTTGTCAGCGTTTCAGCTTCCGAGAGAGTATCCCCTACCTTAACAGTAATTTTTCTATCCAGCAAAAAGGCCCTAACATATTGAAAGCATCTTCCGGTGATCCCACATTTCTTAAGTTTGTAAAGAATCCCCGAGTGCCATGCAAGGTCGAAAGCGGCCTCGAGGTCAAGAAATATTGCTACAACAGAACGGCCTCTATTTTTAGCATAGAGGACGTCATGTTGTAACCTAACCAACTGATCTAATGTCGATCTGCCCTTTCTGAAGCCAGATTGAAAGGGATTTATTATGTTTTTAGATTCAAGATAACTTTCCAAACGTGCCTTAACCATCCCCTCTAGCAATTTCCCAGGGTGGGAGGTAAGGCTTATTGGTCTATAAGATTTGGGATCAGCTGGATCCTTATTTTTCTTTTGAAGTGGGATCACACAGGCGAGCTTCCAGTCCCGAGGATAGCTGCCCTCCTTCCAGATTTTGTTGAAAAAGAAAAGCCAAATGTCTAGAGTGGAGTCAGACATGTTCTTGAACATTTGATAAGAAATCAAGTCCCGAGGCAGAATTTTTCCTGCTATTGATGCAGTCTTTTAATTCGTTAAGTGTGAAGTCTAAGTTTATGGGATCTAAAATTGATGTTTCACCTGGAAAGTTTATTTCTTCAAAATGGTCAGCTTCAAATTTTTGTTGAAAGGCCAAAACCTCCGGTTCTACATTAGTTTCACTTGAGACCTTTGAATAATGCTGGACAAGCATGTTTGCCTTGTCCAAGGGACTAATCAAATTTTGACCATTTGAAGTAAGGACAGGGACAGGGGCATATGAATTTCCTTTAATTCTGCGAACTTTTTTCCAAAAATCTTTTGAATTTTTCGGGTCATGAACACAGGATTCGCAGAATTCTTGCCAATTTTGTTTTTTAGATTCTATTATAATTGACTTTGCCAAAGAAACTTTGTCTTGATAAATGACCCGGTTGACTTCACAAGGGTTTCTTTTTAGATTATTTAGGGCCTTCTTTCTCTCCTTGACTGCACTTTCGCAGGAATCGTTCCACCAGGGGACCATCTTTTTTGGGGTAAGATTCTTATTTTTATTTTTGACCAGAATCGAGCGTTTCGCCATGGACAAAAACGTAGAAGTAATATTTTGCTGAAATTCCTCAATATCATCTGAGTAAACATCTGCCAGGGAGATACCCTCACACAGATTTTTAAAAGACTCCCAATCCGCTTTTTTCATATATATATTTTTCTTCGGAATTATTTTCAAGTGAATTTGAATTAGATTTTAGGATGGATATGAGGATTGGGAAATGGTCCGAGTTCCAACTATCGTTGATTACTTGCCAAAAGGTCTTATTTGCTATTTTTGTACTCGTGAATGTTAGATCAAGGCATGAAAAAATGCCCCTAGCAGGATCTAACCTGGTGGGGCTCCCATCGTTAAGCAGTACCAAATCTTTTTGTTCGACCCACTCAAAGACTGCTCTTCCATGGGAGTCTGACCTCTGGGCGCCCCATAAGGGATGGTGTGAATTAAAGTCACCAGTGATCACGAGTTCTTTAAGTTCACTCGAAGCCGAAATGAGTGAACTTAGATTATTTAGAGATTCAAGGTCACACCCCCTTGAATAGATATTTGCCAAAATGTACGGGGTATCTGAGGAGTAAATTTCAAAAGCTTGGGTCTCAATCTTGGTCTCCCCATTTTGATCCCTAGCATTGTTTACATTAAGATTTTTAAAATGGACACCATGTTTAAAAAAGGTGGCTAAACCACCGCAAAAATTGTCGTTGTTATTTTTGAAAATTTTATTCTCTAAAGTGTATCCAGGAATATTGCGAGTTGTTCTTTCGTTAAATTTGGTTTCCTGGATACAAATGATGTCGATACTGTTATTAACAAGGAATCTCTTAAGTTCTGTTGTAGTGTAGGCGGAGAGTCCACACGCATTTAAACTTAAAATTTGAAGGTATTTGGCCATGGCGAAATAAGTATGGTTTAAAAATCTGTTTTTTGGCCCCGCGGAGTAAGTGGGGAGAACCTAGACTGAAGCGCCTAGATCCAACCACCGTTTTAAGTGGAGAATTCAGGCACTTCAGTCTGGAACCCGTAGGTTTAGGGAGGCTGGATGGTTTAATTGGCCTCGACATTTTTTTCGGAGTGGCCCGACGTGCTGGTTTTTCCGAGTCAGGGACGCGTCCACCCTCTTTATCATCCTCTGATTTGATTTGAGCAGGATCTTTTTGAAATGATGAAATAAAGGATGATAAAAATTTGTTTCTTAAGTAATTTTGGTTGTAATTTCCGCTTTTTATAGTGGGATCCATGACTAGATTTCTCATTTTTGCCAAAAGATGATCTAAATTGAATTTTTGTAGAAAATTGGTGTCTAATACAGAATCCGTTGATACGGATCTGTCAATCTTTTTTATGGATTCCACTTGGGTGGACGCGTCTCGCTTCTCGGATTGTTCTTTTTGCCTGGGGGGAGGGGGGGTTGAAACCTCCCCCAACGATGAGTCCGTAGAGGTCACATCGGTGAGAGAGGGTTCACCCCTCTTTTTATCAGGAGTGCTGTTCCTGCCTCCGTTATGTGGTCTGATATTGGTAGGGGTATGTGGTGATGTTGAGTTTAGGGAAGATTCCGACACTGAGGTGACATCGGTGGTTGTCTTTAATTCTTTTATGGGAGAAATGGGAGGAGTTTCAGTTTTGTCCACCGATGTCTGCTTTTTATTATTTGGGGAATCTTCCTGGGCCATAACTTTTTGTCTGTCAAGACGAGTGTGGGCTATGTCAATAATTTGTTTATTGTTTGTGTATTGAAGGGTCCTGATCTGTTCTGTTTGGTTTACCTTAAAGGTAAATCGGGGTCCTTTAGAAGAAGGGGAGGGGAGTGGGTTTGCCGAATTTCGCTGGGGGCAGAGAACAGCACCAATAGAGGGACATGGGTCACAGGCCGTCTCGGCCCGGGCCCAAGAGCAACCGTGAGCGTCCTTGTACTCTTGTACTTTGGACGCCCACAAATAAATCGGGCACAGACACGACCGGGCCGTGTGGTTGCCCTGGCAATTTTTACAGCAGACTACGCTTGAATTGCATAGTCTGCTATTATGTGCACCAGCACATCGGGCACAAGCTGTGTCATTTGGACATTTGCTGGAGGTGTGCCCATATTTTTGACATTTGAAACACCTGAGAGGCGGAGTAATATAAGAAAAAACTGGAATGAATAGATCGGATTCTGTTACCCTGACACACTCTGGCAAAACCTTGCCAAAGAATGTCAGGGCAACAGCCGCCGTGGGTGCTCCAAATCTATTTTGGATTCTGGAGGCTTTCATAATAAAAATGTTTTCTAAGTTGACCTTAGCCTCCAGAGTTTGGACTAATTCCTCTGGACTGTAGTCCAGAGGAATATTATGTATTACCCCCCTGACCGTAACCATGTCGTCTGGGGTGTACGCAAAACAACGTACTCCGCAGACGACAAGGGGGGCAATATGTAAAAGTTTGCTCAACATTTGGGCTGAGCACACCTCCAACAACAGACCACCATCTTTTAGTACTACTATTTTTCTTGTAATTCCGGCCAGGTCCCTGCTAATGCCTCGGGAGAGAGCCAAAGGAGATGTCCTCTTAAAACCATGACCTCTCCCGACGGGTCTAATGAACGCCTTAAAGGCCCATGTATTGTCAAGGTAGGTTTCTCACCCCTCCTCCTGGTAGCTGACCCGCCTATCCCCCCTGGCGACCAGGGTCCTTCGACGGGTTGCTCAGCTGTGTAGGAGGGGTATTTTTTACCCTCGCCATGCGGCATAAAGCCATGTGGCTAGCAGCTATTGGGGTTTTTTTTCCGTATTATTGCGAGACTATAAATACTTTTTCAATTAAGTTAGATTTTGTTCAAACGGCAACGCTCCACGGTTTAAAAAGACGCAAATAAGAAAAACAAGTAAAAGGTAACACCGGGCTAGCCGCAACGAACCCTTTCAGGACCACTTTTAAAATATTAATTTAAAAAAATATATATATACACACATATATACAAGGTGTACAACTCGTGGAGCGTTGCCGGTCTCGTTTTATCACTACATTTTAAACTTGTCTATTTTCTTTTTCGCGAAAGTGTTGGATTCTACAGTGTTGGCGCTTCATAATTGTCGTGTAAAAAGGTCATTGTGTTGTACTAGAGGATTAATAATATGCTTTTCCCATAATTTTTGATAATGACAAAATATTAAATTTAAACTAAATAGTTTAAATTCGTATTGTGTCGAGGCCAAGATTTTTCAGAGATCTCTCTCTGAAAAAAGAAATTATACAAGACAAAAAATTATATACACGTAAAAACTGTGGAGCGACCGTCAGTCCTGCCTGCTGTGCAGGGCGATCAGGACGACACCACTCAGTAGGGGCATAAAGCCAAGACTACTGGGGTGCTAGTTCTTTCCCTGCCGCCCTATCCACAGCAGGTCCCACAAGGAGTAAAAACTGCCATAAAAAGAAAAGGTAAACTTTCACCAAAAATACAACCCTAGAAGGTAGGACTACGGGGGCTCAGAGCAGACATATATAAAAGCCCCCGTGTCAATAAAAAATAGCTTAAAAGATCAATTATCGACACGGATCAGATCCGTGGCGAACTGACTGACGATCACTTAACAGCTAGAGATATAAATCAGAGGATTTAAAGAAAAAGAAATAAAAGGAAATTTCTATACCTAGTCACCAAAAATATAAACAAAAACCAGCATGGGTTGAGCAAGGAAGAAGAAAATGTAAAATTCCCTTGTAAATAGGGGAACACCCATGCTTGGCTTGGTGACCTGTAAATCCCCCCAAATACTTAGTATATGGGGGTATAACATATAATTATAAAAGGAGACCCTGTGTTTTATAATACAAAATTTAGCTTATGAATAAACACAAGGGCCTATACAAATTTAAAAAATGCATGTAAAAGAAACCATACCAATATGAAAAATTGGTATATAGAAAAAGAAAAGGAAAAAGTACGGTCATGAGAGCTCTCTGAAATTTCAGTCAAAGAATTAGGAACTGAACTGGGGCGGATTTGTTGGGGAGCGCCTTGGTATGAAATAAAAGTATATATATATATATAAAAAACCTAAGGATTTCGATTTTCAAGACGTGCTCCGGTTTGAACGGACTTAAATCTTGTCTGTCATCTGACAGTCCAATAAATATGTCTCAAGTGCTTTGAAAGTGGAGGACCGTAGAGCTTTAGATGGAAATAAAATGTTTTGGATATTGAAGTCTACGTCCTCCCGAAAGATAGCACTTGAGAGTTTCTGCCTCGCAACCAGGTGGACGCCACAGTCCAGCAGAAAGTGCTCCGTGGAGTTTCGGACACCACAGGTGGGGCAAATGGCCGAACCCCCAAATATATGGTGCCCTAGGCTCCCTTGCAATAAATTATAGCCCAGCCTCAGACGCGTCACACATTTATCCACACTTTTATTGGTTGAATACCTGTGTGGCGGTCTGAAACTCACTCCATTTCCATAAATGGGCTGGCTCTTAAGTCTGTCCGCCAGCCCCTTTGACCACTTTTTTTTAATTGAAGTTTTCAAAATGGAGTATACTTCAGTGGTTGCCAGGGGTATTTTATCTCCAACGGGTCCCTCCAGAGCGCGCTTCGCCGCATCGTCCGCTACCTCATTCCCAACAAAACCGACATGAGCTGGACACCACACAAAGGTAACCTCTGAATTATTCAGGTGGCACTGATCATAAATGGACAGAATATTTTCTAGAAGATCAGGCCGGGAGTTGCTATTCCTTAAAGATAATGATTGGAGGGCCGAAAGAGAATCAGATAGAATAGCAACTTTGTGTGGTTTGTTGACCAATATCCAGTCTAATGCATAATTTATAGCTGTCAGTTCCGCGGCATATATAGATAACCTGTCGCTGAGTCTTTTTGATGTTTTAACCTTAAGGGCTGGTATAACCATTGCCGCGGAAACTGCTAGATTTTCGTTTTTACTTCCGTCGGTGAAAATTTTTAAGTGCTCAGCATACCTCGAATTTACATGATCCTCCGTAATTGCCAAAATTTGTGAAGGAGGGTCATTTTTCGTAAATTTCGAGCTAAGGGATGTGTCGACTTGGGGAGCTTTGAGAAGCCACGGCGCCGCGAAGCGCGATCTGGAGTCCGCTACACTGTTAACATTGGGAAGGTGTTCCTCCACCAAATTGGCGGTTTTGGCCCCAAAAGGAAGAACTGGGTTTTTATATTTGTTTTTATAAAAGAACCCCCTCCCAACGATTGCGTTCACCGGGTTGCACGGCTTACTTGAAATCCGCGCCCAGTACTTTACTATTTGTGCCTCTCTCCGCAGAGTTAAAGGCTCGATTCCGGCTTCCAGTTCAAGATAAATTGAGGGGGTAGACGACAGTGCCCTCGGGGCTATTATCAGTGCCCTACGCTGGATACCGTCTAACATTTTAAGTGCAGATGGTTTAGCACAGGCATAGACTATGGCACCGTAGTCTATCTTTGGACGTATTAGGGACTTATAGAGAAGAAGGAGCGAATTTTTGTCCGAGCCAAAATCGGTGCCCCTTAACATTCTCATGAGATTTAAGTCCCTCTGGCACTTTGTCATTAAAGTTTTTATGTGAGGCAGTAACGTGAATTTGCGATCCAAAAGCATACCCAAAAATGTTACTGTCTCCTGAAATTTAATTTTTGTGCCGCCTAAATATACGTCCAATTCTTTTAGATTTTTATTTCCGAAAATAATCCCTACAGTTTTAGTTTTAGAAATTTTAAAGCCCCATTCCTGGGACCAGCGCCAAATGGAATCCAGCCCTGCCTGTGCCTTACGTTGCAGGGTTTGACCATCGGATCCCATTAGCCAGCCGCCGGAATCATCGGCGAACTGGCTGATAACCATCCCTGTCCCCTCAGTTGCAGCAGGGAGATCGTTAACCAAAAGAGAAAACAGTAGAGGGGATAAAATGGTGCCCTGGGGGGTACCCCTTGTTAGCGTTTCCGCTTCCGAGAGGGTATCCCCTACCTTAACAGTAATTTTTCTATCCAGCAGAAAGGCCCTGACATATTAAAAGCATCGTCCGGAGATCCCACATTTCTTAAGTTTATAGAGAATCCCCGAGTGCAATGCAAGATCAAAAGCGGCCTCGAGGTCAAGAAATATGGCTACAACAGAACGCCCTCTATTTTTGGCATAGAGGACGTCATGTTGTAGCCTAACCAACTGATCAAAAGTCGATCTGCCCTTTCGGAAGCCAGACTGAAAGGGATTTATGATGTTTTTAGATCCAAGATAGCGTTCCAAACGGGCCTTAACCATCCCCTCCAGCAATTTTCCAGGGTGGGAGGTAAGGCTTATAGGTCTGTAAGATTTTGGATCAGCTGGATCCTTATTTTTCTTTTGTAGTGGGACCACACAGGCGAGCTTCCAGTCCCGAGGATAGCTGCCCTCTTTCCAGATTTTATTGTAAAAGGAAAGCCAAAGGTCCAGTGTGGTATCGGACATATTCTTGAACATTGTATACGAAATTCGGTCAAGTCCCGAGGTAGAATTTTTCCTGCTATTGATGCAGTCTTTTAGTTCTTTAAGTGTGAAGTCTAAATTGATAGGATCTGAATTAAATATTTCACCTGGAGAGTTAATTTCTTCGAAATGGTCTGTTTCAAAAGTTTTCTGATAGGCCAAAACCTCAGGCTCTACATTTGTTTCACTGGAAACCTTAGAATAATGTCGGACAAGCGTATTGGCTTTGTCCAAGGGGCTAATCGAATGTTGACCATTTGAAGTGAGAACAGGGACAGGGGCATATGAATTTCCTTTAATTCTGCGAATCTTTTGCCAAAAATCTTTAGAATTTTTCGGGTCGTGAACACAGGATTCGCAGAATTCTTGCCAATTTTGTTTTTTAGATTCTAAAACAACTGATTTAGCCAGAAAAACTTTATTTTGATAGGTGACCCGGTTGACTTCACAGGGGTTTCTTTTCAGATTGTTAAGGGCCTTTTTTCTCTCCCTGACTGCACTTTCACAGGAATCGTTCCACCAGGGGACCATCTTTTTTTTTGAAAGATATTTCTTTTTAACCGGAATCGAGCGTTTCGCCATGGACAAAAAGGTAGAAGTAATTTTTTTATTGAAGGAATCGATATCCTCGTCGTAAACATCTGCTTGGGAGATATCCTCACATAAGCTTTTAAACGAGTCCCAATCCGCTTTTTCGTAGATAAATTTTTCTTCAGAATCGTTTTCTTTAGAATTTGGACTAGAATTTAGAATTGATATGTGGATTGGGAGGTGGTCAGAATTCCAAGAATCATTAATTACTTGCCAAAACATACTATTTGCCAATTTTGGACTCGTGAAAGTTAGATCGAGGCACGAAAACGTGCCTCTTGCGGGATCTAACCTGGTGGGACTCCCATCGTTGAGTAGTACAAGATCAATTTTTTCGACCCAATCAAAGACTGCTCTTCCATGGGAGTCTGACCTCAGGGCGCCCCATAAGGGATGGTGTGAGTTAAAGTCACCAGTGATCACGAGTTCTTTAAGTTCACTGGATGCCGAAATGAGTGAACTTAAATTGTTTAGAGATTCAAGGTCACACCCCCTTGAATAGACGTTTGCCAAAATGTAAGGAGTATCTGAGGAGTAGATTTCGAAAGCTTGGGTCTCAATTTTGATCTCCCCATTTGAATCCCTAGCACTGTTTACGTTTAAATTTTTGAAATTTAGTCCATTTCTGAAAAAAGTACCCAAACCGCCACAAAAGTTACCGTTACTATTTTTAAAGATTTTGTTTTCGAATGTGTATCCAGGAATATTTCTAGTTGTGTTTTCGTTAAGTTTAGTTTCCTGGATACATATGATATCAAAGTTATTTAGATCGAGGAATCGTTTTAATTCAGTCATGGTGTGGGCCGAAAGCCCACACGCATTGAAACTTAGAATTTGGATTGTTTTGTCCATGGTGAAATTAATAAGGTTTGAAAATCTGCTTTTTAACTCCGCGGAGTAAAAAGGGGGATCCCAGGCTGAAATGTCTGGACCCGACCGCCGTTTTAAGCGGTGAGTTCAGGCCCTTCAGCCTGCGTCCCACAGGTTTTGGGAGGCTGGATGGTCTTGTTGGCCTCGACACTTTTTTTGGTGTTGTCCGACGTGCTGGTTTCTCTGGGACAGGGGCAGGGATGCATCCGCCCTCTTTATCATCCTCAGATTTTGGAATAAATGGTTTTGGAGTTATTGAGTCTTTTTGAAATGAGGAGATAAACGATGCCAAAAATTTATTTCTTAAGTAATTTTGACTATAACTTCCGTTTTTTATAGTGGAATCCATAACTAAAATTTTCATTTTTTCCAAAAGTAGATCTAAATTAAATTTCTGTAGAAAGTTTGTATCTAAAGAAGGTTCCGTTTCAAATGATTTGTCTATTTTTCCTATGGATTCCACTTGGGTGGATGCGTCTTGTTTTTCTAACTTTTCTAACTTTATGGGGCTTTGCATTTGTTTGCCGGAGGGGGTTGAAACCTCTCCCAACGACGAGTCCATTGCGGTCACGTCGGTGAGGGAAGGTTCCCCCCCTTTTTTATCAGGAGTGCTGCTTCTATCCTTTTTTATTACTTTCATAGAAGGGGAGGTACGGGAAATAGAAGTGCAAGAAGAAGTTTCCGAGATCAGGGTTACATCGGTAGGCGTGGTCTTCACAATGTTTATTGGAGAAATGGGAGGAGTTTTAGATTTTCCTACCGATGTTTGTTTTGTAATTATTGTGGAAGCTTCTAGGGCCATGACTTTTTGTCGGTCAAGACAAGTATGGGCGATTTCTGTAGTTTGATTTTTATTGATATATTGTAGGGTCCTGACTTTTTCTGTTTGATTTACCTTAAAGGCGAATCGGGGTCCTTGGGGAGAAGAGGAGGGGATTGGGCCAGACGAATTTTGTTGGGGGACAGAAGCAGCACTATTATGAGGGTATGGACCACACGCCTGCTCCGCAAGTGCCCAGGAACACCCGTGAGCGTCCTTGTACTCTTGTATTTTGGACGCCCACAGGTACACCGAACACCGACTGGAACGGGCCGTGTGACCATTCTGGCAATTTGTGCAGCAGACTACGCTTGAATTGCATAGCCTGCTGTT
This sequence comes from Tridacna gigas, assembly GCA_945859785.2. Taxonomy (NCBI): domain Eukaryota; kingdom Metazoa; phylum Mollusca; class Bivalvia; order Cardiida; family Cardiidae; genus Tridacna; species Tridacna gigas. Next base: position 6,225,870 of record OX244034.2, on the reverse strand, counting down.
ATGTGGACCAGCACATCGGGCGCAGGTTGTTTCATTAGGACATTTCTTGGAGGTGTGCCCGTATTTCTGACATCGGAAGCACCGAAGCGGCGGAGTGATAAATGCCTCTACAGGGATAAACAGGTCAGAGTCAGTTACCCTGACACACTCTGGCAAAACATCCACAAAGAATGTCAGGGCAACAGCCGCCGTCGGTGCTCCGAAACGATTTAAAATTCTGGAGGCTTTCATTATGAAAATATTTTTAGATTTAACCTGTGCCTCCAGAGTTAGGACCAATTCCTCTGGACTATAATCCATAGGAATGTTATGTATTACTCCCCTGACCGTGACCATGTCGTCTGGGGTGTAAGCAAAGCAGCGCACACCACAGACGACAAGGGGGGTAATATGTAGTAACTTGCTCAACATTTGAGCCGAGCACACCTCTAACAAAAGACCGCCATCTTTTAAAACAACTATTCTTTTAGCAATCCTGGACAGGTCCCTGCTAATGCCTCGTGAAAGGGTCAGAGGAGATGTCTTCTTAAAGCCATCTCCTCTCCTGAGGGGCCTAACGAAGGCCTTGAAGGACCAGGTATTGTTAGAAAGCAGGTGGGCCTGTCCGGGATTGATGGGTTCACCATACTTTTGTAGATTTTCAGACATTTTGAAAAAAGAAAATATATACTAAATAAATGGTACAAGTATATCTATGTAGTGTCTGTGAAATGATGAATCTGTTTGACACTGGGCCGCCGCAAAACGCTTGACCTTCAGTGTATACTATGTTGTTGTAGGGTGAAATAGATACAAAAAGAAAAACCCAAGAGTATCAATGAATAAAACAACCTTTATATGTCACACAAAAAGGGAAATAATGGACATACAACAGCAATGACCTTACAAAGGGCTGTAACCACAGATTGGTCGGAGGTACGACACAACTATGGGGCAAAAGCACTGTGAAAAAAAAAATAACGATATAGGAGGGGGGGAACCGAACACTGAAGAATATGTATTTTACGCAATAGATAAAAAAAACCAATAGCAGCTCGACGGACGAGGGTATACTTAACGATAGCTCTGTACAAATGTGGATTCAGCTTTCGTCTTGGTTTCGATGATATGTGCGTTTCTGTTCCGAACCCCTTTGTTTACTTTCTTCTCGGTAAAAATGGCTGCGCGGATGTGATGATTGGAATGATGTTTTGTCAATCATCATCATCAGTTGTCTTTTTTACCCTCGCCATGCGGCATAAAGCCATGTGGCGAGCAGCTATTGGTTTTTTTTTTTTTTTTTTCCATTTATCAATGTATTACTAAGATTTTCCTATATCCCATCGACACACCACGGATAAAAAAGAAACAAGTAAAAGGATATATATTAAAAGGACTGGAAGTAAAACCGGTAGCCATAGGAAAACGAAAAACGACCCTTTCAGAACCACCGTAAAATTATTTATAAATAAGAAATCTAGTGAATATTTACATTATTTACAAAAACCGTGGTGCGCCGCTGGTCAATTTTTGAAATGGATTTTTCTATTTTTTTTTTCCAATTGTGGGATGCATACGACAGTGTTGGCAATTGTGTTTTAATATAAATAGGACTATAAAATTGATAGTGCAAATCTATTGATTAAGCTACAAAAAGGATAGCAACAAACAATACGTTGACATACAAACAATATGTTGACATAAATTGAGACCGACTTTACAGAGAGCTCCTTAAAAAAAAAAAAAAAAAAAGGGGGGGGCGGAGATGAATGACTAGGGAGAAATGTACACGTAAAAATTGGGGGACAGCCGTCAGTCCTGCCTGCTGTGCGGGGCGATCAGGACGACACCTCGCAGTAGGGGCATTAAGCCAAACCCCCTGGGGTGCCCGTTCTTTCCCTACCGCCCCTCCACAGCAGGTCCCAAAATGGGTAATACCTGAGTTAAAAAGTAGAAGGCTAAACAGTGACAAAAAAAAACAGCCCTAACGGGCAGGACTACGGGGACTCAGAGCAAACATAATAAAAGCCCCCGTGTCTCTAAATAATACTAGCTAAGAAACCAATTATCGACCCGGATCAGATCCGGGGCGAACTGATTGACAGCTGCCTCTCAAATTCGAAACAAAACAATAATCTAAGAGGAAAAAATCTTAAGAACAATATACTTGGCCACAATGATCCGGCCTAGGACTGATCACAAAACAGCTAAAATTCCCTTGTAAAAAAGGGGAATACCCATGCCTGATCTTGTAGCCTGTAAGCCCCCACATATAGTTACCATAAGTGGGGTATATTATACACTCCACCAAACAATCCCCTGTCTTGGTCTTTTACAAATACTTTCGATTTGGGGGAATCCCTGTTTTTGTGGTTTGATGAAGAGTTACTGACTAAGAATCAAAGTAAAATGTGCCGGTGTGTCCCTGACGTAATTTTTAAATTATTGAAAAAAAAAAAAAGAAAATGGAAGAAGGGGGAGCTCTCTGAAATATAACTCAGTAAAAAAGGAAAATCACTAATAGGTACTGGGCGGATTTTGCATGACGCACTGTTGGTCTGAAGTATATTGAAAACGGGCCTATATGCATAGATCATGAAAGCAATAGTTTGCAATAAACAAAAGAACTGCTATATAAGGGGGTTATAGAAAACTGTGGTAGAAAGAGAAAACGCTGTAGACGACTGTTTTCTCTCTCTCCCGCAGTGTCCCCCACTGAGGACGCTGTTGGAGAACATAAAACTATTTTACATTGAACCAAAGAGAATATGCATATGCAATTAAATCATAATTCTTAAAAAAAAAAAAAAAAAAAAAAATCAGACCACGGCTTGTCCTGATTTGACTGAATTTTTAAATTTTGTCAGTCATTTGACAATCTATTAGATATGTCTCCAGTGCTTTGAAGACTGAAGATTGGAGGGCTTTTGACGGAAATAAAATATTCCGTATAGAAAAATTTTTACCCTCCCGTAGTAGAACACTGGAGAACTTGTCTCTAGCAACCGTGTGGATACGACAGTCCAACAGAAAATGGTCCGTTGAATAGCGGACACCACAAGTGGGGCAAATGGCCGAACCCCCAAATACGTGGTGCCCTATGCTACCCGGCAATAAATTATAGCCAAGCCTCAGACGCGTCACGCATTTATCCACCCTATTACCGGAAGAATATCTGCATGGCGGTCTGAAACTCACTCCACTCCCATGAAAAGGCTGGCCCATCAGGCGATCGGCCAGCCCTTTTGACCACTTTTCCTTGATGGACATTTTGATAATGGAGTAAAGCTCAGTGGTTGCCAGGGATATTTTATCTTCAATCGGACCATCCAGAGCGCGCCTGGCTTCAGCATCAGCCATCTCATTCCCTCCAAAACCGACATGAGCTGGACACCACACAAGAGTAACCTGGATTCCATTAAGGTGGCACTGATCGTATATAGATAGGATATTTTCCAATAGATCAGGCCTGGAGTTGCTATTTCTTAAAGAAAGAGATTGAAGAGCCGAAAGAGAGTCTGATAAAATAGCAACTTTGTGTGGTTTTTTGACCAATGTCCAGTTTAAAGCATATTGAATTGCAGTTAATTCTGCGGCGTATATTGATAACCTGTCGCTGAGTCTTTTTGAAGTTTTGACCTTGAGGGCTGGTATAACTATTGCCGCAGAGACTGCTGATTTTTCGTCTTTACTTCCATCTGTATAAACTTTTAAGTGCTCAGCGTAGTTCGAATTTATATAATCCTCCGTAATAGCCAAAATTTGGGGAGAAGGATCATTTTTGCTAAATTTCGAACTAAGGGATATGTCGACTATAGGGGACGTAAGAAGCCACGGAGAGTCAAAGCGCGACCGCAAGTCTGCCACACTGATATCATCGGGAAGGAGTTCTTCAACCAAATTGATGGTGGAGGCCCCAAAAGGGAGGTTGGGTTTTTTAAATTTACTTTTTACAAAGAACCCCTTCCCGAGGATTTCATTCACAGGGTTGCAGGGTCTACTCAAAATTCGCGCCCAGTACTTCATTGTTTGTGCCTCCCTCCTTAGGGACAGGGGCGCGATTCCGGCTTCAAGTTCTAAATAAACTGCTGGAGTAGAAGGCAGCGCTCTAAGAGCTATTATCAGGGCCCTTCGCTGTATATTATCTAGCATTTTTAGTGCCGATGTCGAGGCACAAGCATAGACTATGGCACCGTAGTCTAGCTTTGGACGTATTAGGGACTTGTAGAGAAAAAGGAGCGAATTTTTATCCGAGCCAAAATCGGTGCCCCTTAACATTCTCATGAGATTCAAGTCCCTCTGACACTTTTCTGTTAACAATTTTATATGAGGCAGTAACGAGAATTTACGATCTAAAAGCATACCCAAAAATGTTACTGTCTCAACGAATTTAATTTTTGTGTCGCCTAAATATACGTCCAATTCTTTTAAATTTTTGTTACCGAATATAATTCCAACTGTTTTTGTTTTAGAAATTTTAAAGCCCCATTTTTGGGACCAGCGCCAAATGGAATCCAGCCCTGCCTGTGCCTTACGTTGCAGGGTTTGACCATCGGATCCCATTAGCCAGCCGCCAGAATCATCGGCGAACTGGCTGATAACCATCCCCGTCCCCTCCGTTGCATCAGGGAGATCATTAACCAAAAGTGAAAATAGTAGAGGAGATAAGATGGCGCCCTGGGGGGTACCCCTTGTCAGCGTTTCCGCTTCCGAAAGGGTATCCCCCACCTTAACAGTAATTTTTCTATCCTGCAGAAAGGCCCTAACATATTGAAAGCATCGCCCCGTAATCCCACACTGTTTAAGTTTCTAAAGAATCCCCGAGTGCCAAGCAAGGTCGAAAGCGGCCTCGAGGTCTAGAAATATGGCTGCAACAGAACGTCCTCTATTTTTAGCATAGAGGACGTCATGTTGCAACCTTACCAACTGATCAATTGTGCTTCTACCCTTTCTGAAGCCGGACTGAAAGGGATTTATGATGTTTTTTTATTCTAAGTAGCGTTCCAAACGGGCCTTAACCATCCCCTCTAGCAATTTCCCAGGGTGGGAGGTAAGGCTAATAGGTCTGTAAGATTTTGGATCAGCTGGATCCTTATTTTTCTTTTGCAGTGGGATCACACAGGCGAGCTTCCAGTCCTCCGGATAACTGCCCTCCCTCCAGATTTTGTTAAATAAAATAAGCCAAATATTTAATGCACAGTCCGGCATATTTTGGAACATGATATATGCCAATTTGTCAAGTCCCGAGGCTGAATCCCTTCTGCTACTTATGCAGTCTTTTAATTCTTGAAGTGTGAAGTCAAAGTTCAAAGGATTCGAATCAGATGTTACGCCTGGAGAGTTAATTTCTTCATAATGGTCTGTTTCAAATTTCTTTTGAAAGGCCAAGACCTCAGGTTCAATATTAGTGTCACTTGAAACCTTTACGTAATGTTTGGCAAGGGTATTAGCCTTGTCGAGGGGGGTAACAAAATTTTGACCATTTGAAGTTAAAACAGGGATAGGGGCAGTTGAATTTCCTTTAATTCTGCGAATTTTTTGCCAAAAATCTTTCGAATTTTTTGGGTCATGAACGCAGGATTCGCAGAAGTCTTGAAAATTTTGTTTTTTACTTTCTAATATAATTGATTTTACCAAAGAAACCTTTTGAAGGTAGGTGACCCGGTTGACTTCACAGGGGTTTCTTTTGAAAATTTTTAGGGCCTTTTTTCTCTCCTTGACTGCGTTTTCACATAATTCGTTCCACCACGGGACCGTTTGTTTGTCATTGTGTTTTTTTTTGCTCACCGGAATCGAGCTTTTAGCTATGGATAGGAATTTGGCCGAAATATTTTTGTTAAATTCCTCTACATTATTATGGTAGACAGCTGCAAGGGATACTTCCATACATAGAGTTTTAAACAAATCCCAATCCGCTTTTCCAAAGTTGAATTTTTCTTCAGTTTCGGGTTTTTTTGAATTGAAGGTACTTTTCATAATTGATATAAGGATTGGGAAGTGGTCGGACCCCCAGTTGTCGTCAATTACTTGCCAAAACATTCTATTTGCTAATTTTGAACTCGTGAATGTTAGATCCAGGCATGTAAAAATGCCCCTGGCGGGATCTAACCTGGTGGGACTCCCATCGTTGAGCAGGATTAAATTTTGCTGTTCAACCCAATCATAAACTGCGGAACCATGGGAGTCTGACCTTGTGGCGCCCCATAAGGGATGGTGTGCATTGAAATCACCAGTAATCACGAGCTCTTTAATTTCACTCTTAGCCGAAATGAGTGAACTTATAGTTTCCAGAGACTCAAGGTCACACCCCCTCGAGTAAATATTAACCAGTATGTATGGAAAATCTGGGTTGTAAATTTCGAACATCTGGAGTTCGATCTTTACTTCCCCATTTTGGTCCCTTGCATTGTCAACGTTTAGATTTTTATAATCTATACCATTTTTGAAGTAGGTTACTAAACCACCACAATAATTTCCATTTTTATTTTGAAAAATTTTGTTTTCAATTTGATACCCAGGAATAGATCTAGAAAATTTTTGATTGAATTTAGTTTCCTGGATACTAATGATATCGATGTTATTTCCGTCAAGGAAATGTTTGATATCCGAAAGAGTGTGGGTTGAAAGCCCACACGCATTAATACTTAGTATATTTTGAAACCTATCCATAGTTTAGAAAGGTTTGAAGATTTGCTTTTTTACCCCAAGGAAGGGCTGTGATGGAGCCGGGCCGAAGCGTCTGGTTCCACTCACAGTTTTGAGAGGGGAATTTAGACTCTTCAGTCGGGCCCCAGCAGGCCTAGGGAGGCTACTTGGTTTTGTCGGTCTCAACATTTTGTTTGGAGTGGCCCGATGTGCTGAACAGGCAGAAAAAGTATAGCGTCCCTCATTCTTTACTCCTACTGTATCGAAAGTATTTTTTTGAAAGGCAGATATGAAAGAAGATATAAATTTGTTTCTAAGGTAATTTTCAGAGTATTTTCCATTTTTGATGTTTATATCTGCCAGGAGGCCTTTCATATTTTCCAAAAGTTTTGCCAAATCAAACCTATTTAAAAAATTTGCTTCAAAAAAGGTCTCCGTTTGGGAGGATTTGTCCGTTTTTTGTGGTAATGAGTCGGATTGTGTGAACGCGTCACAACACTCTGGTTTATTTGGAACTAGTTTAATGGAGGGGGGCGTGGTTTCTGCATACGATGTGACCCTATCGGTGACATCTGTGAGTGATGAAGCCCCCTCTCTTTTAGGGGTGCTGCTCCTACCCCGGCTATTTTTAGACAATAAAGAAGGGGAAGACTGTAGGGAAGAAGACTCCGAAATATCTATTGCTTCAGTGGATTTAAAAGTTCCATTTTTAATCGGGGTAACTGTTGGGGTTAAATTAACATCTACTGCTTTTGTCATAAGCTTTTCCGAGTCTTTTTTGGCCGTGACCACCGGTGTATCCAGTTGAAGGTTGGGTTTTTCTGTGTTGTTGTTGTTTTTGTTAGGAGGGGACTTTACTTTTTTATTTTGATCTCCCTCAAGAGGAGATCTGGGGCTTACAGAAGGAAGTACATCATTTTCTATGACTATGTGGGAAGGGGCAGCAAAGTATTGGGGGCATGGACCACACATCGCTTCAGCTCGGGACCAGGAACAACCCTGTGTATTTTTGTATTCCTGGACTTTGGAGGCCCAGTGATATATAGGACAACGGGGCGAACGCGAGGTGTGGTCCCCCCCGCAGTTCACACATTTCACCATAGAGTTGGGACAGCTTCTGCTATTATGTTGTTCAGCACAACGGGCACACAAATCTTTGTTAGGGCATCTGTTGGAGGTATGGCCAAACTTTTGACATCTAAAACACCTTAAAGGTGGAGTAATATATGGTTCCACCGGTATATAAAAGTGTGAGCCATTGACCCTGACACACTCCGGCAAAACATTGCCAAAGAATGTCAGTGCCACAGCAGGTGTGGGTTTCCCAAATCTATTGTTTATCCTGGAGGCTTGCATTATGAATATTTCATTAGAGCTAGAGTGTGCCTCCAGGGTTTGGACTAAATCCTCTGGATTTTGGTCCAGAGGAATATTATGAATGACCCCCTTGACCGTAACCATGTCGTCCGGGGTATATGAAAAACAATCTAATCCACAGACAACAAGGGGCGCCATATTCAACAATTTGCGCAACATTTGCGCAGATGACACCTCCAACAGAAGCCCTCCGTCCTTAAGGACTACTATTTTTTTGCTTATTCCCGCCAGGTCCCTATCCAAGCCTCGAGATAGGGTCATAGGGGAGATTTGCTTAAAACCGGCACCTCTCCCAATTGGTCTGAGAAAGGCTTTGTATGACCAAGTATTGTTGGATAATAAATGGGCCTGGCTGGGATTTATAGGTGCCCCATACCTTTGTAGGTTTGAGGACATGTTGCTAGGTATTACAAATTGTAACTTCTAATTATAGTAATGTCTGTTTTAAAATGCACTGGGCCGCCGCAAAGCTGCTTGACCTTCAGTGCTATATAGTTACAGGGCTATTGAGTGGGATGTAGAAAAAAGCAAGAACAAACTAGATATTCGATGAATAAAAATACTATTTTGTCGGAATATACATTAACACATAGACGCAGGAAGAGAGAGAGAGTGAAAGAAAAAAGAAAAAAAATGGGAGTGGCAGATGACCAAAAAGGAAAAAAAAAAGAAGACTAAGATAAAGATGTACAGTAATGTACAACAATGTGTATGTAAGTCAATGAAATATGAAGCCTATGTTACTAATCTAGCCAATGGTAAACACAGCTCATAAATAACAGAGGTACGTTAAACTTGAGAGACAAAACGGTCTCATGGAACCACACATAAAAAGAAACGTGTCAGTTATGTCTTATATATCTGCGTAGAAAACAGGTCGTATGTGCTGATTAAAAAGGGAGAGACTTGTACAAAGGAGTACGACTTAAGGCCTATACCTAGGGACGAAATACGAAAACTTGTTACACTAAAGGAACGAAAGTCTCTCCATTCGGGACCCATAAAACGGGGGTGGGGTAAGTAGCCAACACTGTCGATTAAATAAACTGAAAATTTACGACACCCGATAAAAAAAAAAAACCAACAGCAACTCAACGGGGCGAGGGTATACTTAGAAAGACTCCTCTTGTAACCAATGGTCTTGCTAGTCTTGCTAGTCAACTTTCAGCGAAGCTTGTTTTTCTTTTTCTTTGTTTTCTTTGTTTACATCTGATATCTTGACAAAATGGCTACCGGATGTCGATTGATGATGTTTTGTCAAATGATCTTTTTTCCTTTATATATCAGCAGAGGAGGATTGACCTAAATTCAGTAATAATTAAAGCTCGCAGCGCGGACGTGGTCGAAGGCTACCTTCAACCAATCACAGACGTCCTCTCATCAGGACGTTCGGTATGGAAATCGTTCATTTCAAGAAATTTCTCATATTAGAATCCATCTAGAGAAATTGCGATGAAGCCAGAGTTAAAAATTCCCAATGATCTGGACAGCCATACACTTTCTTTACATGTGCCGAAAATTTGATGAGGATCAGAAAATTGTGAAGGAAGCCATCGATCAGCAAAAATGGCATCAATACCGTTCGAGCTTGAGTCGAAAAACGGATTGACCTACATACGGTTGGAATTAATATTAAATCAACCAATCGGAAGCGTTCTCTCATAAGAACGTTATAACAGCGACTTTCGAGTAAATTTTTTTCCGGTTTTCAAATCCTTCTAGTGCTTCTGCAGTTATTCCGGGGAAAGAAATCTTAATTGATATGGATAAGCATACTGTTCAATTACGTGTGTAGAAAATTTGGTAAGGATCAGGCACATGTGTAGGTAGCAATCGATCGGCAAAAATGAGAAAAAATCATCCGAGCTTGAGCCCTGAAACGGATTGAAAATTGGACCAATCAGAGACGTCCTTATATCAAAATGTTCGGTTCTGCATGTTTGAAGTGAATTAAGACAGGGAATAACTTGTGTGCCTATGCCTGGTATGAAGAGCAGAGGGCAGACTCTAGATGCTCTAGAAAGCGTATTTGGGCACGAAATTACAGCATCAAACAAATATTAAAAATGAAAAGTAATACTAATAATTGACAATGTAAGAAGGAAGTTTTTCGAATATTTGTGTGGCCCTTAAAAGGGCCGTTTATATTTCAGTTGTATCCTGGTTTTTAACCACCGAATCCGTAGAGAGTCCTACCCTGCCTCTTTAGGGCATATACAACATCCATGGCGGTAACTGTCTTTCTCTTGGCGTGCTCAGTGTAGGTGACTGCATCTCTGATCACGTTCTCGAGGAAAACTTTCAGCACTCCTCTGGTCTCTTCGTAGATAAGCCCCGAAATTCTCTTCACACCACCTCGACGAGCAAGACGGCGAATAGCTGGCTTGGTGATACCCTGGATATTGTCACGCAAAACTTTTCTGTGACGCTTAGCGCCTCCTTTTCCGAGACCTTTACCTCCTTTTCCACGTCCAGACATTTTGACGAAGTTTGCTAGTAGATAGTATCGACTAGTATGATTGTTCCTTTCCAGCAAATCGCAAATATATATATACAACGTCAATTGACCACAGAATTTAGCTTTGACATGCTGACCTATTTAGCCTGACCCAACTGCGGTGAAAAGTAGGTCAGAGCGACTCTTAATTATTTTAATTATTAACCAATGAGAATGAAGCAGCGCGAACGTGATCGAGAGCACCTCAGATTTTCAGATTTTGTTTGCTTCCACTTTTCCTCTAACATGCGATTTTCACCTTCAATTTCTTTGGTAAAAAAATTTCTAGGGTCAAAAATGTTGATATTGTCGCGGAGAATGGATTACTAGCTAAGCCTTGACTGCAATTCAGCCTCTCAGTAGATCACGGTAACATACAAAAATAATGCAAACTTTGCCATTTTACCAATTCTGGGTTGTCACTGCTAAGGTCAATATTAAGCCCGAAAACGCTGATCTTTTCTTTACAATTAATAAGAGTAAAAAATTAAATGAAAATAAAATATAATTTAATAATTTATGGGTAAATAAAATAGTAACAGACTAGGTAACTGTAAATTGCTTATTGGGAGGACTATATTTTCATCGACAATTCTTTGGGAGGAAGGCTCTCGAGATACTTTGTGGCCCTTAAAAGGGCCGTTGAGATAATATGAGTTGGTCGGCTTAAATTTAAGCACGTTCTCCTCGAATTCGGCGGGCGAGCTGGATGTCCTTTGGCATAATGGTGACACGTTTGGCATGGATAGCACACAAGTTGGTGTCTTCGAATAAACCTACAAGATAGGCTTCGCTTGCTTCCTGAAGAGCCATAACAGCCGAACTTTGGAACCTGAGATCTGTCTTGAAGTCCTGAGCAATTTCACGGACAAGTCGTTGGAAAGGCAGTTTCCTGATGAGAAGCTCTGTACTCTTCTGATAACGTCTGATCTCACGAAGAGCAACTGTTCCTGGCCTGTATCTGTGAGGCTTCTTCACACCGCCGGTCGCAGGTGCACTCTTTCATGCGGCTTTCGTTGCCAATTGTTTTCTTGGAGCTTTACCTCCGGTAGATTTTCTCGCAGTTTGCTTGGTTCTCGCCATCTTGCTGGATAGTGAATGTGCCAAAAATTCATCATCATCATCGTTGGGTTTTTTTACCCTCGCCATGCGGCATAAAGCCATGTGGCGAGCAGCTATTGGTTTTTTATCTATTTTGTTACAGACAATTGGGTTTTTCTATTAATCAGACGGCAACACTCCACGGTTTAAAAGGTATAGTATAAAAAAGGGGTTAATAAAAGAATACAAGCCGGTAGGCCGAAAACGACCCTTTTAGGACCACCATTAAAAAACACGTGTAAAAAAAGAATATATACAAAATGTACATGGCCGTGGAGCGTTGCCTGTCTAATTTATAAAGATTTAGACTAATCCATAGTTTTACATGCAATTTCTTTGGACTCAACAGTGTTGGTAGATTCTAATTATTTCTACTATAGCTATAATGGCACTGTTCGTACTATGTATTTTTTAAGTCCCTTTAATTTATATTACCAATATCTTATTACGAAAAAAAAAAAAAAAAATATATAGTCGAGGCCAAAAACTTACAGAGAGTTCTCTAAAAAGTTAAACAAAACAAAAATTTACACTATAAGAGCTGCGGGGGGACCGTCAGTCCTGCCTGCTGTGCAGGGCGATCAGGACGACACCACTCAGTAGGGGCATAAATCCAAAACTACTGGGGAGCTAGTTCTTTCTCTGCCGCCCTAACCACAGCAGGTCCCAAAATGGGTAAAAAATGCTCTAAAAAGGGAATTTAAACTGTTACCAAAAATACAACCCTATAGGGGCAGGACTACAGGGGACTCAGCTCGGCATAATAAAAGCCCCTGTGTCAGTAAAAAATGGTCTAAAAAATCGAATATCGACCCAGATCAGATCCGGGGCGAACTGACTGGCGATCCCCTCGCAGCGATATATATAAAACAATGAAATTAAATTCAACTTTAAAACGGACAATATACCTGGCCAACACAAACCCGCATGAGTTGAGTAAATGAAGTTAAAAATCCCTTGTAAAAAAGGGAGCACCCATGCTGGGCTCGGTGACCTGTAAACCCCGCCATATACTTAGTAAATGGGGGGTAAAACAGTCTTTAAAAACAAAAAGAAAAGTTCCTATACTAAATATGGAAAATCTAAGTACAATGTACTTACTCAATAGGGACTAATCTTAAAAAAGCTGTTTAAAAGGAGGGTACCGGCTAGTAGAAAAAAAAAACCAAGAGAACTCTCTGCAATTCTAGTAGGGAAAAAAAAAAATACTTAAGTCTCAAGACTGGGGCGGATTTAAGGACACGCCTTGGCCTGCTTTGAAATATGCACCACAAAATTATAGTGGATATAACTGACTCATATATCTGGACCCAACAAAAACGTAAAATGGGCCAGAACAACAAAAAATAATTATGGTTTATTTGAAAATGTAAATGAAGCAGCGCGTCCCTGGACGAACACAGCCAAAGCTGTGGGAAAAAAAAAAAAAAAAAAACCTGATGCAGCTGCGAAAAGTAACGATCCGAGTCGGACAGCGCGGTATGAGCAACCCGACTCGGTCCGAGACCCTTCGCTACTTGTTAATGCTTTTTGTTTTTATGTCCAAGGACCGCCCTACTTCATGATTGAGTCAGTTGTCAAAAAGATAATATTAATAATAATACCAGATTCATAAAAAGATATAGAAGTTGGTATAGTAAATAAGTGCGTAAGTAAAAAATTTAGTTTTATCCCATTAAGGGAACTGTTTTGTTTAAATATAGACCAAGGCGTGTTATTATTTTGAGTGACTGTATTCAAATTTTGTCAGTCATTTGACAGTCAATTAGATACGTCTCCAGTGCTTTGAAAGTAGAGGACCGCAGAGCCCTTGACGGAAAAAGAATATTAAAAATGTTAAACTCTGCGTCCTCATGAAAAAGAGCACTGGAGAACTTTCGTCTCGCAACCGAGTGAACGCTACAGTCCAGCAGAAAATGTTCCGTGGAGTTACGGACACCACAGGTGGGGCATATGGCCGAACCCCCAATTATGTCGTGTCCTAGGCTCCCTGGCAATAGATTATAGCCAAGTCTCAGACGCGTCACACATTTATCCACCCTTTTGTTGGTTGAATAACTGTGTGGCGGTCTGAAACTCACTCCACTACCATGATAGGGCTGGCCCTTAAGTCGTTGTGCCAGCCCTTTTGACCATTTTTCTTTAATGGATATTTTAGTCATGGAGTAAAGCTCTTTGGTTGTGAACATCTGCCAGGGAGATACCCTCACACAGATTTTTAAAAGACTCCCAATCCGCTTTTTCATATATATATTTTTCTTCGGAATTATTTTCAAGTGAATTTGAATTAGATTTTAGGATGGATATGAGGATTGGGAAATGGTCCGAGTTCCAACTATCGTTGATTACTTGCCAAAAGGTCTTATTTGCTATTTTTGTACTCGTGAATGTTAGATCAAGGCATGAAAAAATGCCCCTAGCAGGATCTAACCTGGTGGGGGCTCCCATCGTTAAGCAGTACCAAATCTTTTTGTTCGACCCACTCAAAGACTGCTCTTCCATGGGAGTCTGACCTCTGGGCGCCCCATAAGGGATGGTGTGAATTAAAGTCACCAGTGATCACGAGTTCTTTAAGTTCACTCGAAGCCGAAATGAGTGAACTTAGATTATTTAGAGATTCAAGGTCACACCCCCTTGAATAGATATTTGCCAAAATGTACGGGGTATCTGAGGAGTAAATTTCAAAAGCTTGGGTCTCAATCTTGGTCTCCCCATTTTGATCCCTAGCATTGTTTACATTAAGATTTTTAAAATGGACACCATGTTTAAAAAAGGTGGCTAAACCACCGCAAAAATTGTCGTTATTGTTTTTGAAAATTTTATTCTCTAAAGTGTATCCAGGAATATTGCGAGTTGTTCTTTCGTTAAATTTGTTTTCCTGGATACAAATGATGTCGATACTGTTATTAACAAGGAATCTCTTAGGTTCTGTTGTAGTGTAGGCGGAGAGTCCACACGCATTTAAACTTAAAATTTGAAGGTAATTGGCCATGGCGAAATTAGTATGGTTTAAAAATCTGTTTTTTGGCCCCGCGGAGTAAGTGGGGAGAACCTAGACTGAAGCGCCTAGATCCAACCACCGTTTTTAGGGGGGAATTCAGGCACTTCAGTCTGGAACCCGTAGGTTTAGGGAGGCTGGATGGTTTAATTGGCCTCGACATTTTTTTCGGAGTGGACCGACGTGCTGGTTTTTCCGAGTCAGGGAGGCGTCCACCCTCTTTATCATCCTCTGATTTGATTTGAGCAGAATCTTTTTGAAATGATGAAATAAAGGATGATAAAAATTTGTTTCTTAAGTAATTTTGGTTGTAATTTCCGCTTTTTATAGTGGGATCCATGACTAAATTTCTCATTTTTGCCAAAAGATGATCTAAATTGAATTTTTGTAGAAAATTGGTGTCTAATTCAGAATCCGTTGATACGGATCTGTCAATCTTTTTTATGGATTCCACTTGGGTGGACGCGTCTCGCTTCTCGGATTGTTCTTTTTGCCTGGGGGGAGGGGGGGTTGAAACCTCCCCCAACGATGAGTCCGTAGAGGTCACATCGGTGAGAGAGGGTTCACCCCTCTTTTTATCAGGAGTGCTGTTCCTGCCTCCATTATGTGGTCTGATATAGGTAGGGGTATGTGGTGATGTTGAGTTTAGGGAAGATTCCGACACTGAGGTGACATCGGTGGTTGTCTTTAATTCTTTTATGGGAGAAATGGGGGGAGTTTCAGTTTTGTCCACCGATGTCTGCTTTTTATTATTTGGGGAATCTTCCTGGGCCATAACTTTTTGTCTGTCAAGACGGGTGTGGGCTATGTCAATAATTTGTTTTTTGTTTGTGTATTGAAGGGTCCTGATCTGTTCTGTTTGGTTTACCTTAAAGGTAAATCTGGGTCCTTTAGAAGAAGGGGAGGGGAGTGGGTTTGCCGAATTTCGCTGGGGGCAGAGAACAGCACCAATAGAGGGACATGGGTCACAGGCCGTCTCGGCCCGGGCCCAAGAGCAACCGTGAGCGTCCTTGTACTCTTGTACTTTGGACGCCCACAAATATACCGGACACCGACTCGAGCGCGCCGTGTGACTGCCCTGGCAGTTGGTACAGCAGACTACACTTGACTTGCATAGTCTGCTATTATGTGAACCAGCACATCGGGCACAGACTGTGTTATTCGGACATTTGCCGGAGGTGTGCCCATAATTTTGACACTTGAAGCACCTAAGCGGCGGGGTAATGTATGAAAAAACAGGAATGAAAAGATCAGACTTTGCTACCCTGACACACTCTGGCAAAACCTTTCCAAAGAATGTCAGGGCAACAACCGCCGTTGGTGCCCCAAATCTATTTTTAATTCTGGAGGCTTTCATAATAAAGATATTTTCGGAGTTAACCTTAGCCTCCAGAGTTTGGACTAATTCCTCTGGACTATAGTCCAGAGGAATATTATGTATCACCCCCCTAACCGTAACCATGTCGTCGGGGGTGTATGCAAAACAGCGTATCCTGCAGACGACAAGGGGGGCAATATTTAATAACTTGCTCAGCATTTGAGCCGAGCACACCTCCAGCAACAATCCACCATCCTTAAGGATTACAATTTTCCTGGCAATCCCGGCCAGGTCCCTGCTAATGGCACGGGAGAGGGTCAGAGGAGATGTCTTCTTAAAGCCATCCCCTCTCCCAAGGGGTCTGATAAAAGCTTTAAAAGCCCAAGTGTTATTGGAAAGCAGGTGGGCCTGACCGGGATTGATGGGTTCACCATAAAATTTAAGGTTAGCCGACATGGCTCTACAGATATGTAAATAAATGTATAAATAAATACATATATATATAGTTTGTAAGGCTATTGTATGGCTATAATTTTTTGTAGTATATTGACACTGGGCCGCCGCAAAAATGCTTGACCTTCAGTGTAGACCTAAAGGGTGGGTGGAGTAAATAAAGTAAATGAACACTAAATAATCAAAAAATTATATCATAAGATATACTATTGGGTAAGGTATAGGGAAGTAAAAGATAAACAACAAAGGGATAATATAGTAATGTGCGATGGCACAAGAGGGAAGGACACTCAAAACCACAAAGTACGAACAAAGTATGGAACGAAGTGTACAAATAATAATGATGCTAAGGAGGTGGGGTAGCCAACACTGTTGATGCTGTGAGAAAAGTGAAAGACGCGATGATAAAAAACCAATAACCGATCGACGGGCGAGGGTATACTTAACAAAGTTTTCGTTGTTAATTGGTATCTCTTGATCTATCGTTGATGCCCTTCTATTGAACGTTTTTTTCTTTATTTATGGAAAGCGTATTATCTTATCAAGATGGCTACCGGATGATGTGCCAAAAATCATCATCATCATCAGTTGTCTTTTTTACCCTCGCCATGCGGCATCAAGCCATGTGGCGAGCAGCTATTGTTTTTTTTTTTTTTTCCATTTATCAATGTATTACTAAGATTTTCCTATATCCCATCGACACACCACGGATAAAAAAGAAACAAATAAAAGGATATATATTAAAAGGACTAGAAGTAAAACCGGTAGCCATAGGAAAACGAAAAACGACCCTTTCAGAACCACCGTAAAATTATTTATAAATAAGAAATCTAGTGAATATTTACATTATTTACAAAAACCGTGGTGCGCCGCTGGTCAATTTTTGAAATGGATTTTTCTATTTTTTTTTTCCAATTGTGGGATGCATACGACAGTGTTGGCAATTGTGTTTTAATTTAAATAGCACTATAAAATTGATAGTGCAAATCTATTGATTAAGCTACAAAAAGGATAGCAACAAACAATACGTTGACATACAAACAATATGTTGACATAAATTGAGACCGACTTTACAGAGAGCTCCTTCAAAAAAAAAAAAAAAAAAGGGGGGGGGGGGGGCGGAGATGAATGACTAGGGAGAAATGTACACGTAAAAATTGGGGGACAGCCGTCAGTCCTGCCTGCTGTGCGGGGCGATCAGGACGACACCTCGCAGTAGGGGCATTAAGCCAAACCTACTGGGGTGCCCGTTCTTTCCCTACCGCCCCTCCACAGCAGGTCCCAAAATGGGTAATACCTGAGTTAAAAAGTAGAATGCTAAACAGTGACAAAAAAAATCAGCCCTAACGGGCAGGACTACGGGGACTCAGAGCAAACATAATAAAAGCCCCCGTGTCTCTAAATAATACTAGCTAAGAAACCAATTATCGACCCGGATCAGATCCGGGGCGAACTGACTGACAGCTGCCTCTCAAATTCGAAACAAAACAATAATCTAAGAGGAAAAAATCTTAAGAACAATATACTTAGCCACAATGATCCGGCCTAGGACTGATCACAAAACAGCTAAAATTCCCTTGTAAAAAAGGGGAATACCCGTGCCTGATCTTGTAGCCTGTAAGCCCCCACATATAGTTACCATAAGTGGGGTATGTTATACACTCCACCAAACAATCCCCTGTCTTCGTCTTTTACAAATACTTTCGATTTGGGGGAATCCCTGTTTTTGTGGTTTGATGTAGAGTTACTGACTAAGAATCAAAGTAAAATATGCCGGTGTGTCCCTGACGTAATTATTAAATTATTGAAAAAAAAAAAAAAAAAATGGAAGTGGGGGAGCTCTCTGAAATATAACTCAGTAAAAAAGGAAAATCACTAATAGGTACTGGGCGGATTTTTCATGACGCACCGTTGGTCTGAAGTATATTGAAAACGGGCCTATATGCATAGATCATGAAAGCAATAGTTTGCAATAAACAAAAGAACTGCTATATAAGGGGGTTATAGAAAACTGTGGCAGAAAGAGAAAACGCTGTAGACGACTGTTTTCTCTCTCTCCCGCAGTGTCCCCCACTGAGGACGCTGTTGGAGAACATAAAACTATTTTACATTGAACCAAAGAGAATATGCATATGCAATTAAATCATAATTCTTAAAAAAAACCTAAAAAAAGAAAAAACAAAAATCAGACCACGGCTTGTCCTGACTTGACTGAATTTTTAAATTTTGTCAGTCATTTGACAATCTAATAGATATGTCTCCAGTGCTTTGAAGACTGAAGATTGGAGGGCTTTTGACGGAAATAAAATATTCCGTATAGAAAAATTTGACCCTCCCGTAGTAGAGCACTGGAGAACTTGTCTCTAGCAACCGTGTGGATACGACAGTCCAATAGAAAATGGTCCGTTGAATAGCGGACACCACAAGTGGGGCAAATGGCCGAACCCCCAAATACGTGGTGCCCTATGCTACCCGGCAATAAATTATAGCCAAGCCTCAGACGCGTCACGCATTTATCCACCCTATTACCGGAAGAATATCTGCATGGCGGTCTGAAACTCACCCCACTCCCATGAAAAGGCTGGCCCATCAGGCGATCGGCCAGCCATTTTGACCACTTTTCCTTGATGGACATTTTGATAATGGAGTAAAGCTCAGTGGTTGCCAGGGATATTTTATCTTCAATCGGACCATCCAGAGCGCGCCTGGCTTCAGCATCAGCCATCTCATTCCCTCCAAAACCGACATGAGCTGGACACCACACAAGAGTAACCTGGATTCCATTAAGGTGGCACTGATCGTATATAGATAGGATATTTTCCAATAGATCAGGCCTGGAGTTGCTATTTCTTAAAGAAAGAGATTGAAGAGCCGAATGAGAGTCTGATAAAATAGCAACTTTGTGTGGTTTTTTGACCAATGTCCAGTTTAAAGCATATTGAATTGCAGTTAATTCTGCGGCGTATATTGATAACCTGTCGCTGAGTCTTTTTGAAGTTTTGACCTTGAGGGCTGGTATAACCATTGCCGCAGAGACTGCTGATTTTTCGTCTTTACTTCCATCTGTATAAACTTTTAAGTGCTCAGCGTAGTTCGAATTTATATAATCCTCCGTAATAGCCAAAATTTGGGGAGAAGGATCATTTTTGCTAAATTTCGAACTAAGGGATATGTCGACTATAGGGGACGTAAGAAGCCACGGAGAGTCAAAGCGCGACCGCAAGTCTGCCACACTGATATCATCCGGAAGGAGTTCTTCAACCAAATTGATGGTGGAGGCCCCAAAAGGGAGGTTGGGTTTTTTAAATTTACTTTTTACAAAGAACCCCTTCCCGAGGATTTCATTCACAGGGTTGCAGGGTCTACTCAAAATTCGCGCCCAGTACTTCATTGTTTGTGCCTCCCTCCTTAGGGACAGGGGCTCGATTCCGGCTTCAAGTTCTAAATAAACTGCTGGGGTAGAAGGCAGCGCTCTAAGAGCTATTATCAGGGCCCTTCGCTGTATATTATCTAGCATTTTAAGTGCCGATGTCGAGGCACAAGCATAGACTATGGCACCGTAGTCTAGCTTTGGACGTATTAGGGACTTGTAGAGAAGAAGGAGCGAATTTTTATCAGAGCCAAAATCCGTGCCCCTTAACATTCTCATGAGATTCAAGTCCCTCTGACACTTTTCTGTTAACAATTTTATATGAGGCAGTAACGAGAATTTACGATCTAAAAGCATACCCAAAAATGTTACTGTCTCAACGAATTTAATTTTTGTGTCGCCTAAATATACGTCCAATTTTTTTAAATTTTTGTTACCGAATATAATTCCAACTGTTTTTGTTTTAGAAATTTTAAAGCCCCATTTTTGGGACCAGCGCCAAATGGAATCCAGCCCTGCCTGTGCCTTACGTTGCAGGGTTTGACCATCGGATCCCATTAGCCAGCCGCCAGAATCATCGGCGAACTGGCTGATAACCATCCCTGTCCCCTCCGTTGCATCAGGGAGATCATTAACCAAAAGTGAAAATAGTAGAGGAGATAAGATGGCGCCTTGGGGGGTACCCCTTGTCAGCGTTTCCGCTTCCGAAAGAGTATCCCCCACCTTAACAGTAATTTTTCTATCCTGCAGAAAGGCCCTAACATATTGAAAGCATCGCCCCGTAATCCCACACTGTTTAAGTTTATAAAGAATCCCCGAGTGCCAAGCAAGATCGAAAGCGGCCTCGAGGTCTAGAAATATGGCTGCAACAGAACGTCCTCTATTTTTAGCATAGAGGACGTCATGTTGCAACCTTACCAACTGATCAATTGTGCTTCTACCCTTTCTGAAGCCGGACTGAAAGGGATTTATGATGTTTTTTGATTCTAAGTAGCGTTCCAAACGGGCCTTAACCATCCCCTCTAGCAATTTCCCAGGGTGGGAGGTAAGGCTAATAGGTCTGTAAGATTTTGGATCAGCTGGATCCTTATTTTTCTTTTGCAGTGGGATCACACAGGCGAGCTTCCAGTCCTCCGGATAACTGCCCTCCCTCCAGATTTTGTTAAATAAAATAAGCCAAATATTTAATGCACAGTCCGGCATATTTTGGAACATGATATATGCCAATTTGTCAAGTCCCGAGGCTGAATCCCTTCTGCTACTTATGCAGTCTTTTAATTCTTGAAGTGTGAAGTCAAAATTTAGA
Organism: Tridacna gigas; assembly: GCA_945859785.2. Lineage (NCBI taxonomy): Eukaryota > Metazoa > Mollusca > Bivalvia > Cardiida > Cardiidae > Tridacna > Tridacna gigas. Next base: position 6,204,826 of record OX244034.2, on the reverse strand, counting down.
GGATTCGAATCAGATGTTACGCCTGGAGAGTTAATTTCTTCATAATGGTCTGTTTCAAATTTCTTTTGAAAGGCCAAGACCTCAGGTTCAATATTAGTGTCACTAGAAACCTTTACGTAATGTTTGGCAAGGGTGTTAGCCTTGTCGAGGGGGGTAACAAAATTTTGACCATTTGAAGTTAAAACAGGGATAGGGGCAGTTGAATTTCCTTTAATTCTGCGAATTTTTTGCCAAAAATCTTTCGAATTTTTTGGGTCATGAACGCAGGATTCGCAGAAGTCTTGAAAATTTTGTTTTTTACTTTCTAATATAATTGATTTTGCCAAAGAAACCTTTTGAAGGTAGGTGACCCGGTTGACTTCACAGGGGTTTCTTTTGAAAATTTTTAGGGCCTTTTTTCTCTCCTTGACTGCGTTTTCACATAATTCGTTCCACCACGGGACCATTAGTTTGTCATTGTGGTTTTTTTTGCTCACCGGAATCGAGCTTTTAGCTATGGATAGGAATTTGGCCGAAATATTTTTGTTAAATTCCTCTACATTATTGTGGTAGACAGCTGCAAGGGATACTTCCATACATAGAGTTTTAAACAAATCCCAATCCGCTTTGCCAAAGTTGAATTTTTCTTCAGTTTCGGGTTTTTTTGAGTTGAAGGTACTTTTCATAATTGATATAAGGATTGGGAAGTGGTCGGACCCCCAGTTGTCGTCAATTACTTGCCAAAACATTCTATTTGCTAATTTTGAACTCGTGAATGTTAGATCCAGGCATGTAAAAATGCCCCTGGCGGGATCTAACCTGGTGGGACTCCCATCGTTGAGCAGGATTAAATTTTGCTGTTCAACCCAATCATAAACTGCGGAACCATGGGAGTCTGACCTTGTGGCGCCCCATAAGGGATGGTGTGCATTGAAATCACCAGTAATCACGAGCTCTTTAATTTCACTCTTAGCCGAAATGAGCGAACTTATAGTTTCCAGAGACTCAAGGTCACACCCCCTCGAGTAAATATTAACCAGTATGTATGGAAAATCTGGGTTGTAAATTTCGAACATCTGGAGTTCGATCTTTACTTCCCCATTTTGGTCCCTTGCATTGTCAACGTTTAGATTTTTATAATTTATGCCATTTTTGAAGTAGGTTACTAAACCACCACAATAATTTCCATTTTTATTTTGAAAAATTTTGTTTTCAATTTGATACCCAGGAATAGATCTAGAAAATTTTTGATTGAATTTAGTTTCCTGGATATTAATGATATCGATGTTATTTCCGTCAAGGAAATGTTTCATATCCGAAAGAGTGTGGGTTGAAAGCCCACACGCATTAAAACTTAGTATATTTTGAAACCTATCCATAGTTTAGAAAGGTTTGAAGATTTGCTTTTTTACCCCAAGAAAGGGCTGTGATGGAGCCGGGCCGAAGCGTCTGGTTCCACTCACAGTTTTGAGAGGGGAATTTAGACTCTTCAGTCGGGCCCCAGCAGGCCTAGGGAGGCTACTTGGTTTTGTCGGTCTCATCATTTTGTTTGGAGTGGCCCGATGTGCTGAACAGGCAGAAAAAGTATTGCGTCCATCATTCTTTGCTCCTACTGTATCGAAAGTATTTTTTTGAAAGGCAGATATGAAAGAAGATATAAATTTGTTTCTAAGGTAATTTTCAGAGTATTTTCCATTTTTGATGTTTATATCTGCCAGGAGACCTTTCATATTTTCCAAAAGTTTTGCCAAATCAAACCTATTTAAAGAATTTGCTTCAAAAAAGGTCTCCGTTTGGGAGGATTTGTCCGTTTTTTGTGGTAATGAGTCGGATTGTGTGGACGCGTCACAACACACTGGTTTATTTGGAACTAGTTTAAAGGAGGGGGGCGTGGTTTCTGCATACGATGTAACCCTATCGGTGATATCTGTGAGTGATGAAACCCCCTCTCTTTTAGGGGTGCTGCTCCTACCCCGGCTATTTTTAGACAATAAAGAAGGGGAAGACTGTAGGGAAGAAGACTCAGAAATATCTATTGCTTCAGTGGATTTAAAAGTCCCATTTTTAATCGGGGTAACTGTTGGGGTTAAATTAACATCTACTGGTTTTGTCATAAGCTTTTCCGAGTCTTTTTTGGCCGTGACCACCGGTGTATCCAGTTGAAGGTTGGGTTTTTCTGTGTTGTTGTTTTTGTTTTTGTTAGGGGGGGACTTTACTTTTTTATTTTGATCTCCCTCAAGAGGAGATCTAGGGCTTACAGAAGGAAGTACATCATTTTCTATGACCATGTGGGAAGGGGCAGCAAAGTATCGGGGGCATGGACCACACATCGCTTCAGCTCGGGACCAGGAGCAACCCTGTGTATTTTTGTATTCCTGGACTTTGGAGGCCCAGTGATATATAGGACAACGGGGCGAACGCGAGGTGTGGCCCCCCCCCCCCCGCAGTTCACACATTTCACCATAGAGTTGGGACAGCTTCTGCTATTATGTTGTTCAGCACAACGGGCACACAAATCTTTGTTAGGGCATCTGTTGGAGGTATGGCCAAACTTTTGACATCTAAAACACCTTAAAGGTGGAGTAATATATGGTTCCACCGGTATATAAAAGTGTGAGCCATTGACGCTGACACACTCCGGCAAAACATTGCCAAAGAATGTCAGTGCCACAGCAGGTGTAGGTTTCCCAAATCTATTGTTTATCCTGGAGGCTTGCATTATGAATATTTCATTAGAGCTAGAGTGTGCCTCCAGGGTTTGGACTAAATCCTCTGGATTTTGGTCCAGAGGAATATTATGAATGACCCCCTTGACCGTAACCATGTCGTCCGGGGTATATGAAAAACAATCTAATCCACAGACGACAAGGGGCGCCATATTCAACAATTTGCGCAACATTTGCGCAGATGACACCTCCAACAGAAGCCCTCCGTCCTTAAGGACTACTATTTTTTTGCTTATTCCCGCCAGGTCCCTATCCAAGCCTCGAGATAGGGTCATAGGGGAGATTTGCTTAAAACCGGCACCTCTCCCAATTGGTCTGAGAAAGGCTTTATATGACCAAGTATTGTTGGATAATAAATGGGCCTGGCTGGGATTTATAGGTGCCCCATACCTTTGTAGGTTTGAGGACATGTTGCTAGGTATAACAAATTGTAACTTCTAATTGTAGTAAGGTCTGTTTTAAAATGCACTGGGCCGCCGCAAAGCTGCTTGACCTTCAGTGCTATATAGTTACAGGGCTATTGAGTGGGATGTAAAAAAAAGCAAGAACAAACTAGATATTCGATGAATAAAAATACTATTTTGTCGGAATATACATGAACACATAGACGCAGGAAGAGAGAGAGAGTGAAAGAAAAAAGAAAAAAATGGGAGTGGCAGATGACCATAAAAAAGAAGACTAAGATAAAGATGTACAGTAATGTACAACAATGTGTATGTAAGTCAAAGAAATATGAAGCCTATGTTACTAATCTAGACAATGGCAAACACAGCTCATAAATAACAGAGGTACGTTAAACTTGGGAGACGAAACGGTCTCATGGAACCACACATAAAAAGTTAGTTATGTTTTAAATATCTGCGTAGAAAACAGGTCGTATGTGCTGATTGAAAAGGGAGAGACTTGTATAAAGGAATACGACTTAAGGCCTATACCTAGGGACGAAATACGAAAACTTGTTACACTAAAGGAACGAAAGTCTCTCCATTTGGGGGCCCCAGCTGGGCGGGGGGATAGAAATAGCTCAGCTGTCGCACTACAGCAGGGGTAAGACCCCCCCACTGTGCCTGCCTGTTTGCCGTGGGCTGCAACTCGTGTCGTTCGATGACGGGATCCTGGTGGTTGAGTGGATTCAGAGCTCGGCCCTTTGATGGCTCTGTTTTCGCAACACACCACTTTGGCCTTGAATTGAATTAAACGAGGGGTCAGGAAGGCCCGTTCTGATCAATCGGCTGGTCACGCCGAGCCCTAGGGTGTTTCTCTGACTTTGTTTTCTTTTAATCATACACAGCTACATCATTTCTCTGTCGTCAGTTGCTGTATGTCAATACCCTAGAAGGCGGTGGCTCATGGGCTAATCGGGTGAAAGTTGGTGTTTGGTTGACACTTGTAACCGCCCAAAGTTAGTCTATGCTTGGTAGGACATTCTGCGGGCCTACATTTGTCCAGTCTAGCCCTTTCACTTCGAGTATATTACCGATGTATCCTTGTCATGATCTGAGTTGGATTTCCCCAGATCATGTCCCCTTGTTGGACTCCGAGGCGGGTGGGGAACATCGGTGATGAATAGAAAACAACAACTATGGCTTCTCAAAAAAAGGCCAAGCGTGTACTCTCAGACTCTGATTCAGAGTCTGAACATTCAACACCTTCTTCATCATTTGCACGTTTTCTAGTTATTGAATCTGTAGACTCTTCCAAACCAGTTACAAAACTATCTCCCTTTATTATTGAAAAATCCATTTCGGCAATCCTTGGCACACCCAAATCTGTTAAAAAACTTAAAAATGAAACCCTGCTTGTTGAGTGCTTCTCGCAACAACAGGTTAGAAACCTGCTTGGACACAAGAAACTTTTCAATCTTGATGTCAAAATATTTCCTCACAAGACCCTTAATACCTCCAAGGGGATCATTAGATGCAAAGAATTAAGCTTCTGTGACTCTTTGGAGGAAATCAAATCAAACCTGAAGAGCCAGGCTGTGTCTGATGTGAAAAGAATTTCAGTTCTCAGAGATGGCATTCGTAGAGATACACATACTTACATCTTAACATTCTCTATGCCAACTCTCCCTACTTCAGTTAAAATTGGATTTCAATCGGTCAAGGTCGATGTTTACGTGCCTAATCCGTTGCGCTGTTTTAAATGCCAGCGGTACGGCCATCATGAAAGTAACTGCAGAAGCACACCTGTTTGTCCCAAATGTGCTTTTGAAGGGGAAAACCATGACCAAAAGACTTGCAATAACCCTCTTCTCTGTGTCAATTGCAAGTCTTCTCATCCTACCTATTCCAAAGAATGTTCAGTTTGGAAAGATGAGAAAGAAATCCTGTCAATCAAGTTTAAGGAGAATGTTACCTTTTTGGAAGCCAGGAAAACAGTTGAAAAACGCAGGTCTGATCAGGCATTGTTGAGCAAAAGCACAACATATGCAAATGTTGCATCTCCTTTGCCTGCAAATGGACATTGTCCAACCTGCGAACTGTTGGCTAAAAAACTTCTCCAAAAGTTTCCTGAAATGACTAGTGAACTGAAAGCTCTCCTTCCCAATGTCCAGGTTACAACACCTTCCACTCAGACTCAGCCTGCATCTGAAACAAACAAACCCTCTTCTGCACCCCCAAAACCCACAGACTCTCAAAGTATTCCTTCACAAAAAACCCCAAAGCCCTCTTCCTCTTCACAAAATACTTCATCAAAAAAAGCTTCAAAGCCATCTGCCCCTTCAAAACAGCCTCCTAAGAAACCCCAACCTCCATCTTCACAGTCTACAAATAAATCAAACGTTCCACCTAAAGATAACAAATCGTATCATGTACCCCGATCACCAAAAAGATCTTCAAAATCTAAACCACAGTCTAGAGATAACCATGAATCCTGTGAAATAGCAGTCACAGTAGATGATCCGGTCCCTACCTCCAACAGATTTTCGGAGTTAGAGGACATGGATGCAGATACTGAAAATCTGGAAGGTGAGGCTTCAGATTCAGAAGCCTCTATATGGTCCATTTCTAAAGATACTTGGAACAAGGACACTGATACTTGGCACACGTCCAAACCCGAGACAACTGTAATTAAATCTTAATCTATTTTAAAATGTATTGGTTTACGGCCTCTTTTTTTACCTTAGCTTTTATACTCTCTTCATGCACTATGGATACCATAATCCAGTGGAATTGTCGAGGTCTAAAGTCAAACTTTGACGAACTTTCCCTTTTAATCAATGATCACAAACCAGTTGCTGTTTGTCTGCAAGAAACCTTCCTTAAGCAGGAGGATGATATTTCTGTCAAATATCATTCCATTTACAATAAAGTCTTTACCGAAGGCGAGAAAGCTAGAGGTGGTGTTTCTGTTATTGTTAATAACAATATACCTCATAAAGTTATCTCTCTTAACACAAACTTGCAAGCTGTTGCCATCAGATTATCTTTACACAGTGCCGTTACACTATGTTCTTTATATCTCCCCCCAAACACACCTATTAATGAGACCAATCTGAATGATCTCATTTCCCAATTGCCATCCCCCTATATTCTTGCTGGGGACTTTAATGGTCACAATGTTATGTGGGGTTGCGATGACACTAACCAGAGAGGTTTACAGTTGGAGAACTTCATTTCGAACAACTCTTTGTCTTTCATGAATGATAACAAGTCCAAAACCTACCTACATCCAGCAACTGGATCATACTCATCTATTGATTTAACCTTATGCAGCCCAGTCTTACTTCCCAATTTCACTTGGAAAGTGAAAGAGGATTTGTGTGGAAGTGATCACTTCCCTATTATCTTTTCATCTACACAACCATCCAGTAGTGTAAGACCGCAGAAATGGAAGCTCTCTAAAGCCAATTGGAACAGATTTGAAACCCTCTGTGAACAGACCATTACACAGGACAAGTTTAGAAATTGCGATGATCCAGCAAAACTTTTTACTTCGCTGTTAATTGATGCAGCTAAACAATCTGTCCCTCAGACCTCGACAAATCCAAAACGTCCTGACAAGCCTTGGTACAATGAAGATTGTAAACAGGCTGTCAGAGACAGAAAACAAGCCCTTAGAAAGTTTAACCTCAGACCTACCAAAGAAAATCATAACCTATTCCGTATTTCCAGGGCAAAGGCTCGTCGTACCATTAGAGAAAGTAAGCGCAAGGCTTGGAGACAATATGTTTCTAAATTAAATAGTAGAACTACTACTAAAAAAACCTGGGACATGATTAGAAAGATCAGTGGCAAAGGCCAACCCCCTCTCAGTCACCTTGAAGTTAACAATACTTCGTTGGAAACCCCCCAGGATATAGCTGATGCTCTTGCTGACACCTTTTGCAAAAAGTCCTCCTCTGCAAACTATTCTGAAAAGTTTCAGAGGAATAAAGCCAGAGAAGAAAAGAAAAAACTTAATTTCAATTCTTCTAATTCAGAGCACTATAATAAACTCTTCACCTTTAAAGAATTAAAATCAGCTCTGAATAAAGCTCACGATTCTTCTCCCGGCCAAGATAAAGTTCATTACCAGTTTTTAAAACACTTACCTTTTACTTCCCTCTCTGTTTTACTTGATATTTTTAATGATATCTGGCAATCCGGTGATTTTCCTTCGTCCTGGCGAGAGGCACTAGTCATTCCTATCCCAAAACCTGGCAAGGATGCTAGTGACCCAGCCAACTATCGTCCAATAGCTCTTACTAGTTGTCTCTGCAAGACTCTAGAACGTATGGTCAACGACAGGCTTGTCTGGTTTTTAGAGAAAAACAACCTTATCGTTGATGTACAGAGTGGATTTCGTCGTCAACGTGGCACCATCGATCATCTTGTCCGCTTTGAAACCTTTGTCAGAGAAGCCTTTATTAATAGACAACATGTAGTATCTGTCTTTTTCGACCTTGAAAGCGCTTATGATACGACTTGGAAATACGGAATTCTTAAAGACTTACATGACTTTGGTCTTCGAGGCCGTCTTCCTCTTTTTATCTCAGCCTTCTTGGATGAACGTCTTTTCCGCGTCCGAGTTGGTAATACTGTCTCGGGAGCCCGTCAACAGGAGATGGGTGTGCCCCAAGGATGTATTCTTTCTGTAACACTTTTTAGTGTAAAAATAAACAGTATAGTTAAAGCTATCTGTCCTGGTGTAGACTGTTCTCTTTATGTTGATGACTTTGTTATATGCTTCAGATCTCGAAATATGAATATTATTGAGAGACAACTTCAACAGTGTCTCAACAAACTCCAAACGTGGTCTGATGAAAATGGCTTCAAATTTTCCAAGTCCAAAACAAAATGCATGCACCTTTGTAATCTACGTGGTGTTCATCCAGACCCTGAACTGTATTTGGACAAAACCAAACTTGAAGTCGTTTCTGAATTTAAATTTCTCGGAGTCATCTTTGACAGAAAGCTTTCCTTCCTTCCTCACATCACTGCACTTAAAAAGAAATGCAAGAAGGCTCTTAATCTTCTAAAGGTTGTGGCCCATTCTGAATGGGGAGCAGACCGTTAAGTCCTCTTGCGGCTTTATCGGTCTTTAGTTCGCTCCAAATTAGACTATGGATCTATCGTATACGGATCAGCCCGTAAATCTTGTCTTAAAATTCTCGATCCTATACACAACGAAGGCCTGCGTCTTGTTCTTGGAGCTTTCAGAACTTCTCCTATCAATAGTCTCTATGTTGAGGCTAATGAACCTTCTCTTTCTTACAGGAGGGAAAAACTATCGCTTCAATATCTTTTAAAACTGAAGTCGAATCGTTTTAACCCAACTCATAAAGTTGTTTTTAAACCCCAGTATAAACGTCTTTTTGAAAGGAAACCAAATGTTATTCCTCCATTTGGTATCCGCATGGAGCCCATTGTAGATAACCTTGGCATAGACATTGAGTCTATTGCCGACTATAAAATCTCTGAAATCCCTCCATGGACACTAAACAGTGCAGAATTCAGATTTGACCTTGCATCCGACAAAAAGTCAGTCACGGATAGAACTGTGTTTCATGCTAGATACAACGAGATAAAGGAGCATTATTTTTCTTTCAAACCGATCTATACAGATGGATCTAAAGAGGGAAATTCTGTAGCAGCTGCCGCTATTTATGGAGAAAGGAGCTTAAAGTGCCGCCTTCCAAACAATTCCTCTATCTTCTCTGCAGAAATTAAAGCTATTGATCTTGCCCTTAATCTAGCTGAACATTCTAATTCCAACCGTTTCATTATCTTTTCGGACTCTTTGTCAACATTACAGGCCCTTTCAAATCAACGACTTGAAAACCCCTTAATCTGTAGTTTACTTGAAAGGATCTCACAAATTTCTTCTATGAATAGATTGGTGTTCTGCTGGCTTCCAAGTCATGTAGGCATCAAAGGCAATGAAAATGCCGATAGGTCTGCCAAATCTGCACTTAACCTTCCTGTTTCAGATTTTAAAGTTCCACACACTGATTTTAAATCCTCTGTTTTAACACATATCCAATCTTCTTGGCAATCCCAGTGGGATGCTGATGTTTTCAATAAACTACATTCAGTTAAACCTTCCCTCGGTGAATGGTACCCCGTTTACAGGTCTGTTCGTCGAGAAGAAGTGATAATTGCACGACTTCGAATTGGCCATTCACGCATTACACATTCCTGGCTCTTGACCAGAGATGATGCCCCTGAATGTATTCCATGCAATGCATCCTTTTCTATAAAACATATCCTACTAGATTGCATTGACTATCAACCAATTCGTTCAAAATATTTCAACGTCGATAGTTTAAAAAATCTTTTTGATTCTGTCAGCGTTGAATCTATTATCGCTTTCATAAAGGAGATTGGCATTTACAATAAACTGTGATATTTACTCTTTAGTTTCTTATCCACCTTTTTACATTCTTTACTTTGAGTAGGCAGGGATTGCCCAGCCACTCAATATTATATTTTATGCACATTATCAGTTACACATAATCTTTCATCATTTAAAGACTTTTTCTTATCATTTTAAGACTGTTCAAATTTGTTATCACAATCTTAAGTTTGCATCTCCTTAATGGGAGGATTACCTCTTTTGAGGGCATCTTATCTCATTGGAGACATTCATTCTTCATTTAAAGACTCCTTTATTATCAATTTAAGACTGTTCAAATCTTTTTATCGCAGTCTTAACATCACTATTCAAAACCTTTTTAAGTTAATAGGGAAGCCCTGTTGCTCAATTATATCTTTTATACATACTTAGATCACACATGATCCTTCTTAATTTAACTCTTTTATCATTATTACTATATTCAAACTTTTTTCAGTTTAAACAATTTCACTTTTATTATCTTTTAACAGATATGCGCGCTAAATGACCAAAGCTGTCGATGCGCCATAAAACAATATTCATTTATTCATTCATTCTCTCCATTTGGGACGCATAAAACGGGGGTGGGGTAAAGTAGCCAACACTGTCGATTCAATAAACTGAAAAATTACGACACCCGATAAAAAAAACCAATAGCAACTCAACGGGGCGAGGGTATACTTAGAAAGACTCCTCTTGTAACCAATGGTCTTGCTAGTCTTGCTAGTCAACTTTCAGCGAAGCTTCTTTTTCTTTTTTCTTTGTTTTCTTTGTTTACAGCTGATGTCTTGACAAAATGGCTACCGGATGTGGGTGATGATTGTGCCAAAAATTGTTCGCGGCCCGCTATTTATCCGGTTGAAAATATCCCAGTACGTGATTGGCTGAAATAAAATGTCAGAGCTTAGGCTGTAAAACGGATTGAAAATCTGACCAATCACAAGCCTTCTTTTATTACACAGTTCGGAGTTACACCGAATGGCTGATAAGAGAACTTATCTGATTGGTCCAAATTTCAATCCGTTTTAGGGCTCAAGCTCTGCCAGTTTTTGTCCTCTTTTAATCTCTTGATTTAACAAGCTATTTTGAACATATTTTGTTGCCATACCTTACATATAATCTATATACAATAAAGATCATGGAAAAGCAAATTTGTTAATCTTGAAAAAAAAAATCATTCATTCATTAATTCACTACTTTATTCAATCTCTCTCTCTCTCTCTCTCTCTGTGAAGTTTTGAAGTTTACTAAATTTGGACCAATCAGAAGTCTTCTCTTATCAAGGCGTTCGGATTACAACGAACGAGTTATAAGAGAACGTTTCTGATTGGTTCAAATTTCAATCCGTTTTAGGGCTCGAGCTCTGCCAGTTTTTCCCCTATTTGAAATCTCTTGATTTAACAATCTCTCTGTGTGATTTTTTCAGGCAGACTTCCAGTGAATTAATTGCTAGCTATTCTGAACATATTTTGTTGCCAGACTTTACATAAAATCTATATACAATAAAGATCATGGAAAAGCAAATTTGTTAATCTTAGAAGAAAAAAAAAAATTAGTCTTTCATTCACTAATTTGTTCAATCTCTTTCTCTCTCTCTCTCTATGTCTCTGTGAAGTTTTGAAGTTTACTATATTTTGACCAATCAGGAGTGTTCTCTTATCATGGCGTTCGGATTACAACGAACGAGCTATAAGAGAACGTTTCTGATTGGTTCAAATTTCAATCCGTTTTAGGGCTCAAGCTCTGCCAGTTTTTCCCCTATTTGAAATCTTTTGATTTAACAATCTCTTTGTGTGATTTATTCCGGCAGGCTTCCAGTGAATTAATTCCTAGCTTTTTTGAACATGTTTTGTTGCCATACCTTACATAAAATCTATATACAATAAAAATCATGGAAAAGCAAATTTGTTAATCTAAAAAAAAAAAAAAAAATTCAGTCATTCATTCACTAATTTATTCAATCTCTCTCTCTCTCTCTCTCTCTCTGTGAAGTTTTGAAGTTTACTATATTTTGGCCAATCAGGAGTGTTCTCTTATCAGGGCGTTCGGATTACAACGAACGAGCTATAAGAGAACGTTTCTGATTGGTTAAAATTTCAATCCGTTTTAGGGCTCAAGCTCTGCCAGTTTTTCCCCTATTTGAAATCTCTTGATTTAACAATCTCTTTGTGTGATTTATTCCGGCAGGCTTCCAGTGAATTAATTCCTAGCTATTTTGAACATGTTTTGTTGCCATACCTTACATAAAATCTATATACAATAAAGATCATGGAAAAGCAAATTTGTTAATCTAAAAAAAAAGAAAATCAGTCATTCATTCACTAATTTATTCACTCACTCTCTCTCTCTCTCTCAGAAGTTTTGAAGTTTACTAAATTTAGACCAATCAGGAGTGTTCTCTTATCAAGGCGTTCGGATTACAACGAACGAGTTATAAGAGAACGTTTCTGATTGGTTCAAATTTCAATCCGTTTTAGGGCTCAAGCTCTGCCAGTTTTTCCCCTCTTTGAAATCTCTTGATTTAACAATCTCTTTGTGTGATTTATTCAGGCAGGCTTCCAATGAATTAATTCCTAGCTATTTTGAACATATTTTGTTGCCAGACCTTACATAAAATCTATATACAATAAAAATCATGGAAAAGCAAATTTGTTAATCTTAGAAAAAAAAAATCAGTCATTCATTCACTAATTTATTCAATTTCTCTCTTTCTCTTTCTCTCTCTTTCTCTCTCTCTCTCTCTCTCTCTCTCTCTCTGAAGTTTTGAAGTTTACTATATTTTGACCAATCAGGAGTGCTCTCTTATCAGGGCGTTCGGATTACAACGAACGAGTTATGAGAGAACGTTTCTGATTGGTTCAAATTTCAATCCGTTTTAGGGCTCAAGCTCTGACATTTTTTCCCCTTTTTTATCCTTTTATTTAACCACCTCTTTTTGTGTAATATATTCAGTCAGGTTTCCAGGGAATTACTTTCCAGTTAGCTTGAACATATAATTTACATGATATTCATGTACAATAATGAGGAATGGAAGCAAATCTCCTGAACCACAAGTTCAAAATCCCCTTTTATTTATTTATTCATTCACACTCTCTCTCTCTTTAAGGTACACTTAAAATGTTGAGGTATGCGTTTCAATTATCCATGTAGTCTAGTAATCTTTTAAAGGATTTCGGACAGCTGCGTAGGAAAAGGCGGACCGACAAATAATTACAAATTAAATTACTCAAGCTTGAGCCCCAAAACCGATTGAAATTATGGACCTAAGCTTGGGCAATGTTATTTGGCAGTTTTTACCAGCCCGTCTCTTCCCGAGCAATAGGCTGATCCTTGAAAAAAAAAAAATCTGCACGGATAATTAAGTGCTGGACCACTTTGACAATTTGAAAAAAAGAAGTTCTCTCATGTAATTGATGGTCCTGAAAAGGACCTTTTTTATTTTCCCTGAAATTCGATATGTCCCAGGTTTTTATTTTTTTGCAGCCGCCTTTTTCGCTGCTGGCTTCTTGGTAGCCGGTTTCTTAGCTGCGGGCTTCTTCTTTGGAGTAGCCTTCTTTGATTTCTTATCGCTAGAAGCCTTCTTGCTAGGCGTCTTCTTGGCAGCTGCCTTCTTTTTCGGTGTGGCTTTCTTCGCTTTTGCCTTCTTTTCTCCGGTCGCTTTCTTGGGTGTTTTCTTCACGGCAGCCTTTTTCTTTGCTGGTTTGGCCTTTTTTGGTTTGGTCGCTTTCTTAGCTGTTTTCTTGACTTCACCAAGCCGGAAAGAACCAGACGCACCTGTTCCTTTCGACTGCTTCAGGGTTCCATTCTTAACCCCGGCTTTGAGTGCTACTTTCAGGTGGTTGTTTACGGCTGTTTCGTTTGGCCCTACACTGAAATTCTTGAGAATGTATTTCAGAAGCGCCTGTCTTGATGAACCACCTCTCTCTTTCAAGGAACCGATAGCCTGGGAGATCATTTCGCTGTATTTAGGGTGGTTTGCAGGCTTTTTAGACTTGCTAGCCTTCTTCACTTTTGGTGTCGCTGGAGCTGCGTCTGCCATCTTGCCTTAACTCTTCCTCGTGATAGAAAGAATGAACAATTACAAACGGCCCTGCACACTAATATACACGACGGATAGGATAGAATTAAGAGCGCGGACCCGGTCGAAAGCACCCTCCACGTTAATAAAACGTATAGCGGGGGGTAGAGACTTTTTATCCAAATTTTGTGTTTTTGTTACTTCTGAAACATAGGAATAAATCGCAAAATGTCACAACCTCAGGGGTTTGAGACATTCTAATGTATAACCTTGCTGTTTTTAATTTTCTACCTCTCAGTCTAACCCTATCAACTCATCCAGGTTGTAAAATACATGCATAGTTACCTGCAAAACGGAGAGGTTGGCTACATGTTGGAAAGGAGTGACGCCCTGTAACATCTTCAGTGATAGGCTTTTGTAGAGTTCTGTACACCCCCTCTCTCTCTCTCTCTCCCTCCCTCCCTCCCTCTCTCATCGCAATGACAATCTTGAGAAAAGTAAATATTCGAGTAGAATGGTGGCCCTTAAAAGGGCCGTTGTAGTGCTGATAGCAATTTGAGATATTTACTTCTGTGGCTTCTGGGTCTTCTTGGGCAGAAGAACAGCTTGAATGTTAGGCAGTACGCCACCCTGTGCAATGGTTACTCCAGAGAGGAGTTTGTTCAATTCTTCGTCATTTCTGATAGCTAGCTGTAAGTGACGGGGAATGATTCTGCTCTTCTTGTTATCTCGTGCAGCATTTCCTGCCAATTCCAAAACTTCAGCGGCCAGATACTCTAAAACTGCAGCCAAGTATACTGGTGCACCGGCTCCAACGCGCTCTGCATAGTTTCCCTTACGAAGCAGACGATGAATTCTTCCGACAGGGAACTGAAGTCCGGCCCTGGTAGATCGGCTCTTAGCCTTTCCCTTGGTCTTTCCACCTTTTCCACGTCCAGACATGATTTCTGTTGCAATATGCGATTTCTCAAGGCAAATTGTGAATGCCGAGTCATCATCATCATCGTTCGGTTTTTTACCCTCGCCATGCGGCATAAAGCCATGTGGCGAGCAGCTACTGGTTTTTTATCTATTTTATTGCAGACAATTGGGTTTTTCTATTAATCAGACGGCAACACTCCTCGGTTTAAAAAGTAAAGTATAAAAAAGGGGCTAATAAAAGAATACAAGCCGGTAGGCCGAAAACGACCCTTTTAGGACCACCATTAAAAAACACGTGTAAAAAAAGAATATATACAAAATGTACATGGCCGTAGAGCGTTGCCTGTCTAATTTATAAAGTTTTAGACTAATCCATGGTTTTACATGCAATTTCTTTTTACTCAACAGTGTTGGCAGATTCTAATTATTTCTAACTATAGCTATAATGGCACTGTTCGTACTATGTAATTTCAAAATCCCTTTAATTTTTATTCCCAATATCTTATTAAGAAGATAAATTTATAGTCGAGGCCAAAATCTTGCAGAGAGCTCTCTGAAAAGTAGAACAAAACAAAAATTTACACTATAAGAGCTGCGGGGGGACCGTCAGTCCTGCCTGCTGTGCAGGGCGATCAGGACGACACCACTCAGTAGGGGCATAAAGCCAAGACTACTGGGGTGCTAGTTCTTTCCCTGCCGCCCTAACCACAGCAGGTCCCAAAATGGGTAAAAACTGCTCTAAAAGAGAAATTAAACTTTAACCAAAAATACAACCCTATAGGGGCAGGACTACAGGGGGCTCAGCTCGGCATAATAAAAGCCCCTGTGTCAATAAAAAATGGTCTAAAAAATCGAATATCGACTCAGATCAGATCTGGGGCGAACTGACTGGCGATCCCCTCGCAGCGATATATATAAAACAATGAAATTAAATTCAACTTTAAAACGGACAGTATACCTGGCCAACACAAACCCGCATGAGTTGAGTATATGAGGTTAAAAGTCCCTTGTAAAAAAGGGAGCACCCATGCTGGGCTCGGTGACCTGTAAACCCCGCCATATACTTAGTAAATGAGGGGTAAAACAGTCTTTAAAAAGAAAAAGAAAAGTTCCTATACTAATTATGGAGAATATAAGTACAATGTACTACTCAATAGGGACTAATCTTAAAAAAGTTGTTTAAAAGAAAGGTACCGGCTTCTGAGCCAGTAGAAGAAAAGGGGAAAAAAAAACCAAGAGAACTCTCTGCAATTCTAGTAGGAAAAAAAAAATTACTTAAGTCTCAAGACTGGGGCGGATTTAAGGACACGCCTTGGCCTGCTTAAAAGTATGCACAACAAATTTTGTAATGGATATAACTGACTCATATATCTGGACCCAACAAACACGTAAAATGGGCCAGAACAACACAAAATAATTATAGTTTATTTACAAGTGTAAATGAAGCAGCGCGTCCCTGAACAAGCATACGCTAAGCTATGGGAAAAAGGACCTGATGCAGCTGCGGAAGGCAACGATCAGAGTCGGCCAGCGCAGTTTTTGCGAGCCGACTCGGGCCGAGACCCCCCGCTATTTGTCAATTTTTTTTTTTTTTTTAAGTCCAAGGACCGCCCTACTTCATGATTGAGTCAGTTGTCAAAATGATAATAATAATGATACCAGATTCATAAAAACATATAAGTTGGTATAGTATATAAGTGCATAAGTAAAAAATTTAAATTTATCCCATTGAGGGAACTGTTTTATTTAAATATAGACCAAGGCGTGTTATTATTATGACTGACTGTGTAATCAAATTTTATCAGTCATTTGACAGTCAATTAAATATGTCTCCAGTGCTTTGAAAGTAGAGGACTGCAGAGCCCTTGACGGAAAAAGAATATTACAAATATTAAACTCTGCGTCCTCATGAAAAAGAGCACTGGAGAACTTTCGTCTGGCAACCGAGTGAACGCTGCAGTCCAGCAAGAAATGTTCCGTGGAGTTACGGACACCACAGATGGGGCATATGGCCGAACCCCTAATTATGTGGTGTCCAAGGCTCCCTGGCACTAAATTGTAGCCAAGTCTCAGACGCGTCACGCATTTATCCACCCTTTTGTTGGTTGAATAACTGCGTGGCGGTCTGAAACTCACTCCACTACCATGATAGGGCTGGCCCTGAAGTCGTTGTGCCAGCCCTTTTGACCATTTTTCTTTAATGGATATTTTTGTCATGGAGTAAAGCTCTTTGGTTGCCAGGGGTATTTTTTCTCCGACGGGACCCTCCAGAGCGCGCTTCGCCGCGTCGTCAGCCATCTCGTTCCCCGTAAAACCGACATGTGCTGGACACCACACAAAGGTAACCTCTGATTTATTCAGATGGCACTGATCATAAATGGACAAAATATTTTCTAGTAGATCAGGCCGAGAGTTGCTATTCCTTAAAGAGAGTGATTGAAGAGCCGAAAGAGAATCAGATAGAATAGCAACTTTGTGTTGTTTATTGACCAGTGTCCAGTTTAGTGCATATTGTATAGCAGTCAGTTCCGCGGCGTAAATAGATAACCTGTCGCTGAGTCTTTTTGATGTTTTAACCTTAAGGGCTGGTATAACCATTGCCGCGGAAACTGCTGAATTTTCATTTTTACTTCCATCAGTATAAATTTTTAAGTGCTCAGCATAGCTCGAATTTACATGATCCTCCGTGATGACCAAAATATGAGAAGGAGGATCACTTTTAGTCAATTTCGAGCTGAGGGATATGTCGACTTTTGGTGGTACGAGAAGCCACGGGGCCGCGAAACGCGATCCAGAGTTCGCTGCACTGCTAACGCCGGGAAGGTGTTCCTCCACAAGACTGGCTGTGGTGGCCCCGAATGGAAGAGCTGGGTTTTTAAATTTGCTCTTAGCAAAGAACCCCTTCCCAACGATCGCGTTCACCGGGTTGCCAGGCTTACCAGAAATCCGCGCCCAGTATTTAACTTGTTGAGCCTCCCTCCGCAGGGTCAAAGGCTCGATACCGGCTTCCAGTTCAAGATACACAGAAGGGGTGGAGGGCAGTGCTCTCAGGGCTATTATCAGGGCCTTTCGCTGGATATTATCAAGCATTTTTAGTGCAGTTGTTGAAGCACAGGCATAGACTATGGCACCGTAGTCTAGCTTTGGACGTATTAGGGACTTATAGAGAAGAAGGAGCGAGTTTTTATCAGAGCCAAAATCGGTGTCCCTTAACATTCTCATAAGGTTTAAGTCCCTTTGACACTTTTCTGTTAACTGTTTTATGTGAGACAGTAACAAGAATTTACGATCCAAAAGCATACCCAAAAATGTTACTGTCTCCTCAAATTTAATTTTTGTGTCGCCTAAATATACGTCCAATTCTTTTAAGTTTTTGTTTCCGAAAATAATCCCTACTGTTTTTGTTTTAGAAATTTTAAAGCCCCATTTTTGGGACCAGCGCCAAATGGAATCCAGTCCTGCCTGTGCCTTACGTTGCAGGGTTTGACCATCGGATCCCATTAGCCAGCCGCCAGAGTCATCGGCAAACTGGCTGATAACCATCCCTGTCCCCTCAGTTGCAGCAGGGAGATCGTTAACCAAAAGAGAAAACAGTAGAGGGGATAAAATGGCGCCTTGGGGGGTACCCCTTGTCAGCGTTTCAGCTTCCGAGAGAGTATCCCCTACCTTAACAGTAATTTTTCTATCCAGCAAAAAGGCCCTAACATATTGAAAGCATCTTCCGGTGATCCCACATTTCTTAAGTTTGTAAAGAATCCCCGAGTGCCATGCAAGGTCGAAAGCGGCCTCGAAGTCAAGAAATATTGCTACAACAGAACGGCCTCTATTTTTAGCATAGAGGACGTCATGTTGTAACCTAACCAACTGATCTAATGTCGATCTGCCCTTTCTGAAGCCAGATTGAAAGGGATTTATTATATTTTTAGATTCAAGATAACTTTCCAAACGTGCCTTAACCATCCCCTCTAGCAATTTCCCAGGGTGGGAGGTAAGGCTTATTGGTCTATAAGATTTGGGATCAGCTGGATCCTTATTTTTCTTTTGAAGTGGGATCACACAGGCGAGCTTCCAGTCCCGAGGATAGCTGCCCTCCTTCCAGATTTTGTTGAAAAAGAAAAGCCAAATGTCTAGAGTGGAGTCAGACATGTTCTTGAACATTTGATAAGAAATTTTGTCAAGTCCCGAGGCAGAATTTTTCCTGCTATTGATGCAGTCTTTTAATTCGTTAAGTGTGAAGTCTAAGTTTATGGGATCTAAAATTGATGTTTCACCTGGAGAGTTTATTTCTTCAAAATGGTCAGCTTCAAATTTTTGTTGAAAGGCCAAAACCTCCGGTTCTACATTAGTTTCACTTGAGACCTTTGAATAATGCTGGACAAGCATGTTTGCCTTGTCCAAGGGACTAATCAAATTTTGACCATTTGAAGTAAGGACAGGGACAGGGGCATATGAATTTCCTTTAATTCTGCGAACTTTTTGCCAAAAATCTTTTGAATTTTTCGGGTCATGAACACAGGATTCGCAGAATTCTTGCCAATTTTGTTTTTTAGATTCTATTATAATTGACTTTGCCAAAGAAACTTTGTCTTGATAAATGACCCGGTTGACTTCACAAGGGTTTCTTTTTAGATTATTGAGGGCCTTCTTTCTCTCCTTGACTGCACTTTCGCAGGAATCGTTCCACCAGGGGACCATCTTTTTTGGGGTAAGATTCTTATTTTTATTTTTGACCGGAATCGAGCGTTTCGCCATGGACAAAAACGTAGAAGTAATATTTTGCTGAAATTCCTCAATATCATCTGAGTAAACATCTGCCAGGGAGATACCCTCACACAGATTTTTAAAAGACTCCCAATCCGCTTTTTCATATATATATTTTTCTTCGGAATTATTTTCAAGTGAATTTGAATTAGATTTTAGGATGGATATGAGGATTGGGAAATGGTCCGAGTTCCAACTATCGTTGATTACTTGCCAAAAGGTCTTATTTGCTATTTTTGTACTCGTGAATGTTAGATCAAGGCATGAAAAAATGCCCCTAGCAGGATCTAACCTGGTGGGGCTCCCATCGTTAAGCAGTACCAAATCTTTTTGTTCGACCCACTCAAAGACTGCTCTTCCATGGGAGTCTGACCTCTGGGCGCCCCATAAGGGATGGTGTGAATTAAAGTCACCAGTGATCACGAGTTCTTTAAGTTCACTCGAAGCCGAAATGAGTGAACTTAGATTATTTAGAGATTCAAGGTCACACCCCCTTGAATAGATATTTGCCAAAATGTACGGGGTATCTGAGGAGTAAATTTCAAAAGCTTGGGTCTCAATCTTGGTCTCCCCATTTTGATCCCTAGCATTGTTTACATTAAGATTTTTAAAATGGACACCATGTTTAAAAAAGGTGGCTAAACCACCGCAAAAATTGTCGTTGTTGTTTTTGAAAATTTTATTCTCTAAAGTGTATCCAGGAATATTGCGAGTTGTTCTTTCGTTAAATTTGGTTTCCTGGACACAAATGATGTCGATACTGTTATTAACAAGGAATCTCTTAAGTTCTGTTGTAGTGTAGGCGGAGAGTCCACACGCATTTAAACTTAAAATTTGAAGGTAATTGGCCATGGCGAAATTAGTATGGTTTAAAAATCTGTTTTTTGGCCCCGCGGAGTAAGTGGGGAGAACCTAGACTGAAGCGCCTAGATCCAACCACCGTTTTAAGTGGAGAATTCAGGCACTTCAGTCTGGAACCCGTAGGTTTAGGGAGGCTGGATGGTTTAATTGGCCTCGACATTTTTTTCGGAGTGGCCCGACGTGCTGGTTTTTCCGAGTCAGGGACGCGTCCACCCTCTTTATCATCCTCTGATTTGATTTGAGCAGGATCTTTTTGAAACGATGAAATAAAGGATGATAAAAATTTGTTTCTTAAGTAATTTTGGTTGTAATTTCCGCTTTTTATAGTGGGATCCATGACTAAATTTCTCATTTTTGCCAAAAGATGATCTAAATTGAATTTTTGTAGAAAATTGGTGTCTAATACAGAAACCGTTGATACGGATCTGTCAATCTTTTTTATGGATTCCACTTGGGTGGACGCGTCTCGCTTCTCGGATTGTTCTTTTTGCCTGGGGGAAGGGGGGGTTGAAACCTCCCCCAACGATGAGTCCGTAGAGGTCACATCGGTGAGAGAGGGTTCACCCCTCTTTTTATCAGGAGTGCTGTTCCTGCCTCCGTTATGTGGTCTGATATAGGTAGGGGTATGTGGTGATGTTGAGTTTAGGGAAGATTCCGACACTGAGGTGACATCAGTGGTTGTCTTTAATTCTTTTATGGGAGAAATGGGGGGAGTTTCAGTTTTGTCCACCGATGTCTGCTTTTTATTATTTGGGGAATCTTCCTGGGCCATAACTTTTTGTCTGTCAAGACGAGTGTGGGCTATGTCAATAATTTGTTTTTTGTTTGTGTATTGAAGGGTCCTGATCTGTTCTGTTTGGTTTACCTTAAAGGTAAATCGGGGTCCTTTAGAAGAAGGGGAGGGGAGTGGGTTTGCCGAATTTCGCTGGGGGCAGAGAACAGCACCAATAGAGGGACATGGGTCACAGGCCGTCTCGGCCCGGGCCCAAGAGCAACCGTGAGCGTCCTTGTACTCTTGTACTTTGGACGCCCACAAATAAATCGGGCACAGACACGACCGGGCCGTGTGGTTGCCCTGGCAATTTTTACAGCAGACTACGCTTGAATTGCATAGTCTGCTATTATGTGCACCAGCACATCGGGCACAAGCTGTGTCATTTGGACATTTGCTGGAGGTGTGTCCATATTTTTGACATTTGAAACACCTGAGAGGCGGAGTAATATAAGGAAAAACTGGAATGAATAGATCGGATTCTGCTACCCTGACACACTCTGGCAAAACCTTGCCAAAGAATGTCAGGGCAACAGCCGCCGTGGGTGCTCCAAATCTATTTTGGATTCTGGAGGCTTTCATAATAAAAATGTTTTCTAAGTTGACCTCAGCCTCCAGAGTTTGGACTAATTCCTCTGGACTGTAGTCCAGAGGAATATTATGTATTACCCCCCTGACCGTAACCATGTCGTCTGGGGTGTACGCAAAACAACGTACTCCGCAGACGACAAGGGGGGCAATATGTAAAAGTTTGCTCAACATTTGGGCTGAGCACACCTCCAACAACAGACCACCATCTTTTAGTACTACTATTTTTCTTGTAATTCCGGCCAGGTCCCTGCTAATGCCTCGGGAGAGAGCCAAAGGAGATGTCCTCTTAAAACCATGACCTCTCCCGACGGGTCTAATGAACGCTTTAAAGGCCCATGTATTGTTAGAGAGCAAGTGGGCCTGACCGGGATTAATGGGTTCACCATAATTTTTTAAGTTAGCCGACATGGCTCTATAAAGATAAATAAATAAATAAATGAATATATAAATACATACATGTATGTTGTGTGTAATTATGGCTATTTGTTAATTTATAGTAGATTTGACACTGGGCCGCCGCATATATGCTTGACCTTCAGTGTTGAGCTATTGAGTGGACTGTGTAATATAAAATAAAGTAACTCCAAAACAGCAAGAAAGAAAAATATAAAATAAGTTACTGGGATATATGAAGGGGGGACAGATACAAAACAAACAAAACTCAATCACCAAGACATACTATAACATGTCTTTGCTCCGTAAAATATCTATACAGAAAAAGGATATTACTAAGCTGAGAGTACGAACTGATTAAGGGACGATGGGTTGGTTTAAAGAAAAACAGGTCGATGCAGGGTGGGGGTGGGGGCAACACTGTTGAGAATGGGAGAGATAGCAAAATACGCGTCGATAAAAAACCAATAACTGTTCGACCGGCGAGAGTATACCTAGATAAGTACAGCTGATGTGTAGTAACAGCAGGATCTCTAGTACAAAATGGATCTCTAGTACAAAATGGAAAATTTTCTTTGTTTACTATCGTCTAAAATGGCTACCGGAAATCCATGTGAATGCCGAGTTCGTTCGTTCGTTTCCCCCCTCCCCCTGGTTGCTGACCCGGCTATCCCCCCTGACGACCAGGGTCCTTCGCCGGGTTGCTCAGCTATGGGGGAGGGGGCTTATTTACCCTCGCCATGCGGCATAAAGCCATGTGGCAAGCAGCTATTGGTTTTTTTCTCCGTATTATTGCGAGACTATATATAAATACTTTTTCAATTAAGTTAGATTTTGTTCAATCGGCAACGCTCCACGGTTTAAAAAGACGCAAAAAAGAAAAACAAGTAAAAGGTAACACCGGGCTAGCCGCAACGAACCCTTTCAGGACCACTTTTTAAAATATTAATTTAAAAAAATATATATATATATACACATATATTTACAAGGTGTACAACTCGTGGAGCGTTGCCGGTCTCGTTTTATCACTACATTTTAAACTTGTCTATTTTCTTTTTCGCGAAAGTGTTGGATTCTACAGTGTTGGCGCTTCATAATTGTCGTGTAAAAAGGTCATTGTGTTGTACTAGAGGATTGATAATATGCTTTTCCCATAATTTTTGATAATGACAAAATATTAAATTTAAACTAAATAGTTTAAATTCGTATTGTGTCGAGGCCAAGATTTTTCAGAGAGCTCTCTCTCAAAAAAGAAATTATACAAGACAAAAAATTATATACACGTAAAAACTGTGGAGCGACCGTCAGTCCTGCCTGCTGTGCAGGGCGATCAGGACGACACCACTCAGTAGGGGCATAAAGCCAAGACTACTGGGGTGCTAGTTCTTTCCCTGCCGCCCTATCCACAGCAGGTCCCACAAGGAGTAAAAACTGCCATAAAAAGAAAAGGTAAACTTTCACCAAAAATACAACCCTAGAGGGTAGGACTACGGAGGCTCAGAGCAGACATATATAAAAGCCCCCGTGTCAATAAAAAATAGCTTAAAAGATCAATTATCGACACGGATCAGATCCGTGGCGAACTGACTGACGATCACTTAACAGCTAGAGATATAAAACAGAGGATTTAAAAAAAAAAAAGAAATAAAAGGAAATTTCTATACCTAGTCACCAAAAACATAAACAAAAACCAGCATGGGTTGAGCAAGGAAAAAGAAAATGTAAAATTCCCTTGTAAATAGGGGAACACCCATGCTTGGCTTGGTGACCTGTAAATCCCCCCAAATACTTAGTATATGGGGGTATAACATATAATTATAAAAGGAGACCCTGTGTTTTATAATACAAAATTTAGCTTATGAATGAACACAAGGGCCTATACAAATTTAAAAAATGCATGTAAAAGAAACATACCAATATAAATTGGTATATGGAAAAAGAAAAGGAAAAAGTACGGTCATGAGAGCTCTCTGAAATTTCAATCAAAGAATTAGGAACTGAACTGGGGCGGATTTGTTGGGGAGCGCCTTGGTATGAAATAAAAGTATATATATATATATATATATATATATATATATAAATAAAATAAAAAAAAAACCTAAGAATTTCGATTTTCAAGGCGTGCTCCGATTTGAACGGACTTAAATCTTGTCTGTCATCTGACAGTCCAATAAATATGTCTCAAGTGCTTTGAAAGTGGAGGACCGTAGAGCTTTAGATGGAAATAAAATGTTTTGGATATTGAAGTCTACGTCCTCCCGAAAAATAGCACTTGAGAGTTTCTGCCTCGCAACCAGGTGGACGCCACAGTCCAGCAGAAAGTGCTCCGTGGAGTTTCGGACACCACAGGTGGGGCAAATGGCCGAACCCCCACATATATGGTGCCCTAGGCTCCCTGGCAATAAATTATAGCCCAGCCTCAGACGCGTCACACATTTATCCACCCTTTTATTGGTTGAATACCTGTGTGGCGGTCTGAAACTCACTCCATTTCCATAAATGGGCTGGCTCTTAAGTCTATCCGCCAGCCCCTTTGACCACTTTTTTTTAACTGAAGTTTTCAAAATGGAGTATACTTCAGTGGTTGCCAGGGGTATTTTATCTCCAACGGGTCCCTCCAGAGCGCGCTTCGCCGCATCGTCCGCTACCTCATTCCCAACAAAACCGACATGAGCTGGACACCACACAAAGGTAACCTCTGAATTATTCAGGTGGCACTGATCATAAATGGACAGAATATTTTCTAGAAGATCAGGCCGGGAGTTGCTATTCCTTAAAGATAATGATTGGAGGGCCGAAAGAGAATCAGATAGAATAGCAACTTTGTGTGGTTTGTTGACCAATATCCAGTCTAATGCATAATTTATAGCTGTCAGTTCCGCGGCATATATAGATAACCTGTCGCTGAGTCTTTTTGATGTTTTAACCTTAAGGGCTGGTATAACCATTGCCGCGGAAACTGCTAGATTTTCGTTTTTACTTCCGTCAGTGAAAATTTTTAAGTGCTCAGCATACCTCGAATTTACATGATCCTCCGTAATTGCCAAAATTTGTGAAGGAGGGTCATTTTTCGTAAATTTCGAGCTAAGGGATGTGTCGACTTGGGGAGCTTTGAGAAGCCACGGCGCCGCGAAGCGCGATCTGGAGTCCGCTACACTGTTAACATTGGGAAGGTGTTCCTCCACCAAATTGGCGGTTTTGGCCCCAAAAGGAAGAACTGGGTTTTTATATTTGTTTTTATAAAAGAACCCCTTCCCAACGATTGCGTTCACCGGGTTGAACGGCTTACTTGAAATCCGCGCCCAGTACTTTACTATTTGTGCCTCTCTCCGCAGAGTTAAAGGCTCGATTCCGGCTTCCAGTTCAAGATAAATTGAGGGGGTAGACGACAGTGCCCTCAGGGCTATTATCAGGGCCCTACGCTGGATACCGTCTAACATTTTAAGTGCAGATGGTTTAGCACAAGCATAGACTATGGCACCGTAGTCTATCTTTGGACGTATTAGGGACTTATAGAGAAGAAGGAGCGAATTTTTGTCCGAGCCAAAATCGGTGCCCCTTAACATTCTCATGATATTTAAGTCCCTCTGGCACTTTGTCATTAAAGTTTTTATGTGAGGCAGTAACGTGAATTTGCGATCCAAAAGCATACCCAAAAATGTTACTGTCTCCTGAAATTTAATTTTTGTGCCGCCTAAATATACGTCCAATTCTTTTAGATTTTTATTTCCGAAAATAATCCCTACAGTTTTAGTTTTAGAAATTTTAAAGCCCCATTCCTGGGACCAGCGCCAAATGGAATCCAGCCCTGCCTGTGCCTTACGTTGCAGGGTTTGACCATCGGATCCCATTAGCCAGCCGCCGGAATCATCGGCGAACTGGCTGATAACCATCCCTGTCCCCTCAGTTGCAGCAGGGAGATCGTTAACCAAAAGAGAAAACAGTAGAGGGGATAAAATGGCGCCCTGGGGGGTACCCCTTGTTAGCGTTTCCGCTTCCGAGAGAGTATCCCCTACCTTAACTGTAATTTTTCTATCCAGCAGAAAGGCCCTGACATATTGAAAGCATCGTCCGGAGATCCCACATTTCTTAATTTTATAGAGAATCCCCGAGTGCCATGCAAGATCAAAAGCGGCCTCGAGGTCAAGAAATATGGCTACAACAGAACGCCCTCTATTTTTGGCATAGAGGACGTCATGTTGTAGCCTAACCAACTGATCAAAAGTCGATCTGCCCTTTCGGAAGCCAGACTGAAAGGGATTTATGATGTTTTTGGATTCAAGATAGCGTTCCAAACGGGCCTTAACCATCCCCTCCAGCAATTTTCCAGGATGGGAGGTAAGGCTTATAGGTCTGTAAGATTTTGGATCAGCTGGATCCTTATTTTTCTTTTGTAGTGGGATCACACAGGCGAGCTTCCAGTCCCGAGGATAGCTGCCCTCTTTCCAGATTTTATTGTAAAAGGAAAGCCAAAGGTCCAGTGTGGTATCGGACATATTCTTGAACATTGTATACGAAATTTGGTCAAGTCCCGAGGTAGAATTTTTCCTGCTATTGATGCAGTCTTTTAGTTCTTTAAGTGTGAAGTCTAAATTGATAGGATCTGAATTAAATGTTTCACCTGGTGAGTTAATTTCTTCGAAATGGTCTGTTTCAAAATTTTTCTGATAGGCCAAAACCTCAGGCTCTACATTTGTTTCACTGGAAACATTAGAATAATGTCGGACAAGCGTATTGGCTTTGTCCAAGGGGCTAATCGAATGGTGACCATTTGAAGTGAGAACAGGGACAGGGGCATATGAATTTCCTTTAATTCTGCGAATCTTTTGCCAAAAATCTTTAGAATTTTTCGGGTCGTGAACACAGGATTCGCAGAATTCTTGCCAATTTTGTTTTTTAGATTCTAAAACAACTGATTTAGCCAGAAAAACTTTATTTTGATAGGTGACCCGGTTGACTTCACAGGGGTTTCTTTTCAGATTGTTAAGGGCCTTTTTTCTCTCCCTGACTGCACTTTCACAGGAATCGTTCCACCAGGGGACCATCTTTTTTTTTGAAAGATATTTCTTTTTAACCGGAATCGAGCGTTTCGCCATGGACAAAAAGGTAGAAGTAATTTTTTTATTGAAGGAATCGATATCCTCGTCGTAAACATCTGCTAGGGAGATATCCTCACATAAGCTTTTAAACGAGTCCCAATCCGCTTTTTCGTAGATAAATTTTTCTTCAGAATCGTTTTCTTTAGAATTTGGACTAGAATTTAGAATTGATATGTGGATTGGGAGGTGGTCAGAATTCCAAGAATCATTAATTACTTGCCAAAACATACTATTTGCCAATTTTGGACTCGTGAAAGTTAGATCGAGGCACGAAAACGTGCCTCTTGCGGGATCTAACCTGGTGGGACTCCCATCGTTGAGTAGTACAAGATCATTTTTTTCGACCCAATCAAAGACTGCTCTTCCATGGGAGTCTGACCTCAGGGCGCCCCATAAGGGATGGTGTGAGTTAAAGTCACCAGTGATCACGAGTTCTTTAAGTTCACTCGATGCCGAAATGAGTGAACTTAAATTGTTAAGAGATTCAAGGTCACACCCCCTTGAATAGACGTTTGCCAAAATGTAAGGAGTATCTGAGGAGTAGATTTCGAAAGCTTGGGTCTCAATTTTGATCTCCCCATTTGAATCCCTAGCACTGTTTACGTTTAAATTTTTGAAATTTAGTCCATTTCTGAAAAAAGTACCCAAACCGCCACAAAAGTTACCGTTACTATTTTTAAAGATTTTGTTTTCGAATGTGTATCCAGGAATATTTCTAGTTGTGTTTTCTTTAAGTTTAGTTTCCTGGATACATATGATATCAAAGTTATTTAGATCGAGGAATCGTTTTAATTCAGTCATGGTGTGGGCCGAAAGCCCACACGCATTGAAACTTAGAATTTGGATTGTTTTGTCCATGGTGAAATTAATAAGGTTTGAAAATCTGCTTTTTAACTCCGCGGAGTAAAAAGGGGGATCCCAGGCTGAAATGTCTGGACCCGACCGCCGTTTTAAGCGGTGAGTTCAGGCCCTTCAGCCTGCGTCCCACAGGTTTTGGGAGGCTGGATGGTCTTGTTGGCCTCGACACTTTTTTTGGTGTTGTCCGACGTGCTGGTTTCTCTGGGACAGGGGCAGGGATGCATCCGCCCTCTTTATCATCCTCAGATTTTGGAATAAATGGTTTTGGAGTTATTGAGTCTCTTTGAAATGAGGAGATAAACGATGCCAAAAATTTATTTCTTAAGTAATTTTGACTATAATTTCCGTTTTTTATAGTGGAATCCATAACTAAAATTTTCATTTTTTCCAAAAGTAGATCTAAATTAAATTTCTGTAGAAAGTTTGTATCTAAAGAAGGTTCCGTTTCAACTGATTTGTCTATTTTTCCTATGGATTCCACTTGGGTGGATGCGTCTTGTTTTTCTAACTTTTCTAACTTTATGGGGCTTTGCATTTGTTTGCCGGAGGGGGTTGAAACCTCTCCCAACGACGAGTCCATTGCGGTCACGTCGGTGAGGGAAGGTTCCCCCCCTTTTTTATCAGGAGTGCTGCTTCTATCCTTTTTTATTACTTTAATAGAAGGGGAGGTACGGGAAATAGAAGTGCAAGAAGAAGTTTCCGAGATCATGGTTACATCGGTAGGCGTGGTCTTCACAATGTTTATTGGAGAAATGGGAGGAGTTTTAGATTTTCCTACCGATGTTTGTTTTGTAATTATTGTGGAAGCTTCTAGGGCCATGACTTTTTGTCGGTCAAGACAAGTATGGGCAATTTCTGTAGTTTGATTTTTATTGATATATTGTAGGGTCCTGACTTTTTCTGTTTGATTTACCTTAAAGGCGAATCGGGGTCCTTGGGGAGAAGAGGAGGGGATTGAGCCAGACGAATTTTGTTGGGGGACAGAAGCAGCACTATTATGAGGGTATGGACCACACGCCTGCTCCGCAAGTGCCCAGGAACACCCGTGAGCGTCCTTGTACTCTTGTATTTTGGACGCCCACAGGTACACCGAACACCGACTGGAACGGGCCGTGTGACCATTCTGGCAATTTGTGCAGCAGACTACGCTTGAATTGCATAGCCTGCTGTTATGTGGACCAGCACATCGGGCGCAGGTTGTTTCATTAGGACATTTCTTGGAGGTGTGCCCGTATTTCTGACATCGGAAGCACCGAAGCGGCGGAGTGATAAATGCCTCTACAGGGATAAACAGGTCAGAGTCAGTTACCCTGACACACTCTGGCAAAACATCCCCAAAGAATGTCAGGGCAACAGCCGCCGTCGGTGCTCCGAAACGATTTAAAATTCTGGAGGCTTTCATTATGAAAATATTCTTAGATTTAACCTGTGCCTCCAGAGTTAGGACCAATTCCTCTGGACTATAATCCATAGGAATGTTATGTATTACTCCCCTGACCGTGACCATGTCGTCTGGGGTGTAAGCAAAGCAGCGCACACCACAGACGACAAGGGGGGTAATATGTAGTAACTTGCTCAACATTTGAGCCGAGCACACCTCCAACAAAAGACCGCCATCTTTTAAAACAACTATTCTTTTAGCAATCCCGGACAGGTCCCTGCTAATGCCTCGTGAAAGGGTCAGAGGAGATGTCTTCTTAAAGCCATCTCCTCTCCCGAGGGGCCTAACGAAGGCCTTGAAGGACCAGGTATTGTTAGAAAGCAGGTGGGCCTGTCCGGGATTGATGGGTTCACCATACTTTTGTAGATTTTCAGACATTTTGAAAAAAGAAAATATATACTAAATAAATGGTACAAGTATATCTATGTAGTGTCTGTGAAATGATGAATCTGTTTGACACTGGGCCGCCGCAAAACGCTTGACCTTCAGTGTATACTATGTTGTTGTAGGGTGAAATAGATAAAAAAAGAAAAACCCAAGAGTATCAATGAATAAAACAACCTTTATATGTCACACAAAAAGGGAAATAATGGACATACAACAGCAATGACCTTACAAAGGGCTGTAACCACAGATTGGTCGGAGGTACGACACAACTATGGGGCAAAAGCACTGTGAAAAAAAAAAATAACGATATAGGAGGGGGGGAACCGAACACTGAAGAATATGTATTTTACGCGATAGATAAAAAAAACCAATAGCAGCTCGACGGACGAGGGTATACTTAACGATAGCTCTGTACAAATGTGGATTCAGCTTTCGTCTTGGTTTCGATGATATGTACGTTTCTGTTCCGAACCCCTTTGTTTACTTTCTTCTCGGTAAAAATGGCTGCCCGGAAGTGATGAATGGTGAATGATTGATTGTTCCTTTCCAGCAAATGGCAAATATATATATATACAACGTCAATTGACCACAGAATTTAGCTTTGACATGCTGACCTATTTAGCCTGACCCAACTGCGGTGAAAAGTAGGTCAGAGCGACTCTTAATTATTTTAATTATTAACCAATGAGAATGAAGCAGCGCGAACGTGATCGAGAGCACCTCAGATTTTCAGATTTTTTTTGCTTCCGCTTTTCCTCTAACATGCGATTTTCACCTTCAATTTCTTTGGTAAAAAAATTTCTAGGGTCAAAAATGTTGATATTGTCGCGGAGAATGGATTACTAGCTAAGCCTTGACTGCAATTCAGCCTCTCAGTAGATCACGGTAACATACAAAAATAATGCAAACTTTGCCATTTTACCAATTCTGGGTTGTCACTGCTAAGGTCAATATTAAGCCCGAAAACGCTGATCATTTCTTTACAATTAATAAGAGTAAAAAATTAAATGAAAATAAAATATAATTTAATAATTTATGGGTAAATAAAATAGTAACAGACTAGGTAACTGTAAATTGCTTATTGGGAGGACTATATTTTCATCGACAATTCTTTGGGAGGAAGGCTCTCGAGATACTTTGTGGCCCTTAAAAGGGCCGTTGAGATAATATGAGTTGGTCGGCTTAAATTTAAGCACGTTCTCCTCGAATTCGGCGGGCGAGCTGGATGTCCTTTGGCATAATGGTGACACGTTTGGCACGGATAGCACACAAGTTGGTGTCTTCGAATAAACCTACAAGATAGGCTTCGCTTGCTTCCTGAAGAGCCATAACAGCCGAACTTTGGAACCTGAGATCTGTCTTGAAGTCCTGAGCAATTTCACGGACAAGTCGTTGGAAAGGCAGTTTCCTGATGAGAAGCTCTGTACTCTTCTGATAACGTCTGATCTCACGAAGAGCAACTGTTCCTGGCCTGTATCTGTGAGGCTTCTTCACACCGCCGGTCGCAGGTGCACTCTTTCGTGCGGCTTTCGTTGCCAATTGTTTTCTTGGAGCTTTACCTCCGGTAGATTTTCTCGCAGTTTGCTTGGTTCTCGCCATCTTGCTGGATAGTGAATGTGCCAAAAATGGTTGGTTATTTCCGTTTATTTATCGTCGCTACCGGTTGCCCATCTGAGCGACGCCCCCAGAAGACGGTTAGTTGTTACGGGGGATAGTGCAAGGATACAGGTCGAAACTACTGAGAGCTTCGCCTGGTTCTTTAACGTGCTCGGCGTATAGCACCGTCACACGGGACCTCGGTTTAATGTCTCATCCGAAAGACTATTAGTAATTTTTAGTTGGCCAGCCGGGGATACGAACACACAATCTGTAGGACATTGTGTTCACGAGTCCTACGGTCTACCTACTGAGCCAAAAATTGTTCGATGCCCGCTATTTATCCGGTTGAAAACATCCCAGTACGTGATTGGCTGAAATAAAATATCAGAGCTTAAGGCTGTAAAACGGATTGAAAATCTGACCAATCACAAGCGTTCTTTTATTACACAGTTCGGAGTTACACCGAATGGCTGATAAGAGAACTTATCTGATTGGTCCAAATTTCAATCCGTTTTAGGGCTCAAGCTCTGCCAGTTTTTGTCCTCTTTTAATCTCTTGATTTAACAAGCTATTTTGAACATATTTTGTTGCCATACCTTACATATAATCTATATACAATAAAGATCATGGAAAAGCAAATTTGTTAATCTTGAAAAAAAAAAAAAACATTCATTCATTAATTCACTACTTTATTCAATCTCTCTCTCTCTCTCTCTCTCTCTCTCTCTCTCTCTCTCTCTCTGTGTGAAGTTTTGAAGTTTACTAAATTTGGACCAATCAGGAGTCTTCTCTTATCAAAGCGTTCGGATTACAACGAACGAGTTATAAGAGATCGTTTCTGATTGGTTCAAATTTCAATCCGTTTTAGGGCTCAAGCTCTGCCATTTTTTCCCCTATTTGAAATCCCTTGATTTAACAATCTCTCTGTGTGATTTTTTCAGGCAGACTTCCAGTGAATTAATTGCTAGCTATTCTGAACATATTTTGTTGCCAGACCTTACATAAAATCTATATACAATAAAAATCATGGAAAAGCAAATTTGTTAATCTTAGAAGAAAAAAAAAAATCAGTCTTTCATTCACTAATTTATTCAATTTCTCTCTCTCTCTCTCTCTCTATGTCTCTGTAAAGTTTTGAAGTTTACTATATTTTGACCAATCAGGAGTGTTCTCTTATCAGGGCGTTCGGATTACAACGAACGAGCTATAAGAGAACGTTTCTGATTGGTTCAAATTTCAATCCGTTTTAGGGCTCAAGCTCTGCCAGTTTTTCCCCTATTTGAAATCTCTTGATTTAACAATCTCTTTGCGTGATTTATTCCGGCAGGCTTCCAATGAATTAATTCCTAGCTTTTTTGAACATGTTTTGTTGCCATACCTTACATAAAATCTATATACAATAAAAATCATGGAAAAGCAAATTTGTTAATCTAAAAAAAAAAAAAAAATCAGTCATTCATTCACTATTTTATTCAATCTCTCTCTCTCTCTCTATGTCTCTGTGAAGTTTTGAAGTTTACTATATTTTGACCAATCAGGAGTGTTCTCTTATCAGGGCGTTCGGATTACAACGAACGAGCTATAAGAGAACGTTTCTGATTGGTTCAAATTTCAATCCGTTTTAGGGCTCAAGCTCTGCCAGTTTTTCCCCTATTTGAAATCTCTTGATTTAACAATCTCTTTGTGTGATTTATTCCGGCAGGCTTCCAGTGAATTAATTCCTAGCTATTTTGAACATGTTTTGTTGCCATACCTTACATAAAATCTATATACAATAAAGATCATGGAAAAGCAAATTTGTTAATCTAAAAAAAAAGAAAATCAGTCATTCATTCACTAATTTATTCACTTCTCTCTCTCTCTCTCTCTCTCTCTCTCTCTCTCTCTCTCTCTCTCTCTCTCTCTCTCTCTCTCTCTCTCTGTGAAGTTTTGAAGTTTACTAAATTTAGACCAATCAGGAGTGTTCTCTTATCAAGGCGTTCGGATTTTAACGAACGAGTTATAAGAGAACGTTTCTGATTGGTTAAAATTTCAATCCGTTTTAGGGCTCAAGCTCTGCCAGTTTTTCCCCTATTTGAAATCTCTTGATTTAACAATCTCTTTGTGTGATTTATTCAGGCAGGCTTCCAATGAATTAATTCCTAGCTATTTTGAACATATTTTGTTGCCAGACCTTACATAAAATCTATATACGATAAAAATCATGGAAAAGCAAATTTGTTAATCTTAGAAAAAAAAAATCAGTCATTCATTCACTAATTTATTCAATTTCTCTCTTTCTCTTTCTCTCTCTTTCTCTCTCTCTCTCTCTCTGAAGTTTTGAAGTTTACTATATTTTGACCAATCAGGAGTGCTCTCTTATCAGGGCGTTCGGATTACAACGAACGAGTTATAAGAGAACGTTTCTGATTGGTTCAAATTTCAATCCGTTTTAGGGCTCAAGCTCTGACATTTTTTCCCCTTTTTTATCCTTTTATTTAACCACCTCTTTTTGTGTAATATATTCAGTCAGGTTTCCAGGGAATTACTTTCCAGTTAGCTTGAACATATAATTTACATGATATTCATGTACAATAATGAGGAATGGAAGCAAATCTCCTGAACCACAAGTTCAAAATCCCCTTTTATTTATTCATTCATTCACACTCTCTCTCTCTTTAAGGTACACTTAAAATGTTGAGGTATGCGTTTCAATTATCCATGTAGTCTAGTAATCTTTTAAAGGATTTCGGACAGCTGTGTAGGAAAAGGCGGACCGACAAATAATTACAAATTAAATTACTCAAGCTTGAGCCCCAAAACCGATTGAAATTATGGACCTAAGCTTGGGCAATGTTATTTGGCAGTTTTTACCAGCCCGTCTCTTCCCGAGCAATAGGCTGATCCTTGAAAAAAAAAATCTGCACGGATAATTAAGTGCTGGACCACTTTGACAATTTGAAAAAAAGAAGTTCTCTCATGTAATTGATGGTCCTGAAAAGGACCTTTTTTTATTTTCCCTGAAATTCGATATGTCCCAGGTTTTTATTTTTTTGCAGCCGCCTTTTTCGCTGCTGGCTTCTTGGTAGCCGGTTTCTTAGCTGCGGGCTTCTTCTTTGGAGTAGCCTTCTTTGATTTCTTATCGCTAGAAGCCTTCTTGCTAGGCGTCTTCTTGGCAGCTGCCTTCTTTTTCGGTGTGGCTTTCTTCGCTTTTGCCTTCTTTTCTCCGGTCGCTTTCTTAGGTGTTTTCTTCACGGCAGCCTTTTTCTTTGCTGGTTTGGCCTTTTTTGGTTTGGTCGCTTTCTTAGCTGTTTTCTTGACTTCACCAAGCCGGAAAGAACCAGACGCACCTGTTCCTTTCGACTGCTTCAGGGTTCCATTCTTAACCCCGGCTTTGAGTGCTACTTTCAGGTGGTTGTTTACGGCTGTTTCGTTTGGCCCTACACTGAAATTCTTGAGAATGTATTTCAGAAGAGCCTGTCTTGATGAACCACCTCTCTCTTTCAAGGAACCGATAGCCTGGGAGATCATTTCGCTGTATTTAGGGTGGTTTGCAGGCTTTTTAGGCTTGCTAGCCTTCTTCACTTTTGGTGTCGCTGGAGCTGCGTCTGCCATCTTGCCTTAACTCTTCCTCGTGATAGAAAGAATGAACAATTACATCATCATCAGTTGTCTTTTTTACCCTCGCCATGCGCATAAAGCCATGTGGCGAGCAGCTATTGGTTTTTTTTTTCCATTTATCAATGTATTACTAAGATTTTCCTATATCCCATCGACACACCACGGATAAAAAAGAAACAAATAAAAGGATATATATTAAAAGGACTGGAAGTAAAACCGGTAGCCATAGGAAAACGAAAAACGGCCCTTTCAGAACCACCGTAAAATTATTTATAAATAAGAAATCTAGTGAATATTTACATTATTTACAAAAACCGTGGTGCGCCGCAGGTCAATTTTTGAAATGGATTTTTCTATTTTTTTTCCCAATTGTGGGATGCATACGACAGT
The DNA here is from genome assembly GCA_945859785.2 of Tridacna gigas. Lineage (NCBI taxonomy): Eukaryota > Metazoa > Mollusca > Bivalvia > Cardiida > Cardiidae > Tridacna > Tridacna gigas. The sequence continues at coordinate 6,169,611 of OX244034.2, read as the reverse complement.
GTTGGCAATTGTGTTTTAATATAAATAGCACTATAAAATTGATAGTGCAAATCTATTGATTAAGCTACAAAAAGGATAGCAACAAACAATACGTTGACATACAAACAATATGTTGACATAAATTGAGACCGACTTTACAGAGAGCTCCTTAAAAAAAAAAAAAAAAGGGGGGGGGGACGGAGATGAATGACTAGGGAGAAATGTACACGTAAAAATTGGGGGACAGCCGTCAGTCCTGCCTGCTGTGCGGGGCGATCAGGACGACACCTCGCAGTAGGGGCATTAAGCCAAACCTACTCGGGTGCCCGTTCTTTCCCTACCGCCCCTCCACAGCAGGTCCCAAAATGGGTAATACCTGAGTTAAAAAGTAGAAGGCTAAACAGTGACAAAAAATACAGCCCTAACGGGCAGGACTACGGGGACTCAGAGCAAACATAATAAAAGCCCCCGTGTCTCTAAATAATACTAGCTAAGAAACCAATTATCGACCCGGGTCAGATCCGGGGCGAACTGACTGACAGCTGCCTCTCAAATTCGAAACAAAACAATAATCTAAGAGGAAAAAATCTTAAGAACAATATACTTAGCCACAATGATCCGGCCTAGGACTGATCACAAAACAGCTAAAATTCCCTTGTAAAAAGGGGGAATACCCATGCCTAATCTTGTAGCCTGTAAGCCCCCACATATAGTTACCATAAGTGGGGTATATTATACACTCCACCAAACAATCCCCTGTCTTGGTCTTTTACAAATACTTTCGATTTGGGGGAATCCCTGTTTTTGTGGTTTGATGAAGAGTTACTGACTAAGAATCAAAGTAAAATGTGCCGGTGTGTCCCTGACGTAATTTTTAAATTATTGAAAAAAAAAAAAAAAAAAATGGAAGAGGGGGGAGCTCTCTGAAATATAACTCAGTAAAAAAGGAAAATCACTAATAGGTACTGGGCGGATTTTGCATGACGCACCGTTGGTCTGAGGTATATTGAAAACAGGCCTATATGCATAGATCATGAAAGCAATAGTTTGCAATAAACAAAAGAACTGCTATATAAGGGGGTTATAGAAAACTGTGGTAGAAAGAGAAAACGCTGTAGACGACTGTTTTCTCTCTCTCCCGCAGTGTCCCCCACTGAGGACGCTGTTGGAGAACATAAAACTATTTTACATTGAACCAAAGAGAATATGCATATGCAATTAAATCATAATTCTTAAAAAAAAAAAAAAAAAAAAATCAGACCACGGCTTGTCCTGATTTGACTGAATTTTTAAATTTTGTCAGTCATTTGACAATCTATTAGATATGTCTCCAGTGCTTTGAAGACTGAAGATTGGAGGGCTTTTGACTGAAATAAAATATTCCGTATAGAAAAATTTTGACCCTCCCGTAGTAGAGCACTGGAGAACTTGTCTCTAGCAACCGTGTGGATACGACAGTCCAACAGAAAATGGTCCGTTGAATAGCGGACACCACAAGTGGGGCAAATGGCCGAACCCCCAAATACGTGGTGCCCTATGCTACCCGGCAATAAATTATAGCCAAGCCTCAGACGCGTCACGCATTTATCCACCCTATTACTGGAAGAATATCTGCATGGCGGTCTGAAACTCACCCCACTCCCATGAAAAGGCTGGCCCATCAGGCGATCGGCCAGCCCTTTTGACCACTTTTCCTTCATGGACATTTTGATAATGGAGTAAAGCTCAGTGGTTGCCAGGGGTATTTTATCTTCAATCGGACCATCCAGAGCGCGCCTGGCTTCAGCATCAGCCATCTCATTCCCTCCAAAACCAACATGAGCTGGACACCACACAAGAGTAACCTGGATTCCATTAAGGTGGCACTGATCGTATATAGATAGGATATTTTCTAATAGATCAGGCCTGGAGTTGCTATTTCTTAAAGAAAGAGATTGAAGAGCCGAAAGAGAGTCTGATAAAATAGCAACTTTGTGTGGTTTTTTGACCAATGTCCAGTTTAAAGCATATTGAATTGCAGTTAATTCTGCGGCGTATATTGATAACCTGTCGCTGAGTCTTTTTGAAGTTTTGACCTTGAGGGCTGGTATAACTATTGCCGCAGAGACTGCTGATTTTTCGTCTTTACTTCCATCTGTATAAACTTTTAAGTGCTCAGCGTAGTTCGAATTTATATAATCCTCCGTAATAGAACAAAATTTGGGGAGAAGGATCATTTTTGCTAAATTTCGAACTAAGGGATATGTCGACTATAGGGGACGTAAGAAGCCACGGAGAGCCAAAGCGCGACCGCAAGCCTGCCACACTGATATCATCGGGAAGGTGGAGGCCCCAAAAGGGAGGTTGGGTTTTTTAAATTTACTTTTTACAAAGAACCCCTTCCCGAGGATTTCATTCACAGGGTTGCAGGGTCTACTCAGAATTCGCGCCCAGTACTTCATTGTTTGTGCCTCCCTCCTTAGGGACAGGGGCTCGATTCCGGCTTCAAGTTCTAAATAAACTGCTGGAGTAGAAGGCAGCGCTCTAAGAGCTATTATCAGGGCCCTTCGCTGTATATTATCTAGCATTTTTAGTGCCGATGTCGAGGCACAAGCATAGACTATGGCACCGTAGTCTAGCTTTGGACGTATTAAGGACTTGTAGAGAAGAAGGAGCGAATTTTTATCCGAGCCAAAATCGGTGCCCCTTAACATTCTCATGAGATTCAAGTCCCTCTGACACTTTTCTGTTAACAATTTTATATGAGGCAGTAACGAGAATTTACGATCTAAAAGCATACCCAAAAATGTTACTGTCTCAACGAATTTAATTTTTGTGTCGCCTAAATATACGTCCAATTCTTTTAAATTTTTGTTACCGAATATAATTCCAACTGTTTTTGTTTTAGAAATTTTAAAGCCCCATTTTTGGGACCAGCGCCAAATGGAATCCAGCCCTGCCTGTGCCTTACGTTGCAGGGTTTGACCATCGGATCCCATTGGCCAGCCGCCAGAATCATCGGCGAACTGGCTGATAACCATCTCTGTCCCCTCCGTTGCATCAGGGAGATCATTAACCAAAAGTGAAAATAGTAGAGGAGATAAGATGGCGCCTTGGGGGGTACCCCTTGTCAGCGTTTCCGCTTCCGAAAGAGTATCCCCCACCTTAACAGTAATTTTTCTATCCTGCAGAAAGGCCCTAACATATTGAAAGCATCGCCCCGTAATCCCACACTGTTTAAGTTTATAAAGAATCCCCGAGTGCCAAGCAAGGTCGAAAGCGGCCTCGAGGTCTAGAAATATGGCTGCAACAGAACGTCGAAGAATTACAAACGGCCCTGCACACTAATATACACGACGGATAGGATAGAATTAAGAGCGCGGACCCGGTCGAAAGCACCCTCCACGTTAATAAAATGTAGGGGGGGGGGGGGTTGGAGACTTTTTTTCCAAATTTTGTGTTTTTGTTACTTCTGAAACATAGGAATAAATCGCAAAATCTCACAACCTCAGGGGTTTGAGACATTCTAATGTATAACCTTGCTGTTTTTAATTTTCTACCTCTCAGTCTAACCCTATCAACTCATCCAGGTTGTAAAATACATGCATAGTTACCTGCAAAACGGAGAGGTTGGCTACATGTTGGAAAGGAGTGACGCCCTGTAACATCTTCAGTGATAGGCTTTCGTAGAGTTCTGTACACCCTCTCTCTTTCTCTCTCTCTCTCTCTCTCTCTCCCCCTCCCTCCCTCCCTCCCTCTCTCATCGCAATGACAATCTTGAGAAAAGTAAATATTCGAGTAGAATGGTGGCCCTTAAAAGGGCCGTTGTAGTGCTGATAGCAATTTGAGATATTTACTTCTGTGGCTTCTGGGTCTTCTTGGGCAGAAGAACAGCTTGAATGTTAGGCAGTACGCCACCCTGTGCAATGGTTACTCCAGAGAGGAGTTTGTTCAATTCTTCGTCATTTCTGATAGCTAGCTGTAAGTGACGGGGAATGATTCTGCTCTTCTTGTTATCTCGTGCAGCGTTTCCTGCCAATTCCAAAACTTCAGCGGCCAGATACTCTAAAACTGCAGCCAAGTATACTGGTGCACCGGCTCCAACGCGCTCTGCATAGTTTCCCTTACGAAGCAGACGATGAATTCTTCCGACAGGGTACTGAAGTCCGGCCCTGGTAGATCGGCTCTTAGCCTTTCCCTTGGTCTTTCCACCTTTTCCACGTCCAGACATGATTTCTGTTGCAATATGCGATTTCTCAAGGCAAATTGTGAATGCCGAGTGACTGCGACCTTCATTTATATACTACAAGTAAGGGGATTGACCTACTTTGCTACAGAATTAAGCTTGACCAATGAAATTTCTGTATACATGGATAAATCTGATAATTATGATAGCCAATCAGACAACTTGTACTACAAGCATGCTAGGCGGAACGCACACGACCTCCGTTTATTTTTCATGTGCAATGGGATTGACCTACTTTATTACAGAATTAAGCTCACCCAATGAAAATTGTTGTTACACATATGTTAGCCAATGAGAGAGCTCGTTCTAGACGCACACTAGGCACGATGAAGGATTCGGGAAAGAATAATATTGCTGAACAAATTCTACTCCAGATCGTTTTTTTAACTAAATTAACGCAAGTTTTCAAGCACTGTTTAGGAAATTTACTACTAACTGGCGAAAACTTGTGTGTGCGAGCGCTTTCTGGCTTGGTCTTTTATATACCTATCTCTCTCTCACTCTTTTTTTCAGGAATTAAAAAAAAAAAAAATGTGATGCCTAAATCTATTTTCTTACTGTTGTCACTAAAACACACACACACATACATACATACACAAACACACAAAGGGGTGGGGCTGCATTGACAGTGAGGAAAAGAACTTTCTAGATAGTTGGTGGCCCTGATAAGGGCCGTTTTTTTTTTTGTTTTTTTTTTAACGCAACAGGAGCGCTCTATTTGCTGCTGGTGTACTTTGTCAAGGCCTTAGCGCCTTCGCTGACTGCGTGCTTGGCCAATTTGCCGGGTAACAGAAGGCGAACAGCGGTCTGGACCTCTCTACTGGTAATGGTCGATCGTTTGTTATAGTGAGCCAGTCTGGATGCTTCGGCAGCAATTCTTTCGAAGATGTCATAATGGACATAGCTTTGCTTGAAATACCAGTGTCTGGGTGCACTTGTTTCAAAACTTTGTAAATGTAGATGGCGTAGGATTCCTTCCTCCTCTTCCTTTTCTTTTTGTCGGTAACACGGACCGCTTTAGCCTTTGTGGCGGCTTTCTTGGATCCCTTCCCGGTTACTTTAGCTTGAGCAGGCATGTTTCAATCAAATCTGAATGAAATAATGTTTTGTCAACATCATCATCGTTCGGTTTTTTACCCTCGCCATGCGGCATAAAGCCATGTGGCGAGCAGCTATTGGTTTTTTATCTATTTTATTGCAGACAATTGGGTTTTTCTATTAATCAGACGGCAACACTCCTCGGTTTAAAAAGTAAAGTATAAAAAAGGGGCTAATAAAAGAATACAAGCCGGTAGGCCGAAAAAGACCCTTTTAGGACCACCATTAAAAAACACGTGTAAAAAAAGAATATATACAAAATGTACATGGCCGTAGAGCGTTGCCTGTCTAATTTATAAAGTTTTAGACTAATCCATGGTTTTACATGCAATTTCTTTTTACTCAACAGTGTTGGCAGATTCTAATTATTTCTAACTATAGCTATAATGGCACTGTTCGTACTATGTAATTTCAAAATCCCTTTAATTTTTATTCCCAATATCTTATTAAGAAAATAAATTTATAGTCGAGGCCAAAATCTTACAGAGAGCTCTCTAAAAAGTAGAACAAAACAAAAATTTACACTATAAGAGTTGCGGGGGGACCGTCAGTCCTGCCTGCTGTGCAGGGCGATCAGGACGACACCACTCAGTAGGGGCATAAAGCCAAGACTACTGGGATGCTAGTTCTTTCCCTGCCGCCCTAACCACAGCAGGTCCCAAAAAGGGTAAAAACTGCTCTAAAAGAGAAATTAAACTTTAACCAAAAATACAACCCTATAGGGGCAGGACTACAGGGGGCTCAGCTCGGCATAATAAAAGCCCCTGTGTCAATAAAAAATGGTCTAAAAAGTCGAATATCGACTCAGATCAGATCCGAGGCGAACTGACTGGCGATTCCCTCGCAGCGATATATGTAAAACAATGAAATTAAATTCAACTTTAAAACGGACAGTATACCTGGCCAACACAAACCCGCATGAGTTGAGTAGATGAGGTTAAAAGTCCCTTGTAAAAAAGGGAGCACCCATGCTGGGCTCGGTGACCTGTAAACCCCGCCATATACTTAGTAAATGAGGGGTAAAACAGTCTTTAAAAAGAAAAAGAAAAGTTCCTATACTAATTATGGAGAATCTAAGTACAATGTAATACTCAATAGGGACTAATCTTAAAAAAGTTGTTTAAAAGAAGGGTACCGGCTTCTAAGCCAGTAGAAGAAAAGGGAAAAAAAACAAAAAACCAAGAGAACTCTCTGCAATTCTAGTAGGAAAAAAAAATACTTAAGTCTCAAGACTGGGGCGGATTTAAGGACACGCCTTGGCCTGCTTAAAAGTATGCACAACAAATTTTGTAGTGGATATAACTGACTCATATATCTGGACCCAACAAACACGTAAAATGGGCCAGAACAACACAAAATAATTATAGTTTATTTACAAGTGTAAATGAAGCAGCGCGTCCCTGAACAAGCATACCCTAAGCTATGGGAAAAAGGACCTGATGCAGCTGCGAAAGGCAACAATCAGAGTCGGCCAGCGTAGTTTTTGCGAGCCGACTTGGGCCCCCCGCTATTTGTCAATGTCTTTTTTTTTTTTTTTTTTATGTCCAAGGACCGCCCTACTTCATGATTGAGTCAGTTGTCAAAATGATAATAATAATGATACCAGATTCATAAAAACATATAAGTTGGTATAGTATATAAGTGCATAAGTAAAAAATTTAAATTTATCCCATTGAGGGAACTGTTTTATTTAAATATAGACCAAGGCGTGTTATTATTATGACTGACTGTGTAATCAAATTTTATCAGTCATTTGACAGTCAATTAAATATGTCTCCATTGCTTTGAAAGTAGAGGACTGCAGAGCCCTTGACGGAAAAAGAATATTACAAATATTAAACTCTGCGTCCTCTTGAAAAAGAGCACTGGAGAACTTTCGTCTGGCAACTGAGTGAACGCTGCAGTCCAGCAAGAAATGTTCCGTGGAGTTACGGACACCACAAGTGGGGCATATGGCCGAACTCCCAATTATGTGGTGTCCAAGGCTCCCTGGCAATAAATTGTAGCCAAGTCTCAGACGTGTCACGCATTTATCCACCCTTTTGTTGGTTGAATAACTGCGTGGCGGTCTGAAACTCACTCCACTACCATGATAGGGCTGGCCCTGAAGTCGTTGTGCCAGCCCTTTTGACCATTTTTCTTTAATGGATATTTTTGTCATGGAGTAAAGCTCTTTGGTTGCCAGGGGTATTTTTTCTCCGACGGGACCCTCCAGAGCGCGCTTCGCCGCGTCGTCAGCCATCTCGTTTCCCGTAAAACCGACATGTGCTGGACACCACACAAAGGTAACCTCTGATTTATTCAGATGGCACTGATCATAAATGGACAAAATATTTTCTAGTAGATCAGGCCGAGAGTTGCTATTCCTTAAAGAAAGTGATTGAAGAGCCGAAAGAGAATCAGATAGAATAGCAACTTTGTGTGGTTTATTGACCAGTGTCCAGTTTAGTGCATATTGTATAGCAGTCAGTTCCGCGGCATAAATAGATAACCTGTCGCTGAGTCTTTTTGATGTTTTAACCTTAAGGGCTGGTATAACCATTGCCGCGGAAACTGCTGAATTTTCATTTTTACTTCCATCAGTATAAATTTTTAAGTGCTCAGCGTAGCTCGAATTTACATGATCCTCCGTGATAGCCAAAATATGAGAAGGAGGATCACTTTTAGTCAATTTCGAGCTGAGGGATATGTCGACTTTTGGTGGTAGGAGAAGCCACGGGGCGGCGAAACGCGATCCAGAGTTCGCTGCACTGCTAAAGCCGGGAAGGTGTTCCTCCACTAGACTGGCTGTGGTGGCCCCGAATGGAAGAGCTGGGTTTTTAAATTTGCTCTTAGCAAAGAACCCCTTCCCAACGATCGCGTTCACCGGGTTGCCAGGCTTACCAGAAATCCGCGCCCAGTATTTAACTTGTTGAGCCTCCCTCCGCAGGGTCAAAGGCTCGATACCGGCTTCCAGTTCAAGATACACAGAAGGGGTGGAGGGCAGTGCTCTCAGGGCTATTATCAGGGCCTTTCGCTGGATATTATCAAGCATTTTTAGTGCAGTTGTTGAAGCACAAGCATAGACTATGGCACCGTAGTCTAGCTTTGGACGTATTAGGGACTTATAGAGAAGAAGGAGCGAGTTTTTATCAGAGCCAAAATCAGTGCCCCTTAACATTCTCATAAGGTTTAAGTCCCTTTGACACTTTTCTGTTAACTGTTTTATGTGAGACAGTAACAAGAATTTACGATCCAAAAGCATACCCAAAAATGTTACTGTCTCCTCAAATTTAATTTTTGTGTCGCCTAAATATACGTCCAATTCTTTTAAGTTTTTGTTTCCGAAAATAATCCCTACTGTTTTTGTTTTAGAAATTTTAAAGCCCCATTTTTGGGACCAGCGCCAAATGGAATCCAGTCCTGCCTGTGCCTTACGTTGCAGGGTTTGACCATCGGATCCCACTAGCCAGCCGCCAGAGTCATCGGCAAACTGGCTGATAACCATCCCTGTCCCCTCAGTTGCAGCAGGGAGATCGTTAACCAAAAGAGAAAACAGTAGAGGGGATAAAATGGCGCCTTGGGGGGTACCCCTTGTCAGCGTTTCAGCTTCCGAGAGAGTATCCCCTACCTTAACAGTAATTTTTCTATCCAGCAAAAAGGCCCTAACATATTGAAAGCATCTTCCGGTGATCCCACATTTCTTAAGTTTGTAAAGAATCCCCGAGTGCCATGCAAGGTCGAAAGCGGCCTCGAGGTCAAGAAATATTGCTACAACAGAACGGCCTCTATTTTTAGCATAGAGGACGTCATGTTGTAACCTAACCAACTGATCTAATGTCGATCTGCCCTTTCTGAAGCCAGATTGAAAGGGATTTATTATGTTTTTAGATTCAAGATAACTTTCCAAACGTGCCTTAACCATCCCCTCTAGCAATTTCCCAGGGTGGGAGGTAAGGCTTATTGGTCTATAAGATTTGGGATCAGCTGGATCCTTATTTTTCTTTTGAAGTGGGATCACACAGGCGAGCTTCCAGTCCCGAGGATAGCTGCCCTCCTTCCAGATTTTGTTGAAAAAGAAAAGCCAAATGTCTAGAGTGGAGTCAGACATGTTCTTGAACATTTGATAAGAAATCAAGTCCCGAGGCAGAATTTTTCCTGCTATTGATGCAGTCTTTTAATTCGTTAAGTGTGAAGTCTAAGTTTATGGGATCTAAAATTGATGTTTCACCTGGAGAGTTTATTTCTTCAAAATGGTCAGCTTCAAATTTTTGTTGAAAGGCCAAAACCTCCGGTTCTACATTAGTTTCACTTGAGACCTTTGAATAATGCTGGACAAGCATGTTTGCCTTGTCCAAGGGACTAATCAAATTTTGACCATTTGAAGTAAGGACAGGGACAGGGGCATATGAATTTCCTTTAATTCTGCGAACTTTTTGCCAAAAATCTTTTGAATTTTTCGGGTCATGAACACAGGATTCGCAGAATTCTTGCCAATTTTGTTTTTTAGATTCTATTATAATTGACTTTGCCAAAGAAACTTTGTCTTGATAAATGACCCGGTTGACTTCACAAGGGTTTCTTTTTAGATTATTTAGGGCCTTCTTTCTCTCCTTGACTGCACTTTCGCAGGAATCGTTCCACCAGGGGACCATCTTTTTTGGGGTAAGATTCTTATTTTTATTTTTGACCGGAATCGAGCGTTTCGCCATGGACAAAAACGTAGAAGTAATATTTTGCTGAAATTCCTCAATATCATCTGAGTAAACATCTGCCAGGGAGATACCCTCACACAGATTTTTAAAAGACTCCCAATCCGCTTTTTCATATATATATTTTTCTTCGGAATTATTTTCAAGTGAATTTGAATTAGATTTTAGGATGGATATGAGGATTGGGAAATGGTCCGAGTTCCAACTATCGTTGATTACTTGCCAAAAGGTCTTATTTGCTATTTTTGTACTCGTGAATGTTAGATCAAGGCATGAAAAAATGCCCCTAGCAGGATCTAACCTGGTGGGGCTCCCATCGTTAAGCAGTACCAAATCTTTTTGTTCGACCCACTCAAAGACTGCTCTTCCATGGGAGTCTGACCTCTGGGCGCCCCATAAGGGATGGTGTGAATTAAAGTCACCAGTGATCACGAGTTCTTTAAGTTCACTCGAAGCCGAAATGAGTGAACTTAGATTATTTAGAGATTCAAGGTCACACCCCCTTGAATAGATATTTGCCAAAATGTACGGGGTATCTGAGGAGTAAATTTCAAAAGCTTGGGTCTCAATCTTGGTCTCCCCATTTTGATCCCTAGCATTGTTTACATTAAGATTTTTAAAATGGACACCATGTTTAAAAAAGGTGGCTAAACCACCGCAAAAATTGTCGTTGTTATTTTTGAAAATTTTATTCTCTAAAGTGTATCCAGGAATATTGCGAGTTGTTCTTTCGTTAAATTTGGTTTCCTGGATACAAATGATGTCGATACTGTTATTAACAAGGAATCTCTTAAGTTCTGTTGTAGTGTAGGCGGAGAGTCCACACGCATTTACACTTAAAATTTGAAGGTATTTGGCCATGGCGAAATTAGTATGGTTTAAAAATCTGTTTTTTGGCCCCGCGGAGTAAGTGGGGAGAACCTAGACTGAAGCGCCTAGATCCAACCACCGTTTTAAGTGGAGAATTCAGGCACTTCAGTCTGGAACCCGTAGGTTTAGGGAGGCTGGATGGTTTAATTGGCCTCGACATTTTTTTCGGAGTGGCCCGACGTGCTGGTTTTTCCGAGTCAGGGACGCGTCCACCCTCTTTATCATCCTCTGATTTGATTTGAGCAGGATCTTTTTGAAATGATGAAATAATGGATGATAAAAATTTGTTTCTTAAGTAATTTTGGTTGTAATTTCCGCTTTTTATAGTGGGATCCATGACTAAATTTCTCATTTTTGCCAAAAGATGATCTAAATTGAATTTTTGTAGAAAATTGGTGTCTAATACAGAATCCGTTGATACGGATCTGTCAATCTTTTTTATGGATTCCACTTGGGTGGACGCGTCTCGCTTCTCGGATTGTTCTTTTTGCCTGGGGGGAGGGGGGGTTGAAACCTCCCCCAACGATGAGTCCGTAGAGGTCACATCGGTGAGAGAGGGTTCACCCCTCTTTTTATCAGGAGTGCTGTTCCTGCCTCCGTTATGTGGTCTGATATTGGTAGGGGTATGTGGTGATGTTGAGTTTAGGGAAGATTCCGACACTGAGGTGACATCGGTGGTTGTCTTTAATTCTTTTATGGGAGAAATGGGAGGAGTTTCAGTTTTGTCCACCGATGTCTGCTTTTTATTATTTGGGGAATCTTCCTGGGCCATAACTTTTTGTCAAGACGAGTGTGGGCTATGTCAATAATTTGTTTATTGTTTGTGTATTGAAGGGTCCTGATCTGTTCTGTTTGGTTTACCTTAAAGGTAAATCGGGGTCCTTTAGAAGAAGGGGAGGGGAGTGGGTTTGCCGAATTTCGCTGGGGGCAGAGAACAGCACCAATAGAGGGACATGGGTCACAGGCCGTCTCGGCCCGGGCCCAAGAGCAACCGTGAGCGTCCTTGTACTCTTGTACTTTGGACGCCCACAAATAAATCGGGCACAGACACGACCGGGCCGTGTGGTTGCCCTGGCAATTTTTACAGCAGACTACGCTTGAATTGCATAGTCTGCTATTATGTGCACCAGCACATCGGGCACAAGCTGTGTCATTTGGACATTTGCTGGAGGTGTGCCCATATTTTTGACATTTGAAACACCTGAGAGGCGGGGTAATATAAGAAAAAACTGGAATGAATAGATCGGATTCTGTTACCCTGACACACTCTGGCAAAACCTTGCCAAAGAATGTCAGGGCAACAGCCGCCGTGGGTGCTCCAAATCTATTTTGGATTCTGGAGGCTTTCATAATAAAAATGTTTTCTAAGTTGACCTTAGCCTCCAGAGTTTGGACTAATTCCTCTGGACTGTAGTCCAGAGGAATATTATGTATTACCCCCCTGACCGTAACCATGTCGTCTGGGGTGTACGCAAAACAACGTACTCCGCAGACGACAAGGGGGGCAATATGTAAAAGTTTGCTCAACATTTGGGCTGAGCACACCTCCAACAACAGACCACCATCTTTTAGTACTACTATTTTTCTTGTAATTCCGGCCAGGTCCCTGCTAATGCCTCGGGAGAGAGCCAAAGGAGATGTCCTCTTAAAACCATGACCTCTCCCGACGGGTCTAATGAACGCCTTAAAGGCCCATGTATTGTCAAGGTAGGTTTCTCACCCCTCCTCCTGGTAGCTGACCCGCCTATCCCCCCTGGCGACCAGGGTCCTTCGACGGGTTGCTCAGCTGTGTAGGAGGGGTATTTTTTACCCTCGCCATGCGGCATAAAGCCATGTGGCGAGCAGCTATTGGGGTTTTTTTCCGTATTATTGCGAGACTATAAATACTTTTTCAATTAAATTAGATTTTGTTCAAACGGCAACGCTCCACGGTTTAAAAAGACGCAAATAAGAAAAACAAGTAAAAGGTAACACCGGGCTAGCCGCAACGAACCCTTTCAGGACCACTTTTAAAATATTAATTTAAAAAATATATATATACACACATATATACAAGGTGTACAACTCGTGGAGCGTTGCCGGTCTCGTTTTATCACTACATTTTAAACTTGTCTATTTTCTTTTTCGCGAAAGTGTTGGATTCTACAGTGTTGGCGCTTCATAATTGTCGTGTAAAAAGGTCATTGTGTTGTACTAGAGGATTAATAATATGCTTTTCCCATAATTTTTGATAATGACAAAATATTAAATTTAAACTAAATAGTTTAAATTCGTATTGTGTCGAGGCCAAGATTTTTCAGAGAGCTCTCTCTCAAAAAAGAAATTATACAAGACAAAAAATTATATACACGTAAAAACTGTGGAGCGACCGTCAGTCCTGCCTGCTGTGCAGGGCGATCAGGACGACACCACTCAGTAGGGGCATAAAGCCAAGACTACTGGGGTGCTAGTTCTTTCCCTGCCGCCCTATCCACAGCAGGTCCCACAAGGAGTAAAAACTGCCATAAAAAGAAAAGGTAAACTTTCACCAAAAATACAACCCTAGAAGGTAGGACTACGGGGGCTCAGAGCAGACATATATAAAAGCCCCCGTGTCAATAAAAAATAGCTTAAAAGATCAATTATCGACACGGATCAGATCCGTGGCGAACTGACTGACGATCACTTAACAGCTAGAGATATAAATCAGAGGATTTAAAGAAAAAGAAATAAAAGGAAATTTCTATACCTAGTCACCAAAAACATAAACAAAAACCAGCATGGGTTGAGCAAGGAAGAAGAAAATGTAAAATTCCCTTGTAAATAGGGGAACACCCATGCTTGGCTTGGTGACCTGTAAATCCCCCCAAATACTTAGTATATGGGGGTATAACATATAATTATAAAAGGAGACCCTGTGTTTTATAATACAAAATTTAGCTTATGAATAAACACAAGGGCCTATACAAATTTAAAAAATGCATGTAAAAGAAACCATACCAATATGAAAAATTGGTATATAGAAAAAGAAAAGGAAAAAGTACGGTCATGAGAGCTCTCTGAAATTTCAGTCAAAGAATTAGGAACTGAACTGGGGCGGATTTGTTGGGGAGCGCCTTGGTATGAAATAAAAGTATATATATATATATAAAAAACCTAAGAATTTCGATTTTCAAGGCGTGCTCCGGTTTGAACGGACTTAAATCTTGTCTGTCATCTGACAGTCCAATAAATATGTCTCAAGTGCTTTGAAAGTGGAGGACCGTAGAGCTTTAGATGGAAATAAAATGTTTTGGATATTGAAGTCTACGTCCTCCCGAAAGATAGCACTTGAGAGTTTCTGCCTCGCAACCAGGTGGACACCACAGTCCAGCAGAAAGTGCTCCGTGGAGTTTCGGACACCACAGGTGGGGCAAATGGCCGAACCCCCAAATATATGGTGCCCTAGGCTCCCTGACAATAAATTATAGCCCAGCCTCAGACGCGTCACACATTTATCCACACTTTTATTGGTTGAATACCTGTGTGGCGGTCTGAAACTCACTCCATTTCCATAAATGGGCTGGCTCTTCAGTCTGTCCGCCAGCCCCTTTGACCACTTTTTTTTAATTGAAGTTTTCAAAATGGAGTATACTTCAGTGGTTGCCAGGGGTATTTTATCTCCAACGGGTCCTTCCAGAGCGCGCTTCGCCGCATCGTCCTCTACCTCATTCCCAACAAAACCGACATGAGCTGGACACCACACAAAGGTAACCTCTGAATTATTCAGGTGGCACTGATCATAAATGGACAGAATATTTTCTAGAAGATCAGGCCGGGAGTTGCTATTCCTTAAAGATAATGATTGGAGGGCCGAAAGAGAATCAGATAGAATAGCAACTTTGTGTGGTTTGTTGACCAATATCCAGTCTAATGCATAATTTATAGCTGTCAGTTCCGCGGCATATATAGATAACCTGTCGCTGAGTCTTTTTGATGTTTTAACCTTAAGGGCTGGTATAACCATTGCCGCGGAAACTGCTAGATTTTTGTTTTTACTTCCGTCAGTGAAAATTTTTAAGTGCTCAGCATACCTCGAATTTACATGATCCTCCGTAATTGCCAAAATTTGTGAAGGAGGGTCATTTTTCGTAAATTTCGAGCTAAGGGATGTGTCGACTTGGGGAGCTTTGAGAAGCCACGGCGCCGCGAAGCGCGATCTGGAGTCCGCTACACTGTTAACATTGGGAAGGTGTTCCTCCACCAAATTGGCGGTTTTGGCCCCAAAAGGAAGAACTGGGTTTTTATATTTGTTTTTATAAAAGAACCCCCTCCCAACGATTGCGTTCACCGGGTTGCACGGCTTACTTGAAATCCGCGCCCAGTACTTTACTATTTGTGCCTCTCTCCGCAGAGTTAAAGGCTCGATTCCGGCTTCCAGTTCAAGATAAATTGAGGGGGTAGACGACAGTGCCCTCAGGGCTATTATCAGTGCCCTACGCTGGATACCGTCTAACATTTTAAGTGCAGATGGTTTAGCACAGGCATAGACTATGGCACCGTAGTCTATCTTTGGACGTATTAGGGACTTATAGAGAAGAAGGAGCGAATTTTTGTCCGAGCCAAAATCGGTGCCCCTTAACATTCTCATGAGATTTAAGTCCCTCTGGCACTTTGTCATTAAAGTTTTTATGTGAGGCAGTAACGTGAATTTGCGATCCAAAAGCATACCCAAAAATGTTACTGTCTCCTGAAATTTAATTTTTGTGCCGCCTAAATATACGTCCAATTCTTTTAGATTTTTATTTCCGAAAATAATCCCTACAGTTTTAGTTTTAGAAATTTTAAAGCCCCATTCCTGGGACCAGCGCCAAATGGAATCCAGCCCTGCCTGTGCCTTACGTTGCAGGGTTTGACCATCGGATCCCATTAGCCAGCCGCCGGAATCATCGGCGAACTGGCTGATAACCATCCCTGTCCCCTCAGTTGCAGCAGGGAGATCGTTAACCAAAAGAGAAAACAGTAGAGGGGATAAAATGGTGCCCTGGGGGGGTACCCCTTGTTAGCGTTTCCGCTTCCGAGAGAGTATCCCCTACCTTAACAGTAATTTTTCTATCCAGCAGAAAGGCCCTGACATATTGAAAGCATCGTCCGGAGATCCCACATTTCTTAAGTTTATAGAGAATCCCCGAGTGCAATGCAAGATCAAAAGCGGCCTCGAGGTCAAGAAATGTGGCTACAACAGAACGCCCTCTATTTTTGGCATAGAGGACGTCATGTTGTAGCCTAACCAACTGATCAAAAGTCGATCTGCCCTTTCGGAAGCCAGACTGAAAGGGATTTATGATGTTTTTAGATTCAAGATAGCGTTCCAAACGGGCCTTAACCATCCCCTCCAGCAATTTTCCAGGGTGGGAGGTAAGGCTTATAGGTCTGTAAGATTTTGGATCAGCTGGATCCTTATTTTTCTTTTGTAGTGGGACCACACAGGCGAGCTTCCAGTCCCGAGGATAGCTGCCCTCTTTCCAGATTTTATTGTAAAAGGAAAGCCAAAGGTCCAGTGTGGTATCGGACATATTCTTGAACATTGTATACGAAATTTGGTCAAGTCCCGAGGTAGAATTTTTCCTGCTATTGATGCAGTCTTTTAGTTCTTTAAGTGTGAAGTCTAAATTGATAGGATCTGAATTAAATGTTTCACCTGGAGAGTTAATTTCTTCGAAATGGTCTGTTTCAAAAGTTTTCTGATAGGCCAAAACCTCAGGCTCTACATTTGTTTCACTGGAAACCTTAGAATAATGTCGGACAAGCGTATTGGCTTTGTCCAAGGGGCTAATCGAATGTTGACCATTTGAAGTGAGAACAGGGACAGGGGCATATGAATTTCCTTTAATTCTGCGAATCTTTTGCCAAAAATCTTTAGAATTTTTCGGGTCGTGAACACAGGATTCGCAGAATTCTTGCCAATTTTGTTTTTTAGATTCTAAAACAACTGATTTAGCCAGAAAAACTTTATTTTGATAGGTGACCCGGTTGACTTCACAGGGGTTTCTTTTCAGATTGTTAAGGGCCTTTTTTCTCTCCCTGACTGCACTTTCACAGGAATCGTTCCACCAGGGGACCATCTTTTTTTTTTGAAAGATATTTCTTTTTAACCGGAATCGAGCGTTTCGCCATGGACAAAAAGGTAGAAGTAATTTTTTTATTGAAGGAATCGATATCCTCGTCGTAAACATCTGCTAGGGAGATATCCTCACATAAGCTTTTAAACGAGTCCCAATCCGCTTTTTCGTAGATAAATTTTTCTTCAGAATCGTTTTCTTTAGAATTTGGACTAGAATTTAGAATTGATATGTGGATTGGGAAGTGGTCAGAATTCCAAGAATCATTAATTACTTGCCAAAACATACTATTTGCCAATTTTGGACTCGTGAAAGTTAGATCGAGGCACGAAAACGTGCCTCTTGCGGGATCTAACCTGGTGGGACTCCCATCGTTGAGTAGTACAAGATCAATTTTTTCGACCCAATCAAAGACTGCTCTTCCATGGGAGTCTGACCTCAGGGCGCCCCATAAGGGATGGTGTGAGTTAAAGTCACCAGTGATCACGAGTTCTTTAAGTTCACTCGATGCCGAAATGAGTGAACTTAAATTGTTTAGAGATTCAAGGTCACACCCCCTTGAATAGACGTTTGCCAAAATGTAAGGAGTATCTGAGGAGTAGATTTCGAAAGCTTGGGTCTCAATTTTGATCTCCCCATTTGAATCCCTAGCACTGTTTACGTTTAAATTTTTGAAATTTAGTCCATTTCTGAAAAAAGTACCCAAACCGCCACAAAAGTTACCGTTACTATTTTTAAAGATTTTGTTTTCGAATGTGTATCCAGGAATATTTCTAGTTGTGTTTTCGTTAAGTTTAGTTTCCTGGATACATATGATATCAAAGTTATTTAGATCGAGGAATCGTTTTAATTCAGTCATGGTGTGGGCCGAAAGCCCACACGCATTGAAACTTAGAATTTGGATTGTTTTGTCCATGGTGAAATTAATAAGGTTTGAAAATCTGCTTTTCACCTCCGCGGAGTAAAAAGGGGGATCCCAGGCTGAAATGTCTGGACCCGACCGCCGTTTTAAGCGGTGAGTTCAGGCCCTTCAGCCTGCGTCCCACAGGTTTTGGGAGGCTGGATGGTCTTGTTGGCCTCGACACTTTTTTTGGTGTTGTCCGACGTGCTGGTTTCTCTGGGACAGGGGCAGGGATGCATCCGCCCTCTTTATCATCCTCAGATTTTGGAATAAATGGTTTTGGAGTTATTGAGTCTTTTTGAAATGAGGAGATAAACGATGCCAAAAATTTATTTCTTAAGTAATTTTGACTATAACTTCCGTTTTTTATAGTGGAATCCATAACTAAAATTTTCATTTTTTCCAAAAGTAAATCTAAATTAAATTTCTGTAGAAAGTTTGTATCTAAAGAAGGTTCCGTTTCAAATGATTTGTCTATTTTTCCTATGGATTCCACTTGGGTGGATGCGTCTTGTTTTTCTAACTTTTCTAACTTTATGGGGCTTTGCATTTGTTTGCCGGAGGGGGTTGAAACCTCTCCCAACGACGAGTCCATTGCGGTCACGTCGGTGAGGGAAGGTTCCCCCCTTTTTTATCAGGAGTGCTGCTTCTATCCTTTTTTATTACTTTAATAGAAGGGGAGGTACGGGAAATAGAAGTGCAAGAAGAAGTTTCCGAGATCATGGTTACATCGGTAGGCGTGGTCTTCACAATGTTTATTGGAGAAATGGGAGGAGTTTTAGATTTTCCTACCGATGTTTGTTTTGTAATTATTGTGGAAGCTTCTAGGGCCATGACTTTTTGTCGGTCAAGACAAGTATGGGCAATTTCTGTAGTTTGATTTTTATTGATATATTGTAGGGTCCTGACTTTTTCTGTTTGATTTACCTTAAAGGCGAATCGGGGTCCTTGGGGAGAAGAGGAGGGGATTGGGCCAGACGAATTTTGTTGGGGGACAGAAGCAGCACTATTATGAGGGTATGGACCACACGCCTGCTCCGCAAGTGCCCAGGAACACCCGTGAGCGTCCTTGTACTCTTGTATTTTGGACGCCCACAGGTACACCGAACACCGACTGGAACGGGCCGTGTGACCATTCTGGCAATTTGTGCAGCAGACTACGCTTGAATTGCATAGCCTGCTGTTATGTGGACCAGCACATCGGGCGCAGATTGTTTCATTAGGACATTTCTTGGAGGTGTGCCCGTATTTCTGACATCGGAAGCACCGAAGCGGCGGAGTGATAAATGCCTCTACAGGGATAAACAGGTCAGAGTCAGTTACCCTGACACACTCTGGCAAAACATCCCCAAAGAATGTCAGGGCAACAGCCGCCGTCGGTGCTCCGAAACGATTTAAAATTCTGGAGGCTTTCATTATGAAAATATTTTTAGATTTAACCTGTGCCCCCAGAGTTAGGACCAATTCCTCTGGACTATAATCCATAGGAATGTTATGTATTACTCCCCTGACCGTGACCATGTCGTCTGGGGTGTAAGCAAAGCAGCGCACACCACAGACGACAAGGGGGGTAATATGTAGTAACTTGCTCAACATTTGAGCCGAGCACACCTCTAACAAAAGACCGCCATCTTTTAAAACAACTATTCTTTTAGCCATCCCGGACAGGTCCCTGCTAATGCCTCGTGAAAGGGTCAGAGGAGATGTCTTCTTAAAGCCATCTCCTCTCCCGAGGGGCCTAACGAAGGCCTTGAAGGACCAGGTATTGTTAGAAAGCAGGTGGGCCTGTCCGGGATTGATGGGTTCACCATACTTTTGTAGATTTTCAGACATTTTGAAAAAAGAAAATATATACTAAATAAATGGTACAAGTATATCTATGTAGTGTCTGTGAAATGATGAATCTGTTTGACACTGGGCCGCCGCAAAACGCTTGACCTTCAGTGTATACTATGTTGTTGTAGGGTGAAATAGATACAAAAAGAAAAACCCAAGAGTATCAATGAATAAAACAACCTTTATATGTCACACAAAAAGGGAAATAATGGACATACAACAGCAATGACCTTACAAAGGGCTGTAACCACAGATTGGTCGGAGGTACGACACAACTATGGGGCAACAGCTAAGAATATGTATTTTACGTAATAGATAAAAAAACCAATAGCAGCTCGACGGACGAGGGTATACTTAACGATAGCTCTGTACAAATGTGGATTCAGCTTTCGTCTTGGTTTCGATGATATGTGCGTTTCTGTTCCGAACCCCTTTGTTTACTTTCTTCTCGGTAAAAATGGCTGCCCGGATGTGATGATTGGAATGATGTTTTGTCAATCATCATCATCAGTTGTCTTTTTTACCCTCGCCATGCGGCATAAAGCCATGTGGCGAGCAGCTATTGGTTTTTTTTTTCCATTTATCAATGTATTACTAAGATTTTCCTATATCCCATCGACACACCACGGATAAAAAAGAAACAAGTAAAAGGATATATATTAAAAGGACTGGAAGTAAAACCGGTAGCCATAGGAAAACGAAAAACGACCCTTTCAGAACCACCGTAAAATTATTTATAAATAAGAAATCTAGTGAATATTTACATTATTTACAAAAACCGTGGTGCGCCGCTGGTCAATTTTTGAAATGGATTTTTCTATTTTTTTTTTCCAATTGTGGGATGCATACGACAGTGTTGGCAATTGTGTTTTAATATAAATAGGACTATAAAATTGATAGTGCAAATCTATTGATTAAGCTACAAAAAGGATAGCAACAAACAATACGTTGACATACAAACAATATGTTGACATAAATTGAGACCGACTTTACAGAGAGCTCCTTAAAAAAAAAAAAAAAAAAAAGGGGGGGCGGAGATGAATGACTAGGGAGAAATGTACACGTAAAAATTGGGGGACAGCCGTCAGTCCTGCCTGCTGTGCGGGGCGATCAGGACGACACCTCGCAGTAGGGGCATTAAGCCAAACCTACTGGGGTGCCCGTTCTTTCCCTACCGCCCCTCCACAGCAGGTCCCAAAATGGGTAATACCTGAGTTAAAAAGTAGAAGGCTAAACAGTGACAAAAAAAAACAGCCCTAACGGGCAGGACTACGGGGACTCAGAGCAAACATAATAAAAGCCCCCGTGTCTCTAAATAATACTAGCTAAGAAACCAATTATCGACCCGGATCAGATCCGGGGCGAACTGATTGACAGCTGCCTCTCAAATTCGAAACAAAACAATAATCTAAGAGGAAAAAATCTTAAGAACAATATACTTGGCCACAATGATCCGGCCTAGGACTGATCACAAAACAGCTAAAATTCCCTTGTAAAAAAGGGGAATACCCATGCCTGATCTTGTAGCCTGTAAGCCCCCACATATAGTTACCATAAGTGGGGTATATTATACACTCCACCAAACAATCCCCTGTCTTGGTCTTTTACAAATACTTTCGATTTGGGGGAATCCCTGTTTTTGTGGTTTGATGAAGAGTTACTGACTAAGAATCAAAGTAAAATGTGCCGGTGTGTCCCTGACGTAATTTTTAAATTATTGAAAAAAAAAAAAAAAATGGAAGAGGGGGGAGCTCTCTGAAATATAACTCAGTAAAAAAGGAAAATCACTAATAGGTACTGGGCGGATTTTGCATGACGCACTGTTGGTCTGAAGTATATTGAAAACGGGCCTATATGCATAGATCATGAAAGCAATAGTTTGCAATAAACAAAAGAACTGCTATATAAGGGGGTTATAGAAAACTGTGGTAGAAAGA
This sequence comes from Tridacna gigas, assembly GCA_945859785.2. Lineage (NCBI taxonomy): Eukaryota > Metazoa > Mollusca > Bivalvia > Cardiida > Cardiidae > Tridacna > Tridacna gigas. The sequence goes on along the minus strand of OX244034.2, from coordinate 6,147,994 downwards.
GAAAACGCTGTAGACGACTGTTTTCTCTCTCTCCCGCAGTGTCCCCCACTGAGGACGCTGTTGGAGAACATAAAACTATTTTACATTGAACCAAAGAGAATATGCATATGCAATTGAATCATAATTCTTAAAAAAAAAAAAAAAAATCAGACCACGGCTTGTCCTGATTTGACTGAATTTTTAAATTTTGTCAGTCATTTGACAATCTATTAGATATGTCTCCAGTGCTTTGAAGACTGAAGATTGGAGGGCTTTTGACGGAAATAAAATATTCCGTATAGAAAAATTTTGACCCTCCCGTAGTAGAGCACTGGAGAACTTGTCTCTAGCAACCGTGTGGATACGACAGTCCAACAGAAAATGGTCCGTTGAATAGCGGACACCACAAGTGGGGCAAATGGCCGAACCCCCAAATACGTGGTGCCCTATGCTACCCGGCAATAAATTATAGCCAAGCCTCAGACGCGTCACGCATTTATCCACCCTATTACTGGAAGAATATCTGCATGGCGGTCTGAAACTCACTCCACTCCCATGAAAAGGCTGGCCCATCAGGCGATCGGCCAGCCATTTTGACCACTTTTCCTTGATGGACATTTTGATAATGGAGTAAAGCTCAGTGGTTGCCAGGGGTATTTTATCTTCAATCGGACCATCCAGAGCGCGCCTGGCTTCAGCATCAGCCATCTCATTCCCTCCAAAACCGACATGAGCTGGACACCACACAAAAGTAACCTGGATTCCATTAAGGTGGCACTGATCGTATATAGATAGGATATTTTCTAATAGATCAGGCCTGGAGTTGCTATTTCTTAAAGAAAGAGATTGAAGAGCCGAAAGAGAGTCTGATAAAATAGCAACTTTGTGTGGTTTTTTGACCAATGTCCAGTTTAAAGCATATTGAATTGCAGTTAATTCTGCGGCGTATATTGATAACCTGTCGCTGAGTCTTTTTGAAGTTTTGACCTTGAGGGCTGGTATAACTATTGCCGCAGAGACTGCTGATTTTTCGTCTTTACTTCCATCTGTATAAACTTTTAAGTGCTCAGCGTAGTTCGAATTTATATAATCCTCCGTAATAGCCAAAATTTGGGGAGAAGGATCATTTTTGCTAAATTTCGAACTAAGGGATATGTCGACTATAGGGGACGTAAGAAGCCACGGAGAGTCAAAGCGCGACCGCAAGTCTGCCACACTGATATCATCGGGAAGGAGTTCTTCAACCAAATTGATGGTGGAGGCCCCAAAAGGGAGGTTGGGTTTTTTAAATTTACTTTTAACAAAGAACCCCTTCCCGAGGATTTCATTCACAGGGTTGCAGGGTCTACTCAAAATTCGCGCCCAGTACTTCATTGTTTGTGCCTCCCTCCTTAGGGACAGGGGCGCGATTCCGGCTTCAAGTTCTAAATAAACTGCTGGAGTAGAAGGCAGCGCTCTAAGAGCTATTATCAGGGCCCTTCGCTGTATATTATCTAGCATTTTTAGTGCCGATGTCGAGGCACAAGCATAGACTATGGCACCGTAGTCTAGCTTTGGACGTATTAGGGACTTGTAGAGAAGAAGGAGCGAATTTTTATCCGAGCCAAAATCGGTGCCCCTTAACATTCTCATGAGATTCAAGTCCCTCTGACACTTTTCTGTTAACAATTTTATATGAGGCAGTAACGAGAATTTACGATCTAAAAGCATACCCAAAAATGTTACTGTCTCAACGAATTTAATTTTTGTGTCGCCTAAATATACGTCCAATTCTTTTAAATTTTTGTTACCGAATATAATTCCAACTGTTTTTGTTTTAGAAATTTTAAAGCCCCATTTTTGGGACCAGCGCCAAATGGAATCCAGCCCTGCCTGTGCCTTACGTTGCAGGGTTTGACCATCGGATCCCATTAGCCAGCCGCCAGAATCATCGGCGAACTGGCTGATAACCATCCCTGTCCCCTCCGTTGCATCAGGGAGATCATTAACCAAAAGTGAAAATAGTAGAGGAGATAAGATGGCGCCCTGGGGGGTACCCCTTGTCAGCGTTTCCGCTTCCGAAAGGGTATCCCCCACCTTAACAGTAATTTTTCTATCCTGCAGAAAGGCCCTAACATATTGAAAGCATCGCCCCGTAATCCCACACTGTTTAAGTTTATAAAGAATCCCCGAGTGCCAAGCAAGGTCGAAAGCGGCCTCGAGGTCTAGAAATATGGCTGCAACAGAACGTCCTCTATTTTTAGCATAGAGGACGTCATGTTGCAACCTTACCAACTGATCAATTGTGCTTCTACCCTTTCTGAAGCCGGACTGAAAGGGATTTATAATGTTTTTTGATTCTAAGTAGCGTTCCAAACGGGCCTTAACCATCCCCTCTAGCAATTTCCCAGGGTGGGAGGTAAGGCTAATAGGTCTGTAAGATTTTGGATCAGCTGGATCCTTATTTTTCTTTTGCAGTGGGATCACACAGGCGAGCTTCCAGTCCTCCGGATAACTGCCCTCCCTCCAGATTTTGTTAAATAAAATAAGCCAAATATTTAATGCACAGTCCGGCATATTTTGGAACATGATATATGCCAATTTGTCAAGTCCCGAGGCTGAATCCCTTCTGCTACTTATGCAGTCTTTTAATTCTTGAAGTGTGAAGTCAAAGTTCAAAGGATTCGAATCAGATGTTACGCCTGGAGAGTTAATTTCTTCATAATGGTCTGTTTCAAATTTCTTTTGAAAGGCCAAGACCTCAGGTTCAATATTAGTGTCACTTGAAACCTTTACGTAATGTTTGGCAACGGTATTAGCCTTGTCGAGGGGGGTAACAAAATTTTGACCATTTGAAGTTAAAACAGGGATAGGGGCAGTTGAATTTCCTTTAATTCTGCGAATTTTTTGCCAAAAATCTTTCGAATTTTTTGGGTCATGAACGCAAGATTCGCAGAAGTCTTGAATATTTTGTTTTTTACTTTCTAATATAATTGATTTTACCAAAGAAACCTTTTGAAGGTAGGTGACCCGGTTGACTTCACAGGGGTTTCTTTTGAAAATTTTTAGGGCCTTTTTTCTCTCCTTGACTGCGTTTTCACATAATTCGTTCCACCACGGGACCATTTGTTTGTCATTGTGGTTTTTTTTGCTCACCGGAATCGAGCTTTTAGCTATGGATAGGAATTTGGCCGAAATATTTTTGTTAAATTCCTCTACATTATTATGGTAGACAGCTGCAAGGGATACTTCCATACATAGAGTTTTAAACAAATCCCAATCCGCTTTTCCAAAGTTGAATTTTTCTTCAGTTTCGGGTTTTTTTTAATTGAAGGTACTTTTCATAATTGATATAAGGATTGGGAAGTGGTCGGAACCCCAGTTATCGTCAATAACTTGCCAAAACATTCTATTTGCTAATTTTGAACTCGTGAATGTTAGATCCAGGCATGTAAAAATGCCCCTGGCGGGATCTAACCTGGTGGGACTCCCATCGTTGAGCAGGATTAAATTTTGCTGTTCAACCCAATCATAAACTGCGGAACCAAGGGAGTCTGACCTTGTGGCGCCCCATAAGGGATGGTGTGCATTGAAATCACCAGTAATCACGAGCTCTTTAATTTCACTCTTAGCCGAAATGAGTGAACTTATAGTTTCCAGAGACTCAAGGTCACACCCCCTCGAGTAAATATTAACCAGTATGTATGGAAAATCTGGGTTGTAAATTTCGAACATCTGGAGTTCGATCTTTACTTCCCCATTTTGGTCCCTTGCATTGTCAACGTTTAGATTTTTATAATCTATACCATTTTTGAAGTAGGTTACTAAACCACCACAATAATTTCCATTTTTATTTTGAAAAATTTTGTTTTCAATTTGATACCCAGGAATAGATCTAGAAAATTTTTTATTGAATTTAGTTTCCTGGATACTAATGATATCGATGTTATTTCCGTCAAGGAAATGTTTGATATCCGAAAGAGTGTGGGTTGAAAGCCCACACGCATTAATACTTAGTATATTTTGAAACCTATCCATAGTTTAGAAAGGTTTGAAGATTTGCTTTTTTACCCCAAGGAAGGGCTGTGATGGAGCCGGGCCGAAGCGTCTGGTTCCACTCACAGTTTTGAGAGGGGAATTTAGACTCTTCAGTCGGGCCCCAGCAGGCCTAGGGAGGCTACTTGGTTTTGTCGGTCTCAACATTTTGTTTGGAGTGACCCGATGTGCTGAACAGGCAGAAAAAGTATAGCGTCCATCATTCTTTACTCCTACTGTATCGAAAGTATTTTTTTGAAAGGCAGATATGAAAGAAGATATAAATTTGTTTCTAAGGTAATTTTCAGAGTATTTTCCATTTTTGATGTTTATATCTGCCAGGAGACCTTTCATATTTTCCAAAAGTTTTGCCAAATCAAACCTATTTAAAAAATTTGCTTCAAAAAAGGTCTCCGTTTGGGAGGATTTGTCCGTTTTTTGTGGTAATGAGTCGGATTGTGTGGACGCGTCACAACACTCTGGTTTATTTGGAACTAGTTTAATGGAGGGGGGCGTGGTTTCTGCATACGATGTGACCCTATCGGTGATATCTGTGAGTGATGAAGCCCCCTCTCTTTTAGGGGTGCTGCTCCTACCCCGGCTATTTTTAGACAATAAAGAAGGGGAAGACTGTAGGGAAGAAGACTCCGAAATATCTATTGCTTCAGTGGATTTAAAAGTTCCATTTTTAATCGGGGTAACTGTTGGGGTTAAATTAACATCTACTGCTTTTGTCATAAGCTTTTCCGAGTCTTTTTTGGCCGTGACCACCGGTGTATCCAGTTGAAGGTTGGGTTTTTCTGTGTTGTTGTTGTTTTTGTTAGGGGGGGACTTTACTTTTTTATTTTGATCTCCCTCAAGAGGAGATCTGGGGCTTACAGAAGGAAGTACATCATTTTCTATGACTATGTGGGAAGGGGCAGTAAAGTATTGGGGGCATGGACCACACATCGCTTCAGTTCGGGACCAGGAACAACCCTGTGTATTTTTGTTATTCCTGGACTTTGGAGGCCCAGTGATATATAGGACAACGGGGCGAACGCGAGGTGTGGTCCCCCCGCAGTTCACACATTTCACCATAGAGTTGGGACAGCTTCTGCTATTATGTTGTTCAGCACAACGGGCACACAAATCTTTGTTAGGGCATCTGTTAGAGGTATGGCCAAACTTTTGACATCTAAAACACCTTAAAGGTGGAGTAATATATGGTTCCACCGGTATATAAAAGTGTGAGCCATTGACCCTGACACACTCCGGCAAAACATTGCCAAAGAATGTCAGTGCCACAGCAGGTGTGGGTTTCCCAAATCTATTGTTTATCCTGGAGGCTTGCATTATGAATATTTCATTGGAGCTAGGGTGTGCCTCCAGAGTTTGGACTAAATCCTCTGGATTTTGGTCCAGAGGAATATTATGAATGACCCCCTTGACCGTAACCATGTCGTCCGGGGTATATGAAAAACAATCTAATCCACAGACGACAAGGGGCGCCATATTCAACAATTTGCGCAACATTTGCGCAGATGACACCTCCAACAGAAGCCCTCCGTCCTTAAGGACTACTATTTTTTTGCTTATTCCCGCCAGGTCCCTATCCAAGCCTCGAGATAGGGTCATAGGGGAGATTTGCTTAAAACCGGCACCTCTCCCAATTGGTCTGAGAAAGGCTTTGTATGACCAAGTATTGTTGGATAATAAATGGGCCTGGCTGGGATTTATAGGTGCCCCATACCTTTGTAGGTTTGAGGACATGTTGCTAGGTATTACAAATTGTAACTTCTAATTATAGTAAGGTCTGTTTTAAAATGCACTGGGCCGCCGCAAAGCTGCTTGACCTTCAGTGCTATATAGTTACAGGGCTATTGAGTGGGATGTAGAAAAAAGCAAGAACAAACTAGATATTCGATGAATAAAAATACTATTTTGTCGGAATATACATTAACACATAGACGCAGGAAGAGAGAGAGAGTGAAAGAAAAAAGAAAAAAAATGGGAGTGGCAGATGACCAAAAAGGAAAAAAAAAAGAAGACTAAGATAAAGATGTACAGTAATGTACAACAATGTGTATGTAAGTCAATGAAATATGAAGCCTATGTTACTAATCTAGCCAATGGTAAACACAGCTCATAAATAACAGAGGTACGTTAAACTTGAGAGACGAAACGGTCTCATGGAACCACACATAAAAAGAAACGTGTCAGTTATGTCTTATATATCTGCGTAGAAAACAGGTCGTATGTGCTGATTAAAAAGGGAGAGACTTGTACAAAGGAGTACGACTTAAGGCCTATACCTAGGGACGAAATACGAAAACTTGTTACACTAAAGGAACGAAAGTCTCTCCATTTGGGACGCATAAAACGGGGGTGGGGTAAGTAGCCAACACTGTCGATTAAATAAACTGAAAATTTACGACACCCGATTAAAAAAAAAAAAAAACCAACAGCAACTCAACGGGGCGAGGGTATACTTAGAAAGACTCCTCTTGTAACCAATGGTCTTGCTAGTCTTGCTAGTCAACTTTCAGCGAAGCTTGTTTTTCTTTTTCTTTGTTTTCTTTGTTTACATCTGATATCTTGACAAAATGGCTACCGGATGTCGATTGATGATGTTTTGTCAAATGATCTTTTTTCCTTTATATATCAGCAGAAGAGGATTGACCTAAATTCAGTAATAATTAAAGCTCGCAGCGCGGACGTGGTCGAAGGCCACCTTCAACCAATCACAGACGTCCTCTCATCAGGACGTTCGGTATGGAAATCGTTCATTTCAAGAAATTTCTCATATTAGAATCCATCTAGAGAAATTGCGATGAAGCCAGAGTTAAAAATTCCCAATGATCTGGACAGCCATACACTTTCTTTACATGTGCCGAAAATTTAATGAAGATCAGTAAATTGTGAAGGAAGCCATCGATCAGCAAAAATGGCATCAATACCGTTCGAGCTTGAGTCGAAAAACGGATTGACCTACATACGGTTGGAATTAATATTAAATCAACCAATCGGAAGCGTTCTCTCATAAGAACGTTATAACGGTGACTTTCGAGTAAATTTTTTTCCGGTTTTCAAATCCTTCTAGTGCTTCTGCAGTTATTCCGGGGAAAGAAATCTTAATTGATATGGATAGGCATACTGTTCAATTACGTGTGTAGAAAATTTGGTAAGGATCAGGCACATGTGTAGGTAGCAATCGATCGGCAAAAATGAGAAAAAATCATCCGAGCTTGAGCCCTGAAACGGATTGAAAATTGGACCAATCAGAGACGTCCTTATATCAAAATGTTCGGTTCTGCATATTTGAAGTGAATTAAGACAGGGAATAACTTGTGTGCCTATGCCTGGTATGAAGAGCAGAGGGCAGACTCTAGATGCTCTAGAAAGCGTATTTGGGCACAAAATCACAGCATCAAACAAATATTAAAAATGAAAAGTAATACTAATAATTGACAATGTAAGAAGGAAGTTTTTCGAATATTTGTGTGGCCCTTAAAAGGGCCGTTTATATTTCAGTTGTATCCTGGTTTTTAACCACCGAATCCGTAGAGAGTCCTACCCTGCCTCTTTAGGGCATATACAACATCTATGGCGGTAACTGTCTTTCTCTTGGCGTGCTCAGTGTAGGTGACTGCATCTCTGATCACGTTCTCGAGGAAAACTTTCAGCACTCCTCTGGTCTCTTCGTAGATAAGCCCCGAAATTCTCTTCACACCACCTCGACGAGCAAGACGGCGAATAGCTGGCTTGGTGATACCCTGGATATTGTCACGCAAAACTTTTCTATGACGCTTAGCGCCTCCTTTTCCGAGACCTTTACCTCCTTTTCCACGTCCAGACATTTTGACGAAGTTTGCTAGTGGATAGTATCGACTAGTATGATTGTTCCTTTCCATCATCATCATCAGTTGTCTTTTTTACCCTCGCCATGCGGCATAAAGCCATGTGGCGAGCAGCTATTGGTTTTTTTTTTTCCCATTTATCAATGTATTACTAAGATTTTCCTATATCCCATCGACACACCACGGATAAAAAAAAAAACAATTAAAAGGATATATATTAAAAGGACTAGAAGTAAAACCGGTAGCCATAGGAAAACGAAAAACGGCCCTTTCAGAACCACCGTAAAATTATTTATAAATAAGAAATCTAGTGAATATTTACATTATTTACAAAAACCGTGGTGCGCCGCTGGTCAATTTTTGAAATGGATTTTTCTATTTTTTTTTTTTTTTTTTCCAATTGTGGGATGCATACGACAGTGTTGGCAATTGTGTTTTAATATAAATAGCACTATAAAATTGATAGTGCAAATCTATTGATTAAGCTACAAAAAGGATAGCAACAAACAATGCGTTGACATGCAAACAATTGACATAAATTGAGACCGACTTTACAGAGAGCTCCTTAAAAAAAAAAAAAAAAATGGGGGGCGGAGATGAATGACTAGGGAGAAATGTACACGTAAAAATTGGGGGACAGCCGTCAGTCCTGCCTGCTGTGCGGGGCGATCAGGACGACACCTCGCAGTAGGGGCATTAAGCCAAACCTACTGGGGTGCCCGTTCTTTCCCTACCGCCCCTCCACAGCAGGTCCCAAAATGGGTAATACCTGAGTTAAAAAGTAGAAGGCTAAACAGTGACAAAAAATACAGCCCTAACGGGCAGGACTACGGGGACTCAGAGCAAACATAATAAAAGCCCCCGTGTCTCTAAATAATACTAGCTAAGAAACCAATTATCGACCCGGATCAGATCCGGGGCGAACTGACTGACAGCTGCCTCTCAAATTTGAAACAAAACAATAATCTAAGAGGAAAAAATCTTAAGAACCATATACTTAGCCACAATGATCCGGCCTAGGACTGATCACAAAAAAGCTAAAATTCCCTTGTAAAAAAGGGGAATACCCGTGCCTGATCTTGTAGCCTGTAAGCCCCCACATATAGTTACCATAAGTGGGGTATATTATACACTCCACCAAACAATCCCCTGTCTTGGTCTTTTACAAATACTTTCGATTTGGGGGAATCCCTGTTTTTGTGGTTTGATGAAGAGTTACTGACTAAGAATTAAAGTAAAATATGCCGGTGTGTCCCTGACGTAATTATTAAATTATTGAAAAAAAAAAAAAAAAAAAAAAATGGAAGTGGGGGAGCTCTCTGAAATATAACTCAGTAAAAAAGGAAAATCACTAATAGGTACTGGGCGGATTTTGCATGACGCACCGTTGGTCTGAAGTATATTGAAAACGGGCCTATATGCATAGATCATGAAAGCAATAGTTTGCAATAAACAAAAGAACTGCTATATACGGGGGTTATAGAAAACTGTGGCAGAAAGAGAAAACGCTGTAGACGACTGTTTTCTCTCTCTGCCGCAGTGTCCCCCACTGAGGACGCTGTTGGAGAACATAAAACTATTTTACATTGAACCAAAGAGAATATGCATATGCAAATAAATCATAATTCTTAAAAAAAAAAAAAAAAAAAAAAAAAAAAAAAATCAGACCACGGCTTGTCCTGATTTGACTGAATTTTTAAATTTTGTCAGTCATTTGACAATCTATTAGATATGTCTCCAGTGCTTTGAACACTGAAGATTGGAGGGCTTTTGACGGAAATAAAATATTCCGTATAGAAAAATTTTGACCCTCCCGTAGTAGAGCACTGGAGAACTTGTCTCTAGCAACCGTGTGGATACGACAGTCCAACAGAAAATGGTCCGTTGAATAGCGGACACCACAAGTGGGGCAAATGGCCGAACCCCCAAATACGTGGTGCCCTATGCTACCCGGCAATAAATTATAGCCAAGCCTCAGACGCGTCACGCATTTATCCACCCTATTACTGGAAGAATATCTGCATGGCGGTCTGAAACTCACTCCACTCCCATGAAAAGGCTGGCCCATCAGGCGATCGGCCAGCCCTTTTGACCACTTTTCCTTGATGGACATTTTGATAATGGAGTAAAGTTCAGTGGTTGCCAGGGATATTTTATCTTCAATCGGACCATCCAGAGCGCGCCTGGCTTCAGCATCAGCCATCTCATTCCCTCCAAAACCGACATGAGCTGGACACCACACAAGAGTAACCTGGATTCCATTAAGGTGGCACTGATCGTATATAGATAGGATATTTTCCAATAGATCAGGCCTGGAGTTGCTATTTCTTAAAGAAAGAGATTGAAGAGCCGAAAGAGAGTCTGATAAAATAGCAACTTTGTGTGGTTTTTTGACCAATGTCCAGTTTAAAGCATATTGAATTGCAGTTAATTCTGCGGCGTATATTGATAACCTGTCGCTGAGTCTTTTTGAAGTTTTGACCTTGAGAGCTGGTATAACCATTGCCGCAGAGACTGCTGATTTTTCGTCTTTACTTCCATCTGTATAAACTTTTAAGTGCTCAGCGTAGTTCGAATTTATATAATCCTCCGTAATAGCCAAAATTTGGGGAGAAGGATCATTTTTGCTAAATTTCGAACTAAGGGATATGTCGACTATAGGGGACGTAAGAAGCCACGGAGAGTCAAAGCGCGACCGCAAGTCTGCCACACTGATATCATCGGGAAGGAGTTCTTCAACCAAATTGATGGTGGAGGCCCCAAAAGGGAGGTTGGGTTTTTTAAATTTACTTTTTACAAAGAACCCCTTCCCGAGGATTTCATTCACAGGGTTGCAGGGTCTACTCAAAATTCGCGCCCAGTACTTCATTGTTTGTGCCTCCCTCCTTAGGGACAGGGGCTCGATTCCGGCTTCAAGTTCTAAATAAACTGCTGGAGTAGAAGGCAGCGCTCTAAGAGCTATTATCAGGGCCCTTCGCTGTATATTATCTAGCATTTTTAGTGCCGATGTCGAGGCACAAGCATAGACTATGGCACCGTAGTCTAGCTTTGGACGTATTAGGGACTTGTAGAGAAGAAGGAGCGAATTTTTATCCGAGCCAAAATCGGTGCCCCTTAACATTCTCATGAGATTCAAGTCCCTCTGACACTTTTCTGTTAACAATTTTATATGAGGCAGTAACGAGAATTTACGATCTAAAAGCATACCCAAAAATGTTACTGTCTCAACGAATTTAATTTTTGTGTCGCCTAAATATACGTCCAATTCTTTTAAATTTTTGTTACCGAATATAATTCCAACTGTTTTTGTTTTAGAAATTTTAAAGCCCCATTTTTGGGACCAGCGCCAAATGGAATCCAGCCCTGCCTGTGCCTTACGTTGCAGGGTTTGACCATCGGATCCCATTAGCCAGCCGCCAGAATCATCGGCGAACTGGCTGATAACCATCCCTGTCCCCTCCGTTGCATCAGGGAGATCATTAACCAAAAGTGAAAATAGTAGAGGAGATAAGATGGCGCCTTGGGGGGTACCCCTTGTCAGCGTTTCCGCTTCCGAAAGAGTATCCCCCACCTTAACAGTAATTTTTCTATCCTGCAGAAAGGCCCTAACATATTGAAAGCATCGCCCCGTAATCCCACACTGTTTAAGTTTATAAAGAATCCCCGAGTGCCAAGCAAGATCGAAAGCGGCCTCGAGGTCTAGAAATATGGCTGCAACAGAACGTCCTCTATTTTTAGCATAGAGGACGTCATGTTGCAACCTTACCAACTGATCAATTGTGCTTCTACCCTTTCTGAAGCCGGACTGAAAGGGATTTATGATGTTTTTTGATTCTAAGTAGCGTTCCAAACGGGCCTTAACCATCCCCTCTAGCAATTTCCCAGGGTGGGAGGTAAGGCTAATTGGTCTGTAAGATTTTGGATCAGCTGGATCCTTATTTTTCTTTTGCAGTGGGATCACACAGGCGAGCTTCCAGTCCTCCGGATAACTGCCCTCCCTCCAGATTTTGTTAAATAAAATAAGCCAAATATTTAATGCAGAGTCCGGCATATTTTGGAACATGATATATGCCAATTTGTCAAGTCCCGAGGCTGAATCCCTTCTGCTACTTATGCAGTCTTTTAATTCTTGAAGTGTGAAGTCAAAATTTAGAGGATTCGAATGAGATGTTACGCCTGGAGAGTTAATTTCTTCATAATGGTCTGTTTCAAATTTCTTTTGAAAGGCCAAGACCTCAGGTTCAATATTAGTGTCACTAGAAACCTTTACGTAATGTTTGGCAAGGGTATTAGCCTTGTCGAGGGGGGTAACAAAATTTTGACCATTTGAAGTTAAAACAGGGATAGGGGCAGTTGAATTTCCTTTAATTCTGCGAATCTTTTGCCAAAAATCTTTCGAATTTTTTGGGTCATGAACGCAGGATTCGCAGAAGTCTTGAAAATTTTGTTTTTTACTTTCTAATATAATTGATTTTGCCAAAGAAACCTTTTGAAGGTAGGTGACCCGGTTGACTTCACAGGGGTTTCTTTTGAAAATTTTTAGGGCCTTTTTTCTCTCCTTGACTGCGTTTTCACATAATTCGTTCCACCACGGGACCATTTGTTTGTCATTGTGGTTTTTTTTGCTCACCGGAATCGAGCTTTTAGCTATGGATAGGAATTTGGCCGAAATATTTTTGTTAAATTCCTCTACATTATTGTGGTAGACAGCTGCAAGGGATACTTCCATACATAGAGTTTTAAACAAATCCCAATCCGCTTTGCCAAAGTTGAATTCTTCTTCAGTTTCGGGTTTTTTTGAGTTGAAGGTACTTTTCATAATTGATATAAGGATTGGGAAGTGGTCGGACCCCCAGTTGTCGTCAATTACTTGCCAAAACATTCTATTTGCTAATTTTGAACTCGTTAATGTTAGATCCAGGCATGTAAAAATGCCCCTGGCGGGATCTAACCTGGTGGGACTCCCATCGTTGAGCAGGATTAAATTTTGCTGTTCAACCCAATCATAAACTGCGGAACCATGGGAGTCTGACCTTGTGGCGCCCCATAAGGGATGGTGTGCATTGAAATCACCAGTAATCACGAGCTCTTTAATTTCACTCTTAGCCGAAATGAGCGAACTTATAGTTTCCAGAGACTCAAGGTCACACCCCCTCGAGTAAATATTAACCAGTATGTATGGAAAAACTGGGTTGTAAATTTCGAATATCTGGAGTTCGATCTTTACTTCCCCATTTTGGTCCCTTGCATTGTCAACGTTTAGATTTTTATAATTTATGCCATTTTTGAAGTAGGTTACTAAACCACCACAATAATTTTCATTTTTATTTTGAAAAATTTTGTTTTCAATTTGATACCCAGGAATAGATCTAGAAAATTTTTGATTGAATTTAGTTTCCTGGATACTAATGATATCGATGTTATTTCCGTCAAGGAAATGTTTCATATCCGAAAGAGTGTGGGTTGAAAGCCCACACGCATTAAAACTTAGTATATTTTGAAACCTATCCATAGTTTAGAAAGGTTTGAAGATTTGCTTTTTTACCCCAAGGAAGGGCTGTGATGGAGCCGGGCCGAAGCGTCTGGTTCCACTCACAGTTTTGAGAGGGGAATTTAGACTCTTCAGTCGGGCCCCAGCAGGCCTAGGGAGGCTACTTGGTTTTGTCGGTCTCATCATTTTGTTTGGAGTGGCCCGATGTGCTGAACAGGCAGAAAAAGTATTGCGTCCATCATTCTTTACTCCTACTGTATCGAAAGTATTTTTTTGAAAGGCAGATATGAAAGAAGATATAAATTTGTTTCTAAGGTAATTTTCAGAGTATTTTCCATTTTTGATGTTTATATCTGCCAGGAGACCTTTCATATTTTCCAAAAGTTTTGCCAAATCAAACCTATTTAAAAAATTTGCTTCAAAAAAGGTCTCCGTTTGGGAGGATTTGTCCGTTTTTTGTGGTAATGAGTCGGATTGTGTGGACGCGTCACAACACACTGGTTTATTTGGAACTAGTTTAATGGAGGGGGGCGTGGTTTCTGCATACGATGTAACCCTATCGGTGATATCTGTGAGTGATGAAACCCCCTCTCTTTTAGGGGTGCTGCTCCTACCCCGGCTATTTTTAGACAATAAAGAAGGGGAAGACTGTAGGGAAGAAGACTCAGAAATATCTATTGCTTCAGTGGATTTAAAAGTCCCATTTTTAATCGGGGTAACTGTTGGGGTTAAATTAACATCTACTGGTTTTGTCATAAGCTTTTCCGAGTCTTTTTTGGCCGTGACCACCGGTGTATCCAGTTGAAGGTTGGGTTTTTCTGTGTTGTTGTTTTTGTTTTTGTTTGGAGGGGACTTTACTTTTTTATTTTGAGGAGATCTAGGGCTTACAGAAGGAAGTACATCATTTTCTATGACCATGTGGGAAGGGGCAGCAAAGTATTGGGGGCATGGACCACACTTCGCTTCAGCTCGGGACCAGGAACAACCCTGTGTATTTTTGTATTCCTGGACTTTGGAGGCCCAGTGATATATAGGACAACGGGGCGAACGCGAGGTGTGGTCCCCCCCGCAGTTCACACATTTCACCATAGAGTTGGGACAGCTTCTGCTATTATGTTGTTCAGCACAACGGGCACACAAATCTTTGTTAGGGCATCTGTTGGAGGTATGGCCAAACTTTTGACATCTAAAACACCTTAAAGGTGGAGTAATATATGGTTCCACCGGTATATAAAAGTGTGAGCCATTGACCCTGACACACTCCGGCAAAACATTGCCAAAGAATGTCAGTGCTACAGCAGGTGTAGGTTTCCCAAATCTATTGTTTATCCTGGAGGCTTGCATTATGAATATTTCATTAGAGCTAGAGTGTGCCTCCAAGGTTTGGACTAAATCCTCTGGATTTTGGTCCAGAGGAATATTATGAATGACCCCCTTGACCGTAACCATGTCGTCCGGGGTATATGAAAAACAATCTAATCCACAGACGACAAGGGGCGCCATATTCAACAATTTGCGCAACATTTGCGCAGATGACACCTCCAACAGAAGCCCTCCGTCCTTAAGGACTACTATTTTTTTGCTTATTCCCGCCAGGTCCCTATCCAAGCCTCGAGATAGGGTCATAGGGGAGATTTGCTTAAAACCGGCACCTCTCCCAATTGGTCTGAGAAAGGCTTTATATGACCAAGTATTGTTGGATAATAAATGGGCCTGGCTGGGATTTATAGGTGCCCCATACCTTTGTAGGTTTGAGGACATGTTGCTAGGTATTACAAATTGTAACTTCTAATTGTAGTAAGGTCTGTTTTAAAATGCACTGGGCCGCCGCAAAGCTGCTTGACCTTCAGTGCTATATAGTTACAGGGCTATTGAGTGGGATGTAGAAAAAAGCAAGAACAAACTAGATATTCGATGAATAAAAATACTATTTTGTCGGAATATACATGAACACATAGACGCAGGAAGAGAGAGAGAGTGAAAGAAAAAAGAAAAAAATGGGAGTGGCAGATGACCAAAAAAAAGAAGACTAAGATAAAGATGTACAGTAATGTACAACAATGTGTATGTAAGTCAAAGAAATATGAAGCCTATGTTACTAATCTAGACAATGGCAAACACAGCTCATAAATAACAGAGGTACGTTAAACTTGAGAGACGAAACGGTCTCATGGAACCACACATAAAAAGTTAGTTATGTCTTAAATATCTGCGTAGAAAACAAGTCGTATGTGCTGATTGAAAAGGGAGAGACTTGTATAAAGGAATACGACTTAAGGCCTATACCTAGGGACGAAATACGAAAACTTGTTACACTAAAGGAACGAAAGTCTCTCCATTTGGGACGCATAAAACGGGGGTGGGGTAAAGTAGCCAACACTGTCGATTCAATAAACTGAAAAATTACGACACCCGATAAAAAAAACCAATAGCAACTCAACGGGGCGAGGGTATACTTAGAAAGACTCCTCTTGTAACCAATGGTCTTGCTAGTCAACTTTCAGCGAAGCTTCTTTTTCTTTTTTCTTTGTTTTCTTTGTTTACAGCTGATGTCTTGACAAAATGGCTACCGGATCGATTGTGTTCCATTCCAGCAAATGGCAAATATATATATATACAACGTCAATTGACCACAGAATTTAGCTTTGACATGCTGACCTATTTAGCCTGACCCAACTGCGGTGAAAAGTAGGTCAGAGCGACTCTTAATTATTTTAATTATTAACCAATGAGAATGAAGCAGCGCGAACGTGATCGAGAGCACCTCAGATTTTCAGATTTTTTTTGCTTCCGCTTTTCCTCTAACATGCGATTTTCACCTTCAATTTCTTTGGTAAAAAAATTTCTAGGGTCAAAAATGTTGATATTGTCGCGGAGAATGGATTACTAGCTAAGCCTTGACTGCAATTCAGCCTCTCAGTAGATCACGGTAACATACAAAAATAATGCAAACTTTGCCATTTTACCAATTCTGGGTTGTCACTGCTAAGGTCAATATTAAGCCCGAAAACGCTGATCATTTCTTTACAATTAATAAGAGTAAAAAATTAAATGAAAATAAAATATAATTTAATAATTTATGGGTAAATAAAATAGTAACAGACTAGGTAACTGTAAATTGCTTATTGGGAGGACTATATTTTCATCGACAATTCTTTGGGAGGAAGGCTCTCGAGATACTTTGTGGCCCTTAAAAGGGCCGTTGAGATAATATGAGTTGGTCGGCTTAAATTTAAGCACGTTCTCCTCGATTTCGGCGGGCGAGCTGGATGTCCTTTGGCATAATGGTGACACGTTTGGCACGGATAGCACACAAGTTGGTGTCTTCGAATAAACCTACAAGATAGGCTTCGCTTGCTTCCTGAAGAGCCATAACAGCCGAACTTTGGAACCTGAGATCTGTCTTGAAGTCCTGAGCAATTTCACGGACAAGTCGTTGGAAAGGCAGTTTCCTGATGAGAAGCTCTGTACTCTTCTGATAACGTCTGATCTCACGAAGAGCAACTGTTCCTGGCCTGTATCTGTGAGGCTTCTTCACACCGCCGGTCGCAGGTGCACTCTTTCGTGCGGCTTTCGTTGCCAATTGTTTTCTTGGAGCTTTACCTCCGGTAGATTTTCTCGCAGTTTGCTTGGTTCTCGCCATCTTGCTGGATAGTGAATGTGCCAAAAATGGTTGGTTATTTCCGTTTATTTATCGTCGCTACCGGTTGCCCATCTGAGCGACGCCCCCAGAAGACGGTTAGTTGTTACGGGGGATAGTGCAAGGATACAGGTCGAAACTACTGAGAGCTTCGCCTGGTTCTTTAACGTGCTCGGCGTATAGCACCGTCACACGGGACCTCGGTTTAATGTCTCATCCGAAAGACTATTAGTAATTTTTAGTTGGCCAGCCGGGGATACGAACACACAATCTGTAGGACATTGTGTTCACGAGTCCTACGGTCTACCTACTGAGCCAAAATCATCATCATCGTTGGGTTTTTTTACCCTCGCCATGCGGCATAAAGCCATGTGGCGAGCAGCTATTGGTTTTTTATCTATTTTGTTACAGACAATTGGGTTTTTCTATTAATCAGACTGCAACACTCCACGGTTTAAAAGGTATAGTATAAAAAAAGGGGTTAATAAAAGAATACAAGCCGGTAGGCCGAAAACGACCCTTTTAGGACCACCATTAAAAAACACGTGTAAAAAAAGAATATATACAAAATGTACATGGCCGTGGAGGGTTGCCTGTCTAATTTATAAAGATCCATAGTTTTACATGCAATTTCTTAGGACTCAACAGTGTTGGTAGATTCTAATTATTTCTACTAAAGCTATAATGGCACTGTTCGTACTATGTATTTTTTTAGTCCCTTTAATTTATATTACCAATATCTTATTCCAAAAAAAAAAAAAAAAAAAAAAAAAATAATAGTCGAGGCCAAAAACTTACAGAGAGTTCTCTAAAAAGTTGAACAAAAGAAAAATTTACACTATAAGAGCTGCGGGGGGACCGTCAGTCCTGCCTGCTGTGCAGGGCGATCAGGACGACACCACTCAGTAGGGGCATAAAGCCAAAACTACTGGGGTGCTAGTTCTTTCCCTGCCGCCCTAACCACAGCAGGTCCCAAAATGGGTAAAAAATGCTCTAAAAAGGGAAATTAAACTGTTACCAAAAATACAACCCTATAGGGGCAGGACTACAGGGGACTCAGCTCGGCATAATAAAAGCCCCTGTGTCAGTAAAAAATGGTCTAAAAAATCGAATATCGACCCAGATCAGATCCGGGGCGAACTGACTGGCGATCCCCTCGCAGCGATATATATAAAACAATGAAATTAAATTCAACTTTAAAACGGACAATATACCTGGCCAACACAAACCCGCATGAGTTGAGTAGATGAAGTTAAAAATCCCTTGTAAAAAGGGAGCACCCATGCTGTGCTCGGTGACCTGTAAACCCCGCCATATACTTAGTAAATGGGGGGTAAAACAGTCTTTAAAAAGAAAAAGAAAAGTTCCTATACTAAATATGGAAAATCTAAGTACAATGTACTTACTCAATAGGGACTAATCTTAAAAAGCTGTTTAAAAGGAGGGTACCGGCTTCAAAGCTAGTAGAAGGAGGAAAAAAAAAAAAAAAAACCCAAGAGAACTCTTTGCAATTCTAGTAGGGAAAAAAAATAAAAAATACTTAAGTCTCAAGGCTGGGGCGGATTTAAGGACACGCCTTGGCCTGCTTTGAAATATGCACCACAAAATTATAGTGGATATAACTGACTCATATATCTGGACCCAACAAAACGTAAAATGGGCCAGAACAACAAAAAATAATTATGGTTTATTTGAAAATGTAAATGAAGCAGCGCGTCCCTGGACGAACACAGCCAAAGCTGTGGGGAAAAAAAAAAAAAAAAAAACCTGATGCAGCTGCGAAAAATAACGATCCGAGTCGGACAGCGCGGTATGAGCAACCCGACTCGGTCCGAGACCCTTCGCTACTTGTTAATGTTTTTTGTTTTTATGTCCAAGGACCGCCCTACTTCATGATTGAGTCAGTTGTCAAAAAGATAATATTAATAATAATACCAGATTCATAAAAAGATATAGAAGTTGGTATAGTAAATAAGTGCATAAGTAAAAAATTTAGTTTTATCCCATTAAGGGAACTGTTTTGTTTAAATATAGACCAAGGCGTGTTATTATTTTGAGTGACTGTGTTCAAATTTTGTCAGTCATTTGACAGTCAATTAGATACGTCTCCAGTGCTTTGAAAGTAGAGGACCGCAGAGCCCTTGACGGAAAAAGAATATTAAAAATGTTAAACTCTGCGTCCTCATGAAAAAGAGCACTGGAGAACTTTCGTCTCGCAACCGAGTGAACGCTACAGTCCAGCAGAAAATGTTCCGTGGAGTTACGGACACCACAGGTGGGGCATATGGCCGAACCCCCAATTATGTGGTGTCCTAGGCTCCCTGGCAATAGATTATAGCCAAGTCTCAGACGCGTCACACATTTATCCACCCTTTTGTTGGTTGAATAACTGTGTGGCGGTCTGAAACTCACTCCACTACCATGATAGGGCTGGCCCTTAAGTCGTTGTGCCAGCCCTTTTGACCATTTTTCTTTAATGGATATTTTAGTCATGGAGTAAAGCTCTTTGGTTGCCAGGGGTATTTTATCTCCGACGGGACCATCCAGAGCGCGCTTCGCCGCGTCGTCAGCTATCTCGTTCCCCATAAAACCGACATGTGCTGGACACCACACAAAGGTAACCTCTGATTTATTCAGGTGGCACTGATCATAAATGGACAGAATATTTTCTAACAGATCAGGCCGAGAGTTGCTATTCCTTAAAGAAAGTGATTGTAAAGCCGAAAGAGAATCAGATAGAATAGCAACTTTGTGTGGTTTATTGACCAATGTCCAGTTTAGTGCGTATTGTATAGCAGTTAGTTCTGCGGCATAAATAGATAACCTGTCGCTGAGTCTTTTTGATGTTTTAACCTTGAGGGCTGGTATAACCATTGCTGCAGAAACTGCTGAATTTTCATTTTTACTGCCATCAGTATAAATTTTTAAGTGCTCAGCATAGCTCGAATTTACATGATCCTCCGTGATAACCAAAATATGAGAAGGAGGATCACTTTTAGTAAATTTCGAGCTGAGGGATATGTCTACTTTTGGTGGTACGAGAAGCCACGGGGCCGCGAAACGCGATCCAGAGTTCGCTGCACTGCTAACGCCGGGAAGGTGTTCTTCCACCAGACTGGCTGTGGTGGCCCCGAATGGAAGAGCTGGGTTTTTATATTTGCTCTTGGCAAAGAACCCCCTCCCAACGATCGCGTTCACTGGGTTGCCAGGCTTGCTAGAAATCCGCGCCCAGTATTTAACTTGTTGAGCCTCCCTCCGCAGGGTCAAAGGCTCGATACCGGCTTCCAGTTCAAGATACACAGAAGGGGTGGAGGGCAGTGCTCTCAGGGCTATTATCAGGGCCCTTCGCTGGATATTATCAAGCATTTTGAGCGCAGTTGTTGAAGCACAAGCAAAGACTATGGCACCGTAGTCTAGCTTTGGACGTATTAGGGACTTATAGAGAAGAAGGAGCGAGTTTTTATCAGAGCCAAAATCGGTGCCCCTTAACATTCTCATAAGGTTTAAGTCCCTTTGACACTTTTCTGTTAACTGTTTTATGTGAGACAGTAACGAGAATTTACGATCCAAAAGCATACCCAAAAATGTTACTGTCTCATCAAATTTAATTTTTGTGTCGCCTAAATATACGTCCAATTCTTTTAGATTTTTATTTCCGAAAATAATCCCTACTGTTTTTGTTTTAGAGATTTTAAAGCCCCATTTTTGGGACCAGCGCCAAATGGAATCCAGCCCTGCCTGTGCCTTACGTTGCAGGGTTTGACCATCGGATCCCACTAGCCAGCCGCCGGAGTCATCGGCGAATTGGCTGATAACCATCCCTGTCCCCTCAGTTGCAACAGGGAGATCGTTAACCAAGAGAGAAAATAGCAGAGGGGATAAAATGGCGCCTTGGGGGGTACCCCTTGTCAGCGTTTCAGCTTCCGAGAGGGTATCCCCCACCTTAACAGTAATTTTTCTGTCCAGCAGAAAGGCCCTAATATATTGAAAGCATCGTCCGGTAATCCCACACTTTTTAAGTTTGTAAAGAATCCCCGAGTGCCATGCAAGATCAAAAGCGGCCTCGAGGTCAAGAAATATGGCTACAACAGAACGCCCTCTATTTTTAGCATAGAGGACGTCATGTTGTAATCTGACCAACTGATCTAGTGTCGATCTGCCCTTTCTGAAGCCGGATTGAAAGGGATTTATTATATTTTCAGATTCAAGATAACTTTCCAAACGGGCCTTAACCATCCCCTCTAGCAATTTCCCAGGGTGGGAGGTAAGGCTTATTGGTCTATAAGATTTGGGATCAGCTGGATCCTTATTTTTCTTTTGAAGAGGGATCACACAGGCGAGCTTCCAGTCCCGAGGATAGCTGCCCTCTTTCCAAATTTTGTTAAAAAAGAAGAGCCAAATGTTTAGAGTGGAGTCGGACATGTTCTTGAACATTTGATAAGAAATTTTGTCAAGTCCCGAGGCAGAATTTTTCCTGTTATTGATGCAGTCTTTTAATTCATTAAGTGTGAAGTCTAAGTTCATGGGATCAGAATTTGATGTTTCACCTGGAGAGTTTATTTCTTCAAAATGGTCGGCTTCAAATTTTTGTTGAAAGGCCAAAACCTCCGGCTCTACATTAGTTTCGCTTGAGACCTTTGAATAATGCCGGACAAGCATATTTGCCTTGTCCAAGGGACTAATCGAATTTTGACCATTTGAAGTAAGGACAGGGACAGGGGCGTAAGAATTTCCTTTAATTCTGCGAACTTTTTGCCAAAAATCTTTTGAATTTTTCGGGTCATGAACACAGGATTCGCAGAATTCTTGCCAATTTTGTTTTTTAGATTCTATTATAATTGACTTTGCCAAAAAAACTTTGTCTTGATAAATGACCCGGTTGACTTCACAAGGGTTTCTTTTTAGATTATTGAGGGCCTTCTTTCTCTCCTTGACTGCACTTTCGCAGGAATCGTTCCACCAGGGGACCATCTTTTTTGGGGTAAGATTCTTATTTTTATTTTTGACCGGAATCGAGCGTTTCGCCATGGACAAAAACGTAGAAGTAATATTTTGGTGAAATTCCTCAATATCATCTGAGTAAACATCTGCCAGGGAGATACCCTCACACAGATTTTTAAAAGACTCCCAATCCGCTTTTTCATATATATATTTTTCTTCGGAATTATTTTCAAGTGAATTTGAATTAGATTTTAGGATGGATATGAGGATTGGGAAATGGTCCGAGTTCCAACTATCGTTGATTACTTGCCAAAAGGTCTTATTTGCTATTTTTGTACTCGTGAATGTTAGATCAAGGCATGAAAAAATGCCCCTAGCAGGATCTAACCTGGTGGGGCTCCCATCGTTAAGCAGTACCAAATCTTTTTGTTCGACCCACTCAAAGACTGCTCTTCCATGGGAGTCTGACCTCTGGGCGCCCCATAAGGGATGGTGTGAATTAAAGTCACCAGTGATCACGAGTTCTTTAAGTTCACTCGAAGCCGAAATGAGTGAACTTAGATTATTTAGAGATTCAAGGTCACACCCCCTTGAATAGATATTTGCCAAAATGTAAGGGGTATCTGAGGAGTAAATTTCAAAAGCTTGGGTCTCAATCTTGGTCTCCCCATTTTGATCCCTAGCATTGTTTACATTAAGATTTTTAAATTGGAAACCATGTTTAAAAAAGGTGGCTAAACCACCGCAAAAATTGTTGTTGTTGTTTTTGAAAATTTTATTCTCCAAAGTGTATCCAGGAATATTGCGAGTTGTTCTTTCGTTAAATTTGGTTTCCTGGATACAAATGATGTCGATACTGTTATTAACAAGGAATCTCTTAAGTTCTGTTGTAGTGTAGGCGGAGAGTCCACACGCATTTAAACTTAAAATTTGAAGGTAATTGGCCATGGCGAAATTATTATGGTTTAAAAATCTGTTTTTTGGCCCCGCGGAGTAAGTGGGGAGAACCTAGACTGAAGCGCCTAGATCCAACCACCGTTTTTAGGGGAGAATTCAGGCACTTCAGTCTGGAACCCGTAGGTTTAGGGAGGCTGGATGGTTTAATTGGCCTCGACATTTTTTTCGGAGTGGACCGACGTGCTGGTTTTTCCGAGTCAGGGACTCGTCCACCCTCTTTATCATCCTCTGATTTGATTTGAGCCAAAAATTGTTCGAGGCCCGCTATTTATCCGGTTGAAAACATCCCAGTACGTGATTGGCTGAAATAAAATGTCAGAGCTTAAGGCTGTAAAACGGATTGAAAATCTGACCAATCACAAGCGTTCTTTTATTACACAGTTCGGAGTTACACCGAATGGCTGATAAGAGAACTTATCTGATTGGTCCAAATTTCAATCCGTTTTAGGGCTCAAGCTCTGCCAGTTTTTGTCCTCTTTTAATCTCTTGATTTAACAAGCTATTTTGAACATATTTTGTTGCCATACCTTACATATAATCTATATACAATAAAGATCATGGAAAAGCAAATTTGTTAATCTTGAAAAAAAAAAAAAAAAATCATTCATTCATTAATTCACTACTTTATTCAATCTCTCTCTCTCTCTCTCTCTCTCTGTGAAGTTTTGAAGTTTACTAAATTTGGGCCAATCAGAAGTCTTCTCTTATCAAGGCGTTCGGATTACAACGAACGAGTTATAAGAGATCATTTCTGATTGGTTCAAATTTCAATCCGTTTTAGGGCTCAAGCTCTGCCATTTTTTCCCCTATTTGAAATCCCTTGATTTAACAATCTCTCTGTGTGATTTTTTCAGGCAGACTTCCAGTGAATTAATTGCTAGCTATTCTGAACATATTTTGTTGCCAGACCTTACATAAAATCTATATACAATAAAAACCATGGAAAAGCAAATTTGTTAATCTTAGAAGAAAAAAAAAATCAGTCTTTCATTCACTAATTTATTCAATCTCTCTCTCTCTCTCTCTCTATGTCTCTGTAAAGTTTTGAAGTTTACTATATTTTGACCAATCAGGAGTGTTCTCTTATCAGGGCGTTCGGATTACAACGAACGAGCTATAAGAGAACGTTTCTGATTGGTTCAAATTTCAATCCGTTTTAGGGCTCAAGCTCTGCCAGTTTTTCCCCTATTTGAAATCTCTTGATTTAACAATCTCTTTGCGTGATTTATTCCGGCAGGCTTCCAATGAATTAATTCCTAGCTTTTTTGAACATGTTTTGTTGCCATACCTTACATAAAATCTATATACAATAAAAATCATGGAAAAGCAAATTTGTTAATCTAAAAAAAAAAATCAGTCATTCATTCACTATTTTATTCAATCTCTCTCTCTCTCTCTCTCTATGTCTCTGTGAAGTTTTGAAGTTTACTATATTTTGACCAATCAGGAGTGTTCTCTTATCAGGGCATTCGGATTACAACGAACGAGCTATAAGAGAACGTTTCTGATTGGTTAAAATTTCAATCCGTTTTAGGGCTCAAGCTCTGCCAGTTTTTCCCCTATTTGAAATCTCTTGATTTAACAATCTCTTTGTGTGATTTATTCCGGCAGGCTTCCAGTGAATTAATTCCTAGCTATTTTGAACATGTTTTGTTGCCATACCTTACATAAAATCTATATACAATAAAGATCATGGAAAAGCAAATTTGTTAATCTAAAAAAAAAGAAAATCAGTCATTCATTCACTAATTTATTCACTTTCTCTCTCTCTCTCTCTCTCTCTCTCTCTCTCTCTCTCTCTCTCTCTCTCTCTCTCTCTCTGTGAAGTTTTGAAGTTTACTAAATTTAGACCAATCAGGAGTGTTCTCTTATCAAGGCGTTCGGATTACAACGAACGAGTTATAAGAGAACGTTTCTGATTGGTTAAAATTTCAATCCGTTTTAGGGCTCAAGCTCTGCCAGTTTTTCCCCTATTTGAAATCTCTTGATTTAACAATCTCTTTGTGTGATTTATTCAGGCAGGCTTCCAATGAATTAATTCCTAGCTATTTTGAACATATTTTGTTGCCAGACCTTACATAAAATCTATATACAATAAAAATCATGGAAAAGCAAATTTGTTAATCTTAGAAAAAAAAAATCAGTCATTCATTCACTAATTTATTCAATTTCTCTCTTTCTCTTTCTCTCTCTTTCTCTCTCTCTCTCTCTCTCTCTCTCTGAAGTTTTGAAGTTTACTATATTTTGACCAATCAGGAGTGCTCTCTTATCAGGGCGTTCGGATTACAACGAACGAGTTATAAGAGAACGTTTCTGATTGGTTCAAATTTCAATCCGTTTTAGGGCTCAAGCTCTGACATTTTTTCCCCTTTTTTATCCTTTTATTTAACCACCTCTTTTTGTGTAATATATTCAGTCAGGTTTCCAGGGAATTACTTTCCAGTTAGCTTGAACATATAATTTACATGATATTCATGTACAATAATGAGGAATGGAAGCAAATCTCCTGAACCACAAGTTCAAAATCCCCTTTTATTTATTTATTCATTCACACTCTCTCTCTCTTTAAGGTACACTTAAAATGTTGAGGTATGCGTTTCAATTATCCATGTAGTCTAGTAATCTTTTAAAGGATTTCGGACAGCTGTGTAGGAAAAGGCGGACCGACAAATAATTACAAATTAAATTACTCAAGCTTGAGCCCCAAAACCGATTGAAATTATGGACCTAAGCTTGGGCAATGTTATTTGGCAGTTTTTACCAGCCCGTCTCTTCCCGAGCAATAGGCTGATCCTTGAAAAAAAAAATCTGCACGGATAATTAAGTGCTGGACCACTTTGACAATTTGAAAAAAAGAAGTTCTCTCATGTAATTGATGGTCCTGAAAAGGACCTTTTTTATTTTCCCTGAAATTCGATATGTCCCAGGTTTTTATTTTTTTGCAGCCGCCTTTTTCGCTGCTGGCTTCTTGGTAGCCGGTTTCTTAGCTGCGGGCTTCTTCTTTGGAGTAGCCTTCTTTGATTTCTTATCGCTAGAAGCCTTCTTGCTAGGCGTCTTCTTGGCAGCTGCCTTCTTTTTCGGTGTGGCTTTCTTCGCTTTTGCCTTCTTTTCTCCGGTGGCTTTGAGTGCTACTTTCAGGTGGTTGTTTACGGCTGTTTCGTTTGGCCCTACACTGAAATTCTTGAGAATGTATTTCAGAAGCGCCTGTCTTGATGAACCACCTCTCTCTTTCAAGGAACCGATAGCCTGGGAGATCATTTCGCTGTATTTAGGGTGGTTTGCAGGCTTTTTAGGCTTGCTAGCCTTCTTCACTTTTGGTGTCGCTGGAGCTGCGTCTGCCATCTTGCCTTAACTCTTCCTCGTGATAGAAAGAATGAACAATTATATCATCATCAGTTGTCTTTTTTACCGTCGCCATGCGGCATAAAGCCATGTGGCGAGCAGCTATTGGTTTTTTTTTTTTTTTTTTCCATTTATCAATGTATTACTAAGATTTTCCTATATCCCATCGACACACCACGGATAAAAAAGAAACAAATAAAAGGATATATATTAAAAGGACTGGAAGTAAAACCGGTAGCCATAGGAAAACGAAAAACGGCCCTTTCAGAACCACCGTAAAATTATTTATAAATAAGAAATCTAGTGAATATTTACATTATTTACAAAAACCGTGGTGCGCCGCAGGTCAATTTTTGAAATGGATTTTTCTATTTTTTTTTCCAATTGTGGGATGCATACGACAGTGTTGGCAATTGTGTTTTAATATAAATAGCACTATAAAATTGATAGTGCAAATCTATTGATTAAGCTACAAAAAGGATAGCAACAAACAATACGTTGACATACAAACAATATGTTGACATAAATTGAGACCGACTTTACAGAGAGCTCCTTAAAAAAAAAAAAAAAAAGGGGGGGGGGGGGGCGGAGATGAATGACTAGGGAGAAATGTACACGTAAAAATTGGGGGACAGCCGTCAGTCCTGCCTGCTGTGCGGGGCGATCAGGACGACACCTCGCAGTAGGGGCATTAAGCCAAACCTACTGGGGTGCCCGTTCTTTCCCTACCGCCCCTCCACAGCAGGTCCCAAAATGGGTAATACCTGAGTTAAAAAGTAGAAGGCTAAACAGTGACAAAAAATACAGCCCTAACGGGCAGGACTACGGGGACTCAGAGCAAACATAATAAAAGCCCCCGTGTCTCTAAATAATACTAGCTAAGAAACCAATTATCGACCCGGGTCAGATCCGGGGCGAACTGACTGACAGCTGCCTCTCAAATTCGAAACAAAACAATAATCTAAGAGGAAAAAATCTTAAGAACAATATACTTAGCCACAATGATCCGGCCTAGGACTGATCACAAAACAGCTAAAATTCCCTTGTAAAAAGGGGGAATACCCATGCCTAATCTTGTAGCCTGTAAGCCCCCACATATAGTTACCATAAGTGGGGTATATTATACACTCCACCAAACAATCCCCTGTCTTGGTCTTTTACAAATACTTTCGATTTGGGGGAATCCCTGTTTTTGTGGTTTGATGAAGAGTTACTGACTAAGAATCAAAGTAAAATGTGCCGGTGTGTCCCTGACGTAATTTTTAAATTATTGAAAAAAAAAAAAAAAAAATGGAAGAGGGGGGAGCTCTCTGAAATATAACTCAGTAAAAAAGGAAAATCACTAATAGGTACTGGGCGGATTTTGCATGACGCACCGTTGGTCTGAGGTATATTGAAAACAGGCCTATATGCATAGATCATGAAAGCAATAGTTTGCAATAAACAAAAGAACTGCTATATAAGGGGGTTATAGAAAACTGTGGTAGAAAGAGAAAACGCTGTAGACGACTGTTTTCTCTCTCTCCCGCAGTGTCCCCCACTGAGGACGCTGTTGGAGAACATAAAACTATTTTACATTGAACCAAAGAGAATATGCATATGCAATTAAATCATAATTCTTAAAAAAAAAAAAAAAAAAAAAAATCAGACCACGGCTTGTCCTGATTTGACTGAATTTTT
The DNA here is from genome assembly GCA_945859785.2 of Tridacna gigas. Classification (NCBI taxonomy): domain Eukaryota; kingdom Metazoa; phylum Mollusca; class Bivalvia; order Cardiida; family Cardiidae; genus Tridacna; species Tridacna gigas. The sequence continues at coordinate 6,120,111 of OX244034.2, read as the reverse complement.
AAATTTTGTCAGTCATTTGACAATCTATTAGATATGTCTCCAGTGCTTTGAAGACTGAAGATTGGAGGGCTTTTGACGGAAATAAAATATTCCGTATAGAAAAATTTTGACCCTCCCGTAGTAGAACACTGGAGAACTTGTCTCTAGCAACCGTGTGGATACGACAGTCCAACAGAAAATGGTCCGTTGAATAGCGGACACCACAAGTGGGGCAAATGGCCGAAACCCCAAATACGTGGTGCCCTATGCTACCCGGCAATAAATTATAGCCAAGCCTCAGACGCGTCACGCATTTATCCACCCTATTACTGGAAGAATATCTGCATGGCGGTCTGAAACTCACCCCACTCCCATGAAAAGGCTGGCCCATCAGGCGATCGGCCAGCCATTTTGACCACTTTTCCTTGATGGACATTTTGATAATGGAGTAAAGCTCAGTGGTTGCCAGGGGTATTTTATCTTCAATCGGACCATCCAGAGCGCGCCTGGCTTCAGCATCAGCCATCTCATTCCCTCCAAAACCAACATGAGCTGGACACCACACAAGAGTAACCTGGATTCCATTAAGGTGGCACTGATCGTATATAGATAGGATATTTTCTAATAGATCAGGCCTGGAGTTGCTATTTCTTAAAGAAAGAGATTGAAGAGCCGAAAGAGAGTCTGATAAAATAGCAACTTTGTGTGGTTTTTTGACCAATGTCCAGTTTAAAGCATACTGAATTGCAGTTAATTCTGCGGCGTATATTGATAACCTGTCGCTGAGTCTTTTTGAAGTTTTGACCTTGAGGGCTGGTATAACTATTGCCGCAGAGACTGCTGATTTTTCGTCTTTACTTCCATCTGTATAAACTTTTAAGTGCTCAGCGTAGTTCGAATTTATATAATCCTCCGTAATAGAACAAAATTTGGGGAGAAGGATCATTTTTGCTAAATTTCGAACTAAGGGATATGTCGACTATAGGGGACGTAAGAAGCCACGGAGAGCCAAAGCGCGACCGCAAGCCTGCCACACTGATATCATCGGGAAGGAGTTCTTCAACCAAATTGATGGTGGAGGCCCCAAAAGGGAGGTTGGGTTTTTTAAATTTACTTTTTACAAAGAACCCCTTCCCGAGGATTTCATTCACAGGGTTGCAGGGTCTACTCAGAATTCGCGCCCAGTACTTCATTGTTTGTGCCTCCCTCCTTAGGGACAGGGGCTCGATTCCGGCTTCAAGTTCTAAATAAACTGCTGGAGTAGAAGGCAGCGCTCTAAGAGCTATTATCAGGGCCCTTCGCTGTATATTATCTAGCATTTTTAGTGCCGATGTCGAGGCACAAGCATAGACTATGGCACCGTAGTCTAGCTTTGGACGTATTAAGGACTTGTAGAGAAGAAGGAGCGAATTTTTATCCGAGCCAAAATCGGTGCCCCTTAACATTCTCATGAGATTCAAGTCCCTCTGACACTTTTCTGTTAACAATTTTATATGAGGCAGTAACGAGAATTTACGATCTAAAAGCATACCCAAAAATGTTACTGTCTCAACGAATTTAATTTTTGTGTCGCCTAAATATACGTCCAATTCTTTTAAATTTTTGTTACCGAATATAATTCCAACTGTTTTTGTTTTAGAAATTTTAAAGCCCCATTTTTGGGACCAGCGCCAAATGGAATCCAGCCCTGCCTGTGCCTTACGTTGCAGGGTTTGACCATCGGATCCCATTAGCCAGCCGCCAGAATCATCGGCGAACTGGCTGATAACCATCCCTGTCCCCTCCGTTGCATCAGGGAGATCATTAACCAAAAGTGAAAATAGTAGAGGAGATAAGATGGCGCCTTGGGGGGTACCCCTTGTCAGCGTTTCCGCTTCCGAAAGAGTATCCCCTACCTTAACAGTAATTTTTCTATCCTGCAGAAAGGCCCTAACATATTGAAAGCATCGCCCCGTAATCCCACACTGTTTAAGTTTATAAAGAATCCCCGAGTGCCAAGCAAGATCGAAAGCGGCCTCGAGGTCTAGAAATATGGCTGCAACAGAACGTCGAAGAATTACAAACGGCCCTGCACACTAATATACACGACGGATAGGATAGAATTAAGAGCGCGGACCCGGTCGAAAGCACCCTCCACGTTAATAAAACGTAGGGGGGGGGGGGGGTTAGAGACTTTTTTTCCAAATTTTGTGTTTTTGTTACTTCTGAAACATAGGAATAAATCGCAAAATCTCACAACCTCAGGGGTTTGAGACATTCTAATGTATAACCTTGCTGTTTTTAATTTTCTACCTCTCAGTCTAACCCTATCAACTCATCCAGGTTGTAAAATACATGCATAGTTACCTGCAAAACGGAGAGGTTGGCTACATGTTGGAAAGGAGTGACGCCCCGTAACATCTTCAGTGATAGGCTTTTGTAGAGTTCTGTACACCCTCTCTCTCTCTCTCTCTCTCCCCCTCCCTCCCTCCCTCCCTCTCTCATCGCAATGACAATCTTGAGAAAAGTAAATATTCGAGTAGAATGGTGGCCCTTAAAAGGGCCGTTGTAGTGCTGATAGCAATTTGAGATATTTACTTCTGTGGCTTCTGGGTCTTCTTGGGCAGAATAACAGCTTGAATGTTAGGCAGTACGCCACCCTGTGCAATGGTTACTCCAGAGAGGAGTTTGTTCAATTCTTCGTCATTTCTGATAGCTAGCTGTAAGTGACGGGGAATGATTCTGTTCTTCTTGTTATCTCGTGCAGCGTTTCCTGCCAATTCCAAAACTTCAGCGGCCAGATACTCTAAAACTGCAGCCAAGTATACTGGTGCACCGGCTCCAACGCGCTCTGCATAGTTTCCCTTACGAAGCAGACGATGAATTCTTCCGACAGGGTACTGAAGTCCGGCCCTGGTAGATCGGCTCTTAGCCTTTCCCTTGGTCTTTCCACCTTTTCCACGTCCAGACATGATTTCTGTTGCAATATGCGATTTCTCAAGGCAAATTGTGAATGCCGAGTGACTGCGACCTTCATTTATATACTACAAGTAAGGGGATTGACCTACTTTGCTACAGAATTAAGCTCGACCAATGAAATTTCTGTATACATGGATAAATCTGATAATTATGATAGCCAATCAGACAACTTGTACTACAAGCATGCTAGGCGGAACGCACACGACCTCCGTTTATTTTTCATCTGCAATGGGATTGACCTACTTTATTACAGAATTAAGCTCACCCAATGAAAATTGTTGTTACACATATGTTAGCCAATGAGAGAGCTCGTTCTAGACGCACACTAGGCACGATGAAGGATTCGGGAGAGAAAAATATTGCTGAACAAATTCTACTCCAGATCGTTTTTTTAACTAAATTAACGCAAGTTTTCAAGCACTGTTTAGGAAATTTACTACTAACTGGCGTAAAGTTGTGTGTGCGAGCGCTTTCTGGCTTGGTCTTTTATATACCTATCCCTCTCTCACTCTTTTTTTCAGGAATTAAAAAAAAAAAAAAAATGTGATGCCTAAATCTATTTTCTTACTGTTGTCACTAAAACACACACACACATACATACATACACAAACACACAAAGGGGTGGGGCTGCATTGACAGTGAGGAAAAGAACTTTCTAGATAGTTGGTGGCCCTGATAAGGGCCGTTTTTGTTTTTTGTTTTTTTTTTAACGCAACAGGAGCGCTCTATTTGCTGCTGGTGTACTTTGTCAAGGCCTTAGCGCCTTCGCTGACTGCGTGCTTGGCCAATTTGCCGGGTAACAGAAGGCGAACAGCGGTCTGGACCTCTCTACTGGTAATGGTCGATCGTTTGTTATAGTGAGCCAGTCTGGATGCTTCGGCAGCAATTCTTTCGAAGATGTCATTGACAAAGCTGTTCATAATGGACATAGCTTTGCTTGAAATACCAGTGTCTGGGTGCACTTGTTTCAAAACTTTGTAAATGTAGATGGCGTAGGATTCCTTCCTCCTCTTCCTTTTCTTTTTGTCGGTAACACGGACCGCTTTAGCCTTTGTGGCGGCTTTCTTGGATCCCTTCCCGGTTACTTTAGCTTGAGCAGGCATGTTTCAATCAAATCTGAATGAAATAATGTTTTGTCAACATCATCATCGTTCGGTTTTTTACCCTCGCCATGCGGCATAAAGCCATGTGGCGAGCAGCTATTGGTTTTTTATCTATTTTATTGCAGACAATTGGGTTTTTCTATTAATCAGACGGCAACACTCCTCGGTTTAAAAAGTAAAGTATAAAAAAGGGGCTAATAAAAGAATACAAGCCGGTAGGCCGAAAAAGACCCTTTTAGGACCACCATTAAAAAACACGTGTAAAAAAAGAATATATACAAAATGTACATGGCCGTAGAGCGTTGCCTGTCTAATTTATAAAGTTTTAGACTAATCCATGGTTTTACATGCAATTTCTTTTTACTCAACAGTGTTGGCAGATTTTAATTATTTCTAACTATAGCTATAATGGCACTGTTCGTACTATGTAATTTCAAAATCCCTTTAATTTTTATTCCCAATATCTTATTAAGAAAATAGATTTATAGTCGAGGCCAAAATCTTACAGAGAGCTCTCTAAAAAGTAGAACAAAACAAAAATTTACACTATAAGAGTTGCGGGGGGACCGTCAGTCCTGCCTGCTGTGCAGGGCGATCAGGACGACACCACTCAGTAGGGGCATAAAGCCAAGACTACTGGGGTGCTAGTTCTTTCCCTGCCGCCCTAACCACAGCAGGTCCCAAAAAGGGTAAAAACTGCTCTAAAAGAGAAATTAAACTTTAACCAAAAATACAACCCTATAGGGGCAGGACTACAGGGGGCTCAGCTCGGCATAATAAAAGCCCCTGTGTCAATAAAAAATGGTCTAAAAAATCGAATATCGACTCAGATCAGATCCGAGGCGAACTGACTGGCGATTCCCTCGCAGCGATATATGTAAAACAATGAAATTAAATTCAACTTTAAAACGGACAGTATACCTGGCCAACACAAACCCGCATGAGTTGAGTAGATGAGGTTAAAAGTCCCTTGTAAAAAAGGGAGCACCCATGCTGGGCTCGGTGACCTGTAAACCCCGCCATATACTTAGTAAATGAGGGGTAAAACAGTCTTTAAAAAGAAAAAGAAAAGTTCCTATACTAATTATGGAGAATCTAAGTACAATGTACTATTCAATAGGGACTAATCTTAAAAAAGTTGTTTAAAAGAAGGGTACCGGCTTCTAAGCCAGTAGAAGAAAAGGGAAAAAAAACAAAAAACCAAGAGAACTCTCTGCAATTCTAGTAGGAAAAAAAAAATACTTAAGTCTCAAGACTGGGGCGGATTTAAGGACACGCCTTGGCCTGCTTAAAAGTATGCACAACAAATTTTGTAGTGGATATAACTGACTCATATATCTGGACCCAACAAACACGTAAAATGGGCCAGAACAACACAAAATAATTATAGTTTATTTACAAGTGTAAATGAAGCAGCGCGTCCCTGAACAAGCATACCCTAAGCTATGGGAAAAAGGACCTGATGCAGCTGCGAAAGGCAACAATCAGAGTCGGCCAGCGTAGTTTTTGCGAGCCGACTTGGGCCCCCCGCTATTTGTCAATGTCTTTTTTTTTTTTTTTTTTATGTCCAAGGACCGCCCTACTTCATGATTGAGTCAGTTGTCAAAATGATAATAATAATGATACCAGATTCATAAAAACATATAAGTTGGTATAGTATATAAGTGCATAAGTAAAAAATTTAAATTTATCCCATTGAGGGAACTGTTTTATTTAAATATAGACCAAGGCGTGTTATTATTATGACTGACTGTGTAATCAAATTTTATCAGTCATTTGACAGTCAATTAAATATGTCTCCAGTGCTTTGAAAGTAGAGGACTGCAGAGCCCTTGACGGAAAAAGAATATTACAAATATTAAACTCTGCGTCCTCTTGTAAAAGAGCACTGGAGAACTTTCGTCTGGCAACTGAGTGAACGCTGCAGTCCAGCAAGAAATGTTCCGTGGAGTTACGGACACCACAAGTGGGGCATATGGCCGAACTCCCAATTATGTGGTGTCCAAGGCTCCCTGGCAATAAATTGTAGCCAAGTCTCAGACGTGTCACGCATTTATCCACCCTTTTGTTGGTTGAATAACTGCGTGGCGGTCTGAAACTCACTCCACTACCATGATAGGGCTGGCCCTGAAGTCGTTGTGCCAGCCCTTTTGACCATTTTTCTTTAATGGATATTTTTGTCATGGAGTAAAGCTCTTTGGTTGCCAGGGGTATTTTTTCTCCGACGGGACCCTCCAGAGCGCGCTTCGCCGCGTCGTCAGCCATCTCGTTTCCCGTAAAACCGACATGTGTTGGACACCACACAAAGGTAACCTCTGATTTATTCAGATGGCACTGATCATAAATGGACAAAATATTTTCTAGTAGATCAGGCCGAGAGTTGCTATTCCTTAAAGAAAGTGATTGAAGAGCCGAAAGAGAATCAGATAGAATAGCAACTTTGTGTGGTTTATTGACCAGTGTCCAGTTTAGTGCATATTGTATAGCAGTCAGTTCCGCGGCATAAATAGATAACCTGTCGCTGAGTCTTTTTGATGTTTTAACCTTAAGGGCTGGTATAACCATTGCCGCGGAAACTGCTGAATTTTCATTTTTACTTCCATCAGTATAAATTTTTAAGTGCTCAGCGTAGCTCGAATTTACATGATCCTCCGTGATAGCAAAAATATGAGAAGGAGGATCACTTTTAGTCAATTTCGAGCTGAGGGATATGTCGACTTTTGGTGGTACGAGAAGCCACGGGGCGGCGAAACGCGATCCAGAGTTCGCTGCACTGCTAAAGCCGGGAAGGTGTTCCTCCACTAGACTGGCTGTGGTGGCCCCGAATGGAAGAGCTGGGTTTTTAAATTTGCTCTTAGCAAAGAACCCCTTCCCAACGATCGCGTTCACCGGGTTGCCAGGCTTACCAGAAATCCGCGCCCAGTATTTAACTTGTTGAGCCTCCCTCCGCAGGGTCAAAGGCTCGATACCGGCTTCCAGTTCAAGATACACAGAAGGGGTGGAGGGCAGTGCTCTCAGGGCTATTATCAGGGCCTTTCGCTGGATATTATCAAGCATTTTTAGTGCAGTTGTTGAAGCACAAGCATAGACTATGGCACCGTAGTCTAGCTTTGGACGTATTAGGGACTTATAGAGAAGAAGGAGCGAGTTTTTATCAGAGCCCCTTAACATTCTCATAAGGTTTAAGTCCCTTTGACACTTTTCTGTTAACTGTTTTATGTGAGACAGTAACAAGAATTTACGATCCAAAAGCATACCCAAAAATGTTACTGTCTCCTCAAATTTAATTTTTGTGTCGCCTAAATATACGTCCAATTCTTTTAAGTTTTTGTTTCCGAAAACAATCCCTACTGTTTTTGTTTTAGAAATTTTAAAGCCCCATTTTTGGGACCAGCGCCAAATGGAATCCAGTCCTGCCTGTGCCTTACGTTGCAGGGTTTGACCATCGGATCCCACTAGCCAGCCGCCAGAGTCATCGGCAAACTGGCTGATAACCATCCCTGTCCCCTCAGTTGCAGCAGGGAGATCGTTAACCAAAAGAGAAAACAGTAGAGGGGATAAAATGGCGCCTTGGGGGGTACCCCTTGTCAGCGTTTCAGCTTCCGAGAGAGTATCCCCTACCTTAACAGTAATTTTTCTATCCAGCAAAAAGGCCCTAACATATTGAAAGCATCTTCCGGTGATCCCACATTTCTTAAGTTTGTAAAGAATCCCCGAGTGCCATGCAAGGTCGAAAGCGGCCTCGAGGTCAAGAAATATTGCTACAACAGAACGGCCTCTATTTTTAGCATAGAGGACGTCATGTTGTAACCTAACCAACTGATCTAATGTCGATCTGCCCTTTCTGAAGCCAGATTGAAAGGGATTTATTATGTTTTTAGATTCAAGATAACTTTCCAAACGTGCCTTAACCATCCCCTCTAGCAATTTCCCAGGGTGGGAGGTAAGGCTTATTGGTCTATAAGATTTGGGATCAGCTGGATCCTTATTTTTCTTTTGAAGTGGGATCACACAGGCGAGCTTCCAGTCCCGAGGATAGCTGCCCTCCTTCCAGATTTTGTTGAAAAAGAAAAGCCAAATGTCTAGAGTGGAGTCAGACATGTTCTTGAACATTTGATAAGAAATCAAGTCCCGAGGCAGAATTTTTCCTGCTATTGATGCAGTCTTTTAATTCGTTAAGTGTGAAGTCTAAGTTTATGGGATCTAAAATTGATGTTTCACCTGGAGAGTTTATTTCTTCAAAATGGTCAGCTTCAAATTTTTGTTGAAAGGCCAAAACCTCCGGTTCTACATTAGTTTCACTTGAGACCTTTGAATAATGCTGGACAAGCATGTTTGCCTTGTCCAAGGGACTAATCAAATTTTGACCATTTGAAGTAAGGACAGGGACAGGGGCATATGAATTTCCTTTAATTCTGCGAACTTTTTGCCAAAAATCTTTTGAATTTTTCGGGTCATGAACACAGGATTCGCAGAATTCTTGCCAATTTTGTTTTTTAGATTCTATTATAATTGACTTTGCCAAAGAAACTTTGTCTTGATAAATGACCCGGTTGACTTCACAAGGGTTTCTTTTTAGATTATTTAGGGCCTTCTTTCTCTCCTTGACTGCACTTTCGCAGGAATCGTTCCACCAGGGGACCATCTTTTTTGGGGTAAGATTCTTATTTTTATTTTTGACCGGAATCGAGCGTTTCGCCATGGACAAAAACGTAGAAGTAATATTTTGGTGAAATTCCTCAATATCATCTGAGTAAACATCTGCCAGGGAGATACCCTCACACAGATTTTTAAAAGACTCCCAATCCGCTTTTTCATATATATATTTTTCTTCGGAATTATTTTCAAGTGAATTTGAATTAGATTTTAGGATGGATATGAGGATTGGGAAATGGTCCGTGTTCCAACTATCGTTGATTACTTGCCAAAAGGTCTTATTTGCTATTTTTGTACTCGTGAACGTTAGATCAAGGCATGAAAAAATGCCCCTAGCAGGATCTAACCTGGTGGGGCTCCCATCGTTAAGCAGTACCAAATCTTTTTGTTCGACCCACTCAAAGACTGCTCTTCCATGGGAGTCTGACCTCTGGGCGCCCCATAAGGGATGGTGTGAATTAAAGTCACCAGTGATCACGAGTTCTTTAAGTTCACTCGAAGCCGAAATGAGTGAACTTAGACTATTTAGAGATTCAAGGTCACACCCCCTTGAATAGATATTTGCCAAAATGTACGGGGTATCTGAGGAGTAAATTTCAAAAGCTTGGGTCTCAATCTTGGTCTCCCCATTTTGATCCCTAGCATTGTTTACATTAAGATTTTTGAAATGGACACCATGTTTAAAAAAGGTGGCTAAACCACCGCAAAAATTGTCGTTGTTATTTTTGAAAATTTTATTCTCTAAAGTGTATCCAGGAATATTGCGAGTTGTTCTTTCGTTAAATTTGGTTTCCTGGATACAAATGATGTCGATACTGTTATTAACAAGGAATCTCTTAAGTTCTGTTGTAGTGTAGGCGGAGAGTCCACACGCATTTAAACTTAAAATTTGAAGGTATTTGGCCATGGCGAAATAAGTATGGTTTAAAAATCTGTTTTTTGGCCCCGCGGAGTAAGTGGGGAGAACCTAGACTGAAGCGCCTAGATCCAACCACCGTTTTAAGTGGAGAATTCAGGCACTTCAGTCTGGAACCCGTAGGTTTAGGGAGGCTGGATGGTTTAATTGGCCTCGACATTTTTTTCGGAGTGGCCCGACGTGCTGGTTTTTCCGAGTCAGGGACGCGTCCACCCTCTTTATCATCCTCTGATTTGATTTGAGCAGGATCTTTTTGAAATGATGAAATAAAGGATGATAAAAATTTGTTTCTTAAGTAATTTTGGTTGTAATTTCCGCTTTTTATAGTGGGATCCATGACTAAATTTCTCATTTTTGCCAAAAGATGATCTAAATTGAATTTTTGTAGAAAATTGGTGTCTAATACAGAATCCGTTGATACGGATCTGTCAATCTTTTTTATGGATTCCACTTGGGTGGACGCGTCTCGCTTCTCGGATTGTTCTTTTTGCCTGGGGGGAGGGGGGTTGAAACCTCCCCCAACGATGAGTCCGTAGAGGTCACATCGGTGAGAGAGGGTTCACCCCTCTTTTTATCAGGAGTGCTGTTCCTGCCTCCGTTATGTGGTCTGATATTGGTAGGGGTATGTGGTGATGTTGAGTTTAGGGAAGATTCCGACACTGAGGTGACATCGGTGGTTGTCTTTAATTCTTTTATGGGAGAAATGGGAGGAGTTTCAGTTTTGTCCACCGATGTCTGCTTTTTATTATTTGGGGAATCTTCCTGGGCCATAACTTTTTGTCTGTCAAGACGAGTGTGGGCTATGTCAATAATTTGTTTATTGTTTGTGTATTGAAGGGTCCTGATCTGTTCTGTTTGGTTTACCTTAAAGGTAAATCGGGGTCCTTTAGAAGAAGGGGAGGGGAGTGGGTTTGCCGAATTTCGCTGGGGGCAGAGAACAGCACCAATAGAGGGACATGGGTCACAGGCCGTCTCGGCCCGGGCCCAAGAGCAACCGTGAGCGTCCTTGTACTCTTGTACTTTGGACGCCCACAAATAAATCGGGCACAGACACGACCGGGCCGTGTGGTTGCCCTGGCAATTTTTACAGCAGACTACGCTTGAATTGCATAGTCTGCTATTATGTGCACCAGCACATCGGGCACAAGCTGTGTCATTTGGACATTTGCTGGAGGTGTGCCCATATTTTTGACATTTGAAACACCTGAGAGGCGGGGTAATATAAGAAAAAACTGGAATGAATAGATCGGATTCTGTTACCCTGACACACTCTGGCAAAACCTTGCCAAAGAATGTTAGGGCAACAGCCGCCGTGGGTGCTCCAAATCTATTTTGGATTCTGGAGGCTTTCATAATAAAAATGTTTTCTAAGTTGACCTTAGCCTCCAGAGTTTGGACTAATTCCTCTGGACTGTAGTCCAGAGGAATATTATGTATTACCCCCCTGACCGTAACCATGTCGTCTGGGGTGTACGCAAAACAACGTACTCCGCAGACGACAAGGGGGGCAATATGTAAAAGTTTGCTCAACATTTGGGCTGAGCACACCTCCAACAACAGACCACCATCTTTTAGTACTACTATTTTTCTTGTAATTCCGGCCAGGTCCCTGCTAATGCCTCGGGAGAGAGCCAAAGGAGATGTCCTCTTAAAACCATGACCTCTCCCGACGGGTCTAATGAACGCCTTAAAGGCCCATGTATTGTCAAGGTAGGTTTCTCACCCCTCCTCCTGGTAGCTGACCCGCCTATCCCCCCTGGCGACCAGGGTCCTTCGACGGGTTGCTCAGCTGTGTAGGAGGGGTATTTTTTACCCTCGCCATGCGGCATAAAGCCATGTGGCGAACAGCTATTGGGGTTTTTTTTCCGTATTATTGCGAGACTATAAATACTTTTTCAATTAAGTTAGATTTTGTTCAAACGGCAACGCTCCACGGTTTAAAAAGACGCAAATAAGAAAAACAAGTAAAAGGTAACACCGGGCTAGCCGCAACGAACCCTTTCAGGACCACTTTTAAAATATTAATTTAAAAAATATATATATACACACATATATACAAGGTGTACAACTCGTGGAGCGTTGCCGGTCTCGTTTTATCACTACATTTTAAACTTGTCTATTTTCTTTTTCGCGAAAGTGTTGGATTCTACAGTGTTGGCGCTTCATAATTGTCGTGTAAAAAGGTCATTGTGTTGTACTAGAGGATTAATAATATGCTTTTCCCATAATTTTTGATAATGACAAAATATTAAATTTAAACTAAATAGTTTAAATTCGTATTGTGTCGAGGCCAAGATTTTTCAGAGATCTCTCTCTGAAAAAAGAAATTATACAAGACAAAAAATTATATACACGTAAAAACTGTGGAGCGACCGTCAGTCCTGCCTGCTGTGCAGGGCGATCAGGACGACACCACTCAGTAGGGGCATAAAGCCAAGACTACTGGGGTGCTAGTTCTTTCCCTGCCGCCCTATCCACAGCAGGTCCCACAAGGAGTAAAAACTGCCATAAAAAGAAAAGGTAAACTTTCACCAAAAATACAACCCTAGAAGGTAGGACTACGGGGGCTCAGAGCAGACATATATAAAAGCCCCCGTGTCAATAAAAAATAGCTTAAAAGATCAATTATCGACACGGATCAGATCCGTGGCGAACTGACTGACGATCACTTAACAGCTAGAGATATAAATCAGAGGATTTAAAGAAAAAGAAATAAAAGGAAATTTCTATACCTAGTCACCAAAAATATAAACAAAAACCAGCATGGGTTGAGCAAGGAAGAAGAAAATGTAAAATTCCCTTGTAAATAGGGGAACACCCATGCTTGGCTTGGTGACCTGTAAATCCCCCCAAATACTTAGTATATGGGGGTATAACATATAATTATAAAAGGAGACCCTGTGTTTTATAATACAAAATTTAGCTTATGAATAAACACAAGGGCCTATACAAATTTAAAAAATGCATGTAAAAGAAACCATACCAATATGAAAAATTGGTATATAGAAAAAGAAAAGGAAAAAGTACGGTCATGAGAGCTCTCTGAAATTTCAGTCAAAGAATTAGGAACTGAACTGGGGCGGATTTGTTGGGGAGCGCCTTGGTATGAAATAAAAGTATATATATATATATAAAAAACCTAAGAATTTCGATTTTCAAGGCGTGCTCCGGTTTGAACGGACTTAAATCTTGTCTGTCATCTGACAGTCCAATAAATATGTCTCAAGTGCTTTGAAAGTGGAGGACCGTAGAGCTTTAGACGGAAATAAAATGTTTTGGATATTGAAGTCTACGTCCTCCCGAAAGATAGCACTTGAGAGTTTCTGCCTCGCAACCAGGTGGACGCCACAGTCCAGCAGAAAGTGCTCCGTGGAGTTTCGGACACCACAGGTGGGGCAAATGGCCGAACCCCCAAATATATGGTGCCCTAGGCTCCCTGGCAATAAATTATAGCCCAGCCTCAGACGCGTCACACATTTATCCACACTTTTATTGGTTGAATACCTGTGTGGCGGTCTGAAACTCACTCCATTTCCATAAATGGGCTGGCTCTTCAGTCTGTCCGCCAGCCCCTTTGACCACTTTTTTTTAATTGAAGTTTTCAAAATGGAGTATACTTCAGTGGTTGCCAGGGGTATTTTATCTCCAACGGGTCCCTCCAGAGCGCGCTTCGCCGCATCGTCCGCTACCTCATTCCCAACAAAACCGACATGAGCTGGACACCACACAAAGGTAACCTCTGAATTATTCAGGTGGCACTGATCATAAATGGACAGAATATTTTCTAGAAGATCAGGCCGGGAGTTGCTATTCCTTAAAGATAATGATTGGAGGGCCGAAAGAGAATCAGATAGAATAGCAACTTTGTGTGGTTTGTTGACCAATATCCAGTCTAATGCATAATTTATAGCTGTCAGTTCCGCGGCATATATAGATAACCTGTCGCTGAGTCTTTTTGATGTTTTAACCTTAAGGGCTGGTATAACCATTGCCGCGGAAACTGCTAGATTTTTGTTTTTACTTCCGTCAGTGAAAATTTTTAAGTGCTCAGCATACCTCGAATTTACATGATCCTCCGTAATTGCCAAAATTTGTGAAGGAGGGTCATTTTTCGTAAATTTCGAGCTAAGGGATGTGTCGACTTGGGGAGCTTTGAGAAGCCACGGCGCCGCGAAGCGCGATCTGGAGTCCGCTACACTGTTAACATTGGGAAGGTGTTCCTCCACCAAATTGGCGGTTTTGGCCCCAAAAGGAAGAACTGGGTTTTTATATTTGTTTTTATAAAAGAACCCCCTCCCAACGATTGCGTTCACCGGGTTGCACGGCTTACTTGAAATCCGCGCCCAGTACTTTACTATTTGTGCCTCTCTCCGCAGAGTTAAAGGCTCGATTCCGGCTTCCAGTTCAAGATAAATTGAGGGGGTAGACGACAGTGCCCTCAGGGCTATTATCAGTGCCCTACGCTGGATACCGTCTAACATTTTAAGTGCAGATGGTTTAGCACAGGCATAGACTATGGCACCGTAGTCTATCTTTGGACGTATTAGGGACTTATAGAGAAGAAGGAGCGAATTTTTGTCCGAGCCAAAATCGGTGCCCCTTAACATTCTCATGAGATTTAAGTCCCTCTGGCACTTTGTCATTAAAGTTTTTATGTGAGGCAGTAACGTGAATTTGCGATCCAAAAGCATACCCAAAAATGTTACTGTCTCCTGAAATTTAATTTTTGTGCCGCCTAAATATACGTCCAATTCTTTTAGATTTTTATTTCCGAAAATAATCCCTACAGTTTTAGTTTTAGAAATTTTAAAGCCCCATTCCTGGGACCAGCGCCAAATGGAATCCAGCCCTGCCTGTGCCTTACGTTGCAGGGTTTGACCATCGGATCCCATTAGCCAGCCGCCGGAATCATCGGCGAACTGGCTGATAACCATCCCTGTCCCCTCAGTTGCAGCAGGGAGATCGTTAACCAAAAGAGAAAACAGTAGAGGGGATAAAATGGTGCCCTGGGGGGGTACCCCTTGTTAGCGTTTCCGCTTCCGAGAGAGTATCCCCTACCTTAACAGTAATTTTTCTATCCAGCAGAAAGGCCCTGACATATTGAAAGCATCGTCCGGAGATCCCACATTTCTTAAGTTTATAGAGAATCCCCGAGTGCAATGCAAGATCAAAAGCGGCCTCGAGGTCAAGAAATGTGGCTACAACAGAACGCCCTCTATTTTTGGCATAGAGGACGTCATGTTGTAGCCTAACCAACTGATCAAAAGTCGATCTGCCCTTTCGGAAGCCAGACTGAAAGGGATTTATGATGTTTTTAGATTCAAGATAGCGTTCCAAACGGGCCTTAACCATCCCCTCCAGCAATTTTCCAGGGTGGGAGGTAAGGCTTATAGGTCTGTAAGATTTTGGATCAGCTGGATCCTTATTTTTCTTTTGTAGTGGGACCACACAGGCGAGCTTCCAGTCCCGAGGATAGCTGCCCTCTTTCCAGATTTTATTGTAAAAGGAAAGCCAAAGGTCCAGTGTGGTATCGGACATATTCTTGAACATTGTATACGAAATTTGGTCAAGTCCCGAGGTAGAATTTTTCCTGCTATTGATGCAGTCTTTTAATTCGTTAAGTGTGAAGTCTAAATTGATAGGATCTGAATTAAATATTTCACCTGGAGAGTTAATTTCTTCGAAATGGTCTGTTTCAAAAGTTTTCTGATAGGCCAAAACCTCAGGCTCTACATTTGTTTCACTGGAAACATTAGAATAATGTCGGACAAGCGTATTGGCTTTGTCCAAGGGGCTAATCGAATGGTGACCATTTGAAGTGAGAACAGGGACAGGGGCATATGAATTTCCTTTAATTCTGCGAATCTTTTGCCAAAAATCTTTAGAATTTTTCGGGTCGTGAACACAGGATTCGCAGAATTCTTGCCAATTTTGTTTTTTAGATTCTAAAACAACTGATTTAGCCAGAAAAACTTTATTTTGATAGGTGACCCGGTTGACTTCACAGGGGTTTCTTTTCAGATTGTTAAGGGCCTTTTTTCTCTCCCTGACTGCACTTTCACAGGAATCGTTCCACCAGGGGACCATCTTTTTTTTTGAAAGATATTTCTTTTTAACCGGAATCGAGCGTTTCGCCATGGACAAAAAGGTAGAAGTAATTTTTTTTATTGAAGGAATCGATATCCTCGTCGTAAACATCTGCTTGGGAGATATCCTCACATAAGCTTTTAAACGAGTCCCAATCCGCTTTTTCGTAGATAAATTTTTCTTCAGAATCGTTTTCTTTAGAATTTGGACTAGAATTTAGAATTGATATGTGGATTGGGAAGTGGTCAGAATTCCAAGAATCATTAATTACTTGCCAAAACATACTATTTGCCAATTTTGGACTCGTGAAAGTTAGATCGAGGCACGAAAACGTGCCTCTTGCGGGATCTAACCTGGTGGGACTCCCATCGTTGAGTAGTACAAGATCAATTTTTTCGACCCAATCAAAGACTGCTCTTCCATGGGAGTCTGACCTCAGGGCGCCCCATAAGGGATGGTGTGAGTTAAAGTCACCAGTGATCACGAGTTCTTTAAGTTCACTGGATGCCGAAATGAGTGAACTTAAATTGTTTAGAGATTCAAGGTCACACCCCCTTGAATAGACGTTTGCCAAAATGTAAGGAGTATCTGAGGAGTAGATTTCGAAAGCTTGGGTCTCAATTTTGATCTCCCCATTTGAATCCCTAGCACTGTTTACGTTTAAATTTTTGAAATTTAGTCCATTTCTGAAAAAAGTACCCAAACCGCCACAAAAGTTACCGTTACTATTTTTAAAGATTTTGTTTTCGAATGTGTATCCAGGAATATTTCTAGTTGTGTTTTCGTTAAGTTTAGTTTCCTGGATACATATGATATCAAAGTTATTTAGATCGAGGAATCGTTTTAATTCAGTCATGGTGTGGGCCGAAAGCCCACACGCATTGAAACTTAGAATTTGGATTGTTTTGTCCATGGTGAAATTAATAAGGTTTGAAAATCTGCTTTTTAACTCCGCGGAGTAAAAAGGGGGATCCCAGGCTGAAATGTCTGGACCCGACCGCCGTTTTAAGCGGTGAGTTCAGGCCCTTCAGCCTGCGTCCCACAGGTTTTGGGAGGCTGGATGGTCTTGTTGGCCTCGACACTTTTTTTGGTGTTGTCCGACGTGCTGGTTTCTCTGGGACAGGGGCAGGGATGCATCCGCCCTCTTTATCATCCTCAGATTTTGGAATAAATGGTTTTGGAGTTATTGAGTCTTTTTGAAATGAGGAGATAAACGATGCCAAAAATTTATTTCTTAAGTAATTTTGACTATAACTTCCGTTTTTTATAGTGGAATCCATAACTAAAATTTTCATTTTTTCCAAAAGTAGATCTAAATTGAATTTCTGTAGAAAGTTTGTATCTAAAGAAGGTTCCGTTTCAAATGATTTGTCTATTTTTCCTATGGATTCCACTTGGGTGGATGCGTCTTGTTTTTCTAACTTTTCTAACTTTATGGGGCTTTGCATTTGTTTGCCGGAGGGGGTTGAAACCTCTCCCAACGACGAGTCCATTGCGGTCACGTCGGTGAGGGAAGGTTCCCCCCCTTTTTTATCAGGAGTGCTGCTTCTATCCTTTTTTATTACTTTAATAGAAGGGGAGGTACGGGAAATAGAAGTGCAAGAAGAAGTTTCCGAGATCAGGGTTACATCGGTAGGCGTGGTCTTCACAATGTTTATTGGAGAAATGGGAGGAGTTTTAGATTTTCCTACCGATGTTTGTTTTGTAATTATTGTGGAAGCTTCTAGGGCCATGACTTTTTGTCGGTCAAGACAAGTATGGGCAATTTCTGTAGTTTGATTTTTATTGATATATTGTAGGGTCCTGACTTTTTCTGTTTGATTTACCTTAAAGGCGAATCGGGTCCTTGGGGAGAAGAGGAGGGGATTGGGCCAGACGAATTTTGTTGGGGGACAGAAGCAGCACTATTATGAGGGTATGGACCACACGCCTGCTCCGCAAGTGCCCAGGAATACCCGTGAGCGTCCTTGTACTCTTGTATTTTGGACGCCCACAGGTACACCGAACACCGACTGGAACGGGCCGTGTGACCATTCTGGCAATTTGTGCAGCAGACTACGCTTGAATTGCATAGCCTGCTGTTATGTGGACCAGCACATCGGGCGCAGGTTGTTTCATTAGGACATTTCTTGGAGGTGTGCCCGTATTTCTGACATCGGAAGCACCGAAGCGGCGGAGTGATAAATGCCTCTACAGGGATAAACAGGTCAGAGTCAGTTACCCTGACACACTCTGGCAAAACATCCACAAAGAATGTCAGGGCAACAGCCGCCGTCGGTGCTCCGAAACGATTTAAAATTCTGGAGGCTTTCATTATGAAAATATTTTTAGATTTAACCTGTGCCTCCAGAGTTAGGACCAATTCCTCTGGACTATAATCCATAGGAATGTTATGTATTACTCCCCTGACCGTGACCATGTCGTCTGGGGTGTAAGCAAAGCAGCGCACACCACAGACGACAAGGGGGGTAATATGTAGTAACTTGCTCAACATTTGAGCCGAGCACACCTCTAACAAAAGACCGCCATCTTTTAAAACAACTATTCTTTTAGCCATCCCGGACAGGTCCCTGCTAATGCCTCGTGAAAGGGTCAGAGGAGATGTCTTCTTAAAGCCATCTCCTCTCCCGAGGGGCCTAACGAAGGCCTTGAAGGACCAGGTATTGTTAGAAAGCAGGTGGGCCTGTCCGGGATTGATGGGTTCACCATACTTTTGTAGATTTTCAGACATTTTGAAAAAAGAAAATATATACTAAATAAATGGTACAAGTATATCTATGTAGTGTCTGTGAAATGATGAATCTGTTTGACACTGGGCCGCCGCAAAACGCTTGACCTTCAGTGTATACTATGTTGTTGTAGGGTGAAATAGATACAAAAAGAAAAACCCAAGAGTATCAATGAATAAAACAACCTTTATATGTCACACAAAAAGGGAAATAATGGACATACAACAGCAATGACCTTACAAAGGGCTGTAACCACAGATTGGTCGGAGGTACGACACAACTATGGGGCAAAAGCACTGTGAAAAAAAAAATAACGATATAGGAGGGGGGGAACCGAACACTGAAGAATATGTATTTTACGCAATAGATAAAAAAACCAATAGCAGCTCGACGGACGAGGGTATACTTAACGATAGCTCTGTACAAATGTGGATTCAGCTTTCGTCTTGGTTTCGATGATATGTGCGTTTCTGTTCCGAACCCCTTTGTTTACTTTCTTCTCGGTAAAAATGGCTGCCCGGATGTGATGATTGGAATGATGTTTTGTCAATCATCATCATCAGTTGTCTTTTTTACCCTCGCCATGCGGCATAAAGCCATGTGGCGAGCAGCTATTGGTTTTTTTTTTTTTTTTTTTTTCCATTTATCAATGTATTACTAAGATTTTCCTATATCCCATCGACACACCACGATAAAAAAGAAACAAGTAAAAGGATATATATTAAAAGGACTGGAAGTAAAACCGGTAGCCATAGGAAAACGAAAAACGACCCTTTCAGAACCACCGTAAAATTATTTATAAATAAGAAATCTAGTGAATATTTACATTATTTACAAAAACCGTGGTGCGCCGCTGGTCAATTTTTGAAATGGATTTTTCTATTTTTTTTTTTTCCAATTGTGGGATGCATACGACAGTGTTGGCAATTGTGTTTTAATATAAATAGGACTATAAAATTGATAGTGCAAATCTATTGATTAAGCTACAAAAAGGATAGCAACAAACAATACGTTGACATACAAACAATATGTTGACATAAATTGAGACCGACTTTACAGAGAGCTCCTTAAAAAAAAAAAAAAAAAAAGGGGGGGGCGGAGATGAATGACTAGGGAGAAATGTACACGTAAAAATTGGGGGACAGCCGTCAGTCCTGCCTGCTATGCGGGGCGATCAGGACGACACCTCGCAGTAGGGGCATTAAGCCAAACCCCCTGGGGTGCCCGTTCTTTCCCTACCGCCCCTCCACAGCAGGTCCCAAAATGGGTAATACCTGAGTTAAAAAGTAGAAGGCTAAACAGTGACAAAAAAAAACAGCCCTAACGGGCAGGACTACGGGGACTCAGAGCAAACATAATAAAAGCCCCCGTGTCTCTAAATAATACTAGCTAAGAAACCAATTATCGACCCGGATCAGATCCGGGGCGAACTGATTGACAGCTGCCTCTCAAATTCGAAACAAAACAATAATCTAAGAGGAAAAAATCTTAAGAACAATATACTTGGCCACAATGATCCGGCCTAGGACTGATCACAAAACAGCTAAAATTCCCTTGTAAAAAAGGGGAATACCCATGCCTGATCTTGTAGCCTGTAAGCCCCCACATATAGTTACCATAAGTGGGGTATATTATACACTCCACCACACAATCCCCTGTCTTGGTCTTTTACAAATACTTTCGATTTGGGGGAATCCCTGTTTTTGTGGTTTGATGAAGAGTTACTGACTAAGAATCAAAGTAAAATGTGCCGGTGTGTCCCTGACATAATTATTAAATTATTGAAAAAAAAAAAAGAAAATGGAAGAGGGGGGAGCTCTCTGAAATATAACTCAGTAAAAAAGGAAAATCACTAATAGGTACTGGGCGGATTTTGCATGACGCACTGTTGGTCTGAAGTATATTGAAAACGGGCCTATATGCATAGATCATGAAAGCAATAGTTTGCAATAAACAAAAGAACTGCTATATAAGGGGGTTATAGAAAACTGTGGTAGAAAGAGAAAACGCTGTAGACGACTGTTTTCTCTCTCTCCCGCAGTGTCCCCCACTGAGGACGCTGTTGGAGAACATAAAACTATTTTACATTGAACCAAAGAGAATATGCATATGCAATTAAATCATAATTCTTAAACAAAAAAAAAAAAAAAATCAGACCACGGCTTGTCCTGATTTGACTGAATTTTTAAATTTTGTCAGTCATTTGACAATCTATTAGATATGTCTCCAGTGCTTTGAAGACTGAAGATTGGAGGGCTTTTGACGGAAATAAAATATTCCGTATAGAAAAATTTTGACCCTCCCGTAGTAGAGCACTGGAGAACTTGTCTCTAGCAACCGTGTGGATACGACAGTCCAACAGAAAATGGTCCGTTGAATAGCGGACACCACAAGTGGGGCAAATGGCCGAACCCCCAAATACGTGGTGCCCTATGCTACCCGGCAATAAATTATAGCCAAGCCTCAGACGCGTCACGCATTTATCCACCCTATTACTGGAAGAATATCTGCATGGCGGTCTGAAACTCACTCCACTCCCATGAAAAGGCTGGCCCATCAGGCGATCGGCCAGCCCTTTTGACCACTTTTCCTTGATGGACATTTTGATAATGGAGTAAAGCTCAGTGGTTGCCAGGGATATTTTATCTTCAATCGGACCATCCAGAGCGCGCCTGGCTTCAGCATCAGCCATCTCATTCCCTCCAAAACCGACATGAGCTGGACACCACACAAGAGTAACCTGGATTCCATTAAGGTGGCACTGTTCGTATATAGATAGGATATTTTCTAATAGATCAGGCCTGGAGTTGCTATTTCTTAAAGAAAGAGATTGAAGAGCCGAAAGAGAGTCTTATAAAATAGCAACTTTGTGTGGTTTTTTGACCAATGTCCAGTTTAAAGCATATTGAATTGCAGTTAATTCTGCGGCGTATATTGATAACCTGTCGCTGAGTCTTTTTGAAGTTTTGACCTTGAGGGCTGGTATAACTATTGCCGCAGAGACTGCTGATTTTTCGTCTTTACTTCCATCTGTATAAACTTTTAAGTGCTCAGCGTAGTTCGAATTTATATAATCCTCCGTAATAGCCAAAATTTGGGGAGAAGGATCATTTTTGCTAAATTTCGAACTAAGGGATATGTCGACTATAGGGGACGTAAGAAGCCACGGAGAGTCAAAGCGCGACCGCAAGTCTGCCACACTGATATCATCGGGAAGGAGTTCTTCAACCAAATTGATGGTGGAGGCCCCAAAAGGGAGGTTGGGTTTTTTAAATTTACTTTTTACAAAGAACCCCTTCCCGAGGATTTCATTCACAGGGTTGCAGGGTCTACTCAAAATTCGCGCCCAGTACTTCATTGTTTGTGCCTCCCTCCTTAGGGACAGGGGCGCGATTCCGGCTTCAAGTTCTAAATAAACTGCTGGAGTAGAAGGCAGCGCTCTAAGAGCTATTATCAGGGCCCTTCGCTGTATATTATCTAGCATTTTTAGTGCCGATGTCGAGGCACAAGCATAGACTATGGCACCGTAGTCTAGCTTTGGACGTATTAGGGACTTGTAGAGAAAAAGGAGCGAATTTTTATCCGAGCCAAAATCGGTGCCCCTTAACATTCTCATGAGATTCAAGTCCCTCTGACACTTTTCTGTTAACAATTTTATATGAGGCAGTAACGAGAATTTACGATCTAAAAGCATACCCAAAAATGTTACTGTCTCAACGAATTTAATTTTTGTGTCGCCTAAATATACGTCCAATTCTTTTAAATTTTTGTTACCGAATATAATTCCAACTGTTTTTGTTTTAGAAATTTTAAAGCCCCATTTTTGGGACCAGCGCCAAATGGAATCCAGCCCTGCCTGTGCCTTACGTTGCAGGGTTTGACCATCGGATCCCATTAGCCAGCCGCCAGAATCATCGGCGAACTGGCTGATAACCATCCCCGTCCCCTCCGTTGCATCAGGGAGATCATTAACCAAAAGTGAAAATAGTAGAGGAGATAAGATGGCGCCCTGGGGGGTACCCCTTGTCAGCGTTTCCGCTTCCGAAAGGGTATCCCCCACCTTAACAGTAATTTTTCTATCCTGCAGAAAGGCCCTAACATATTGAAAGCATCGCCCCGTAATCCCACACTGTTTAAGTTTCTAAAGAATCCCCGAGTGCCAAGCAAGATCGAAAGCGGCCTCGAGGTCTAGAAATATGGCTGCAACAGAACGTCCTCTATTTTTAGCATAGAGGACGTCATGTTGCAACCTTACCAACTGATCAATTGTGCTTCTACCCTTTCTGAAGCCGGACTGAAAGGGATTTATGATGTTTTTTTATTCTAAGTAGCGTTCCAAACGGGCCTTAACCATCCCCTCTAGCAATTTCCCAGGGTGGGAGGTAAGGCTAATAGGTCTGTAAGATTTTGGATCAGCTGGATCCTTATTTTTCTTTTGCAGTGGGATCACACAGGCGAGCTTCCAGTCCTCCGGATAACTGCCCTCCCTCCAGATTTTGTTAAATAAAATAAGCCAAATATTTAATGCACAGTCCGGCATATTTTGGAACATGATATATGCCAATTTGTCAAGTCCCGAGGCTGAATCCCTTCTGCTACTTATGCAGTCTTTTAATTCTTGAAGTGTGAAGTCAAAGTTCAAAGGATTCGAATCAGATGTTACGCCTGGAGAGTTAATTTCTTCATAATGGTCTGTTTCAAATTTCTTTTGAAAGGCCAAGACCTCAGGTTCAATATTAGTGTCACTTGAAACCTTTACGTAATGTTTGGCAACGGTATTAGCCTTGTCGAGGGGGGTAACAAAATTTTGACCATTTGAAGTTAAAACAGGGATAGGGGCAGTTGAATTTCCTTTAATTCTGCGAATTTTTTGCCAAAAATCTTTCGAATTTTTTGGGTCATGAACGCAGGATTCGCAGAAGTCTTGAAAATTTTGTTTTTTACTTTCTAATATAATTGATTTTACCAAAGAAACCTTTTGAAGGTAGGTGACCCGGTTGACTTCACAGGGGTTTCTTTTGAAAATTTTTAGGGCCTTTTTTCTCTCCTTGACTGCGTTTTCACATAATTCGTTCCACCACGGGACCATTTGTTTGTCATTGTGGTTTTTTTTGCTCACCGGAATCGAGCTTTTAGCTATGGATAGGAATTTGGCCGAAATATTTTTGTTAAATTCCTCTACATTATTATGGTAGACAGCTGCAAGGGATACTTCCATACATAGAGTTTTAAACAAATCCCAATCCGCTTTTCCAAAGTTGAATTTTTCTTCAGTTTCGGGTTTTTTTGAATTGAAGGTACTTTTCATAATTGATATAAGGATTGGGAAGTGGTCGGACCCCCAGTTGTCGTCAATTACTTGCCAAAACATTCTATTTGCTAATTTTGAACTCGTGAATGTTAGATCCAGGCATGTAAAAATGCCCCTGGCGGGATCTAACCTGGTGGGACTCCCATCGTTGAGCAGGATTAAATTTTGCTGTTCAACCCAATCATAAACTGCGGAACCATGGGAGTCTGACCTTGTGGCGCCCCATAAGGGATGTTGTGCATTGAAATCACCAGTAATCACGAGCTCTTTAATTTCACTCTTAGCCGAAATGAGTGAACTTATAGTTTCCAGAGACTCAAGGTCACACCCCCTCGAGTAAATATTAACCAGTATGTATGGAAAATCTGGGTTGTAAATTTCGAACATCTGGAGTTCGATCTTTACTTCCCCATTTTGGTCCCTTGCATTGTCAACGTTTAGATTTTTATAATCTATACCATTTTTGAAGTAGGTTACTAAACCACCACAATAATTTCCATTTTTATTTTGAAAAATTTTGTTTTCAATTTGATACCCAGGAATAGATCTAGAAAATTTTTTATTGAATTTAGTTTCCTGGATACTAATGATATCGATGTTATTTCCGTCAAGGAAATGTTTGATATCCGAAAGAGTGTGGGTTGAAAGCCCACACGCATTAATACTTAGTATATTTTGAAACCTATCCATAGTTTAGAAAGGTTTGAAGATTTGCTTTTTTACCCCAAGGAAGGGCTGTGATGGAGCCGGGCCGAAGCGTCTGGTTCCACTCACAGTTTTGAGAGGGGAATTTAGACTCTTCAGTCGGGCCCCAGCAGGCCTAGGGAGGCTACTTGGTTTTGTCGGTCTCAACATTTTGTTTGGAGTGGCCCGATGTGCTGAACAGGCAGAAAAAGTATAGCGTCCATCATTCTTTACTCCTACTGTATCGAAAGTATTTTTTTGAAAGGCAGATATGAAAGAAGATATAAATTTGTTTCTAAGGTAATTTTCAGAGTATTTTCCATTTTTGATGTTTATATCTGCCAGGAGGCCTTTCATATTTTCCAAAAGTTTTGCCAAATCAAACCTATTTAAAAAATTTGCTTCAAAAAAGGTCTCCGTTTGGGAGGATTTGTCCGTTTTTTGTGGTAATAAGTCGGATTGTGTGGACGCGTCACAACACTCTGGTTTATTTGGAACTAGTTTAATGGAGGGGGGCGTGGTTTCTGCATACGATGTGACCCTATCGGTGACATCTGTGAGTGATGAAGCCCCCTCTCTTTTAGGGGTGCTGCTCCTACCCCGGCTATTTTTAGACAATAAAGAAGGGGAAGACTGTAGGGAAGAAGACTCCGAAATATCTATTGCTCCAGTGGATTTAAAAGTTCCATTTTTAATCGGGGTAACTGTTGGGGTTAAATTAACATCTACTGCTTTTGTCATAAGCTTTTCCGAGTCTTTTTTGGCCGTGACCACCGGTGTATCCAGTTGAAGGTTGGGTTTTTCTGTGTTGTTGTTGTTTTTGTTAGGAGGGGACTTTACTTTTTTATTTTGATCTCCCTCAAGAGGAGATCTGGGGCTTACAGAAGGAAGTACATCATTTTCTATGACTATGTGGGAAGGGGCAGCAAAGTATTGGGGGCATGGACCACACATCGCTTCAGCTCGGGACCAGGAACAACCCTGTGTATTTTTGTATTCCTGGACTTTGGAGGCCCAGTGATATATAGGACAACGGGGCGAACGCGAGGTGTGGTCCCCCCCGCAGTTCACACATTTCACCATAGAGTTGGGACAGCTTCTGCTATTATGTTGTTCAGCACAACGGGCACACAAATCTTTGTTAGGGCATCTGTTGGAGGTATGGCCAAACTTTTGACATCTAAAACACCTTAAAGGTGGAGTAATATATGGTTCCACCGGTATATAAAAGTGTGAGCCATTGACCCTGACACACTCCGGCAAAACATTGCCAAAGAATGTCAGTGCCACAGCAGGTGTGGGTTTCCCAAATCTATTGTTTATCCTGGAGGCTTGCATTATGAATATTTCATTAGAGCTAGAGTGTGCCTCCAGGGTTTGGACTAAATCCTCTGGATTTTGGTCCAGAGGAATATTATGAATGACCCCCTTGACCGTAACCATGTCGTCCGGGGTATATGAAAAACAATCTAATCCACAGACGACAAGGGGCGCCATATTCAACAATTTGCGCAACATTTGCGCAGATGACACCTCCAACAGAAGCCCTCCGTCCTTAAGGACTACTATTTTTTTGCTTATTCCCGCCAGGTCCCTATCCAAGCCTCGAGATAGGGTCATAGGGGAGATTTGCTTAAAACCGGCACCTCTCCCAATTGGTCTGAGAAAGGCTTTGTATGACCAAGTATTGTTGGATAATAAATGGGCCTGGCTGGGATTTATAGGTGCCCCATACCTTTGTAGGTTTGAGGACATGTTGCTAGGTATTACAAATTGTAACTTCTAATTATAGTAATGTCTGTTTTAAAATGCACTGGACCGCCGCAAAGCTGCTTGACCTTCAGTGCTATATAGTTACAGGGCTATTGAGTGGGATGTAGAAAAAAGCAAGAACAAACTAGATATTCGATGAATAAAAATACTATTTTGTCGGAATATACATTAACACATAGACGCAGGAAGAGAGAGAGAGTGAAAGAAAAAAGAAAAAAAAATGGGAGTGGCAGATGACCAAAAAGGAAAAAAAAAAGAAGACTAAGATAAAGATGTACAGTAATGTACAACAATGTGTATGTAAGTCAATGAAATATGAAGCCTATGTTACTAATCTAGCCAATGGTAAACACAGCTCATAAATAACAGAGGTACGTTAAACTTGAGAGACAAAACGGTCTCATGGAACCACACATAAAAAGAAACGTGTCAGTTATGTCTTATATATCTGCGTAGAAAACAGGTCGTATGTGCTGATTAAAAAGGGAGAGACTTGTACAAAGGAGTACGACTTAAGGCCTATACCTAGGGACGAAATACGAAAACTTGTTACACTAAAGGAACGAAAGTCTCTCCATTCGGGACCCATAAAACGGGGGTGGGGTAAGTAGCCAACACTGTCGATTAAATAAACTGAAAATTTACGACACCCGATAAAAAAAAAAAAAACCAACAGCAACTCAACGGGGCGAGGGTATACTTAGAAAGACTCCTCTTGTAACCAATGGTCTTGCTAGTCTTGCTAGTCAACTTTCAGCGAAGCTTGTTTTTCTTTTTCTTTGTTTTCTTTGTTTACATCTGATATCTTGACAAAATGGCTACCGGATGTCGATTGATGATGTTTTGTCAAATGATCTTTTTTCCTTTATATATCAGCAGAGGAGGATTGACCTAAATTCAGTAATAATTAAAGCTCGCAGCGCGGACGTGGTCGAAGGCTACCTTCAACCAATCACAGACGTCCTCTCATCAGGACGTTCGGTATGGAAATCGTTCATTTCAAGAAATTTCTCATATTAGAATCCATCTAGAGAAATTGCGATGAAGCCAGAGTTAAAAATTCCCAATGATCTGGACAGCCATACACTTTCTTTACATGTGCCGAAAATTTGATGAGGATCAGAAAATTGTGAAGGAAGCCATCGATCAGCAAAAATGGCATCAATACCGTTCGAGCTTGAGTCGAAAAACGGATTGACCTACATACGGTTGGAATTAATATTAAATCAACCTATCGGAAGCGTTCTCTCATAAGAACGTTATAACAGCGACTTTCGAGTAAATTTTTTTCCGGTTTTCAAATCCTTCTAGTGCTTCTGCAGTTATTCCGGGGAAAGAAATCTTAATTGATATGGATAAGCATACTGTTCAATTACGTGTGTAGAAAATTTGGTAAGGATCAGGCACATGTGTAGGTAGCAATCGATCGGCAAAAATGAGAAAAAATCATCCGAGCTTGAGCCCTGAAACGGATTGAAAATTGGACCAATCAGAGACGTCCTTATATCAAAATGTTCGGTTCTGTATGTTTGAAGTGAATTAAGACAGGGAATAACTTGTGTGCCTATGCCTGGTATGAAGAGCAGAGGGCAGACTCTAGATGCTCTAGAAAGCGTATTTGGGCACGAAATCACAGCATCAAACAAATATTAAAAATGAAAAGTAATACTAATAATTGACAATGTAAGAAGGAAGTTTTTCGAATATTTGTGTGGCCCTTAAAAGGGCCGTTTATATTTCAGTTGTATCCTGGTTTTTAACCACCGAATCCGTAGAGAGTCCTACCCTGCCTCTTTAGGGCATATACAACATCCATGGCGGTAACTGTCTTTCTCTTGGCGTGCTCAGTGTAGGTGACTGCATCTCTGATCACGTTCTCGAGGAAAACTTTCAGCACTCCTCTGGTCTCTTCGTAGATAAGCCCCGAAATTCTCTTCACACCACCTCGACGAGCAAGACGGCGAATAGCTGGCTTGGTGATACCCTGGATATTGTCACGCAAAACTTTTCTATGACGCTTAGCGCCTCCTTTTCCGAGACCTTTACCTCCTTTTCCACGTCCAGACATTTTGACGAAGTTTGCTAGTAGATAGTATCGACTAGTATGATTGTTCCTTTCCAGCAAATCGCAAATATATATATACAACGTCAATTGACCACAGAATTTAGCTTTGACATGCTGACCTATTTAGCCTGACCCAACTGCGGTGAAAAGTAGGTCAGAGCGACTCTTAATTATTTTAATTATTAACCAATGAGAATGAAGCAGCGCGAACGTGATCGAGAGCACCTCAGATTTTCAGATTTTGTTTGCTTCCGCTTTTCCTCTAACATGCGATTTTCACCTTCAATTTCTTTGGTAAAAAAATTTCTAGGGTCAAAAATGTTGATATTGTCGCGGAGAATGGATTACTAGCTAAGCCTTGACTGCAATTCAGCCTCTCAGTAGATCACGGTAACATACAAAAATAATGCAAACTTTGCCATTTTACCAATTCTGGGTTGTCACTGCTAAGGTCAATATTAAGCCCGAAAACGCTGATCTTTTCTTTACAATTAATAAGAGTAAAAAATTAAATGAAAATAAAATATAATTTAATAATTTATGGGTAAATAAAATAGTAACAGACTAGGTAACTGTAAATTGCTTATTGGGAGGACTATATTTTCATCGACAATTCTTTGGGAGGAAGGCTCTCGAGATACTTTGTGGCCCTTAAAAGGGCCGTTGAGATAATATGAGTTGGTCGGCTTAAATTTAAGCACGTTCTCCTCGAATTCGGCGGGCGAGCTGGATGTCCTTTGGCATAATGGTGACACGTTTGGCATGGATAGCACACAAGTTGGTGTCTTCGAATAAACCTACAAGATAGGCTTCGCTTGCTTCCTGAAGAGCCATAACAGCCGAACTTTGGAACCTGAGATCTGTCTTGAAGTCCTGAGCAATTTCACGGACAAGTCGTTGGAAAGGCAGTTTCCTGATGAGAAGCTCTGTACTCTTCTGATAACGTCTGATCTCACGAAGAGCAACTGTTCCTGGCCTGTATCTGTGAGGCTTCTTCACACCGCCGGTCGCAGGTGCACTCTTTCATGCGGCTTTCGTTGCCAATTGTTTTCTTGGAGCTTTACCTCCGGTAGATTTTCTCGCACTTTGCTTGGTTCTCGCCATCTTGCTGGATAGTGAATGTGCCAAAAATTCATCATCATCATCGTTGGGTTTTTTTACCCTCGCCATGCGGCATAAAGCCA
Organism: Tridacna gigas; assembly: GCA_945859785.2. Lineage (NCBI taxonomy): Eukaryota > Metazoa > Mollusca > Bivalvia > Cardiida > Cardiidae > Tridacna > Tridacna gigas. The sequence continues at coordinate 6,090,666 of OX244034.2, read as the reverse complement.
TGTGGCGAGCAGCTATTGGTTTTTTATCTATTTTGTTACAGACAATTGGGTTTTTCTATTAATCAGACGGCAACACTCCACGGTTTAAAAGGTATAGTATAAAAAAGGGGTTAATAAAAGAATACAAGCCGGTAGGCCGAAAACGACCCTTTTAGGACCACCATTAAAAAACACGTGTAAAAAAAGAATATATACAAAATGTACATGGCCGTGGAGCGTTGCCTGTCTAATTTATAAAGATTTAGACTAATCCATAGTTTTACATGCAATTTCTTTGGACTCAACAGTGTTGGTAGATTCTAATTATTTCTACTATAGCTATAATGGCACTGTTCGTACTATGTATTTTTTAAGTCCCTTTAATTTATATTACCAATATCTTATTACAAAAAAAAAAAAAAAAAAAAATATATAGTCGAGGCCAAAAACTTACAGAGAGTTCTCTAAAAAGTTAAACAAAACAAAAATTTACACTATAAGAGCTGCGGGGGGACCGTCAGTCCTGCCTGCTGTGCAGGGCGATCAGGACGACACCACTCAGTAGGGGCATAAATCCAAAACTACTGGGGAGCTAGTTCTTTCTCTGCCGCCCTAACCACAGCAGGTCCCAAAATGGGTAAAAAATGCTCTAAAAGGGGAATTTAAACTGTTACCAAAAATACAACCCTATAGGGGCAGGACTACAGGGGACTCAGCTCGGCATAATAAAAGCCCCTGTGTCAGTAAAAAATGGTCTAAAAAATCGAATATCGACCCAGATCAGATCCGGGGCGAACTGACTGGCGATCCCCTCGCAGCGATATATATAAAACAATGAAATTAAATTCAACTTTAAAACGGACAATATACCTGGCCAACACAAACCCGCATGAGTTGAGTAAATGAAGTTAAAAATCCCTTGTAAAAAAGGGAGCACCCATGCTGGGCTCGGTGACCTGTAAACCCCGCCATATACTTAGTAAATGGGGGGTAAAACAGTCTTTAAAAACAAAAAGAAAAGTTCCTATACTAAATATGGAAAATCTAAGTACAATGTACTTACTCAATAGGGACTAATCTTAAAAAAGCTGTTTAAAAGGAGGGTACCGGCTTCAAAGCTAGTAGAAAAAAAAAACCAAGAGAACTCTCTGCAATTCTAGTAGGGAAAAAAAAAAAAATACTTAAGTCTCAAGACTGGGGTGGATTTAAGGACACGCCTTGGCCTGCTTTGAAATATGCACCACAAAATTATAGTGGATATAACTGACTCATATATCTGGACCCAACAAAAACGTAAAATGGGCCAGAACAACAAAAAATAATTATGGTTTATTTGAAAATGTAGATGAAGCAGCGCGTCCCTGGACGAACACAGCCAAAGCTGTGGGGGAAAAAAAAAAAACCTGATGCAGCTGCGAAAAGTAACGATCCGAGTCGGACAGCGCGGTATGAGCAACCCGACTCGGTCCGAGACCCTTCGCTACTTGTTAATGCTTTTTGTTTTTATGTCCAAGGACCGCCCTACTTCATGATTGAGTCAGTTGTCAAAAAGATAATATTAATAATAATACCAGATTCATAAAAAGATATAGAAGTTGGTATAGTAAATAAGTGCATAAGTAAAAAATTTAGTTTTATCCCATTAAGGGAACTGTTTTGTTTAAATATAGACCAAGGCGTGTTATTATTTTGAGTGACTGTATTCAAATTTTGTCAGTCATTTGACAGTCAATTAGATACGTCTCCAGTGCTTTGAAAGTAGAGGACCGCAGAGCCCTTGACGGAAAAAGAATATTAAAAATGTTAAACTCTGCGTCCTCATGAAAAAGAGCACTGGAGAACTTTCGTCTCGCAACCGAGTGAACGCTACAGTCCAGCAGAAAATGTTCCGTGGAGTTACGGACACCACAGGTGGGGCATATGGCCGAACCCCCAATTATGTCGTGTCCTAGGCTCCCTGGCAATAAATTGTAGCCAAGTCTCAGACGCGTCACGCATTTATCCACCCTTTTGTTGGTTGAATAACTGTGTGGCGGTCTGAAACTCACTCCACTACCATGATAGGGCTGGCCCTTAAGTCGTTGTGCCAGCCCTTTTGACCATTTTTCTTTAATGGATATTTTAGTCATGGAGTAAAGCTCTTTGGTTGCCAGGGGTATTTTATCTCCGACGGGACCATCCAGAGCGCGCTTCGCCGCGTCGTCAGCTATCTCGTTCCCCATAAAACCGACATCTGCTGGACACCACACAAAGGTAACCTCTGATTTATTCAGGTGGCACTGATCATAAATGGACAGAATATTTTCTATCAGATCAGGCCGAGAGTTGCTATTCCTTAAAGAAAGTGATTGTAAAGCCGAAAGAGAATCAGATAGAATAGCAACTTTGTGTGGTTTATTGACCAATGTCCAGTTTAGTGCGTATTGTATAGCAGTTAGTTCTGCGGCATCAATAGATAACCTGTCGCTGAGTCTTTTTGATGTTTTAACCTTAAGGGCTGGTATAACAATTGCTGCAGAAACTGCTGAATTTTCATTTTTACTGCCATCAGTATAAATTTTTAAGTGCTCAGCATAGCTCGAATTTACATGATCCTCCGTGATAGCCAAAATATGAGAAGGAGGATCACTTTTAGTAAATTTCGAGCTGAGGGACATGTCTACTTTTGGTGGTACGAGAAGCCACGGGGCCGCGAAACGCGATCTAGAGTTCGCTGCACTGCTAACGCCGGGAAGGTGTTCCTCCACTAGACTGGCTGTGGTGGCCCCGAATGGAAGAGCTGGGTTTTTATATTTGCTCTTGGCAAAGAACCCCCTCCCAACGATCGCGTTCACTGGGTTGCCAGGCTTGCTAGAAATCCGCGCCCAGTATTTAACTTGTTGAGCCTCCCTCCGCAGGGTCAAAGGCTCGATACCGGCTTCCAGTTCAAGATACACAGAAGGGGTGGAGGGCAGTGCTCTCAGGGCTATTATCAGGGCCCTTCGCTGGATATTATCAATCATTTTGAGCGCAGTTGTTGAAGCACAAGCAAAGACTATGGCACCGTAGTCTAGCTTTGGACGTATTAGGGACTTATAGAGAAGAAGGAGCGAGTTTTTATCAGAGCCAAAATGGGTGCCCCTTAACATTCTCATAAGGTTTAAGTCCCTTTGACACTTTTCTGTTAACTGTTTTATGTCAGACAGTAACGAGAATTTACGATCCAAAAGCATACCCAAAAATGTTACTGTCTCATCAAATTTAATTTTTGTGTCGCCTAAATATACGTCCAATTCTTTTAGATTTTTATTTCCGAAAATAATCCCTACTGTTTTTGTTTTAGAGATTTTAAAGCCCCATTCTTGGGACCAGCGCCAAATGGAATCCAGTCCTGCCTGTGCCTTACGTTGCAGGGTTTGACCATCGGATCCCACTAGCCAGCCGCCGGAGTCATCGGCGAATTGGCTGATAACCATCCCTGTCCCCTCAGTTGCAACAGGGAGATCGTTAACCAAGAGAGAAAATAGCAGAGGGGATAAAATGGCGCCTTGGGGGGTACCCCTTGTCAGCGTTTCAGCTTCAGAGAGGGTATCCCCCACCTTAACAGTAATTTTTCTATCCAGCAGAAAGGCCCTAATATATTGAAAGCATCGTCCGGTAATCCCACACTTTTTAAGTTTGTAAAGAATCCCCGAGTGCCATGCAAGATCAAAAGCGGCCTCGAGGTCAAGAAATATGGCTACAACAGAACGCCCTCGATTTTTAGCATAGAGGACGTCATGTTGTAACCTGACCAACTGATCTAGTGTCGATCTGCCCTTTCTGAAGCCGGATTGGAAGGGATTTATTATATTTTCAGATTCAAGATAACTTTCCAAACGTGCCTTGACCATCCCCTCTAGCAATTTCCCAGGGTGGGAGGTAAGGCTTATTGGTTTATAAGATTTGGGATCAGCTGGATCCTTATTTTTCTTTTGAAGAGGGATCACACAGGCGAGCTTCCAGTCCCGAGGATAGCTGCCCTCTTTCCAAATTTTGTTAAAAAAGAAGAGCCAAATGTTTAGAGTGGAGTCGGACATGTTCTTGAACATTTGATAAGAAATTTTGTCAAGTCCCGAGGCAGAATTTTTCCTGTTATTGATGCAGTCTTTTAATTCATTAAGTGTGAAGTCTAAGTTCATGGGATCAGAATTTGATGTTTCACCTGGAGAGTTTATTTCTTCAAAATGGTCGGCTTCAAATTTTTGTTGAAAGGCCAAAACCTCCGGCTCTACATTAGTTTCGCTTGAGACCTTTGAATAATGCTGGACAAGCATATTTGCCTTGTCCAAGGGACTAATCGAATTTTGACCATTTGAAGTAAGGACAGGGACAGGGGCGTAAGAATTTCCTTTAATTCTGCGAACTTTTTGCCAAAAATCTTTTGAATTTTTCGGGTCATGAACACAGGATTCGCAGAATTCTTGCCAATTTTGTTTTTTAGATTCTATTATAATTGACTTTGCCAAAAAAACTTTGTCTTGATAAATGACCCGGTTGACTTCACAAGGGTTTCTTTTTAGATTATTGAGGGCCTTCTTTCTCTCCTTGACTGCACTTTCGCAGGAATCGTTCCACCAGGGGACCATCTTTTTTGGGGTAAGATTCTTGTTTTTATTTTTGACCGGAATCGAGCGTTTCGCCATGGACAAAAACGTAGAAGTAATATATTGCTGAAATTCCTCAATATCATCTGAGTAAACATCTGCCAGGGAGATACCCTCACACAGATTTTTAAAAGACTCCCAATCCGCTTTTTCATATATATATTTTTCTTCGGAATTATTTTCAAGTGAATTTGAATTAGATTTTAGGATGGATATGAGGATTGGGAAATGGTCCGAGTTCCAACTATCGTTGATTACTTGCCAAAAGGTCTTATTTGCTATTTTTGTACTCGTGAATGTTAGATCAAGGCATGAAAAAATGCCCCTAGCAGGATCTAACCTGGTGGGGCTCCCATCGTTAAGCAGTACCAAATCTTTTTGTTCGACCCACTCAAAGACTGCTCTTCCATGGGAGTCTGACCTCTGGGCGCCCCATAAGGGATGGTGTGAATTAAAGTCACCAGTGATCACGAGTTCTTTAAGTTCACTCGAAGCCGAAATGAGTGAACTTAGATTATTTAGAGATTCAAGGTCACACCCCCTTGAATAGATATTTGCCAAAATGTAAGGGGTATCTGAGGAGTAAATTTCAAAAGCTTGGGTCTCAATCTTGGTCTCCCCATTTTGATCCCTAGCATTGTTTACATTAAGATTTTTAAAATGGACACCATGTTTAAAAAAGGTGGCTAAACCACCGCAAAAATTGTCGTTATTGTTTTTGAAAATTTTATTCTCTAAAGTGTATCCAGGAATATTGCGAGTTGTTCTTTCGTTAAATTTGGTTTCCTGGATACAAATGATGTCGATACTGTTATTAACAAGGAATCTCTTAAGTTCTGTTGTAGTGTAGGCGGAGAGTCCACACGCATTTAAACTTAAAATTTGAAGGTAATTGGCCATGGCGAAATTATTATGGTTTAAAAATCTGTTTTTTGGCCCCGCGGAGTAAGTGGGGAGAACCTAGACTGAAGCGCCTAGATCCAACCACCGTTTTTAGGGGGGAATTCAGGCACTTCAGTCTGGAACCCGTAGGTTTAGGGAGGCTGGATGGTTTAATTGGCCTCGACATTTTTTTCGGAGTGGACCGACGTGCTGGTTTTTCCGAGTCAGGGAGGCGTCCACCCTCTTTATCATCCTCTGATTTGATTTGAGCAGGATCTTTTTGAAATGATGAAATAAAGGATGATAAAAATTTGTTTCTTAAGTAATTTTGGTTGTAATTTCCGCTTTTTATAGTGGGATCCATGACTAAATTTCTCATTTTTGCCAAAAGATGATCTAAATTGAATTTTTGTAGAAAATTGGTGTCTAATTCAGAATCCGTTGATATGGATCTGTCAATCTTTTTTATGGATTCCACTTGGGTGGACGCGTCTCGCTTCTCGGATTGTTCTTTTTGCCTGGGGGGAGGGGGGGTTGAAACCTCCCCCAACGATGAGTCCGTAGAGGTCACATCGGTGAGAGAGGGTTCACCCCTCTTTTTATCAGGAGTGCTGTTCCTGCCTCCATTATGTGGTCTGATATAGGTAGGGGTATGTGGTGATGTTGAGTTTAGGGAAGATTCCGACACTGAGGTGACATCGGTGGTTGTCTTTAATTCTTTTATGGGAGAAATGGGGGGAGTTTCAGTTTTGTCCACCGATGTCTGCTTTTTATTATTTGGGGAATCTTCCTGGGCCATAACTTTTTGTCTGTCAAGACGGGTGTGGGCTATGTCAATAATTTGTTTTTTGTTTGTGTATTGAAGGGTCCTGATCTGTTCTGTTTGGTTTACCTTAAAGGTAAATCTGGGTCCTTTAGAAGAAGGGGAGGGGAGTGGGTTTGCCGAATTTCGCTGGGGGCAGAGAACAGCACCAATAGAGGGACATGGGTCACAGGCCGTCTCGGCCCGGGCCCAAGAGCAACCGTGAGCGTCCTTGTACTCTTGTACTTTGGACGCCCACAAATATACCGGACACCGACTCGAGCGCGCCGTGTGACTGCCCTGGCAGTTGGTACAGCAGACTACACTTGACTTGCATAGTCTGCTATTATGTGAACCAGCACATCGGGCACAGACTGTGTTATTCGGACATTTGCCGGAGGTGTGCCCATAATTTTGACACTTGAAGCACCTAAGCGGCGGGGTAATGTATGAAAAAACAGGAATGAAAAGATCAGACTTTGCTACCCTGACACACTCTGGCAAAACCTTTCCAAAGAATGTCAGGGCAACAACCGCCGTTGGTGCCCCAAATCTATTTTGAATTCTGGAGGCTTTCATAATAAAGATATTTTCAGAGTTAACCTTAGCCTCCAGAGTTTGGACTAATTCCTCTGGACTATAGTCCAGAGGAATATTATGTATCACCCCCCTAACCGTAACCATGTCGTCGGGGGTGTATGCAAAACAGCGTATCCCGCAGACGACAAGGGGGGCAATATTTAATAACTTGCTCAGCATTTGAGCCGAGCACACCTCCAGCAACAATCCACCATCCTTAAGGATTACAATTTTCCTGGCAATCCCGGCCAGGTCCCTGCTAATGGCACGGGAGAGGGTCAGAGGAGATGTCTTCTTAAAGCCATCCCCTCTCCCAAGGGGTCTGATAAAAGCTTTAAAAGCCCAAGTGTTATTGGAAAGCAGGTGGGCCTGACCGGGATTGATGGGTTCACCATAAAATTTAAGGTTAGCCGACATGGCTCTACAGATATGTAAATAAATGTATAAATAAATATATATATATATAGTTTGTAAGGCTATTGTATGGCTATAATTTTTTGTAGTATATTGACACTGGGCCGCCGCAAAAATGCTTGACCTTCAGTGTAGACCTAAAGGGTGGGTGGAGTAAATAAAGTAAATGAACACTAAATAATCAAAAAATTATATCATAAGATATACTATTGGGTAAGGGATAGGGAAGTAAAAGATAAACAACAAAGGGATAATATAGTAATGTGCGATGGCACAAGAGGGAAGGACACTCAAAACCACAAAGTACGAACAAAGTATGGAACGAAGTGTACAAATAATAATGATGCTAAGGAGGTGGGGTAGCCAACACTGTTGATGCTGTGAGAAAAGTGAAAGACGCGATGATAAAAAACCAATAACCGATCGACGGGCGAGGGTATACTTAACAAAGTTTTCGTTGTTAATTGGTATCTCTTGATCTATCGTTGATGCCCTTCTATTGAACGTTTTTTTCTTTATTTATGGAAAGCGTATTATCTTATCAAGATGGCTACCGGATGATGTGCCAAAAATCATCATCATCATCAGTTGTCTTTTTTACCCTCGCCATGCGGCATAAAGCCATGTGGCGAGCAGCTATTGTTTTTTTTTTTTTTTTTTTTTTTTCCATTTATCAATGTATTACTAAGATTTTCCTATATCCCATCGACACACCACGGATAAAAAAGAAACAAATAAAAGGATATATGTTAAAAGGACTAGAAGTAAAACCGGTAGCCATAGGAAAACGAAAAACGACCCTTTCAGAACCACCGTAAAATTATTTATAAATAAGAAATCTAGTGAATATTTACATTATTTACAAAAACCGTGGTGCGCCGCTGGTCAATTTTTGAAATGGATTTTTCTATTTTTTTTTTTTCCAATTGTGGGATGCATACGACAGTGTTGGCAATTGTGTTTTAATATAAATAGCACTATAAAATTGATAGTGCAAATCTATTGATTAAGCTACAAAAAGGATAGCAACAAACAATACGTTGACATACAAACAATATGTTGACATAAATTGAGACCGACTTTACAGAGAGCTCCTTCAAAAAAAAAAAAAAAGGGGGGGGGGCGGAGATGAATGACTAGGGAGAAATGTACAGGTAAAAATTGGGGGACAGCCGTCAGTCCTGCCTGCTGTGCGGGGCGATCAGGACGACACCTCGCAGTAGGGGCATTAAGCCAAACCTACTGGGGTGCCCGTTCTTTCCCTACCGCCCCTCCACAGCAGGTCCCAAAATGGGTAATACCTGAGTTAAAAAGTAGAATGCTAAACAGTGACAAAAAAAATCAGCCCTAACGGGCAGGACTACGGGGACTCAGAGCAAACATAATAAAAGCCCCCGTGTCTCTAAATAATACTAGCTAAGAAACCAATTATCGACCCGGATCAGATCCGGGGCGAACTGATTGACAGCTGCCTCTCAAATTCGAAACAAAACAATAATCTAAGAGGAAAAAATCTTAAGAACAATATACTTAGCCACAATGATCCGGCCTAGGACTGATCACAAAACAGCTAAAATTCCCTTGTAAAAAAGGGGAATACCCGTGCCTGATCTTGTAGCCTGTAAGCCCCCACATATAGTTACCATAAGTGGGGTATGTTATACACTCCACCAAACAATCCCCTGTCTTGGTCTTTTACAAATACTTTCGATTTGGGGGAATCTCTGTTTTTGTGGTTTGATGTAGAGTTACTGACTAAGAATCAAAGTAAAATATGCCGGTGTGTCCCTGACGTAATTATTAAATTATTGAAAAAAAAAAAAAAAAAAATGGAAGTGGGGGAGCTCTCTGAAATATAACTCAGTAAAAAAGGAAAATCACTAATAGGTACTGGGCGGATTTTTCATGACGCACCGTTGGTCTGAAGTATATTGAAAACGGGCCTATATGCATAGATCATGAAAGCAATAGTTTGCAATAAACAAAAGAACTGCTATATAAGGGGGTTATAGAAAACTGTGGCAGAAAGAGAAAACGCTGTAGACGACTGTTTTCTCTCTCTGCCGCAGTGTCCCCCACCGAGGACGCTGTTGGAGAACATAAAACTATTTTACATTGAACCAAAGAGAATATGCATATGCAATTAAATCATAATTCTTAAAAAAAACCTAAAAAAAAAAAAACAAAAATCAGACCACGGCTTGTCCTGATTTGACTGAATTTTTAAATTTTGTCAGTCATTTGACAATCTAATAGATATGTCTCCAGTGCTTTGAAGACTGAAGATTGGAGGGCTTTTGACGGAAATAAAATATTCCGTATAGAAAAATTTTGACCCTCCCGTAGTAGAGCACTGGAGAACTTGTCTCTAGCAACCGTGTGGATACGACAGTCCAATAGAAAATGGTCCGTTGAATAGCGGACACCACAAGTGGGGCAAATGGCCGAACCCCCAAATACGTGGTGCCCTATGCTACCCGGCAATAAATTATAGCCAAGCCTCAGACGCGTCACGCATTTATCCACCCTATTACCGGAAGAATATCTGCATGGCGGTCTGAAACTCACTCCACTCCCATGAAAAGGCTGGCCCATCAGGCGATCGGCCAGCCATTTTGACCACTTTTCCTTGATGGACATTTTGATAATGGAGTAAAGCTCAGTGGTTGCCAGGGATATTTTATCTTCAATCGGACCATCCAGAGCGCGCCTGGCTTCAGCATCAGCCATCTCATTCCCTCCAAAACCGACATGAGCTGGACACCACACAAGAGTAACCTGGATTCCATTAAGGTGGCACTGATCGTATATAGATAGGATATTTTCCAATAGATCAGGCCTGGAGTTGCTATTTCTTAAAGAAAGAGATTGAAGAGCCGAATGAGAGTCTGATAAAATAGCAACTTTGTGTGGTTTTTTGACCAATGTCCAGTTTAAAGCATATTGAATTGCAGTTAATTCTGCGGCGTATATTGATAACCTGTCGCTGAGTCTTTTTGAAGTTTTGACCTTGAGGGCTGGTATAACCATTGCCGCAGAGACTGCTGATTTTTCGTCTTTACTTCCATCTGTATAAACTTTTAAGTGCTCAGCGTAGTTCGAATTTATATAATCCTCCGTAATAGCCAAAATTTGGGGAGAAGGATCATTTTTGCTAAATTTCGAACTAAGGGATATGTCGACTATAGGGGACGTAAGAAGCCACGGAGAGTCAAAGCGCGACCGGAAGTCTGCCACACTGATATCATCGAGAAGGAGTTCTTCAACCAAATTGATGGTGGAGGCCCCAAAAGGGAGGTTGGGTTTTTTAAATTTACTTTTTACAAAGAACCCCTTCCCGAGGATTTCATTCACAGGGTTGCAGGGTCTACTCAAAATTCGCGCCCAGTACTTCATTGTTTGTGCCTCCCTCCTTAGGGACAGGGGCTCGATTCCGGCTTCAAGTTCTAAATAAACTGCTGGGGTAGAAGGCAGCGCTCTAAGAGCTATTATCAGGGCCCTTCGCTGTATATTATCTAGCATTTTAAGTGCCGATGTCGAGGCACAAGCATAGACTATGGCACCGTAGTCTAGCTTTGGACGTATTAGGGACTTGTAGAGAAGAAGGAGCGAATTTTTATCAGAGCCAAAATCCGTGCCCCTTAACATTCTCATGAGATTCAAGTCCCTCTGACACTTTTCTGTTAACAATTTTATATGAGGCAGTAACGAGAATTTACGATCTAAAAGCATACCCAAAAATGTTACTGTCTCAACGAATTTAATTTTTGTGTCGCCTAAATATACGTCCAATTTTTTTAAATTTTTGTTACCGAATATAATTCCAACTGTTTTTGTTTTAGAAATTTTAAAGCCCCATTTTTGGGACCAGCGCCAAATGGAATCCAGCCCTGCCTGTGCCTTACGTTGCAGGGTTTGACCATCGGATCCCATTAGCCAGCCGCCAGAATCATCGGCGAACTGGCTGATAACCATCCCTGTCCCCTCCGTTGCATCAGGGAGATCATTAACCAAAAGTGAAAATAGTAGAGGAGATAAGATGGCGCCTTGGGGGGTACCCCTTGTCAGCGTTTCCGCTTCCGAAAGAGTATCCCCCACCTTAACAGTAATTTTTCTATCCTGCAGAAAGGCCCTAACATATTGAAAGCATCGCCCCGTAATCCCACACTGTTTAAGTTTATAAAGAATCCCCGAGTGCCAAGCAAGATCGAAAGCGGCCTCGAGGTCTAGAAATATGGCTGCAACAGAACGTCCTCTATTTTTAGCATAGAGGACGTCATGTTGCAACCTTACCAACTGATCAATTGTGCTTCTACCCTTTCTGAAGCCGGACTGAAAGGGATTTATGATGTTTTTTTATTCTAAGTAGCGTTCCAAACGGGCCTTAACCATCCCCTCTAGCAATTTCCCAGGGTGGGAGGTAAGGCTAATAGGTCTGTAAGATTTTGGATCAGCTGGATCCTTATTTTTCTTTTGCAGTGGGATCACACAGGCGAGCTTCCAGTCCTCCGGGTAACTGCCCTCCCTCCAGATTTTGTTAAATAAAATAAGCCAAATATTTAATGCACAGTCCGGCATATTTTGGAACATGATATATGCCAATTTGTCAAGTCCCGAGGCTGAATCCCTTCTGCTACTTATGCAGTCTTTTAATTCTTGAAGTGTGAAGTCAAAATTTAGAGGATTCGAATCAGATGTTACGCCTGGAGAGTTAATTTCTTCATAATGGTCTGTTTCAAATTTCTTTTGAAAGGCCAAGACCTCAGGTTCAATATTAGTGTCACTAGAAACCTTTACGTAATGTTTGGCAAGGGTGTTAGCCTTGTCGAGGGGGGTAACAAAATTTTGACCATTTGAAGTTAAAACAGGGATAGGGGCAGTTGAATTTCCTTTAATTCTGCGAATTTTTTGCCAAAAATCTTTCGAATTTTTTGGGTCATGAACGCAGGATTCGCAGAAGTCTTGAAAATTTTGTTTTTTACTTTCTAATATAATTGATTTTGCCAAAGAAACCTTTTGAAGGTAGGTGACCCGGTTGACTTCACAGGGGTTTCTTTTGAAAATTTTTAGGGCCTTTTTTCTCTCCTTGACTGCGTTTTCACATAATTCGTTCCACCACGTGACCATTAGTTTGTCATTGTGGTTTTTTTTTGCTCACCGGAATCGAGCTTTTAGCTATGGATAGGAATTTGGCCGAAATATTTTTGTTAAATTCCTCTACATTATTGTGGTAGACAGCTGCAAGGGATACTTCCATACATAGAGTTTTAAACAAATCCCAATCCGCTTTGCCAAAGTTGAATTTTTCTTCAGTTTCGGGTTTTTTTGAGTTGAAGGTACTCTTCATAATTGATATAAGGATTGGGAAGTGGTCGGACCCCCAGTTGTCGTCAATTACTTGCCAAAACATTCTATTTGCTAATTTTGAACTCGTGAATGTTAGATCCAGGCATGTAAAAATGCCCCTGGCGGGATCTAACCTGGTGGGACTCCCATCGTTGAGCAGGATTAAATTTTGCTGTTCAACCCAATCATAAACTGCGGAACCATGGGAGTCTGACCTTGTGGCGCCCCATAAGGGATGGTGTACATTGAAATCACCAGTAATCACGAGCTCTTTAATTTCACTCTTAGCCGAAATGAGCGAACTTATAGTTTCCAGAGACTCAAGGTCACACCCCCTCGAGTAAATATTAACCAGTATGTATGGAAAATCTGGGTTGTAAATTTCGAACATCTGGAGTTCGATCTTTACTTCCCCATTTTGGTCCCTTGCATTGTCAACGTTTAGATTTTTATAATTTATGCCATTTTTGAAGTAGGTTACTAAACCACCACAATAATTTCCATTTTTATTTTGAAAAATTTTGTTTTCAATTTGATACCCAGGAATAGATCTAGAAAATTTTTGATTGAATTTAGTTTCCTGGATACTAATGATATCGATGTTATTTCCGTCAAGGAAATGTTTCATATCCGAAAGAGTGTGGGTTGAAAGCCCACACGCATTAAAACTTAGTATATTTTGAAACCTATCCATAGTTTAGAAAGGTTTGAAGATTTGCTTTTTTACCCCAAGAAAGGGCTGTGATGGAGCCGGGCCGAAGCGTCTGGTTCCACTCACAGTTTTGAGAGGGGAATTTAGACTCTTCAGTCGGGCCCCAGCAGGCCTAGGGAGGCTACTTGGTTTTGTCGGTCTCATCATTTTGTTTGGAGTGGCCCGATGTGCTGAACAGGCAGAAAAAGTATTGCGTCCATCATTCTTTACTCCTACTGTATCGAAAGTATTTTTTTGAAAGGCAGATATGAAAGAAGATATAAATTTGTTTCTAAGGTAATTTTCAGAGTATTTTCCATTTTTGATGTTTATATCTGCCAGGAGACCTTTCATATTTTCCAAAAGTTTTGCCAAATCAAACCTATTTAAAAAATTTGCTTCAAAAAAGGTCTCCGTTTGGGAGGATTTGTCCGTTTTTTGTGGTAATGAGTCGGATTGTGTGGACGCGTCACAACACACTGGTTTATTTGGAACTAGTTTAAAGGAGGGGGGCGTGGTTTCTGCATACGATGTAACCCTATCGGTGATATCTGTGAGTGATGAAACCCCCTCTCTTTTAGGGGTGCTGCTCCTACCCCGGCTATTTTTAGACAATAAAGAAGGGGAAGACTGTAGGGAAGAAGACTCAGAAATATCTATTGCTTCAGTGGATTTAAAAGTCCCATTTTTAATCGGGGTAACTGTTGGGGTTAAATTAACATCTACTGGTTTTGTCATAAGCTTTTCCGAGTCTTTTTTGGCCGTGACCACCGGTGTATCCAGTTGAAGGTTGGGTTTTTCTGTGTTGTTGTTTTTGTTTTTGTTAGGGGGGGACTTTACTTTTTTATTTTGATCTCCCTCAAGAGGAGATCTAGGGCTTACAGAAGGAAGTACATCATTTTCTATGACCATGTGGGAAGGGGCAGCAAAGTATTGGGGACATGGACCACACATCGCTTCAGCTCGGGACCAGGAGCAACCCTGTGTATTTTTGTATTCCTGGACTTTGGAGGCCCAGTGATATATAGGACAACGGGGCGAACGCGAGGTGTGGCCCCCCCCCCCCCCGCAGTTCACACATTTCACCATAGAGTTGGGACAGCTTCTGCTATTATGTTGTTCAGCACAACGGGCACACAAATCTTTGTTAGGGCATCTGTTGGAGGTATGGCCAAACTTTTGACATCTAAAACACCTTAAAGGTGGAGTAATATATGGTTCCACCGGTATATAAAAGTGTGAGCCATTGACGCTGACACACTCCGGCAAAACATTGCCAAAGAATGTCAGTGCCACAGCAGGTGTAGGTTTCCCAAATCTATTGTTTATCCTGGAGGCTTGCATTATGAATATTTCATTAGAGCTAGAGTGTGCCTCCAGGGTTTGGACTAAATCCTCTGGATTTTGGTCCAGAGGAATATTATGAATGACCCCCTTGACCGTAACCATGTCGTCCGGGGTATATGAAAAACAATCTAATCCACAGACGACAAGGGGCGCCATATTCAACAATTTGCGCAACATTTGCGCAGATGACACCTCCAACAGAAGCCCTCCGTCCTTAAGGACTACTATTTTTTTGCTTATTCCCGCCAGGTCCCTATCCAAGCCTCGAGATAGGGTCATAGGGGAGATTTGCTTAAAACCGGCACCTCTCCCAATTGGTCTGAGAAAGGCTTTATATGACCAAGTATTGTTGGATAATAAATGGGCCTGGCTGGGATTTATAGGTGCCCCATACCTTTGTAGGTTTGAGGACATGTTGCTAGGTATAACAAATTGTAACTTCTAATTGTAGTAAGGTCTGTTTTAAAATGCACTGGGCCGCCGCAAAGCTGCTTGACCTTCAGTGCTATATAGTTACAGGGCTATTGAGTGGGATGTAAAAAAAAGCAAGAACAAACTAGATATTCGATGAATAAAAATACTATTTTGTCGGAATATACATGAACACATAGACGCAGGAAGAGAGAGAGAGTGAAAGAAAAAAGAAAAAAATGGGAGTGGCAGATGACCAAAAAAAAGAAGACTAAGATAAAGATGTACAGTAATGTACAACAATGTGTATGTAAGTCAAAGAAATATGAAGCCTATGTTACTAATCTAGACAATGGCAAACACAGCTCATAAATAACAGAGGTACGTTAAACTTGGGAGACGAAACGGTCTCATGGAACCACACATAAAAAGTTAGTTATGTTTTAAATATCTGCGTAGAAAACAGGTCGTATGTGCTGATTGAAAAGGGAGAGACTTGTGTAAAGGAATACGACTTAAGGCCTATACCTAGGGACGAAATACGAAAACTTGTTACACTAAAGGAACGAAAGTCTCTCCATTTGGGGCCCCCAGCTGGGCGGGGGGATAGAAATAGCTCAGCTGTCGCACTACAGCAGGGGTAAGACCCCCCCACTGTGCCTGCCTGTTTGCCGTGGGCTGCAACTCGTGTCGTTCGATGACGGGATCCTGGTGGTTGAGTGGATTCAGAGCTCGGCCCTTTGATGGCTCTGTTTTCGCAACACACCACTTTGGCCTTGAATTGAATTAAACGAGGGGTCAGGAAGGCCCGTTCTGATCAATCGGCTGGTCACGCCGAGCCCTAGGGTGTTTCTCTGACTTTGTTTTCTTTTAATCATACACAGCTACATCATTTCTCTGTCGTCAGTTGCTGTATGTCAATACCCTAGAAGGCGGTGGCTCATGGGCTAATCGGGTGAAAGTTGGTGTTTGGTTGACACTTGTAACCGCCCAAAGTTAGTCTATGCTTGGTAGGACATTCTGCGGGCCTACATTTGTCCAGTCTAGCCCTTTCACTTCGAGTATATTACCGATGTATCCTTGTCATGATCTGAGTTGGATTTCTCCAGATCATGTCCCCTTGTTGGACTCCGAGGCGGGTGGGGAACATCGGTGATGAATAGAAAACAACAACTATGGCTTCTCAAAAAAAGGCCAAGCGTGTACTCTCAGACTCTGATTCAGAGTCTGAACATTCAACACCTTCTTCATCATTTGCACGTTTTCTAGTTATTGAATCTGTAGACTCTTCCAAACCAGTTACAAAACTATCTCCCTTTATTATTGAAAAATCCATTTCGGCAATCCTTGGCACACCCAAATCTGTTAAAAAACTTAAAAATGAAACCCTGCTTGTTGAGTGCTTCTCGCAACAACAGGTTAGAAACCTGCTTGGACACAAGAAACTTTTCAATCTTGATGTCAAAATATTTCCTCACAAGACCCTTAATACCTCCAAGGGGATCATTAGATGCAAAGAATTAAGCTTCTGTGACTCTTTGGAGGAAATCAAATCAAACCTGAAGAGCCAGGCTGTGTCTGATGTGAAAAGAATTTCAGTTCTCAGAGATGGCATTCGTAGAGATACACATACTTACATCTTAACATTCTCTACGCCAACTCTCCCTACTTCAGTTAAAATTGGATTTCAATCGGTCAAGGTCGATGTTTACGTGCCTAATCCGTTGCGCTGTTTTAAATGCCAGCGGTACGGCCATCATGAAAGTAACTGCAGAAGCACACCTGTTTGTCCCAAATGTGCTTTTGAAGGGGAAAACCATGACCAAAAGACTTGCAATAACCCTCTTCTCTGTGTCAATTGCAAGTCTTCTCATCCTACCTATTCCAAAGAATGTTCAGTTTGGAAAGATGAGAAAGAAATCCTGTCAATCAAGTTTAAGGAGAATGTTACCTTTTTGGAAGCCAGGAAAACAGTTGAAAAACGCAGGTCTGATCAGGCATTGTTGAGCAAAAGCACAACATATGCAAATGTTGCATCTCCTTTGCCTGCAAATGGACATTGTCCAACCTGCGAACTGTTGGCTAAAAAACTTCTCCAAAAGTTTCCTGAAATGACTAGTGAACTGAAAGCTCTCCTTCCCAATGTCCAGGTTACAACACCTTCCACTCAGACTCAGCCTGCATCTGAAACAAACAAACCCTCTTCTGCACCCCCAAAACCCACAGACTCTCAAAGTATTCCTTCACAAAAAACCCCAAAGCCCTCTTCCTCTTCACAAAATACTTCATCAAAAAAAGCTTCAAAGCCATCTGCCCCTTCAAAACAGCCTCCTAAGAAACCCCAACCTCCATCTTCACAGTCTACAAATAAATCAAACGTTCCACCTAAAGATAACAAATCGTATCATGTACCCCGATCACCAAAAAGATCTTCTTCAAAATCTAAACCACAGTCTAGAGATAACCATGAATCCTGTGAAATAGCAGTCACAGTAGATGATCCGGTCCCTGCCTCCAACAGATTTTCGGAGTTAGAGGACATGGATGCAGATACTGAAAATCTGGAAGGTGAGGCTTCAGATTCAGAAGCCTCTATCTGGTCCATTTCTAAAGATACTTGGAACAAGGACACTGATACTTGGCACACGTCCAAACCCGAGACAACTGTAATTAAATCTTAATCTATTTTAAAATGTATTGGTTTACGGCCTCTTTTTTTACCTTAGCTTTTATACTCTCTTCATGCACTATGGATACCATAATCCAGTGGAATTGTCGAGGTCTAAAGTCAAACTTTGACGAACTTTCCCTTTTAATCAATGATCACAAACCAGTTGCTGTTTGTCTGCAAGAAACCTTCCTTAAGCAGGAGGATGATATTTCTGTCAAATATCATTCCATTTACAATAAAGTCTTGACCGAAGGCGAGAAAGCTAGAGGTGGTGTTTCTGTTATTGTTAATAACAATATACCTCATAAAGTTATCTCTCTTAACACAAACTTGCAAGCTGTTGCCATCAGATTATCTTTACACAGTGCCGTTACACTATGTTCTTTATATCTCCCCCCAAACACACCTATTAATGAGACCAATCTGAATGATCTCATTTCCCAATTGCCATCCCCCTATATTCTTGCTGGGGACTTTAATGGTCACAATGTTATGTGGGGTTGCGATGACACTAACCAGAGAGGTTTACAGTTGGAGAACTTCATTTCGAACAACTCTTTGTCTTTCATGAATGATAACAAGTCCAAAACCTACCTACATCCAGCAACTGGATCATACTCATCTATTGATTTAACCTTATGCAGCCCAGTCTTACTTCCCAATTTCACTTGGAAAGTGAAAGAGGATTTGTGTGGAAGTGATCACTTCCCTATTATCTTTTCATCTACACAACCATCCAGTAGTGTAAGACCGCAGAAATGGAAGCTCTCTAAAGCCAATTGGAACAGATTTGAAACCCTCTGTGAACAGACCATTACACATGACAAGTTTAGAAATTGCGATGATCCAGCAAAACTTTTTACTTCGCTGTTAATTGATGCAGCTAAACCATCTGTCCCTCAGACCTCGACAAATCCAAAACGTCCTGACAAGCCTTGGTACAATGAAGATTGTAAACAGGCTGTCAGAGACAGAAAACAAGCCCTTAGAAAGTTTAACCTCAGACCTACCAAAGAAAATCATAACCTATTCCGTATTTCCAGGGCAAAGGCTCGTCGTACCATTAGAGAAAGTAAGCGCAAGGCTTGGAGACAATATGTTTCTAAATTAAATAGTAGAACTACTACTAAAAAAACCTGGGACATGATTAGAAAGATCAGTGGCAAAGGCCAACCCCCTCTCAGTCACCTTGAAGTTAACAATACTTCGTTGGAAACCCCCCAGGATATAGCTGATGCTCTTGCTGACAACTTTTGCAAAAAGTCCTCCTCTGCAAACTATTCTGAAAAGTTTCAGAGGAATAAAGCCAGAGAAGAAAAGAAAAAACTTAATTTCAATTCTTCTAATTCAGAGCACTATAATAAACTCTTCACCTTTAAAGAATTAAAATCAGCTCTGAATAAAGCTCACGATTCTTCTCCCGGCCAAGATAAAGTTCATTACCAGTTTTTAAAACACTTACCTTTTACTTCCCTCTCTGTTTTACTTGATATTTTTAATGATATCTGGCAATCCGGTGATTTTCCTTCGTCCTGGCGAGAGGCACTAGTCATTCCTATCCCAAAACCTGGCAAGGATGCTAGTGACCCAGCCAACTATCGTCCAATAGCTCTTACTAGTTGTCTCTGCAAGACTCTAGAACGTATGGTCAACGACAGGCTTGTCTGGTTTTTAGAGAAAAACAACCTTATCGTTGATGTACAGAGTGGATTTCGTCGTCAACGTGGCACCATCGATCATCTTGTCCGCTTTGAAACCTTTGTCAGAGAAGCCTTTATTAATAGACAACATGTAGTATCTGTCTTTTTCGACCTTGAAAGCGCTTATGATACGACTTGGAAATACGGAATTCTTAAAGACTTACATGACTTTGGTCTTCGAGGCCGTCTTCCTCTTTTTATCTCAGCCCTCTTGGATGAACGTCTTTTCCGCGTCCGAGTTGGTAATACTGTCTCGGGAGCCCGTCAACAGGAGATGGGTGTGCCCCAAGGATGTATTCTTTCTGTAACACTTTTTAGTGTAAAAATAAACAGTATAGTTAAAGCTATCTGTCCTGGTGTAGACTGTTCTCTTTATGTTGATGACTTTGTTATATGCTTCAGATCTCGAAATATGAATATTATTGAGAGACAACTTCAACAGTGTCTCAACAAACTCCAAACGTGGTCTGATGAAAATGGCTTCAAATTTTCCAAGTCCAAAACAAAATGCATGCACCTTTGTAATCTACGTGGTGTTCATCCAGACCCTGAACTGTATTTGGACAAAACCAAACTTGAAGTCGTTTCTGAATTTAAATTTCTCGGAGTCATCTTTGACAGAAAGCTTTCCTTCCTTCCTCACATCACTGCACTTAAAAAGAAATGCAAGAAGGCTCTTAATCTTCTAAAGGTTGTGGCCCATTCTGAATGGGGAGCAGACCGTAAAGTCCTCTTGCGGCTTTATCGGTCTTTAGTTCGCTCCAAATTAGACTATGGATCTATCGTATACGGATCAGCCCGTAAATCTTGTCTTAAAATTCTCGATCCTATACACAACGAAGGCCTGCGTCTTGTTCTTGGAGCTTTCAGAACTTCTCCTATCAATAGTCTCTATGTTGAGGCTAATGAACCTTCTCTTTCTTACAGGAGGGAAAAACTATCGCTTCAATATCTTTTAAAACTGAAGTCGAATCGTTTTAACCCAACTCATAAAGTTGTTTTTAAACCCCAGTATAAACGTCTTTTTGAAAGGAAACCAAATGTTATTCCTCCATTTGGTATCCGCATGGAGCCCATTGTAGATAACCTTGGCATAGACATTGAGTCTATTGCCGACTATAAAATCTCTGAAATCCCTCCATGGACACTAAACAGTGCAGAATTCAGATTTGACCTTGCATCCGACAAAAAGTCAGTCACGGATAGAACTGTGTTTCATGCTAGATACAACGAGATAAAGGAGCATTATTTTTCTTTCAAACCGATCTATACAGATGGATCTAAAGAGGGAAATTCTGTAGCAGCTGCCGCTATTTATGGAGAAAGGAGCTTAAAGTGCCGCCTTCCAAACAATTCCTCTATCTTCTCTGCAGAAATTAAAGCTATTGATCTTGCCCTTAATCTAGCTGAACATTCTAATTCCAACCGTTTCATTATCTTTTCGGACTCTTTGTCAACATTACAGGCCCTTTCAAATCAACGACTTGAAAACCCCTTAATCTGTAGTTTACTTGAAAGGATCTCACAAATTTCTTCTATGAATAGATTGGTGTTCTGCTGGCTTCCAAGTCATGTAGGCATCAAAGGCAATGAAAATGCCGATAGGTCTGCCAAATCTGCACTTAACCATCCCGTTTCAGATTTTAAAGTTCCACACACTGATTTTAAATCCTCTGTTTTAACACATATCCAATCTTCTTGGCAATCCCAGTGGGATGCTGATGTTTTCAATAAACTACATTCAGTTAAACCTTCCCTCGGTGAATGGTACCCCGTTTACAGGTCTGTTCGTCGAGAAGAAGTGATAATTGCACGACTTCGAATTGGCCATTCACGCATTACACATTCCTGGCTCTTGACCAGAGATGATGCCCCTGAATGTATTCCATGCAATGCATCCTTTTCTATAAAACATATCCTACTAGATTGCATTGACTATCAACCAATTCGTTCAAAATATTTCAACGTCGATAGTTTAAAAAATCTTTTTGATTCTGTCAGCGTTGAATCTATTATCGCTTTCATAAAGGAGATTGGCATTTACAATAAACTGTGATATTTACTCTTTAGTTTCTTATCCACCTTTTTACATTCTTTACTTTGAGTAGGCAGGGATTGCCCAGCCACTCAATATTATATTTTATGCACATTATCAGTTACACATAATCTTTCATCATTTAAAGACTTTTTCTTATCATTTTAAGATTGTTCAAATTTGTTATCACAATCTTAAGTTTGCATCTCCTTAATGGGAGGATTACCTCTTTTGAGGGCATCTTATCTCATTGGAGACATTCATTCTTCATTTAAAGACTCCTTTATTATCAATTTAAGACTGTTCAAATCTTTTTATCGCAGTCTTAACATCACTATTCAAAACCTTTTTGAGTTAATAGGGAAGCCCTGTTGCTCAATTATATCTTTTATACATACTTAGATCACACATGATCCTTCTTAATTTAACTCTTTTATCATTATTACTATATTCAAACTTTTTTCAGTTTAAACAATTTCACTTTTATTATCTTTTAACAGATATGCGCGCTAAATGACCAAAGCTGTCGATGCGCCATAAAACAATATTCATTTATTCATTCATTCTCTCCATTTGGGACGCATAAAACGGGGGTGGGGTAAAGTAGCCAACACTGTCGATTCAATAAACTGAAAAATTACGACACCCGATAAAAAAAAACCAATAGCAACTCAACGGGGCGAGGGTATACTTAGAAAGACTCCTCTTGTAACCAATGGTCTTGCTAGTCTTGCTAGTCAACTTTCAGCGAAGCTTCTTTTTCTTTTTTCTTTGTTTTCTTTGTTTACAGCTGATGTCTTGACAAAATGGCTACCGGATGTGGGTGATGATTGTGCCAAAAATTGTTCGCGGCCCGCTATTTATCCGGTTGAAAATATCCCAGTACGTGATTGGCTGAAATAAAATGTCAGAGCTTAGGCTGTAAAACGGATTGAAAATCTGACCAATCACAAGCGTTCTTTTATTACACAGTTCGGAGTTACACCGAATGGCTGATAAGAGAACTTATCTGATTGGTCCAAATTTCAATCCGTTTTAGGGCTCAAGCTCTGCCAGTTTTTGTCCTCTTTTAATCTCTTGATTTAACAAGCTATTTTGAACATATTTTGTTGCCATACCTTACATATAATCTATATACAATAAAGATCATGGAAAAGCAAATTTGTTAATCTTGAAAAAAAAAAATCATTCATTCATTAATTCACTACTTTATTCAATCTCTCTCTCTCTCTCTCTCTCTCTCTCTCTCTCTCTCTCTCTCTCTGTGAAGTTTTGAAGTTTACTAAATTTGGACCAATCAGAAGTCTTCTCTTATCAAGGCGTTCGGATTACAACGAACGAGTTATAAGAGAACGTTTCTGATTGGTTCAAATTTCAATCCGTTTTAGGGCTCGAGCTCTGCCAGTTTTTCCCCTATTTGAAATCTCTTGATTTAACAATCTCTCTGTGTGATTTTTTCAGGCAGACTTCCAGTGAATTAATTGCTAGCTATTCTGAACTTATTTTGTTGCCAGACTTTACATAAAATCTATATACAATAAAGATCATGGAAAAGCAAATTTGTTAATCTTAGAAGAAAAAAAAAAATCAGTCTTTCATTCACTAATTTGTTCAATCTCTCTCTCTCTCTCTCTCTATGTCTCTGTGAAGTTTTGAAGTTTACTATATTTTGACCAATCAGGAGTGTTCTCTTATCATGGCGTTCGGATTACAACGAACGAGCTATAAGAGAACGTTTCTGATTGGTTCAAATTTCAATCCGTTTTAGGGCTCAAGCTCTGCCAGTTTTTCCCCTATTTGAAATCTTTTGATTTAACAATCTCTTTGTGTGATTTATTCCGGCAGGCTTCCAGTGAATTAATTCCTAGCTTTTTTGAACATGTTTTGTTGCCATACCTTACATAAAATCTATATACAATAAAAATCATGGAAAAGCAAATTTGTTAATCTAAAAAAAAAAAAAAAATTCAGTCATTCATTCACTAATTTATTCAATCTCTCTCTCTCTCTCTCTGTGAAGTTTTGAAGTTTACTATATTTTGGCCAATCAGGAGTGTTCTCTTATCAGGGCGTTCGGATTACAACGAACGAGCTATAAGAGAACGTTTCCGATTGGTTAAAATTTCAATCCGTTTTAGGGCTCAAGCTCTGCCAGTTTTTCCCCTATTTGAAATCTCTTGATTTAACAATCTCTTTGTGTGATTTATTCCGGCAGGCTTCCAGTGAATTAATTCCTAGCTATTTTGAACATGTTTTGTTGCCATACCTTACATAAAATCTATATACAATAAAGATCATGGAAAAGCAAATTTGTTAATCTAAAAAAAAAGAAAATCAGTCATTCATTCACTAATTTATTCACTCACTCTCTCTCTCTCTCTCAGAAGTTTTGAAGTTTACTAAATTTAGACCAATCAGGAGTGTTCTCTTATCAAGGCGTTCGGATTACAACGAACGAGTTATAAGAGAACGTTTCTGATTGGTTCAAATTTCAATCCGTTTTAGGGCTCAAGCTCTGCCAGTTTTTCCCCTCTTTGAAATCTCTTGATTTAACAATCTCTTTGTGTGATTTATTCAGGCAGGCTTCCAATGAATTAATTCCTAGCTATTTTGAACATATTTTGTTGCCAGACCTTACATAAAATCTATATACAATAAAAATCATGGAAAAGCAAATTTGTTAATCTTAGAAAAAAAAAATCAGTCATTCATTCACTAATTTATTCAATTTCTCTCTTTCTCTTTCTCTCTCTTTCTCTCTCTCTCTCTCTCTCTCTCTGAAGTTTTGAAGTTTACTATATTTTGACCAATCAGGAGTGCTCTCTTATCTGGGCGTTCGGATTACAACGAACGAGTTATAAGAGAACGTTTCTGATTGGTTCAAATTTCAATCCGTTTTAGGGCTCAAGCTCTGACATTTTTTCCCCTTTTTTATCCTTTTATTTAACCACCTCTTTTTGTGTAATATATTCAGTCAGGTTTCCAGGGAATTACTTTCCAGTTAGCTTGAACATATAATTTACATGATATTCATGTACAATAATGAGGAATGGAAGCAAATCTCCTGAACCACAAGTTCAAAATCCCCTTTTATTTATTTATTCATTCACACTCTCTCTCTCTTTAAGGTACACTTAAAATGTTGAGGTATGCGTTTCAATTATCCATGTAGTCTAGTAATCTTTTAAAGGATTTCGGACAGCTGCGTAGGAAAAGGCGGACCGACAAATAATTACAAATTAAATTACTCAAGCTTGAGCCCCAAAACCGATTGAAATTATGGACCTAAGCTTGGGCAATGTTATTTGGCAGTTTTTACCAGCCCGTCTCTTCCCGAGCAATAGGCTGATCCTTGAAAAAAAAAATCTGCACGGATAATTAAGTGCTAGACCACTTTGACAATTTGAAAAAAAGAAGTTCTCTCACGTAATTGATGGTCCTGAAAAGGACCTTTTTTATTTTCCCTGAAATTCGATATGTCCCAGGTTTTTATTTTTTTGCAGCCGCCTTTTTCGCTGCTGGCTTCTTGGTAGCCGGTTTCTTAGCTGCGGGCTTCTTCTTTGGAGTAGCCTTCTTTGATTTCTTATCGCTAGAAGCCTTCTTGCTAGGCGTCTTCTTGGCAGCTGCCTTCTTTTTCGGTGTGGCTTTCTTCGCTTTTGCCTTCTTTTCTCCGGTCGCTTTCTTGGGTGTTTTCTTCACGGCAGCCTTTTTCTTTGCTGGTTTGGCCTTTTTTGATTTGGTCGCTTTCTTAGCTGTTTTCTTGACTTCACCAAGCCGGAAAGAACCAGACGCACCTGTTCCTTTCGACTGCTTCAGGGTTCCATTCTTAACCCCGGCTTTGAGTGCTACTTTCAGGTGGTTGTTTACGGCTGTTTCGTTTGGCCCTACACTGAAATTCTTGAGAATGTATTTCAGAAGCGCCTGTCTTGATGAACCACCTCTCTCTTTCAAGGAACCGATAGCCTGGGAGATCATTTCGCTGTATTTAGGGTGATTTGCAGGCTTTTTAGGCTTGCTAGCCTTCTTCACTTTTGGTGTCGCTGGAGCTGCGTCTGCCATCTTGCCTTAACTCTTCCTCGTGATAGAAAGAATGAACAATTACAAACGGCCCTGCACACTAATATACACGACGGATAGGATAGAATTAAGAGCGCGGACCCGGTCGAAAGCACCCTCCACGTTAATAAAACGTATAGGGGGGGGGGGGGGGGTAGAGACTTTTTATCCAAATTTTGTGTTCTTGTTACTTCTGAAACATAGGAATAAATCGCAAAATGTCACAACCTCAGGGGTTTGAGACATTCTAATGTATAACCTTGCTGTTTTTAATTTTCTACCTCTCAGTCTAACCCTATCAACTCATCCAGGTTGTAAAATACATGCATAGTTACCTGCAAAACGGAGAGGTTGGCTACATGTTGGAAAGGAGTGACGCCCTGTAACATCTTCAGTGATAGGCTTTTGTAGAGTTCTGTACACCCCCTCTCTCTCTCTCCCTCCCTCCCTCCCTCTCTCATCGCAATGACAATCTTGAGAAAAGTAAATATTCGAGTAGAATGGTGGCCCTTAAAAGGGCCGTTGTAGTGCTGATAGCAATTTGAGATATTTACTTCTGTGGCTTCTGGGTCTTCTTGGGCAGAAGAACAGCTTGAATGTTAGGCAGTACGCCACCCTGTGCAATGGTTACTCCAGAGAGGAGTTTGTTCAATTCTTCGTCATTTCTGATAGCTAGCTGTAAGTGACGGGGAATGATTCTGCTCTTCTTGTTATCTCGTGCAGCGTTTCCTGCCAATTCCAAAACTTCAGCGGCCAGATACTCTAAAACTGCAGCCAAGTATACTGGTGCACCGGCTCCAACGCGCTCTGCATAGTTTCCCTTACGAAGCAGACGATGAATTCTTCCGACAGGGAACTGAAGTCCGGCCCTGGTAGATCGGCTCTTAGCCTTTCCCTTGGTCTTTCCACCTTTTCCACGTCCAGACATGATTTCTGTTGCAATATGCGATTTCTCAAGGCAAATTGTGAATGCCGAGTCATCATCATCATCGTTCGGTTTTTTACCCTCGCCATGCGGCATAAAGCCATGTGGCGAGCAGCTATTGGTTTTTTATCTATTTTATTGCAGACAATTGGGTTTTTCTATTAATCAGACGGCAACACTCCTCGGTTTAAAAAGTAAAGTATAAAAAAGGGGCTAATAAAAGAATACAAGCCGGTAGGCCGAAAACGACCCTTTTAGGACCACCATTAAAAAACACGTGTAAAAAAAGAATATATACAAAATGTACATGGCCGTAGAGCGTTGCCTGTCTAATTTATAAAGTTTTAGACTAATCCATGGTTTTACATGCAATTTCTTTTTACTCAACAGTGTTGGCAGATTCTAATTATTTCTAACTATAGCTATAATGGCACTGTTCGTACTATGTAATTTCAAAATCCCTTTAATTTTTATTCCCAATATCTTATTAAGAAGATAAATTTATAGTCGAGGCCAAAATCTTGCAGAGAGCTCTCTGAAAAGTAGAACAAAACAAAAATTTACACTATAAGAGCTGCGGGGGGACCGTCAGTCCTGCCTGCTGTGCAGGGCGATCAGGACGACACCACTCAGTAGGGGCATAAAGCCAAGACTACTGGGGTGCTAGTTCTTTCCCTGCCGCCCTAACCACAGCAGGTCCCAAAATGGGTAAAAACTGCTCTAAAAGAGAAATTAAACTTTAACCAAAAATACAACCCTATAGGGGCAGGACTACAGGGGGCTCAGCTCG
This sequence comes from Tridacna gigas, assembly GCA_945859785.2. Lineage (NCBI taxonomy): Eukaryota > Metazoa > Mollusca > Bivalvia > Cardiida > Cardiidae > Tridacna > Tridacna gigas. Next base: position 6,063,413 of record OX244034.2, on the reverse strand, counting down.
GCATAATAAAAGCCCCTGTGTCAATAAAAAATGGTCTAAAAAATCGAATATCGACTCAGATCAGATCTGGGGCGAACTGACTGGCGATCCCCTCGCAGCGATATATATAAAACAATGAAATTAAATTCAACTTTAAAACGGACAGTATACCTGGCCAACACAAACCCGCATGAGTTGAGTAGATGAGGTTAAAAGTCCCTTGTAAAAAAGGGAGCACCCATGCTGGGCTCGGTGACCTGTAAACCCCGCCATATACTTAGTAAATGAGGGGTAAAACAGTCTTTAAAAAGAAAAAGAAAAGTTCCTATACTAATTATGGAGAATATAAGTACAATGTACTACTCAATAGGGACTAATCTTAAAAAAGTTGTTTAAAAGAAAGGTACCGGCTTCTAAGCCAGTAGAAGAAAAGGGGAAAAAAAAAACCAAGAGAACTCTCTGCAATTCTAGTAGGAAAAAAAAAATTACTTAAGTCTCAAGACTGGGGCGGATTTAAGGACACGCCTTGGCCTGCTTAAAAGTATGCACAACAAATTTTGTAATGGATATAACTGACTCATATATCTGGATCCAACAAACACGTAAAATGGGCCAGAACAACACAAAATAATTATAGTTTATTTACAAGTGTAAATGAAGCAGCGCGTCCCTGAACAAGCATACCCTAAGCTATGGGAAAAAGGACCTGATGCAGCTGCGAAAGGCAACGATCAGAGTCGGCCAGCGCAGTTTTTGCGAGCCGACTCGGGCCGAGACCCCCCGCTATTTGTCAATTTTTTTTTTTTTTTTTTTAAGTCCAAGGACCGCCCTACTTCATGATTGAGTCAGTTGTCAAAATGATAATAATAATGATACCAGATTCATAAAAACATATAAGTTGGTATAGTATATAAGTGCATAAGTAAAAAATTTAAATTTATCCCATTGAGGGAACTGTTTTATTTGAATATAGACCAAGGCGTGTTATTATTATGACTGACTGTGTAATCAAATTTTATCAGTCATTTGACAGTCAATTAAATATGTCTCCAGCGCTTTGAAAGTAGAGGACTGCAGAGCCCTTGACGGAAAAAGAATATTACAAATATTAAACTCTGCGTCCTCATGAAAAAGAGCACTGGAGAACTTTCGTCTGGCAACCGAGTGAACGCTGCAGTCCAGCAAGAAATGTTCCGTGGAGTTACGGACACCACAGATGGGGCATATGGCCGAACCCCTAATTATGTGGTGTCCAAGGCTCCCTGGCACTAAATTGTAGCCAAGTCTCAGACGCGTCACGCATTTATCCACCCTTTTGTTGGTTGAATAACTGCGTGGCGGTCTGAAACTCACTCCACTACCATGATAGGGCTGGCCCTGAAGTCGTTGTGCCAGCCCTTTTGACCATTTTTCTTTAATGGATATTTTTGTCATGGAGTAAAGCTCTTTGGTTGCCAGGGGTATTTTTTCTCCGACGGGACCCTCCAGAGCGCGCTTCGCCGCGTCGTCAGCCATCTCGTTCCCCGTAAAACCGACATGTGCTGGACACCACACAAAGGTAACCTCTGATTTATTCAGATGGCACTGATCATAAATGGACAAAATATTTTCTAGTAGATCAGGCCGAGAGTTGCTATTCCTTAAAGAGAGTGATTGAAGAGCCGAAAGAGAATCAGATAGAATAGCAACTTTGTGTTGTTTATTGACCAGTGTCCAGTTTAGTGCATATTGTATAGCAGTCAGTTCCGCGGCGTAAATAGATAACCTGTCGCTGAGTCTTTTTGATGTTTTAACCTTAAGGGCTGGTATAACCATTGCCGCGGAAACTGCTGAATTTTCATTTTTACTTCCATCAGTATAAATTTTTAAGTGCTCAGCATAGCTCGAATTTACATGATCCTCCGTGATAGCCAAAATATGAGAAGGAGGATCACTTTTAGTCAATTTCGAGCTGAGGGATATGTCGACTTTTGGTGGTACGAGAAGCCACGGGGCCGCGAAACGCGATCCAGAGTTCGCTGCACTGCTAACGCCGGGAAGGTGTTCCTCCACAAGACTGGCTGTGGTGGCCCCGAATGGAAGAGCTGGGTTTTTAAATTTGCTCTTAGCAAAGAACCCCTTCCCAACGATCGCGTTCACCGGGTTGCCAGGCTTACCAGAAATCCGCGCCCAGTATTTAACTTGTTGAGCCTCCCTCCGCAGGGTCAAAGGCTCGATACCGGCTTCCAGTTCAAGATACACAGAAGGGGTGGAGGGCAGTGCTCTCAGGGCTATTATCAGGGCCTTTCGCTGGATATTATCAAGCATTTTTAGTGCAGTTGTTGAAGCACAGGCATAGACTATGGCACCGTAGTCTAGCTTTGGACGTATTAGGGACTTATAGAGAAGAAGGAGCGAGTTTTTATCAGAGCCAAAATCGGTGCCCCTTAACATTCTCATAAGGTTTAAGTCCCTTTGACACTTTTCTGTTAACTGTTTTATGTGAGACAGTAACAAGAATTTACGATCCAAAAGCATACCCAAAAATGTTACTGTCTCCTCAAATTTAATTTTTGTGTCGCCTAAATATACGTCCAATTCTTTTAAGTTTTTGTTTCCGAAAATAATCCCTACTGTTTTTGTTTTAGAAATTTTAAAGCCCCATTTTTGGGACCAGCGCCAAATGGAATCCAGTCCTGCCTGTGCCTTACGTTGCAGGGTTTGACCATCGGATCCCATTAGCCAGCCGCCAGAGTCATCGGCAAACTGGCTGATAACCATCCCTGTCCCCTCAGTTGCAGCAGGGAGATCGTTAACCAAAAGAGAAAACAGTAGAGGGGATAAAATGGCGCCTTGGGGGGTACCCCTTGTCAGCGTTTCAGCTTCCGAGAGAGTATCCCCTACCTTAACAGTAATTTTTCTATCCAGCAAAAAGGCCCTAACATATTGAAAGCATCTTCCGGTGATCCCACATTTCTTAAGTTTGTAAAGAATCCCCGAGTGCCATGCAAGGTCGAAAGCGGCCTCGAAGTCAAGAAATATTGCTACAACAGAACGGCCTCTATTTTTAGCATAGAGGACGTCATGTTGTAACCTAACCAACTGATCTAATGTCGATCTGCCCTTTCTGAAGCCAGATTGAAAGGGATTTATTATATTTTTAGATTCAAGATAACTTTCCAAACGTGCCTTAACCATCCCCTCTAGCAATTTCCCAGGGTGGGAGGTAAGGCTTATTGGTCTATAAGATTTGGGATCAGCTGGATCCTTATTTTTCTTTTGAAGTGGGATCACACAGGCGAGCTTCCAGTCCCGAGGATAGCTGCCCTCCTTCCAGATTTTGTTGAAAAAGAAAAGCCAAATGTCTAGAGTGGAGTCAGACATGTTCTTGAACATTTGATAAGAAATTTTGTCAAGTCCCGAGGCAGAATTTTTCCTGCTATTGATGCAGTCTTTTAATTCGTTAAGTGTGAAGTCTAAGTTTATGGGATCTAAAATTGATGTTTCACCTGGAGAGTTTATTTCTTCAAAATGGTCAGCTTCAAATTTTTGTTGAAAGGCCAAAACCTCCGGTTCTACATTAGTTTCACTTGAGACCTTTGAATAATGCTGGACAAGCATGTTTGCCTTGTCCAAGGGACTAATCAAATTTTGACCATTTGAAGTAAGGACAGGGACAGGGGCATATGAATTTCCTTTAATTCTGCGAACTTTTTGCCAAAAATCTTTTGAATTTTTCGGGTCATGAACACAGGATTCGCAGAATTCTTGCCAATTTTGTTTTTTAGATTCTATTATAATTGACTTTGCCAAAGAAACTTTGTCTTGATAAATGACCCGGTTGACTTCACAAGGGTTTCTTTTTAGATTATTTAGGGCCTTCTTTCTCTCCTTGACTGCACTTTCGCAGGAATCGTTCCACCAGGGGACCATCTTTTTTGGGGTAAGATTCTTATTTTTATTTTTGACCGGAATCGAGCGTTTCGCCATGGACAAAAACGTAGAAGTAATATTTTGCTGAAATTCCTCAATATCATCTGAGTAAACATCTGCCAGGGAGATACCCTCACACAGATTTTTAAAAGACTCCCAATCCGCTTTTTCATATATATATTTTTCTTCGGAATTATTTTCAAGTGAATTTGAATTAGATTTTAGGATGGATATGAGGATTGGGAAATGGTCCGAGTTCCAACCATCGTTGATTACTTGCCAAAAGGTCTTATTTGCTATTTTTGTACTCGTGAATGTTAGATCAAGGCATGAAAAAATGCCCCTAGCAGGATCTAACCTGGTGGGGCTCCCATCGTTAAGCAGTACCAAATCTTTTTGTTCGACCCACTCAAAGACTGCTCTTCCATGGGAGTCTGACCTCTGGGCGCCCCATAAGGGATGGTGTGAATTAAAGTCACCAGTGATCACGAGTTCTTTAAGTTCACTCGAAGCCGAAATGAGTGAACTTAGACTATTTAGAGATTCAAGGTCACACCCCCTTGAATAGATATTTGCCAAAATGTACGGGGTATCTGAGGAGTAAATTTCAAAAGCTTGGGTCTCAATCTTGGTCTCCCCATTTTGATCCCTAGCATTGTTTACATTAAGATTTTTAAAATGGACACCATGTTTAAAAAAGGTGGCTAAACCACCGCAAAAATTGTCGTTGTTATTTTTGAAAATTTTATTCTCTAAAGTGTATCCAGGAATATTGCGAGTTGTTCTTTCGTTAAATTTGGTTTCCTGGATACAAATGATGTCGATACTGTTATTAACAAGGAATCTCTTAAGTTCTGTTGTAGTGTAGGCGGAGAGTCCACACGCATTTAAACTTAAAATTTGAAGGTATTTGGCCATGGCGAAATAAGTATGGTTTAAAAATCTGTTTTTTGGCCCCGCGGAGTAAGTGGGGAGAACCTAGACTGAAGCGCCTAGATCCAACCATCGTTTTAAGTGGAGAATTCAGGCACTTCAGTCTGGAACCCGTAGGTTTAGGGAGGCTGGATGGTTTAATTGGCCTCGACATTTTTTTCGGAGTGGCCCGACGTGCTGGTTTTTCCGAGTCAGGGACGCGTCCACCCTCTTTATCATCCTCTGATTTGATTTGAGCAGGATCTTTTTGAAATGATGAAATAAAGGATGATAAAAATTTGTTTCTTAAGTAATTTTGGTTGTAATTTCCGCTTTTTATAGTGGGATCCATGACTAAATTTCTCATTTTTGCCAAAAGATGATCTAAATTGAATTTTTGTAGAAAATTGGTGTCTAATACAGAATCCGTTGATACGGATCTGTCAATCTTTTTTATGGATTCCACTTGGGTGGACGCGTCTCGCTTCTCGGATTGTTCTTTTTGCCTGGGGGGAGGGGGGCTGAAACCTCCCCCAACGATGAGTCCGTAGAGGTCACATCGGTGAGAGAGGGTTCACCCCTCTTTTTATCAGGAGTGCTGTTCCTGCCTCCGTTATGTGGTCTGATATTGGTAGGGGTATGTGGTGATGTTGAGTTTAGGGAAGATTCCGACACTGAGGTGACATCGGTGGTTGTCTTTAATTCTTTTATGGGAGAAATGGGAGGAGTTTCAGTTTTGTCCACCGATGTCTGCTTTTTATTTGGGGAATCTTCCTGGGCCATAACTTTTTGTCTGTCAAGACGAGTGTGGGCTATGTCAATAATTTGTTTATTGTTTGTGTATTGAAGGGTCCTGATCTGTTCTGTTTGGTTTACCTTAAAGGTAAATCGGGGTCCTTTAGAAGAAGGGGAGGGGAGTGGGTTTGCCGAATTTCGCTGGGGGCAGAGAACAGCACCAATAGAGGGACATGGGTCACAGGCCGTCTCGGCCCGGGCCCAAGAGCAACCGTGAGCGTCCTTGTACTCTTGTACTTTGGACGCCCACAAATAAATCGGGCACAGACACGACCGGGCCGTGTGGTTGCCCTGGCAATTTTTACAGCAGACTACGCTTGAATTGCATAGTCTGCTATTATGTGCACCAGCACATCGGGCACAAGCTGTGTCATTTGGACATTTGCTGGAGGTGTGTCCATATTTTTGACATTTGAAACACCTGAGAGGCGGAGTAATATAAGGAAAAACTGGAATGAATAGATCGGATTCTGCTACCCTGACACACTCTGGCAAAACCTTGCCAAAGAATGTCAGGGCAACAGCCGCCGTGGGTGCTCCAAATCTATTTTGGATTCTGGAGGCTTTCATAATAAAAATGTTTTCTAAGTTGACCTCAGCCTCCAGAGTTTGGACTAATTCCTCTGGACTGTAGTCCAGAGGAATATTATGTATTACCCCCCTGACCGTAACCATGTCGTCTGGGGTGTACGCAAAACAACGTACTCCGCAGACGACAAGGGGGGCAATATGTAAAAGTTTGCTCAACATTTGGGCTGAGCACACCTCCAACAACAGACCACCATCTTTTAGTACTACTATTTTTCTTGTAATTCCGGCCAGGTCCCTGCTAATGCCTCGGGAGAGAGCCAAAGGAGATGTCCTCTTAAAACCATGACCTCTCCCGACGGGTCTAATGAACGCTTTAAAGGCCCATGTATTGTTAGAGAGCAAGTGGGCCTGACCGGGATTAATGGGTTCACCATAATTTTTTAAGTTAGCCGACATGGCTCTATAAAGATAAATAAATAAATAAATGAATATATAAATACATACATGTATGTTGTGTGTAATTATGGCTATTTGTTAATTTATAGTAGATTTGACACTGGGCCGCCGCATATATGCTTGACCTTCAGTGTTGAGCTATTGAGTGGACTGTGTAATATAAAATAAAGTAACTCCAAAACAGCAAGAAAGAAAAATATAAAATAAGTTACTGGGATATATGAAGGGGGGACAGATACAAAACAAACAAAACTCAATCACCAAGACATACTATAACATGTCTTTGCTCCGTAAAATATCTATACAGAAAAAGGATATTACTAAGCTGAGAGTACGAACTGATTAAGGGACGATGGGTTGGTTTAAAGAAAAACAGATCGATGCAGGGTGGGGGTGGGGGCAACACTGTTGAGAATGGGAGAGATAGCAAAATACGCGTCGATAAAAAACCAATAACTGTTCGACCGGCGAGAGTATACCTAGATAAGTACAGCTGATGTGTAGTAACAGCAGGATCTCTAGTACAAAATGGATCTCTAGTACAAAATGGAAAATTTTCTTTGTTTACTATCGTCTAAAATGGCTACCGGAAATCCCTATGAATGCCGAGTTCGTTCGTTCGTTTCCCCCCTCCCCCTGGTTGCTGACCCGGCTATCCCCCCTGACGACCAGGGTCCTTCGCCGGGTTGCTCAGCTATGGGGGAGGGGGCTTATTTACCCTCGCCATGCGGCATAAAGCCATGTGGCGAGCAGCTATTGGTTTTTTTCTCCGTATTATTGCGAGACTATATATAAATACTTTTTCAATTAAGTTAGATTTTGTTCAATCGGCAACGCTCCACGGTTTAAAAAGACGCAAAAAAGAAAAACAAGTAAAAGGTAACACCGGGCTAGCCGCAACGAACCCTTTCAGGACCACTTTTTAAAATATTAATTTAAAAAAAAAATATATATATATACACATATATTTACAAGGTGTACAACTCGTGGAGCGTTGCCGGTCTCGTTTTATCACTACATTTTAAACTTGTCTATTTTCTTTTTCGCGAAAGTGTTGGATTCTACAGTGTTGGCGCTTCATAATTGTCGTGTAAAAAGGTCATTGTGTTGTACTAGAGGATTGATAATATGCTTTTCCCATAATTTTTGATAATGACAAAATATTAAATTTAAACTAAATAGTTTAAATTCGTATTGTGTCGAGGCCAAGATTTTTCAGAGAGCTCTCTCTCAAAAAAGAAATTATACAAGACAAAAAATTATATACACGTAAAAACTGTGGAGCGACCGTCAGTCCTGCCTGCTGTGCAGGGCGATCAGGACGACACCACTCAGTAGGGGCATAAAGCCAAGACTACTGGGGTGCTAGTTCTTTCCCTGCCGCCCTATCCACAGCAGGTCCCACAAGGAGTAAAAACTGCCATAAAAAGAAAAGGTAAACTTTCACCAAAAATACAACCCTAGAGGGTAGGACTACGGAGGCTCAGAGCAGACATATATAAAAGCCCCCGTGTCAATAAAAAATAGCTTAAAAGATCAATTATCGACACGGATCAGATCCGTGGCGAACTGACTGACGATCACTTAACAGCTAGAGATATAAAACAGAGGATTTAAAAAAAAAAAAAGAAATAAAAGGAAATTTCTATACCTAGTCACCAAAAACATAAACAAAAACCAGCATGGGTTGAGCAAGGAAAAAGAAAATGTAAAATTCCCTTGTAAATAGGGGAACACCCATGCTTGGCTTGGTGACCTGTAAATCCCCCCAAATACTTAGTATATGGGGGTATAACATATAATTATAAAAGGAGACCCTGTGTTTTATAATACAAAATTTAGCTTATGAATGAACACAAGGGCCTATACAAATTTAAAAAATGCATGTAAAAGAAACATACCAATATAAATTGGTATATGGAAAAAGAAAAGGAAAAAGTACGGTCATGAGAGCTCTCTGAAATTTCAATCAAAGAATTAGGAACTGAACTGGGGCGGATTTGTTGGGGAGCGCCTTGGTATGAAATAAAAGTATATATATATATAAAAAAAAAAAAAAAAAAACCCTAAGAATTTCGATTTTCAAGGCGTGCTCCGATTTGAACGGACTTAAATCTTGTCTGTCATCTGACAGTCCAATAAATATGTCTCAAGTGCTTTGAAAGTGGAGGACCGTAGAGCTTTAGATGGAAATAAAATGTTTTGGATATTGAAGTCTACGTCCTCCCGAAAAATAGCACTTGAGAGTTTCTGCCTCGCAACCAGGTGGACGCCACAGTCCAGCAGAAAGTGCTCCGTGGAGTTTCGGACACCACAGGTGGGGCAAATGGCCGAACCCCCACATATATGGTGCCCTAGGCTCCCTGGCAATAAATTATAGCCCAGCCTCAGACGCGTCACACATTTATCCACCCTTTTATTGGTTGAATACCTGTGTGGCGGTCTGAAACTCACTCCATTTCCATAAATGGGCTGGCTCTTAATTCTATCCGCCAGCCCCTTTGACCACTTTTTTTTAATTGAAGTTTTCAAAATGGAGTATACTTCAGTGGTTGCCAGGGGTATTTTATCTCCAACGGGTCCCTCCAGAGCGCGCTTCGCCGCATCGTCCGCTACCTCATTCCCAACAAAACCGACATGAGCTGGACACCACACAAAGGTAACCTCTGAATTATTCAGGTGGCACTGATCATAAATGGACAGAATATTTTCTAGAAGATCAGGCCGGGAGTTGCTACTCCTTAAAGATAATGATTGGAGGGCCGAAAGAGAATCAGATAGAATAGCAACTTTGTGTGGTTTGTTGACCAATATCCAGTCTAATGCATAATTTATAGCTGTCAGTTCCGCGGCATAAATAGATAACCTGTCGCTGAGTCTTTTTGATGTTTTAACCTTAAGGGCTGGTATAACCATTGCCGCGGAAACTGCTAGATTTTCGTTTTTACTTCCGTCAGTGAAAATTTTTAAGTGCTCAGCATACCTCGAATTTACATGATCCTCCGTAATTGCCAAAATTTGTGAAGGAGGGTCATTTTTCGTAAATTTCGAGCTAAGGGATGTGTCGACTTGGGGAGCTTTGAGAAGCCACGGCGCCGCGAAGCGCGATCTGGAGTCCGCTACACTGTTAACATTGGGAAGGTGTTCCTCCACCAAATTGGCGGTTTTGGCCCCAAAAGGAAGAACTGGGTTTTTATATTTGTTTTTATAAAAGAACCCCTTCCCAACGATTGCGTTCACCGGGTTGCACGGCTTACTTGAAATCCGCGCCCAGTACTTTACTATTTGTGCCTCTCTCCGCAGAGTTAAAGGCTCGATTCCGGCTTCCAGTTCAAGATAAACTGAGGGGGTAGACGACAGTGCCCTCAGGGCTATTATCAGTGCCCTACGCTGGATACCGTCTAACATTTTAAGTGCAGATGGTTTAGCACAGGCATAGACTATGGCACCGTAGTCTATCTTTGGACGTATTAGGGACTTATAGAGAAGAAGGAGCGAATTTTTGTCCGAGCCAAAATCGGTGCCCCTTAACATTCTCATGAGATTTAAGTCCCTCTGGCACTTTATCATTAAAGTTTTTATGTGAGGCAGTAACGTGAATTTGCGATCCAAAAGCATACCCAAAAATGTTACTGTCTCCTGAAATTTAATTTTTGTGCCGCCTAAATATACGTCCAATTCTTTTAGATTTTTATTTCCGAAAATAATCCCTACAGTTTTAGTTTTAGAAATTTTAAAGCCCCATTCCTGGGACCAGCGCCAAATGGAATCCAGCCCTGCCTGTGCCTTACGTTGCAGGGTTTGACCATCGGATCCCATTAGCCAGCCGCCGGAATCATCGGCGAACTGGCTGATAACCATCCCTGTCCCCTCAGTTGCAGCAGGGAGATCGTTAACCAAAAGAGAAAACAGTAGAGGGGATAAAATGGCGCCCTGGGGGGTACCCCTTGTTAGCGTTTCCGCTTCCGAGAGAGTATCCCCTACCTTAACTGTAATTTTTCTATCCAGCAGAAAGGCCCTGACATATTGAAAGCATCGTCCGGAGATCCCACATTTCTTAATTTTATAGAGAATCCCCGAGTGCCATGCAAGATCAAAAGCGGCCTCGAGGTCAAGAAATATGGCTACAACAGAACGCCCTCTATTTTTGGCATAGAGGACGTCATGTTGTAGCCTAACCAACTGATCGAAAGTCGATCTGCCCTTTCGGAAGCCAGACTGAAAGGGATTTATGATGTTTTTGGATTCAAGATAGCGTTCCAAACGGGCCTTAACCATCCCCTCCAGCAATTTTCCAGGGTGGGAGGTAAGGCTTATAGGTCTGTAAGATTTTGGATCAGCTGGATCCTTATTTTTCTTTTGTAGTGGGATCACACAGGCGAGCTTCCAGTCCCGAGGATAGCTGCCCTCTTTCCAGATTTTATTGTAAAAGGAAAGCCAAAGGTCCAGTGTGGTATCGGACATATTCTTGAACATTGTATACGAAATTTGGTCAAGTCCCGAGGTAGAATTTTTCCTGCTATTGATGCAGTCTTTTAGTTCTTTAAGTGTGAAGTCTAAATTGATAGGATCTGAATTAAATGTTTCACCTGGAGAGTTAATTTCTTCGAAATGGTCTGTTTCAAAATTTTTCTGATAGGCCAAAACCTCAGGCTCTACATTTGTTTCACTGGAAACATTAGAATAATGTCGGACAAGCGTATTGGCTTTGTCCAAGGGGCTAATCGAATGGTGACCATTTGAAGTGAGAACAGGGACAGGGGCATATGAATTTCCTTTAATTCTGCGAATCTTTTGCCAAAAATCTTTAGAATTTTTCGGGTCGTGAACACAGGATTCGCAGAATTCTTGCCAATTTGTTTTTTAGATTCTAAAACAACTGATTTAGCCAGAAAAACTTTATTTTGATAGGTGACCCGGTTGACTTCACAGGGGTTTCTTTTCAGATTGTTAAGGGCCTTTTTTCTCTCCCTGACTGCACTTTCACAGGAATCGTTCCACCAGGGGACCATCTTTTTTTTTGAAAGATATTTCTTTTTAACCGGAATCGAGCGTTTCGCCATGGACAAAAAGGTAGAAGTAATTTTTTTAATTGAAGGAATCGATATCCTCGTCGTAAACATCTGCTAGGGAGATATCCTCACATAAGCTTTTAAACGAGTCCCAATCCGCTTTTTCGTAGATAAATTTTTCTTCAGAATCGTTTTCTTTAGAATTTGGACTAGAATTTAGAATTGATATGTGGATTGGGAGGTGGTCAGAATTCCAAGAATCATTAATTACTTGCCAAAACATACTATTTGCCAATTTTGGACTCGTGAAAGTTAGATCGAGGCACGAAAACGTGCCTCTTGCGGGATCTAACCTGGTGGGACTCCCATCGTTGAGTAGTACAAGATCATTTTTTTCGACCCAATCAAAGACTGCTCTTCCATGGGAGTCTGACTTCAGGGCGCCCCATAAGGGATGGTGTGAGTTAAAGTCACCAGTGATCACGAGTTCTTTAAGTTCACTCGATGCCGAAATGAGTGAACTTAAATTGTTAAGAGATTCAAGGTCACACCCCCTTGAATAGACGTTTGCCAAAATGTAAGGAGTATCTGAGGAGTAGATTTCGAAAGCTTGGGTCTCAATTTTGATCTCCCCATTTGAATCCCTAGCACTGTTTACGTTTAAATTTTTGAAATTTAGTCCATTTCTGAAAAAAGTACCCAAACCGCCACAAAAGTTACCGTTACTATTTTTAAAGATTTTGTTTTCGAATGTGTATCCAGGAATATTTCTAGTTGTGTTTTCGTTAAGTTTAGTTTCCTGGATACATATGATATCAAAGTTATTTAGATCGAGGAATCGTTTTAATTCAGTCATGGTGTGGGCCGAAAGCCCACACGCATTGAAACTTAGAATTTGGATTGTTTTGTCCATGGTGAAATTAATAAGGTTTGAAAATCTGCTTTTTAACTCCGCGGAGTAAAAAGGGGGATCCCAGGCTGAAATGTCTGGACCCGACCGCCGTTTTAAGCGGTGAGTTCAGGCCCTTCAGCCTGCGTCCCACAGGTTTTGGGAGGCTGGATGGTCTTGTTGGCCTCGACACTTTTTTTGGTGTTGTCCGACGTGCTGGTTTCTCTGGGACAGGGGCAGGGATGCATCCGCCCTCTTTATCATCCTCAGATTTTGGAATAAATGGTTTTGGAGTTATTGAGTCTTTTTGAAATGAGGAGATAAACGATGCCAAAAATTTATTTCTTAAGTAATTTTGACTATAATTTCCGTTTTTTATAGTGGAATCCATAACTAAAATTTTCATTTTTTCCAAAAGTAGATCTAAATTAAATTTCTGTAGAAAGTTCGTATCTAAAGAAGGTTCCGTTTCAACTGATTTGTCTATTTTTCCTATGGATTCCACTTGGGTGGATGCGTCTTACTTTTCTAACTTTATGGGGCTTTGCATTTGTTTGCCGGAGGGGGTTGAAACCTCTCCCAACGACGAGTCCATTGCGGTCACGTCGGTGAGGGAAGGTTCCCCCCTTTTTTATCAGGAGTGCTGCTTCTATCCTTTTTTATTACTTTAATAGAAGGGGAGGTACGGGAAATAGAAGTGCAAGAAGAAGTTTCCGAGATCATGGTTACATCGGTAGGCGTGGTCTTCACAATATTTATTGGAGAAATGGGAGGGGTTTTAGATTTTCCTACCGATGTTTGTTTTGTAATTATTGTGGAAGCTTCTAGGGCCATGACTTTTTGTCGGTCAAGACAAGTATGGGCAATTTCTGTAGTTTGATTTTTATTGATATATTGTAGGGTCCTGACTTTTTCTGTTTGATTTACCTTAAAGGCGAATCGGGGTCCTTGGGGAGAAGAGGAGGGGATTGAGCCAGACGAATTTTGTTGGGGGACAGAAGCAGCACTATTATGAGGGTATGGACCACACGCCTGCTCCGCAAGTGCCCAGGAACACCCGTGAGCGTCCTTGTACTCTTGTATTTTGGACGCCCACAAGTACACCGAACACCGACTGGAACGGGCCGTGTGACCATTCTGACAATTTGTGCAGCAGACTACGCTTGAATTGCATAGCCTGCTGTTATGTGGACCAGCACATCGGGCGCAGGTTGTTTCATTAGGACATTTCTTGGAGGTGTGCCCGTATTTCTGACATCGGAAGCACCGACGCGGCGGAGTGATAAATGCCTCTACAGGGATAAACAGGTCAGAGTCAGTTACCCTGACACACTCTGGCAAAACATCCCCAAAGAATGTCAGGGCAACAGCCGCCGTCGGTGCTCCGAAACGATTGAAAATTCTGGAGGCTTTCATTATGAAAATATTTTTAGATTTAACCTGTGCCTCCAGAGTTAGGACCAATTCCTCTGGACTATAATCCATAGGAATGTTATGTATTACTCCCCTGACCGTGACCATGTCGTCTGGGGTGTAAGCAAAGCAGCGCACACCACAGACGACAAGGGGGGTAATATGTAGTAACTTGCTCAACATTTGAGCCGAGCACACCTCCAACAAAAGACCGCCATCTTTTAAAACAACTATTCTTTTAGCAATCCCGGACAGGTCCCTGCTAATGCCTCTTGAAAGGGTCAGAGGAGATGTCTTCTTAAAGCCATCTCCTCTCCCGAGGGGCCTAACGAAGGCCTTGAAGGACCAGGTATTGTTAGAAAGCAGGTGGGCCTGTCCGGGATTGATGGGTTCACCATACTTTTGTAGATTTTCAGACATTTTGAAAAAATAAAGTATATACTAAATAAATGGTAGAAGTATATCTATGTAGTGTCTGTGAAATGATGAATCTGTTTGACACTGGGCCGCCGCAAAACGCTTGACCTTCAGTGTATACTATGTTGTTTTAGGGTGAAATAGATAAAAAAAAGAAAAACCCAAGAGTATCAATGAATAAAACAACCTTTATATGTCACACAAAAAGGGAAATAATGGACATACAACAGCAATGACCTTACAAAGGGCTGTAACCACAGATTGGTCGGAGGTACGACACAACTATAGGGCAAAAGCACTGTGAAAAAAAAAAATAACGATATAGGAGGGGGGGAACCGAACACTGAAGAATATGTATTTTACGCGATAGATAAAAAAAACCAATAGCAGCTCGACGGACGAGGGTATACTTAACGATAGCTCTGTACAAATGTGGATTCAGCTTTCGTCTTGGTTTCGATGATATGTACGTTTCTGTTCCGAACCCCTTTGTTTACTTTCTTCTCGGTAAAAATGGCTACCCGGAAGTGAATGCCGAGTGACTGCGACCTTCATTTATATACTACAAGTAAGGGGATTGACCTACTTTGCTACAGAATTAAGCTCGACCAATGAAATTTCTGTATACATGTATAAATCTGATAATTATGATAGCCAATCAGACAACTTGTACTACAAGCATGCTAGGCGGAACGCACACGACCTCCGTTTATTTTTCATCTGCAATGGGATTGACCTACTTTATTACAGAATTAAGCTCACCCAATGAAAATTGTTGTTCCACATATGTTAGCCAATGAGAGAGCTCGTTCTAGACGCACACTAGGCACGATGAAGGATTCGGGAAAGAATAATATTGCTGAACAAATTCTACTCCAGATCGTTTTTTTTAACTAAATTAACGCAAGTTTTCAAGCACTGTTTAGGAAATTTACTACTAACTGGCGTAAACTTGTGTGTGCGAGCGCTTTCTGGCTTGGTCTTTTATATACCTATCTCTCTCTCACTCTTTTTTTCAGGAATTAAAAAAAAAAAAAAAAGAATGTGATGCCTAAATCTATTTTCTTACTGTTGTCACTAAAACACACACACACATACATACATACACAAACACACAAAGGGGTGGGGCTGCATTGACAGTGAGGAAAAGAACTTTCTAGATAGTTGGTGGCCCTGATAAGGGCCGTTTTTTTTTTTTTTTTTTTGAACGCAACAGGAGCGCTCTATTTGCTGCTGGTGTACTTTGTCACGGCCTTAGTGCCTTCGCTGACTGCGTGCTTGGCCAATTCGCCGGGTAACAGAAGGCGAACAGCGGTCTGGACCTCTCTACTGGTAATGGTCGATCGTTTGTTATAGTGAGCCAGTCTGGATGCTTCGGCACCAATTCTTTCGAAGATGTCATTGACAAAGCTGTTCATAATGGACATAGCTTTGCTTGAAATACCAGTGTCTGGGTGCACTTGTTTCAAAACTTTGTAAATATAGATGGCGTAGGATTCCTTCCTCCTCTTCCTTTTCTTTTTGTCGGTAACACGGACCGCTTTAGCCTTTGTGGCGGCTTTCTTGGATCCCTTCCCGGTTACTTTAGCTTGAGCAGGCATGTTTCAATCAAATCTGAATGAAATAATGTTTTGTCAAATGATCTTTTTTCCTTTATATATCAGCAGAGGAGGATTGACCTAAATTCAGTAATAATTAAAGCTCGCAGCGCGGACGTGGTCGAAGGCTACCTTCAACCAATCACAGACGTCCTCTCATCAGGACGTTCGGTATGGAAATCGTTCATTTCAAGAAATTTCTCATATTAGAATCCATCTAGAGAAATTGCGATGAAGCCAGAGTTAAAAATTCCCAATGATCTGGACAGCCATACACTTTCTTTACATGTGCCGAAAATTTGATGAGGATCAGAAAATTGTGAAGGAAGCCATCGATCAGCAAAAATGGCATCAATACCGTTCGAGCTTGAGTCGAAAAACGGATTGACCTACATACGGTTGGAATTAATATTAAATCAACCAATCGGAAGCGTTCTCTCATAAGAACGTTATAACAGCGACTTTCGAGTAAATTTTTTTCCGGTTTTCAAATCCTTCTAGTGCTTCTGCAGTTATTCCAGGGAAAGAAATCTTAATTGATATGGATAGGCATACTGTTCAATTACGTGTGTAGAAAATTTGGTAAGGATCAGGCACATGTGTAGGTAGCAATCGATCGGCAAAAATGAGAAAAAATCATCCGAGCTTGAGCCCTGAAACGGATTGAAAATTGGACCAATCAGAGACGTCCTTATATCAAAATGTTCGGTTCTGCATGTTTGAAGTGAATTAAGACAGGGAATAACTTGTGTGCCTATGCCTGGTATGAAGAGCAGAGGGCAGACTCTAGATGCTCTAGAAAGCGTATTTGGGCACAAAATCACAGCATCAAACAGATATTAAAAATGAAAAGTAATACTAATAATTGACAATGTAAGAAGGAAGTTTTTCGAATATTTGTGTGGCCCTTAAAAGGGCCGTTTATATTTCAGTTGTATCCTGGTTTTTAACCACCGAATCCGTAGAGAGTCCTACCCTGCCTCTTTAGGGCATATACAACATCCATGGCGGTAACTGTCTTTCTCTTGGCGTGCTCAGTGTAGGTGACTGCATCTCTGATCACGTTCTCGAGGAAAACTTTCAGCACTCCTCTGGTCTCTTCGTAGATAAGCCCCGAAATTCTCTTCACACCACCTCGACGAGCAAGACGGCGAATAGCTGGCTTGGTGATACCCTGGATATTGTCACGCAAAACTTTTCTATGACGCTTAGCGCCTCCTTTTCCGAGACCTTTACCTCCTTTTCCACGTCCAGACATTTTGACGAAGTTTGCTAGTGGATAGTATCGACTAGTATGATTGTTCCTTTCATCATCATCGTTGGGTTTTTTTTACCCTCGCCATGCGGCATAAAGCCATGTGGCGAGCAGCTATTGGTTTTTTATCTATTTTGTTACAGACAATTGGGTTTTTCTATTAATCAGACGGCAACACTCCACGGTTTAAAAGGTATAGTATAAAAAAAGGGGTTAATAAAAGAATACAAGCCGGTAGGCCGGAAACGACCCTTTTAGGACCACCATTAAAAAACACGTGTAAAAAAAGAATATATACAAAATGTACATGGCCGTGGAGCATTTGCCTGTCTAATTTATAAAGATCCATAGTTTTACATGAAATTTCTTTGGACTCAACAGTGTTGGTAGATTCTAATTATTTCTACTATAGCTATAATGGCACTATTCGTACTATGTATTTTTTAAGTCCTTTTAATTTATATTACCAATATCTTATTACAAAAAAAAAAAAAAAAAAAATAGACGAGGCCAAAAACTTACAGAGAGTTCTCTAAAAAGTTGAACAAAAGAAAAATTTACACTATAAGAGCTGCGGGGGGACCGTCAGTCCTGCCTGCTGTGCAGGGCGATCAGGACGACACCACTCAGTAGGGGCATAAAGCCAAAACTACTGGGGTGCTAGTTCTTTCCCTGCCGCCCTAACCACAGCAGGTCCCAAAATGGGTAAAAAATGCTCTAAAAAGGGAAATTAAACTGTTACCAAAAATACAACCCTATAGGGGCAGGACTACAGGGGACTCAGCTCGGCATAATAAAAGCCCCTGTGTCAGTAAAAAATGGTCTAAAAAATCGTATATCGACCCAGATCAGATCCGGGGCGAACTGACTGGCGATCCCCTCGCAGCGATATATATAAAACAATGAAATTAAATTCAACTTTAAAACGGACAATATACCTGGCCAACACAAACCCGCATGAGTTGAGTAGATGAAGTTAAAAATCCCTTGTAAAAAAGGGAGCACCCATGCTGGGCTCGGTGACCTGTAAACCCCGCCATATACTTAGTAAATGGGGGGTAAAACAGTCTTTAAAAAGAAAAAGAAAAGTTCCTATACTAAATATGGAAAATCTAAGTACAATGTACTTACTCAATAGGGACTAATCTTAAAAAAGCTGTTTAAAAGGAGGGTACCGGTTTCAAAGCTAGTAGAAAAAAAAAAACCCAAGAGAACTCTTTGCAATTCTAGTAGGGAAAAAAAAAAAAAAATACTTAAGTCTCAAGACTGGGGCGGATTTAAGGACACGCCTTGGCCTGCTTTGAAATATGCACCACAAAATTATAGTGGGTATATCTGACTCATATATCTGGACCCAACAAAAACGTAAAATGGGCCAGAACAACAAAAAATAATTATGGTTTATTTGAAAATGTAAATGAAGCAGCGCGTCCCTGGACGAACACAGCCTAAACTGTGGAAAAAAAAAAAAACCTGATGCAGCTGCGAAAAGTAACGATCCGAGTCGGACAGCGCAGTATGAGCAACCCGACTCGGTCCGAGACCCTTCGCTACTTGTTAATGCTTTTTGTTTTTATGTCCAAGGACCGCCCTACTTCATGATTGAGTCAGTTGTCAAAATAATATTATTAATAATAATACCAGATTCATAAAAAGATATAGAAGTTGGTATAGTAAATAAGTGCATAAGTAAAAAATTTAGTTTTATCCCATAAAGGGAACTGTTTTGTTTAAATATAGACCAAGGCGTGTTATTATTTTGAGTGACTGTATTCAAATTTTGTCAGTCATTTGACAGTCAATTAGATACGTCTCCAGTGCTTTGAAAGTAGAGGACCGCAGAGCCCTTGACGGAAAAAGAATATTAAAAATGTTAAACTCTGCGTCCTCATGAAAAAGAGCACTGGAGAACTTTCGTCTCGCAACCGAGTGGACGCTACAGTCCAGCAGAAAATGTTCCGTGGAGTTACGGACACCACAGGTGGGGCATATGGCCGAACCCCCAATTATGTGGTGTCCTAGGCTCCCTAGCAATAGATTATAGCCAAGTCTCAGACGCGTCACACATTTATCCACCCTTTTGTTGGTTGAATAACTGTGTGGCGGTCTGAAACTCACTCCACTACCATGATAGGGCTGGCCCTTAAATCGTTGTGCCAGCCCTTTTGACCATTTTTCTTTAATGGATATTTTAGTCATGGAGTAAAGCTCTTTGGTTGCCAGGGGTATTTTATCTCCGACGGGACCATCCAGAGCGCGCTGGGGAGATATCCTCACATAAGCTTTTAAACGAGTCCCAATCCGCTTTTTCGTAGATAAATTTTTCTTCAGAATTGTTTTCTTTAGAATTTGGACTAGAATTTAGAATTGATATGTGGATTGGGAAGTGGTCAGAATTCCAAGAATCATTAATTACTTGCCAAAACATACTATTTGCCAATTTTGGACTCGTGAAAGTTAGATCGAGGCACGAAAACGTGCCTCTTGCGGGATCTAACCTGGTGGGACTCCCATCGTTGAGTAGTACAAGATCATTTTTTTCGACCCAATCAAAGACTGCTCTTCCATGGGAGTCTGACCTCAGGGCGCCCCATAAGGGATGGTGTGAGTTAAAGTCACCAGTGATCACGAGTTCTTTAAGTTCACTCGATGCCGAAATGAGTGAACTTAAATTGTTTAGAGATTCAAGGTCACACCCCCTTGAATAGACGTTTGCCAAAATGTAAGGAGTATCTGAGGAGTAGATTTCGAAAGCTTGGGTCTCAATTTTGATCTCCCCATTTGAATCCCTAGCACTGTTTACGTTTAAATTTTTGAAATTTAGTCCATTTCTGAAAAAAGTACCCAAACCGCCACAAAAGTTACCGTTACTATTTTTAAAGATTTTGTTTTCGAATGTGTATCCAGGAATATTTCTAGTTGTGTTTTCGTTAAGTTTAGTTTCCTGGATACATATGATATCAAAGTTATTTAGATCGAGGAATCGTTTTAATTCAGTCATGGTGTGGGCCGAAAGCCCACACGCATTGAAACTTAGAATTTGGATTGTTTTGTCCATGGTGAAATTAATAAGGTTTGAAAATCTGCTTTTTAACTCCGCGGAGTAAAAAGGGGGATCCCAGGCTGAAATGTCTGGACCCGACCGCCGTTTTAAGCGGTGAGTTCAGGCCCTTCAGCCTGCGTCCCACAGGTTTTGGGAGGCTGGATGGTCTTGTTGGCCTCGACACTTTTTTTGGTGTTGTCCGACGTGCTGGTTTCTCTGGGACAGGGGCAGGGATGCATCCGCCCTCTTTATCATCCTCAGATTTTGGAATAAATGGTTTTGGAGTTATTGAGTCTTTTTGAAATGAGGAGATAAACGATGCCAAAAATTTATTTCTTAAGTAATTTTGACTATAATTTCCGTTTTTTATAGTGGAATCCATAACTAAAATTTTCATTTTTTCCAAAAGTAGATCTAAATTAAATTTCTGTAGAAAGTTCGTATCTAAAGAAGGTTCCGTTTCAACTGATTTGTCTATTTTTCCTATGGATTCCACTTGGGTGGATGCGTCTTACTTTTCTAACTTTATGGGGCTTTGCATTTGTTTGCCGGAGGGGGTTGAAACCTCTCCCAACGACGAGTCCATTGCGGTCACGTCGGTGAGGGAAGGTTCCCCCCTTTTTTATCAGGAGTGCTGCTTCTATCCTTTTTTATTACTTTAATAGAAGGGGAGGTACGGGAAATAGAAGTGCAAGAAGAAGTTTCCGAGATCATGGTTACATCGGTAGGCGTGGTCTTCACAATATTTATTGGAGAAATGGGAGGGGTTTTAGATTTTCCTACCGATGTTTGTTTTGTAATTATTGTGGAAGCTTCTAGGGCCATGACTTTTTGTCGGTCAAGACAAGTATGGGCAATTTCTGTAGTTTGATTTTTATTGATATATTGTAGGGTCCTGACTTTTTCTGTTTGATTTACCTTAAAGGCGAATCGGGGTCCTTGGGGAGAAGAGGAGGGGATTGAGCCAGACGAATTTTGTTGGGGGACAGAAGCAGCACTATTATGAGGGTATGGACCACACGCCTGCTCCGCAAGTGCCCAGGAACACCCGTGAGCGTCCTTGTACTCTTGTATTTTGGACGCCCACAAGTACACCGAACACCGACTGGAACGGGCCGTGTGACCATTCTGACAATTTGTGCAGCAGACTACGCTTGAATTGCATAGCCTGCTGTTATGTGGACCAGCACATCGGGCGCAGGTTGTTTCATTAGGACATTTCTTGGAGGTGTGCCCGTATTTCTGACATCGGAAGCACCGACGCGGCGGAGTGATAAATGCCTCTACAGGGATAAACAGGTCAGAGTCAGTTACCCTGACACACTCTGGCAAAACATCCCCAAAGAATGTCAGGGCAACAGCCGCCGTCGGTGCTCCGAAACGATTGAAAATTCTGGAGGCTTTCATTATGAAAATATTTTTAGATTTAACCTGTGCCTCCAGAGTTAGGACCAATTCCTCTGGACTATAATCCATAGGAATGTTATGTATTACTCCCCTGACCGTGACCATGTCGTCTGGGGTGTAAGCAAAGCAGCGCACACCACAGACGACAAGGGGGGTAATATGTAGTAACTTGCTCAACATTTGAGCCGAGCACACCTCCAACAAAAGACCGCCATCTTTTAAAACAACTATTCTTTTAGCAATCCCGGACAGGTCCCTGCTAATGCCTCTTGAAAGGGTCAGAGGAGATGTCTTCTTAAAGCCATCTCCTCTCCCGAGGGGCCTAACGAAGGCCTTGAAGGACCAGGTATTGTTAGAAAGCAGGTGGGCCTGTCCGGGATTGATGGGTTCACCATACTTTTGTAGATTTTCAGACATTTTGAAAAAATAAAGTATATACTAAATAAATGGTAGAAGTATATCTATGTAGTGTCTGTGAAATGATGAATCTGTTTGACACTGGGCCGCCGCAAAACGCTTGACCTTCAGTGTATACTATGTTGTTTTAGGGTGAAATAGATAAAAAAAAGAAAAACCCAAGAGTATCAATGAATAAAACAACCTTTATATGTCACACAAAAAGGGAAATAATGGACATACAACAGCAATGACCTTACAAAGGGCTGTAACCACAGATTGGTCGGAGGTACGACACAACTATAGGGCAAAAGCACTGTGAAAAAAAAAAATAACGATATAGGAGGGGGGGAACCGAACACTGAAGAATATGTATTTTACGCGATAGATAAAAAAAACCAATAGCAGCTCGACGGACGAGGGTATACTTAACGATAGCTCTGTACAAATGTGGATTCAGCTTTCGTCTTGGTTTCGATGATATGTACGTTTCTGTTCCGAACCCCTTTGTTTACTTTCTTCTCGGTAAAAATGGCTACCCGGAAGTGAATGCCGAGTGACTGCGACCTTCATTTATATACTACAAGTAAGGGGATTGACCTACTTTGCTACAGAATTAAGCTCGACCAATGAAATTTCTGTATACATGTATAAATCTGATAATTATGATAGCCAATCAGACAACTTGTACTACAAGCATGCTAGGCGGAACGCACACGACCTCCGTTTATTTTTCATCTGCAATGGGATTGACCTACTTTATTACAGAATTAAGCTCACCCAATGAAAATTGTTGTTCCACATATGTTAGCCAATGAGAGAGCTCGTTCTAGACGCACACTAGGCACGATGAAGGATTCGGGAAAGAATAATATTGCTGAACAAATTCTACTCCAGATCGTTTTTTTTAACTAAATTAACGCAAGTTTTCAAGCACTGTTTAGGAAATTTACTACTAACTGGCGTAAACTTGTGTGTGCGAGCGCTTTCTGGCTTGGTCTTTTATATACCTATCTCTCTCTCACTCTTTTTTTCAGGAATTAAAAAAAAAAAAAAAAGAATGTGATGCCTAAATCTATTTTCTTACTGTTGTCACTAAAACACACACACACATACATACATACACAAACACACAAAGGGGTGGGGCTGCATTGACAGTGAGGAAAAGAACTTTCTAGATAGTTGGTGGCCCTGATAAGGGCCGTTTTTTTTTTTTTTTTTTTGAACGCAACAGGAGCGCTCTATTTGCTGCTGGTGTACTTTGTCACGGCCTTAGTGCCTTCGCTGACTGCGTGCTTGGCCAATTCGCCGGGTAACAGAAGGCGAACAGCGGTCTGGACCTCTCTACTGGTAATGGTCGATCGTTTGTTATAGTGAGCCAGTCTGGATGCTTCGGCACCAATTCTTTCGAAGATGTCATTGACAAAGCTGTTCATAATGGACATAGCTTTGCTTGAAATACCAGTGTCTGGGTGCACTTGTTTCAAAACTTTGTAAATATAGATGGCGTAGGATTCCTTCCTCCTCTTCCTTTTCTTTTTGTCGGTAACACGGACCGCTTTAGCCTTTGTGGCGGCTTTCTTGGATCCCTTCCCGGTTACTTTAGCTTGAGCAGGCATGTTTCAATCAAATCTGAATGAAATAATGTTTTGTCAAATGATCTTTTTTCCTTTATATATCAGCAGAGGAGGATTGACCTAAATTCAGTAATAATTAAAGCTCGCAGCGCGGACGTGGTCGAAGGCTACCTTCAACCAATCACAGACGTCCTCTCATCAGGACGTTCGGTATGGAAATCGTTCATTTCAAGAAATTTCTCATATTAGAATCCATCTAGAGAAATTGCGATGAAGCCAGAGTTAAAAATTCCCAATGATCTGGACAGCCATACACTTTCTTTACATGTGCCGAAAATTTGATGAGGATCAGAAAATTGTGAAGGAAGCCATCGATCAGCAAAAATGGCATCAATACCGTTCGAGCTTGAGTCGAAAAACGGATTGACCTACATACGGTTGGAATTAATATTAAATCAACCAATCGGAAGCGTTCTCTCATAAGAACGTTATAACAGCGACTTTCGAGTAAATTTTTTTCCGGTTTTCAAATCCTTCTAGTGCTTCTGCAGTTATTCCAGGGAAAGAAATCTTAATTGATATGGATAGGCATACTGTTCAATTACGTGTGTAGAAAATTTGGTAAGGATCAGGCACATGTGTAGGTAGCAATCGATCGGCAAAAATGAGAAAAAATCATCCGAGCTTGAGCCCTGAAACGGATTGAAAATTGGACCAATCAGAGACGTCCTTATATCAAAATGTTCGGTTCTGCATGTTTGAAGTGAATTAAGACAGGGAATAACTTGTGTGCCTATGCCTGGTATGAAGAGCAGAGGGCAGACTCTAGATGCTCTAGAAAGCGTATTTGGGCACAAAATCACAGCATCAAACAGATATTAAAAATGAAAAGTAATACTAATAATTGACAATGTAAGAAGGAAGTTTTTCGAATATTTGTGTGGCCCTTAAAAGGGCCGTTTATATTTCAGTTGTATCCTGGTTTTTAACCACCGAATCCGTAGAGAGTCCTACCCTGCCTCTTTAGGGCATATACAACATCCATGGCGGTAACTGTCTTTCTCTTGGCGTGCTCAGTGTAGGTGACTGCATCTCTGATCACGTTCTCGAGGAAAACTTTCAGCACTCCTCTGGTCTCTTCGTAGATAAGCCCCGAAATTCTCTTCACACCACCTCGACGAGCAAGACGGCGAATAGCTGGCTTGGTGATACCCTGGATATTGTCACGCAAAACTTTTCTATGACGCTTAGCGCCTCCTTTTCCGAGACCTTTACCTCCTTTTCCACGTCCAGACATTTTGACGAAGTTTGCTAGTGGATAGTATCGACTAGTATGATTGTTCCTTTCATCATCATCGTTGGGTTTTTTTTACCCTCGCCATGCGGCATAAAGCCATGTGGCGAGCAGCTATTGGTTTTTTATCTATTTTGTTACAGACAATTGGGTTTTTCTATTAATCAGACGGCAACACTCCACGGTTTAAAAGGTATAGTATAAAAAAAGGGGTTAATAAAAGAATACAAGCCGGTAGGCCGGAAACGACCCTTTTAGGACCACCATTAAAAAACACGTGTAAAAAAAGAATATATACAAAATGTACATGGCCGTGGAGCATTTGCCTGTCTAATTTATAAAGATCCATAGTTTTACATGAAATTTCTTTGGACTCAACAGTGTTGGTAGATTCTAATTATTTCTACTATAGCTATAATGGCACTATTCGTACTATGTATTTTTTAAGTCCTTTTAATTTATATTACCAATATCTTATTACAAAAAAAAAAAAAAAAAAAAATAGACGAGGCCAAAAACTTACAGAGAGTTCTCTAAAAAGTTGAACAAAAGAAAAATTTACACTATAAGAGCTGCGGGGGGACCGTCAGTCCTGCCTGCTGTGCAGGGCGATCAGGACGACACCACTCAGTAGGGGCATAAAGCCAAAACTACTGGGGTGCTAGTTCTTTCCCTGCCGCCCTAACCACAGCAGGTCCCAAAATGGGTAAAAAATGCTCTAAAAAGGGAAATTAAACTGTTACCAAAAATACAACCCTATAGGGGCAGGACTACAGGGGACTCAGCTCGGCATAATAAAAGCCCCTGTGTCAGTAAAAAATGGTCTAAAAAATCGTATATCGACCCAGATCAGATCCGGGGCGAACTGACTGGCGATCCCCTCGCAGCGATATATATAAAACAATGAAATTAAATTCAACTTTAAAACGGACAATATACCTGGCCAACACAAACCCGCATGAGTTGAGTAGATGAAGTTAAAAATCCCTTGTAAAAAAGGGAGCACCCATGCTGGGCTCGGTGACCTGTAAACCCCGCCATATACTTAGTAAATGGGGGGTAAAACAGTCTTTAAAAAGAAAAAGAAAAGTTCCTATACTAAATATGGAAAATCTAAGTACAATGTACTTACTCAATAGGGACTAATCTTAAAAAAGCTGTTTAAAAGGAGGGTACCGGTTTCAAAGCTAGTAGAAAAAAAAAAACCCAAGAGAACTCTTTGCAATTCTAGTAGGGAAAAAAAAAAAAAAATACTTAAGTCTCAAGACTGGGGCGGATTTAAGGACACGCCTTGGCCTGCTTTGAAATATGCACCACAAAATTATAGTGGGTATATCTGACTCATATATCTGGACCCAACAAAAACGTAAAATGGGCCAGAACAACAAAAAATAATTATGGTTTATTTGAAAATGTAAATGAAGCAGCGCGTCCCTGGACGAACACAGCCTAAACTGTGGAAAAAAAAAAAAACCTGATGCAGCTGCGAAAAGTAACGATCCGAGTCGGACAGCGCAGTATGAGCAACCCGACTCGGTCCGAGACCCTTCGCTACTTGTTAATGCTTTTTGTTTTTATGTCCAAGGACCGCCCTACTTCATGATTGAGTCAGTTGTCAAAAAGATAATATTAATAATAATACCAGATTCATAAAAAGATATAGAAGTTGGTATAGTAAATAAGTGCATAAGTAAAAAATTTAGTTTTATCCCATTAAGGGAACTGTTTTGTTTAAATATAGACCAAGGCGTGTTATTATTTTGAGTGACTGTATTCAAATTTTGTCAGTCATTTGACAGTCAATTAGATACGTCTCCAGTGCTTTGAAAGTAGAGGACCGCAGAGCCCTTGACGGAAAAAGAATATTAAAAATGTTAAACTCTGCGTCCTCATGAAAAAGAGCACTGGAGAACTTTCGTCTCGCAACCGAGTGGACGCTACAGTCCAGCAGAAAATGTTCCGTGGAGTTACGGACACCACAGGTGGGGCATATGGCCGAACCCCCAATTATGTGGTGTCCTAGGCTCCCTAGCAATAGATTATAGCCAAGTCTCAGACGCGTCACACATTTATCCACCCTTTTGTTGGTTGAATAACTGTGTGGCGGTCTGAAACTCACTCCACTACCATGATAGGGCTGGCCCTTAAATCGTTGTGCCAGCCCTTTTGACCATTTTTCTTTAATGGATATTTTAGTCATGGAGTAAAGCTCTTTGGTTGCCAGGGGTATTTTATCCCCGACGGGACCATCCAGAGCGCGCTGGGGAGATATCCTCACATAAGCTTTTAAACGAGTCCCAATCCGCTTTTTCGTAGATAAATTTTTCTTCAGAATTGTTTTCTTTAGAATTTGGACTAGAATTTAGAATTGATATGTGGATTGGGAAGTGGTCAGAATTCCAAGAATCATTAATTACTTGCCAAAACATACTATTTGCCAATTTTGGACTCGTGAAAGTTAGATCGAGGCACGAAAACGTGCCTCTTGCGGGATCTAACCTGGTGGGACTCCCATCGTTGAGTAGTACAAGATCATTTTTTTCGACCCAATCAAAGACTGCTCTTCCATGGGAGTCTGACTTCAGGGCGCCCCATAAGGGATGGTGTGAGTTAAAGTCACCAGTGATCACGAGTTCTTTAAGTTCACTCGATGCCGAAATGAGTGAACTTAAATTGTTAAGAGATTCAAGGTCACACCCCCTTGAATAGACGTTTGCCAAAATGTAAGGAGTATCTGAGGAGTAGATTTCGAAAGCTTGGGTCTCAATTTTGATCTCCCCATTTGAATCCCTAGCACTGTTTACGTTTAAATTTTTGAAATTTAGTCCATTTCTGAAAAAAGTACCCAAACCGCCACAAAAGTTACCGTTACTATTTTTAAAGATTTTGTTTTCGAATGTGTATCCAGGAATATTTCTAGTTGTGTTTTCGTTAAGTTTAGTTTCCTGGATACATATGATATCAAAGTTATTTAGATCGAGGAATCGTTTTAATTCAGTCATGGTGTGGGCCGAAAGCCCACACGCATTGAAACTTAGAATTTGGATTGTTTTGTCCATGGTGAAATTAATAAGGTTTGAAAATCTGCTTTTTAACTCCGCGGAGTAAAAAGGGGGATCCCAGGCTGAAATGTCTGGACCCGACCGCCGTTTTAAGCGGTGAGTTCAGGCCCTTCAGCCTGCGTCCCACAGGTTTTGGGAGGCTGGATGGTCTTGTTGGCCTCGACACTTTTTTTGGTGTTGTCCGACGTGCTGGTTTCTCTGGGACAGGGGCAGGGATGCATCCGCCCTCTTTATCATCCTCAGATTTTGGAATAAATGGTTTTGGAGTTATTGAGTCTTTTTGAAATGAGGAGATAAACGATGCCAAAAATTTATTTCTTAAGTAATTTTGACTATAATTTCCGTTTTTTATAGTGGAATCCATAACTAAAATTTTCATTTTTTCCAAAAGTAGATCTAAATTAAATTTCTGTAGAAAGTTCGTATCTAAAGAAGGTTCCGTTTCAACTGATTTGTCTATTTTTCCTATGGATTCCACTTGGGTGGATGCGTCTTACTTTTCTAACTTTATGGGGCTTTGCATTTGTTTGCCGGAGGGGGTTGAAACCTCTCCCAACGACGAGTCCATTGCGGTCACGTCGGTGAGGGAAGGTTCCCCCCTTTTTTATCAGGAGTGCTGCTTCTATCCTTTTTTATTACTTTAATAGAAGGGGAGGTACGGGAAATAGAAGTGCAAGAAGAAGTTTCCGAGATCATGGTTACATCGGTAGGCGTGGTCTTCACAATATTTATTGGAGAAATGGGAGGGGTTTTAGATTTTCCTACCGATGTTTGTTTTGTAATTATTGTGGAAGCTTCTAGGGCCATGACTTTTTGTCGGTCAAGACAAGTATGGGCAATTTCTGTAGTTTGATTTTTATTGATATATTGTAGGGTCCTGACTTTTTCTGTTTGATTTACCTTAAAGGCGAATCGGGGTCCTTGGGGAGAAGAGGAGGGGATTGAGCCAGACGAATTTTGTTGGGGGACAGAAGCAGCACTATTATGAGGGTATGGACCACACGCCTGCTCCGCAAGTGCCCAGGAACACCCGTGAGCGTCCTTGTACTCTTGTATTTTGGACGCCCACAAGTACACCGAACACCGACTGGAACGGGCCGTGTGACCATTCTGACAATTTGTGCAGCAGACTACGCTTGAATTGCATAGCCTGCTGTTATGTGGACCAGCACATCGGGCGCAGGTTGTTTCATTAGGACATTTCTTGGAGGTGTGCCCGTATTTCTGACATCGGAAGCACCGACGCGGCGGAGTGATAAATGCCTCTACAGGGATAAACAGGTCAGAGTCAGTTACCCTGACACACTCTGGCAAAACATCCCCAAAGAATGTCAGGGCAACAGCCGCCGTCGGTGCTCCGAAACGATTGAAAATTCTGGAGGCTTTCATTATGAAAATATTTTTAGATTTAACCTGTGCCTCCAGAGTTAGGACCAATTCCTCTGGACTATAATCCATAGGAATGTTATGTATTACTCCCCTGACCGTGACCATGTCGTCTGGGGTGTAAGCAAAGCAGCGCACACCACAGACGACAAGGGGGGTAATATGTAGTAACTTGCTCAACATTTGAGCCGAGCACACCTCCAACAAAAGACCGCCATCTTTTAAAACAACTATTCTTTTAGCAATCCCGGACAGGTCCCTGCTAATGCCTCTTGAAAGGGTCAGAGGAGATGTCTTCTTAAAGCCATCTCCTCTCCCGAGGGGCCTAACGAAGGCCTTGAAGGACCAGGTATTGTTAGAAAGCAGGTGGGCCTGTCCGGGATTGATGGGTTCACCATACTTTTGTAGATTTTCAGACATTTTGAAAAAATAAAGTATATACTAAATAAATGGTAGAAGTATATCTATGTAGTGTCTGTGAAATGATGAATCTGTTTGACACTGGGCCGCCGCAAAACGCTTGACCTTCAGTGTATACTATGTTGTTTTAGGGTGAAATAGATAAAAAAAAGAAAAACCCAAGAGTATCAATGAATAAAACAACCTTTATATGTCACACAAAAAGGGAAATAATGGACATACAACAGCAATGACCTTACAAAGGGCTGTAACCACAGATTGGTCGGAGGTACGACACAACTATAGGGCAAAAGCACTGTGAAAAAAAAAAATAACGATATAGGAGGGGGGGAACCGAACACTGAAGAATATGTATTTTACGCGATAGATAAAAAAAACCAATAGCAGCTCGACGGACGAGGGTATACTTAACGATAGCTCTGTACAAATGTGGATTCAGCTTTCGTCTTGGTTTCGATGATATGTACGTTTCTGTTCCGAACCCCTTTGTTTACTTTCTTCTCGGTAAAAATGGCTACCCGGAAGTGAATGCCGAGTGACTGCGACCTTCATTTATATACTACAAGTAAGGGGATTGACCTACTTTGCTACAGAATTAAGCTCGACCAATGAAATTTCTGTATACATGTATAAATCTGATAATTATGATAGCCAATCAGACAACTTGTACTACAAGCATGCTAGGCGGAACGCACACGACCTCCGTTTATTTTTCATCTGCAATGGGATTGACCTACTTTATTACAGAATTAAGCTCACCCAATGAAAATTGTTGTTACACATATGTTAGCCAATGAGAGAGCTCGTTCTAGACGCACACTAGGCACGATGAAGGATTCGGGAAAGAATAATATTGCTGAACAAATTCTACTCCAGATCGTTTTTTTTAACTAAATTAACGCAAGTTTTCAAGCACTGTTTAGGAAATTTACTACTAACTGGCGTAAACTTGTGTGTGCGAGCGCTTTCTGGCTTGGTCTTTTATATACCTATCTCTCTCTCACTCTTTTTTTCAGGAATTAAAAAAAAAAAAAAAAGAATGTGATGCCTAAATCTATTTTCTTACTGTTGTCACTAAAACACACACACACATACATACATACACAAACACACAAAGGGGTGGGGCTGCATTGACAGTGAGGAAAAGAACTTTCTAGATAGTTGGTGGCCCTGATAAGGGCCGTTTTTTTTGTTTTTTTTTGAACGCAACAGGAGCGCTCTATTTGCTGCTGGTGTACTTTGTCACGGCCTTAGTGCCTTCGCTGACTGCGTGCTTGGCCAATTCGCCGGGTAACAGAAGGCGAACAGCGGTCTGGACCTCTCTACTGGTAATGGTCGATCGTTTGTTATAGTGAGCCAGTCTGGATGCTTCGGCACCAATTCTTTCGAAGATGTCATTGACAAAGCTGTTCATAATGGACATAGCTTTGCTTGAAATACCAGTGTCTGGGTGCACTTGTTTCAAAACTTTGTAAATATAGATGGCGTAGGATTCCTTCCTCCTCTTCCTTTTCTTTTTGTCGGTAACACGGACCGCTTTAGCCTTTGTGGCGGCTTTCTTGGATCCCTTCCCGGTTACTTTAGCTTGAGCAGGCATGTTTCAATCAAATCTGAATGAAATAATGTTTTGTCAAATGATCTTTTTTCCTTTATATATCAGCAGAGGAGGATTGACCTAAATTCAGTAATAATTAAAGCTCGCAGCGCGGACGTGGTCGAAGGCTACCTTCAACCAATCACAGACGTCCTCTCATCAGGACGTTCGGTATGGAAATCGTTCATTTCAAGAAATTTCTCATATTAGAATCCATCTAGAGAAATTGCGATGAAGCCAGAGTTAAAAATTCCCAATGATCTGGACAGCCATACACTTTCTTTACATGTGCCGAAAATTTGATGAGGATCAGAAAATTGTGAAGGAAGCCATCGATCAGCAAAAATGGCATCAATACCGTTCGAGCTTGAGTCGAAAAACGGATTGACCTACATACGGTTGGAATTAATATTAAATCAACCAATCGGAAGCGTTCTCTCATAAGAACGTTATAACAGCGACTTTCGAGTAAATTTTTTTCCGGTTTTCAAATCCTTCTAGTGCTTCTGCAGTTATTCCAGGGAAAGAAATCTTAATTGATATGGATAGGCATACTGTTCAATTACGTGTGTAGAAAATTTGGTAAGGATCAGGCACATGTGTAGGTAGCAATCGATCGGCAAAAATGAGAAAAAATCATCCGAGCTTGAGCCCTGAAACGGATTGAAAATTGGACCAATCAGAGACGTCCTTATATCAAAATGTTCGGTTCTGCATGTTTGAAGTGAATTAAGACAGGGAATAACTTGTGTGCCTATGCCTGGTATGAAGAGCAGAGGGCAGACTCTAGATGCTCTAGAAAGCGTATTTGGGCACAAAATCACAGCATCAAACAGATATTAAAAATGAAAAGTAATACTAATAATTGACAATGTAAGAAGGAAGTTTTTCGAATATTTGTGTGGCCCTTAAAAGGGCCGTTTATATTTCAGTTGTATCCTGGTTTTTAACCACCGAATCCGTAGAGAGTCCTACCCTGCCTCTTTAGGGCATATACAACATCCATGGCGGTAACTGTCTTTCTCTTGGCGTGCTCAGTGTAGGTGACTGCATCTCTGATCACGTTCTCGAGGAAAACTTTCAGCACTCCTCTGGTCTCTTCGTAGATAAGCCCCGAAATTCTCTTCACACCACCTCGACGAGCAAGACGGCGAATAGCTGGCTTGGTGATACCCTGGATATTGTCACGCAAAACTTTTCTATGACGCTTAGCGCCTCCTTTTCCGAGACCTTTACCTCCTTTTCCACGTCCAGACATTTTGACGAAGTTTGCTAGTGGATAGTATCGACTAGTATGATTGTTCCTTTCATCATCATCGTTGGGTTTTTTTTACCCTCGCCATGCGGCATAAAGCCATGTGGCGAGCAGCTATTGATTTTTTATCTATTTTGTTACAGACAATTGGGTTTTTCTATTAATCAGACGGCAACACTCCACGGTTTAAAAGGTATAGTATAAAAAAAGGGGTTAATAAAAGAATACAAGCCGGTAGGCCGAAAACGACCCTTTTAGGACCACCATTAAAAAACACGTGTAAAAAAAGAATATATACAAAATGTACATGGCCGTGGAGCATTTGCCTGTCTAATTTATAAAGATCCATAGTTTTACATGAAATTTCTTTGGACTCAACAGTGTTGGTAGATTCTAATTATTTCTACTATAGCTATAATGGCACTATTCGTACTATGTATTTTTTAAGTCCTTTTAATTTATATTACCAATATCTTATTACAAAAAAAAAAAAAAAAAAAAAAAATAGACGAGGCCAAAAACTTACAGAGAGTTCTCTAAAAAGTTGAACAAAAGAAAAATTTACACTATAAGAGCTGCGGGGGGACCGTCAGTCCTGCCTGCTGTGCAGGGCGATCAGGACGACACCACTCAGTAGGGGCATAAAGCCAAAACTACTGGGGTGCTAGTTCTTTCCCTGCCGCCCTAACCACAGCAGGTCCCAAAATGGGTAAAAAATGCTCTAAAAAGGGAAATTAAACTGTTACCAAAAATACAACCCTATAGGGGCAGGACTACAGGGGACTCAGCTCGGCATAATAAAAGCCCCTGTGTCAGTAAAAAATGGTCTAAAAAATCGTATATCGACCCAGATCAGATCCGGGGCGAACTGACTGGCGATCCCCTCGCAGCGATATATATAAAACAATGAAATTAAATTCAACTTTAAAACGGACAATATACCTGGCCAACACAAACCCGCATGAGTTGAGTAGATGAAGTTAAAAATCCCTTGTAAAAAAGGGAGCACCCATGCTGGGCTCGGTGACCTGTAAACCCCGCCATATACTTAGTAAATGGGGGGTAAAACAGTCTTTAAAAAGAAAAAGAAAAGTTCCTATACTAAATATGGAAAATCTAAGTACAATGTACTTACTCAATAGGGACTAATCTTAAAAAAGCTGTTTAAAAGGAGGGTACCGGTTTCAAAGCTAGTAGAAAAAAAAAAACCCAAGAGAACTCTTTGCAATTCTAGTAGGGAAAAAAAAAATACTTAAGTCTCAAGACTGGGGCGGATTTAAGGACACGCCTTGGCCTGCTTTGAAATATGCACCACAAAATTATAGTGGGTATATCTGACTCATATATCTGGACCCAACAAAAACGTAAAATGGGCCAGAACAACAAAAAATAATTATGGTTTATTTGAAAATGTAAATGAAGCAGCGCGTCCCTGGACGAACACAGCCTAAACTGTGGAAAAAAAAAAAAACCTGATGCAGCTGCGAAAAGTAACGATCCGAGTCGGACAGCGCAGTATGATCAACCCGACTCGGTCCGAGACCCTTCGCTACTTGTTAATGCTTTTTGTTTTTATGTCCAAGGACCGCCCTACTTCATGATTGAGTCAGTTGTCAAAATAATATTATTAATAATAATACCAGATTCATAAAAAGATATAGAAGTTGGTATAGTAAATAAGTGCATAAGTAAAAAATTTAGTTTTATCCCATAAAGGGAACTGTTTTGTTTAAATATAGACCAAGGCGTGTTATTATTTTGAGTGACTGTATTCAAATTTTGTCAGTCATTTGACAGTCAATTAGATACGTCTCCAGTGCTTTGAAAGTAGAGGACCGCAGAGCCCTTGACGGAAAAAGAATATTAAAAATGTTAAACTCTGCGTCCTCATGAAAAAGAGCACTGGAGAACTTTCGTCTCGCAACCGAGTGGACGCTACAGTCCAGCAGAAAATGTTCCGTGGAGTTACGGACACCACAGGTGGGGCATATGGCCGAACCCCCAATTATGTGGTGTCCTAGGCTCCCTAGCAATAGATTATAGCCAAGTCTCAGACGCGTCACACATTTATCCACCCTTTTGTTGGTTGAATAACTGTGTGGCGGTCTGAAACTCACTCCACTACCATGATAGGGCTGGCCCTTAAATCGTTGTGCCAGCCCTTTTGACCATTTTTCTTTAATGGATATTTTAGTCATGGAGTAAAGCTCTTTGGTTGCCAGGGGTATTTTATCTCCGACGGGACCATCCAGAGCGCGCTGGGGAGATATCCTCACATAAGCTTTTAAACGAGTCCCAATCCGCTTTTTCGTAGATAAATTTTTCTTCAGAATTGTTTTCTTTAGAATTTGGACTAGAATTTAGAATTGATATGTGGATTGGGAAGTGGTCAGAATTCCAAGAATCATTAATTACTTGCCAAAACATACTATTTGCCAATTTTGGACTCGTGAAAGTTAGATCGAGGCACGAAAACGTGCCTCTTGCGGGATCTAACCTGGTGGGACTCCCATCGTTGAGTAGTACAAGATCATTTTTTTCGACCCAATCAAAGACTGCTCTTCCATGGGAGTCTGACCTCAGGGCGCCCCATAAGGGATGGTGTGAGTTAAAGTCACCAGTGATCACGAGTTCTTTAAGTTCACTCGATGCCGAAATGAGTGAACTTAAATTGTTTAGAGATTCAAGGTCACACCCCCTTGAATAGACGTTTGCCAAAATGTAAGGAGTATCTGAGGAGTAGATTTCGAAAGCTTGGGTCTCAATTTTGATCTCCCCATTTGAATCCCTAGCACTGTTTACGTTTAAATTTTTGAAATTTAGTCCATTTCTGAAAAAAGTACCCAAACCGCCACAAAAGTTACCGTTACTATTTTTAAAGATTTTGTTTTCGAATGTGTATCCAGGAATATTTCTAGTTGTGTTTTCGTTAAGTTTAGTTTCCTGGATACATATGATATCAAAGTTATTTAGATCGAGGAATCGTTTTAATTCAGTCATGGTGTGGGCCGAAAGCCCACACGCATTGAAACTTAGAATTTGGATTGTTTTGTCCATGGTGAAATTAATAAGGTTTGAAAATCTGCTTTTTAACTCCGCGGAGTAAAAAGGGGGATCCCAGGCTGAAATGTCTGGACCCGACCGCCGTTTTAAGCGGTGAGTTCAGGCCCTTCAGCCTGCGTCCCACAGGTTTTGGGAGGCTGGATGGTCTTGTTGGCCTCGACACTTTTTTTGGTGTTGTCCGACGTGCTGGTTTCTCTGGGACAGGGGCAGGGATGCATCCGCCCTCTTTATCATCCTCAGATTTTGGAATAAATGGTTTTGGAGTTATTGAGTCTTTTTGAAATGAGGAGATAAACGATGCCAAAAATTTATTTCTTAAGTAATTTTGACTATAATTTCCGTTTTTTATAGTGGAATCCATAACTAAAATTTTCATTTTTTCCAAAAGTAGATCTAAATTAAATTTCTGTAGAAAGTTTGTATCTAAAGAAGGTTCCGTTTCAACTGATTTGTCTATTTTTCCTATGGATTCCACTTGGGTGGATGCGTCTTGTTTTTCTAACTTTTCTAACTTTATGGGGCTTTGCATTTGTTTGCCGGAGGGGGTTGAAACCTCTCCCAACGACGAGTCCATTGCGGTCACGTCGGTGAGGGAAGGTTCCCCCCCTTTTTTATCAGGAGTGCTGCTTCTATCCTTTTTTATTGCTTTAATAGAAGGGGAGGTACGGGAAATAGAAGTGCAAGAAGAAGTTTCCGAGATCATGGTTACATCGGTAGGCGTGGTCTTCACAATGTTTATTGGAGAAATGGGAGGAGTTTTAGATTTTCCTACCGATGTTTGTTTTGTAATTATTGTGGAAGCTTCTAGGGCCATGACTTTTTGTCGGTCAAGACAAGTATGGGCAATTTCTGTAGTTTGATTTTTATTGGTATATTATAGGGTCCTGACTTTTTCTGTTTGATTTACCTTAAAGGCGAATCGGGGTCCTTGGGGAGAAGAGGAGGGGATTGGGCCAGACGAATTTTGTTGGGGGACAGAAGCAGCACTATTATGAGGGTATGGACCACACGCCTGCTCCGCAAGTGCCCAGGAACACCCGTGAGCGTCCTTGTACTCTTGTATTTTGGACGCCCACAGGTACACCGAACACCGACTGGAACGGGCCGTGTGACCATTCTGGCAATTTGTGCAGCAGACTACGCTTGAATTGCATAGCCTGCTGTTATGTGGACCAGCACATCGGGCGCAGGTTGTTTCATTAGGACATTTCTTGGAGGTGTGCCCGTATTTCTGACATCGGAAGCACCGAAGCGGCGGAGTGATAAATGCCTCTACAGGGATAAACAGGTCAGAGTCAGTTACCCTGACACACTCTGGCAAAACATCCCCAAAGAATGTCAGGGCAACAGCCGCCGTCGGTGCTCCGAAACGATTGAAAATTCTGGAGGCTTTCATTATGAAAATATTTTTAGATTTAACCTGTGCCTCCAGAGTTAGGACCAATTCCTCAGGACTATAATCCATAGGAATGTTATGTATTACTCCCCTGACCGTGACCATGTCGTCTGGGGTGTAAGCAA
This sequence comes from Tridacna gigas, assembly GCA_945859785.2. Classification (NCBI taxonomy): domain Eukaryota; kingdom Metazoa; phylum Mollusca; class Bivalvia; order Cardiida; family Cardiidae; genus Tridacna; species Tridacna gigas. The sequence goes on along the minus strand of OX244034.2, from coordinate 6,026,226 downwards.
AGCAGCTCACACCACAGACGACAAGGGGGGTAATATGTAGTAACTTGCTCAACATTTGAGCCGAGCACACCTCCAACAAAAGACCGCCATCTTTTAAAACAACTATTCTTTTAGCAATCCCGGACAGGTCCCTGCCAATGCCTCGTGAAAGGGTCAGAGGAGATGTCTTCTTAAAGCCATCTCCTCTCCCGAGGGGCCTAACGAAGGCCTTGAAGGACCAGGTGTTGTTAGAAAGCAGGTGGGCCTGTCCGGGATTGATGGGTTCACCATACTTTTGTAGATTTTCAGACATTTTGAAAAAAGAAAATATATACTAAATAAATGGCACAAGTATATCTATGTAGTGTCTGTGAAATGATGAATCTGTTTGACACTGGGCCGCCGCAAAACGCTTGACCTTCAGTGTATACTATGTTGTTGTAGGGTGAAATAGATAAAAAAAGAAAAACCCAAGAGTATCAATGAATAAAACAACCTTTATATGTCACACAAAAAGAGAAATAATGGACATACAACAGCAATGACCTTACAAAGGGCTGTAACCACAGATTGGTCGGAGGTACGACACAACTATGGGGCAAAAGCACTGTGAAAAAAAAATAACGATATAGGAGGGGGGGAACCGAACGCTGAAGAATATGTATTTTACGCGAAAGATAAAAAAAAAACCAATAGCAGCTCGACGGACGAGGGTATACTTAACGATAGCTCTGTACAAATGTGGATTCAGCTTTCGTCTTGGTTTCGATGATATGTACGTTTCTGTTCCGAACCCCTTTGTTTACTTTCTTCTCGGTAAAAATGGCTGCCCGGAAGTGGGATGTTTTGTCGAATGATGATGAATGAATGCCGAGTGACTGCGACCTTCATTTATATACTACAAGTAAGGGGATTGACCTACTTTGCTACAGAATTAAGCTCGACCAATGAAATTTCTGTATACATGGATAAATCTGATAATTATGATAGCCAATCAGACAACTTGTACTACAAGCATGCTAGGCGGAACGCACACGACCTCCGTTTATTTTTCATCTGCAATGGGATTGACCTACTTTATTACAGAATTAAGCTCACCCAATGAAAATTGTTGTTACACATATGTTAGCCAATGAGAGAGCTCGTTCTAGACGCACACTAGGCACGATGAAGGATTCTGGAAAGAATAATATTGCTGAACAAATTCTACTCCAGATCGTTTTTTTAACTAAATTAACGCAAGTTTTCAAGCACTGTTTAGGAAATTTACTACTAACTGGCGTAAAGTTGTGTGTGCGAGCGCTTTCTGGCTTGGTCTTTTATATACCTATCTCTCTCTCACTCTTTTTTTCAGGAATTAAAAAAAAAAAAAAAAAAAAAAAAATGTGATGCCTAAATCTATTTTCTTACTGTTGTCACTAAAACACACACACACATACATACATACATACACAAACACACAAAGGGGTGGGGCTGCATTGACAGTGAGGAAAAGAACTTTCTAGATAGTTGGTGGCCCTGATAAGGGCCGTTTTTTTTTTTTTTTTGAACGCAACAGGAGCGCTCTATTTGCTGCTGGTGTACTTTGTCACGGCCTTAGTGCCTTCGCTGACTGCGTGCTTGGCCAATTCGCCGGGTAACAGAAGGCGAACAGCGGTCTGGACCTCTCTACTGGTAATGGTCGATCGTTTGTTATAGTGAGCCAGTCTGGATGCTTCGGCAGCAATTCTTTCGAAGATGTCATTGACAAAGCTGTTCATAATGGACATAGCTTTGCTTGAAATACCAGTGTCTGGGTGCACTTGTTTCAAAACTTTGTAAATGTAGATGGCGTAGGATTCCTTCCTCCTCTTCCTTTTCTTTTTGTCGGTAACACGGACCGCTTTAGCCTTTGTGGCGGCTTTCTTGGATCCCTTCCCGGTTACTTTAGCTTGAGCAGGCATGTTTCAATCAAATCTGAATGAAATAATGTTTTGTCAAATGATCTTTTTTCCTTTATATATCAGCAGAGGAGGATTGACCTAAATTCAGTAATAATTAAAGCTCGCAGCGCGGACGTGGTCGAAGGCTACCTTCAACCAATCACAGACGTCCTCTCATCAGGACGTTCGGTATGGAAATCGTTCATTTCAAGAAATTTCTCATATTAGAATCCATCTAGAGAAATTGCGATGAAGCCAGAGTTAAAAATTCCCAATGATCTGGACAGCCATACACTTTCTTTACATGTGCCGAAAATTTGATGAGGATCAGAAAATTGTGAAGGAAGCCATCGATCAGCAAAAATGGCATCAATACCGTTCGAGCTTGAGTCGAAAAACGGATTGACCTACATACGGTTGGAATTAATATTAAATCAACCAATCGGAAGCGTTCTCTCATAAGAACGTTATAACAGCGACTTTCGAGTAAATTTTTTTCCGGTTTTCAAATCCTTCTAGTGCTTCTGCAGTTATCCCGGGGAAAGAAATCTTAATTGATATGGATAGGCATACTGTTCAATTACGTGTGTAGAAAATTTGGTAAGGATCAGGCACATGTGTAGGTAGCAATCGATCGGCAAAAATGAGAAAAAATCATCCGAGCTTGAGCCCTGAAACGGATTGAAAATTGGACCAATCAGAGACGTCCTTATATCAAAATGTTCGGTTCTGCATGTTTGAAGTGAATTAAGACAGGGAATAACTTGTGTGCCTATGCCTGGTATGAAGAGCAGAGGGCAGACTCTAGATGCTCTAGAAAGCGTATATGGGCACAAAATCACAGCATCAAACAGATATTAAAAATGAAAAGTAATACTAATAATTGACAATGTAAGAAGGAAGTTTTTCGAATATTTGTGTGGCCCTTAAAAGGGCCGTTTATATTTCAGTTGTATCCTGGTTTTTAACCACCGAATCCGTAGAGAGTCCTACCCTGCCTCTTTAGGGCATATACAACATCCATGGCGGTAACTGTCTTTCTCTTGGCGTGCTCAGTGTAGGTGACTGCATCTCTGATCACGTTCTCGAGGAAAACTTTCAGCACTCCTCTGGTCTCTTCGTAGATAAGCCCCGAAATTCTCTTCACACCACCTCGACGAGCAAGACGGCGAATAGCTGGCTTGGTGATACCCTGGATATTGTCACGCAAAACTTTTCTATGACGCTTAGCGCCTCCTTTTCCGAGACCTTTACCTCCTTTTCCACGTCCAGACATTTTGACGAAGTTTGCTAGTGGATAGTATCGACTAGTATGATTGTTCCTTTCCATCATCATCGTTGGGTTTTTTTACCCTCGCCATGCGGCATAAAGCCATGTGGCGAGCAGCTATTGGTTTTTTATCTATTTTGTTACAGACAATTGGGTTTTTCTATTAATCAGACGGCAACACTCCACGGTTTAAAAGGTATAGAATAAAAAAGGGGTTAATAAAAGAATACAAGCCGGTAGGCCGAAAACGACCCTTTTAGGACCACCATTAAAAAATACGTGTAAAAAAAGAATATATACAAAATGTACATGGCCGTGGAGCGTTGCCTGTCTAATTTATAAAGATTTAGACTAATCCATAGTTTTACAAGCAATTTCTTAGGACTCAACAGTGTTGATAGATTCTAATTATTTCTACTATAGCTATAATGGCACTGTTCGTACTATGTATTTTTTTAAGTCCCTTTAATTTATATTACCAATATCTTATTACCAAAAAAAAAAAAAAAAAAATTATATAGTCGAGGCCAAAAACTTACAGAGAGTTCTCTAAAAAGTTGAACAAAACAAAAATTTACACTATAAGAGCTGAGGGGGGACCGTCAGTCCTGCCTGCTGTGCAGGGCGATCAGGACGACACCACTCAGTAGGGGCATAAAGCCAAAACTACTGGGGTGCTAGTTCTTTCCCTGCCGCCCTAACCACAGCAGGTCCCAAAATGGGTAAAAAATGCTCTAAAAAGGGAAATTAAACTGTTACCAAAAATACAACCCTATAGGGGCAGGACTACAGGGGACTCAGCTCGGCATAATAAAAGCCCCTGTGTCAGTAAAAAATGGTCTAAAAAATCGAATATCGACCCAGATCAGATCCGGGGCGAACTGACTGGCGATCCCCTCGCAGCGATATATATAAAACAATGAAATTAAATTCAACTTTAAAACGGACAATATACCTGGCCAACACAAACCCGCATGAGTTGAGTAGATGAAGTTAAAAATCCCTTGTAAAAAAGGGAGCACCCATGCTGGGCTCGGTGACCTGTAAACCCCGCCATATACTTAGTAAATGGGGGGTAAAACAGTCTTTAAAAAGAAAAAGAAAAGTTCCTATACTAAATATGGAAAATCTAAGTACAATGTACTTACTCAATAGGGACTAATCTTAAAAAAGTTGTTTAAAAGGAGGGTACCGGCTTCAAAGCTAGTAAAAAAAAAAAAAAAAAACCAAGAGAACTCTCTGCAATTCTAGAAGGAAAAAAAAAAAAAACCTTAAGTCTCAAGACTGGGGCGGATTTAAGGACACGCCTTGGCCTGCTTTGAAATATGCACCACAAAATTATAGTGGATATATCTGACTCATATATCTGGACCCAACAAAAACGTAAAATGGGCCAGAACAACAAAAAATAATTATGGTTTATTTGAAAGTGTAAATGAAGCAGCGCGTCCCTGGACGAACACAGCCTAAGCTGTGGGAAAAAACAAAAAAAAAAAAAAACCTGATGCAGCTGCGAAAAGTAACGATCCGAGTCGGACAGCGCGGTATGAGCAACCCGACTCGGCCCGAGACCCCTCGCTACTTGTTAATGCTTTTTGTTTTTATGTCCAAGGACCGCCCTACTTCATGATTGAGTCAGTTGTCAAAAAGATAATATTAATAATAATACCAGATTCATAAAAAGATATAGAAGTTGGTATAGTAAATAAGTGCATAAGTAAAAAATTTAGTTTTATCCCATTAAGGGAACTGTTTTGTTTAAATATAGACCAAGGCGTGTTATTATTTTGAGTGACTGTATTCAAATTTTGTCAGTCATTTGACAGTCAATTAGATACGTCTCCAGTGCTTTGAAAGTAGAGGACCGCAGAGCCCTTGACGGAAAAAGAATATTAAAAATGTTAAACTCTGCGTCCTCATGAAAAAGAGCACTGGAGAACTTTCGTCTCGCAACCGAGTGAACGCTACAGTCCAGCAGAAAATGTTCCGTGGAGTTACGGACACCACAGGTGGGGCATATGGCCGAACCCCCAATTATGTGGTGTCCTAGGCTCCCTGGCAATAGATTATAGCCAAGTCTCAGACGCGTCACACATTTATCCACCCTTTTGTTGGTTGAATAACTGTGTGGCGGTCTGAAACTCACTCCACTACCATGATAGGGCTGGCCCTTAAGTCGTTGTGCCAGCCCTTTTGACCATTTTTCTTTAATGGATATTTTAGTCATGGAGTAAAGCTCTTTGGTTGCCAGGGGTATTTTATCTCCGACGGGACCATCCAGAGCGCGCTTCGCCGAGTCGTCAGCCTTCTCGTTCCCCATAAAACCGACATGTGCTGGACACCACACAAAGGTAACCTCTGATTTATTCAGGTGGCACTGATCATAAATGGACAGAATATTTTCTAACAGATCAGGCCGAGAGTTGCTATTCCTTACAGAAAGTGATTGTAAAGCCGAAAGAGAATCAGATAGAATAGCAACTTTGTGTGGTTTATTGACCAATGTCCAGTTTAGTGCGTATTGTATAGCAGTTAGTTCTGCGGCATAAATAGATAACCTGTCGCTGAGTCTTTTTGATGTTTTAACCTTGAGGGCTGGTATAACCATTGCTGCAGAAACTGCCGAATTTTCATTTTTACTGCCATCAGTATAAATTTTTAAGTGCTCAGCATAGCTCGAATTTACATGATCCTCCGTGATAGCCAAAATATGAGAAGGAGGATCACTTTTAGTAAATTTCGAGCTGAGGGATATGTCTACTTTTGGTGGTACGAGAAGCCACGGGGCCGCGAAACGCGATCCAGAGTTCGCTGCACTGCTAACGCCGGGAAGGTGTTCTTCCACCAGACTGGCTGTGGTGGCCCCGAATGGAAGAGCTGGGTTTTTATATTTGCTCTTGGCAAAGAACCCCCTCCCAACGATCGCGTTCACTGGGTTGCCAGGCTTGCTAGAAATCCGCGCCCAGTATTTAACTTGTTGAGCCTCCCTCCGCAGGGTCAAAGGCTCGATACCGGCTTCCAGTTCAAGATACACAGAAGGGGTGGAGGGCAGTGCTCTCAGGGCTATTATCAGGGCCCTTCGCTGGATATTATCAAGCATTTTGAGCGCAGTTGTTGAAGCACAAGCAAAGACTATGGCACCGTAGTCTAGCTTTGGACGTATTAGGGACTTATAGAGAAGAAGGAGCGAGTTTTTATCAGAGCCAAAATCGGTGCCCCTTAACATTCTCATAAGGTTTAAGTCCCTTTGACACTTTTCTGTTAACTGTTTTATGTGAGACAGTAACGAGAATTTACGATCCAAAAGCATACCCAAAAATGTTACTGTCTCATCAAATTTAATTTTTGTGTCGCCTAAATATACGTCCAATTCTTTTAGATTTTTATTTCCGAAAATAATCCCTACTGTTTTTGTTTTAGAGATTTTAAAGCCCCATTTTTGGGACCAGCGCCAAATGGAATCCAGCCCCGCCTGTGCCTTACGTTGCAGGGTTTGACCATCGGATCCCACTAGCCAGCCGCCGGAGTCATCGGCGAATTGGCTGATAACCATCCCTGTCCCCTCAGTTGCAACAGGGAGATCGTTAACCAAGAGAGAAAATAGCAGAGGGGATAAAATGGCGCCTTGGGGGGTACCCCTTGTCAGGGTTTCAGCTTCCGAGAGGGTATCCCCCACCTTAACAGTAATTTTTCTATCCAGCAGAAAGGCCCTAATATATTGAAAGCATCGTCCGGTAATCCCACACTTTTTAAGTTTGTAAAGAATCCCCGAGTGCCATGCAAGATCAAAAGCGGCCTCGAGGTCAAGAAATATGGCTACAACAGAACGCCCTCTATTTTTAGCATAGAGGACGTCATGTTGTAATCTGACCAACTGATCTAGTGTCGATCTGCCCTTTCTGAAGCCGGATTGAAAGGGATTTATTATATTTTCAGATTCAAGATAACTTTCCAAACGGGCCTTAACCATCCCCTCTAGCAATTTCCCAGGGTGGGAGGTAAGGCTTATTGGTCTATAAGATTTGGGATCAGCTGGATCCTTATTTTTCTTTTGAAGAGGGATCACACAGGCGAGCTTCCAGTCCCGAGGATAGCTGCCCTCTTTCCAAATTTTGTTAAAAAAGAAGAGCCAAATGTTTAGAGTGGAGTCGGACATGTTCTTGAACATTTGATAAGAAATTTTGTCAAGTCCCGAGGCAGAATTTTTCCTGTTATTGATGCAGTCTTTTAATTCATTAAGTGTGAAGTCTAAGTTCATGGGATCAGAATTTGATGTTTCACCTGGAGAGTTTATTTCTTCAAAATGGTCGGCTTCAAATTTTTGTTGAAAGGCCAAAACCTCCGGCTCTACATTAGTTTCGCTTGAGACCTTTGAATAATGCCGGACAAGCATATTTGCCTTGTCCAAGGGACTAATCGAATTTTGACCATTTGAAGTAAGGACAGGGACAGGGGCGTAAGAATTTCCTTTAATTCTGCGAACTTTTTGCCAAAAATCTTTTGAATTTTTCGGGTCATGAACACAGGATTCGCAGAATTCTTGCCAATTTTGTTTTTTAGATTCTATTATATTTGACTTTGCCAAAAAAACTTTGTCTTGATAAATGACCCGGTTGACTTCACAAGGGTTTCTTTTTAGATTATTGAGGGCCTTCTTTCTCTCCTTGACTGCACTTTCGCAGGAATCGTTCCACCAGGGGACCATCTTTTTTGGGGTAAGATTCTTATTTTTATTTTTGACCGGAATCGAGCGTTTCGCCATGGACAAAAACGTAGAAGTAATATTTTGCTGAAATTCCTCAATATCATCTGAGTAAACATCTGCCAGGGAGATACCCTCACACAGATTTTTAAAAGAATCCCAATCCGCTTTTTCATATATATATTTTTCTTCGGAATTATTTTCAAGTGAATTTGAATTAGATTTTAGGATGGATATGAGGATTGGGAAATGGTCCGAGTTCCAACTATCGTTGATTACTTGCCAAAAGGTCTTATTTGCTATTTTTGTACTCGTGAATGTTAGATCAAGGCATGAAAAAATGCCCCTAGCAGGATCTAACCTGGTGGGGCTCCCATCGTTAAGCAGTACCAAATCTTTTTGTTCGACCCACTCAAAGACTGCTCTTCCATGGGAGTCTGACCTCTGGGCGCCCCATAAGGGATGGTGTGAATTAAAGTCACCAGTGATCACGAGTTCTTTAAGTTCACTCGAAGCCGAAATGAGTGAACTTAGATTATTTAGAGATTCAAGGTCACACCCCCTTGAATAGATATTTGCCAAAATGTAAGGGGTATCTGAGGAGTAAATTTCAAAAGCTTGGGTCTCAATCTTGGTCTCCCCATTTTGATCCCTAGCATTGTTTACATTAAGATTTTTAAATTGGACACCATGTTTAAAAAAGGTGGCTAAACCACCGCAAAAATTGTTGTTGTTGTTTTTGAAAATTTTATTCTCCAAAGTGTATCCAGGAATATTGCGAGTTGTTCTTTCGTTAAATTTGGTTTCCTGGATACAAATGATGTCGATACTGTTATTAACAAGGAATCTCTTAAGTTCTGTTGTAGTGTAGGCGGAGAGTCCACACGCATTTAAACTTAAAATTTGAAGGTAATTGGCCATGGCGAATTTATTATGGTTTAAAAATCTGTTTTTTGTCCCCGCGGAGTAAGTGGGGAGAACCTAGACTGAAGCGCCTAGATCCAACCACCGTTTTTAGGGGAGAATTCAGGCACTTCAGTCTGGAACCCGTAGGTTTAGGGAGGCTGGATGGTTTAATTGGCCTCGACATTTTTTTCGGAGTGGACCGACGTGCTGGTTTTTCCGAGTCAGGGACTCGTCCACCCTCTTTATCATCCTCTGATTTGATTTGAGCAGAATCTTTTTGAAATGATGAAATAAAGGATGATAAAAATTTGTTTCTTAAGTAATTTTGGTTGTAATTTCCGCTTTTTATAGTGGGATCCATGACTAGATTTCTCATTTTTGCCAAAAGATGATCTAAATTGAATTTTTGTAGAAAATTGGTGTCTAATACAGAATCCGTTGATACGGATCTGTCAATCTTTTTTATGGATTCCACTTGGGTGGACGCGTCTCGCTTCTCGGATTGTTCTTTTTGCCTGGGGGGAGGGGGGGTTGAAACCTCCCCCAATGATGAGTCCGTAGAGGTCACATCGGTGAGAGAGGGTTCACCCCTCTTTTTATCAGGAGTGCTGTTCCTGCCTCCATTATGTGGACTGATATAGGTAGGGGTATGTGGTGATGTTGAGTTTAGGGAAGATTCCGACACTGAGGTGACATCGGTGGTTGTCTTTAATTCTTTTATGGGAGAAATGGGGGGAGTTTCAGTTTTGTCCACCGATGTCTGCTTTTTATTATTTGGGGAATCTTCCTGGGCCATAACTTTTTGTCTGTCAAGACGGGTGTGGGCTATGTCAATAATTTGTTTTTTGTTTGTGTATTGAAGGGTCCTGATCTGTTCTGTTTGGTTTACCTTAAAGGTAAATCGGGGTCCTTTAGAAGAAGGGGAGGGGAGTGGGTTTGCCGAATTTCGCTGGGGGCAGAGAACAGCACCAATAGAGGGACATGGGTCACAGGCCGTCTCGGCCCGGGCCCAAGAGCAACCGTGAGCGTCCTTGTACTCTTGTACTTTGGACGCCCACAAATATACCGGACACCGACTCGAGCGCGCCGTGTGACTGCCCTGGCAGTTGGTACAGCAGACTACACTTGACTTGCATAGTCTGCTATTATGTGAACCAGCACATCGGGCACAGACTGTGTTATTCGGACATTTACCGGAGGTGTGCCCATAATTTTGACACTTGAAGCACCTAAGCGGCGGGGTAATGTATGAAAAAACAGGAATGAAAAGATCAGACTTTGCTACCCTGACACACTCTGGCAAAACCTTTCCAAAGAATGTCAGGGCAACAACCGCCGTTGGTGCCCCAAATCTATTTTGAATTCTGGAGGCTTTCATAATAAAGATATTTTCGGAGTTAACCTTAGCCTCCAGAGTTTGGACTAATTCCTCTGGACTATAGTCCAGAGGAATATTATGTATCACCCCCCTAACCGTAACCATGTCGTCGGGGGTGTATGCAAAACAGCGTATCCCGCAGACGACAAGGGGGGCAATATTTAATAACTTGCTCAGCATTTGAGCAGAGCACACCTCCAGCAACAATCCACCATCCTTTAGGATTACAATTTTCCTGGCAATCCCGGCCAGGTCCCTGCTAATGGCACGGGAGAGGGTCAGAGGAGATGTCTTCTTAAAGCCATCCCCTCTCCCAAGGGGTCTGATAAAAGCTTTAAAAGCCCAAGTGTTATTGGAAAGCAGGTGGGCCTGACCGGGATTGATGGGTTCACCATAAAATTTAAGGTTAGCCGACATGGCTCTACAGATATGTAAATAAATGTATAAATAAATACATATATATATAGTTTGTAAGGCTATTGTATGGCTATAATTTTTTGTAGTATATTGACACTGGGCCGCCGCAAAATGCTTGACCTTCAGTGTAGACCTAAAGGGTGGGTGGAGTAAATAAAGTAAATGAACACTAAATAATCAAAAAATTATATCATAAGATATACTATTGGGTAAGGGATAGGGAAGTAAAAGATGAACAACAAAGGGATAATATAGTAATGTGCGATGGCACAAGAGGGAAGTACACTCAAAACCACAAGGTACGAACAAAGTAAGGAACGAAGTGTTCAAATAATAATGATGCTAAGGAGGTGGGGTAGCCAACACTGTTGATGCTGTGAGAAAAGTGAAAGACGCGATGATAAAAAACCAATAACCGATCGACGGGCGAGGGTATACTTAACAAAGTTTTCGTTGTTAATTGGTATCTCTTGATCTATCGTTGATGCCCTTCTATTGAACGTTTTTTTCTTTATTTATGGAAAGCGTATTTTCTTATCAAGATGGCTACCGGATGTTGTGATCGAATGAGATGATTGTTATCTGTGTTCCTTTCCAGCAAATCGCAAATATATATATACAACGTCAATTGACCACAGAATTTAGCTTTGACATGCTGACCTATTTAGCCTGACCCAACTGCGGTGAAAAGTAGGTCAGAGCGACTCTTAATTATTTTAATTATTAACCAATGAGAATGAAGCAGCGCGAACGTGATCGAGAGCACCTCAGATTTTCAGATTTTTTTTTTGCTTCCGCTTTTCCTCTAACATGCGATTTTCACCTTCAATTTCTTTGGTAAAAAAATCTCTAGGGTCAAAAATGTTGATATTGTCGCGGAGAATGGATTACTAGCTAAGCCTTGACTGCAATTCAGCCTCTCAGTAGATCACGGTAACATACAAAAATAATGCAAACTTTGCCATTTTACCAATTCTGGGTTGTCACTGCTAAGGTCAATATTAAGCCCGAAAACGCTGATCTTTTCTTTACAATTAATAAGAGTAAAAAATTAAATGAAAATAAAATATAATTCAATAATTTATGGGTAAATAAAATAGTAACAGACTAGGTAACTGTAAATTGCTTATTGGGAGGACTATATTTTCATCGACAATTCTTTGGGAGGAAGGCTCTCGAGATACTTTGTGGCCCTTAAAAGGGCCGTTGAGATAATATGAGTTGGTCGGCTTAAATTTAAGCACGTTCTCCTCGAATTCGGCGGGCGAGCTGGATGTCCTTTGGCATAATGGTGACACGTTTGGCATGGATAGCACACAAGTTGGTGTCTTCGAATAAACCTACAAGATAGGCTTCGCTTGCTTCCTGAAGAGCCATAACAGCCGAACTTTGGAACCTGAGATCTGTCTTGAAGTCCTGAGCAATTTCACGGACAAGTCGTTGGAAAGGCAGTTTCCTGATGAGAAGCTCTGTACTCTTCTGATAACGTCTGATCTCACGAAGAGCAACTGTTCCTGGCCTGTATCTGTGAGGCTTCTTCACACCGCCGGTCGCAGGTGCACTCTTTCGTGCGGCTTTCGTTGCCAATTGTTTTCTTGGAGCTTTACCTCCGGTAGATTTTCTCGCAGTTTGCTTGGTTCTCGCCATCTTGCTGGATAGTGAATGTGCCAAAAATTGTTCGCGGCCCGCTATTTATCCGGTTGAAAACATCCCAGTACGTGATTGGCTGAAATAAAATGTCAGAGCTTATAGGCTGTAAAACGGATTGAAAATCTGACCAATCACAAGCGTTCTTTTATTACACAGTTCGGAGTTACACCGAATGGCTGATAAGAGAACTTATCTGATTGGTCCAAATTTCAATCCGTTTTAGGGCTCAAGCTCTGCCAGTTTTTGTCCTCTTTTAATCTCTTGATTTAACAAGCTATTTTGAACATATTTTGTTGCCATACCTTACATATAATCTATATACAATAAAGATCATGGAAAAGCAAATTTGTTAATCTTGAAAAAAAAAAAAAAAAAAATCATTAATTCATTCACTACTTTATTCAATCTCTCTCTCTCTCTCTCTCTCTCTCTCTCTCTCTCTCTCTCTCTCTCTCTCTCTCTCTCTCTCTCTCTCTCTCTCTCTCTCTCTCTATGTCTCTGTGAAGTTTTGAAGTTTACTATATTTTGACCAATCAGGAGTGTTCTCTTATCAGGGCGTTCGGATTACAACGAACGAGCTATAAGAGAACGTTTCTGATTGGTTCAAATTTCAATCCGTTTTAGGGCTCAAGCTCTGCCAGTTTTTCCCCTCTTTGAAATCTCTTGATTTAACAATCTCTTTGTGTGATTTATTCCGGCAGGCTTCCAGTGAATTAATTCCTAGCTTTTTTGAACATGTTTTGTTGCCATACCTTACATAAAATCTATATACAATAAAAATCATGGAAAAGCAAATTTGTTAATCTAAAAAAAAAAAAAAAAAAAAATCAGTCATTCATTCACTGATTTATTCAATCTCTCTCTCTCTCTCTCTCTCTCTGTGAAGTTTTGAAGTTTACTATATTTTGACCAATCAGGAGTGTTCTCTTATCAGGGCATTCGGATTACAACGAACGAGCTATAAGAGAACGTTTCTGATTGGTTCAAATTTCAATCCGTTTTAGGGCTCAAGCTCTGCCAGTTTTTCCCCTATTTGAAATCTCTTGATTTAACAATCTCTCTGTGTGATTTTTTCAGGCAGACTTCCAGTGAATTAATTGCTAGCTATTCTGAACATATTTTGTTGCCAGACCTTACATAAAATCTATATACAATAAAGATCATGGAAAAGCAAATTTGTTAATCTTAGAAGAAAAAAAATCAGTCTTTCATTCACTAATTTATTCAATCTCTCTCTCTCTCTCTCTCTCTCTCTCTCTCTCTCTCTCTCTCTCTCTCTCTCTCTCTCTCTATGTCTCTGTGAAGTTTTGAAGTTTACTATATTTTGACCAATCAGGAGTGTTCTCTTATCAGGACGTTCGGATTACAACGAACGAGCTATAAGAGAACGTTTCTGATTGGTTCAAATTTCAATCCGTTTTAGGGCTCAAGCTCTGCCAGTTTTTCCCCTATTTGAAATCTCTTGATTTAACAATCTCTTTGTGTGATTTATTCCGGCAGGCTTCCAGTGAATTAATTCCTAGCTTTTTTGAACATGTTTTGTTGCCATACCTTACATAAAATCTATATACAATAAAAATCATGGAAAAGCAAATTTGTTAATCTAAAAAAAAAAAAAAAAATCAGTCATTCATTCACTAATTTATTCAATCTCTCTCTCTCTCTCTCTCTCTCTCTCTCTCTCTGTGAAGTTTTGAAGTTTACTATATTTTGACCAATCAGGAGTGTTCTCTTATCAGGGCATTCGGATTACAACGAACGAGCTATAAGAGAACGTTTCTGATTGGTTCAAATTTCAATCCGTTTTAGGGCTCAAGCTCTGCCAGTTTTTCCCCTATTTGAAATCTCTTGATTTAACAATCTCTTTGTGTGATTTATTCAGGCAGGCTTCCAATGAATTAATTCCTAGCTATTTTGAACATATTTTGTTGCCAGACCTTACATAAAATCTATATACAATAAAAATCATGGAAAAGCAAATTTGTTAATCTAAAAAAAAAAAATCAGTCATTCATTCACTAATTTATTCAATTTCTCTCTTTCTCTCTCTCTCTCTCTCTCTCTCTCTCTGTGAAGTTTTGAAGTTTACTATATTTTGACCAATCAGGAGTGTTCTCTTATCAGGGCATTCGGATTACAACGAACGAGTTATAAGAGAACGTTTCTGATTGGTTCAAATTTCAATCCGTTTTAGGGCTCAAGCTCTGACATTTTTTCCCCTTTTTTATCCTTTTATTTAACCACCTCTTTTTGTGTAATATATTCAGTCAGGTTTCCAGGGAATTACTTTCCAGTTAGCTTGAACATATAATTTACATGATATTCATGTACAATAATGAGGAATGGAAGCAAATCTCCTGAACCACAAGTTCAAAATCCCCTTTTATTTATTCATTCATTCACACTCTCTCTCTCTTTAAGGTACACTTAAAATGTTGAGGTATGCGTTTCAATTATCCATGTAGTCTAGTAATCTTTTAAAGGATTTCGGACAGCTGTGTAGGAAAAGGCGGACCGACAAATAATTACAAATTAAATTACTCAAGCTTGAGCCCCAAAACCGATTGAAATTATGGACCTAAGCTTGGGCAATGTTATTTGGCAGTTTTTACCAGCCCGTCTCTTCCCTAGCAATAGGCTGATCCTTGAAAAAAAAAAAAAATCTGCACAGATAATTAAGTTAAGTGCTGGACCACTTTGACAATTTGAAAAAAAGAAGTTCTCTCATGTAATTGATGGTCCTGAAAAGGACCTTTTTTTATTTTCCCTGAAATTCGATATGTCTCAGGTTTTTATTTTTTTGCAGCCGCCTTTTTCGCTGCTGGCTTCTTGGTAGCCGGTTTCTTAGCTGCGGGCTTCTTCTTTGGAGTAGCCTTCTTTGATTTCTTATCGCTAGAAGCCTTCTTGCTAGGCGTCTTCTTGGCAGCTGCCTTCTTTTTCGGTGTGGCTTTCTTCGCTTTTGCCTTCTTTTCTCCGGTCGCTTTCTTGGGTGTTTTCTTCACGGCAGCCTTTTTCTTTGCTGGTTTGGCCTTTTTTGGTTTGGTCGCTTTCTTAGCTGTTTTCTTGACTTCACCAAGCCGGAAAGAACCAGACGCACCTGTTCCTTTCGACTGCTTCAGGGTTCCATTCTTAACCCCGGCTTTGAGTGCTACTTTCAGGTGGTTGTTTACGGCTGTTTCGTTTGGCCCTACACTGAAATTCTTGAGAATGTATTTCAGAAGCGCCTGTCTTGATGAACCACCTCTCTCTTTCAAGGAACCGATAGCCTGGGAGATCATTTCGCTGTATTTAGGGTGGTTTGCAGGCTTTTTAGGCTTGCTAGCCTTCTTCACTTTTGGTGTCGCTGGAGCTGCGTCTGCCATCTTGCCTTAACTCTTCCTCGTGATAGAAAGAATGAACAATTACATCATCATCATCGTTGGGTTTTTTTACCCTCGCCATGCGGCATAAAGCCATGTGGCGAGCAGCTATTGGTTTTTTATCTATTTTGTTACAGACAATTGGGTTTTTCTATTAATCAGACGGCAACACTCCACGGTTTAAAAGGTATAGTATAAAAAAAGGGGTTAATAAAAGAATACAATTACAAACGGCCCTGCACACTAATATACACGACGGATAGGATAGAATTAAGAGCGCGGACCCGGTCGAAAGCACCCTCCACGTTAATAAAACGTATGGGGGGGGGGGGGGGGGTAGAGACTTTTTTTCCAAATTTTGTGTTTTTGTTACTTCTGAAACATAGGAATAAATCGCAAAATCTCACAACCTCAGGGGTTTGAGACATTCTAATGTATAACCTTGCTGTTTTTAATTTTCTACCTCTCAGTCTAACCCTATCAACTCATCCAGGTTGTAAAATACATGCATAGTTACCTGCAAAACGGAGAGGTTGGCTACATGTTGGAAAGGAGTGACGCCCTGTAACATCTTCAGTGATAGGCTTTTGTAGAGTTCTGTACACCCTCTCTCTCTCTCTCTCTCTCTCTCTCTCCCTCCCTCCCTCCCTCCCTCCCTTCCTCTCTCATCGCAATGACAATCTTGAGAAAAGTAAATATTCGAGTAGAATGGTGGCCCTTAAAAGGGCCGTTGTAGTGCTGATAGCAATTTGAGATATTTACTTCTGTGGCTTCTGGGTCTTCTTGGGCAGAAGAACAGCTTGAATGTTAGGCAGTACGCCACCCTGTGCAATGGTTACTCCAGAGAGGAGTTTGTTCAATTCTTCGTCATTTCTGATAGCTAGCTGTAAGTGACGGGGAATGATTCTGCTCTTCTTGTTATCTCGTGCAGCGTTTCCTGCCAATTCCAAAACTTCAGCGGCCAGATACTCTAAAACTGCAGCCAAGTATACTGGTGCACCGGCTCCAACGCGCTCTGCATAGTTTCCCTTACGAAGCAGACGATGAATTCTTCCGACAGGGAACTGAAGTCCGGCCCTGGTAGATCGGCTCTTAGCCTTTCCCTTGGTCTTTCCACCTTTTCCACGTCCAGACATGATTTCTGTTGCAATATGCGATTTCTCAAGGCAAATTGTGAATGCCGAGTGACTGCGACCTTCATTTATATACTACAAGTAAGGGGATTGACCTACTTTGCTACAGAATTAAGCTCGACCAATGAAATTTCTGTATACATGGATAAATCTGATAATTATGATAGCCAATCAGACAACTTGTACTACAAGCATGCTAGGCGGAACGCACACGACCTCCGTTTATTTTTCATCTGCAATGGGATTGACCTACTTTATTACAGAATTAAGCTCACCCAATGAAAATTGTTGTTACACATATGTTAGCCAATGAGAGAGCTCGTTCTAGACGCACACTAGGCACGATGAAGGATTCGGGAAAGAATAATATTGCTGAACAAATTCTACTCCAGATCGTTTTTTTAACTAAATTAACGCAAGTTTTCAAGCACTGTTTAGGAAATTTACTACTAACTGGCGTAAAGTTGTGTGTGCGAGCGCTTTCTGGCTTGGTCTTTTATATACCTATCTCTCTCTCACTCTTTTTTTCAGGAATTAAAAAAAAAAAAAAAAAAAAAAAAATGTGATGCCTAAATCTATTTTCTTACTGTTGTCACTAAAACACACACACACATACATACATACATACACAAACACACAAAGGGGTGGGGCTGCATTGACAGTGAGGAAAAGAACTTTCTAGATAGTTGGTGGCCCTGATAAGGGCCGTTTTTTTTTTTTTTGAACGCAACAGGAGCGCTCTATTTGCTGCTGGTGTACTTTGTCACGGCCTTAGTGCCTTCGCTGACTGCGTGCTTGGCCAATTCGCCGGGTAACAGAAGGCGAACAGCGGTCTGGACCTCTCTACTGGTAATGGTCGATCGTTTGTTATAGTGAGCCAGTCTGGATGCTTCGGCAGCAATTCTTTCGAAGATGTCATTGACAAAGCTGTTCATAATGGACATAGCTTTGCTTGAAATACCAGTGTCTGGGTGCACTTGTTTCAAAACTTTGTAAATGTAGATGGCGTAGGATTCCTTCCTCCTCTTCCTTTTCTTTTTGTCGGTAACACGGACCGCTTTAGCCTTTGTGGCGGCTTTCTTGGATCCCTTCCCGGTTACTTTAGCTTGAGCAGGCATGTTTCAATCAAATCTGAATGAAATAATGTTTTGTCAAATGATCTTTTTTCCTTTATATATCAGCAGAGGAGGATTGACCTAAATTCAGTAATAATTAAAGCTCGCAGCGCGGACGTGGTCGAAGGCTACCTTCAACCAATCACAGACGTCCTCTCATCAGGACGTTCGGTATGGAAATCGTTCATTTCAAGAAATTTCTCATATTAGAATCCATCTAGAGAAATTGCGATGAAGCCAGAGTTAAAAATTCCCAATGATCTGGACAGCCATACACTTTCTTTACATGTGCCGAAAATTTGATGAGGATCAGAAAATTGTGAAGGAAGCCATCGATCAGCAAAAATGGCATCAATACCGTTCGAGCTTGAGTCGAAAAACGGATTGACCTACATACGGTTGGAATTAATATTAAATCAACCAATCGGAAGCGTTCTCTCATAAGAACGTTATAACAGCGACTTTCGAGTAAATTTTTTTCCGGTTTTCAAATCCTTCTAGTGCTTCTGCAGTTATTCCGGGGAAAGAAATCTTAATTGATATGGATAGGCATACTGTTCAATTACGTGTGTAGAAAATTTGGTAAGGATCAGGCACATGTGTAGGTAGCAATCGATCGGCAAAAATGAGAAAAAATCATCCGAGCTTGAGCCCTGAAACGGATTGAAAATTGGACCAATCAGAGACGTCCTTATATCAAAATGTTCGGTTCTGCATGTTTGAAGTGAATTAAGACAGGGAATAACTTGTGTGCCTATGCCTGGTATGAAGAGCAGAGGGCAGACTCTAGATGCTCTAGAAAGCGTATATGGGCACAAAATCACAGCATCAAACAGATATTAAAAATGAAAAGTAATACTAATAATTGACAATGTAAGAAGGAAGTTTTTCGAATATTTGTGTGGCCCTTAAAAGGGCCGTTTATATTTCAGTTGTATCCTGGTTTTTAACCACCGAATCCGTAGAGAGTCCTACCCTGCCTCTTTAGGGCATATACAACATCCATGGCGGTAACTGTCTTTCTCTTGGCGTGCTCAGTGTAGGTGACTGCATCTCTGATCACGTTCTCGAGGAAAACTTTCAGCACTCCTCTGGTCTCTTCGTAGATAAGCCCCGAAATTCTCTTCACACCACCTCGACGAGCAAGACGGCGAATAGCTGGCTTGGTGATACCCTGGATATTGTCACGCAAAACTTTTCTATGACGCTTAGCGCCTCCTTTTCCGAGACCTTTACCTCCTTTTCCACGTCCAGACATTTTGACGAAGTTTGCTAGTGGATAGTATCGACTAGTATGATTGTTCCTTTCATCATCATCATCATTTGTCTTTTTTACCCTCGCCATGCGGCACAAAGCCATGTGGCGAGCAGCTATTGGTTTTTTTTCCATTAATTTTAGAGACAATTGGGTTTAGATTAATATGTGTTTTTTCCATTAATCAGACGGCAACACTCCACGGTTTAAAAAAGGGAATAAAATATAAAAAGGGCTAAATAAAGAGTATGTCTATCTGACAGCCGAAAACGACCCTTTCAGGACCACCTTTAAAACAAGTAATAATCGCTTGGTATATACAATATGCACATTGCCGTTGAGCGTTGCCTGTCTAATTGTAAAGTTTTAGACTAATCCATAGTTTTATTTCCTATTTATTGGACTCAATTGTGTTGGCTAGTTCTAATTTTATTAAACAAATAGTTATAGTACTGTACTTATGTTATATATAGTCAATTTAATTGGTACACCTTGTAAATTAACGAGTAGGGGGGGGATTTAAGAGTCGAGGCCAAAATCCACCAGAGAGCTCTCCAAAAATAGAACAAGGCAAAGAGTATTTACACTATAAGAGCTGCGGGGCAACCGTCAGTCCTGCCCGCTGTGCAGGGCGATCAGGACGACACCACTCAGTAGGGGCATAAAGCCAAGACTACTGGGGTGCTAGTTCTTTCCCTGCCGCCCTAACCACAGCGGGTCCCAAAATGGGTAAAAACTGCCCTAAGAACTAAGATAGATAAACCTTGACCAACAATACAACCCTAAAGGGCAGGACTACGGGGGCTCAGAGCGGCATAATAAAAGCCCCCGTGTCAGTAAAAAATAGTATAAAAAATCTAGTATCGACCCAGATCAGATCTGGGGCGAACTGACTGACGATCACCTCCCAGCGATATGAATAAAACAATAAGTTAAATTCAGCTTTTGTTTAAAAAGAAGTAATATACCTGGCCAGCACAAACCTGCATAAGTTGAGTAAAAAAGGTTAAAAATCCCTTGTAAATAGGGGAGCACCCATGCTTGGCTTGGTGACCTGTAAACCCCGCCATATACTTGGTACATGATGGGTATACTAGTCGTTAAAAATATAGAAGTCCCTATACCAATTTCTCAGTTTACTGTATAAACGATTAATAGGGACTGTTTTTTTTTTTTTTTTGTTTTTTTTTTTTTTAAAAAAACATATAATAAAAAGATAACGGCTCCTAAACTGGTAGCCAGGAAGAATACGAAAAGGGGAAAAGAGAAGAAAAAAAAAAAAAAAAAAATGTGAGAGCTCTCTTATATATGAAATATGTATATTTGAAAAACTGGGACGAATCTCCCGAAATTAAGGACACGTCATAGACAAATGGGACAATGAAATATTGTATTAATGTATGTAAAAAAGAACTACAAGGATATAACAAATGTCCTGTTTATATGCATGTTCAATATAAATATAAAAGCGAAGCTACATGCATTTATTATAACAGTAAGTCTAGACGTGCCCCGGTTATTTAAAGCTTGATTTAAACCCAATGACTGCACTTCACTGATTTTTTATGACCCTAGGTAGTAAGGCTTTGAAAACATTGTTGGGAAAGGAGAAAAAGCTGATAACCAGTATTCTCACCCTCCCCCACAATGTCCCTCCAAAAAACACCCGTCTGAGTCACAAATCTTTTGTCGTCTGCAAATATTTTCATTTAATCTGATTTGAAATTTAATTTTTCTATTGGTAAAGAGTTAAATTTTATCAGTCATTTGGCAATCCAAAATGTATGTCTCTAGCGCTCTGAATACGGAAGACTGTAGGGCCTTTGAAGGGTAGAGAATGTTTTCCATATTGAAATCCACACCCTCCCGCACCAAGGCGCTAGAGAGCTTTTGCCGTGCCACCGTGTGAACGCAGCAGTCTACCAGGAAATGCTCCGTGGAGTTTCGGACACCACAGGTAGGGCAAATGGCCGAAACCCCAAGAATGTGGTGTCCAAGGCTCCCTGGCAATAAATTATAGCCCAGTCTCAGGCGCGTCACGCACTTATCCATCCTGTTGCTGGCGGAGTACTTGCGCGGCGGTCTGAAACTCACTCCATTTCCGTGGAAGGGCTGGCTCATAAGTCTGTCTGCCAGCCCTTTTGACCATTTTTCTTTAATAGATGCTTTCAAAATGGAGTAAACCTCAGTGGTTGCCAGGGGTATTTTGTCTCCAATCGGATCTTCCAGAGCGCGTTTCGCGGCACCGTCGGCTATCTCATTTCCCAAGAATCCGACGTGAGCTGGACACCACACAAAAGTGACCTCTGAGTCATTCAGGTGGCACTGATCATAGGTGGACAGAATATTTTCTATGAGATCAGGCCGTGAGTTACTATTCCTTGAAGAAAGTGATTGCAAAGCCGAAAGAGAATCAGATAGAATAGCAACTTTGTGTGGTTTGTTGACCAAAGTCCAGTTTATTGCATATTGTATAGCAGTCAGTTCTGCGGCATATATAGATAACCTATTGCTGAGTCTTTTTGAAGTTTTAACCTTAAGGGCTGGTATAACCATTGCCGCAGAAACTGCTGAATTTTCGTCCTTACTACCATCAGTATAAATTTGTAGATGCTCAGCATAGCTCGAAAACACGTGATCCTCGGTAATAGCCAAAATCTGTGAAGGAGGGTCACTTTTATTAAATTTCGAGCTAAGGGAAATGTCAGTTTTGGGAGTTCTGATGAGCCACGGTGCATCGAGCCGCGGTCTAGTATCTGCCACACTGCAACCATCGGGAAGGTGTGCCGCCACCAAGTCTGCAGTGGTGGCTCCAAAAGGAAGTGGCGAGTTTTTAAATTTATTTTTAACAAAGTACCCCTTCCCGAAGATCGCGTTCACAGGGTTAACAGGATTACTTGAGATTCGCGCCCAGTATTTCAAAGCTTGTTCCTCCCTCCGCAGGGTTAAAGGCGCGATACCGGCTTCTAATTCTAAATAAACTGAGGGGGTCGAGGGCAATGCCCTCAGGGCAATGATCAGAGCCTTTCTTTGAATGTTATCTAACATTTTCAGTGCAGATGATGAAGCACAAGCATAGACTATGGCACCGTAGTCTAGCTTTGGACGTATTAGGGACTTATAGAGAAGAAGGAGCGAATTTTTGTCCGAGCCAAAATCGGTGCCCCTTAGCATTCTCATGAGATTTAAGTCCCTTTGGCATTTTTCCGTTAAAGATTTTATATGAGGCAGTAACGAGAATTTTCGATCTAAAAGCATACCTAGAAAAGTTACTGTCTCTTCGAATTTAATTTTTGAGCCTCCCAAATGTACGTCCAACTCCTTCAATGATTTGTTTCCAAAGACAATTCCAACAGTTTTGGTTTTGGATATTTTGAAGCCCCATTCTTGGGCCCAGCGCCAAATGGAATCCAGCCCTGCCTGTGCCTTACGTTGGAGGGTTTGACCATTGGATCCCACTATCCAGCCGCCTGAGTCATCGGCGAACTGGCTGATAACCATCAGTTGCTGCAGGGAGATCGTTAACCAAGAGAGAAAACAGTAGAGGGGATAAAATGGCGCCTTGGGGGGTACCCCTTGACAGGGATTCGACCTCTGACAGAGTATCCCCCACCTTAACAGTGATTTTCCTATCCAATAGAAAGACCCTAATATATTGAAAGCACCGTCCGGCGATCCCACATTTCCTAAGTTTATAGAGAATCCCCGAGTGCCATGCAAGAAAGCGGCCTCGAGGTCTAAGAATATGGCCACAACAGAACGTCCTCTGTTTTTAGCATAGAGAACGTCATGTTGTAACCTAACCAACTGATCAATAGTTGATCGGCCCTTTCTAAAGCCAGATTGAAAGGGATTTATGATGTTTTTTGATTCTAAGTAACGCTCCAACCGCGCCTTGACCATCCCCTCTAGCAATTTCCCAGGGTGGGAGGTAAGGCTAATAGGTCTATAAGATTTAGGATCAGCTGGGTCCTTATTTTTCTTTTGTAGTGGAATCACGCAGGCGAGCTTCCAGTCCTGAGGGTAACTGCCCTCCCTCCAAATTTTGTTAAAAAAAAATAGCCAAATTTCTAGTGTCCGGTCCGGCATATTTTGTTCCTTTCCAGCAAATCGCAAATATATATATACAACGTCAATTGACCACAGAATTTAGCTTTGACATGCTGACCTATTTAGCCTGACCCAACTGCGGTGAAAAGTAGGTCAGAGCGACTCTTAATTATTTTAATTATTAACCAATGAGAATGAAGCAGCGCGAACGTGATCGAGAGCACCTCAGATTTTCAGATTTTTTTTTGCTTCCGCTTTTCCTCTAACATGCGATTTTCACCTTCAATTTCTTTGGTAAAAAAATCTCTAGGGTCAAAAATGTTGATATTGTCGCGGAGAATGGATTACTAGCTAAGCCTTGACTGCAATTCAGCCTCTCAGTAGATCACGGTAACATACAAAAATAATGCAAACTTTGCCATTTTACCAATTCTGGGTTGTCACTGCTAAGGTCAATATTAAGCCCGAAAACGCTGATCTTTTCTTTACAATTAATAAGAGTAAAAAATTAAATGAAAATAAAATATAATTCAATAATTTATGGGTAAATAAAATAGTAACAGACTAGGTAACTGTAAATTGCTTATTGGGAGGACTATATTTTCATCGACAATTCTTTGGGAGGAAGGCTCTCGAGATACTTTGTGGCCCTTAAAAGGGCCGTTGAGATAATATGAGTTGGTCGGCTTAAATTTAAGCACGTTCTCCTCGAATTCGGCGGGCGAGCTGGATGTCCTTTGGCATAATGGTGACACGTTTGGCATGGATAGCACACAAGTTGGTGTCTTCGAATAAACCTACAAGATAGGCTTCGCTTGCTTCCTGAAGAGCCATAACAGCCGAACTTTGGAACCTGAGATCTGTCTTGAAGTCCTGAGCAATTTCACGGACAAGTCGTTGGAAAGGCAGTTTCCTGATGAGAAGCTCTGTACTCTTCTGATAACGTCTGATCTCACGAAGAGCAACTGTTCCTGGCCTGTATCTGTGAGGCTTCTTCACACCGCCGGTCGCAGGTGCACTCTTTCGTGCGGCTTTCGTTGCCAATTGTTTTCTTGGAGCTTTACCTCCGGTAGATTTTCTCGCAGTTTGCTTGGTTCTCGCCATCTTGCTGGATAGTGAATGTGCCAAAAATTGTTCGCGGCCCGCTATTTATCCGGTTGAAAACATCCCAGTACGTGATTGGCTGAAATAAAATGTCAGAGCTTAGGCTGTAAAACGGATTGAAAATCTGACCAATCACAAGCGTTCTTTTATTACACAGTTCGGAGTTACACCGAATGGCTGATAAGAGAACTTATCTGATTGGTCCAAATTTCAATCCGTTTTAGGGCTCAAGCTCTGCCAGTTTTTGTCCTCTTTTAATCTCTTGATTTAACAAGCTATTTTGAACATATTTTGTTGCCATACCTTACATATAATCTATATACAATAAAGATCATGGAAAAGCAAATTTGTTAATCTTGAAAAAAAAAAAAAAAAAAAAAAAATCATTAATTCATTCACTACTTTATTCAATCTCTCTCTCTCTCTCTCTCTCTCTTTCTTTCTCTCTCTCTCTCTCTCTCTCTCTCTCTCTCTCTCTCTCTATGTCTCTGTGAAGTTTTGAAGTTTACTATATTTTGACCAATCAGGAGTGTTCTCTTATCAGGGCGTTCGGATTACAACGAACGAGCTATAAGAGAACGTTTCTGATTGGTTCAAATTTCAATCCGTTTTAGGGCTCAAGCTCTGCCAGTTTTTCCCCTCTTTGAAATCTCTTGATTTAACAATCTCTTTGTGTGATTTATTCCGGCAGGCTTCCAGTGAATTAATTCCTAGCTTTTTTGAACATGTTTTGTTGCCATACCTTACATAAAATCTATATACAATAAAAATCATGGAAAAGCAAATTTGTTAATCTAAAAAAAAAAAAAAAAAAAATCAGTCATTCATTCACTGATTTATTCAATCTCTCTCTCTCTCTCTCTCTCTCTCTCTCTGTGAAGTTTTGAAGTTTACTATATTTTGACCAATCAGGAGTGTTCTCTTATCAGGGCATTCGGATTACAACGAACGAGCTATAAGAGAACGTTTCTGATTGGTTCAAATTTCAATCCGTTTTAGGGCTCAAGCTCTGCCAGTTTTTCCCCTATTTGAAATCTCTTGATTTAACAATCTCTCTGTGTGATTTTTTCAGGCAGACTTCCAGTGAATTAATTGCTAGCTATTCTGAACATATTTTGTTGCCAGACCTTACATAAAATCTATATACAATAAAGATCATGGAAAAGCAAATTTGTTAATCTTAGAAGAAAAAAAATCAGTCTTTCATTCACTAATTTATTCAATCTCTCTCTCTCTCTCTCTCTCTCTCTCTCTCTCTATGTCTCTGTGAAGTTTTGAAGTTTACTATATTTTGACCAATCAGGAGTGTTCTCTTATCAGGACGTTCGGATTACAACGAACGAGCTATAAGAGAACGTTTCTGATTGGTTCAAATTTCAATCCGTTTTAGGGCTCAAGCTCTGCCAGTTTTTCCCCTATTTGAAATCTCTTGATTTAACAATCTCTTTGTGTGATTTATTCCGGCAGGCTTCCAGTGAATTAATTCCTAGCTTTTTTGAACATGTTTTGTTGCCATACCTTACATAAAATCTATATACAATAAAAATCATGGAAAAGCAAATTTGTTAATCTAAAAAAAAAAAAAAAAAATCAGTCATTCATTCACTAATTTATTCAATCTCTCTCTCTCTCTCTCTCTCTCTCTCTGTGAAGTTTTGAAGTTTACTATATTTTGACCAATCAGGAGTGTTCTCTTATCAGGGCATTCGGATTACAACGAACGAGCTATAAGAGAACGTTTCTGATTGGTTCAAATTTCAATCCGTTTTAGGGCTCAAGCTCTGCCAGTTTTTCCCCTATTTGAAATCTCTTGATTTAACAATCTCTTTGTGTGATTTATTCAGGCAGGCTTCCAATGAATTAATTCCTAGCTATTTTGAACATATTTTGTTGCCAGACCTTACATAAAATCTATATACAATAAAAATCATGGAAAAGCAAATTTGTTAATCTAAAAAAAAAAAATCAGTCATTCATTCACTAATTTATTCAATTTCTCTCTTTCTCTCTCTCTCTCTCTCTCTCTGTGAAGTTTTGAAGTTTACTATATTTTGACCAATCAGAAGTGTTCTCTTATCAGGGCATTCGGATTACAACGAACGAGTTATAAGAGAACGTTTCTGATTGGTTCAAATTTCAATCCGTTTTAGGGCTCAAGCTCTGACATTTTTTCCCCTTTTTTATCCTTTTATTTAACCACCTCTTTTTGTGTAATATATTCAGTCAGGTTTCCAGGGAATTACTTTCCAGTTAGCTTGAACATATAATTTACATGATATTCATGTACAATAATGAGGAATGGAAGCAAATCTCCTGAACCACAAGTTCAAAATCCCCTTTTATTTATTCATTCATTCACACTCTCTCTCTCTTTAAGGTACACTTAAAATGTTGAGGTATGCGTTTCAATTATCCATGTAGTCTAGTAATCTTTTAAAGGATTTCGGACAGCTGTGTAGGAAAAGGCGGACCGACAAATAATTACAAATTAAATTACTCAAGCTTGAGCCCCAAAACCGATTGAAATTATGGACCTAAGCTTGGGCAATGTTATTTGGCAGTTTTTACCAGCCCGTCTCTTCCCTAGCAATAGGCTGATCCTTGAAAAAAAAAAAAATCTGCACAGATAATTAAGTTAAGTGCTGGACCACTTTGACAATTTGAAAAAAAGAAGTTCTCTCATGTAATTGATGGTCCTGAAAAGGACCTTTTTTTATTTTCCCTGAAATTCGATATGTCTCAGGTTTTTATTTTTTTGCAGCCGCCTTTTTCGCTGCTGGCTTCTTGGTAGCCGGTTTCTTAGCTGCGGGCTTCTTCTTTGGAGTAGCCTTCTTTGATTTCTTATCGCTAGAAGCCTTCTTGCTAGGCGTCTTCTTGGCAGCTGCCTTCTTTTTCGGTGTGGCTTTCTTCGCTTTTGCCTTCTTTTCTCCGGTCGCTTTCTTGGGTGTTTTCTTCACGGCAGCCTTTTTCTTTGCTGGTTTGGCCTTTTTTGGTTTGGTCGCTTTCTTAGCTGTTTTCTTGACTTCACCAAGCCGGAAAGAACCAGACGCACCTGTTCCTTTCGACTGCTTCAGGGTTCCATTCTTAACCCCGGCTTTGAGTGCTACTTTCAGGTGGTTGTTTACGGCTGTTTCGTTTGGCCCTACACTGAAATTCTTGAGAATGTATTTCAGAAGCGCCTGTCTTGATGAACCACCTCTCTCTTTCAAGGAACCGATAGCCTGGGAGATCATTTCGCTGTATTTAGGGTGGTTTGCAGGCTTTTTAGGCTTGCTAGCCTTCTTCACTTTTGGTGTCGCTGGAGCTGCGTCTGCCATCTTGCCTTAACTCTTCCTCGTGATAGAAAGAATGAACAATTACATCATCATCGTTGGGTTTTTTTACCCTCGCCATGCGGCATAAAGCCATGTGGCGAGCAGCTATTGGTTTTTTTTTATCTATTTTGTTACAGACAATTGGGTTTTTCTATTAATCAGACGGCAACACTCCACGGTTTAAAAGGTATAGAATAAAAAAGGGGTTAATAAAAGAATACAAGCCGGTAGGCCGAAAACGACCCTTTTAGGACCACCATTAAAAAACACGTGTAAAAAAAGAATATATACAAAATGTACATGGCCGTGGAGCGTTGCCTGTCTAATTTATAAAGATTTAGACTAATCCATAGTTTTACATGCAATTTCTTTGGACTCAACAGTGTTGGTAGATTCTAATTATTTCTACTATAGCTATAATGGCACTGTTCGTACTATGTATTTTTTTAAGTCCCTTTAATTTATATTACCAATATCTTATTACCAAAAAAAAAAAAAAAAAAAAAAAAATTATATAGTCGAGGCCAAAAACTTACAGAGAGTTCTCTAAAAAGTTGAACAAAACAAAAATTTACACTATAAGAGCTGAGGGGGGACCGTCAGTCCTGCCTGCTGTGCAGGGCGATCAGGACGACACCACTCAGTAGGGGCATAAAGCCAAAACTACTGGGGTGCTAGTTCTTTCCCTGCCGCCCTAACCACAGCAGGTCCCAAAATGGGTAAAAAATGCTCTAAAAAGGGAAATTAAACTGTTACCAAAAATACAACCCTATAGGGGCAGGACTACAGGGGACTCAGCTCGGCATAATAAAAGCCCCTGTGTCAGTAAAAAATGGTCTAAAAAATCGAATATCGACCCAGATCAGATCCGGGGCGAACTGACTGGCGATCCCCTCGCAGCGATATATATAAAACAATGAAATTAAATTCAACTTTAAAACGGACAATATACCTGGCCAACACAAACCCGCATGAGTTGAGTAGATGAAGTTAAAAATCCCTTGTAAAAAAGGGAGCACCCATGCTGGGCTCGGTGACCTGTAAACCCCGCCATATACTTAGTAAATGGGGGGTAAAACAGTCTTTAAAAAGAAAAAGAAAAGTTCCTATACTAAATATGGAAAATCTAAGTACAATGTACTTACTCAATAGGGACTAATCTTAAAAAAGTTGTTTAAAAGGAGGGTACCGGCTTCAAAGCTAGTAAAAAAAAAAAAAAAAAAACCCAAGAGAACTCTCTGCAATTCTAGTAGGGAAAAAAAAACAAAAAAACTTAAGTCTCAAGACTGGGGCGGATTTAAGGACACGCCTTGGCCTGCTTTGAAATATGCACCACAAAATTATAGTGGATATAACTGACTCATATATCTGGACCCAACAAAACGTAAAATGGGCCAGAACAACAAAAAATAATTATGGTTTATTTGAAAATGTAAATGAATCAGCGCGTCCCTGGACGAACACAGCCAAAGCTGTGGGAAAAAAAACAAAAAAAAATAAAAAAAAAAAAAAAAAAAAAAAAAAAAAAACAAAAAACAAAAAAAAAAAACCTGATGCAGCTGCGAAAAGTAACGATCCGAGTCGGACAGCGCGGTATGAGCAACCCGACTCGGTCCGAGACCCCTCGCTACTTGTTAATGTTTTTTGTTTTTATGTCCAAGGACCGCCCTAATTCATGATTGAGTCAGTTGTCAAAAAGATAATATTAATAATAATACCAGATTCATAAAAAGATATAGAAGTTGGTATAGTAAATAAGTGCATAAGTAAAAAATTTAGTTTTATCCCATTAAGGGAACTGTTTTGTTTAAATATAGACCAAGGCGTGTTATTATTTTGAGTGACTGTGTTCAAATTTTGTCAGTCATTTGACAGTCAATTAGATACGTCTCCAGTGCTTTGAAAGTAGAGGACCGCAGAGCCCTTGACGGAAAAAGAATATTAAAAATGTTAAACTCTGCGTCCTCATGAAAAAGAGCACTGGAGAACTTTCGTCTCGCAACCGAGTGAACGCTACAGTCCAGCAGAAAATGTTCCGTGGAGTTACGGACACCACAGGTGGGGCATATGGCCGAACCCCCAATTATGTGGTGTCCTAGGCTCCCTGGCAATAGATTATAGCCAAGTCTCAGACGCGTCACACATTTATCCACCCTTTTGTTGGTTGAATAACTGTGTGGCGGTCTGAAACTCACTCCACTACCATGATAGGGCTGGCCCTTAAGTCGTTGTGCCAGCCCTTTTGACCATTTTTCTTTAATGGATATTTTAGTCATGGAGTAAAGCTCTTTGGTTGCCAGGGGTATTTTATCTCCGACGGGACCATCCAGAGCGCGCTTCGCCGCGTCGTCAGCTATCTCGTTCCCCATAAAACCGACATGTGCTGGACACCACACAAAGGTAACCTCTGATTTATTCAGGTGGCACTGATCATAAATGGACAGAATATTTTCTAACAGATCAGGCCGAGAGTTGCTATTCCTTAAAGAAAGTGATTGTAAAGCCGAAAGAGAATCAGATAGAATAGCAACTTTGTGTGGTTTATTGACCAATGTCCAGTTTAGTGCGTATTGTATAGCAGTTAGTTCTGCGGCATAAATAGATAACCTGTCGCTGAGTCTTTTTGATGTTTTAACCTTGAGGGCTGGTATAACCATTGCTGCAGAAACTGCTGAATTTTCATTTTTACTGCCATCAGTATAAATTTTTAAGTGCTCAGCATAGCTCGAATTTACATGATCCTCCGTGATAGCCAAAATATGAGAAGGAGGATCACTTTTAGTAAATTTCGAGCTGAGGGATATGTCTACTTTTGGTGGTACGAGAAGCCACGGGGCCGCGAAACGCGATCCAGAGTTCGCTGCACTGCTAACGCCGGGAAGGTGTTCTTCCACCAGACTGGCTGTGGTGGCCCCGAATGGAAGAGCTGGGTTTTTATATTTGCTCTTGGCAAAGAACCCCCTCCCAACGATCGCGTTCACTGGGTTGCCAGGCTTGCTAGAAATCCGCGCCCAGTATTTAACTTGTTGAGCCTCCCTCCGCAGGGTCAAAGGCTCGATACCGGCTTCCAGTTCAAGATACACAGAAGGGGTGGAGGGCAGTGCTCTCAGGGCTATTATCAGGGCCCTTCGCTGGATATTATCAAGCATTTTGAGCGCAGTTGTTGAAGCACAAGCAAAGACTATGGCACCGTAGTCTAGCTTTGGACGTATTAGGGACTTATAGAGAAGAAGGAGCGAGTTTTTATCAGAGCCAAAATCGGTGCCCCTTAACATTCTCATAAGGTTTAAGTCCCTTTGACACTTTTCTGTTAACTGTTTTATGTGAGACAGTAACGAGAATTTACGATCCAAAAGCATACCCAAAAATGTTACTGTCTCATCAAATTTAATTTTTGTGTCGCCTAAATATACGTCCAATTCTTTTAGATTTTTATTTCCGAAAATAATCCCTACTGTTTTTGTTTTAGAGATTTTAAAGCCCCATTTTTGGGACCAGCGCCAAATGGAATCCAGCCCTGCCTGTGCCTTACGTTGCAGGGTTTGACCATCGGATCCCACTAGCCAGCCGCCGGAGTCATCGGCGAATTGGCTGATAACCATCCCTGTCCCCTCAGTTGCAACAGGGAGATCGTTAACCAAGAGAGAGAGAAAATAGCAGAGGGGATAAAATGGCGCCTTGGGGGGTACCCCTTGTCAGCGTTTCAGCTTCCGAGAGGGTATCCCCCACCTTAACAGTAATTTTTCTGTCCAGCAGAAAGGCCCTAATATATTGAAAGCATCGTCCGGTAATCCCACACTTTTTAAGTTTGTAAAGAATCCCCGAGTGCCATGCAAGATCAAAAGCGGCCTCGAGGTCAAGAAATATGGCTACAACAGAACGCCCTCTATTTTTAGCATAGAGGACGTCATGTTGTAATCTGACCAACTGATCTAGTGTCGATCTGCCCTTTCTGAAGCCGGATTGAAAGGGATTTATTATATTTTCAGATTCAAGATAACTTTCCAAACGGGCCTTAACCATCCCCTCTAGCAATTTCCCAGGGTGGGAGGTAAGGCTTATTGGTCTATAAGATTTGGGATCAGCTGGATCCTTATTTTTCTTTTGAAGAGGGATCACACAGGCGAGCTTCCAGTCCCGAGGATAGCTGCCCTCTTTCCAAATTTTGTTAAAAAAGAAGAGCCAAATGTTTAGAGTGGAGTCGGACATGTTCTTGAACATTTGATAAGAAATTTTGTCAAGTCCCGAGGCAGAATTTTTCCTGTTATTGATGCAGTCTTTTAATTCATTAAGTGTGAAGTCTAAGTTCATGGGATCAGAATTTGATGTTTCACCTGGAGAGTTTATTTCTTCAAAATGGTCGGCTTCAAATTTTTGTTGAAAGGCCAAAACCTCCGGCTCTACATTAGTTTCGCTTGAGACCTTTGAATAATGCCGGACAAGCATATTTGCCTTGTCCAAGGGACTAATCGAATTTTGACCATTTGAAGTAAGGACAGGGACAGGGGCGTAAGAATTTCCTTTAATTCTGCGAACTTTTTGCCAAAAATCTTTTGAATTTTTCGGGTCATGAACACAGGATTCGCAGAATTCTTGCCAATTTTGTTTTTTAGATTCTATTATAATTGACTTTGCCAAAAAAACTTTGTCTTGATAAATGACCCGGTTGACTTCACAAGGGTTTCTTTTTAGATTATTGAGGGCCTTCTTTCTCTCCTTGACTGCACTTTCGCAGGGATCGTTCCACCAGGGGACCATCTTTTTTGGGGTAAGATTCTTATTTTTATTTTTGACCGGAATCGAGCGTTTCGCCATGGACAAAAACGTAGAAGTAATATTTTGCTGAAATTCCTCAATATCATCTGAGTAAACATCTGCCAGGGAGATACCCTCACACAGATTTTTAAAAGACTCCCAATCCGCTTTTTCATATATATATTTTTCTTCGGAATTATTTTCAAGTGAATTTGAATTAGATTTTAGGATGGATATGAGGATTGGGAAATGGTCCGAGTTCCAACTATCGTTGATTACTTGCCAAAAGGTCTTATTTGCTATTTTTGTACTCGTGAATGTTAGATCAAGGCATGAAAAAATGCCCCTAGCAGGATCTAACCTGGTGGGGCTCCCATCGTTAAGCAGTACAAAATCTTTTTGTTCGACCCACTCAAAGACTGCTCTTCCATGGGAGTCTGACCTCTGGGCGCCCCATAAGGGATGGTGTGAATTAAAGTCACCAGTGATCACGAGTTCTTTAAGTTCACTCGAAGCCGAAATGAGTGAACTTAGATTATTTAGAGATTCAAGGTCACACCCCCTTGAATAGATATTTGCCAAAATGTAAGGGGTATCTGAGGAGTAAATTTCAAAAGCTTGGGTCTCAATCTTGGTCTCCCCATTTTGATCCCTAGCATTGTTTACATTAAGATTTTTAAATTGGACACCATGTTTAAAAAAGGTGGCTAAACCACCGCAAAAATTGTTGTTGTTGTTTTTGAAAATTTTATTCTCCAAAGTGTATCCAGGAATATTGCGAGTTGTTCTTTCGTTAAATTTGGTTTCCTGGATACAAATGATGTCGATACTGTTATTAACAAGGAATCTCTTAAGTTCTGTTGTAGTGTAGGCGGAGAGTCCACACGCATTTAAACTTAAAATTTGAAGGTAATTGGCCATGGCGAAATTATTATGGTTTAAAAATCTGTTTTTTGGCCCCGCGGAGTAAGTGGGGAGAACCTAGACTGAAGCGCCTAGATCCAACCACCGTTTTTAGGGGAGAATTCAGGCACTTCAGTCTGGAACCCGTAGGTTTAGGGAGGCTGGATGGTTTAATTGGCCTCGACATTTTTTTCGAAGTGGACCGACGTGCTGGTTTTTCCGAGTCAGGGACTCGTCCACCCTCTTTATCATCCTCTGATTTGATTTGAGCAGGATCTTTTTGAAATGATGAAATAAAGGATGATAAAAATTTGTTTCTTAAGTAATTTTGGTTGTAATTTCCGCTTTTTATAGTGGGATCCATGACTAGATTTCTCATTTTTGCCAAAAGATGATCTAAATTGAATTTTTGTAAAAAATTGGTGTCTAATACAGAATCCGTTGATACGGATCTGTCAATCTTTTTTATGGATTCCACTTGGGTGGACGCGTCTCGCTTCTCGGATTGTTCTTTTTGCCTGGGGGGAGGGGGGGTTGAAACCTCCCCCAACGATGAGTCCGTAGAGGTCACATCGGTGAGAGAGGGTTCACCCCTCTTTTTATCAGGAGTGCTGTTCCTGCCTCCATTATGTGGACTGATATAGGTAGGGGTATGTGGTGATGTTGAGTTTAGGGAAGATTCCGACACTGAGGTGACATCGGTGGTTGTCTTTAATTCTTTTATGGGAGAAATGGGGGGAGTTTCAGTTTTGTCCACCGATGTCTGCTTTTTATTATTTGGGGAATCTTCCTGGGCCATAACTTTTTGTCTGTCAAGACGGGTGTGGGCTATGTCAATAATTTGTTTTTTGTTTGTGTATTGAAGGGTCCTGATCTGTTCTGTTTGGTTTACCTTAAAGGTAAATCGGGGTCCTTTAGAAGAAGGGGAGGGGAGTGGGTTTGCCGAATTTCGCTGGGGGCAGAGAACAGCACCAATAGAGGGACATGGGTCACAGGCCGTCTCGGCCCGGGCCCAAGAGCAACCGTGAGCGTCCTTGTACTCTTGTACTTTGGACGCCCACAAATATACCGGACACCGACTCGAGCGCGCCGTGTGACTGCCCTGGCAGTTGGTACAGCAGACTACACTTGACTTGCATAGTCTGCTATTATGTGAACCAGCACATCGGGCACAGACTGTGTTATTCGGACATTTACCGGAGGTGTGCCCATAATTTTGACACTTGAAGCACCTAAGCGGCGGGGTAATGTATGAAAAAACAGGAATGAAAAGATCAGACTTTGCTACCCTGACACACTCTGGCAAAACCTTTCCAAAGAATGTCAGGGCAACAACCGCCGTTGGTGCCCCAAATCTATTTTGAATTCTGGAGGCTTTCATAATAAAGATATTTTCGGAGTTAACCTTAGCCTCCAGAGTTTGGACTAATTCCTCTGGACTATAGTCCAGAGGAATATTATGTATCACCCCCCTAACCGTAACCATGTCGTCGGGGGTGTATGCAAAACAGCGTATCCCGCAGACGACAAGGGGGGCAATATTTAATAACTTGCTCAGCATTTGAGCCGAGCACACCTCCAGCAACAATCCACCATCCTTTAGGATTACAATTTTCCTGGCAATCCCGGCCAGGTCCCTGCTAATGGCACGGGAGAGGGTCAGAGGAGATGTCTTCTTAAAGCCATCCCCTCTCCCAAGGGGTCTGATAAAAGCTTTAAAAGCCCAAGTGTTATTGGAAAGCAGGTGGGCCTGACCGGGATTGATGGGTTCACCATAAAATTTAAGGTTAGCCGACATGGCTCTACAGATATGTAAATAAATGTATAAATAAATACATATATATATAGTTTGTAAGGCTATTGTATGGCTATAATTTTTTGTAGTATATTGACACTGGGCCGCCGCAAAAATGCTTGACCTTCAGTGTAGACCTAAAGGGTGGGTGGAGTAAATAAAGTAAATGAACACTAAATAATCAAAAAATTATATCATAAGATATACTATTGGGTAAGGGATAGGGAAGTAAAAGATGAACAACAAAGGGATAATATAGTAATGTGCGATGGCACAAGAGGGAAGTACACTCAAAACCACAAAGTACGAACAAAGTAAGGAACGAAGTGTTCAAATAATAATGATGCTAAGGAGGTGGGGTAGCCAACACTGTTGATGCTGTGAGAAAAGTGAAAGACGCGATGATAAAAAACCAATAACCGATCGACGGGCGAGGGTATACTTAACAAAGTTTTCGTTGTTAATTGGTATCTCTTGATCTATCGTTGATGCCCTTCTATTGAACGTTTTTTTCTTTATTTATGGAAAGCGTATTTTCTTATCAAGATGGCTACCGGATGTTTTCCTTTCCAGCAAATCGCAAATATATATATGTGATTGGAACAATTACAAACGGCCCTGCACACTAATATACACGACGGATAGGATAGAATTAAGAGCGCGGACCCGGTCGAAAGCACCCTCCACGTTAATAAAACGTATGGGGGGGGGGTAGAGACTTTTTTTTTCCAAATTTTGTGTTTTTGTTACTTCTGAAACATAGGAATAAATCGCAAAATCTCACAACCTCAGGGGTTTGAGACATTCTAATGTATAACCTTGCTGTTTTTAATTTTCTACCTCTCAGTCTAACCCTATCAACTCATCCAGGTTGTAAAATACATGCATAGTTACCTGCAAAACGGAGAGGTTGGCTACATGTTGGAAAGGAGTGACGCCCTGTAACATCTTCAGTGATAGGCTTTTGTAGAGTTCTGTACACCCTCTCTCTCTCTCTCCCTCCCTCCCTCCCTTCCTCTCTCATCGCAATGACAATCTTGAGAAAAGTAAATATTCGAGTAGAATGGTGGCCCTTAAAAGGGCCGTTGTAGTGCTGATAGCAATTTGAGATATTTACTTCTGTGGCTTCTGGGTCTTCTTGGGCAGAAGAACAGCTTGAATGTTAGGCAGTACGCCACCCTGTGCAATGGTTACTCCAGAGAGGAGTTTGTTCAATTCTTCGTCATTTCTGATAGCTAGCTGTAAGTGACGGGGAATGATTCTGCTCTTCTTGTTATCTCGTGCAGCGTTTCCTGCCAATTCCAAAACTTCAGCGGCCAGATACTCTAAAACTGCAGCCAAGTATACTGGTGCACCGGCTCCAACGCGCTCTGCATAGTTTCCCTTACGAAGCAGACGATGAATTCTTCCGACAGGGAACTGAAGTCCGGCCCTGGTAGATCGGCTCTTAGCCTTTCCCTTGGTCTTTCCACCTTTTCCACGTCCAGACATGATTTCTGTTGCAATATGCGATTTCTCAAGGCAAATTGTGAATGCCGAGTGACTGCGACCTTCATTTATATACTACAAGTAAGGGGATTGACCTACTTTGCTACAGAATTAAGCTCGACCAATGAAATTTCTGTATACATGGATAAATCTGATAATTATGATAGCCAATCAGACAACTTGTACTACAAGCATGCTAGGCGGAACGCACACGACCTCCGTTTATTTTTCATCTGCAATGGGATTGACCTACTTTATTACAGAATTAAGCTCACCCAATGAAAATTGTTGTTACACATATGTTAGCCAATGAGAGAGCTCGTTCTAGACGCACACTAGGCACGATGAAGGATTCGGGAAAGAATAATATTGCTGAACAAATTCTACTCCAGATCGTTTTTTTAACTAAATTAACGCAAGTTTTCAAGCACTGTTTAGGAAATTTACTACTAACTGGCGTAAAGTTGTGTGTGCGAGCGCTTTCTGGCTTGGTCTTTTATATACCTATCTCTCTCTCACTCTTTTTTTCAGGAATTAAAAAAAAAAAAAAAAAAAAAAAATGTGATGCCTAAATCTATTTTCTTACTGTTGTCACTAAAACACACACACACATACATACATACATACACAAACACACAAAGGGGTGGGGCTGCATTGACAGTGAGGAAAAGAACTTTCTAGATAGTTGGTGGCCCTGATAAGGGCCGTTTTTTTTTTTTTTTTGAACGCAACAGGAGCGCTCTATTTGCTGCTGGTGTACTTTGTCACGGCCTTAGTGCCTTCGCTGACTGCGTGCTTGGCCAATTCGCCGGGTAACAGAAGGCGAACAGCGGTCTGGACCTCTCTACTGGTAATGGTCGATCGTTTGTTATAGTGAGCCAGTCTGGATGCTTCGGCAGCAATTCTTTCGAAGATGTCATTGACAAAGCTGTTCATAATGGACATAGCTTTGCTTGAAATACCAGTGTCTGGGTGCACTTGTTTCAAAACTTTGTAAATGTAGATGGCGTAGGATTCCTTCCTCCTCTTCCTTTTCTTTTTGTCGGTAACACGGACCGCTTTAGCCTTTGTGGCGGCTTTCTTGGATCCCTTCCCGGTTACTTTAGCTTGAGCAGGCATGTTTCAATCAAATCTGAATGAAATAATGTTTTGTCATCATCATCATCAGTTGTCTTTTTTACCCTCGCCATGCGGCATAAAGCCATGTGGCGAGCAGCTATTGGTTTTTTTTTTTTTTTTTTTCATTTATCAATGTATTACTAAGATTTTCCTATATCCCATCGACACACCACGGATAAAAAAGAAACAAATAAAAGGATATATATTAAAAGGACTAGAAGTAAAACCGGTAGCCATAGGAAAACGAAAAACGGCCCTTTCAGAACCACCGTAAAATTATTTATAAATAAGAAATCTAGTGAATATTTACATTATTTACAAAAACCGTGGTGCGCCGCTGGTCAATTTTTGAAATGGATTTTTCTATTTTTTTTTTCCAATTGTGGGATGCATACGACAGTGTTGGCAATTGTGTTTTAATATAAATAGCACTATAAAATTGATAGTGCAAATCTATTGATTAAGCTACAAAAAGGATAGCAACAAACAATACGTTGACATACAAACAATATGTTGACATAAATTGAGACCGACTTTACAGAGAGCTCCTTAAAAAAAAAAAAAAAAAAAAAGGGGGGGGGGCGCGGAGATGAATGACTAGGGAGAAATGTACACGTAAAAATTGGGGGACAGCCGTCAGTCCTGCCTGCTGTGCGGGGCGATCAGGACGACACCTCGCAGTAGGGGCATTAAGCCAATCCTACTGGGGTGCCCGTTCTTTCCCTACCGCCCCTCCACAGCAGGTCCCAAAATGGGTAATACCTGAGTTAAAAAGTAGAATGCTAAACAGTGACAAAAAATACAGCCCTAACGGGCAGAACTACGGGGACTCAGAGCAAACATAATAAAAGCCCCCGTGTCTCTAAATAATACTAGCTAAGAAACCAATTATCGACCCGGATCAGATCCGGGGCGAACTGACTGACAGCTGCCTCTCAAATTCGAAACAAAACAATAATCTAAGAGGAAAAAATCTTAAGAACAATATACTTAGCCACAATGATCCGGCCTAGGACTGATCACAAAACAGCTAAAATTCCCTTGTAAAAAAGGGGAATACCCGTGCCTGATCTTGTAGCCTGTATGCCCCCACATATAGTTACCATAAGTGGGGTATATTATACACTCCACCAAACAATCCCCTGTCTTGGTCTTTTACAAATACTTTCGATTTGGGGGAATCCCTGTTTTTGTGGTTTGATGAAGAGTTACTGACTAAGAATCAAAGTAAAATATGCCGGTGTGTCCCTGACGTAATTATTAAAATATTGGAAAAAAAAAAAAAATGGAAGTGGGGGAGCTCTCTGAAATATAACTCAGTAAAAAAGGAAAATCACTAATAGGTACTGGGCGGATTTTTCATGACGCACCGTTGGTCTGAAGTATATTGAAAACGGGCCTATATGCATAGATCATGAAAGCAAATGTTTTGTCAAATGATCTTTTTTCCTTTATATATCAGCAGAGGAGGATTGACCTAAATTCAGTAATAATTAAAGCTCGCAGCGCGGACGTGGTCGAAGGCTACCTTCAACCAATCACAGACGTCCTCTCATCAGGACGTTCGGTATGGAAATCGTTCATTTCAAGAAATTTCTCATATTAGAATCCATCTAGAGAAATTGCGATGAAGCCAGAGTTAAAAATTCCCAATGATCTGGACAGCCATACACTTTCTTTACATGTGCCGAAAATTTGATGAGGATCAGAAAATTGTGAAGGAAGCCATCGATCAGCAAAAATGGCATCAATACCGTTCGAGCTTGAGTCGAAAAACGGATTGACCTACATACGGTTGGAATTAATATTAAATCAACCAATCGGAAGCGTTCTCTCATAAGAACGTTATAACAGCGACTTTCGAGTAAATTTTTTTCCGGTTTTCAAATCCTTCTAGTGCTTCTGCAGTTATTCCGGGGAAAGAAATCTTAATTGATATGGATAGGCATACTGTTCAATTACGTGTGTAGAAAATTTGGTAAGGATCAGGCACATGTGTAGGTAGCAATCGATCGGCAAAAATGAGAAAAAATCATCCGAGCTTGAGCCCTGAAACGGATTGAAAATTGGACCAATCAGAGACGTCCTTATATCAAAATGTTCGGTTCTGCATGTTTGAAGTGAATTAAGACAGGGAATAACTTGTGTGCCTATGCCTGGTATGAAGAGCAGAGGGCAGACTCTAGATGCTCTAGAAAGCGTATATGGGCACAAAATCACAGCATCAAACAGATATTAAAAATGAAAAGTAATACTAATAATTGACAATGTAAGAAGGAAGTTTTTCGAATATTTGTGTGGCCCTTAAAAGGGCCGTTTATATTTCAGTTGTATCCTGGTTTTTAACCACCGAATCCGTAGAGAGTCCTACCCTGCCTCTTTAGGGCATATACAACATCCATGGCGGTAACTGTCTTTCTCTTGGCGTGCTCAGTGTAGGTGACTGCATCTCTGATCACGTTCTCGAGGAAAACTTTCAGCACTCCTCTGGTCTCTTCGTAGATAAGCCCCGAAATTCTCTTCACACCACCTCGACGAGCAAGACGGCGAATAGCTGGCTTGGTGATACCCTGGATATTGTCACGCAAAACTTTTCTATGACGCTTAGCGCCTCCTTTTCCGAGACCTTTACCTCCTTTTCCACGTCCAGACATTTTGACGAAGTTTGCTAGTGGATAGTATCGACTAGTATGATTGTTCCTTTCCAGCAAATCGCAAATATATATATACAACGTCAATTGACCACAGAATTTAGCTTTGACATGCTGACCTATTTAGCCTGACCCAACTGCGGTGAAAAGTAGGTCAGAGCGACTCTTAATTATTTTAATTATTAACCAATGAGAATGAAGCAGCGCGAACGTGATCGAGAGCATCTCAGATTTTCAGATTTTTTTTTGCTTCCGCTTTTCCTCTAACATGCGATTTTCACCTTCAATTTCTTTGGTAAAAAAATCTCTAGGGTCAAAAATGTTGATATTGTCGCGGAGAATGGATTACTAGCTAAGCCTTGACTGCAATTCAGCCTCTCAGTAGATCACGGTAACATACAAAAATAATGCAAACTTTGCCATTTTACCAATTCTGGGTTGTCACTGCTAAGGTCAATATTAAGCCCGAAAACGCTGATCTTTTCTTTACAATTAATAAGAGTAAAAAATTAAATGAAAATAAAATATAATTCAATAATTTATGGGTAAATAAAATAGTAACAGACTAGGTAACTGTAAATTGCTTATTGGGAGGACTATATTTTCATCGACAATTCTTTGGGAGGAAGGCTCTCGAGATACTTTGTGGCCCTTAAAAGGGCCGTTGAGATAATATGAGTTGGTCGGCTTAAATTTAAGCACGTTCTCCTCGAATTCGGCGGGCGAGCTGGATGTCCTTTGGCATAATGGTGACACGTTTGGCATGGATAGCACACAAGTTGGTGTCTTCGAATAAACCTACAAGATAGGCTTCGCTTGCTTCCTGAAGAGCCATAACAGCCGAACTTTGGAACCTGAGATCTGTCTTGAAGTCCTGAGCAATTTCACGGACAAGTCGTTGGAAAGGCAGTTTCCTGATGAGAAGCTCTGTACTCTTCTGATAACGTCTGATCTCACGAAGAGCAACTGTTCCTGGCCTGTATCTGTGAGGCTTCTTCACACCGCCGGTCGCAGGTGCACTCTTTCGTGCGGCTTTCGTTGCCAATTGTTTTCTTGGAGCTTTACCTCCGGTAGATTTTCTCGCAGTTTGCTTGGTTCTCGCCATCTTGCTGGATAGTGAATGTGCCAAAAATCATCAGTTGCCAAAAATTGTTCGCGGCCCGCTATTTATCCGGTTGAAAACATCCCAGTACGTGATTGGCTGAAATAAAATGTCAGAGCTTAGGCTGTAAAACGGATTGAAAATCTGACCAATCACAAGCGTTCTTTTATTACACAGTTCGGAGTTACACCGAATGGCTGAT